>JAULJL010000032.1:10189170-11481208 GCA_030761205.1 Fremontodendron californicum
ACTTAGCGTCCGAAGATGAATGGGGCAGTAGAAGCAGCCAACAAAAACATCAAGAAGATTGTCGAGAAGATGACTGATGTGTACAAGGATTGGCATGAGATCTTTCCTTTTTCTCTTCACGCATATCGCACTTCGGTTTGCACATCTACAGTGGAAACATCGTAATCTTTGGTATATGGTATGGAAGCAGTGTTACCTATTGAAGTTGAGATTCTTTCACTTCGTGTTTTGATGGAAGTTGGTCTAGAAGAGGTTGAATGGGTGAGAGCTCTTTATGAACAGCTGAACCTCATCGAGGATAAAAGATTGAAGGCAATTTGTCATGGGCAATTGTATCAAAAAATGATGATTCGAGCCTATAACAAAAAGGTTCATCCTAGAAAGTTCCGAGAGGGGGAGTTAGTACTAAGAAAAATTCTCCCTATCGTGAAGGATCCAAGAGGGAAATGGGCCCCAAATTGGGAAGGACCCTATATAGTAAAACGACTCTTTCTGGAGGAGCATTGATTCTAACTCGGATGGACGGGGATGATTTAGACATCCCGTGAATGCTGAAGAATTGAAGAAGTATTATGCTTGAAAAAAATGAAAAAAAAGAAAAAAGAAAAAATGTGATGCTATGCACAGGGAAATTCGAATGATTCCAAGTGTAAAAACGGAAATTCTATATATCTACCTCCCCTGACAATTGCTTTTCAAAGAGAATATTCATGCTTGATATGATGAATGGCCATCCTTCATACTCCCTTCACTAAGAAGAAATTATCCCTAGTCACCCCTTTGAACCTTAGAAATTATTTCTTTAGTTGAACCCTGATCAAGGATCACCCTCTACACTGGAGGGCAAATACGAGGAAAAATAATCAAAATCATGGCAAAAAAAAAAAAGAGAGCCATTGGAAAATGTGAAATCAAAGAATGGTAAATGAAAGCCAGCAATGAAAGAAAAAAGAATGAAAAAAAAAAGAAAAGTCCAAAAAAAAGAGGGGGACAAATGTTTCAAGAATGAATTCTCCTTAGGAAATGATCCTTGATCCAATCACCCTTAAACACATTTGGGCCTATTTTATCCTTTTCTTCTAAACCTGAACCTTGGCCTACGTTACGTGCTTTAAAAGTCTGTTTTGATCAAGCATGGATATTTAATTTGAAAGGTTGTTCTCAGAATTTATCCCATCTTTTTGAATTGACTTTTTACCTTGGAAGTATTTAGAATTCTTAGATGCATGGTAGAATACAAAAAAAAAAAAAAAGACAAAAATTGTAAAAGGAGAGGGTTAAGCCAAAAACCCGCAAAGGACGACTTAATACCAAATGGGGGACACTTGAGTCAAAAACTCGTAAAGGACGACTCAAGTACTGATTAAGGTTTGAACCAATGCTCCGTGTAAAGGGGGAGAAAGTATCTGAAAATCAAGGGAAAGAGGGACAACTCAGTCTGACGTAACTACGGAAGCCGAGGGATTACCCAAGTAAATTGCTCGTTCAAGAGAAATTTTTAATGATTTAAAAAAGGAGGGGTCCAAGATATTCCGCATCCGGGGCATCTACAACCTATAACTTTACATTTATTTTTGATATTCACTTTTATCATTTTAAAACATTTGTTGCAATAAATTCTTGTTATCCTTATTATGACAATTGCTTGTTTCATATTTTTTTTCTTTCATATATTTTTTAGATGCATTTTGTTTGTTATTGAATTGAATGATGATTAGTAAGCATAAAAATCTTTAAATAAAAGGATTTCAAAGTATTACTAAGGAATAGATTAAGATCTTAGAAAAGATTTGGAAAGTTCACCAAGTAGAGGAAAACAGTGAATGTGTTGGAGACTCCGTCATGAAGTCAAAAATTTGTGAACTTTAGCGAAGTCAGAAACTGAGACTGTTTGACAATTTATCTTGTGTAAAGGGTTCCTTAAGTAGGGTATCAGTGAACAATTGAAGACTCCGTCATGAAGTTAGATAATCTGTGAACCTCAATGAAACCATGGATTAGAAATCATGACACAATCATTTGATTGCATTCATCCTTAGGAAACATACAAGCATTTGCAAAGCATATCATTATCATCATTGCATTTAGCTAACATTGCAGGAATCAGGAAAACTTTGGCTTCCCCAAATCAAACTCGTTCTGCTTCTCAAATGAGTCGAGCCTCGAGACCGCCGTCGAGGTATGTTCCTTTCATTTTAAGTTAAATTTATTTTTTCTAAATGAATCAAACCCAAGATCATCCTTAGTATTGCTTTTTGTTTTAAATCGAATTCATTCTATTTTATCAAATGAGTCGAGCCCCGAAACCATCATGGAGGTATTTCTTTTAGTTTTAAATCGAATTCACTCTGTTTTATCAAATGAGTCGAGCCCCGAGACCATCGTCGAGGTATTTCCTTTATTTTAAGTGGAATTCATTCTGTTTTATCAAATGAGTCGAGCCCCTGGACCATCATCGGGGTATTTCCTTTTGTTTTAAATCGAATTCATTCTGTTTTATCAAATGAGTCGAGCCCTGAGACCATCGTCGAGGTATTTCCTTTTGTTTTAAATCGAATTCATTCTGTTTTATCAAATTTTAAATCGAATTCATTCTGTTTATCAAATGAGTCGAGCCTCGAGACCATCGTCGAGTTATTTCCTTTTGTTTTAAATCAAATTCATTCTGTTTTATCAAATGAGTCGAGCCTCGGGACCATTGTCGCTACCTAAAAAATAACAAGTCTCATCGCAAGACTTTATTATTCGTTAAGCGTGACATTAAAAAAACCGAGAAAAAATTGACTTAATTCTTTTAGAAAAGAAGGTTTTGAAAACAACCTTGAAAAAGACATGGAGTCGCCGCCAATCTTTTTGGCTAGGTGTGATCGACCACCTATTAAAACCGATTTTATAAAATATTTTGAAATTAATTAAAATATTTTATAAAACCAATTTCAAGTCTGCGTTTTAAACCAGAGAAATCAAAGAAGCGGGTTCGGGACTCGGTTACATGTGGGGAAGGATTAACACCCCCACAACGCCCATATAAAATGGTACCTTATTAATCGTGTTATCTTAAGTCTCGGTAAAAAGTCGATTTTCAATTTGGTATTTCAAGTGAATTCCCAATTTAAAGAAAAATAATTCCATTTTTTAATTGAAAATGATCCGGATTTTATTAATTCAAAATTTTCCTATATTTTCCAACAAGCGTGGCAAAATATAGAAATTTTTATTATTTTGGAAAATTTTCCATACCATTCTCGTTTCAAAAAAGATATTCCGTTATTAATGATAATTGATGATATCCTCTCCAGCAAACCCGGCAGAGAACTCATGAATTATTTTAACTCGAGAATATCTTTATTTTATTGAAAATTATTATTTTTTTCAAAACATTTTAAAAAAAATATGAATATGAATATGTGTGACATAAATAAAATGACATAGCAAAGTCTAGATAATATAATGCAACCTAAATGTTATGATATAATTTAAATGTCTTAGCATATTCTAAATGAAATGAAATATCCTAAGTTATATGATATATTCTAAATGAAATGAAATGACCTAGGTAATATGATATATTCTATATGAAATGTAATATCCTAAGTCATATGATATATTCTAAATGAAATAAAATATCCTAAGTGACATAATATATTCTACATGAAATGAAATGACCTAGGTAACATAATATATTCTACACGAAATGAAATGACCTAGGTAATATAATATGTTCTATATGAAATGAAATATCCTAACTCACATGATATATTCTAAATGGAATAAAATGATTTAAATGACATGGCAAATATAAATGATATGGCATATAATCTAAATGATATGAAATAACATGAAACATAAAATAATGCTAACATATAATATGCATAAAAATAAAAATAATAATGCATGAACATAGTATATGCTAAATAATATGAAAAAAATAACTAAAGAAAAAGCATAGGATATCATGAAATATTCAAAACCATATAACAATTAATATAATATCAAAAATTTAAATCAAAGATAATAACACCATCATGAAAATTAACATAGCAAAAATCACATATTATATAGTATGCATGAATATGGAAAATGCAATGCATGAGAATGTATTTTTTCCTTTAATTAAGAAAATTCGTATATCTAAAAAAATATCCGGCTATCTTAGGAAAATATATCAAATTAAATATTCTAAAACCAAAATACTTTGTAATTGTTTGAAAACAATTTTGAAAAGCTTAGATTAAAAATAAAAACTTAGCTAAATTTCTAAGTTTAAAATCCCGGACTTGACCACCCTTAACCTGAGATTTAAAAAAAAACATTTTTAGAGTTTAAAAAAACTTAGAAACTACCCTAAGTCAGTAGCTAAACTTCCTAATCAGCCCCCTTTAAGTAACTTAACCAAAACAAAAAAATGATTTTCCTTCAAATTCAATTCTGCCTCTACTGTCCAGTTTTAAAGCACGATTTTTTACCCTAATTTTAAAATTTCAAAAAAATCTAAAAAACACACTGGAGACTCAAGACACATAAAACTACACGGGAAAAAAATTGGCTTAATTTTTTGATTAAATATGACTACCCAGAAAAATCGAGAAAGTACGAGTACTGGGTGAAAAAACTGTTTTGCCAAAAAACATTTTTTGCCTTTGATAAAATCATTTAAAAATCAAAGTAAAAATGTTAGAGACTCTCCTAAAGACTCACAAACAGTAGCTAACACTTTTGAAAAGTTAGACAAAAATTGGCTAAAGTAAAAAAAATCACAAAGGTAGAATAATCAATTTGACAAGTCTTTAATTTTCCACAAGTATGCTCAAGTGAGCATGACTTTGAACCATTGATTGTTCTAAGTCATAAATCATGTGGCAATGACATGAAATGCATGAAAATACAGCAAATTGAATGCATGAAATGCATGATTTAAAACCTAAATGACATGAAAAATGCATGGCATGAATAATATGGCCTAGACCTATAATGAACTTGTATGGCATTTAATGCAACCTAGGTCTAAAATGCATGAAATGCATGGTAATACAAGCACAACCTAAACCTAAAGAATGCATGGCAATAACATAAACATATAGCATGCTAAAACAAAATACACAGAAACATATCATGGAAATGCAAACCTATCAACTAACATGATGAAAATGCACATGCAAAGCATAATAAAAAGGAGGAGCCGAATGGTCTATATGCTCAATGTGATGGAATCCTAGCATGACATTTTCACAAACACATGACATACTAAAATGCAAAGCTAAAAAAGAAACATGTTAAACCATGTAAACATGAAGTAAAGGCATGCACAAGTCTAGACATTTTCACAAACACTTAGCATAGTAAAATGCAAATCATAAACAACACAAAAATGTTGAAAACAGAAAATTAAAAATGTAAAAACAAGGAAAATAAACATGAATACTAGATGAAAGAATCAATAATAGAGGTAAATAAGCAACAACATTAAAACAAGCTACATATTTTGTTATTTGAAAAAGATATGAATATCAAGAACATGTTAGACATTACTAACAACATGAAACAAAAGCAAAACGGCAACCATTAAAAAAAATAAGGCCATTCAGCCATTTAGAGAAAGAAAAAAAATTGATTTTCCATAGTTTTTCAAGAAAGCATGAAGGAAGAACTTGAAAAGAATGCTTAAAACACTTATTTTAAAATCAAAAACAAAAGAAACTCACCAAATATCAAATGAAAACAGCAAATCAAGAAAAGTGCAAGAGTATGGTGCTTAAAGCAACCTCTAGAAGCTATATTGCAAGCTTTTTCTCTTCTAACTGTCTTTTCTTTTCTGAACTTTTCTTTTTTCCTTTAAAAAATGGAGAGAAAATCAGCCAAACAAGAGTGTGAATAATCTAAAAATGAAAGAGAGACCCCCTCTTCCTTGTAGTGGCCGAATGGCCTTCTAGATAGCTAGGATGTTGTCATTATTTTTCAAATAATTTTGATCCAAAGGCTATAAATCCAAGAGGTTTAAAATGTGAAATTATCACCCTTAGATTAGGTAATCATCTATCCACAATTACAGCTGTTCAAGAATCTTAAGCCATTATGTTGACATTCTCCCTCTTCATGCATTGGTCCATGTGGCTCAATTACAAAGGCTTGATCAAAAAAACAACTACCTTCCTCTTTATTGTTGGCCTTTTGATAAAAAATCAGAAAATATTTGCCCACCATTGAGCCTTGGCTGGCTGAGCCCTCATCTTCCAGCCCATGCTTCATTTTTTTAAAAGTCAAGAAAAGCCTTTTTCGGTTTCTTGGGTAAAATAACCTTTTAAATAGCAAATGGACTCCAAATTCTAATTTTATATTTTCAATACTTCCAAAATAATAAATAAAAAAATGAAATCTGGAGGTTTTCAAAATTTTTTGAGCACGTTTGCTATTTATTTGGATTTTTTCTTCTAAAATTGCCCTTTGTTCTCGCAAACTTTGCCATTTTTTAAACGAGTTGCAGATCCAGATTTTTCTTCACCAATGTCTTCCAAATAATTTAAAAGTATGATCTGAAAGTTTTCATAATTTTTGGAACTCATTTGGTATTTTTTCGAGATTTATCTGCTTGAATTACTACATAGTGGGCCGGGATTTGGCCATTTTGCACGAACTCCGAATCCAGATTTTATTTCGCCAATCTCTTCCAAATAATTTAAGAATTAGATCTACAAATTTTTTATAATTTTTGGAGTTCATTTGCTATTTTTTTGGGATTTATCTTCTTGAATTTCTGCATAGGGGACCCGGGATTTGGCCATTTTACAAACGAATTCCGAATCCGGATTTTATTTGGCCAATCTCTTTGAAATGATTTAAGAATGAGATATGCAAATTTTCAAAAATTTTGGAATTCATTTGCTATTTTTCCCAACTTTTCCAATTTTGCCTTTTTGCCTCCGAAACCCGGTTTTGCTCAAAACCAGTTCGATTTTTAGATTTTCTTCAAACTGAGCCTTGGGCTATCCTTGTTTAATCACTCCTCATCCATTAAGGGCTTTAGTCTTATCGAATTGGTCCATTTCTGTAATTCTTCCAAATTTCACCGAAATCAACCAAAAACCCTAATTCTCGATTTTCCTTCGGATTGACTTTTCTTTTAGTTTTTCTTCCAAGTAGCTTCTCCATTACCCGTAGTCAGTGCTTATCTTTCATTTGAAACCTTCAATTTTGACCAATTTGATCGTTTAAGCATTTTCCCCAAATTTCTCGAACTAGGGTTTTCTTTCTACTGAATCTCCGTAACCCAACTTTCGAACTCCATATCTTCTTGAATTATTGCATAGGAGGCCCGGGATTTGGCCATTTTGCAAACGAACTCCAAATCAAGATTTTCTTTCGCCAATCTCTTTCAAATAATTTAAAAATGAGATTTGCAAAATTTCAAAAGATTTGGAGCTCATTTGCTATTTTTCCGGGATTTTCCTTTTTGAATTACTATAAAAGAAGCCCCGAATTTGGCCATTTTGCAAACGAACTCCGAATCAAGATTTTATTTCGCCAATATCTTTAAAATAATTTAAAATTGAGATTTGCAAAATTTCAAAAGATTTGGAGCTCATTTGCTATTTTTCCGGGATTTTCCTTTTTGAATTACTACATAAGAAGCCCGGGATTTGGCCATTTTGCAAACGAACTCCGAATCAAGATTTTATTTCGCCAATCTCTTCCAAATTTAAGAATGATATTGAAAATTTTTTAGAATTTTCGGAGTCCATTTGCTATTTTTCCCAAATTTTCCAATTTTGCCATTTTGCCTCTGAAACCCGGTTTTGATCAAAACAAGTTCGATTTTTCAGATTTTCTTCAATCTAAGCCTTGGGCTATCCTTTTTAATCATTCTTCATCCACTGGGGGCTTTGGTCTTACCAAGTCGGGCCATTTCTGTGATTCTTCCCGATTTCACCGAAATCCACTAAAAATCCTAATTCTCGATTTTCTCCCGGATTGACTTTTCTTTCGATTTTTCTTGCAAGTGACTTCTCCATTACCCGTAGTCAGTACATATCTTTCATTTGGAACCTTCAATTTCGACCAATTTGATCGTTTAAGCAAATTTCCCCAAATTTCTCGGATTAGGGTTTTCTTTCTACTGAATCTCCAAATCCCAACTTCCGAACTCCATATCTTTCAATGTAGACCTCGGATTATCAAAATTCTTTCGCCATTTTTCAATTGAACTTAAAATCTTGATTTTGAAAGTGGGTTGACGTTTTTAGTAGTTGACTTTCTGGGGTTGACTTTTTTTTCGGGGTTGACTTTTTCAAGTTTGACTTTTTATGCTCGCCCTCTTAAACTAAGTCTCGGAGTATCACCTGTAGGATGAAAAAAGTCTTTTTACACTCGGAAACATCAATATAGGAAGAAAACATACATGTTTAGTGGTCCGGACAAAATTAGGTGTCTACAACCTCTTTGGCTATTGCTGAGAATCAGGAATCAGGCAAAGATAAACCGACACTAATTTTGTACGGTCAGTGACATCATATTTGAAGGAAAAGGAAAGAGGTTTTCTTTTTCATTTCTTCATTCATTTTTGCATTTTTCTTTTTTCATTTTTTTTTATCATTTTTTCTATTTTTTTTCTCTTTTTTCATTTTTTCATCATTTTTTCATCATTTTTTATATTTTTTTTAAACAGTAAATTGAAGATTTTGTCCTTAAATTGAATTCCCTCTCTAAACAAGGCTCGACCCGTCTTAAGGAAACGAATTCGATTTGCAAGAAAGGAAATGACCTCGACGATGGTCTCGGGACCTTAACCTGTCTTGTTCTCAGCTGTGTTTAAAATTTTGGATATCTCCTCCAGAAGCTTCGGCTATCACCACCAAAGTCTTGCTCATTTTTAAAACTGTAAAAAATTTGGGTATCACCTCCAGAAGCTTCAGCTATCACCAGCGAAGACTTTTTACTTTTTACCTTTTCAAAGGATTTTAAAACTCTGGATATCTCCACCAGAGGCTTCAGCTATCACCACCAAAGACTTGTTCATAATAATAATAAAAAAGTACCTCGACGATGATCTCGGGGCTCGACTCGTCTTAAGAAAATGAATTCGATTTGTAAGAAAGGAAATGACCTCGACGATGGTCTCGGGGCCTTAACCTGTCTTGTTTTCAGCTATGTTTAAAATTCTGGATATCTCCTCCAGAAGCTTCGGCTATTTCCACCAAAGTCTTGCTCATTTTTTTTAAAATGTAAAAATTCTAGGTAACTCCTTCAGAAGTTTCAGCTATCACCACCGAAGACTTTCTACCTTTTCAAAATATTTTAAAACTCTGGATATCTCCACCAGAGGCGTCAGCTATCACCACCAAAGACTTGTTCATAATAATAAAAAAAGGTACCTCGACGATGATCTAGGGGCTCGACTCGTCTTAAGAAAATGAATTCAATTTTCAAGAAAGGAAATGACCTCGACGATGGTCTCGGGGTCTTAACCTGTCTTGTTCTCAGCTGTGTTTAAAATTATGGATATCTCCTCCAGAAGCTTCAGCTATCACCACCAAAGTCTTGCTCAATTTTTCAAAATGTAAAAATTCTAGGTATCACCTCCAGAAGCTTCAGCTATCACCACCGAAGACTTTCTACCTTTTCAAAAGATTTTAAGACTCTGGATGTCTCCACTAGAGGCTTCAGCTATCACCACAGAAGACTTGTTTATAATAAAAAAAAAAGTACCTCGACGATGATCTCAGGGCTCGACTCATTTGAGAAGCAAAACAAGTTCGATTATACTTGACAGCTTTAAGAGATGATGCAAATGCTTCATGATGCAAATGCAAATGTCTTTGATTGATGCAAACGCTTCTTGATGTAGATGCAAATGACTTAGATTGGTGCAAATGTCTTTGATGCAAATGTAAATGACTTGATTTGATGCAAACTTTCTTGATGCAGATTCAACTAACTTAGATTGATGCAAATGCTTCTTGATGTAGATGCACATGTTGAATAAAATTCTGGATAACTCCTCCAAAAGAAGATTTCTCATTTTTCAAAATTATAAAACCCTGGATATCTCTACCAGAGGCTTCAGCTATCACCACCGAAGACTTGTTCACTTTTAAAACTGTAAAATTCTGGATATCCCCACCAGAAGCTTAGGCTATCACCACCAAAGACTTGCTCATTGTAAAATTCTGGGTAACTCCTTCAGAAGAAGATTTCTCATGTTTCAAAATTATAAAACCCTGGATATCTCTACCAGAGGCTTCAGCTATCACCACCGAAGACTTGTTCACTTTTAAAACTATAAAATTCTAGATATCCCCACCAGAAGCTTTGGCTATCACCACCAAAGACTTGCTCATTGTAAAATTCTGGGTAACTCGTTCAGAAGAAGATTTCTCATTTTTCAAAATTATAAAACCCTGGATATCTCTACCAGAGGCTTCAGCTATCACCACCGAAGACTTGTTCACTTTTAAAACTGTAAAATTCTGGATATCCCCACCAGAAGCTTTGGCTATCACCACCAAAGACTTGCTCATTGTAAAATTCTGGATAACTCCTCCAAAAGAAGATTTCTCATGTTTCAAAACTATAAAACCCTGGATATCTCTACCAGAGGCTTCAGCTATCACCACCAAAGACTTGTTCACTTTTAAAAACTGTAAAATTCTGGATATCCTCACCAGAAGCTTTGAGAAATGATGCAGATGCACATGTCTTTTAACAAGGTGCTCATGCTTCATGTTGCAATTGTAAAATATTTCTTAGTGCAAATGCAAATGGCCTGGATTGATGCCCATGTTTCATGATGCAGATGCCCCTACTAATTGTGTTCATGTAACTGGTTTATGAATGGTGTAACTACAATTACCACACAATAATGAAAATGCAATGATTCTAGAAATGATGCAATTGCTTGAGATGACACAAATGCGAATTCCATGAAGAATGTAAATGTAAAGGTAGAATACAGATGCTTATGGAATAATGCCAATGCAAATACCCATGAATGATGCAAATGCTTACCGACACTGTGCAGATGTAAAAGCTTGATAAAGAGATGAGTGCTCATGAGTGATGCAAATGCCCCCAATTGTTTTTCTAGACTTTGGCTTAGCCTTTCAAATTCATTTTTCCTCTTCAAATCAGAGTATATCTTCAATTCATTTTGGCTATTCTCTTTGCCCCAACAGTTTTCAAACTTTCATCAACAGAGGTCTGCACTGGGTTCGATTTCTTCTTCTTATATCTGGAAGTCAGGACCTATCTTGGCAGCTCTACACCTTTGAGTTAGAAAAAATCCTTGTCTCATGTCAACATCAAAATGGGTATTTCAAAAAATCTCTTTATTTGTTTTCGCATTTTGAAAAATTCTGAACAAAAAATATTAACCCCACAATGTGTGATGTATAAATCTTTTGAAGACTGATGATCATTATTAGAAATTTCTCTAAGTATCAATCTGGGTTTTTTCAACTGGGATTGGCAAGGCTTGGTATAGCAAGATTCTGGCTTTTTCAGGAAAACTTCATGACAAAAATGTATATCCCTTTCTAGGCTCACAGATGGAACAGGTTTTATAAATCATGAATTTATTGAGAACCAAACAAATTCAACATTCTTTTAGTTTCCATATCAAGGCATTTTGACAAGCATCAATATTGGCTAGGATGTTTAAACCGGAAAGTTTAATCTTGGGAACAAAAGTTTCAGTTTTTTGAATATAATCCTCTAAATGAGAATTGACAATTTGGGAGGTTCAGGAATTCCTAGATGTTCCTTAATGACCACTCCTTTAATAAGATCTTTTCTTTTGTGGTATCGGCACCTTCATATATGGCATCAAAAATTCCCATTCCACTCTAGACCGTCCATTTTTAGGTTTTCGCCCTAGAGTCCCTTTTCTCTCCAATTTTTCTTTTTTCATTGTTTTACCATGCACTTCAGAATTCTAAATTCTTCCTTAGTGAAATGAGAATTTGATGAGATGGGATAAAATCTAAGGAAAACCCTTTCAAATTAAATATTCATGCTTGATAAAAATGGACTTTTAAAGCACGTAATGCAGGCCATGGTTCGGGATTCAAAAAGAAGGATAAATAGGCCCAAAATATGTGTTTGAGGGTAATAAGATCAAGGATCATTTCTTGAGGAGAATTCTTTTTGAAGCATTTGTCCCTTCTTGGACATTTCTTTCCTTTTTACTTTTACTTTTATTCTTCTTTGCTTTTGGCTTTCATTTGCCACCGCTTTTTCACACACTTTTTTCTCTATTTTTATTTTGTTTTTCTTGGCTTTCATTTCGCCATCTTTTCCTTTTTCTTTGACAGAATGAGCCCGTATTCATTTGGGAACTCAATTTGCTTTGTATATGTCTTTGAGTTAGGACTCATATCTCAATGATCTTTGAGAAGGTCTTTTGTCGCATTTGCCCCCCAGTGTAGAGGGTGATCCTTGATCAGGGTTCAAAGAAGAAAGAATTCTTTTGGCTCAAAAGGGGTGACTATGGATAATTTCTTTTTGTGTGAAAGGGATATGAAAGATGGCCATTCTTCATGTCAAGCATGAATATTCACATTGAAAAGCCATCCCTAGGGGAAACCGATATTCAGAATTTCATTTTGCACTTTGGAATCATCCGAATTCTCATATGCATGATATCACAATTTTTTCATTTTTCATCGCATGCCCCAATGGTTCATGCGTTTAATCCATCCATTCACCATATATCCATCATTTTCACATATGTTGCCCCAATTTGATTAACAATGAGAATTTGTATCAACGAGGAACATAGCAAGTCTAGGTCTATTTTGAAAATGCTGAGTTTCCAATTTGAGTTCTTTGAAGAGACAAGGAAAATATTACCCAAAAACGGGTTTTCTCTGGGACAAGGGATAATCTAGTTTAATCATTGTGCCCCAAGGTGTCAATCATGAAGTGATGTTTGGGCAATTAGTGTTTTGTGGTTTGTTGAAAATGACATGAATGGTTTTGGCACAACCTTGACACAGATCAAATTACCAAAATCTAGATTCTTGAAAGAATTTCTCATTTGTTTGAATTTCAAGGAATTCAAAAAATTTCAAAAAGTTTGTTCCTTTGTTCATAGCCTAGACTAGGATTTACATCCTTGCTTATTCTGCAATGACAATGCTTCTCTTCTTTTTTTTTTTCTTTTTTTTTCTTTTTGAAGTTCAATCATTCATATTCCTTGAAGCATTAGGTCTTTCAAGTGTTCTTGGTTGAAGGTTTAGGTATAGAGAAGCCCAAAAAAGAGGGGAATAGTGTTGGGTTATTTCTAACACTGATTATCAATCTTCTTGAGACTATCCATTATTAAAACTTCCTTAATGCTTGTTTTTGCAAATTCAAGTTATTGTTAAAACACAACAAACACAAAGCATTTAAAATTCAAAATTTATTTAATTCATGTAGATGTTAACATGAGACAAGTGCTTTCATCATCACAGTGTATAGAACTACATGCGTCAAAAACCTAATATGATCATGCACAATGTTTCTTATGACACTTGACTTCCCCATCTTCAAAACTTATCGAACCAGCCTTGATGAGATCTCTGACCTTGTACTTCAAAACGGGGCAGTTCTCTGTTGAGTGACCTTGATTGCCAGAATGGTAACCGCAACACTCTTTAGCATCATACCAGCTCGGATAAGGGGGCTTCAGAGGCTCTAATTGCATAGGTGTCACAAGGTGATTCTGGATGAGTTGAGGTAGTAGCTCACTGTATGCCACAGGAATCAGGTCAACCTGATTTCTTTTTTCTCTTTTTATGCCCCCTTCGATTATTCCCAAGGGTGTTCGATTGATAGACAGATGTAAATTCTGGTGTAGTTGCAGACATTGGTTGGTAAGGATAAAAACCTTGAGAGACATTGTTTAGGGTAGAGTAAAATGGCTGATACGAGGAGAATTGGGGAGGTGGGGCAAAGTCTTCAACGATTTGGGTATCTTCCTTTTTCTTTTCAGATGCCCCATTGTTCTTGGTATTGGATGTTCTTTCTCCTTCAATTTTCCCATCCTTGATAGCATTCTCAATCATCTCCCCTGAAATTACCATGTCCGAAAATTTCTTTGTGATGTTGCATACAAGTATATCATAGTACGGGGCCTGCAGTGTATTCACAAAAAGGACAGTGGTTTCCTTCTGAATTAAGGGCGGTTGTACTTGGACGACCAGGCTTATCCACCGTTGTGCATATTCTTTGAAGCTCTTAGTAGCTCTTTTCTTCATATTTTGAAAGGTGAGACGGTCAGGCGTCGTGTCAGTCATATACTTGTACTGGTTTAGAAAAACCCTAGCCAGGTCATTCCAAGAATGAATCTGATCCTTGCTCAACTGACTATACCACCTAATTGCGGATCCGCTGAGGCATCCTGAAAGCAGTGAATCAAAATCTTATCATTATCTATATGACTTGTCATCTTCCGGTAGAACATAGTGATGTGGGCTGACGGATCGGTCGTCCCGTCATATTTCACAAAGTCAGGGATCTTGAACTTAGGAGGAATGACTAAATCGAAGACCAAACATCGTTCTTTCGCATCTAAACTTCCAAATACATCTGTACTTTCTACTGCCCGGAGCCTTTCATCTAACAACTGATATTTCTCTTGGGAATCTGCCAACTCAACCTCATTTACTGCAACCATTTTCAACTTTGCCTGTTCAGCTGGATCATCTGAGTTTAGGACATTGACGGGGTTAACAGTGATCTGGGCATCACTCATTACGACCTCATCCTGACCCTTTTGTGCCTCTAACCCTTCTCTGGCGACAAAGTTTTCGGTGTATCTTTTTCCCTTGATTACGGTAGACATCAGCTCCATCAATTTAGTCATCTGATCCTTAGATTCTGCTTGAGACTTTGCCAGCTGTTCTCTCAATTCTCCCTGTACCTTTTCCATTTTTTCCATTCGGGCAACTTGTTCATTCTCCATAGCAGTAGCCTGTATTAAAAGGGTACTCAGTACTTCTTATACCTCTGATTTGAAATGGAAATTCTTTCAAAGACTCCTAAAGCCAAGCCAATTTCTGTTTTATTTCCCCATGAATGCAATTTGATGCATGTGAAGCCTAACAATATGATGTATGGACATGTACAATGGAAACATGCTGACCATATATGTAATAAATGCAATCACGATGTCAACATTGATGGAGACTCAATTAAGAGTTGTAAACCCAAGTACAGGTTATGTTCAAGTAATAAATTCTCGGGTGTCCGAGGTCGAACCACAGGGAAGCGTATTAGTAAGTATAAGTTTATAAATATATAGGACAAAGAAAGTAAACAAGATATTAGGGAATCAACAACAAAATAAGATAAACAAGATATTAGAGAACAAAATAAAAAAATATAAAAGAAATTAAACAAGATATAAAAAACAATAAGAAAAGATGTTGAGGTTAGAGAATCCACTCTTGGTGTTATGCTAAGATTAATCTTGTTTTATTACACAATTGAAATCCACACATAAAGGAGGTTCCAATCGGAAGGTTTAGCAATTCAGTCCAAATTGTCCAACGTCCATAGCATATGATATTATGTTCATTTGGTGTCCTCAAAACTCATAAAAAGAGTCCAAGCATTCCTTATGCCAAGGTATATGTCTACAACAAATCAAGGTTATGAAACCAAGCATTTACTGTGCCATTTTCATTGTCAATAATGAATCAAGATCCCTACTTTGCAAGTATGATTTTAAACCAAAAGAAAATATTATCTATACTAGTGTTTATAAATGATGATTCATTTTAGCTCATGTTTAAGAGACTAACCTTAGCATTTACCAAAAGCTTCACCTCATCACCTCAACAATATGATTAGCAACACATACTAGATATGAATAAAATGAAAAGAAATGTAAGAAGCATAAGTAAATAAAGAAAAAGAAAACTAGAGAAAAGAAAGAAGAAGAAAACTTAGAGAATTTTATTACAATGGCTAATATCCTACCAATGTTTAATGTATCCTAATACTCATCCAAGGCCCTCTATTTATACACATTTTGGAGAGCTAAATGACAAGAGACAAGCTTTATAAATTTCAAAGGTACGTATAATAGGTGGGTGCATTTTTCTAACAATTTTCGTCATGTTGTATGACAATTCTGATCAGCCAGCTTGATGGTCGATTTTGTCAATGTTGGAGGCTCGATCTGATCAAATGGTATTCTAGAAAAATATACCCCTATCAGTTTCGGATCCATAGCCGTTGGAATCAGATCATTTGCTCATGTGGATCGGAAGATATAGTCAAAATACCAAAACAGGTCAGCATAGACGTCATTGCACATCAGCCAACTTGATGGTCGATTTCGCTAAGGAAAACGACTCCGTTTCAAGAAGTGTAAAACATGAAAAAGATAGATATGCCTCTTAACTATGCACTGTAAAAATTTCAGCCTTAATGCTTCGGTGAAACTCCAGATATAGCTGATATGGCAAAAGGTGTCGGAACTGGAACTGAATTGGATTTGCCCTTAATTCTTGATTTAACCTAGTAATCTGAAATCACTCAAAGAAACTCATGAAAAACACCAAATTACATAAAAATATAAAAGATCATAAACACAAGTAGACTAAGCAATAATAACTCGTATTTGACACAAAACAATAATAAAACATAACTAAAAACTATATAAATATACGAGTTATCACACCCCCACACTTAGATTGTTGCTAGTCCCTAGCAACGACTCAATAAAAATAAAATAAGAAAATCTAATCTAATCCATTTTCGTAGGAAATCACGGTGGCACTTAGCATGTGACACAAGCCTTTAAACCCCTAGGTGTCCCTAGTGGACGAGTTTAGTCTCGTGAGGGTTTGCTAGAACGATACCCACAAACATTGAAAAACTAAAATATAAGTAAACTACATACACTAAAAATATTTACTCCTAATCCTTTCAATATAAATTAGAGACAATCTTTGAACAAGTCTTATAAACTAATCAATAGCTCAAAGAATTTCACAAAAATTCATGCTTGAATGTAAATAAATGAGTTAAGCCAATATTAACATAACATATTTCAATCAAAATAGTGCATATTCAACTTAATCTCAACCTCTCACATGGGATACTCTCATGATTTTCACTCTTTAAAGTAGTGGTAAAGTGTTTACACTCAATCAATGTCATGAAAACACTTCTACCATATGCTTGCTTGTCCACCTATTCTCCACTATTTAGATCATACAACTTCATAAATCAAGAGGTCTTTATTCAAGGTTGTAATGGGGCCAAAGGGTTATAATGTGGTTAAAGAACAAAAGGATAAAGATATCACAAAGGTTCCAAAGAGTTCATAGAGTTTAGAGACATAATAAGATCATACAAATAAATTTCTCAAAACTCTTTACAAGTACATAGTCACATAGGCTAAATATTCATGTTGAGCCTTTGCTTCATTCTAACCAACTTTGTAACATCTTTTTCTTTACTTTAACTAGAAGTTCAAGAGAAGATTTTTTTTTTTTTTTGAATATGGGAATGTATTTAACAATGATCCCTTTCTTTTTCTCTTGACTTTTTCTTTTCTTTTCTTCCCCCACACTTATCTTTTGTTTCTAACCCAAATTTTCAACTAAAAATATCCCTTGTTTTTTTGCAATATGTCTCAAAATATATAATCCATCTTTAGAACAAGGGTAAGGATATAAGTATATTTAGGCTAGGTGTAAGTTGTGGTTACCAATAAAACAGCATATTTAATGTAGGCTCAAATTGGCTCACTAGTGGGGATGTTCTCTTAGAACATTAATAATGGATGGCTGTTTGGCTCTGGTTATAATCCTAATGCCTCTATCATATTCATGTTGTCACATGTATCAATATAGTCTCAAACGGTTTAAAGCAAGTTCTAGAGAATCATGTAATCATAAGAGCACTCAAGAAAGAAATTAGATTGATTTGTATAATGCATCAATCATTATAGGCTCAAAAACTCACAAGGATGATTATACAAGTCAGATTAAGTCTAAACATGCTTCTTTCTCAATCAACATATCATATTAACATTGGCTCATAAAAAGGTTGACATCAAGCTCAATTCTCATGAAAATCTTCTCACTAATAAATCTGTTTTAGACTTATGCAATTCATATCTCATCATTGTATTAAAAGGAACTAAAACACACTAAATAATAATAATAATAATAATAAAGACTCATAAAAAAAAAAAATAGTAGACAAAAATAAAAGAAATCCTAAATCGTTCCCCCCACACTTAATTCTTACATTGTCCTCAATGTAAGTCTATTAACCCAAATGAAAGAATCATGTGTAAGAGAAAAGAACTAATAACATAAGAATAGGAATAACTAAGACTCAAAACAAAACAAACTCATGCAACCTAAATAATCCTAAAATACTAAACAAAAATTAACAAGTAAACATAAAAAGATTAAAATCAAACTGACAAGGTATGTCTCAAGTCTCCCTTACTCAGACCTTGTTCAGAATGAATACTTCTAAATTGCTTAAAACACAACAAACTTTTTTTATTTTATTTTTTTTTTATTTTTTAAAATTAGCGAAATATGTCCCTTACCCCCTACTAAAGGTAGAATTTAGGAGATATTACCTGCAGAGGTTGCTAACCACTTATTATAACTGAGACACAATAAACAAAATGTTAGATAATGTCACAAAGACAAAGTGCAATCCACTCCTTGCTCGTCCATATCTCTTTTTCTTTTTCCGAGCGTTTGCGAAACAACCGTAGCAGATGAATACTCATAAGCTTGGAGCTTTTTGAGTAAATCTTCAATGGTTGTAGCAGAAATTATGGTTCTCCTTGCCTCTGAAAACATGAATCCATTATCCACAGCATTATCTAAATATGAAAGCAAATTACTAAAATAACCATTAATATTAAGCAAACCAATGGGTTTCTTATTTGTGACCAAAGATGACCAAGAAGCCACGCAAGCTATTTCTTCCAATGTACCCAGACCTCCTGGTAAAGCAATGAATGCATCGGCAGAATGGTACATGATTGTTATCCGTTCAGAGATACTCCAGACTTGTATTTCCTTACCCACGGTAGGTCCACAAACACCTGTGAATAGTTTTGGCACGATTCCTAGAACTGGACTTCCTCCGGCGTGTGCTGATGTAGCGACTGCTCCCATTAAACCCGTACTACCGCCTCCATAAATCAACTGGATCTTTTGTTGGGCAAGTATTACTCCAACTCTTATGGCTTCATCAGCGAATATGTTATTTTTCCCTGGATAAGCACCTCCAAAGACACAAATTTTTTTAATGCGCTGGGACGAAGTACTTTCCATTTTTTTTTCAAGTGCCTGAAAGAGAATGAGTACATGGTGTAATATATAGAGGACTGAGTAGTGAATCAGACAAGAGTAATAATGTCGCCGAAAGTGTATTTGACCTGTCAGAAGAAAATGTTATCCTAACAAAAGATTTTTGCGTGATTTCAGGAATAAAATCAAAAAGAGAAGAAAAATCAACCGTAAAAGACCAATGCAAAAAAAAAAATGAGAATAATTACACAAATCTATCAACACGTAAATTAAACCGAAATAAAGTTATTGCAAATCAAACCAAAAGCTGAGAAGTCATTTATTGTAGTTGTGATTGTGGCTCACATCTTCCTCTGGTTTTACGTCCAGAAACGGCTTAAACACCTTCTATGAGTCGAGGATATGCTTCCCATCCAATTTTCTTACAAGCTGGCAAACAGGGTCTTTTAACATCAGATTCCCAAGATGTTGCCATTCCCTTTGGAATTGCGGCCATAAATCAAGAATTTCTCTTTGTACGTCTCCACTAGGATGCGTCTCAAGAGAAAGTTGGATATTACCCAAATTCTCCTTACTCAGTCCATCCTTAATGAATTCAATTTTATCATCTCGATTAGAGGACGGAATCCCAATAAAACGACATTTACCGTTACACGTCCATCGTGCACATTTGTGGCAATTTGAACTCATGCGCTTTGCTCGTCGCTTCTTTGCAAAAGTGCTTCTACCTGTACCTGGTAAATGCAAAACAGGAAGATATTCATCTTCACGTACCTTGGCTTCAATTATCCAACGTATGTCTTCAGGAATCCCTTTGTGCATAAGCATTCTTAATCTTTCAAATCGAACTTGGTAAAGGTTCAGTAAAATATTTTGAGGAAAAAGAGGAAATCGTTTCTGCAATCTTGTGAGAATATCATCCATCTTGAAAAAAAAAATGAAAAAGGAATTGAAAGAGAAATTTATATACAATATCAGTTTTGTGGGTAGCTGATGGAACCGACTTAAATAATCACGGAGTACCGTTATCCGCCATTTAACCGGGAAAAAAAATGTTTTTTTTTTTTTTTGAAGATTAGTAAAAATTATATTTACATCTAGTTATTTTCAAAACAAGGATCAGAAAGAAAAACAACCTCTTCTTGAGTAACATGATTTTCCAAAAAGAGTTTGAGTCTTTGTCCATTTACCTTGAATACGTTACCATTTTGAGGATTCTCAATGTCAACTGCTCCATAATGATACACATGCTTAACCACAAATGGGCCAGTCCATCTTGATCTCAATTTACCAGGAAATATGTGAAGTCTAGAATTATAAAGTAGAACTTTTTGCCAATCATCAAATGTTTTTCTTGAAATTAACTTGTCATGAAAGGCTTTAGTTCTTTCTTTATGAATTTTAGAATTCTCATATGCATCTTTGAATAAAGTTGGCCTGTCAAATCCACACTGTAAAATTTTTGCAGCAGTTTTCTTTGATGAAAAAAGACCACCACATGCCTCGGAATGACAAAACTTAATTACACTACTTACCTCATTGTCGGGAATGCATCTTCGAAAAATTTGATCAGGACAATATTTGAACAAGTAAGGGTCATCCCAGTAGAACTTCTTTACCTCATTCAGAAACTTTCTTTTATCTTGGGGGCTCCATTGAGAAGGAATTTTTCCCAAAAAGGAATATTTTAGCTCGGATGGCAATGGTTTTAAATCCAGCTTGAGCGGTTCAATAGTTGATGGTACAGTGACATTTGTGAGTGATGGGAGTTCCTCAAACTTTTGTTTCCAACGATGCTTATCCTGAAAAGAATTTAACAAAGAATCAGTGTGTGAAATTTCTGAAACATTATCAAACTCACATTCAATTAAATAAGCTTCTAAAGGATCATGGAATGTGGTAGTGGTGAGATGTTCATGAACAAGTTCTTCAATGAAATCCACTTCATGTACTTCTGAATCATCACCAGGTTGCTTGCAAATGTTGAACACATTTAATTCTAAAGTCATATTTCCAAAAGAAATGTTCAAAATACCATTCCTGCAATTTATCAGAGCATTAGAAGTTGCAAGAAATGGACGGCCTAATATAACAGGAATTTGAACATTTGGATTTGAAACTGGATGTGTGTCCAAAACAATAAAATCAACAGGGAAGTAAAAATTATCAAGTTGAACCAAAACATCTTCAACTATCCCTCGAGAAATTTTTACAGAACGATCAGCTAGTTGAAGTGTAACAGGTGTTTCCTTGAGTTCACCTAAACCTAACTGTTGATAAACAGAAAAAGGCAAAAGATTAACACTAGCACCAAGATCAAGCAATGCACGTTCTATTCTAGTGTTTCCAATGATGCATGAGATTGTTGGACATCCAGGATCTTTGAATTTTGGTGGAGTAAGGTGCTGAATGATTGAGCTCACACTTTCCGTCAGAAATGCTTTCTTTTGTACATTATGTTTCCTTTTAAATGTGCACATGTCCTTCAAAAATTTAGCATAAGATGGAACTTGTTTGATTGCATCCAATAAAGGAATGTTAATCTTAACTTGTTTGAAAAGTTCATAAATTTCTGCATTTTGATTCAAATTCTTTATTGTTTGCAACCTTTGAGGAAAAGGAGCAGGATGCATACCTTTTTCTTTGTCCAAATTTTCAAGAAGTTCAGACTTACCATCATCCTTACCGTTACTTTTCGGAGGGGAAGGAGGATCTTGGTCTTTTGATGGAATGTTTTTGTCAATTGCCTTTCCACTTCGAAGAGTTGTGATAGAACTGGCATTTTCCTGTTGAGTTTCATTGGAGCAAGAAACAAGACATTGAGTAGAAGGGTTAGGCTGAGGTTGAGCAGGAAACTTACCTTTTTCTTGAGTGCGTAATGAAGCTGTCAATGTGGACAAGGTGTTTTTGATCTCATTGATGTCCTGTGAAGTTTGGTTATTCACATTTGCTTGTGTTTGCATGAATGCTTGCAATGTCTCTTCCAGGTTTGTGCACGTGAAGGTTGATAGGAAAACGTGTTGCCCGGCTTTTGAGATTGTGGTACCTGAACATGATTATTATTCCGCCAACTGAAGTTGGGATGATTTCTCCATTCAGGGTTATACGTTTCAGAGTAAGGAGAAGGAAAAGGCTTTTTAAATGTGTTTATGGAATTTACTTGATCATGCAACGCTTCTTTAAGAATGGGAATGTTTGGACATTCAGAAGTGGGGTGTCCCATGATTTCACAAATTCCACAACTTTCTTCATTTTTAACCGTTTTGACTTCTTTTACTTCTCTAAGTTCCATGGCTTCAATCTTTCTAGCCAAATTAGCTACTTTAGCTTTTATCTCATCTTCTTGACTAAAATGATATTTACCTCTGTTAGAAACAAGATTAGATCTATTGGAACTTTCAGAGGAATTATCTGTGTGCCAGGCTTGAGAGTTATCTGCCAAATGGTCTAAGTAGTCAAAGGCTTCTTCAGGTTCTTTTTCTAGAAACTCACCGTTACACATTGTTTCAACAAATTGTTTAGTTTCGGGAGTTAAACTTTCATAAAAGAAACTAATAAGACGCCATTTTTCAAAACCATGATGTGGACAAGAACTTAACAAATCTTTAAAACGCTCCCAGCACTGAAAAAATGCTTTATTTTGATTTTGATTGAAATTTTGAATCTGTCTTTTCAAAGCAGTAGTTTTATGTGCTGAGAAAAATTTCTTTAGAAACTCAGTTTGTAATTCTTGCCATGTGCCAATTGACCTTGGTTTTAAATTATGAAGCCAAATTTTTGCTTTATCTTTTAAAGAAAAAGGAAATAATTTTAGCTTGACAATTTCATTTGTGCATTGTTGGTCATTAAAGGTGACACATACATCTTCGAAGTCTTTTAGAAACGAGTAAGCACTTTCCGATTCTAACCCATGGAAATTTGGAAGCAAAACTATCATACCTGGTTTAAAACGAAAGTTGTTTTCATTGAGAATAAAAATAAAACAAGAGGGTGATGAGCTTCGAGTTGGTTGCAAGTAGTCACGCATGGTGCGTACTTGTCTGTTCTCATCTTCAGCATGAACACTTTCATTGTCAGCCATGGTAGGAGTTGTATTAGAAAGATTACCTGAAAAAGTTTCACAATAAAATCTAACTAAACGACGAGATCTAAAATCACGTCGCCAAACAAGCATAAAACAAAGTTAATATACAGATTAGGCGGTATAACCAGCCAATAAAAATAAAACAAAGTTAATATACAATATAAATATAAATATATAGAAAATTAGGCGGTATAACCAGCCAATAAAAATAAATATACTTATAAACTTATATACTTAGTATTGCCTCCCCGGCAACGGCGCCAAAAACTTGATGGAGACTCAATTAAGAGTTGTAAACCCAAGTGCAGGTTATGTTCAAGTAATAAATTCTCGGGTGTCCGAGGTCGAACCACAGGGAAGCGTATTAGTAAGTATAAGTTTATAAATATATAGGACAAAGAAAGTAAACAAGATATTAGGGAATCAACAACAAAATAAGATAAACAAGATATTAGAGAACAAAATAAACAAAATATAAAAGAAATTAAACAAGATATAAAAAACAATAAGAAAAGATGTTGAGGTTAGAGAATCCACTCTTGGTGTTATGCTAAGATTAATCTTGTTTTATTACACAATTGAAATCCACACATAAAGGAGGTTCCAATCGGAAGGTTTAGCAATTCAGTCCAAATTGTCCAACGTCCATAGCATATGATATTATGTTCATTTGGTGTCCTCAAAACTCATAAAAAGAGTCCAAGCATTCCTTATGCCAAGGTATATGTCTACAACAAATCAAGGTTATGAAACCAAGCATTTACTGTGCCATTTTCATTGTCAATAATGAATCAAGATCCCTACTTTGCAAGTATGATTTTAAACCAAAAGAAAATATTATCTATACTAGTGTTTATAAATGATGATTCATTTTAGCTCATGTTTAAGAGACTAACCTTAGCATTTACCAAAAGCTTCACCTCATCACCTCAACAATATGATTAGCAACACATACTAGATATGAATAAAATGAAAAGAAATGTAAGAAGCATAAGTAAATAAAGAAAAAGAAAACTAGAGAAAAGAAAGAAGAAGAAAACTTAGAGAATTTTATTACAATGGCTAATATCCTACCAATGTATAATGTATCCTAATACTCATCCAAGGCCCTCTATTTATACACATTTTAGAGAGCTAAATGACAAGAGACAAGCTTTATAAATTTCAAGGTAGGTATAATAGGTGGGTGCATTTTTCTAACAATTTTCGTCATGTTGTATGATAATTCTGATCAGCCAGCTTGATGGTCGATTTTGTCAATGTTGGAGGCTCGATCTGATCAAATGGTATTCTAGAAAAATATACCCCTATCATTTACGGATCCATATCCGTTGGAATCAGATCATTTGCTCATGTGGATAGGAAGATATGGTCAAAATACCAAAACAGGTCAGCACAGACATCATTGCACATCAGCCAACTTGATGGTCGATTTCGCTAAGGAAAACGACTCTGTTTCAAGAAGTGTAAAACATGAAAAAGATAGATATGCCTCTTAACTATGCACTGTAAAAATTTCACCCTTAATGCTTTCGTGAAACTCCAGATATAGCTGATATGGAAAAAGGTGTCGGAACTGGAACTGAATTGGATTTGCCCTTAATTCTTGATTTAACCTAGTAATCTGAAATCACTCAAAGAAACTCATGAAAAACACCAAATTACATAAAAATATAAAAGATCATAAACACAAGTAGACTAAGCAATAATAACTCGTATTTGACACAAAACAATAATAAAACATAACTAAAAACTATATAAATATACGAGTTATCAAACATGTTGCAAGTAAAGAATAAACAAATCAACGCATGGATATTTGCAATGAGTGATCATGTACATTTTAGCGTATTTCCCAATGAATGATCATATACACTATGAATGCAACACAATGTCAATTATGATACATGCAAACAATGAATGATTGATATAGTATATACCAAGAAGATCATGCTAACCATGTATGTTATGAATACAACCTAATGCTAACATGATGTATGTAATAAGCAAATTAATGCATGGATATATACATAAAAATCATGCTGACTATGTTTGTTATGAATGCAACCCAAAGTCAACATGATGCATGTAAAGAATAAGCAAATTAATGCATGGATATATACAGAAAAATCATGCTGATTATGAATGCATGAATGCAACCTGACAAATAATTGATCGGATGCAAAATGCAAAGGGGAAGATATCATGGAGTAAATAAGAATCGGAGGAACTTAATCATCAACATCTCATAAATTTGAAGCATAGTCAATTCATTCCCATATCAATGTTCACAATGGTATAAACCATGTTTTACAAAATTTGAGCAGTAGTTAAAACTGTCTTTTACAAGCACTTTATTCTTCCTAGCATCCTAAGGCTATAAGAGCCGGCTACTGAAAAAGTGAAATCCTATTACATCATATAAGACCGAAGTCTTTCCATCTTGATGCTGTAAATCTCTCAATCCTAATGACGCTTTCCCACTCCTCTATCAATCAATGTCATTGGATCCAACCACTTGGCATCTATAAGAGCTTGCACTTTCCTTTTGACTGCTATACAGTCTTCGATGCTATGGCCAACAATTCCACAGTGATAATCACATCTTTCATTTGGATTATACCACCATGGATATGGTGGTAACAGGGGTTTCAATGGGATACAGGCAACCATGTGATTTTGGATCAGTATAGGGAGAAGCTCTCGGTAGCTGATTGGAATGGGATCAAAAGGCATTTGGGTCTTATCCTGGGGTCGTTTCTTAGTCACACATGGCCTAGGAGTTGGGGCACTTGGTGGTGGCACTAAGGTTCGAACCAGTGTGTTTACATGGAGATGTGGCGAAACAGCATGGTAAGGGTACGGATTTGGACACGAGGCCTTTTGAGGTTGTACATAGCTCGAGGTTCCTATCCCAAGTACTGGATAAGGTGATTGATGAGGGAAATAGTATGAACTGGCAGTTGTTGGTGATGGAGTGGGATTCAAGAATCTCGTAGTGGTCATCCCAATGGACGATTGGACCATGGTAGGGTGGGGATACTGGCTTGGACCTCGAACAATTTGCAGGTATGGTACAAGATCTAAGGTTTCTATCTTTGGTATCAGGCTCTCAGGTTTAATCATTTTCACGATTTTGTCCACAATTTCATCAGGATTGCAACCTTTGTGGCATTGACAAGCGCAGGATCCAGTAAGGATTGTATGTTCTGGACCTAATGGTTTTGGTTGATCCGAAGGCGATGCAGAGCCCTGAGAAAGTTCCCCTTTACTCTTACCCATATCCTCAACCATTTTCAGCAAATTGGCCAGTTGTTCCTTCACCTCTCGGATTTCATGTCTACATTTATCTTGGTTGCGTTCCCAAGCACCCAATCGTTCCTCCGATTCATTCCTCATATCTCGAACCCCTTTCATGCAAATGAAAATTTCATGAGATTAAGAATACAATTATGAATGTACATACTCTATTCCTATGTGCATGAATATACTGATGATTAATGCATGAACATATATAGAGAAATTATGGTGACTATGTATGCTATGGATGCAATCTAATGCCAACATTATGGATTAAAAAAATGAATAAATTGATGCATGGGTATATACAAATAATGACCATGTATGTATTCTACAATGAATGACCATGCATGCTATGATGTCAAAATGATACATGCTAAGACTAAATGAATTATCACAAAGGTATACACAAAGAATGACCATATATGTCACAAATCTATTCTACAATGAATAACCATGCATGTTAGGACTGTGACATGCTGTCAAAATGATACAAATAAAGAATAAATGAATTAACACCAAGGTGTATACAAAGAAATCAATGATTACATGAAATTGGTAGGACCTAAATCTTGATTATTCAAAAATCTCATTATGCAAGATTTGCCTCTAAATTTATGACTTTTTGAAACATGCTTTTTTCTATGAAAAACCAACCATATTATTTTCAAAAGAATTTAAGGATAGTGGATCCTACTATGGTACAATGTTCAAATGTTCATGTGATACTATCGGTTTTATGAAATCATCAAATGAAATTACCAACTGTTTATTGCAAAGAATGAGATCAATAACACAACCAAAAAATGTACATGCTCTATTCACACATGCATGAAATGTGCAACATGCAAAAATTCTTGAAAAAGGAATTTTTTTTTTTTTTTAAAAATAGCTAATGAACATCTGCCCCAACAATATCTGTTTATTTAGGCATCACGACGCCTTCGAGGCGGAGTATCACATTTATTACGGGCGATGTACGTACATCGTTGCCCAATCTACCACACTTATTCGTAGTGTAAAATAGGTAACAAAAGGTTTAGAAATGTCCCTCCATGTCTTCCTATTTTTGGTATATCTAATGGAAATCCGGCATGGCTTCGCCTAGGTTCACTATATGAAGATGAATCGGTTCTAAGGCCCCGAATTGTTCCTCACTGTCGCCGGTGAAGGCTAGTAAGGCACCCCGATAAAAGCGGGTTCAATTCGTTAGAGTATATTTTCCTATGCCCATACGGAGGATTATCACGAAGGCATTAGGTACTTTATACTCCGAAAGTGTTTCACTAACCCATACGGAGGATCAATCACGAAGGCTTAGTTACTTTACTCCCACTTAAAAGGACGGAACCCGGGTATAGGATTCATGATATGCAAATGCACGTATAGTGTGTGTGGAGGAATAACAAACCTTTCACTACCTATTCTACAAACCTTATTCTAAATGCCCTAGCAATTAAAACATTCAAGAATAGTGTAACGCATTAACGAACAAGCAATTATAATATACAACCTTAAATAACTAGAGAACAATAATAAAATGCATGCACATGAGTATGAACATATTTAAAAATATTTTATTATTTTCAAAATTCTCCTTATTAAAAAAAGTGTGGGAATTAAAATTAAATACCAATTAAACCAACAAAACCGAGACTTTGATAACACACGACTAATTCTAGGCCTGACTCTCTAATAGTCCCCAGCGGAGTCGCCAAGCTGTCGCAACCTAAAAAATAACGAGTCTCATCGCAAGACTATATTATTCGTTAAGCGTGACATTAAAAAAAAACTGAGGAAAAGTCGACTTAATTCCTTTAGAAAAATAAAGGTTTTGAAAATGACCTTAAAAAAGACATGGAGTCGCCACCAATCTTTTTTAGCTAGGTGTGATCGGCCACCTATTAAAACCAGATTTATAAAATATTTTAAGAATTAATTAAAACATTTCAAAAACCAATTTCAAGTCTGCGTTTTAAAACCAGAGAAATCAAAGAAGCGGGTTCTGGAGTCGGTTACGTGCGGGAAAGGATTAGCACCCCCACAACGCCTGTATAAATCGGTACCTTATTAATCATGTGTTATCTCAAGTCTCGGTAAAAATTGGTTTTAAATTTAGTATTTCAAGTTAATTCCCAATTTAAAGAAAAATAATTCCATTTTTTATTGAAAATGATCCGAAATTTATAAATTCAAAATTTTCCTATATTCCCCAACAAACGTGGCAAAATTAGAAATTTTTATTAGTTTTGAAAAACTTTCCGAATCATTCTCTTTTTTGAAAGAAAGATATTCCTTTATTAATAATAATTGATGATATTCCCTCCAGCAAACCCGGTAGAGAACTCATGAATTATTTTAACTCGAGAATATCTTTATTTTTATTGAAAAATCATTATCCTTTTGAAAACATTTTAAAAGATATGAATATGTATATGCATGACATAAATAAAATGACATAGCAAAATCTAAATAATATAATGCTTCCTAAATGATATGATATAATGTAAATGCCTTAGCATATTCTAAATGAAATGAAATAAATGCCTTAGCATATTCTAAATGAAATAAAATATCCTAAGTTATATGACATATTATAAATAAAACGAAATGACCTAGGGAACATAGTATAATCAATATGAGATGCAATATCCTAAGTCATATGATATATTCTAAATGAAATAAAATAACCTAAGTAACATGATATTTTCTAAACGAAATAAAATAACCTAAGTAACATAACATATTCTATATGAAATGAAATAATTTAAATGACATGGAAAACATGAATGATATGGCATATAATTTAAATGACATGGAATATAAAATGAAGCTATCATATAATATGCATGGAAATAAAAATGAAAATAATAATGCATGAACATAGCATAAGCTAAATAATATGACAAAAAAATAATTAAATAAAAAGCATAGGATATCATAAAATATTCCAAATCATATAATAAACAATATAACATAATTCAAAATCATAACAATATCATAGAAATTATCATAGCAAGAATCACATATTATATAAAATGCATGAATATGGAAAATGCAATGCATGAAATGTATTTTTTTCCTTTAATTAAGGAAATCCGTATATCTAAAAAGATATCCGGCTACCTTAGGAAAATATGTCAAATTAATATTCTAAAACCAAAATACTTTGTGATTGTTTGAAAACAATTTTGAAAAGCTTGAATTAAAAAATAAAAACTGGGCTAAACCTTTTTTTAAATGGCTCTAACTTCCTAAGTTTAAACATCCAGACTTGACTACCCTTAACCCAAGACTTGAAAAACTATTTTTAGAGTTTAAAAAGGCTTAGAAACTAACCTAAGTCAGTAGCTAACCCTCCTAATCAGCCCACTCTAAGTAACTTAACCAAAACAGAAAAATGATTTTTCTTTAAATTCAATTCTGACTCCACTTTTCAGTTTTAAGCCATGATTTTTTATCCTATTTTTAAAAATTCAAAAAATTCTGAAAAAAATACTGGAGACTCAGGACATGTAAAAATACACGGAAAAAAATTGTATTAGTTTCCTGATTAAAGCCGAATGCCCAGAAAAATCGGAAAGTTACGAAAACTGGGTGAAAAAAACTGCTTTGCCAAAACACATTTTTGCCTTTGATAAAATCATTTAAAAATCAAAGTAAAAATATTTGAAACTCATAAAATGGCTTACAAACAGTAGCTAGGACTTTTTGAAAGTTAGATAAAAATTGGCTAAGTAAAAAAAATCACAAAGGTAGAATAATCAATTTGACAAACTTTAATTTTCCACAAGTGTGCTCAAGAGAGCATGACTTTGAACCATTAATTGGCTCAAGTCATTATTCAAGTAGTATGAACATGAAATGCATGAAACAATACAGCAAACATAATGCATGAAATGCATGGATTTAAACTTAAATGTCATGAAAAAATGCATGGCATTCATAAAGTGACCTAGACCTAAATGAACTTGCATGGCATTTAATGCAACCTAGACCTAAAATGCATGAACATGCATGGAAAATAAACCTAACTTAATAACTAAAATATGCATGGCATTTTCACAAGAACAAAGCATGCTTAAACCAAAAACTCAATCAAATATCATGCAAATGCTAACCTATCAACTAACATGGCAAGAATGCACATAAAATGCAAAAATTCCTAGGATGGCCGAATAGCATAGTGTAACAAGCAAGCATGGCATTTTCACAAATACTTGGCATACTAGCATGAAAAAACTAAGTCAAATGACATGCAAATGTAAAAGCCTACCAACTAACATGACAAAAAATGCAACCCACAATGCAAAACACATGGAGTAGCCAAATGGCCTCAAGCTCCAACAAGCATGGCATTTTCACAAACACTTAATATACTATCATGCTCAACTAAAATATAACACTTAAATCATGCAAAAATCACACAAGCATTTTCACAAACACTTAATATACTAAATCTAAAACATGCTCAACTAAGATATAAAACAAAAAATCATGCAAAAAATCACACAAGCATTTTCACAAACACTTGATATGCTAAATCTAAAACATGCTCAAATTTAAACAACATGAAAACAAAAAATTAAAAATGCAAAAACATGATATCTAAGACATAAATGGCAACAAACAAAGCAACCAAATTAAAATATAACTCAAGTATATGAAGTAACATAACATTTAAAACATCAAAAAAAAAATAGCATAAACAATATGGTAAAATAACCCAAAACAGCAACTCAAAATAAATAATGTAGGCCATTTGGCCATGGTGAGTTTATTGTAAAAATAAAATGTAAAAAAAAAAATATACTTAAGAAAGAAGATGAAGGAAGAACAAAAACATTATTTTAAAATGAAAACTCACCAAGTAGAGATTAAAATAGCAAAAACTAAGTAAAAAACTCTAAGAACTCAGCAAAATGGAAAAGAAAAAAAATGAAAATCTCTACTTGGTGATTTTTCATTTTAAAATAATGTTTTTGTTCTTCCTTTATCTCCTTTCTTAAGTATATTTTTTTTACATTTTATTTTTTACAATAAACTCACCATGGCCAAATGGCCTACATTATTTATTTTGAGTTGCTGTTTTGGGTTCATTTTACCATATTGTTTATGCTATTTTTTTTTATTTTGATGTTTTAAATGTTATGTTACTTCATATACTTGAGTTATATTTTAATTTGGTTGCTTTGTTTGTTGCCATTTATGTCTTAGATATCATGTTTTTTCATTTTTAATTTTCTGTTTTCATGTTGTTTAAATTTGAGCATGTTTTAGATTTAGCATATCAAGTGTTTGTGAAAATGCTTGTGTGATTTTTTGCATGATTTTTTGTTTTATATCTTAGTTGAGCATGTTTTAGATTTAGTATATTAAGTGTTTGTGAAAATGCTTGTGTAATTTTTGCATGATTTAAGTGTTATATTTTAGTTGAGCATGATAGTATATTAAGTGTTTGTGAAAATGCCATGCTTGTTGGAGCTTGAGGCCATTTGGCTACTCCATGTGTTTTGCATTGTGGGTTGCATTTTTTGTCATGTTAGTTGGTAGGTTTTTACATTTGCATGTCATTTGACTTAGTTTTTTCATGCTAGTATGCCAAGTGTTTGTGAAAATGTCATGCTTGCTTGTTACACTATGCTATTCGGCCATCCTAGGAATTTTTGCATTTTATGTGCATTCTTGCCATGTTAGTTGATAGGTTAGCATTTGCATGATATTTGATTGAGTTTTTGGTTTAAGCATGCTTTGTGCTTGTGAAAATGCCATGCATATTTTAGTTATTAAGTTAGGTTTATTTGCCATGCATGTTCATGCATTTTAGGTCTAGGTTGCATTAAATGCCATGCAAGTTCATTTAGGTCTAGGTCACTTTATGAATGCCATGCATTTTTTCATGACATTTAAGTTTAAATCCATGCATTTCATGCATTATGTTTGCTGTATTGTTTCATGCATTTCATGCTCATACTACTTGAATAATGACTTGAGCCAATTAATGGTTCAAAGTCATGCTCTCTTGAGCACACTTGTGGAAAATTAAAGTTTGTCAAATTGATTATTCTACCTTTGTGATTTTTTTTACTTAGCCAATTTTTATCTAACTTTCAAAAAGTCCTAGCTACTGTTTGTAAGCCATTTTATGAGTTTCCAATAATTTTACTTTGATTTTTAAATGATTTTATCAAAGGCAAAAATGTGTTTTGGCAAAGCAGTTTTTTTTCACCTAGTTTTCGTAACTTTCCGATTTTTCTTGGCATTTGTCTTTAATCAGGAAATTAATACGATTTTTTTCTGTGTAGTTTTACATGTCCTGAGTCTCCAGTATTTTTTCAGAATTTTTTGAATTTTTAAAAATAGGATAAAAAATCGTGGCTTAAAATTGGACAGTGGAGTCAGAATTGAATTTAAAGAAAAATCATTTTTCTGTTTTGGTTAAGTTACTTAGAGTGGGCTGATTAGGAGGGTTAGCTACTGACTTAGGGTAGTTTCTAAGCCTTTTTAAACTCTAAAAATGGTTTTTCAAGTCTCGGGTTAAGGGTAGTCAAGTCTGGATTTTTAAACTTAGGAAGTTAGAGCCATTTAAAAAAAGGTTTAGCCAGTTTTTATTTTTTAATTCAAGCTTTTCAAAATTATTTTCAAACAATCACAAAGTATTTTGGTTTTAGAATATTTAATTTGACATATTTTCCTAAGGTAGCCGGATATCTTTTTAGATATACGGATTTCCTTAATTAAAGGAAAAAATACATTCCATGCATTGCATTTTCCATATTCATGCATTTTATATAATATGTGATTCTTGCTATGATAATTTCTATGATATTGTTATGATTTTGAATTATGTTATATTGTTTATTATATGATTTGGAATATTTTATGATATCCTATGCTTTTTATTTAATTACATATGCTATGTTCATGCATTATTATTTTCATTTTTATTTCCATGCATATTATATGATAGCATCATTTTATATTCCATGTCATTTAATTATATGCCATATCATTCATGTTTTCCATGTCATTTAAATTATTTCATTTCATATAGAATATGTTATGTTACTTAGGTTATTTTATTTCGTTTAGAAAATATCATGTTACTTAGGTTATTTTATTTCATTTAGAATATATCATATGACTTAGGATATTGCATCTCATATTGATTATACTATGTTCCCTAGGTCATTTCATTTTATTTATAATATTTCATATAACTTAGGATATTTTATTTCATTTAGAATATGCTAAGGCATTTACATTATATCATATCATTTAGGAAGCATTATATTATTTAGATTTTGCTATGTCATTTTATTTATGTCATGCATATACATATTCATATCTTTTAAAATGTTTTCAAAAGGATAATGATTTTTCAATAAAAAATAAAGATATTCCCGAGTTAAAATAATTCATGAGTTCTCTACCGGGTTTGCTGGAGGGAATATCATCAATTATTATTAATAAAGGAATATCTTTCTTTCAAAAAAGAGAATGATTCGGAAAGTTTTCCAAAACTAATAAAAATTTCTATATTTTGCCACGTTTGTTGGGGGATATAGGAAAATTTTGAATTTATAAATTTCTGATCATTTTCAATAAAAAATGGAATTATTTTTCTTTAAATTGGGAATTAACTTGAAATACTAAATTTAAAACCAATTTTTACCGAGACTTGAGATAACACATGATTAATAAGGTACCGATTTATACGGGCGTTGTGGGGGTGCTAATCTTTCCCCGCACGTAATCGACTCTCGAACCCGCTTCTTTGATTTCTCTGGTTTTAAAACGCAGACTTGAAATTGGTTTTTGAAATGTTTTAATTAATTCTTAAAATATTTTATAAAATCGGTTTTAATAGGTGGCCGATCACACCTAGCTAAAAAAGATTGGTGGCGACACCATGTCTTTTTTAAGGTTATTTTCAAAACCTTCATTTTTCTAGAGGAACTAAGTCGACTTTTCCTCGGTTTTTTTTAATGTCACGCTTAACGAATAATATAGTCTTGCGATGAGACTCGATATTTTTTAGGTTGCGACAGCCATGATTTTTGATTATTTTTCCTCGCATTTGCCTCCAGTGTAGAGGGTGATCCTTGATCAAGGTTTAAAGAAAGAAATAATTCCTAAGGCTCAAAGGGGTGACTAAGGATAATTTCTTCTTAGTGAAGGGAATATGAAAGATGACCATTCATCATATCAAGCATGAATATTCTCTTTGAAAAGCAATTCTCAAGGGAGATAGATATATAGAATTTCCATTTCTATAATGGAATCATTCGAATTCCCATGTGCATAGCATCACATTTTTTTTCATGCATAATACTTCTTCAGTTCATCAGCATTCACGGGATTTCTGAAATCGTCCTCGTCCATCCGAGTTAAAATCAATGCACCAGAAAAAGCTCTTTTTACCATATAGGATCCTTCCCAATTTGAAGCCCACTTTCCTCGCGGGTCCTTTACTATAGGGAGAATTTTCCTCAGTACCAACTCCCCCTCTCGAAACTGTCTGGGAGGAACTTTCTTGTTGTGGGCTAGAATCATCCTTTTCTGATACAACTACTCGTGACAAATTGCTTTCAACCTTTTCTCCTCGATGATATTCAACTGTTCATAACGAGCTCTAACCCATTCTGCTTCTTCTAGGCCAACTTCCATCAAAACCCGTAATGAAGGGATTTCAACTTCAATAGGTAGCACTGCTTCCATCCCGTATACCAAAGAAAATGGCGTTGCCCCTGTAGATGTGCGAACTGAGGTAGATATGCATGAAGAGCAAAAGGCAAGATCTCATGCCAATCCTTGTACACATCAGTCATCTTCTCAACAATCTTCTTGATGTTCTTGTTAGCTGCTTCTACTGCCCCATTCATCTTCGGACTGTAAGGTGCCGAATTATGATGTGTGATCTTGAACTGAGTACACACTTCTCTCATCATCTTATTGTTCAAATTGAGAGCATTATCTGAAATAATTCTTGCTGGCAATCCGTAACAGCATATGATTTCTTTCTTAACAAATCTGCATACCACCGACTTTGTTACATTCGCATAGGAAGCAGCTTCTACCCACTTTGTGAAATAATCTATGGCCACCAAGATGAAACGATGTCCATTTGAAGCTTTCGGGGTAATAGGTCCAATCATATCCATTCCCCATATTGATAAGGGTCATGGTGCAGTCATGACATGCAATGGCGATGGCGGCACGTGGATCTTATCTACATATATCTGGCATTTATGGCACTTCCGGGAATAACTAATACAATTTCCTTCCATTGTCAGCCAATAATACCTGCCCTCATAATCTGCTTAGCAAGCATGTGACCATTAGCATGAGTGCCACATATCCCTTCATGGATCTCTTCTATAATTCTTCGAGCTTCGACAGATCCAACACATCTCAACAAGACTTGGTCTTTCCCTTTCTTGTAGAGAATCCCGCTGTCTAGAACAAAACCCATTGCTAGCCTTCTCAGAGTCCTTTTGTCATTTTTTGTTGCTTGTTCTGGATACTGTTGACTCTTGATGTATTGCAAGATGTCGTTATACCAAGGGAGGCCATCTGCTTCTTCTTCAATACTCAGACAGTGGGCAGGATACTTGTATATACTCATATTTATTGGCACAACTTCAACCCCTTCATTCACTTTAAACATTGATGACAAAGTAGCCAGAGCATCTGCCATTCAGTTTTCTTCTCGCGGGAAGTAATTGAAATTCACTTCCTCAAATTCCTCCAATAAACTCAGTATGAGTATTTGGTATCGAAGTAGCTTTGTATCTCGGGTTTCCCATTCTCCCCGTAGCTAGTATAACACTAAGGCTGAGTCTCCGAAAACTTCCAATACTTTGATCTTTCTGTCCACTGCAGCACGAAGGCCCATAGTACACGCTGCATACTCGGCAGTATTTTTTGTACAATCAAAATCCAATCTAGCAGTGAAAGGATAATAATCTTCTTCTGGGGATATGAGGACTGCACCGATTCCGTGCCCCATGGCATTAGTTGCGCCATCAAAGTACATTTTTCATACTTTCTTCTTCAGGGTAATCTCATCTGCATGCGAAACATACATCAAATCTTCATCAGAGAAGTCAAAGTTCAATGGCTCATAATCTTCCACTGCCCGACTTGCTAAGAATTCAGCCACTGCACTGCCTTGATAGCTTTCTGACTTACATATACAATGTCGTACTCTGACAATAAAACCTGCCATCTTGCTATTCTCCCTGATAAAGAAGGTGCTTCCAACATGTACCTGATTGGATCGAGCTTGGCAATCAGCCACGTTGTATGGTATAACATGTATTGTCTAAGTCTTCGAGCAGTCCAAGCTAAGGCACAGCACAACTTTTCTACCAACGAATATTTCAACTCATAATCTGTGAACTTCTTGCTGAGGTAGTAAACTTCCTGTTCGTTCTTTCCAGTCTCATCAAGCTGCCCCAAAACACAACCCATGGATCTCTCAAATACTAATAAATAAAGTATCATTGGTTTATCCAGAATAGGTGGCATTAATACTGGTGGGTTAGATAGATAATGTTTAACCTTTTCAAATGCAATCTGACAACCTTCATCCCATTCTCCTGGATCACGTTTTCGAAGTAACTTAAATATTGGATCACATTTGTCGGTTAATTGAGAAATAAACCGAGCAATGTAATTCAATCTCCCCAAAAAGCCTTTTACTTCCTTTTGAGTACGAGATGGTGGCAAATTCTGAATGGCCTTCACTTTATCCGGGTCAATCTCAATTCCTCTTTTGCTGACGACAAAACCCAGCAATTTTCCCGATGTGACTCCAAAAGTGCATTTTTTCGGATTTAGCTTGAGTCAAATCTTTCTTAATCGTTCGAAGAGCTTCTTAAGATTCGTAATATGCTCCTATTCTCCTTGTGATTTTGCAATCATATCATTAACATAGACCTCAATTCCCTTATGCATCATATCATGAAACTGGTCACCATGGCTCTCTGATATGTTGCCCCAGCATTCTTCAACCCAAATGGCATTATCTTGTAGCAGAAGGTTCCCCACATTGTAACAAATATGGTTTTCTCCATATCTTCCGGTGCCATCTTAATCTTATTGTATCCTGAGAATCCGTCCATGAAAGAAAATAAAGAACTCTTTGCCGTATTATCCACCAGAGTATCGATATGGAGTAAAGGGAAATTATCTTTAGGGATGGCCTTGTTCAAATCTCGATAATCAATGCACATCCGCACCTTGCCATCCTTCTTTGGTACTGGAATAATATTTGCCACCCATTCTGGATATTTTGCCAACTCTAAGAATCCAGCATCAAATTGCTTCTTTACCTCCTCTTTTATCTTTAACAGCATGTCCGGCCTCATTCTTCTCAACTTTTTCTGAATTGACTTGCATTCTGGCCTTAAAGGGAGCTTATGAACCACAACATCCAGATCCAACCCTGGCATGTCTTGGTAAGACCATGCAAATACATCCACATACTCTTGGAGCGAGGCTATCAGTTCACCTTTTATTGATAATGACAATGAAGTCCCGATTTTTACTTCCTTTATCTCTTCACCATTTCCCAGATTTATCATTTCCAATAATTCCTTATAAGGAAGTACTTGTTTCTCCTCTTGTTCTATTTTCCTTAATAAATCCAAAGGTAGACCATAATCTTCAGTATCTTCTTTAGCCTCAAAATCACCCGTGCAAATGGGTCTTTCAAAACCAATTTCAGAATTACTGACAAGAAGGTCCTCATATTTCGTAACCGTACACTTGTAAATAGGTGGAGAAGAAACAATATAGGAAAATATGTATAATGAAAACAAAATAAAAAAAAATTGAAATAATATGGACACATCAATATGAATAAAATGCATCGTGCTTGTTATTTATTGAATGAAAATATTTAAACAAAAAGCCCATTACAAAAAAAAACACTCTTAATATCTCTGGGTAAAGATGATTAAGATTGTTTTTTTAAAGTATTAATTTGGAATAGACTTAAAAACTATGGGCAACTCAGTCGCAATCCAATTGGTCAGTCTATATCCTAGTGGACAAGGTCGCACCATCCAGTTCGCATTGTTACTTTTCATCCATTCTTTCCCGGTCATGCGAATTACGATATCTTGAATCTGCCTATCCTTATTCACATGGAATTTTTCAAAAGCTTGCTCAATCATTACGAGTACATCTTTTGAATTATTTTCTTCGAATAGAAAACCAGTAGAGCGGAAGTTGTGAAGGATTGGTGGGAAAGTCATGGGTTCCCATTCAATATCCATACCCGCGAAATGGGCCATCCTCCTTCGTCGATTCCTTTCAACTTGTTTCTTCTTCTCATGGGCCTTCGAAAGACCCTAAGCCAAACCGATTTTTCTTTCCCATTACTTCCATTGCTCGGGCCATCTCTTGAAGATATTTTCCAAGACCTTTTCCAGCCCTGCAGCCCTTTCCCACTATGGTTCTTACTCCCAGCCTTGTGTTCTTGGACAACCTTGGTTTTGGAATTTTTCATCCTTCAGTGACGAAAATCGCATTTACGAATTCCAAAGACAGAAAAGAACATTCTACGACATCTTCATTGGGTTCAACATAAGGAGATTCAGTAGATGCAGAGGCTATTATGTCTTCTTCTCCTGATACAGAGACCAAACGACCTTCCCAACAAATTTCAACTTTTGGTGAAGATACGAGGGTATAGCCCCTGCTGAATGTATCCACGGCCTTCCCAACAAGCAATTATAGGACGGATTAATATCTATGACCTGAAAGTTCACCGTATAGGTGCATGTGCCTATTTCCAGAGGGACCTCAATAGTTCCCATTACCTCTCTCCTAGTACCATCGAAAGCCCTGACTACTGTGCAACTCGGCAGCATATAAGAAATATCAATTGGAAACTTAGACAGGGTTGCCAGGGGCATTACATTTAATGAAGAACCATTATCCAGAAGCACCTTTGGTAGTATATGCCCCTTGCAAGTGGTTGTAATGAGCCTTTGTGGATCCAATACCATTGGGTGGTATTTCATCATAACTGAAATATATATGATCGTCTGCCGCAATGTTTCCCACCAGCCTGTCTAATTTTTCTACTGATATATTGTTAGCCACATATGCTTGATTCAACACTTTCAATAAGGCATTTCTGTGTGGCTCCGAGTTTAATAGCAAAGATAAGATGGAGATTCTTGCTAGCTGACGCTGCAATTGTTCAACCACATTATACTCACTAAATTTTATGAACTTTAAAAAATTTCAGGCCTTCTTCTCATTCACCAGCTCTTTTATCCTGTTTACCAGGGCTGATCCCCTCTCTGCTTTTTTTGACAAATCCATCTCAATATGGATTGGTTCAGTTGCTTTTTTTCCTTTTTCTAATCCTCCATCCTTTCTTGTTGATCCCTATTCAACAACCTCAGGCGCATAACACCTTCCACTTCGTGTTAAGTGCCCCACACCTGTAATATCTTGCTGACTTGAAGACCCGGACATAACCATGCTATAGTCATATTTCCATGGTGCAGTTTTTGTTTTCCTTGTATGAAAAGGAAGAAGGAAAATCTATGATTAGCTTAGGCTCAATTTCCTCAACAACCAAAGTAGTCTTCTCTGGTTCATCATAATAGATGATCAAAGGTCTTCCTATTTCATAGCCAGCCGCATTCTCAATAACCTTTACTTCGTCCTCTATTTCTTCATAAAACTGGGCTTCCCCCTCATCCATCATCTTTTGGACTTTAGCCAGAAAGTCCCTGCATTCATGTATGATATGACCTTTACATCCATGGAACGGGCACCAGTCCTCTACCTTGTTTGCAACCATTTTTAAACTGTCACCATCCTCCACCATTCCCACTTTTACCATTTTGACCCACACTTTTATCATTGGGGTCTTGACTTCACTGACATGTTTTTTCGACCTTCTTTCTTCCCCTGCCAATACTGCATTTACGGGGTCTCAGCATGATCGGGTAATGGATTTCCTGCTACATTCAGCCCATTCCTTGTCCCGAACTTCACCACCCCAGTTTTAATCAAACTTTGGACTTTCTTTTTAAAGACAATATAGTCCTCAGTCGAATGCCTCTGGATCCCTGCGTGATATGCACCACTAACATTTGTATTGTACCACCTTGGATATGGTGGTGTCAGAGGTTAGGTGCAATAAGTTGACTCTACAACAGCTTAGGATATAGCTCACTGTAGGTGGTAGGAATCGGATCAAATTGGGGTTTTTGATCATTCCTTGGTGAACGTTGATCATTGCGTCTAGCACCTTGGGTGTTTGGGACAGTGTTTCGGGAAAGATTTATCTGTGGGGATATGCCAGTTGGAAAAGGCTGTTGTGCTGGTTGGAAAAGGCTGTTGTGGTATATTGGTATAGGGAAATGGATTTTGGGTACGATGGTTCACATTGGGATAGTAAGGATTATACCCAGGATAAGGTGTGTAGGGTGTAGGAGGTGCATAAGATGCAGGAGAAGTATAGGGCCTGGGAGGTGTGTATGGTGTAGGAGGTGCATAGGAGTATTGATTGAAACTGACTACATGTGTCTCCTCCTTCTTCTTTGCAGGGAAAACCCTTTTCGGGGTAATAGACTCACCCCCTTCCATTTTCCCGTTCTTAATGGCAGACTCTATCATCTCCCCTGATATCACCATATCTGCAAAGTCCTTTGTGGAACTCCCCACCAATTTATCATAATAAGGTGTTTTTAGGGTATTGATGAAAAGCATTATAGTTTCCTTGTTGGTCAAAGTATGTTGTACTTGTGTAGCCAAGTCTCTCATTCTCTGAGAATATTCTTTAAAGCTTTTATAGCTTTCTTTTCCATGTTTTGCAGAGTTAGACGGTCAGGCACCATGTCCTTCACATGCTTGTATTGTTCCATGAAAGCTTTGGCTAGATCCATCCAGGAACGGATCTTAGTACGGATAAGTTGGTTATACCACCGAGTTGCGAACCCTATCAAGCTATCTTGAGAAAAGTGGATAAGCAATTTTTCGTCTTCATCATGTCCGATCATCTTCCGACAATACATGGTCAGATGTGCTGATGGGTTGGTAGTTCCGTTATATTTTTCAAAGTCTGGTACTTTGAACTTTGGGGGAATCACCAGACCGTGCACTAAACTCATCTCTTTGGCATCCAGACTGCCAAATAGCTCCGCCCCTTCAACTGTCCTCAATCTTTCCTCCAGCAGCTGATATTTTTTTTGGGATTCTGTCGTTTCAACCCTCTTCAGCTCAGTCATCTTTGCCCTTTCCTTTTCATCCAATTCCTCAAAGTCTGGAAGGTCCACATCAATTGGATCAACCCCAAGGGGGCGTTTGGTACCTTCCCAGGAATCACATTCCATGGAATGTGATTCCTGAGAATGTGACTCTCGGGAATGTGATTCCTAGGAATGTAACTTTCCAGCGTTTGGTATACATAGGAAAGTGCTAATTAAAATCCTGAGAATGTGATGATAATTTCCGAAATTACCCTTAAAAAAATGTAAATTTTATTAATTTTAAAATTTTTCAATGATATTTATTATTAAAAAAATATTTATACTAAATATTTAAAAATAATATTTTAAATTTGAGTTACTTTTAGGATAAAAAATATTTATTAATAATAAAATTTTGAAATTACTCTCATGTAGTTAAAAAATTAAAAGGCTGGATGCAAATTAAATATTATTTAAATATTTTAATGATATTTATTATTGACAAATATTTGTACTAAATATTTAAAAATAATATTTTAATTGGTAATTTGAGTTATTTTTATGATAAAAAATATTTGTTAATAATAAAATTTGAAATTACTCGCATGTAGTTAAAAAATTAAAAGACTATATGCAAATTAAATATTATTTAAATATTTTAATGATATTTATTATTAACAAATATTTGTACCAAATATTTAAAAATAATATTTTAATTGGTAATTTGAGTTATTTTTATGATAAAAAATATTTGTTAATAATAAAATTTTTAAATTACTTTTATGTAGTTTCAAAGTTAAAAGGCTGTATAAAAATTAAATATTATTTAAATATTTCAATGATATTTATTATTAACAAATATTTGTACTAAATATTTAAAAATAATATTTCAATTGGTAGTTTGAGTTACTTTTATGATAAAAAAATGTTTGTTAATAATAAATTTTTAAGGTACTCTCAAGTAATTAAAAAATTAAAAAGCAAAATGCAAATTAAATATTATTTAAATATTTCAATAATATTTATTATTAATAAATATTTGTACGAAATATTTTAAAATAATATTTTAATTGATAATTTTAACTCAAATAGAAAAAGGATAATGTTGTCTTTAACTTTCCAACTACATGGGAAAGTTACTTTCCCACCACTTCTCATGGGAATCACATTCCAATGCTTGTAGGAAAGTAACTCTCCAAGGAAAGTTAAATTCCCAGGAAAGTAAACAGTTTTTAGTATACCAAACATGGGAATCACATTCCCACCAATTACTTTCCATGGAAAGTGATCACTTTCCATCATACCAAACGCCCTCCAATATTATCCTTTTTAGGACCAAAATTCTGTGCTTCAGCCGCTAGTTGGATGTAAACATAGGATGCTGCCCCGGTTGGAAATTCATTTTCAACATGCTAGGATGTCTGGCCATTCTTCTGTACCACCTCTGGTTGGCCTTCCTGGTTTACTACCCCCATTCCTATAACTGAATTTTCCCCTGGCCATTTCTGCCTCATCATGGTATTCATCATCTCCATGAGTTTGGTCATATGTTCCCGTGACTCCTCTTGAGACTTAGCCAACTGTTCCTGCAGTTCCCTTTGAGTTCTTTCCATCCTTTCAATTCTAGCAAGCTGATCATTCTCCATAGCTCTGGCTTGAGATCGAGTATTGTAAGGGTGTCGAAAATCTGATTCTTTCTGAGTGCGACCAATTGTACCTTTAATTTTAAAAACCATGAATTAGAAATTATTGACACATTTTTTATCTTATTTTATAAAAATGAATGAATAAATGAATAATTGACTATGTGTTAGTAAATGACTAAGTGTATGAATATGAATGAATAATTATAAAGAATAAAAGAATGGACAAATAAATAAATGACTAAGTATATGAATAATTTATAAAGAATAAATGAATGAATGATTATAAATATAAATAAATAAATGAACAAACAAAATATATAAAGGAAAGAACAAATGAATGATGAATGCAAATAAAAGTATTGGCCCTGAGATAATTCCAACCAAACGGTCTTTCATTGATTTCCTAGAACTAATTACATCAAAGATAAAAGATCACTGCTTAAGACAATCTGATAATCTGTCTATCCTAATTCAAAATGTTATTACAAAACACCGGACCTATAGTAACTCCCTCGGATCTTGGACCTTTTTTATTGTCCTCTTTTGATTTCCTTGCTCTTCAATCTGACCCCTATTTGTTCACGGCCCTTTGACATGTCAGCGGAAGCATCACCATGTAAGCTTTCCTTAGCTTGTTTCTCCAATTGATTGGCTCGGGCTTCCTCATGCTTTGCTCTCTCTTTCTAATAGTTCTTCTCCTTCTTGAGGTTTTTGACATCTTGCTCCCATTCCCCAGAAGTATTGAGGGTCCCCTCAAATCCAAGCTCAAAGCGGTACCTCTTGTTATCCAAGTATAATTCCTGAAGATCGCTCTTAGCAGTGTCCCTTTCTCTCTTGATCTTTTTCTTTTCTCATTGTCGAGTTGATTCCCTATTTTCATGTCCTCAAGCTCTTTTTGTAGTCGGGCAATCTTTTTTCTCATTTGGGCCTTTTCTTTTTCGAATTCTGCCCTTGTAATTTCTAACTCTGATGGCACTTCCTTCTGTGGAGAACTCAAGAACTGAACTTCTTCCCATTAGATACCAACAACCTGTCATTAATCCTCCTTTCTCTCCATGATAGGTAGTCGGGTGTGACGATGTCAGCATATATGGATACCTTTATCCGACGGGTCTTTTTTCAAGCTTCAATTATTCCTCACACCTTTCCTGAGTAGCCTTCTTCTCCATAGGTGAACTCTAATAGAGTCAGTCCATGAGTCACTGGTGTGAAGTGTCGAGACTCAACCTGTCTTTGCACTAATAGAGGTGCGTAGCTCACGGCTCTCCAAATCCCGAGTAGTGGAACCCCTGACTTGTCTCCACATTTGTATAATATCGGCATAGGAATCATCCATAGAGCTCTCCAAGTTATCAATTCACTCTTAAGATTTCGGAACAGGTTGATCCACTACTCTTCATTTCTGTCTTTGAGCCAATCTATCTTAAAGAACTCATTGATTGGTACTAAGGTTTTCAAATATGGTTTGAAAGAAACATCATCCTTCTTCCAAAAATGACTCTGAATCCAAACACAGAGAAGCTGCATACATCCTATGAATATTCCTTTTCCTTCCCTTTTGCAAAAATTCAAAGATCGAATAGTTTCTACTAGGATGGCTGGAGACAGATCTATCTTATGTCTTAACTTCTCAAAAAGGTCAACTATGGCCAACTCGATACGTCCCAATGTCCCCGGGAAAATTACCAAACCATATACAGCTAAAGCAAAAATATCCTTAGCAGTCTCTCTATTTGGGTGACTTCGGATCAAAGATTGGAGAGCATCCCAAGGAATACACTCACTTTTCCCTTTTTTAACCACATATGCATCGACCCATTTGCTATCCATTCCCACGGTCCTAGCTAATTTCTTCTTAAACCCTAATGTCTTTGAATCCTTTAAATAAATCCGATCAGGGATAGCATCCTCAATATGTAACAAAGTCGAATATTCCTCTATGGTCGGTGTCATGTCTTCCTTGTTGAAGGTGAAACATCGGTATGCTTGATTCTAGAAATGTACCATAGCCCGAATCAACTCACTGTTAATCTTAATCGGCGTCAACAATGCTATGTCTCCATATACCTGAGTGAAAATCCTCTTTTCTAACAAATCCCATTGACTCCAAATATCCATCAACCCCCGGAGATCATTTTGCCGGTAAACTAAATCTACCTGTTCTGGCAATACTGATATATATCCCTCCTTTAAACAATCCCTATCTCTTCGCTGCTCTGACCCCGACCACTGTCTTACCCCTGCATGTTCTTCCACTATCGAACTAGCCTGACCCTCCATGAAAACCCTTTTGGTTGAAGATTATCCCGAGGCCAATAATTTTTCCTATGCATTATGATGACACAAAAAATGCATGAAAAAGAAACAAGTTAGTAAAGGTGAAGAAACCAAATAATGACAAAATAATATAACAAATATCTCAATGAAAATTCGGCATTACGACGCCTTTGGGACTTGTTACAAGCGAAACGATGTGCGTTCATCACCGCCCGATTTTTCAAAACTTAACCGGAACGTAAAATAGGTAACAAAAGGTTAGAAATGTCCTTCCATGTGTTCCTAACTTCGGTATATCTATAAAAATTCAGCAGGGCTTAGCCTATGTTGGCTGTACAGCTCATTATATGTGGGTGAACGAAGTTCTAAAGACCCCGAATTGTTCCTCACTATCGTCGGTGAAGGCTAGTAAGGCACCCCGATAAAAACGGGTTCAATTCGTTAGAGTATATTTCTCTAGCCCATGCGGATTGTTAATCAAGGGAGCTTAGGTAATTTATATTCCGGAAATATTTTGCTAACCCATGCGGATTGTTAATCACGAGAGTGTCGCTACTTTATTTCCACTTAAAGGGACGAAACCCGGGTATAGGGCTCATGTTATGCAAATGCACATGTAGTGTGTGAGGAAGAACAACAAACCTTTTACTACCTATTCTACAATCCTTATTCTAAATGCCCCGATAAAATTAAACAACATAAATCATCAATTAATCAAAAAATGAATATATGCACCAAAATAATCAGAGAACAATTATAATATGTATGCACATGAATATGGACATATTTAAGAGTATTTTATTATTTTAAAAATTCCCCTTTTTTTTTTTAAAAAAAATATGGGAATTAGAATTAAATACCAATTAAACCAACAAAACCGAGACTTTGATAACATACGACTAATTCTAGGCCTGACTCTCTAAATGTCCCCAGCGGAGTCGCCAAGCTGTCGCTACCTAAAAAATAACAAGTCTCATCGCAAGACTTTATTATTCGTTAAGCGTGACATTAAAAAAATCGAAGAAAAGTCGACTTAATTCCTCTAGAAAAATGAAAATTTTGAAAATAACCTTGAAAAAGACATGGAGAAGCCACCAATCATTTTTGGCTAGGTGTGATCGGCCACCTATTAAAACCGATTTTATAAAACATTTAAAAATTAATTAAAATATTTTTTAAAACCAATTTCAAGTATGCGTTTTAAACCAGAGAAATCAAAGAAGCTGGTTCGAAACTCGGTTACGTGTGGGGAAGGATTAGCCCTCAAACGCCCGTATAAAACGGTACCTTATTAATCGTGTGTTATCTCAAGTCGGTAAAAAGTTGATTTTTAACTTGGTATTTCAAGTTAGTTCCCTATTTAAAGAAAAATAATTCCATTTTTAATTGAAAATGATCCGGAATTTATTAATTCAAAATTTTCCTATATTTCCCAACAAGCGTGGCAAAATATAGAAACTTTTATTATTTTAGAAAATTTTACGAACCAATCTCGTTTTAAAGAAGATATTCCGTTATTAATGATAATTGATGATATCCTCCCCAACAAACCCGACAGAGAACTCATGAATCATTTTAACTCGGGAATATCTTTATTTTATTGAAAATCATTACCTTTTTCAAAACGTTTTAAAAAATATGAATATGTGTGACATAAATAAAATGACATAGCAAAGTCTAGGTAATATAATGCAACCTAAATGGTATGATATAATTTAAAGGTCTTAGCATATTCTAAATGAAATGAAATATCCTAAGTTATATGATATATTCTAAATGAAATGAAATGACCTAGTTAATATGATATATTCTATATGAAATGTAATATCCTAAGTCATATGATATATTCTAAATGAAATAAAATATCCTAAGTGACATAATATATTCTACATGAAATGAAATAACCTAGGTAACATAATATATTCTATATGGAATGAAATATCCTAAGTCACATGATATATTCTAAATGGAATAAAATGATTTAAATGACATGGCAAATATAAATGATATGACATATAATCTAAATGATATGAAATGACATGAAACATAAAATACTGCTAACATATAATATGCATGAAAATAAAAATAAAAATAATAATGCATGAACAAAGTATATGCTAAATAATATGATAAAAATAACTAAATAAAAAGCATAGGATATCATGAAATATTCAAAACCATATAACAATTAATATTATATAAAAAATTTAAATCAAAGATAATAATACCATCATGAAAATTAACATAGCAAAAATCACATATTATATAGTATGCATGAATATGGAAAATGCAATGCATGAGAATGTATTTTTTCCTTTAATTAAGAAAAACCGTATATCTAAAAAGATATCTGGCTATCTTAGGAAAATATATGAAATTAAATATTCTAAAACCAAAATACTTTGTGATTGTTTGAAAACAATTTTGAAAAGCTTAGATTAAAAATAAAAACTTAGCTAAACCCTTTTTAAATGGCTCTAAATTCCTAAGTTTAAAATCCCGGACTTGACCACCCTTAACCCGAGATATAAAAAAACATTTTTAGAGTTTAAAAAAACTTAGAAACTACCCTAAGTCAGTAGATAAACTTCCTAATCAGCCCCCTCTAAGTAACTTAACCAAAACAAAAAAAAATGATTTTCCTTCAAATTCAATTCTTCCTCTACTGTTCAGTTTTAAAGCACGATTGTTTACCCTATTTTAAAAAATTCAAAAAAATCTAAACAAAATATTGGAGACTCAGGACATGTAAAACTACACAGGAAAAAATCAGCTTAATTTTTTTATTAAAGATGACTACCCAGAAAAATTGGGAAATTACGAGTACTGGGTGAAAAAACTATTTTGCCAAAACACATATTTTTGCCTTTGATAAAATCATTTAAAAATCAAAGTAAAAATGTTAGAGACTCTCCTAAAGACTCACAAAGAGTAGCTAACACTTTTGAAAAGTTAGACAAAAATTGGCTAAAAGTAAAAAAAATAAAAAAATCACAAAGGTAGAATAATCAGTTTTACAACTCTTTAATTTTCCACAAGTATGCTCAAGTGAGCATGACTTTGAACCATTGATTGGTCTAAGTCATAAATCATGTGGAAATGACATGAAATGCATGATTTAAAACCTAAATGACATGAAAAATGCATGGCATGAATAATATGGCCTAGACCTATAATGAACTTGCATGGCATTTATTGCAACCTAGGTCTAAAATGCATGAAATGCATGGTAATACAAGTACAACCTAAACCTAAAGAATGCATGGAAATAACACAAACATATAGCATGCTAAAACAAAATACACAAAAACATATCATGGAAATGCAAACTTATCAACTAACAAGATGAAAATGCACATGCAAAGCATAAAAAAAAAGGAGGAGCTGAATGGTCTATATGCTCAATGTGATCGAATCCTAGCATGACATTTTCATAAACACATGACATACTAAAATGCAAAGCTAAAAAAGAAACATGTTAAACCATGTAAACATGAAGTAAAGGCATGCACAAGACTAGACATTTTCACAAACACTTAGCATAGTAAAATGCAAATCATGAACAACACAAAATGTTGAAAACAGAAAATTAAAAAATGTAAAAACAAGGAAAATAAACATGAATACTAGATGAAATAATCAATAATAGAGGTAAATAAGCAACAACATTAAAACAAGCTACATATTTTGTTATTTGAAGAAGCTATGTATATCAAAAACATGTTAGACACTACTAACGACATGAAACAAAAGCAAAACAGCAACCATTAAAAAAAATAAGGCCATTTGGCCACTTAGAGAAAGAAAAAAAAATTGATTTTCCATAGTTTTTCAAGAAAGCATAAAGGAAGAACTTGAAAAGAATGCTTAAAAACACTTATTTTAAAATCAAAAACAAAAGAAACTCACCAAATATCAAATGAAAACAGCAAATCAAGAATGGAAATCAAGAAAAGTGCAAGAGTATGGTGCTTAAAGCAACCTCTAGAAGCTATATTGCAAGCTTTTTCTCTTCTAATTGTCTTTTCTTTTCTGAACTTTTCTTTTTTCCTTTAAAAAATGGAGAGAAAATCAGCCAAACAAGAGTGTGAATAATCTAAAAATGAAAGAGAGACCCCCTCTTCCTTGTAGTGGCCGAATGGTCTTTTAGATAGCTAGGATGTTGTCATTTTTTTCCAACTAATTTTGAACCAAAGGCTATTAATCCAAGAGGTTTAAAATGTGAAATTATTACCCTTAGATTAGGTAATCAGCTATCCACAATTACAGCTGTTCAAGAATCTTAAGCCATTATGTTGACATTCTCCCTCTTCATTCATTAGTCCATGTGGCTCAATTACAAAGGCTTCATCAAAAAATTAACTATCATCCTCTTCATTGTTGGCCTTTTGATCAAAAATCAGAAAATATTTGCCCATCATTGAGCCTTGGCCGGCTGAAACCCCTCATCTTCCAGCCCATGCTACATTTTTTTAAAAGGCAAGAAAAGCCCTTTTCGGTTTCTTGGGTAAAATAACCTTTTTACCCCCCGAACATAAATAAATAGCAAAAGGACTCCAAATTCTAAATTTATTTTTTCAATACTTCCAAAATAATAAAAAATTGAATTCTGGATGTTTTCAAAAATTTTTGAGCCCATTTGCTATTTATTTGGATTTTTCCCCAAAATTGCCCTTTTGTGCTCCCAAACTTTACCATTTTTTAAACGAGCTCCAAATCCAGATTTTTCTTTACCAATCTCTTCCAAATAATTTAAAAGTATGATCTGGAAGTTTTCATAATTTTTGGAACTCATTTGGTATTTTTTTTAGATTTATCTGCTTGAATTACTGCATAGTGGGCCCGGGATTTGACCATTTTGCAAACGAACTCCGAATCCAAATTTTCTTTTTCCAATCTCTTCCAAATAATTTAAGAGTGAGATCTGTAAATTTTTAGAATTTTTGGAGTTCATTTGCTATTTTTTTGGGACTTATCTTCTTGAATTTCTACAAAGGGGAACCGAGATTTGACCATTTTGCAAACGAACTCCGTATCCGAATTTTCTATCGCCAATCTATTCAAAATGATTTAAGAATAAGATCTGCAAATTTTCAAAATTTTTGGAGTTCATTTGCTATTTTTCCCAAATTTTCCAATTTTGCCCTTTTGTCTTCGAAACCCGATTTTGCTCAAAACAAGTTCGATTTTCAGATTTTCTTCAAACTGAGCCTTGGGCTATCCTTTTTTAATCACTACTCATCCATTAGGGGTTTTAGTCTTACCGAATCAGGCCAAGCTTCTTCTTGAGCTTTTGCATCCCTAGCCATATCAGGCCAATAGTGTGTCTTTGCAATCTTCTGTAGAGGTTTACCGGTTTTGTTGTCCCACAGGCCTTATCATGAACTTTTTCAAGTCTCTTTGCTGCTTCTTCAACGCCAACGCACCGAGCTAAGACCCTATTGAACTTTTTCAAGGTTTACCTGGAGTTCGTCGCTTGCTGATCTTAATGACAGCTTTATCTTTATCATTTTCGAACTTTATCTTTGAAGCTAGAGTGGCCAAAGAATCAGCATTTCGATTGGTAAACCTGTTGACATGGTTTAATTCCACATCAATTTCATCACACAGCTTCTGCACAAGGGACTGATAAGGTGCTAGGGAAATCTTCTTCAGTGCGAATGTCCAATCTGTATGTCGAACCACCAAATTTTAATCACCAACCATTTTTAACTTATTGATCTTCATTTCTTTAGCGATAGACAACCCTATCGTTAAGGCCTCATATCCAAAACTATTATTAGAGCATAGGAACTCAAATTTAAGCAATAAAGATGTTGGCTCTCATTTTGGTGATTTCAAAACTATTCCTACACCACTTTATTCCTTGGTTGTGGATGATTCATAAAAGTATAAGGTCCATTGCCCATCTTCTATTGTTGCAATCTATTCTATCTCACCAGGAATTTCTTCAGAAAGCTTGACACAGTCTTTTGATAGGCCAGTAGATTTGCAAAAACTTGACCCTTTATCGCTTTGGGAGTGACACACATTCTATGTCAAATTCTGACAGCTGTAACAACTATCGCGCTGTCCTTCCCAATAAGGCTGGCCTTGACAGCAAGTACCTTATCGGATTAGCCCCCACAACCAACTTTATCTTGTGCGCCAGCATATAATGTCTTAACTTTTGGTCTGCATATAAATAGTATATAAGCGCTAAACAATTTTTCTCTGCTTTAGTGTATCTAGCTTCAGCTTCTTTGAGAATTCGACTTGCATAATAAATTGGCTTTTCTTGACCATTTTGATTATCCTGTGCTAGCACTATTCCGATAGCATTATCATTGAAAGCAAGATATAGCTTAAGTTCCCTACCTTCTATTGGAGCCATCATCACTGGGGCGTTCGCTAAGGTCTCCTTGATTTTCACAAAGGCTTGTTGATGGACCTCTTCCCATTTGTACTCCACCTTTTTCTTTAGCAATTCCATAAGAAGGGCCAATAAGGCTGCTAACCCTGGTAAAAACCTTCTCAAGTAGGAAGTTTTTCCTAAAAATGACTTCAACTTTTTCGCTGAGGTTGGCTCTGGCATATCGAGCACCGCTTTTGCTTTAGCTGGGTCTACATTCATGCCTTGTCAATTAACCAAATAACCAAGAAATTTCCCATATGTTTCTCCGAAGGCACACTTCATCGAGTTCTTATCTTCAGCTTGTATTCTCTGCATCTCTATAGGACTCGACGAAGCACTTCCACATGATCTTTCTTTTTCTTGGATTTCACTACTATGTCATCAACGTAATCCTCCAATTCCTCATGCATCATATCATGAAAAATAGCAGTCATAGCACGTTGATAAGTAGCACCAGCATTCTTTAAACCAAAAGGCATAACTGTGTAATAGTTCTTACCTTTCGGAGTTCAGAAGGCAGTCTTTTTCGTATCCACAGGGTTCATCTTGATTTAGTTATAGCCACTATACTCATCCCTAAATGAGAACATCGCATGCCCAGCTGTTGCGTCTATGAGAAGATCAAAGGGAAGTCATCTTTCGGAAAAGCTTTGCTAATCCGTGGACTAAGGGATGTAGGCCTAGGAAAACTGGAAATCAAGTTCTCGACGGGAAGGGAAGCCCGACTGTTCGTGTCGGTATTATACCCACAATCACTGACTCTTTCCCACATCTCGATCTCTAGAAGGCCTAATGAGTCGATCGCTCTTTCTTTTTGTCTCATCTCATGTTTATGAAGGAGAGGGGGCACATTGGGATTTGACTCTCATTATGGGCTCGCTTTCCTGGGGTGGGAAAGGCTCGCGGGCTGGGCGTAGACTAGTCTATTCAGGTATGGATCCCTAAAGCTAAAATGGAACTTAGGTTCCTACTGACTACATCAGAAGCGAAATCCTCGACTGAAAAAACAATGCGAGCTGTGATGGGGTTGCCTTAGCTGGTACATATGACAGGAATCAAGCCATGGCCTGAGTCGATCGAGTGAAGATAAGCTATCTACTTTTTTCAGGGCCATATCTTGATGTAGAAAGGCAGTCTTGACTTCGGCCTTGAGGTGGGCTAACTCTTGAAGCGGATCAATTTCTTTGTATTGAGGGACTGGCGATTGTGGTGTCTTCGCATCCCCATAGCGGTGAAGCTCTCTCTTATTCTGGTTGAAAGTGAAGGAGAAGGAGAGTGAAGTGCGCAATCTCTCTGGTTTTTAGTCTACATAGATCTACTGATTTTTATGTACTCTCTCTAGTAGGAAAGATTAGTCCCAACCGAGTAGGCAGAAAGCTAAAAGGGGTTTTGGCACACTAAAGGCTTTGTTTTGCCCATTTCTGGGCATCCTGACCTTTTTAATCTCGTCTGAACAGTGGCTCCTTGTTAATCCATGCGGCGAAAGTTTAGTTGATGCTCTTCTCCATGTTCACCCTTATCACAGGATGGGTGTAGTTCAGAGCACATGATTTAAAGAAAGCAAGCCTGAGTCACATGCCCTACTCTCTATTTTAAGTTAGATGGCTTGTGATGTGCCAGGTCTATTTCACTGTATGGTTATAAAGCAAGTACGCCCCCATCTCTTAGGATTGAAATCCTGTCCCGAATCTCACGGGGAATGATTCATTATCATACGAGGGGGCAACAGTAAAACTATAGCTCGATTCGTTCCTCAGGTCTCCAAGCCTTTCTTTTTTGTCGCACTTCTGAACTCTCGCTCTTCAATGCCCCGATTGAATACATAGATAATTCATCAATAGTAGCATCTCTTTTATTCTTTCTTGCGACTAGCTATTTTCTTCCTAGAGAAAGATTATACTTCATAGCTAGAGAGCTATCATCTTTTGACTGTATCATGGAACTTCTTTTTCGATCCCTTCCCGCCGTTTAGGATTTGAGTAGCGGTTCGACAAGTTGAGACAAATGAATATTATGTCAGTGAAGCATCTGAGTAGCACCCATTTCCTGAGAGAAAAGCGCTTTCTAGTTGGATTCTTATTCATCGCAATATTGAAAATATGTCTCCCTTCAGTCGGCCCTCTCTTTGACCTAATACTTGTGCTACAGGAAAAGATACTACAATTGCAAATGGCATTAGGTCTCTTTTGCTTAGTTCAACCATCGGCTATTGGGGACAGAAGAAGAGCTCCAGGAACGACTGACTTGTACAATTCGAAGCGCCTTATGCATCTAAGGATCTCAATCAAAATAATGCATATTCAAACTTAATCTCAACTTCTCACATAGGATACTCTCATGATTTTCACTCAATATAGTAGTGGTAAGGTGTTTACACTCAATCAATCTCATGAAAACAGTCCTACCATATGCTTGCTTGTCCACCTATTCTCCACTATTTAGATCATACAACTTCATGAATCAAGAGGTTTTTATTCAAAGTTGTAATGGGGCAAAGGGATTTTTAATGTGGTTAAAGAATAAAAAGGAAAAGGATATTACAAAGGTTCAAAGATTTCATAGAGTTTAGAGACATAATAAGATTATACAAAGAAAACTTCTTAAAACTCTTATGAAGCACATCATAACATAGGCTAAATATTCATGTTGAGCCTTTGCTTCATTCTAACCAACTTTGTAACATCTTTTCTTTAACCAAAAGTTAAAAGATGATTAATTTCTTTTCTTTTTTTTTCATTTTTCAATATGGGAATGTATTTGACAATGTTCCCTTTCTTTTTCTCTTGACTTTTGCCTTTCTCCTCCCCCACACTTATTTCTTGTTTCTAACCCAAATTTTTAATAGATATCCCTTGCTTATGCAATATGTCTCAAAACATTCAATCCATCTTTAGAACAAGGGTAAAGATATAAGTGTATTTAGGCTAGGTGTAAGATGTGGTTACCAATGAAATAGCTTATTCAATGTAGGCTCAAATTGGCTCACTAGGGGGATGTTCTCTTGGAACATCAATAGAGGATGGCTGATTTGGCCTTGGTGGTAAACCTAATGCCTCTATCATATCCATGTTGTCACATGCATCAATATAGAAACATGTAATCATAAAAGCACACAAGAAAGAAATTGGATTGATATGTATAATGCATCAATCATATAGGCTCAAAACTCACAAGGATGTTTATACAAGTCAATATCAAGTCTAAACTTGCTTTTTTCTCAATCAACATATCATATTAACATTGGCTCATACAAAATACTATCAAACTCAATTCTCATAATAAATCTTCTCAATAATAAACTAGTTTTAGACCTACACAATTCATATCTCATCATTTTATTGAAAGTAACTAAAACACACTAAAATCAAACTAAAAAGACTCAAAACAAAACAAAACAAACTAAATAGAAGAAATCTTAAATTCTTCCCCCCACACTTAATTCTTACATTGTCCTCAATGTAATACTATTAACCCAAATGAAAGAATCATGTGTAATAGAAAAGAACTAAAAAAACAAAAGAAGAAAAATAACTAAAGAAAACTATAGATAGAAGGATGGAGAGTAAGAAATAGCAAATCTAATTATAATGTGTGCTCTCCATCCATTTGGGTTGCCTCCCACTAAGCGCTTGGTTTAGTGTCCTCAGCCTGACATACTAAAACACACAAACAAACAAACAAAATTAAAAACTCAAAACAAAACAAAACAAAACTAATGAAACATAAACAAACCTAAAAAAAATTAATAACAAAACAAAACAAAGAGAGAAAAGAAGAAAAATCAAATCTGATATGGCAGGTTGGCTAATCTCTGCCTCCCAATTAGCATTTGATTTTATGTGTCCAACCTAACCAATTCGGGTTTAGGCATGAGACTTCCAGGATCTGTGCGTTTGGTAGGAAGCTTTCTTTGCACAACAGCAGATACATTCTCCACCACCATTATTATGTCATCACACTTTAATTTGCTCTCGATGGTGTGTTGCTCATCAAGGAATGGTGCATCTCTTAGTACTTTCTTAATAACATCCACAAGCAAGCTGTTTAAGGTTTCCAGAATTTGTTGTTCATGTTCCTCCTTTTTGGACTTTGCAAATCTGCTAGGAAAAGGTGGAGAAGAAACATTAGTATAAATAGGAACCTTAAAAGTTACCTAAGGTGCCGAACTACTCTCAATATGAATGGTGGGTTCATTATCCTCAATAAGTGAATCTATCTTTGGTTTTGTTTCATCCTCAACTTGTTCCTCCTTCTTCAAGGTCACAATAGTAGCAGTCTCCTTTGGGTTAATCACCAATTGGGAAGGGAGTGCTTGAGATCTTTATGCTACTAATTCCACCATACTACTAGCCAATTGGCTCATTTGCATTTCCAAACTTTGGATACTTGCCCTTGTTTCCTGGATATCGGCCTAAAATTTTTGTTGAAATTGCAAATTAGTAACAACAGAATTGACAAGATCTTCTAAAGCATTACCTCAGTTTTGAGGTGGTGGCTTAAAAAGATCTTGTTGTTGATCCCATGGTTGATTGAAGAAAGATTGATGAGTGTAATTGGCATGAGGATCTACTTCTTGATAATTTCCCGAGTAGCCATAATTAGTATGATCCCACTATCCCGCATGTAAGTGTTTGAGTAAGGATCATAATATTGTTCTTGGAACCCTTGTTGGCCTTAAAATCCTCTTAAATCATAGGATTGTTCACAATTATTTTCTTGGAAGTATAGGCACAAATTAGTTGGATGATCCATCATAAAGCACACTCCACACTTCCTTGATTGTTGAACAATACCCATGGCCAATTGTTGAACTATGGATGTGAGATTGGCTAGTTGGTTTTGAATGTTTGATGTAGCCCATGCCATCTCTCTTTGATTGGGTAGAAAAAAAAACCTATATATACAAAAAGAAAATTAATTAGAACTGAAAATAAGAATAAACCAAGTAACAAATAAATTAAAGGAAGCAATCCCCGACAACGGCACCAAAAATTTGATGCACTCAAATTAGTGTATCTTATTTAACCTTGCACTAGAATAGTCAATTGTTAAGTATAGCAATAAGCAAGAGTCCAGTCCACAGGGATTAGGTTTTAATTTATAAGTTATTAGTTTATAACTTAAGTTCAAAGAAAATAAAAGTAAAAGAGGTTTTAAAGTAATTTTAAAATTAAAGTAAACAATAAAAGTAAGAATCAAATAAGTAAGAGAATATCAAATATGAGAAAATATGGTTAAGGTATCATTCGCCACCACTAGACATCATTGAGAATCAATAATCAGATCTATCAACATTAATAATCTAGCAAAATTATCAATCGTAGATAATAACAAGCTCCGTTACCCCAATCTTGCCTTAATTCGTCGTTAAATAGAACAAGCTCTCTATTTAATCTATAACCCATTAGATAACCTAGAATAAGCTCTCTAGATTTAATGTAATAGAAGCTTTATGATGAGAAAGATAGGTTGATCTAAGCAACAAACATATAAGCTTGGATTGTTTAAACCTATGTTATGTTCCACTTTACAATTATCGAAAACTTGACCATAATCATTAATTACAAATTGCCACTTATGAATAGGAAATCAAGACAATTATGGATCAAGACTCCTAAACTAGCATTAGATAATTATCAAGATCTATCTAGTTGTACACCTAAACAAATCAAGACAAATATCATAAACAATTTTAATGGAAGAACATAAGCAATTTTGATAGAAAACCAATGATAGATAGAATCTGAATATCAATTACACAACATGTCTAGGGTTTTGAAATCACCCTTAACCAAAAATAAGTTTAGCCTAGCATAGGCATAATTAACATAAACATAAAAATAAAATAAAAGAATGGAGAAGAAGAATAATAATAATAATAATGATGATCCTTGAGTCTCCTCAAAAGATGTTAGTTTGAGGCTTAAAAATTGTTATTTATAGAGTTTTAAAACCCTGAGAACAAGTCTTTGCCGCACAAGTAAGTTAAGAGGTAGCAAATTATGTTTTCGGTAGTTTTTCCGGATTTTTTTTGCGAATTTTGGGTGCCATGACGCTGGAATTGGGCGTCGCGACGCCAGACACTCTACCAGCCATTTTTGCTGCTGCATCTTCTCACACTTCCTCAGCTGATTTGGATGGTCATTTCTTGTCCAATTTGGGCGTATAATATACCGTTGGAAAGGTATTCAAGTCAGATTCAAAAGTTAAGAGGAATTTTTTTTGAAAAAAGAATTTAACATCATGTTTTCTTAGTAACAAGCTCCGGAGGTCAAATCTGCCTGATTGCTTTGCACTAAGAATTTGATCTTTTTGACTCCCAAGTCTTCTTCCATCTTGTGATTATGATTTTGTAAGCTCTTTAACATCATAATTGACATCTTTTCACTTCATTCAACATAATATAAGTAATCATAATAAAGATCGAAAACATAACTAAAACTAAGAATAGAAAAGACATAAAATGTGTATTATATGAGCTTATTGAACTCCTTTTGGATAAGTATCAGAACGATCAGCGAGTTGTATAATAACACCGGTCTCCTCTAATGGTCCTAGATTCAATGAAGCATAAATTGAATATGGCATAACATTAATGGATGCACCTAGATCTAGCATAGCACATTCAAACCGAGTGTTACCTATCTTACAAGGAATGGTGAACATACCTGGATCCTTGCATTTTGGTGGGAGTTTTCTTTGAAGAACAACTGAAACGTTTTCTCCCACACTTACGTTTTCATTGCCCTTCAGCTTCCGTTTAGATGTACACAATTTTTTCAAAAACTTTGCATATCGAGGCACTTGCTTTATTACATCTAGTAGAGGAATATTTACCTCTACATTACGAAAGGTTTCTAAAATCTCCTTCTCTTACTCCTCATTTTTGGACTTTGCTATTCTGCTTGGAAAAGATGGAGGAGTTATATAATAAGGAAAAGAAGATTTAGAGCTTACCTTAACAAGTGTCTCATTGGGTTGAGATGATGCATTTGTGTTTTATTCCCTTTGAGCACTCTCCTTAGTAGGCACCAATGGTATTGCCTTTTGTGATATTTCGAACTGTTTCCCACTTCTTAGTGTTATGGCATTCGCATTTTCTCTAAGATTCATTGAGAAGGTAATTTCACTAAATCCCTTGCTTCCAATCGACTCAATGTTGTTGCCATTTGTCCCATCTGAGTTTCCAAATTGTGGATACTTGCCCTTGTTTCCTGGATACTTGCCCTTATTTCCTGTTGAAATTGCAAATTATTAGTAGCAAGGGATTTGACAAGATCTTCTAGAGATATACTTGAATTTTGAGGTAGTGGCACTTGTTGTCGGGTTTGTTATGGTTTTTGCATTCTTTGCTGAAAACTCGGTGATCAATTATCAGTGGGTGGACGAGAAGCTTGTGGTTGATTTCCTCCATAATTAAAGTTTGGATGATCCCTCCATCCTGGATTATATGTGTTTGAGTATGGATCATACTTCTTTTGTTGTTGGCCCAAAAATCGACCCATAGCATTAACTTGCTCATTGGACATATCTTGAAGTGTTGGGAACATATCAGTTGGGTGCCCCATTATAGAACATATACCACAAGCTTTGATTTGCTGTAAATTACCTACAGCCAATTGTTGCACAAGAGAAGTAAGTTGAGAAATTTGTTGTTCAAAGGAAGATGTACTTACCTCATTTACTTTCTTGGGTGGTGGTTGTTCATGTCTCATGGTGATTTGTTGGGAGTTGGCTGCCATGTTAGAGATGAGAAGTCTAGCAGCTTTGGGAGTCTTATCAACTAAAGCTCCTCCACTTGCAGTATCTATCATGCTTCTCTCCATGGGTTTGAGACCTTCATAGAAGTATTAGTGTCGATACGTGATCATCCTCGGGGGGAAGGATAACCCGCTTGAGTGAAGGGAAAAAAAACAGGTAGAGGAAAAGATGACTTAATTCCTCTTAAAATAAAAGGTCGAGGGTATGAAAACAACCTCAAAAAAAATGGAGTCGCCACCAATCTTTTTTCTTTTTTGGCTAGGTGTAATCCGCCACCTATTAAAACTGGTTTTTATAAAATATTTTAAAATTAATTAAAACATTTTTAAAACCAATTTTGTAGACTGCGCTTTGATCCAGAGAAAAACAAGTGCGGGTTTGGGAGTCGGTTACGTACGGGGAAGGATTAGCACCCCACCAACTCCCGTATAAAATGGTACCTTATTAGTCGTGTGTTATCTTCAGTCTCGGTAAAAAGTTGGTTTTAAAATTGGTGTTTGTAAATAAATCCCTTTAAACTTCATATTTTATTTGAAAATGATCTGGAATTTACTAGCATAAAATTTCCCATATTTTTCGACAAACTAGGCAAAATATGGAATTTTTCCTCGATTTTGAAATTCTCCTCATCATTTTATGGAAAAGATATTTCGTCATTAATGATAATTAATGATATCCTCTCTGGCAGACCCAGCAGAGAACTCATGAATTATTTTTAACTCGGGAATATTCTTGATGTATAAAAATATTATTTCTCTTTCATGTGTTTTGAAAATCATTGAAAATGACCTTAAGTATGCCAAAATGTTACTAAGATAAAAATGAAATAAACATGCTCATTTATCATGATAAGACAAACATTTTATTATGACCTAGTAAAAGAAATAATGACATGACAAATGATTGACATAGTATACAAAATGACATGTGAATAAAATCGACATGGCATATAGATGACATGGCATAAGAATCAATGTCATGTGAATGAAATCGACATGGTATAGGAAATGACATGGCATAAGAATGAATGTTATGTGAATGAAATCGATATAGCATAGGAAATGACATGGCATAAAATGAATGTTATGTGAATGAAATCGACATAGCATAAGAAATGACATGGCATATGGATGACATGGCATAAGAATGAATGTTATGTGAATGAAATCGACATAGCATAAGAAATGACATGGCATATGGATGGCATGGTATAAGAATGAATGTTATGTGAATGAAATCGACATAGTATATGAAATGTCATGGCATAGGTGACATGGCATAGGTGACATGGTGACATGGCATAAAATGATAACATGGCATGGCATGGATGACATGGTATAAAATGATGACATGGCATAGGTGACATGGCATAAAATGATGACATGGCATAAATGACATGGCATAAAATGATGACATGGCATATAGATGAATGACATGGACAAGTGTCACAGCATGAAGATGAATTTATTTGAGAATGACTTGGAATTTATTAATACCAAAAATCTTTTCATGTTACCCAGCAAACCCGGCAAACCATAGAAAGTTTTATTTATTTTGAAACTCTCTGAATCAACCTTGTTTCAAAAAAAAGGTATTCCTTGTTAATAATAATTAATGATATCCTCTCTGGTAGTCCCAACAAAAAAAATCATGAATTATTTAAACTCGAGAATATTGTCTTATTTATTAAAAATGTTATGAATAGCATAGCATGATAATAAATGTCATGTGAATGGAACGACAATGCAAACCAAATCTAGATAAGCATAATGACATGGCAAAAGTGACATGCTATGGAATTGAATGTTATGGCATAAAAATACAAAGACGTGTATGATATATCATGGTGGCCGAATGATCATGGTGATGGCGTGAATGATGTGACATACATGGAGATGGCATATGATTGGCCAAATGCATGGTAACATAGTATAAAATGATGACATGACATGAAAAGAATCTAACCTTGAAATGACATGGTAAAGAACATGTTATATGGATGACATGGCATAGAATGATGTCATGGCATAGAATGATGACATGGCATAAAATGATATGGCATTGATGACCTAGACTTTTAAATGACATGAAAAATGGAATGGCATGACAATGACATAACCTTAAATAACATGGCATATGACATGTTATAATGGATGACATGGCATAGGTAACATGGCACACAAAAAACTGATGATAGGGCATAGATGACATGGAAAATGACATGGCATGAAAAAAAACATGACCACTAGCATGACATGGGAAAAGCCGAAAGTGACATACTCTCTAAATAACATGGAAAGTGACCTAAGATGCATGACATACCTACATGACCCAAGATGCATGACATAACCAAACATGACGCAAGGCATGACCTAGACCTAAAATACATGGGAAGGCCGAATGTGATGCAAGCCATATCATGAACACAAAATGCTTAATAACATAGCTACATAACCTAAGATACATGGCTTAACCAAATATAATGTAAGGCATGGCATGAACACAAAAAGCATGGGGTGGCCGAATGGTATAGGGAACTCAAAACCGCATGAAAATGATGCAAAAATTAATATAGCATGAAAATGGTACCAAGAACATGACCAAAGATGCATAGACATGCATGGAAGTAATAAATAAAACAAACAAGTAAACAAAGAACAAGAAAAGTGAGCTCCATGGTTGGTACAATGGGCATAGCCCTCCCCTAACCTTGATCACTTGATTTGTATCAAGATCATGAAGCCTTTCCAACTCTTTTATTTCATTTATTTAAAAAAAAACATAATATAAATATACCTTCCACAATCATGTTTCCCACATCAAACATGAAAGGCAAGCACAAACAAAGCATTCAACCATGGTAAAAAAATTGTGAAACATTATTTTCTTTTCCTTTTTTTTTCTTTTTTGATGAAAAGGAAAAGATGAAAGCTTAAAAAACAATTCAAAACTTTTATTTTCACAAGAAGAGAGGTAGAAATTACATGGAAAACAAAGAAAAACACATGAGAATGAAGAAGAAATGATGTTAGAGCAAGGGAGGAATAGCTACCTTCTAAGCTTTCTTAGGTAACTCTCTTTTCCTTTCCTTCCAAATTTTTTTTTCTTGCCAAATTAGCTACTGTCTTCCCCCTCCCCAGTGACCAGCCAATTTAGTAAAAAAAATCCTCTCCTCCTGTCTTTCCTCTTGGCCGATTGGCCCCTCCACCATTGGATGAATATGCTCTTTTTTCTCCCTCAATCTAGGCCATTGGATTAGGATATTTTCATGACAATAAAAATGCCATCTTGCAATTTGATCTTGGCCCTTGAAGGATGTATTCATCTTTCTACAAGGCACCTAGTCCATTGGATGAAACAAGGACACTCCTTCATGCACCTTGGCCGAATGGATCTCCTCCCTTGGATAAATTGTGCTCATTTTTTCTCCAACAATCTAGACCATTGGATGAGGATATTTTAATGATAATAAAAATGTCATCTTGCAATTTGATCTTGGCCTTTGAAGGATATACTCATCTTTCTACAAGGCACCTAGGCCACTGGATGAAACAAAGACACTTCTTCATGCACCTTGGCCGAATGGATCTCCTCCCTTGGATGAATTGTGCTCATCTTTCTCCAACAATCTAGGCTATTGGATGAGGATATTATTATGACAATAAAAATGTCATCTTGAAATTTGATCTTGGCCATTGAAGTATGTACTCATCCTTCTACAAAGCATCTAGGCCATTGGATGAGGGAGGACCACTTGCAAAACAATAAAAATGACATCTTGTAGCTTGATAGTGACCATTGGATGAAATGAATTAAATCTCCACCCTTCTCCTATGCATGGCCGGCCAAGGGTCTGAAATATCCCAGAAATTCCTTCATATTTCATATTTTTTTAATTGCAAATTGGCCCTTTTCGATTTCTTCGTAAAATTACCTTTTTTTCCCCTCGATCTTAATTTAATTGCAAATGGACCCCAATTTTGGATTTGTCTTTTCCAACTCATCCATCCAATATAAAACTTGGTTCTGGAGGTTTTCACATTTTTTCGAGCTTTTTTGCTATATTTTCTGATTTTTTCTCTAAAATTTTGGTTTAGTGCATCCCAAATTTAGCCTTTTTCAAATGAGCTCCGATTCCGAATTTTTCTTCACCAATCTCTTTCAAAAATTATGAAACTCAAATCTAAAAATTTTCATAATTTTTGAGCTCGTTTACTATTTTTCTCGGAATTATCTTTTGAAATTTTGGGTTAGTGCACCCGAACTTTGCCATTTTTCAAATGAGCCTCGATTCCTGATTTTTCTTCACCAATCTCTTTCAAAAATTATGAAACTCAGATCTGGAAGTTTTCATAATTTTTCGAGCTCGTTTGCTATTTTTTGGGGAATTATCTTTTGGAATTTCGGGTTAGTGCACTCGAACTTTGTCATTTTTCAAATAAGCTCCGATTCTGGATTTTTCTTCACCAATCTCTTTCAAAAACTATGAAACTCAAATCTGGAAGTTTTCATAATTTTTCGAGCTTGTTTGCTATTTTTCCTGAAATTATCTTTTGGAATTTCCGAGATTGCCCTTCAACCTCTGAAACCTCAGTTTTACTCAAAACGGGTCCAATTTTTGAATTTTCTTTTTCTACTTCCTTTGTCCTATATTGAATTTGAGTTGGTCCAAAAACGCCCAATTTTTATGATCAAATTCCCCTCCGATTTAGTTTTCCCCTTTTCAAACTCGGGAATTTTCTCGTTTTTCCGTTTTTGCTCTAACCGGCTCTTCCTTGGGATCCACTTCAAATTGGGACTTGGGCTGTTTTTGTTTATTTATCTTTTATCAACTGGGGGCTTCAATTTCACCGAACCGGGCCACCTTTGCAATTTTCCCTAAATTTGCCGGATTAGGTCTTTCTCTACACTGAATTTTCGCAACCCATCTTCCGAACTCTATATCTTTCGTTGTAGACCTCGGATTATCAAAATTCTTTTGCCATTGTTCAATTCAACTTCGAATCTTGATTTTGATTGGGAGTTGACTTTTTTAGTGGTTGACTTTTTGAGGTTGACTTTTTGGGGTTGACTTTTTTTTAGTTGAGTTTTTATGCTGACCTCCGAAACAAAGTCTTGGGGACCCGTCAATGGAACGGTGGAAGTCTCTTTGTATTCCGGGAATTTGAAAAGGATAATCTACTTGGTTTAGGGGGCCCGGACAAAATTAGGTGTCTACAATTAGATAAAAAGTTGTTCACTTATCTGATGATGTGGGAAACTTGTAAAAAGTTTCTTGAACCTCTCCCAATACTAATACAAAGACTCTCCATTGTATTGCTGGATCTCACAAATCTCTTTTCTAATGTTGGCAGCCTTAGATACTGGGAAATATATTTCTAAGAATGCTATTTTCATTGCATTCCATGTAGTGATGGTCCTAGATAGTAGATAGTATAGTCATTCCTTATCAAAATCTACTAGAGAGAATGGAAAAGCTCTCAACTTGATTTGCTCTTCGAAGATCCCGGTTGGTTTCATGCTTGAGCAAACTACATGGAATTCTTTAAGGTGCTTATTTGGATCATTTCCTTTAAAACCATGAAACGCTGGGAGAAGATGAATTAAACTAGATTTAAGCTCAAAAGCTATCTCAAGGTTAGGATATTCTATGCATAGTGGTTATTGATCCAAATCGGGAGCTGCTAGCTCCTTAAGAGCTCGGTTGTTCAATGCCATCTCTCCTTGCTCAACTTGAACTGTTTGAATCAACTCGTTTGATTTATGGTAGGTAGATGTGAACTCCAAGATCCTCTTAAGCCTTAATTGATTTATGTCTTCTCCGAGAGTTTGAAACATTCACTAAAAAGGAAAACAAGAAAAATAAACTAATTAGAACTAAAGATAACAAATTAAACCAAGTAACAAATAAATTAAAGAAAGCAATCCCCAGCAACTGCGCCAAAAATTTGATGCACTCAAAATAGTGTATCTTATTAAACCTTGCACTAAATATGATCAAGTGTTTAGTAAAATAGTAAGCAAGGGTCGAATCCACAGGGATTATTCTTAATCTATAAGTTGCTGATTTATAACTTTAGTTCTAAAAGAATAAAAGAGGGGTTTTTAAGTTGTTTTGAAATTAGAACAAACGAGAAAAGTAAGATTCAAAGAAATAAGACGAAATCAAATAAGAGAAGTATGGTTAAGGTGCCATTCGCCACCACTAAACATTATGAGAATCAATATTAGACTTATCAATATCAATTATCTATCAAAACTATCAACCGTAGATAACAACAAGCTCTACTACCTCAATCTTTCCTTAGTTCGTCATTAAATAGAACAAGCTCTCTATTTAATCTCTAACTATCAAACAACCTAGAATAAGCTCTCTAAATTTAAATTGATAGCAGCTTTATGATGAGAAAGATCGGTTGATCTAAGCAACAAATACATAAGCTTGGATTGTTTAACTTAGGTTATGTTCCATAGTGCAATTCCTAAAAACCCAACATAATCATTAATCACAAATTGCTACTAATGGATAAGAGATCAAGACAATTACACGGATCAAGACTCCTAAACTAACAATAGATAATTATCAAGATCTATCTAGTATGCATCCTAAATAAATCAAGACAAAGATCATGAACAATTTTTATAGAAGAACATAAGCAATTTTGATAGAAAATCAGTGATAGATAAATTATGAATATCAATTACACAACATGTCTAGGGCTTTGAAATAACCCTTAACCAAAAGAAAAGTTTAGCCTAGCATAGGCATTGATAACATAAACATGAAATTAAAAATAAACTAAGAAGGAAACTAAGAGAATGGAGAAGAAGAAGAAGAATATTGACTATTCAGCCTTTTGTTCTCTCAAACTCTCTAAAACAAAACAAGAAAATCAAATTACTAAGTTACAAGGTGTGTTGCGGCTCTTCCCCCTCATTCTCTATTTATAGGCAGCATCCTTCTCTTGCATTTAATGTTGAAGTAGGCGGCTAAAGGTTATAATTAGAGTGTGTGGCTAGGGTTTTGTGTAATAAGAAAATGTGTAATCAAGTAGGAAACACAAAGAAGGAAAGGTTGAAGCCTTGCAGCTAAAGGAAAGTTAGAGAAACTTGCAGCCAAAGGTTTAGCTTAGAAGGAAAGTTCAAGGCTACTAGCATGTCCTAATTTGACTAGGACTGTGTTTATGGAAGTCTTGCCGCTCCTCCTTATTTGACTAGGAGAATTGTGTTTTCAGCTAGGTTTTTAACAAGGAAAGAATAGGGCAGCCGCATAGATGTTTTTAAAGGTACTTAAGTTGGTTTCAACTAAGGTTCAAGTAGGTGAGGAATATAAGTTGCCGCTAGCCATTATTTAAGCATGGAAGTAGGTTTTCAACTATGGGCGTTAGGGAAATAAGGGTTTAGGCAGCCACTATGTTTTATTTATGGAAGGTTTGGACTTAGGTCAGCCACATTGTGTCTCCTTGATGGGCAGACAGCTTTCCATTGTGCTTGAAGCTTCATTTCTTGTCCAAAATCATTCTTTTTAACTTCAAAGCATCCATTGGCTTCCAAAACACCTACAAAACATAAAACTAGTAAAATGTCAAGAAATTCAAGAATCAAAGCACAAAGTATAAGGAAAGTAGATACAAAAAAATGTATGAAATTAAGCACTTATCATTAGAAAATTAGCCTAAAAAGAGAGAATATGAGTAAAATGAATTGATCAATCAAGAGTTTTTTGTAATATTTTATTTTCATCTACGATCTTAAAACTCATTTTTTATCACAACTTTAAGAAAATATTTCAAATCTATTCATTTCATCAGCCACCTTTAAAAATTTAATAGAATATGTCATGTCAAAACTAGACCTGCTCATGGGCTAAGCTGGGCCGCGGTCCGAAATTTTTTCAACTTCCTTGCCCAAGGCTGGGTCCGAATTTACTGTTTATCCTATATAAAAAATTAAATTTTTTAATAATATTTATATATTTTTATAATTAAATTTAAATAAAATAATATTATTTTAATATATAAATAATAATTCAGGCCGGTCCGAATCCTGAAAATGCCTGTCCAGACCCGGCCTATGAGCAGGTCTAATCAAAACCATGCTCAAAAAGTTAAAATGATTCACCTTTTTTATCACGTAGACATTTACATGGACATACACATGACTTTAAGATGATAAATTTCGTCAAATTTTAATAACGTTCACAGAATGAATGAATGAATTTCAAATATTTTTAAAAAGCATGGATGCAAAAATTGAACTTTAAAGATCATGAATAAAAATGAAATATTACATAAAAGTTATGAATGTATGGTACAATTTACTCTAGAAAATATTATGTAAATCATTCGTATCGTATCAATTATAGATCCAACAACTCGAGACTCGAAATATTTATAACTAACAATTATAAGGTGAACATGCATGGGTACTCCACTACTTAACAATTGCTATGCAAGATTAATGATTTTCTTTTTTTTTTTTTTAAATTTGAGAAAGGGGATTCAAACTATGTACCATCCACAAAGCCAAATGATAGAGCGCTTTGTATTGAAATTCTAAATGCATATATATCATATCATGATTTATAAATTGAGTGTAGGACTAACATGGTAGAAATTAAAGTGCCATTTTGAGTAATCCAAAGAGGTACAAATCTTAATTAAACGTACGTTAACACCAGAAATGAAATAAGAGATTGTCAGTCCTCTTCCAGAAGACAAATACAGCCATTTTGTTCGTTTCTTTGGCCGGTTATTAGGTAACATTAAATTGCTTTGGGCCCTCGCAATTCCACACCATAAATTACACATGCCTTATACTGTTCATATTGACAGGAATCCAGAAAAAAGATCTGAATACAGATAGGAAACTTGTGTTTGTGGTTGAAACTAAATTGTAGATGGCGTATTCACATTTTAAATGTGCCCCCAATCGCAAAGGACAGCAGGCCAGGCAATGCTAGCTAGAGTCACGGGATCAATTCTGGCTGTGGTTCTTCGAGTTCGCGCTCCTTTGGATATACATAGGGACAAAGAATAGGATTCTTGACCAACATTTGATTGGTTGGAGTGGTAAACGATTCTAGCCCACAAGATGAAAAGTCATTAATGTTGGGAAAGCTTTACCATCACGCTTTCCGATCCGAATAGGGATTAGTCTTCCATCAATTGTAGAATGGGGATGGGGCATCCCATTTTATAGTATAGAAGAAGTCGCGGTTTAGGAATAAGAGAAGAGGTTGCAAATACTGTTAGATGCTATCTCTTGAATCAATTAAATTAAACTTCGAATTTGAAATCTTTGAAATTTGATTGGTCAGAATTTTATTTGATTTTTAATTTATTTTAATTTATTAATTTAGAGATAAAAAATGATAACTCTGACCCATAAGAAATTTTTGATTGATAAGATTATGAGTCTTGAAATTTGATTGGGAATACATATGCATAAAAATTCAATTAATTTATTTATTAAAAGATAAAAATTTAATTGATCACTAATATAATTAAAAGAAAATTTTCGAAAGATGCATATCACCTTATAACAGGTCAAAATATTTCTGTGCAAAATGTAGTAATAAATTTTTTCACTTGTTTAATTTTATTATTAGAACTTAAATTTAAAAAGGGAAATGCTAAAAAAACTACAAAAAAGTTTGATCTTTGCAGTAAGGGAACCACGATTTTCAACTTTGGAGGTAAAAGTCATATACAATCTTTGTGGGTGAGAATATAATATTTTTTTTTACTTATCTAAATTTATATATAATTAAGTTCTATATATAGCAAAAAATTTAGGAACTTTAGGGGGCAACCGTCCCATGAAGATTATCATGTATATAATTTATAAACAAATGCGGAATTAAATAACGAACTTACAAGATTGTTCGATGATAAATCGGTCTTGATTCACTGATCGAAGAAAAAATCACGTAATCGAAAATTGTTTATTTTCCACAACATTAAATTTTTCGAGAATGCAGAAAATTTCGAATATTACTTTCTTGATTTCAGAAAAATTTTATTTTCTCACTTTATCTTCTTCTCGACCTAAACCGAATGAACCATCTATTCATTCTTTCACGGCTGAATTGAGAGAATTCTTCATTCTCTCTTAACCTTTTGTTAATGCCGAATATTTCCTGTTAAAAGGAAGAATTCTTCCCTTTTTTTTTTTTTTTTATTATTTATAAATAACTGCCTACAGCAGTTTCTATTGTGGCAAAGACATATATGTCAAAACGGTGTGCGCTTATGGTACCGTTTCCAACACCCCATCAACCCCCTAGTTACATCCGTGGATCTTTGACTGTATTTTTTCAAGAGTGCCGTTAAAGGTCTTTTTAACACTTTATTTTACTTTGGTTGCACTATACAATTTTTTTTTTTTGATAAATAATTTTTTATTTAATACTGTAAAAGTGAGATTTATCAATTAAAAAAAAATTATTAAATAAATTCTTCCTACGACATCAGCTGTATGTCCATCCAATAATATTATGATATGTTATTATATTATGTCCATCCAATAATATTATGATATGTTATTATATTTTTTTTATGAATTTAACCAAATTTCTTGACATCAGATTTATCCAAGTCGAATTGAAAAAAAAAACTCTCCTAATATTATTGCAAACGCCAAACCAAAAACAAAACGAACTTCTTCTATTATGCTAATGGCTTCCATTGCTATAACTATTTTATTTTCTGTTTTTATTTTGTTATCATAACGAAAGTAGATTAGTTTTTATTGGTATTAGGTAAGATTTGTAGTTGAAGGAACAAAGGCTTTAATGGAAAAAGTTGATGCATAAATGAAGTAGCATACTTAACTCCACAAATTTGTTTTTGGTACGATTAGTGGTACATGTTGGATCCTTAATTTAACATTGGGCTTATATTTGAATAATTATGTGTTGTAGACTGTCGAATAAGGTTAAGCCCATTTTAAGTGATCTACTGAAGTTTGGGTAATTTGGACTTTAATGTATCTAATAGGATGTGGGCTTTTAATGTGAAGAGACTTAAGGATAATTTCTATTTTTATGATGGGCTAAAATAGAAATACTAAAAGATAACAGGAAAGTTATCTTTAAATAGTGGTTATGGTCCCCGGATCACACGGTCGTCATTCTATTCTTTCTGATATCCCATTATCAGAGAGAAAGCGAGAGAAAACAAAAGAATTCTCTAAGAGAACATGTTGATCTGGAAGACATACTGCACGACTCTGGAGAGTAATCAATCGTTATAGATTCAGGTACGCTTCCGCAGATTAAGGCTAAGATAAATAATTGAACAATTATTCATATTAAATATTTTTGGCAAATGATAACTGATACTCTTTTTAATAATGTCTGCTATTCAATACTATAATTGGATAATTATTAATCGGTTATATGGTTAATTGATTATATCTAATGTTAAACTCAAAATGGTCAAATATTACATATATATATTAATTACTATATAAATTAGCTTTTACATATCATGATTTTCTAAAAATTTTAGTATCAATTATTAAGGTTAAACTAATTAATTGGTACTATTTTAATGTCTACTATTCAACATTTTAATTGAACATTTAGGGTCTATTTAGATGGACAGTGAGATTGGGTCCGGTGATATTGAAAACAGCGGTGGCGGTGAAATTAGTTGCTGTAGCGGTGAGATTAGGTATTGTAGTGGTGAGATTAAAATCAGTGGTGGGATATGTGTTTGGATGTAAAAGTAATGGTGGCGGTGAGGTGAGAATGAAAAATGACCATTAAAGACATTAATCTAAAAATATATTAATAAATTATTTATGTTTATTTATATGATCATTTTTATTTTAAAATAATAATTATTATATTTAAAAAATAATAATACATTTACACATCTTAAATTAAAAATAAATAATAATTATTAAATAATCACATAAATAATTTATTCAAATTAATAATTATATAAATAATTATAAGTTATTTAAAAAACCTTTAAATATAAAAGAGATAAATAAATAAAGACAAAAACTACAACTATAATTTAAAAGATAAAAAAAGGAAGAAAAAAAAAACATATGGACAAAATTGGAAGAATTCTCCACTGGAGAAAATAATTTTTTTCACTGCAGCTAAAAACTCCAATGAAAAAATGGGGGTGTGGCACGGTGAGAATAGCTCCACCGTGCCACACCCCTGTCATCCAAACAGTCAAAATCAACAATGGTGTGATTGGACCCAAAAAAAAATCCAAATCGTACCAAACAATGACTGCTTTGAATTCCAAATGTGTTATTGTGTTAATATTTATAATTATTTTCAAATAAAAAAATATAAATATAAGAATAAATTTTTAAAATTTTAAAATATTGTCAAAAAATTATAATAAAATGACTAAAAACCTAATAAAGCAAAAATAAAAATTTATTGGATTAAGTGACTAAGAGCCCAATGAATTATTATGTTAAAAGTAAAAAGTCATTTATATAAATGTTTAATAGATTTTATTTATAACTTCTTTAATTCCTTCTAATGATGTTTTTTTAAATGTAAACAAATGGTTTTTTACTTTTATTTTTTTTAGTTTTAGTTTATATTTATTTTAACTCACCTCTTTTATAATAATCATTAATTATAGTTATATTCAATACCAAATATCAAATATTAAAATTATATTAGTATCATATAAATTAGCTTTTATATATCATGGTTTCTTAAAATTTCTATATATTAATTATTAAAATTAAACCAATTAATTGGTATTCTTTTAGTGTCTACTATTCAATATTGTAATTAAACATTTGGTCAATTAGTATATACATTTAGATCTAACGTTGTTATGTTAGTATTTATAATCATGTCCAAACAAAAAATATAAATATAACAACAAATTTTTAAAATTTTAAAATACTCTTAAAAAAAATTATAATACAATAACTAAAAAATCTAATAAAACAAAGTTAAAATGAAAAAATAAAAATAAAAATTTGATGGACTAAGTGGCTATAAAAGTCCAATGAATTATTAGGTTAAGAGTAAAAAATCATTTATATAAATGTTTTAATGAGTTTTATTTATAACTTATTTTCATCTAATGATATTTTATTACAAATGCAACCCAATGTTTTTTGACTTTTAACTTTTTAGTGTTAATTTATATTTAATTTAGCTCACTTATAAAAAATTAAAAAAAAAAACTTATATAATCATCAATTATATCTATATTCAATACTAAATACCATAAAAATTTAAAAAATATAAGTATATAACCATTGCAAAATAATAAGAAGTATCAAAATGTATAAATTCTTTTTTATTCATACTATAAGTAGATATATTTAGCTTTTATTTAAACTTAAAAGATATTGGACTAAAAAATAATGAAAAATATTCAAATACAAAATATTGATACTCAATTTATAAATAAAATTATTATATAATTTATATTTATATAAATATTTATTAATTTTTAAAGTTTTAATTTTAGCATTTTTTTTCACTATGTAAAATGTGAAATTAATTATTACAAATATAAAAAAACAAAGTAATTATTACATTCGAAATTTAAAAAATGTTTATAGCTTAAAATTTTTCAAAATTATTCGAATCTGTCTAAACCCGCTCGAACTTGAAAAAGCCCGTATCCGAAATGGTCTGAACCTGAGATAGCCTAAACTCGAAATTATCCGAACCCAAAAAGTCCTAAATCCGAAGTTATCCGAATATAAAAATATCCGAGCCCGAAATGCTTCAAATTCGAAATGATCCGAATCCAAAAATAACCTGATCAGAACTTGCTTGTTTGCCACCTCTATAAATCTTAAGAAAGGGATTAGAACCAAACAAAGCCGAAAATTATAATCTAACTGTATTATCAAAAAAAAAAAAAAAAAATCAATGAAATTTATTTATATAATTATAAGGAATTTACTAAAATTATTTTTAATATTGAATCTTGATCTCATAAAAAGTCACTAACGTAACTTTTACTCAAAATCTATACTAATCCTTAAAAAAAAAAAAAAAAAAATCCGATTATGGGTTGCCACATGTCCAAGTTTCTTTGCTTGACACGTGACAGCTTTTTAATTTTAGTTTTTTTTTTTAATTATTATTTTAAGTTTTAGTTTTTAGTTTTTTTTTGTATATTTTTAAATGATGTAATTAAATATGTTTGTTTGCATGTTCACTCACAAATCGATATAGGATTCGTATCCGATCCGTTCGAATTTTTTTTTATAATTTTTTTTTAAATTATTTTTAGTTTTAATATTTATTTTATTTTTAAATTATGTAATTAAAGGGATTGGTCTGAATGTTGAATCGTGAATCGATTTAAGATCCGTACCCAACTCGCTCGGAGAAAAAAAAAATTTTATTTTTTATTTTTTTTAGTTTTAGTTTTAGGTTTTTTATTTTATTTTTAAAATGATATATTTAAAGGGATTGGTCTATACGTTGACTCGCAGATCGATTTATCCGTACCCGACCTGTTAAAAAAAGTTATTTATTTATTTAATTATTTTTAATTTATTTTTAAATGATGTACTTAAAGGATTGATCTCGTACATTGACTCGCAGATCGATTTAGAATTCGTACCCGACTCGCTCAAAAAAAAAGTTAAAAAAATAAAGTATAATGAATTTGCTTATAGTCAGTGTAACGCACGTGTTAAGCTCATTTGCTTGACAGGAAGTTTTTTTTTAGTTATTTTTAGTTTTATATCGACCCAACGAAAGAATAAAATACAAATTACAATTTTATTTTGTTACCTTTTATTAATTATTTTTATAACCTATAAATAAAAATATATTATGTAATTTATAAATAAACAATTCTCATAATTAATAAAATATAATTATATTAATATTAATAGTATTATAATTTAAAAATAAATAATAAATAATTATTATTTAATAAAATTTAATTTAATTTAATTTTTTTATTATTAATCTTTGCTCGACATGTGGCGAGCTAATTTATATATATTTTTTTAGTTTTTAAATAATGTATTTAAAGATGTTGGTTCACACGTTGACTCGCGGATCAATTTAGGATCCATACTCGATCTGTTCGAAAAAAAATTAAAAAAATTATTTTATTATGTTATTAATTATTTTTAGTTTTTATTTTTAAATGGTGTATTTAAAGGGGTTGTTCCAAACATTGACTCGCGAGTCAATTTAAGATCTGTACCCGAACCGTTCGAGAAAAAAAATTATTAATTATTTTTATTTTTATTAGTTTTAAGTTTTTTATTAATTATTTTATTTTTAAATGATGTATTTAAAGGGGTTAGTCCGTACGTTGACTCGTAGGTCGATTTAAGATCCGTACCCGACCCGTTCAAAAAAAAGTTAAAAAAGTTTTTAATTATTTTTATTTTATTTTTAAATGATTTATTTAAAGTGCTGGTCCGCACGTTGACTTGCGAATCGATTTAGAATCCGTACCCGACTCGCTCGGGAAAAAAAATTTTAAAAAAAAAATTGAACTTGCTGCTAATCAATGTGACATACGTGTTAAACTATTTTTCTTGACAACGTGCTTTTTTTCTTTTTCTTTTTTAATTTTAAGTCGACCCAACGAGAGAATAAAATACAGATCATAATTTTGTTTTATTATTTTTCATTAATTATTTTTTATCTCCTATAAATAAAAATATACATTATACAATAAGGTCTAAATATTTTTTAGAAATAGATATAAATAACATTTATAAAATGCATTTATATTATGTAATTTATAAATAAACAATTATCAAAAATTTAATTTTCATAATTAATAAAATATAATTATATTAATATTATTACAATTTAAAAATAAAAAATGTAAATAAAAATTATTATTTAATAAATTTTAATTTAAAATTAATTTTTTATTACTAATTAATTAAAAAAATTATAGAAACACCAGCCGAGGGGGGGGGGGGGGTTAACTCTAGTATACAATAAAAACATGCATAACACACATATACTCAAGGATATATCTCATTCTAAATCAAATAATTGTTTTTATGCCAAAATGTTTGTGGTTTGTTGGTAAAGTCCTAAACTTTTAATTCTAGTCTTCAGGTTCAATCCCTGACATTATCAAATATGGAAAAATAATTGTTTTTATATTGTTTTTAAATATTGAAATATTTTCTTCAATTAACTTTGGTTCATTATTAGTATTGTTTTGTTGAAGAATGAAATATAAGAATTTTAAAATTAATAAGATATATATATATGACAAACCTTAAACATCTATCAAAAAATATTTTTATATATATCTCAAAGGTAAATTTCATTTTTAATATATTTTTAGACTTCAGAATTCGATAAACACTTAATTATCTAGGATACACACATATATATATATATATATATATATATATCATCTAAACCCGTTATAAAATATAAGTCATATGAATTCTATGACTTTTTATTTAGAATTCATACTATAGTCTATAAAATTATAAGTTATAATGTTATAATTCATATTGTTCTAAAATTAGTTATAGAATTCTACTATAATTTTTTTAACTGCTATCATTGTTCACTAATATATTATAATTCATGTTATCTTTATCTTCAGTGATGCTATTTAGGAATTGAGCCTGGTCATTGAAATTAAAAATCATAAAATCATTTATCACGGGATTATTACTTTTTTCTCAAAAGACACAGCTTCAGCGCATTTGTTTATATGTCCAAAAACTTTTCATTTTCTATCCTATGTACTATAAGTCATATTATTATAATTTATAAAATTATAACCAATATTATTATAATTTTATTAGTCATAGAATTCATATAAAAATTGTCTTTCGTTACTATCGTTGTTTTATTTGATACCACATAGCAAAAATTTTCTATCCTATGTTTTATTTTTAATCGAATCCCTTATAAAAAATTTTAAAAAATTATTATTTTATACGTTTATGCCTTTTTTTTAGATGTTCAATTTGAACCTCATCTTGCACAAAACAATATTAGAATGTTCAACTTTATTGATTTTTAATTTAATTAATGTTTATCTTTCACATTTAATAAAAAAAAAATTAGATCTCTCGTTCAAGTTCATTTGTATATCAAATTAATTGTCCTAATTTTTCTTTCTTTCTTTTTTGTATTTTGATAGCATTAATCTAATTACTATTAATATATTATCAAAAAAATAATAAATAAGTTGGCATATTACAGACATTCCTACCTTTCACTTTAAGAATTTGTTTAATGTCAACAAATATATGTTTTATATATACAAAAATAATTGCATATTTCTTCAATTATTAATATATGTGTATAATCTTTGCGGATATTGTAACTTAATAGCTTTTTGTATTAGATGACAATATAATTTTTTTTTAAATGTTTGGCACATTAAAACAAAATAGATGTTTCAATATTCAACAAGTAAAAGTAATTAAGAGTTTAAACAATAATATTCTTGTTATCAGATTTAGAAAAAGTTAATAGTAATGATGATGATTGATTAATTGATGAAAACTTGATTTCTTTCAAATTGATTTATATGAAAATTTTAATTTTTTTTACCGGTTTAAATACATTATTGAATTTTTAATTGAATGATTCTATGTAAATGGTATATATTAATTCATATATTAACTGATAGAATATTCTTTTATACCCCGTGGGTTAGACCTGCTCATGGGTCGGGGCGAGCCGCGGCTCAATTTTTTTCATATTCTTTGTCCAGGCTCGGTAGGCTCGAATTTACTGTTCATCGGATTAAAAAAAATATTTTATATTTTTTTATAATTAAAATTAAATAAAATAATGTTATTTTAATTAAAAAATACTTTTTCGAACCGGCCCGGAAAAAAAAATCTGCCCAGGCCTGACCCAATACGGGTCAGGCTAGGCGGGCTGCCCGGCCCATGAGCAGGTATACCGTGGCTGGAGCTTCTACTAAATAACTATTTATATAAAAAATCAGCACCTTTATTCTTTATATATACATATGTATACATGTATTCTTTTGCTTTAGTTTAAAATTAGTATCTCAAACTTTATATTTAAAAAAAATAAAGTTTTGTGTTATAAATGTTCAACATAAAAAAATGAAAAATATATTTTATTAACAAACACAAATAATTAATTTTGGTATACAAAATATAGTTATATTGTTATTTTAAGAAGGTATAAGAATGGATGAATTGATTAAAATTGATTTCTAAAATAATTTATATAATATTGATATTTTTATTTTTTAAAATTTCATCAACATATTTTCTTATCACTTTTTAAAACATGTTAATAGAAAATTGATGTATATTAACTGATATAATAAGATACCAATATTATATTATAGAAAAAATAATGATAAATACAAATATAATATTTTCTTCAATTTTTATGAGAGATACCTTCATTAATAATTTATTCACTAATTAAAATTTAATTAATTATTTATAATAATATAATAAATATGAATTAATTGTACAAATACAACTAATTCCATAATCAATGATAAATCGCTTGTAAAAAAAAAAAAAATTATAAGTCACAATTTTTATAACAAAAATCAATTTAAATTACTTATAATATAATTATGAGTCATAATTTTCATAAAAAAAATAAATTAGTACATATTTATTATTTATTAGTATATATTTACTGTTATTATTATAATTTAAATAAAACAATTTCAATGGAAACAGTATTACTAATTAATGATTGTATTAGTAATATACTAAAACTAAAGAAACTATTTAATTTTAACTTATTGGCTTTCTTTACGAAATTTTATATTTTGATCGATTTTATATAAAATTATAATATTTATATGTTACTTCTAATCATACAAAAATAAATCATAAATATAAAGATATAATATGAATTTAATATAAATAAAAATAAAAAATACACAAAAAGTGATTCAAAACTTATCTTCCAGGACTAACTATATATCGTCTATTAATCAAGAAAATTATATATATATATATATAACCACCGTATATTCTTACTTGAATGAAAAAAATTATTACAACTCATCAATTGTGTAAATTTCATAATTTTTAAAACTATTTAATAACTCAATGGAATAAAAATTCTAGCTTTTGATATAACTAAATTTAATTTTTATTGAGAACACAATTTCCTTCAATAAAGAGTTCAAAGATTAATAAAACAAATGAATAGATAGAAATGAATTAATTAATTTTTAATTTAATAAGAAAACTATTAATTAAGAAAATTTTATTTTAATAATTAAAGATGGGGCAGACTATTGAAATTGACATGATTGCACGTTTTTGTTAAAGCATAAATTTAAAGTTGTAGCAACAAAATATTATCGTTACATGTTATAAATCAACACATCTTACTTCAAATATAAATTAAGTCTGAAAAAAGTTTAATAAGAATCACAATTGTTATAAAATCAAACATTACTCCAAATATAATTGAAGTTTGAAATTTTTTTAATATGAACCACAATGATTGCTTAGAAATTAACAAAACGCATTGCATGATTGTGTTAACCTCACTACTTGCTACCATCACCTTTTACATTAGCATCAACCCTTTGCAATACTCTTTGTAAAATAGATTATAGATTTTCTAATTAATAATCTTAAAATTTTTAATTCAATTTTATAATCCAATTTGATTAATAACACTATATATGATAAATTAGTAGACTATACTAATCCCATTATTGATAATACTATATATATATATATATATATGATAAATTAGTATTACATTTATATTTTGAGCATGAAATTTTATCATGATAGATAATCATCCAATTTAATATAGATAAAGATATTGCTTAATTTTCTTTTCTCAATCAAGTTTTACTTCTGACCATTATATGTACAACCTTTACAAAGAATGTTATGTTAATTGCTAAAAAGAAAATGATCTTTTTTTTTCTTTTTTTTTTTTTAAATGTTAAAGTCTTTGATTCAAGTTCATAGAACTAATTAGATATAAAGGGAAAAAAAAAAATTAATTCTTACTTTATAGTCCAAACCTTAGGTTAATAAGAAAATAAATAGATAATAATTAGTCAATATTTAAATTCATAAAAAATTATCAATTAAGGAAAATTTTCTTTCATAATTAAAAACTTCAATGTTAATAAGAAAATAAATAAAAAATTAGTCAATATTTTAATTTAATAATAAAATCATTAATTAATGATAAGATAGTTAATTTAATAAACGGCCAAGAGTATATATGTTGTTCACTATTTGCAATTTGGAGTTGGTATTTTTATATATAGTATTGATTGATATTGATATATAGATAGAAGATATAATATATATACATATATTTGAAATAAATTTTAATGTCTACTACTTTAAAATGTGTAGAGGGTTCTTTTGATCGGGTGAGGAAACGTAGCAAATCAATAAAACGAGATGTCATAGGGGGATGACAGGGAGGAAGATTGGAGCCGGCCTTGAAGAACAAGTGTGGTGGCAGGTGGTGGTGATGAAGGCTGTAGGTGGCTGAGGATGGCAAAAATTACGGTGATTGGGATCATCCAAAGAGAAAGTTGCAGAGAATTTCTTAAGAGCCAAAAATTTGTCAGACTGTCAAAAGATCACAAATGAAGCTCTAGGACCACTGCTTATAGCCTTTCTAAGAGAACTTACGAATAGAAGTTACAAAGAAAGTGATAAGTTATTTTACTGAAAATGGTACAAGTCATGGGTGGTGGAGAAGTTATCTATGGAGTTGGTGAAGTGACAATTATGGGAGGTTATACATGAGGAGTGTTTTGGTCGCAGATTATGAAGAAAGGTTACTGACATCACGCTTAGGACCGCACTGCTTGTTCAACGGGAAAGAAAAGCACTTATATTCTAGGGAAAGATTAAGAAGAAGACTTAACAATCTTCATATCTAAGCCTCCAAGCCATACTTTCCAAGATATCCCAAGAGTGGAGTAAACCCAAAAATCCTGACAACCTTTCGGGGTTAGCTCCATAGTCTTCCCGTTGTCGTGGATCTTGCTAGCTAAATCGCAAATCATCTTTGTCACACGCTACACAAGCGGCTAGAGAATGCCGAAGTGTTGGAGGAGTGGAGTGCTAGAGTGTTAAGGGAGTGGAGCACTGGAGTGTTGGAGAGCTATTGCCATAATTGTGCTAGGGAGCGTTGAGCCATGAAGCGTTGTTGCCAGAGAGAGTTGCTTCTTGGGAACGCTGTGCTAGGGAGCACTATGCCAGGGGAGTGTTGTACCAGAGAGTGCTGCTGCCAAAGAGAGCTACTATTAGGGAGTGTTGCTGCCAGGGAGCACTGTGCTAGAAAGCTTTTCTACCAGGGACCTCTGCTGTCAGGAAGCGCTGCTGTCAAGAAGAGCTACTGCAAGGAAGTACTGTGTCAGGGAGTGTTGTTGCCAATGAGTACTATTGCATGGAGCGTTGCTGTGTCACAGGGTCATTACTCTATTTCCAAAAGAAGCTCCTGATGGGATGTGCAGCGTACCATTTATATGCCTAAAGGCCTTTTCCTTTCCTATTCAATGTGATATTAATGCATTATGCCTACTTCTTTAAAGTGCTTTAGCATAACAGCTGTAGGAGCACTACTGCTAGGCAACATTGCTTATGAAGGCTGTGCATGCATGACATGTTATTGACAAAAAACAAGCATCTACATAATGCAATATTCATTTGAACGAATAATTTTGTTCTGTTGTTATTAAAGGTTAAACCCTTTGTTTAGTGGACATTAATAGTATTGCATTTGCAATTTTGCATACTAGTAATTTCTAGTAAAACTCTCGCAAACATTGCATATTCAATTGTAGTGGTCTACTATTACATACATCTATAGTATTTTCAAATTTAAAAAACAATTTTTTTACAATTAATATACTAGAAAATTATTATTTGCAATATTTTTAGCGCATTCAAAAATATCTCAAAAAATATATTATCAAATCTTTTAAGATTTAAATAAATTAATATTTCTAATAATTTGTTGGAGAAACTTTTAAGTCTCAATTTAACTTTTACTCAAATATTTAAGTTAATTCAAATGAAGCATTCAAGTATTTGGCTCAATGATTAATGTCCATAATTTTTTTATTCAAATAGCTAAGTTCCAATCTATTTTTTTCCAAATAAAAAAAGTTAATTCCATTGAAATATCTTCCCTAACCTTTTTTCCATCATGAATTACAAAATATAAAGTAAACTCACTTACTTCGAAACCAAAATGGTTTAAATACAAAATGATTCAAAATCGAAATGACGCGAATTCAAAATGATTCAAATTTTTCTTAATTCGAATCCGATTTAACCTAAACCCAAAGATGATTTAACCCAAACGCAATATATACCAACCCGCTCATTTACCATCTCTTACCTAACCCATAAGTATCCTGGAAACAAAAGATTCATACCCAAAAAAAGAAAAAAAGAAAAAAAAAAAAAAAAAGCTGGCAAGCTGCAAATTAACCAACAAGTGTCAAGCAGGACCACCTTGCATTTTAGGCTCGTGCCAAAAAAAAAAAAAAAAATATCCTGGAGATCATATGGCCTATTTATTAATGCCCTCATGCAAGACCTGCTTTGCCAACAGCACATTGAGTAAAGAGAGAGACCTTTTACATTGCAAAATTAGAGTTTAGTATGGAAGGATTGATTATGCAAACAGATAATGGCTTCGCTTTGGCTGACGTATCCACCAATTCTCACGTGAAAGAAGTGGGTGCAGATCTTAGTTTTGTGACGCAGCCCTCAGCAGCTGCTGCTGATGATGATCTTGAGATGCACTATGAATTAATTGCTGGTGAATCTGTTCAAATACCTGGATGGTATGCTAATGTTCTCAAAGAATGGCCAGGTATATTTATATTTTTTTTATTCGAAATGGAAATTCATTGTCAATGCCTACTTTTAGAATTTCAACTATTCTGCCTTGTAAGGTTTACATGTTGAAATTTTATAATGGGAATATATTTACGAGAAAATATCTATTTATATTAATTTTATATATTTTCATTATTTTTTATGTGATTAATATTTTAACAGTCCGACCCTCATATTCCATGTTCTATTCACGTAGATCATGGATGTCGAGTTTTGAGTAAATTAAAAATGTCTAACTATTTGTTCGATGTAAACAACTTTCAACCGTTAAACATATATTAAAAATGACAGTATTCTCGATCAATATGATAGAGATATCAGATCGATTCGAAACTTTACGTGCACGACAAGTACAATTATGTTGCTAAATCCAAAGGTCGGTTTGTTAAAATATTAATTGTATAAAAAATTAATTTAATTTTATACTAATATAAGTGGATCCTCTTCTTTATTTATTATTACAGTTAGAATATGAAAAGCACCTTGGTGTGAACTGTTAAACCCTTGAATACTTTTATCTTAACAAACTAAAATATCCAGGTAAAATACTTTATTATGAAATTTCAAAATACTACATCATTTTCAGTACTAAAGTGTCTAATTTGACTCATTTCAGATTTTATTTTTATATGTAGAATATGTGTTGCTGTTTTGGTAGACATATATCATGTATCAATTAGACTGGATATGTTGATGATAGAGTATTGATTAACAATTTAAATAACGGTTGTAACGCGATGTCGTAATTAGAGTATAAATGATTAATAGTTTGTAACTGTTAAAATCACGATCATGAATTCCATATATATAAATTCAATTTATAATATATATTTTTTTATAAATAAAATATTATAAAGTGTCATAAATTAATTAAAAATTATTAAAAATTTATGATTATAATTATTATATTTTATAATAAGTTGTATAAAATAAGGATTGTAATTTAAATCCTTTGCCTGCCACTGACCAGTGAATATAAGCTGAGATTTGCTGATATAGGAGTCAAAAAGTTGTTAATTAAAAGCGGTTTTACACTTTGCATGCAGGGGAGGCAAAATTCTACAAAATAGAAAAGATATTGTTTCATGGAAAGTCAGAATTCCAGGAACTTCTTGTATTTCAGGTACCATAATATATGAAAACACCGAGAAAAAAAAGTTCCAAAAAAAATACACAAATTAACCGGATTAATGTTGGTGCTGCTATTCTTTACAAATAATATTTCCTTGTATATATATATATATATATGCAGTCGGCAAAACATGGCAAGATTGTCATCCTCGATGGATCTCTTCAACTCACCGAGCGGGATGAATTTGCTTACCAAGAAATGCTCACTCACCTTCCTCTTTGCTCCATTCCAAATCCAAAGAAGGTTTTCTACAATCCTCTCTTCTTAACCAAGCTAGAGAGCAATGTTTTCTTGTTCTGTTTTTGGTGATTTCTCTTTAAAAAAAAATTGTCTATATATTTCCAACAAAAAGCGCAGCCATAGAACTAAAACTAAAACTTCAACTTCCTTCCCCTTTTAGGTTCTACTTGTTGGAGGAGGAGATGGTGGTATTCTACGAGAAATATCCCGTCATCCTTTTGTTGAGGAGATAGATATCTGTGAACTTGACAAAATGGTGATCGACGTGAGTAAACTGAAGTTCATCTTACTTGCCTCCAAACCCATTTTGAACTACTATTAAGAAATCAATTAGACCTTGAAACTATGGACGTTTTTGTGAATTAATTAATGCCTCAACTGTTTCAGGTTTACAAAAAATTCTTTCCTGATATAGCTGTTGGATACGAGGATCCCAGGGTGAATGTACATATAGGCAATGGTACGCAACTTGGCAGTTTTCTATAGCTTGTTCTTGTTTGACCATAATTGGAAAATTATTTCGTTTTACAGCTTCTTGGAAAGTGTTTTAATTTCATGTTTCCTTGTTTAAAAAAAAAAAAAAAAAATGCAGGCGTGGAATTCATCAAATCTGTTCCTCCAGGCAAATATGATGCCATTATATTGGATGCATTCCAGGAGATGGGTATCTCTCTTTTTCTCATCTTATTCTAAGTATTTCTTCAACTAGTATAAACTGCTGTTTATATTGGAAATACTACTTAATTTTCAACTCAAGCTATACATATTCTTAATTATGATGAAACAGGGCCTATTGCAGTAGAGCTCGGGGATGGACGCTTCCTGGAATCAGTGGCAAAGGCTCTTCGCCCAGGTGGAGTCATGTCTTGCCCAGCAGAAGGTCCGTGGCAGAAAGATTTCAACCTTGCACATATGGTGGCAAATTGTCGAAAAGTATTCAAAGGATCTGTCAATTATGCTTGGACAACAGTTCCTGCATATGCTAGGCATGGACTTTAATTAATTTACAAAGACAAAACACTGTTTTCATAAATTTTTTGTCCTTTACAATTCACGCATCTGGATTCACTTGTCAAATTTCGTTTTCAGTGGGGTAATCGGATTCATGCTTTGCTCCACTGAAGGACCTGCATTAGACTTCAAACACCCAATAAATCCTTTAAATCCAGAAAGTTTTGGTGTAGCAAAAGAGCCACCCAAGTTTTACAACTCAGAGGTAAGTCCTTTTAACCCCCCTCCCCTCTCTATTCTTCACTGCTCCATCTTTTTTTTTTTTTTTTTGGTCTAATGAATTTAATTACTTTCTCTTTTGTTTTTTTCTTAATTATTGCAGATTCATACTGCATCATTCTGTCTGCCATCTTTCACCATGAAGATGATCGGTTCAAAAATCTGATCAGGAGCTTAAAATGGCAACGGAATTGAGAATGTTTAAATTTGACATTTGTCATTGTTTCCAATTTAATCTCTCATGATGCACCCAAATTAAACTTTAAAATGAGTCCTTTAAAGTGGGTGCAGAACTGTTCAATTTTTATGAATGTCAAAGCTCCATTCTGTTCTTCTTTTCCCAAGGCAATTACTTCATGGCTAATTCACATCAAAATTAAAATGTGAAATGTGAATATTATTGGTTACTGGACTAGGAAGTGACAAGGAAAATCCTGATCACCTTGTCTCCTTTTATACTTCACCAATTTTATCACGGGAATAATAATTTTCCTAAAACAATTGCTGAAGAAGAGCAAACAAGACACTAAGAGGACAAGAATCTGCCCTAAAGTTGCTATATAGGTACTCCAATCTGACGGTTTATCATGTGAGGTCCAACACAATTCTCATCAATACATGGATATGGTTGATGAGCTGAGACCTATAAGTACCCAAAAGTAGTTTATGGCATTTATAGAAAGAGAATAACTTATATTAGGATCATCTTAAAAAATAAGTTTTTTAGACATTAATAAAATAATGACACATTATGATTTTTTTTTAAAGACATGTAATTGTTATTATATATTCATCCTTAACTAATCAACTTTTATTAAATCAATTTACTCCCTTTTTAACTGTAAAATCAATTTACATTTTACTATAATTGTTGAAAGGATACTGATCCTTTTAATTTACTCTCTTTTTAACTGTAAAATCAATTTACATTTTACAACAGACCAAAGGTTGGCATACTGATCGTTTTATTGATGGAACAGAAGCCGTTTTGCATTTTAAATATTTCATTGTTTACAAAACACTCTACTCCCACGACAAAATATATATATTGTTGAAAGTGAACAGGAACAGGGATCAAGGCCATTTTTTGCATCATACAAATAGGATTATCTGGACAAACCCCGTTGGATGTGGCTTTAGTGAAGAATGTTCAAATCAGGAAGAGGAACATTCAAATTCAAAACGCTCATCGCATGAAGTGTGATATGAGCTAATGGAATTGAGTGAGTTACAGAAATAAGAATGTAGAAGAGAGATGTCAGAGGAAAAGAGAAGAAGAATTTTAGAGGAGAGAGTGTGTGTTGTAACTGTATTCTGTTTTCTCTCATTTCCATTTCCCAATTACAATATATTCTTCCTGATTTCATAACAGACTCAACTAATGGACTGAACTTTCTTTATTTACTGGGCTGTAACAGCCATTAAAAGACCCCATAAATTGGGCATATAAACTGAACCATAACAACTACCCTCCCCTTCGAACCACCCTTGTCCTCAAGGGTGAAAGTCTGGAAACTGCTTCCGGAGTGTAGTCAGGGACTCCCAGGTTGAGTCTTCAAGAAAGGTATTCCTCCATTGTACCAAGACTTCAGTAACCAGCTGGCCATTCCGTTTGTTCATATGTCTATCCAGCACACTGATAGGTTCTTTTATGAGCAAGCCATGACTATCCAACAAGGGAAGCTGGGACGGAACAAGAACTGTACCCACATGTTGCTTAAGCTGAGAGATGTGGAAAACGGGGTGGATTTTGACTCCGACCGGGAAGTCCAGTTTGTAAGCAACTGCACCAATCCTGGCTAAGACCTTATAGGGACCAAAAAATTTAGCAGCTAATTTCAGGCACTTCCTGTTAGCTACTGACATCTGTCTATAAGGTTGAAGCTTCACATAAACCCAATCACCAACTGCAAACTCCCGATCTGATCTCCGTTTATCAGCCTGCTGCTTCATACGATTTTGTGCTCGTTGCAAGTAAAACTTCAGAAGTTGTAAGGCAGATTCACGAGCTTGCAAACTGCGATCAACTGCTCCCACAACAGAGGAACCTGCCAAATAAGGTAGATGAAGTGGTGGGGGCTGTCCATAAACAACTTGATATGGAGTTGTGTTAGTAGCAGTATGGAAAGTGGTATTGTACCACCATTCAGCCAAGGCCACCCATTTACACCAATCTGCTGGTCTCTCTCCCACCATACATCTCAAATAGGTCTCCAGCCCTCTATTAACCACCTCAGTTTGCCCATCAGTCTGAGGGTGATAAGAGGTAGACAGTCGAAGTTTTGTACCCATCAATTTAAACAGCTCTTGCCAAAATGTGCTAACAAACACTTTATCTCTGTCAGTGACAATGCTTGAAGGTAATCCATGCAATTTATAAATGTTGTCCAGGAACAATTGGGCCACTGTCAACGCTGTGAATGGATGAGACAACGGTAAGAAATGAGCATACTTGCTCAATCGATCAACCACCACCAAGATGACCTCCTTACCCCCTGACTTGGGCAAACCCTCAATAAAATCCATTGAAATGTCAGACCAAATCCGATCAGGAATTGGAAGTGGTTGCAAGAGGCCAAGAGAGGCAGCCAAATCAGTCTTGCATTTTTGACAAACTGAGCACTCCTTAATGAACCTCCTGACATCTTTCTTGAGACCTCTCCAAAACACAACACTGCCTAGCCTTTTCATAGTGGCAGAAGCACCTGAATGACCCCCATCAGCTGAGCAATGAAAGTAAGTTAAAAGATCAACTCTTAGTGGCTGGTCCTACCCAATGACCAGTTTACCTTTTCGTTTAAGTTGTCCAGCTTGCCAACTGTACTTAGAAGTTTGTCCTGTGCCTGCTTTGATTTTATGAATCAAATGTATCATACTCGGATCACTGAGCCGGGATTGTTGAATCCGGTGGATCAAGTCACTAGTCACTACTGACATAGCATTCAGGGCCAGAGAAGGTTTTCGAGATAGGGCATTAGCGACTGTATTGGTAGATCCCTTTCGGAACACCAATTCATAATCATATCCCATCATTTTGACCATCCACATTTGTTGAGTTGGTGTGATAGTCGCCTGATCCAGTAAGAAGCGCAAACTCTGGTGGCCTGTTTTAATTTGGAAATGTCTCCCTAGAAGATAGGCATTCCATTTCTTCACTGCTGCTAGGATTGCCAACATCTCCCTCTCATAAACGGACATGCCTTGATGTTTCAGGGATAGGGCTCTACTGAAGTAGGCAAGAGGTCTCCCTTCTTGACTTAAAACAGCTCCAATGCCTCCATTAAAAGCATCCGATTCCACCACAAACATCACACTGAAGTTAGGCAGTGCAAGAACTGGGCAGATGTTATAGCTTGTTTCAGTTGAATGAAGGCTGAGTGAGCGACATCATGCAATCCAAAGGCTTCTTTTTTTAACAATTCAGTCAAAGGTTTGGCTATAGCTCCATAATCACGAATAAACAGACGGTAATAACCTATGAGACCTAAAAATCCCCTGAGCTCCTTAACTGTCAGTGGTATTGGCTAGTCCAAAACACTAACAATCTTCTGCTGATCCATAGCCACACCGTCGCAGCTAATAATGTGCCCCAAGTATTCAATCTGGTAGGCTCCAAAGTCACACTTAGATCGCTTGACAAACAATTGATTAGTGAGAAGAATGTCGAAGACAACTTGCAGATGTTGTAGATGATCTTGCCAATTCGAGGAATAAATCAAGATGTCATAAAAAAAATAAAACAAACTTCCGCAAGTATGGTTGAAAGATGTAATTCATAAGACTCTGAAAAGTGGAAGGGGAATTTGTCAAACCAAAGGGCATCACAAGGAACTCATAGTGTCCGTGATGGGTACGAAAAGCTGTCTTATGAATATCAGTGTATTTCATGCGAATTTGATGGTATCCAGATCGCAAATCCAATTTGTAAAAACAACAAGCTCCTGTCAACTCATCCAATAGCTCCTCCACCAAGGGAATAGGAAATTTGTCTTTAATTGTCAGCTTATTCAACTGCCGGTAATCCACACAAAATCGCCAAGTGCCATCTTTTTTCTTCACCAGGACCACAGGTGGAGCAAATAAGCTCTGGCTGTCCCTAACAATTCCTGCCTCCTTCATCTCCTGTACGACTCGTTCGATTTCATCTTTTTGGATTGTGGGATACCTATAGGGTCGTAACTTGACTTGTTGACTCTCATCCACGAGTGAAATATGATGGTCATGTAAGCGATGTGGTGGAAGGGCAGTAGGTATAGAGAACAATAGCTGATACCGAACAAGCAGCTCATGGAGGTCCAGAGGTAACGTAACCAGTTCCTGCCCTTTTGTTAACAACGACATAAAATGGACAGGTTGAACTTCTTGAAACAGTATTGTACAAGTTCCCTTGGAAACTGTGTGTGACAACTTGGATATCTGCTTCTTGGAAATTAGCTGTATTCCCCCTGATTGTAGTCCTTGCAAAACTATCAAATGATCCTGATAAGTGAACTTCATCAATAGGGCATGGAAATCCCAAATTATAGGACCTAGTGTCATCAACCATTTAACACCTAGGACCACGTCACAACCTTTGAGAGACAGAACATAGAAGTCCGTATGCTGAACCAACCCTTGTGACTCTTATCTCACTGCCTTACAGATCTCCTGAGTTCGCAGAGTCTCCCCATTAGCAATAGTAACATCAGCCCCTGGAATGGTATGAGTCGCAAGCCCCAATCGTCTGACCATAGTTTGGTCAAGAAAATTGTGTGTGCTCCCTGAATCAACCAATATGATCAGCTGTTGGTTCTTAATCTTGCCCAAAAGCCGCATAGTCTGAAAACCCTCAGCTCTTATCAGAGCATGCAAGGAAATGGTTCTTTCACTCAACTGTGTCTCCTTTGCAGCTAAGTCATCCACAGATTCCACACAATCAGAGAACTCTTCCAACTCAGTGTCAGGTTCTGCTGGTGTCTCAACAAGTATTTGGTATAATTGGGAGCGAACACATGTATGTCCCGGTCCATATTTAAGGCCACACCACATACACAATCTTTTTTTCCGCCGCTCCTCCCTTTCTTCCCTAGTGGACACCCGAGATGGTTTAGAAGTATTGGTCTCAAGTTTGGAATATGAAGGTTTGGTAGTGTTTGGATATATAGGTCTGGAGGTGGAATTGGAATGAGGGAAGGGGTTTCGTCGAGTTGGTAATAATGCTGGTAAAGGTGAATGTTAAGTGTAGGGAAGTGGTTTAGATTGCACATTGGTGTGAGAAGGTAATGGAGGGGCTGTGAGAGGGTTTTTATATGGTACAAAGGATTTACGAGGCAGCTGATACAACATAGACTCTATTTGTTTTACTAATGTCAAAGCATGAGGTAAAGTTTTGGGAAAGAATAACCTTACCGTTTGTGCAATGTCAGCCTTCAAGTTGCTGAGAAAAATGCTGAGGGCATGATCATCAGAGACCCGTAACAAATTCAACAGGGCTTCAAACTCCTCATAATAATCTTCAACGGATCCCGACTGTTTCAAGCTAACCAGATCTGGCATAGGATCGGCATATTCAGTATCATTGAATCTGGCTCTCATCTCCAATAGGTACTGCTCCCAGCTCATGGTCTTTAAGTCAGGTTGATGTCGCATGAATCTTTGGTGCCATTGTAGCGCCTTCCCGTCTAAATGAATCATAACAGTTTGGATCTTTTCCGCAGGAGACAGCTGCACAACATCAAAATACTGTTCCACTTTCAAAACCAACCCAGAAAATCATAACCATCGAAACAGGGGCATTCTAACTTGTTTGTTTTGTAAACATGCTCCAAATGCTCAGAAGCAGTGTCCAAGCTCTCTAGTTCATGAATCAGGGGAGTCACGCCCTGTAATTTAGAAGCATTCTGGCTGGATTGCCCAGAATCCTTCTTCAGCGCATCAGAGGATCCTGTGTCTAGAGGCTCATCGTGTTTACCTCCCAAAGCGAGCTCATCGACTCGTAACAACATCTTATCAAGCATCTTCTGCATTTCCAGTCCCATACCTTCCAGCCCCGATCGTAATTCTGATCCCAGTTGTTCCACAGAGGTACTGATCTTGGAATCCAACCGCTCGACCTCCTTCTGCAATGCAGCCAAATCTTTCTGGGTACAGGTAGTGACGCCTTCTACCATTGCAAGTCTCGTAGCTCTGATACCAAGATGATATGAGCTAATGTAATTGAGTGAGTTATAGAAATAAGAATGTAGAAGAGAAATATCAGAGGAAAAGAGAAGAAGAATTTTAGAGGAGAGAGTGTGTGTTGTAACTGTATTCTGTTTTCTCTCATTTCCATTTCCCAATTACAATATATTCTTCCTGATTTCATAACAGACTCAACTAATGGACTGGACTCTCTTTATTTACTGGGCCGTAACAGCCATTAAAAGACCCCATAAATTGGGCATATTAACTGAACCATAACAAAGTGGTGGAGGAAACATCTGAGTTTTTGGAAGTTGTAGTCGAGTCGGCTTCTGCATGCATGGCCAAAGATATTCGTGCCAACTTTATGAAGAGTATAAGAGTGGAGGAAAGTTCACCTTTGATGGGGATTGACCAAAATATTAATAATGAGAGAGTGGACCCGGGCTGCACAAAAAATAAGTACCTGCATAAAACATGTGAACCTTCTGACATTAAGGGAGGCACGTGTTCTTTCAAAGCAAATGCAGAAGTATTCGACAATTTACTTGGGGAGGAATCTGGTGATGAAGATGAAAATATTGCTGTGACAGATACAGGAGATATGCATTTCAAAGGGCCCAAAAAGTCAAGAAGAGTAGCTGATAAACTGCTTGAGAAAATAACTAAAAGAAGAAAGAGTTCAATAAAGAAGCTTGGGAAAAATGTCAAAGCTCGGCTGGAAAGTGTTCGAACAAGAAGGTGGCCAACGATTCTCTTTCTGATGGTGACTTCATAAATGGTAACAAAGGGTTTTATAGAAGAGAAGCCATTCAAACTTGGGAGTTGGGGAAGCAACTTGGTCTTTCGGCCAACTATGATGAGGAATTTATCATTAACAAAATGGAAGCAATGGAGGCTAGAGACAAGAATCGAGATGTCTAAGGGTTGTAAAGTTGGCCTCGTTAGTTCAAAATCTTGAGTTAACTATTTGTGGTGATTCTAATACTTCTAGTTTTGTTTCTTGTTTGTTTTCTTGTAAAAGATGAAAATATTATGTTGGAACATTAGAGGAATAGGGCGTCAAGTGAAACAGAAAGCCATTAAGAAATTGGCGTGTTCTTACAAAACTAACATGTTTCTTATTCATGAAACCATGTTAGAAGAAGTGATTTTTTTTTCTAATTAGGAATCTATGGTATGATGACGAATTTGACTGGGCTTTCGCTCCCTCTATTGGGAAATCTGGGGGCCTACTATCCCTTTGGAGTACGAAGGAATTTCAATGCAGCAAGAAATTTTGTGAACAAAGTTGGATCGGTATAGAAGGTAGATGGAATCAATCTCAGGTTGACTGCGTTGTTGTTAATGTCTACGCCCCTTGCGACAAAGAAAGGAAGAGGTTATTGATGCACTCTAAAGAGTATATCTTAATTAAAACCTTGTACTAAAAAGATCAATTGTAAAGTATAGTAGAAGCAATGGTCGAATCACAGGGATTGGTGTCTAGTTTATAAATTACTAGTTTAAAACTTATATTTCAAGCAAAACAAAATAAAAAGGGGGTTTTTGAAATCAGTTTAAACTAAAGCAAACAATAAAAGTAAGAAAGCAAGTAAATAAGAAGTAACCAAATATGAGAAAAGTATGGTTAAGGTTTCATTCTCCACCACTAGACAATGTTAAAAATCAAATTCTGATCTATCAATATCAATTAGCTATCAAAGTTAACAACCGTAGATAACAACATCATGTCTTACCCAATTCTTCCTTAGTTCGTCGTTAAGCAGGACGAATGCCACTACTTAATCTCTAACTATCAAATAACCTACGATAAACATCATTAGATTCAAAACGATAACAGCTTTATGACAAGAAAGATAGGTTAATCTACACAACAAACACATAAACATGGATTCATTCAACTTATGTTATGTTTCACTTCATAATTCCTGAAAACCCAACATAATCATGAATTACATATTGCCATTATTGAATAAAAATCAAGACAATTACACGGATCAAGATTCCTAAACTAGCATTAGATAATTATCAAGATCTATCTAGTTGGCCACCTAAATAAATCAAGACAATATCATGAGCAATTCTTGTAAAAGAACATAAACAACTTTGATAGAAAACTAATATATAATATAATCTGAAAATTAATTACATAACATGTCTAAGGCTTTGAAATCACCTTTAACCAAAGAGAAGTTTAGCCTAGCATAGGCATAGATAGTATATACATAAAACTAAAAAGAAAATAAAAGAATGGAGAAGAAGAAGAAGAATAATGATGATCTTTGAGTCTCCTCCCAAAGATAGATAGTTTGTGGCTCAAAAGATGGTATTTATAGAGTTTTAAAACCCTGAGAACAAGTCCTTGCAGAACAAGTAAGCCAAAAGGCAAAAAATCACATTTTTGGGCCTTTTATTTACGGTTTTTCCCGAATTGTTGGCGTCTAGGCGCCGGAATTTGGTGTCTAGGCGCCGAGCATACTGTTTTCATTTTTCTGCTGCACCTTCCTTCACTTCTTCATCTGAGATGGATGCCTATTTCTTGTTCGATTTGAGTGTGTAAATATCGTTGGAAAGGTATTCAAGTCAGCTTCAAAAGTCAAGAAGGAAGTTTCTTCAAATAAAGAATTTAACATAATGATTTACTTGCAACAAGCTCCTAAGGTCAAATCTGCCTTCTTACTTTGCAACCAAAAATTTATCTTTTTGACTCCCGAGTCTTCTTCCATCTTATGATTATGATTTTGTAAGTTCTTTACCATCATTATTGATATCTTTTGACTTCATTCTCCTTATTGTACCTAAAATTCAAAAACATAATATAAGTAAACAAGATAAAGATCGAAAACATAACAAAAACTAAAGGTAGAAAGGCATAAAATGTATATTTTATGAGCTTATCAAGTACCCCCACACTTAGCTTTTTGCTAGTCCTCGAGCAAATAAATAAATAAATAAATAAAATAATAAAATATAATCTAATCCACTTTCGTAGGAAATCACGGTGGCACTTAGCATGTGACACAAGCCTTAAACCCCCTAGGTGTCCCTAGTGGATGAGTTTAGTCTCGTGAGGGTTTACTAGGACGATACCCACAAACATTGAAAACATAAGAAAAATAAAAATAAAAATAAAAATAAAAATAATAATTACAACTAATCCTTTCAATATAAATTAGAGAAAATCATTGGACAAGTCTTATAAACTAATCAATAGCTTAAAGAATTTCACAAAAAATTGTACTTGAATATAAATAGTTTGAGTTAAGCCAATATTAATATAACATATCTCAATCAAAATAGTGCATATTCAAACTTAATCTCAACTTCTCACATGGGATATTCTCATGATTTTCACTCTTTAAAGTAGTGGTAAAGTGTTTACACTAAATCAATCTCATGAAAACAGTTCTACCATATGCTTGCTTGTCCACCTATTCTCCACTATTTAGATCATGCAACTTCATAAATCAAGAGGTCTTTATTAAAGGTTGTAATGGGGCCAAGGGGTAGTAATGTGGTTAAATAATAAAAGATAAAAGATATTACAAAGGTTCCAAAAACTTCATAGAATTTAGAGAAAAAATAAGATTTTGCAAATAAAACTTTCTCAATATTCCTTGGAAGTACATAATCACATAGGCTGAATATTTTATGTTGAGCCTTTACTTCATTCTAACCAACCTTGTAACATTCTTTTTCTTTTCTTTAACTAGTAGTTCAAGAGATGATTCATTTTTTTTCTTTTTTTTTTCTTTCCATTTTTTTTCATGAGAATGTATTTTTACGATGTTCTTTTTTCTTTTTCTCTTGACTTTTACATTTCTCCTCCCCCACACTTATCTTTTGTTCTAACCCAAATTTTCAAAAAGTATCCCTTGTTTTTGCAATATGTCTCAAGCATTCTAGTCTATCTTTAGAACAAGGGTAAAGATATAAATGTAATTAGGCTAGGTGCAAGATATGGTTACCAAAAAAATAGCTTATTCGATGTAGGCTCAAATTGGTTCACTAGAGGGATGTTTTCTTGTAACATCAATAATGGATGGCTGTTTGGCCCTGGTTATAATCCTAATGCCTTTATCATATTCATGTTATTACATGCATCAATGTAGTCTCAAAAAGGTTTAAAGCAAGTTCTAGAGAATCATGTAATCATAAGAGCACTCAAGAAAGAAATTAGATTGTTATGCATAATGCATCAATCATATAGGATCAAAACTCACAAGGATGATTATACAAGTCAATATCAAGTATAAACATGCTTCTTTCTCAATCAACATATCATATTAACAATAGCTCATAAAAAATTAATATTAAGCTTAATTCTCATAAAAATCTTCTCACTAATAACCAATTTTAGATTTATGCAATTAATGTCTCATCATTGTATTGAAAATGAACTAAAACACACTAGAAATAATAATAATATTAAAGACTCATAAAAAAAATAATAGCCAAAAAGAAAAAAAATCCTAAATCCTTCCCCCCACACTTAATTCTTACATTGTGCTCAATGTAATGCTATCACCCCATATGCAAGAATTATATGTAAGAGAAAAGAACTACTAAATAAAAGAAGAAAAACAACTAAAGAACACTATACAAAAATTAAAACAAAGCACGAAAGAGAGAAAACAAATCTGGTTTGGCAGGTTGACAATTTCTTCATTAATTGGGCTGCCTTCCCAATTAGCACTGGAGTTAGTGTTTTGAACTTAACCAACACCCCTTCTTGGCTTTTTAGGCTTGTCAGGCTCATACATGAAACTTCCCAAATTTGTGCATTTGATAGGAAGCTTTCTTTTCACAATAGTGGATGTATTCTCCATTACAAGTGTTATTACATAATCCTTTATGGTGCATAACTCATCAAGAAATAGTGTAACTTTTGGTACTTGTTGAATGGTATCCACAAACAAACTGTTTAAGGTTTCCAGCATGTCTTGTTCACGTTCCTCCTCCTTGAACTTTGCGAATCTACTAGGAAAAGGTGGAGAAGAAACATTAGTAAAAATTGAAACCTTAAACGTTACCTCAAGTGTCGAAGTACTCTCCTTTGATATTGAAGCTTCATTATCTTCAAGAAGTAAATCCATCTCAAGTTCTTTCTCATCCTCGGGTTCCCTTGGATTTTCTGATTCATCCTCAAGTTGTGTGGCACTAACATTCTCCTTTGGATCAATCATAATTTGGGAAGGGAGTTGTTCATGTAGTTCCTCAGATCCTTCTTCTATCCATCGCGCCACACCACTAGCCAATTGGCTTTTGCGTTTCCAAACTCAGGATACTTTCCTGAAGACTTGTCCTTGTTTCCTAAATGTTTGCCTCTATTTTCTGTTGAAATTGCAAATTATTAGCAGCAAAAGTATTGACAAGGTCTTCTAAAGAAGTACTTGAACTTTGAGGTGGGGGCTGCAAAAGATCTGGTTCTTGAGACCATGAATGATTGAAGCTCGATGGATAATTGTAGTTGGCATAAGGATCTATTTCTTGATAATTTCCCGAGTAGTCATAATTAGTATGATTCCACCATCCCTCATTGTAAGTGTTTGGAAAAGCATCATACTGTTGTCCTTGGAACCCTTGATGGCTTTGGTATCATCCCACATCATAGGCTCGTTCAAAATTATCTTTTTGATAGTATGGACACCAATTGGTTGGATGATCCATCCTGAAGCATACTCCACACTGCCTTGATTGTTGAATCTTACTTATGGCCACTTGTTGAACTATGGAGATGAGATTGTCTAGTTGGTTTTGAAGGTTCTGAAGTTTTGATGTAGCACCTGCCATCTCTTCTTGCTTGAAATCTGAAAAGAAAAACTTGTATGTACAAAAGAAATAAAATTAATTATAACTGAAAATAAGAATAAACCAAGTAACGAATAAACTAAAGAAAACAATCCCCGATAACGGAGCCAAAAAATTGATGCACTCCAAAGAGTATATCTTAATTAAAACCTTGCACTAAAAAGATCAATTGTAAAGTGTAGTAGAAGTAAGGTTCGAATCCACAGGGATTGGTGTCTAGTTTATAAATTACTAGTTTAAAACTTAAATTCAAGGAAAACAAAATAAAAAGGGGGTTTTTTAAATCAGTTTAAACTAAAGCAAACAATAAAAGTAAGAAAGCAAGTAAATAAAAAGTAATCAAATATGAGAAAAGTATGGTTAAGGTTTCATTCTCCACCACTAGACAATGTTAAAAATCAAGTTCAGATCTATCAACATCAATTAGCTATCAAAGTTAACAACCGTAGATAACTGTCGATACGTGATCACGAATCGCGGGGGACCCGTTCGAGTGAGGAGAAAACAGAAGCAGAGGAAAAGACGACTTAATTCCTCTAGAAATAAAATAAACAGTCAGGGTATGAAAACGGCCTTGTAAAAAGACATGGAGTCGCCACCAATCCTTTTTAGCTAGGTGTGATCGGCCACCTATTAAAACCAATTTTATAAAACATTTTAAAATTAATTAAAACATTTTTATTTCAAGTCTACGTTATAAACCAGAGAAATCAAAGAAACGGGTTCGGGAGTCGGTTATGTGCGGGGAAGGATTAGCACCCCCACAATTCCCGTATAAAATTGTACCTTATTAATCGTGTGTTATTTTAAGTCTTGGTAAAAAAGTCAGTTTTAATTTAGTATTTTAAGTTAATTCCCAATTTTAAGAAAAATAATTCCATTTTTAATTGAAAATAATCCGGAATTTATTAATTCAAAATTTTCCTACATTCCCCGACAAAACCGGCAAAATATAGAAACTTTTATTCATTTGGAAAACTTTCCGAATTATTCTCGTTTTTTGAAAGAAAGATATTCCTTTATTAATGATAATTGATGATATTTCCTCCAACAAACCCGGTAGAGAACTCATGAATTATTTTAACTCGGGAATATCTTTATTTTTATTGAAAATCATTATCTTTTTCAAAACATTTAAAAATATGAACATAAACATGTATGACATAAATAAAATGACATGGAAAGTCTAGATAATATAATGCAACCTAAATGATATGACATAATTTAAATGACATAGTATATTCTAGGTAAAATGAAAAATCCTAAGTATCATGGTATATTCTAAATGAGATAAAATGATTTAAATGACATGACAATTTTAAATGATATGGCATATTTTAAATGACATGGCATGTTATAATATAAAATAACCTAAATGACATGGAATATGATCTAAATGACAAGAAATGACATGAAATTAAAAAAATGCTAACATATAATATGCATGAAAATGAAAATAAAAATAATAATAATAATAATAATAATAATAATAATAATGCATGAACATAGTATATGCTAAACAATATGAAAAAAATAACTAAATAAAAAGCATAGGATATCATGAAACATTAAAAATCATATGGAAATCAATATAAGATCATAAAATGTGAATTAAAATAATAATACTACCATGGAAAATATCATAGCAAAAATCACACATTTAAATAAAATGCATGAACATGGAAAATGCAATACATGAAAATGTATTTTTTCCTCTAAATAAAGAAATCCATATATCTAAAAAAGATATCCGGCTACGTTAGGAAAATATGTCAAATTAGATTTCCTAAAAAAAATAAAACTTTTTGATTGTTTGAAATTAATTTTGAGGAAAACTTGAATAAAAATTAAAACCCTTACCAAACCCTTTTAAAATGACTCTAATTTCCTAAGTTTAAAATCCCGGACTTAACCACCCTTAACCCGAGATTTATAAAATCATTTTTAAAGTTTAAAGATGCTTAGAAACTACCCTAAGACAGTAGCTAAATCTTCTAACCAACCCCCTCTAAATGCCTTAGCCAAATTCAACCATTATTTCTCTTTTGATTTCAAATCTGCCTCTACTGTCCGGTTTTGCCACACGATTTTTTAGCCTATTTTTAAAAATTCAAAAAATTCTAAAAAAGTACTGGAGACTCAAAATATGTAAAAATACACGAGAAAACATTGGCTTAATTTTCTGATAAAATATGACTGCCCAAAAAAATCAAAGTATAAATTGTTGGAGATCATCCTAAAGACCTAAGGACAGTAGCTAAAGCATTTAAAAACCTTGGACAAAAATTGGCTAACTAAAAAAAAATCACAAAGGTAGAACAATCAATTTGACAATTCCTTAATTTTCCACAAGTATGCTCAAGAGAGCATGACTTTGAGCCATTGATTGGCCTAAGTCATAAATCATGTGGCAATGACATGGAATGCATGAACATGCAGCAAATGAAATGTATCTTCTAAAGGTCTAAATGGTAAAGGAAATGCATGACAATTCAAGACAACTTAAATGCCTAGCATGAGTTTGCATGGCAATAAATGCTATCCTAACTCAATATGCATGCAATGCTAGATAATGTAAATGTGACTTGGACCTAATATGTTATGAATATGCATGAAAATGCTAATGTAATCTAAGGCCTAAATAGCATAGTAATGCTTGACAATACCAATGTGATTTAAGACTCAATATGCATGGCAATACCAATATGGCCTAGACCTAAATGTAATGAACATGCATAGCAATACTATGAACATACAATGACCAATGAAACTAATGTCAATGCTGGAACAAACAGCAACTAATACACAATTTCAAGATACGATAATGCAAAGCATATTACCTAAACAAAATGCAAATGCATGACAAGGCAAAGGATGCATGAAGAGGCCAAATGTAGCTACATGATGCTCTAATGCAACCCTATCTAGTGAATGACATAAGTACATGACAAATCATATTAAGATGCATAATGTCATGACATTTTCATAAGCATATGACATACTAAAATCAAAATGCACAAGCTCATGGCATGGAGATGCAAACAAGTTAAGAAACAAAAGGAAAATACATATGCAAGGCATACAAAAATGGAGTTACCGAATGGTCATGGAAAAAATGATGGCATTTTATCATAGCATTTTCATAAGCACATGGCATACTAAAATCAAAATGTAAAAGTTCATGGCAATGAGATGCCAACAAGTTAAGAAGCAAAAGGAAAATGCACATGCAAGGCATACAAAAAATGAAGTTGCCGAATGGTCATGGAACAAAATAAAGAAAATGCAAGCATGTAAGACATGATACATGAAAAAAAAAATGCACAACATGAACATATGAACAACAATGGCCGAATATGCAAGGATACAACATCAAGCATGGAAATGAAATATTTAAGTAAATATAGCATAGAAAATAATGTAAAGAACATATATATAAAAAAAAATTAACATAGACATGCAAAACAAATAACAAGCAAAACTAGTAAGTAAAACAAGGAAAGTTAAGCTCCATGGTTGGTATCAAATGTGCATAGCCTTTCACCTAACCATAATCACTTGGTCTTGCCAAGCTTCGAAATAAATAGCATTTTCATAAGCACATGCAAGGAAGAAAAAAAGGAAAACCAAGGCAAGTAAATAAGCTATATTCAGCCATAGCATGAAACCATGTAAAAAAAAAATTATTTTCCACCATTTTAATGAAGAAGAAGAGATGAAAACATAAGTAAACATTAAAAACTTTATTTCTATGAAAAATGTAGTAGGAAAACAAGATAGAAAATCAAAAAAACACCATGGAAAACAATAAGAAAGCTATCCTAGAGCTTGGTAGAGATGACTACCTTCAAGCTCTTTATTGAAAACCTTTTTTTCTTTCTTTCAAAACCTTTTTTTTTTTTACAAATTAGCTATTGTTGCCAGCTAAAAAACCTCTGAAAAAATTAAATCACTCCCTCCCTTTAGGCTTGGCCGAATGGCCCTCTAACCCTTGGATGGGAATTGCACTTTTTCTCCTCCAATCTTGGCCTTTAGATTAAGATATTTTGATGAAAACATAAAAATGTCATCTTTCCAATTAATAGCAGCCCTTAAGATGTGTACTCAGCCCTTGTAGTAACCTTAGCCCTTTGATGCAAAAGAGGACCAATCCCATGCACTCCCTTGCTTGCCCCCCTTGAGTGCCTACCCTTGGATGAGTTGTGCTCTTCCATTCTTGGTCATTGGATGAGGACAACATAAAAATGACATATTTTAGATTAAATCCAGCCCTCAACATGTGTACTCAACCCTTGTAGATGGCCTAAGCCATTGGATGAAAAGAGATAATCCCATGCACCCCCTTACTTAACCGAATGGATGCTCACCCTTGGATGAATTGTGCTCATCTTTTTTTCTTCCATTCTTGGCCATTAGACGAGGGTTCTTTTATGACAAATAAAAATGTCATGGCATTTAAATTTGGCCATTGGATGGTGCATTCAACTTTCCTACAAGGCACCTAAGCCATTGGATGAAGGGGGGACCATTTGCAAGGTGTTAGTGGTAGCATGTGGTTTGATAGTGACTAAGGAATTAAATTGTTCAAGCTTCCTTCTTCTCCTCTATGTTGGCTGACCAAGGGAAGAAAAATCCCAGCAATTCCTTCTTCTTTCATATTTTCCTCAATTACAAATTTGACCTTTTTGGTTTTTTTGGTAAAATGACCTTTCTGCCCCCCAAACCTAAATAAATAGAAAACGGACTCCAAATTAGAATTTATTTTTTCAATACTTTCAAAATAATAAAAAATTGAATTCTGGAAGTTTTCAAAATTTTTCGAGTCCATTTGCTATTTATTTCAGATTTATTTTCGAAATTACCCCTTTTATGCACCCAAACTTTACGATTTTTTAAACGAGCTCGAATCAAGATTTTTCTTCACAAATCTCTTCCAAATAATTTAAAAATATGATCAGAAAGTTTTCATAATTTTTGGAGCTCATTTACTTTTTTTTTCGGGATTTATCTGCTTGAATTACTGCATAGGGGACCCAAGATTTGGCCATTTTGCAAACCAACTCCGAATCAAAATTTTCTTTTTCCAATCTCTTTCAAATAATTTAAAAATGAGATTTGAAAATTTTCAAAATTTTTGGAACTCATTTGCTGTTTTTCCGGGATTTATCTGCTTGAATTACTACATAGGAGACCCGATATTTGACCATTTTGCAAACGAACTCTGAATCAAGATTTTCTTTCCCCAATCTCTTCAAAATGATTTAATAATGAGATTTTCAAAATTTCAAAATTTTTGTAGTTAATTTGCTATTTTTTCCATATTTTCCAATTTTGCCTTTTTGCCTCAGAAACTCGATTTTGCTCAAAACAAGTCCGATTTTTAGATTTTCTTCAAACTGAGCCCTGGGCTATCCTTGTTTAATCATTTATCATCAATTAAGTTCTTTAGATCTACTAAATCGGGCCATTTCTGTAATTCTTCCAATTTTCACCGAAATCCACCAAAACCCTAATTCTCAGTTTTCTTTGAATTGACTTTTCTATCAGTTTTTCTTCCAAGTGGCTTCTCCATTACCCGTAGTCAGTGCTTATCTTTCATTTGAGACCTTCAATTCTGACCAATTTGATCGTTTAAGCATTTTTCCCCAAATTTTCCGAACTAGGGTTTCCTTTCTACTGAGATTCCGTAACCCAACTTCCGACCTCCATATCTTTCAATGTAGACCTCAGATTATCAAAATTCTTCCACCGTCTTTCAATTGAACTTCAAATCTTTATTTTGAAAGTAGGTTGACTTTTTCAATAGTTGACTTTTTTGAGGTTGACTTTTTCCAGGTTGACTTTTTTGAGTTTTGACTTTTTCTATCTGCTTTCTTAGACTAAGCCTCGGAGTACCACCTGCAGGATGAGAAAAGCCTTTTAGCATTCTGAAACATCAATTTAGGAAGAAAATGTATCTGATTTAGGGGTCCGGACAAAATTAGGTGTCTACAGCTGCCCCTCTTTGGCTATTGCTAAGAATCAGGAATCAGGCAAAGATAAACAAACACTAATTTTGTACGGTTAGTGAAATCACATGTGAAGGAAAGGGAAAGGGATTTTCTTTTCTTCTTTTTCGTCATTTTTTCATTTCATTCATCATTTTTTTTTTGAAAAAGCTGTAAATTGAAGATTTTGTCCTTAAATTGAATTCCATGACTAATCAAGGCTCGACCCGTCTTAAGGAAACGAGTTCGATTTCAAAAAAAAATTGTACCGAAGATCTTAAGAATGGTGCCCGAAGGTCTTAAGAATGGTGCCCGAAGGTCTTAAAAATGGTGCCTGGAGGTCTTAAAAATGAGTATAGTGCCCTTTTCGTAACACCTCCTATTGTCCCAATGCCAGTTGGAGAACCTTACCTCTTAAAGCCAGTTGGAGTGCCATTGCTAATTCAGAGGTATCTAGTGTAATTGGTAAGCTAAGAACATGCATTTATTGAGAGTATAAGTCTGCTTTTCATCTTTCCTTTTCACTTATATAGCCTCTGGTTTGGTATCGAAACTCTCTAAATGAAACTTCCTTTCTCGCTCTCTCCCATGAGCTATAGAGACTTCCACAGCAACTGAAGGAGTTTACAAAAGCACTGCAATTGGTTCTTTTGAGTCTGGAATATTTGCTATCGGCTATCTAGCTTTCAAACTTGTGTCTTAACTGGCTTCTCCTCCTACTATTGGTAAGGTATAGCCTATATTTAATAATTAGATTCTATTTACACTACTCTTGTAAGTAAGAGCCAGGAACTACAAAAACACTTTCAAACTCACTTGCATAAGGCACTTTCCTTCCACCCCGACATGCCGAAAGGGTCCTCCATGGGCTAGAAAGCTCCTTCGAAATAGCAAGCAGCAGAAAGAGGGGTTGCTGGTTCGGGAAAGGAGTAGGGCCACGGTTAGCAAACTTATCCGGAAGCGGGTCAAGAAAGAGACAAAACTTGAGCGAGGAACGGGCTCCGCCCTAGTTTTTAAGGCAAAGTCTCACATGAAAGACAAAACTCAACATGAGACTCGAAACACAAAACTCGGCTAAAAAAGGATCAAAACCCGTCCTCCGGGAAAAGACAGCAAGAGATTGTGTAGAAAGGGGCTCGAAAGCTGAAGAAAGGAAACAGATTCGGGATAAACAGGTGCTGTTGTGGCCTAGGACTAAGATTCTTTCCTTCAAAGTTCTCACCATCGCGCATAGCAGGTCTCGTGTGCATGAATGTGTTGATTGCACCTTTGTCTTTAATAAATATTTCTTAGCTCTGCCAATTAGTAGGACTTCCTGCACTGAAAGCTTAGTAAAGTAGAGAGGAAAGAGGATGCACAACGAAGAGAAGACAAGACCCAATACCCAAGGAAAAAAGGGAGAATGTAAAAGAGAACCACTCAGCCCAAAGGGAAGAAGACTAAAGACAACCAAAATGGGAGCGGAGAAGAATAAAGCCAACCCCCGGTAAACGTAAAAAAAAAAAAAGAAAAAAACGACGAACTCCAGAGTGAGGGGAAGGCAGAGAAGTAAACCATCCAGAGAGGCCCGAAGGTCTTAAAAATGGTGCCCGGGGTCTTAAAAATGGTGCCCGAAGGTCTTTAAAAATGGTGCCCGAAGGTCTTTAAAAATGGTGCCCGAGGGACTTTAAAATGGTGCCCGAAGGTCTTTAAAATGGTGCCTGAAGGTCTTTAAAAATGGTGCTTGTAGGTCTTTAAAAATGGTGCCCGAAGGTCCTTAAAATGGTGCCCGAAGGTCTTTAAAAATGGTGCCCTAAGGTCTTTATAAATGATGCCTGAAGGTCTTTAAAAATGGTGCCCGAAGGTCTTTAAAAAATGGTGCCCAAAGGTCTTACCTGTGATTAAAATAACTTAGACGACGGTCTCAAGGCTCGATTCATTTGATAAAACAGAATGAATTCGATTTAACACAAAAGGAAATACCTCGACGATGGTCTCAAGGTTCGACTCATTTGAGAAGCAGAACGAGTTCGATTTGGGAAGCCAAAGTTTTCTTGATTCCTGCAATGTTAGATAAATGCAATGATGAGAATGACATGCTTTGCAAATGCTTATATGTATCTTGAGGATGAATGCAGTCAAATGATTGTGTCATGATTTCTAATCCATGGTTTCTTTGAGGTTCATAGATTATCCGACTTCATGATGGAGTCTTCAATTGTTCACTGGTGCCCCACTTAAAGAACCCTTTACTCAAGATAATTTGTCAAATAGTCCCAGTTTCTGACTTCACTGAAATTCACAAATTTTTGACTTCATGACAGCGTCTCCAACACATTCACTATTTTTCTTTACTTGGGTGAATTTTTTATCGAGATTAGTGGTTTCCAAACTTTTTCTAAGATTTAGATCTATTCCTTAGTAATACTTTTAAACTCCCTTTTATTAAAAGATTTATGTGTACTAATTATAATTCAATTTAATAAAAAACAAAATACAATTTCAAAAATGTATGAAAGAAAGTATGAAACAAGCAATTGTCATAAAAGGGGTAACAAAATTTATTGCAACAAAATGTTTTAAGATGATAAAAGTGGATATCAAGGATATAAGAAACAAATGTAAAGTTATAGGTTGTTGATGCCCCGGATGCGAAATATCTTGGACCCTTCCTTTTTCAAATCATCTGAAATTTCTCTTGAACGGTCAATTTACTTGGGTAATCCCTCGGCTTCCGTAGTTCTGTCAAACCCCCTTTCCTCTGATTTTCAAATACTTTCTCCCCTTTTACATAAAGCATTGATTCAAAACTTAATCAGTACTTGAGCCGCTCTTTGTGGGTTTTTAACTCAAATGTCCCCCATTCGGTATTAAGTGGCCCTTTGCGGGTTTTCGGCTTAAACCTCTCCCTTTTTTTTTTGTATTCTACCATGCATCTGAGAATTCTAAATGCTTCTAAGGTAAAAATGTCAATTCAAAAGATGGGATGAATTCTGAGAAAAACGTTTCAAATTAAATACCCATGCTTGATCAAAACGGACTTTTAAAGTACGTAATGTAGGCCAAGGTTCACGTTTAGAAGGAAAGGATAAAATAGGCCCAAAATGTGTTTAAGGGTAATTGGATCAAGGATTATTTCCTGAGGATAATTCATTCTTGAGACATTTGTCCCCTTTTTTGGACTTTTCTCTTTTTTTTTTCATTGCTGGCTTTCATTTGCCATTCTTTGATTTCACATTTTCCAATGGCTCCATGATTTTGATTATTTTTCCTCGTATTTGCCCTCCAGTGTAGAGGGTGATCCTTGATCAGGGCTCAAAGGGGTGACTAGGGATAATTTCTTTTTAGTGAAGGGAATATGAAAGATGGCCATTTATCACACCAAGCATGAATATTCTCTTTGAAAAACAATTCTCAGGGGAGATAGATATATAGAATTTCCATTTTTACATTTGGATCATTCGAATTCTCATGTGCATAGCATCACATTTTTTTTCTTTTTAAGCATAATACTTCTTCAATTCATCAGCATTCACGAGATGTCTAAAATCATCCTCGTCCATCCGAGTTAGAATCTATGCTCCTCCAGAAAAAGCTCTTTTTACCATATTGGGTCCTTCCCAATTTGGAGCCCATTTTCCTTGCGGATCCTTCACTGTGGGGAGAATTTTCCTCAGTACCAACTCTCCTTCTTGAAACTGTATGGGTCGAACCTTCTTGTTATGGGCTCGAATCATCCTTTTCTGATACAACTGCCTGTGACAAATTGCCTTCAATCTTTTCTCTTCGATGAGATTCAGCTGTTCATAACGAGCTCTAACCCATTCTGCCTCTTCTAAACCAACCTCCATCAAAACCCGAAGTGAAGGAAACTCAACTTCAATGGGTAACACTGCTTCCATACCATATACTAAAGAAAACGGCGTTGCACATGTAGATGTGCGTACTGAAATGCGATATGCATGAAGAGAAAAAGGCAAGATCTCATGCCAATCCCTATACACATCAGTCATCTTCTCGACAATCTTCTTGATGTTTTTGTTGGCTGCTTCTACTGCTCCATTCATTTTCGGACGATAAGGTGCCGGATTGTGATACGTGATCTTGAACTGAGTACATACCTCTTTCATCATCTTATTATTCAGATTGAGAGCATTGAAACAATTCTTCCTGGCAATCCATATCGGCATATGATTTCCTTCTTAGCAAATCTGCATACCACCGACTTCGTTACATTCTTATAAGAAGCAGCTTTCACCCACTTTGTGAAATAGTCTATGGCCACCAGGATGAAACGATATCCATTTGAAGCTTTCAGGGTAATAGGACTAATCATATCCATTCCCTACATTGAAAATGGCCATGATGCGGTCATGACATGCAATAGTGATGGCGGCACATGAATCTTATCTGCATATATCTGGCATTTATGACACTTCCAGGAATAACTGATACAATCTCCTTCCATCGTCAGCCAATAATATCCTGCCCTCATAATCTGCTTAGCAAGCATGTAACCATTAGCATGGGAGCCATATATCCCTTCATGGACTTCCTCTATGATTCTTCGAGCTTCGACAGACCCGAAACATCTCAATAGGACTTGATCTTTCCCTTTCTTGTAGAGAATCTCCCCATCTAGAACAAAACCCATTGCTAGCCTTCTTAGAGTTCTCTTGTCATTTTTTGTTGCCTGTTCTGGATACTGTTGACTCTTGATGTACTGCAAGATGTCGTTGTACCAAGGGAGACCATCAGTTTTTCTTCGATACTCAAACAGTGGGCAGGAGACTCATATATGCTCATCTCGATCGGCATAACTTTCGCCCCTTCATTTACTTTAAACATTGATGACAAAGTAGCCAGAGCATCCGCCATCCGATTTTCTTCTCGGGGGAAGTAATTGAAAGTCAATTCTTCAAACTACTACAATAAACTCAATATGAGTTCTCTGTATCTGATTAATTTTGTATCCCAGGTTTCATATTTTCCGCGCATTGATATATCACTAAAGCTGAGTCTCCAAAAACTTTCAAAACTTTGATTTTTCTGTCCATTGCTGCAGAAGGCCCATAGCATATGCCTCATACTCAGTCGTATTGTTTGTACAATCAAAATCCAATCTGGCGGTGAAGGGATAATAATCTTATTTTGGGGATATGAGCACTGCACCGATTCCGTGCCCCATGGCATTGGATGCCCCGTCAAGGTACATCTTTCATACTTTCTTCTTCAAGGGAACCTCATCCGCTTGCGAAACATACATCAAAACTTCATTTGGGAAATCAAAGTTCAATGGCTCATAATCTTCCACTACCCGACTTGCTAAGAATTCAGCCACTGCACTGCCCTTGATAGCCTTCTGACTTACATATACAATATCGTATTCTGACAACAAAACCTGTCATCTTGCCATCCTCCCTGACAAAGAAGATGCTTCCAACATGTACTTGATCGGATCTAGCTTGGCGATCAACCACGTTGTGTGGTATAGCATGTACTGTCTGAGCCTTCAAGCAGTCCAAGCTAAGGCACAGCACAGCTTTTCTACCGACGAGTATTTCAACTCATAATCTGTGAGCTTCTTGCTGACGTAGTAAACCGCCTGTTCTTTCTTTCCAGTCTTATCAAATTGCCCCAGAACACAACCCATGGATCTCTCAAATATTGATAGATACAATATCATCGGTTTATCCGGAGCCGGTGGCATTAATACTGGTGGGTTTGATAGATAATGCTTAACCTTAAGCAATCTGACACCCTTCATCCCACTCTCTTGGATCACGTTTTTGAAGTAACTTGAATATTGGATCACATTTATCGGTTACCTGAAAAATAAACCGAGTAATGTAATTCAATCTTCCCAAAAAAACTCTTACTTTTTTTTAGTACGTAGAGGTGGCAAATTTTGGATAGCCTTCACTTTATCTGGATCAATCTCAATTCCCCTTTTGCTAACAACAAAACCCAACAATTTCCCCGAAGTGACTCCAAAAGTGCATTTTGTCGGGTTTAGCTTAAGTTGAAACTTTCTTAGTCTTTCAAAGAGTTTCCTAAGATTCACAATATGCTCCTCTTCTCCTTGTGACTTTGCAATCATGTCATCAACATAAACCTCGATTCCCTTATGCATCATGTCATGAAACAAGGTCACCATGGCTCTCTGATACATTGCCCCAGCATTCTTCAACCCAAACGACATTACCTTGTAGCAGAATGTTCCCCACATTGTAACAGATATGGTTTTCTCCATATCTTCCGGTGCTATCTTAATCTGATTATATCCCGAGAACCCATCCATGAAAGAAAACAAGGAACTATTCACCGTATTATCGACCAAAGTATCAATGTGAGGCAAAGGGAAATTATCTTTGGGACTGGCTTTGTTCAAATCTCGATAGTCGACGCACATACGCACCTTGCCATCCTTCTTTGGTACTGGAACAATGTTTGCCACCCATTCCGGATATTTTGCCACCTTTAAGAATCCAACATCAAACTACCTCTTCACCTTCTCTTTTACCTTTAACAGCATGTCCGGCCTCATTCTTCTCAACTTTTGCTGAATTGGCTTGCACTCTAGTCTTATAGGGAGCTTATGAACCACAATGTCTGGGTCCAAATCCGGCATGTCTTGGTATGACCATGCAAATACATCTACATATTCCCGGAGCAAGGCTATCAATTCACCCTTTATTGATGACGACAATGTAGTCCCGATTTTAACCTCTTTTATCTCCTCACTACTTATCAAATTCAACAATTCCAATAGCTCCTCATGAGGAAGTACTTGTTTCTCTTTTTGTTCTATTTTTCTTAATAAGTCTGGAGGTAGATCATAATCCTCAATATCTTCGTCGGCCTCAAAATCACCCGTGCAAATGGGCCTCTTAAAATCAATTTCAGAATTACTGACAGGAAGGTCCTTATATTCTGCATCCGTACACCTATAAATAGGTGGGGAAGAAACAATATAGGAAAACATATATACAATCGAAGCAAAAAAAAAAAAGCATAAATGAAAGAATATGGACACATCAATATGAAGAAAATGCATCATGTTTGTTATTTATTGGATGAAAAGTTCTAGACAAAAGCCCATTACAAAAGAAATTCTTCATATCTTCGGGCAAAGATATTTAAGATTTGTTTAAAAGCATTACGTTGGAATAGACCTAAAAACTATGGGTAGCTCGGTTGCACTCCAATTGGTTAGTCTATATCCTGGTGGACAAGGTCGCACCATCCAGTTAGCATTCTCACTTTTAATTCTTTCTTCCCCAGTCGTGCAGATCTCCATATCATACATCTGCTCATCCCTATTCACCTGGAATCTCTCGAAGGCTTGCTCGATCATTACGAACACATCATTAGAATTCTTTTCTCCGAACAGAGAACCGGCTGAGCGAAAGCTGTGAAGGATAGGTGGGAATGTCATAGGCTCCCATTCAATATCCATACCCGTAAGATGGGCCATCCTCCTTTGTTGGTTCCTTTCAACTTATTTCCTTTTCTCATGGGCCTTCGGAAGATACCCTAGGCCAAACCGGTCTTTCTTTCCCATTACTTCAATTGCTCAGGCCATCCCCTGAAAATATTTTTCGAGACCTTTTCCAGCCCTGCAGCATTTTCCCACCATAGTTCTTACCCCCAGCCTTGTGTTCTTGGACAGCGTTGGTTTTTGAATTTTTCGTCCTTCAACGATGAAAACTGCATTTACAAATTCCAAAAACCGAAAGGAACATTCTACGGCATCTTCATTGGGTTCAACATAAGGAGATTCAGTAGATGCAGACGTTATTACATCCTCTTCTCCTGATACAATGACCAAACGCCCCTTTATCACAAATTTCAGCTTTTGGTGGAGGGATGAAGGTATAGCCCCTGCTGAATGTATCCACGACCTTCCTAATAGGCAATTATAGGATGGATTAATATCCATGACTTGAAAGTTCACTGTATAGGTGCATGGGCCTATCTCCAGAGGAACCTCAATAGTTCCCATTACATCTCTTCTGGTACCATCAAAGGCTCTGACCATCGTGCAGCTTGGTAGCATATAAGAAATATCCACTGGTAATTGGACAGGGTTGCCAAAGGCATCACATTTAATTTAGAACCATTATCCAAAAGGACCCTTGGTAATATGTGCCCCTTGCAAGTGGTAGTTATGTGGAGAGCTTTTGTTGACCTAATACCATTGGATGGTATCTCCACATAACTGAAATATATATGGTCGCATGCCGCAATGTTTTCCACTAGCCTGTCCAATTTTTCTATCGATATGTTGTTAGCCACATATGCCTGATCCAACACTCTCAACAGGGCATTTCTCCGAGTTCAAAAGCAAGGATAAGATTGAAATTCTAGCTGGTTGACGTTGCACTTGCTCAACCACGCTATACTCACTATGATCTATAAATTTTAAGAACTCGCAGGCTTTCTTCTCACTCACCGGCTCTTTCATTTTGTTTACCGAGGTTGACCCCCTTTCTTCTTCTTTTGACAAATCCATCTCAATATGGATTGGTTCAGCTACTTTTTTCCCTTTGTCTGTTCCTCTATCTTTTCCTGCTAACCCCTGTTCAACAGCCTCAGAAGCATAACACCTTCCACTTCGCGTTAAGTGCCCCACACCTGTGATATCTTGCTGACTCGAAGACCCATGCATAACCATGCTGCAGTCGTATTTCCATGGTGCAGCTTTTTTTCCTTGTAAGAAAAGGAAACAGGAAAATCAATGATTAACTTAGGCATACTTTCCTCAATGACTGACATAACTTTCTCCTCTGGTTCATCATAATAGATGATCAAGGGTTATCCTATCTCGTAGCCAGCTGCATTCTCAATAATCTCTATTTCCTCTTCTGTCTCCTCGTAAAACTGGGCCTCTCCATCATCTATCATCTTTTGGACTTTAGCCAGAAAGTCCCCACAGTCTTGTATGATATGACCTCCACACTTATGGAATGAGAACCAATTCTACATCCTCTTTGCAACCATTTTTAAACTGTCTGCGTCCCCTACCATTCCTGCCTTAACCATCTCGACCCATACTGCCAACATTGGAGTCTTGACTTCTCTGACGTCCCTTTTTACCCTTCTGACCTCCCCTGTCCACATTGCATTTACCCGATTCTTCGTATGATCTGGCAGTGGGTTTCCCGCTGGATTCGGCCCATTTTTTGCTCCAAACTTCACAACTCCGGCGTTGATCAGGCTTTATACTTTCTTTTTAAAGGCCAGGCAATCTTCAGCCGAATGTCCTTGAATTCCTGTGTGGCACGCGCAGTTAGTATTTGCATTGTACCACCTTGGATATGGCGGTGTCAGAGGTTTGAGATACGCGGGTGCAACAAGTTGACCCTGCAACAGTTTGGGATATAGCTCACCATAGGTGGTAGGAATCGGATCAAATTGGGGTTTTTGATCGTTCCTTGGTGAACGTTGGTCATTGCGTTCGGCTCCCTGAGTGTTTGGGATAGTGTTTCGGGGAAGGTTTATTTGTGGGGATATGCAAGTTGGAAACGGCTGTTGTGGTATATTGGTGTAAGGGAAGGGATTTTGGGTAAGGTGGTTCACATTGGGGTAGTAAGGATTATACCCCGGGTAAGGTGTGTAGGGTGTAGGAGGTGTATAAGATATGTTAGGAGTATAGAGCCTTGGTGGTGTATGTGGTGTGGGAGGTACATATGGGTATTGGTTGATACTAACTACATGGTTCTCCTTTTTTTTTTGGCAGAGAATACCTTTTTCGGAATAGAAGGCTCACCCCCTTCCATTTTCCTATTCTTAATGGCCAACTTTACCATTTCCCCATATATCACCATGTTTGCAAAGTCCTTGGTGGCCTTCCCACCAATTTATCATAATATGGTGCTTTCAAAGTGTTGATGAAAAGCACTGTAGTTTCTTTGCTAGTTAAAGGGGGTTGCAGTTGAGTGGCCAGATCCCTCCACCTTTGTGAGTATTCTTTGAAACTCTCAGTGGTCCTCTTTTCCATGTTCTGTAGCAACAGCCTATCAGGTACCATGTCAGACACATGCTTATAATATTCCATGAAAGCCCTGGCTAAATCCGTCCATGAACGAATCTTGGTACGACTCAGTTGGTTGTACCATCGATTGCAGACCCTGTCAAGCTATCTTGGAAATAATGGATATGTAGTTTCTCATTATCATCGTGCCCCATCATTCTTCTGCAGTACATGGTCAGATGTGCTGATGGGTTGGTAGTCCCATTATATTTTTCAAAGTCTAGTACTTTGAACTTTGGGGGAGTTACTAGATCGTGCACTAAACTCATCTCTTTGACATCTAGACTACCAAATAACTCCGCCCATTCAACAGCCCCCAGCCTCTCCTCCAGCAATTGATATTTTTTCTGTGATTCTGCCAATTTGATCCTCTTCAGCTCAGTCATCTTTGCTTTTTCCTTTTCAGCTAGTTCCTCAAAGTTTGGAATGTTAACATCATTTAGGTCAGCTCCCACATTACCCTTTTCGGGAACATAGTTTTGTGTCTCAGCAGCCGCTGGATATAAACATAGGAGACTGCCCCAATTGGCACCTCTTGGCCCTTTTGCTGTGTGTTTTTAGGTTGATCCTCTTCAACTACCACCCTTTTCCCGGTGACCAAATTCTCTCCTGGCCCTTTTTGTTTCATCATGGCACTCATCATTTCCATGAGTTTAGTCATCTGTTCTCGAGACTCCTCTTGAGATTTAGCTAATTGTTCCTGCATTTCCCTTTGAGTTCTTTCCATTCTTTCAATTCTAACAAGCTGATCATTTTCCATAGCTCTGGCTTGAGATCGAGTATTATAAGGGTGTCAGAAATCCGATTCTTTCTGAGTGCGACCAATTGTACCTTTAGTTTTGAAAACCATGAATTAGAAATTATTGGCACATCATTTTTTATGTTTTACAAAAAATGAATGAATGAATGTATGACTAAATGTGAATAAATGAATCAAATAAAATGAATAAATACATGACTACGTATATGAATATGAAAGAGTAAATGAATGAATGAACAAGCGAAATGAATAAATGAGTGGTTAAGTGTATGAATATGAATGAATGAACAAGTAAAAGGAATAAATAAGTGGTTAAGTGTATGAATATGAATGAATGAACAAGTAAAAGGAATAAATAAGTGGTTAAGTGTATGAACATAAACGAATTTAAAAAATGAATGATCATAAATATGAGTAAATATACAAATGAAGAAACAAAATATATAAAATATGAATGCATTTGAATGTATTGGCCTCGGGATAATTTCAACCGAACGGTCTTTCATTGATTTCCTGGAACTAAATACATCACAGATAGAATAAAAGGATCACTGCCTAAGATAAGCCCGTAATTGGCCTTTCAAAGTGCTATTACAAAATTAGTCCTATAGTGACTTCCTCGGATCCTGGACCTTCATTCATAGTCTTTTTTTGATTGCCCTGCTCTTCAATCTGGCCCCTACTTGTTCACGGCCCCTTGACGCGTCAGCAGAAGTATCATCGCGTAAGCTTTCCTTAGCTTGCTTCTCCAATTGATTGGCTTGGGCTTCCTCATGCTTCGCTCTCTCTTTCCAGTAGTTATTCTCCTTCTTGAGGTTTTTGACCTCATGCTCCCATTCCCCGAAAGTCTTGAGGGTCCCCTCAAATCTGAGCTCGAAGCGGTACCTCTTGTTCTCCAAGTGTAATTCCCGAAGATAGCCCTTAGCAGTGTCCCTTTCTCTCTTGATCTTTTTTTTTTCTCTTTCTCGAGCTGATTCCCTATTTTTCATGTCCTCAAGCTCTTCTTGTAGTGGGGCAATCTCCTTGCTCATCTGGGCCGTTTCTTTTTCAAATTTTGCCCTTACGATTACTAATTCTGATGGTATTTCCCTCGGTGGCGAATTCATGAACTGGACCTCTTCCCCATCTGATGTCAATAGCCTATCATTAACCCTTAATTCCCTCCATACCAGGTAATCAAGTGTAACGATGTCGGCATATCTGGCCAATTTTATCCGGTGAGTTTTCTTCCATTCTTCAATCACTGCCCTCACCTTTCTAGAATACCCGTCCTCTCCATAAGTGAACTCTGATGATCCTAGCATATGAGTTACGGGTGTGAATTGCCGAGACTCAAATTCCGAGTAGTGGAACTCCCAAGTTGTCCCCACATTTGTACATAATCGGCATAGGGACCATCCATGGAGCTCTCCAAGTCACCATCTCCCATTTTAAATTTCGAAACATGTTGACCCATTTCTCTTCATCCCCGTCTTCAGGCCAATCATTTTGAAGGAATTCCCTAATCGAAACCAAAGACTTCATGTACGGTTTGAAGGAAACCTTTTCTATATTCCAAAAGTGACTTTGAATCCAAATATAAAGGAGTTGTACACACCCTTTGATTCTACCTTGTCCTTCCCTTTTGGAAAAATTCAAAGATCGGATAGTTTCAGCTAGGATGGCCGGAGATGGGTTGAGATGGGTTGATCTTCTGTTCTAACTTTTCAAAGAAATCAAACACGGCTATATCCACATGACCCAATATCTTCGGGAATATGATTAATCCATATATGGCTAGAGCGAAGATGTCCCTGGCTTTTTCTTTGTCGGAATAACCCAATATCAATTGTCGGAGAGTTTCCCACGGAATGCATCCATTTTTCTGCTTTGTATCCACATGACTCTCAACCCATGTTGTATCCATTCCTGTGATCCTAGCCACCTTCTTCTTAAAACCTGAAGGTTTCACTTCCTTCAAATATACCCGATCAGGATTAGAACATTTAATACGTAACAGTGCTGAATATTCTTCAATCAGTGGGGTCGTATCCTCCTTGTTAAAAGTGAAACATCTATAAGTAGGATTCCAAAATTGTACCATAGCCTGAATCAACCCACTATTGACCCGAATCGGAATTAAGAGTGCTATATGTCCATATTTATGAGTGAAGGCTTCTTTCTCTGATACATTCCACTGATTCCACATGTAGGCTAACCCTCGGAGATTATTCTGTCTAGAATCCACTTTGACCCTTTCCGACAATACTGACACATAATCTTTCTTCAGGCAATCATCATCCTCCCTCTGATCTTTTTTCGACCGTGCCCTGACTACTGCATGGTCTTCTATAACTGAAATCACCTGACACTCCATGAAAGTCCTTTGGGTTGATGACTATCCCGAGGCCAATAAACTCCAAGCGTACGATGATGTCTATGATGCATGTCAAAGAAAAGAAAAGAAAACAGAAAGAAATAGATTAGTAAAGAAATGAATTCACAAATATAACATAAATAACAACATGCTTTAAAAAATGTCCTGAAAATTTAAACAGAGTTTCGGCATTACGACGCCTTTGGGAAAAATAATAAATTTATTACAAGTGATATGATGTTCGTTCATCATCACCCAATTTGTAAAATCTAACATATAGAAAGATGGTAAAAGGTTGGAAATGTTCCTCCACGTGTTCTTAAACATCGAGTATCTAACAGAAATCTGGCATGGCTTCGCCTAGGTTCACTATATGAAGGTGAATTGGTTCTAAGGCCCCGAATTGTTCCTCATTATCGCCTGTGAAGGCTAGTAAGGCACCCCGATAAAAGCGGGTTCAATTCGCTAGAGTATATTTTCCTATGCCCGTATGGAGGATTATCACGAAGGCATTAGGTAATTTATACTCCGAAAGTGTTTCACTAGCCCATACGGAGGATCATCACGAAGGCGTAGTTACTTTACTCCCACTTAAAAGGACGGAACCCGGGTAGAGGATTCATGTTATGCAAATGCAAATATAGTGTGTGCGGATGAACAAAACAAACCTGTCACCACCTATTCTACACCCCTTATTCTAAATACCCCACTAAAATCAAACAATGTAAAGCATCAGTCAAGCAAACATATAAATATACGCAACAAAAAAACCAGAGAACAAATAATAATATGCATGCATATGAAGATGGACATATTTAAAACATTTTATTATTTTCAAAATTCTCTTTATTATTTTAAAAATATGGGAATTAAAATTAAATACCAATTAAACCAACAAAACCGAGACTAATTCTAGGCCATACTCTCTAAAAATATCCCCAATGGAGTCGCCAAGCTATCGATACGTGATCACGAATCGCGGGGGACCCGTTCGAGTGAGGGGGAAACAGAAGCAGAGGAAAAGATGACTTAATTCCTTTAGAAATAAAATAAACAGTCGAGGGTATGAAAACGACCTCGTAAAAAGACATGGAGTCGCCACTAATCTTTTTTAGCTAGGTGTGATTGACCACCTATTAAAACCGATTTTATAAAAATTTTAAAATTAATTAAAACATTTTTAAAACCAATTTCAAGTCTACGTTATAAACCAGAAAAATCAAAGAAACGGGTTCGGGGGTTGGTTACGTGCAGGGAAGGATTAGCACCACCACAACGCCCGTAAAAAACGGTACCTTATAAATCGTGTGTTATTTCAAGTCTTGATAAAAAAAATCGGTTTTAATTTAGTATTTCAAGTTAATTCCCAATTTTAAGAAAAATAATTCCATTTTTAATTGAAAATGATCCGGAATTTATTAATTCAAAATTTTGCAAAATATAAAAAATTTTATTCATTTGGAAAACTTTTCCGAATTATTCTCTTTTTTTGAAAGAAAGATATTCCTTAATTAATGATAATTGATGATATTCCCTCCAGCAAACCCGATAGAGAATTCATGAATTATTTTAACTCGGGAATATCTTTATTTTTATTGAAAATCATTATCTTTTTTCAAAAAAATTAAAAATATGAACATGAATATGTATGACATAAATAAAATGACATGGCAAAGTCTAGATAATATAATGCAACCTAAATGATATGACATAATCTAAATGACATAGTATATTCTAGGTAAAATGAAAAATCCTAAGTATCATGGTATACTCTAAATGAGATAAAATGATTTAAATGACATGGCAATTTTAAATGATATGGCATATTTTTAATGACATGGCATGTTATAAATAAAATAACCTAAATGACATGGAATATGATCTAAATGACAAAAATGACATGAAATTAAAAAAAATGCTAACATATAATATGCATGAAAATGAAAATAAAAATAATAATGCATGAACATAGTATATGCTAAACAATATGACAAAAATAACTAAATAAAAAGCATAGGATATCATGAAACATTAAAAATCGTATGGAAATCAATATAAGATCATAAAATGTGAATTAAAATAATAATACTACCATGGAAAATATCATAGCAAAAATCACACATTTAAATAAAATGCATGAACATGGAAAATGCAATACATGAAAATGTATTTTTTCCTCTAAATAAAGAAATCCGTATATCTAAAAAAGATATCTGGCTACCTTAGGAAAATATGTCAAATTAGATTTTCTAAAAAAAATAAAACTTTGTATGTTTGAAAAAATTTTTGAGGAAAACTTGAATAAAATTTAAAACCTTTACCAAACCCTTTTAAAATGACTCTAATTTCCTAAGTTTAAAATCCCGGACTTAACCACCCTTAACCCGATATTTATAAAATCATTTTTAAAGTTTAAAAAGGCTTAGAAACTACCCTAAGACAGTAGCTAAATATTCTAACCAACCCCCTCTAAATGCCTTATCCAAATTCAACCGTTATTTCTCTTTTGATTTCAAATCTGCCTCTACTGTCCGATTTTTCCACACAATTTTTTAGCCTATTTTTAAAAAATCAAAAAAAATCTAAAATAAATACTGGAGAGTCAAAACATGTAAAAATACACAAGAAAACATTGGCTTACTTTTCTGATTAAATATGACTGCCTAGAAAAATCAGAGAAGTTCGAGTACTAGGTGAAAAAAACTATTTTGTCAAAACACATTTTTTGCCTTTGATAAATTCATTCAAAACTCAAAGTAGAAATTGTTGGAGATCATCCTAAAGACCTATGGACAGTAGCTAAAGCATTTAAAAACCTTGGACAAAAATTAGTAAGTAAAAAAAAGAATCACAAAGGTAGAACAATCAATTTGACAATTCCTTAATTTTCCACAAGTATGCTCAAGAGAGCATGACTTTGAGCCATTGGTTGGCCTAAGTCATAAATCATGTGGCAATGACATGGAATGCATGAACATACAGCAAATGAAATGTATGAAATGTATGGTCTAAAGGTCTAAATGTCTAAATGGTAAAGGAAATGCATGACAATTCAAGACAACCTAAATGCCTAGCATGAGTTTGCATGGCAATAAATGCTATCCTAACTCAATATGCATGCAATGCTAGATAATGTAAATGTGACTTGGACCTAATATGTTATGAATATACATGAAAATGCTAATGTAATCTAAGGCCTAAATAGTATAGTAATGCATGACAAATATTAATGTGGTTTAAGACTCAATATGCATGGCAACACCAATATGGCCTAGACCTAAATGTAATGAACATGCATAGCAATACTATGAACATACAATGATCAATGAAAATAATGTCAATACTGGAACAAACAGCAACTAATACACAATTTCAAGATATGATAATGCAAAGCATATTACCTAAACAAAATGCAAATGCATGACAAGGCAAGGGATGCATGAAGAGGCCAAATGTAGCTACATGATGCTCTAATGCAACCCTATCTAGTAAATGACACAAGTACATGACAAATCATATTAAGATGCATAATGTCATGACATTTTCATAAGCATATGGCATACTAAAATCAAAATGCACAAGCTCATGGCATGGAGATGCAAACAAGTTAAGAAACAAAAGGAAAATGCATATGCAAGGCATACAAAAATGGAGTTGCCGAATGGTCATGGAAAAAATGATGGCATTTTATCATAGCATTTTCATAAGCACATGGCATGCTAAAATCAAAATGTAAAAGTTCATGGCATAGAGATGCAAACAAGTTAAGAAGCAAAAGGGAAATGCACATGCAAGGCATACAAAAAATGAAGTTGCCGAATGGTCATGGAACAAAATAAAGAAAATGCAAACATGTAAGACATGATACATGAAAAAAAATGCGCAACATGAACATATGAACAACAATGGTCGAATATGCAAGGATACAATATCAAGCATGGAAATGAAATATTTAAGTAAATATAGCATAGAAAAATAATGTAAAGAACATATATAAAAAAATTTAACATAGACATGCAAAACAAATAACAAGCAAAACTAGTAAGTAAAACAAGAAAAGTTAAGCTCCATGGTTGGTATCAAATGGGCATAGCCTCTAACCTAACCATAATCACTTGGTCTTGCCAAGATCATGAAACCTTTCCATCTCAATAAAACAGAAAATAAACCATGTTAAACAAAAAACTTAAGGTGAGCTTCATGGTAGGTAAAAATGGGCATAGCCTCTCTCCTAACCATGGTCACTTGGTCTAGCCAAGATCATGTAGCCATTTCAACCTTTTTGCTTCATCTTTTGAAAAAAAATCATAACCTTAGAATACTCTAAAAAACCTTCTAAAAATCATTTTTCACAACAACATGCAAGGAAGAAAAAAAGGAATACCAAGGCAAGTAAATAAGCCATGTTCGGCCATAGCATGAAACCATGTAAAAAAAATTGTTTTCCACCATTTTAATGTAGAAGAAGAGATGAAAACATAAGTAAACATTAAAAACTTTATTTCTATGAAAAATGTAGTAGGAAAACAAGATACAAAATCAAGAAAACACCATGGAAAACAAGAAGAAAGCTATCCTAGAGCTTGGTAGAGATGACTATTTTCAAGCTCTCTATTGAAAACCTTTTTTTCTTTCTTTTAAAACGTTTTTTTTTTGCCAAATTAGCTACTGTTTCCAGCCAAAAAACCTTTGAAAAAATGAAATCACTCCCCTTCCTTTAGCCTTGGCCGAATGGCCTTCTAACCCTTGGATGGGAATTGCATTTTTTCTCCTCCAATCTTGGCCTTTAGATTAAGATATTTTAATGACAACATAAAAATGTCATCTTGCCAATTAATAGCAGCCCTTAAGATATGTACTCAGCCCTTGTAGTAACCTTAGCCCTTAGATGCAAAAGTGGACCAATCCCATGCACTCCCTTGCTTGCCCCCCTTGAGTGCCTACCCTTGGATGAGTTGTGCTCTTCCATTCTTGGTCATTGGATGAGGACAACATAAAAATGAAATCTTGTAGATTAAATCCAGCCCTCAACATGTGTACTCAGCCCTTGTAGATGGCCTAAGCCATTGGATGAAAAGAGATAATCCCATGCACTCCCTTGCTTAACCGAATGGATACTCACCCTTGGATGAATTGTGCTCATCTTTTTTCTTCCATTCTTGGCCATTAGATGAGGGTTCTTTATGACAAATAAAAATTTCATCTTGGCATTTAAATTTGGTCATTTGATGGTGCATTCAACTTTCCTGCAAGGCACCTAAGCCATTGGATGAAGGGGGGACCATTTGCAAGGTGTTAGTGATAGCATGTGGCTCTATAGTGACTAAGGAATTAATTTGTTCAAGCTTCCTTATTCTCTTCTATGTTGGCTAACCAAGGGAAGAAAAATTCCAGCAATTCCTTCTTCTTTCATATTTTTCTCAATTACAAATTTGCCCTTTTTGGTTTCTTTAGTGAAATGACCTTTCTGCCCCTCAAACCTAAATAAATAGCAAACGGACTCCAAATTCGAATTTTCTTTTTTCAATACTTCCAAAATAATAAAAAATTGAATTCTGGAAGTTTTCAAAAAACTTCGAGTACATTTGCTATTTATTTCGGATTTATTTCCAAAATTACCCCTTTTATGCACCCGAACTTTACCATTTTTTTAAAAGAGCTCTGAATCAAGTTTTTTCTTCACCAATATCTTCCAAATAATTTTAAAATGTGATCTGGAAGCTTTCATAATTTTTGGAGCTCATTTACTATTTTTTTCGGGATTTATCTGCTTGAATTACTACATATGGGACCCAGGATTTGGCCATTTTGCAAACGAACTCCGAATCAAGATTTTCTTTTGCCAGTATCTTCCAAATAATTTAAAAATGAGATTTGAAAGTTTTAGAATTTTTGGAGCTCGTTTGCTATTTTTTCGGGATTTATCTGCTTGAATTACTACATAGGAGACCTGGTATTTGGCCATTTTTCAAACGAACTCCGAATCAATATTTTATTTCGCCAATCTCTTCAAAATGATTTAAGAATGAGATTTGCAAATTTTCAGAATTTTTGGAGTTCATTTGCTATTTTTCCCATATTTTCTAATTTTGCCCTTTTACCTCAGAAACCCGATTTTGCTCAAAACAAGTCTGATTTTCAGATTTTCTTCAAACTGAGCCCTGGGCTATCCTTGTTTAATCATTTCTCATCAATTAAGGGCTTTAGATCTACCGAATCGGGCCATTTCTATAATTCTTCCAAATTTAACCGAAATACACCAAAAACCCTAATTCTCGGTTTTCTTCCGAATTGACTTTCCTATCAGTTTTTCTTCCAAGTGGCTTCTCCAGTACCCATATTCAGTGCTTATCTTTCATTTGAGACCTTCAATTCTGACCAATTTGATCGTTTAAGCACTTTTCCCCAAATTTTCCGAACTAGGATTTTCTTTCTATTGAGATTCTGTAACCCAACTTTCGACCTCCATATCTTTCAATGTATACCTTGGATTATCAAAATTGTTTCACCGTCTTTCAATTGAACTTCAAATCTTGATTTTGAAAGTGGGTTGACTTTTTTAGTAGTTGCTTTTTTGGGGTTGACTTTTTCCAGGTTGACTTTTTTCAGGGTTGACTTTTTTGAGTTTGACTTTTTTTGTCTGCTTTCTTAGACTAAGCCTCGAAGTACCACCTGCAGGATGAGAAAAGCCTTTTAGCATTCTGAAACATCAATTTAGGAAGAAAATGTACATGATTTAGGGGTCTGGACAAAATTAGGTGTCTACAATAACAACATCCTGTGTTACCCCAATCCTTCCTTAGTTCGCCGTTAAGCAGGACGAACTAAGATAACCTAATCTATAACTACGATGAGAAAAGCACTACTTAATCTCTAACTATAAAATAACCTAAGATAAACATCATTAGATTCAAAGTGATAACAGCTTTATGATAAAAAAGATAGGTTGATCTAAGCAACAAACACATAAACATGGATTCATTCAACTTATGTTATGTTCTACTTCATAATCATGAATTACAAATTGCCACTATTGAATAGAAATCAAGACAATTACACGGATCAAGATTCCTAAACTAGGATTAGATAATTATCAAGATTATCTAGTTGGCCACCTAAACAAATCAAGACAATATCATGAACAATTCTTGTATAAGAACATAAACAACTATGATAGAAAACTAATATATAATAGAATCTAAAAATTAATTACATAACACGTCTAGGGCTTTGAAATCATCCTTAATCAAAGAGAAGTTTAGCCTAGCGTAGGCATATATAATATATACATAAAACTAAAAAGAAAATAAAAGAATGGTGAAGAAGAAGAAGAAGAATTATGATCTTTGAGTCTCTTCCCAAAGATAGATAGTTTGTGGCTCAAAAGATAGTATTTATAGAGTTTTAAAACTCTAGAACAAGTCCTTGCTGCACAAGTAAGCCAAAAGGCAAAAAAATACGTTTTTGAGCCTTTTTTACTGTTTTTCTCGAATTGTTGGCGCCGAGCATACTGTTTTCATTTTTCTGCTGCATCTTCCTTCACTTCGTCGGCTGATTTGGATGCCCATTTCTTATCCGATTTGGGCGTGTAAACTATCGTTGGAAAAGTATTCAAGTTAGATTCAAAAGTCAAGAGGAAGTTTCTTCAAATAAAAACTTTAACATAATGATTTCCTTGCAACAAGCTCTGGAGGTAAAATCTGCCTTCTTGCTTTGCAACCAAAAATTTATCTTTTTGACTCCCGAGTCTTCTTCCATCTTGTGATTATGATTTTGTAAGTTCTCTACCATCATTATTGATATATTTTACTTCATTCTCCTTATTGTACCTAAAATTCAAAAGCATAATATAAGTAAACAAGATAAAGATCGAAAACATAACAAAAACTAAAGGTAGAAGGGCATAAAATGTATATTTTATGAGCTTATCAGTTATTGTGGGGTGAAATTGCGGAAGTGAGTCTTCAGTTTCAAGGGAGCTGGTGTATTGCTGGTGATTTCAATACAGTGAGAATTAAATCAGAAAGACGGGGCTGTGAACTTAATGGAGTGGTGTTGATGATTTTAATAACTTCATTGATAGGTGCGAGCGGATAGACATTCCCCTCTTTGGGGAAAAATTCACCTGGTTTGGTAGCGGTAATAAAAGAAGCAAGTTTGATAGATTTTTATGTCTCGGATTGAGAATTTTTCTCTGAATTATGTTCCCTGGGAAGCTAATGTAATCGCATATCAACTTGCTAAGGATGGAGTCTCAAGGGTTGACATGTTTTTCGCCTAGTGGTAATCTTTCATGTTTACTGCATTCAAGCCCCCCTCTCTTGCTTTCTGTGCCTGTATCATGTTGGTTATGGATACTCCCTTTCTTTAAGGTGTTTCCTATTCGTCTGAGGTGTTTTCTGATGTTGTTTTCTCTACTTGTCTGAGGTGTATCCTCTATAGTCCTTGTGACTTCTTTTCATTAATAAAATTGACTGAGTTAGCAAAAAAAAAAAAGGATTGCATTTGTTTTAATTATATAGAGAATGAAAAATAACAACAATTGTACCTTTGGTGAAACGAAGCTTTGTCGTCAGTGCTGTATATATATTTTTCTTCAGATAAACTTTTGGTCAAGTTTAAGAGTTTTAGTAAATTACGTTTAAATTTAGGAGTTTACCATAAAATAAAATAAAATAAAAAGTAAATTGATTTAATGAAAGTTGATTTAGTAAGGATGAACATATAATAACAATTACATGTCTTTAAAAAATGATGATGTGTCATTATTTTATTGGTGCTTAAAAAACTCACTTTTTAGGATGATCCTAATATAAGTTATTCTCTTATAGAAATAGACATTATATATATATGTTATAGGATTCTATAACGTTTCATATGGCCTGCTTAGTTGGCTTACGGCTGCTGCTTCATGGTCACAAGAAATTACTCATCGATATATTTTCTCGATCTTCGATTTAGGGATATAATCGAATCGAACCGAGCTCAAGTTGTAAGAAGTTTGAATTCGACTTGAAATTCTCAACTCGAGCTCGATCGAGTTTCATTTTTAAAGCTTGAGCTCGATTCGAGATAAAAATCGAACTGCTCAAGCTCACTCGATTAGACTCATTTACCTAGTAAAAAATAAGCTCAATTCCCATGCTCGACTTCAAACTAGACTATTTGTGTTCGAGCTCGAGTTCGAATTGAGATTTTTCAATACTAATTAAAAAAAAAACTCGATTAGGCTCGCGAGCTACTTGAGTTAAGCATTAGAATACTCGAATTCGACTCGCTCGATAATTTGAGCTGCTCGAGCTCGACTCAACAATGACCCAGCTGAATTCGAGTTTTTTCAAGTCGAACCCAAATAGCTTGCGAGCACAGGTGTCTCGTTGACACCCCCTACTTCGATATCTCCTTTTTCTCATCATATTTTCTAATTGCTTAATTTTTGGAAATTTTTATAAGAATTTGCGTGGAACTCATCATTTTTATTTTGCACGAAATAAAAATTGATAGGATGAAGAACCTTAGGAACGGATCAGTAAACTATGTGAATATGCTTCCAAGAATCCTCTTCGTATTCCAAAGGTACGCTACTTTCATCAATGCTTCTTTTTTTTTCTTTTTTTTTTACGTTTCAAAATCTTCATTTTTTGAAAGGATTTGTACTAATATATATTTGTTTTTTGTTCTAATTGGTCTTAGTTTTAGTTTGATTTACTTTATCAATACTATTGATGTTCAAAATCTTATTTTCAACCTTCTGATTTGTTTTATAAATCAGATAACAAGTTCATTGGAGCAGAAGTTTTACATGGATTTAAGAAGTGAGCAATTTCACTCTGTAAAAGTTATTGTGTATGTCTACAGGAAGTTGATAATTTCTTGTAAGGAGCAAATGTGAGTTCCTTTTCATCATTGAATGTGACTAAGTTATAAGGTCATAACTCATAATAACTACTACTTTATAGACTATAGTCCATTTGCAAGAAAATTCAAGGTTAGTTGTTCATGTTTATGACTGTCATAAAGACCCATCTACACCCGACTCGTTTTTATCCTTCTAGTAATTCAACAAGATCTGAGACTTTGTTTTGTTCCATAAATTTTAACTCATCTGTCATGGCATCTATCCATTTGTCAGACTCATTACTTTGTATGGCATATGAACGATATAAAACAAGACTTGTTGCAAATGATTATACTTAGAAGGTGGCATTGATTATAAAGAGACATTTTAGTCAATGTCAATGAAAAGACTCTTTAAAAATTATTATGGCATTGATAGCTCATTATGATTTAGAGTTATATCAAATGAATGTGAAAAACAACCTTTCTTAATGGAGAACTTGAGAAGAAGTTTATATGGACCAACCTGAAGGTTTCTCAGTAGAAGAAAAATGTCATATGGTGTGTAAGCTTAAGAAGTTAATATATGGACTTAAACAAGCTAATGGTATATCAAGTTCAATGATACTATAACGTCTTTTTTATTTAAGAAAAACACCGTTGACCGGTGTATATACCAAAAGATCATTGGGAGCAAGTTTATTTTCTTAGTTCTATATATTGATGACATTTTACTTTCTGCTAATGATTGAAGTATATTGCGTGAGACGAAAGATTTTTTTCTCTAAAATTTTTGAAATGAAAGATATGGGAGAGGCATCTTATGTGATAGGAATTGAAATATTCCTTGATAGATCACAATGACTGTTAGTATTGTCTAAGAAAGGATATATCGAAAGAATTTTAGAGAGATTTAATATGGACAAATGTTCAACATGAATTATTCTCATACAGAAAGGGGATAAATTTAGTCTCATGGAATGTCCAAAGAATGATGTAGAACGTAAGGGAATGAAATCAATTTCTTATGCTTATGTTGTGGGCAGTTTGATGTATGTACAAACCTGCACATGATCGGATATTAGTTTTACGATCGAAATGCTGGGTAAGTACCAAAGTAACCCCGAAATGGATCACTGGAAAGCTGTAAATAAGGTTTTAAGAAACCTGCAAAGAACAAAGAATTATGTGCTCATGTATAGGAGATCCAACAACCTAGAAGTGATTGGATATTCAAATTCAGATTTTGTCGGATTCCTTGACAGTCGAAAATCCACTTTTGGTTATATGTTTCTACTAGTTGAAGGAGCAGTATCATGGAAAAGTGCTAAGCAATCTGTCATTGCTTCATCCACTATGGAAGCAAAGTTTGTGGCATGTTTTGAAGCCACAACCCATGCATTATGGATGCAAAATTTTATTTCAGGGCTTAGGATAGTCGACACCATTACCAAGCCGTTGAAAAATTATTGTGATAATTTTACAGTAGTATTCTTCTCTAGAAACAACAAATATTCAAGGGGTGCCAAACATATGGAATTAAAGTATTTTTTCGTTAAGGAGGAGGTTCAGAAACAAAAAGTGTCTATTGAGCACATTAGAGTTGATCTCATGATTGCAGATCTGTTAACTAAGAGTTTACAAACTAAGACATTTAAAGAACATGTACATAGAATGAGTCTTGATTGTATTGATGAATAATATTTTTATGGTACTTTTGACACTCTCAGTTCAATGATGTGTTTCTAACATACATTAATGAATTTTTATTTCTCATAATGTGTGCACATAATTTGTATTTTGAGTTAATAGGAAAGTCTCTATAGGACATTATTATGGACCATGATAGAATATACATATTTCACTTATGTACCTACTATGGTAAGTTACAAGTGTAGTGGTATATGGAAGGAGGTATATGACCCAAATAATGTACAACCGTCATAACCCGCACTTAGTGATTTATCAAAATATGGTAACTATGATGAACATTATGAAGAGGTTTGTTATTTTACGCGCGCTGTAATGTTTATGCTATTAAAGTTTAATATTATTAGATCATCGAACTAAGTGGAAGAATGTAAGATAATGATTTGATATTTACGAGATAATTATCAGTTATGGATAATGGTCAATTGTGCTTTTAAAATAATTGGCATAATGATCATTTAATTTATTTAATAATAAATTGGTATTTATCCTTTAATGATAAACAAATCTCAACTATTCATTTGGATAAATCTTAAACGTTCATATGGATACATCTCAATTGTTCATTTGGATAAATCTCAACTGTTTATTTAGATACTTGATGGACGTTTCAAGTTAAAGATAAAGATATAGTTAAATTGGTCATCTCCCTATCCATAAGGGTGACACTCCCATTCAGTTTTTATATAAAAAAAGTTTTGTATAACAGAAAGAGGAATCAAAATAGAGAAATCAATTTACTTGTAAAGATTAAGGATTCAATCATGATTTTTTTCATTTTTCGCACAATCAGATATGCTTTTTAAGTCTGAGAATTATGTGTTCAAGATTTTAAAGATATTAAGTTTAATTGTCAGAATGCTTGACAATTTTGTGAGTCATATTTTTACAGGTGGTTCTTAAGAGTTTTGAGAGAATCTTAGATGATGATTGCTCTAGAAAAGAACTCTTTATGAAAGTGTTGCAATATCCGTAGCTGTAGTGGATGAAATTTTTGAAGATTTTGTGAGGTGAAAGAGGTAAATTAATTATTCTAAATACTAATTCCTCGAAAAAAAAAGTAGTATTACTTAATGTAGTTAGTAAATTTTCATCTTAACTCATCTGATTTATCTGTTACAACATGTTTCATACTTGTTAGCCTATCATTGTAAAGTATTAAGTAACTAAATATGTTGGAGGCAAGGGATCAGTAACATTCTTCCATTTTCTCAATTTTTGTTTTGGTTTTCGTTGATAGGTTGTTACTTCCTTGAGTTCAAATGGGTACCTAAAAAGGTGGTGATGTGGTTTTGCTTGTTAACTATGTTTTGAAGTCAACTAAAAGGTTTTATGATTGTGAATCCTGTGTTGTTTTATCACTGTTGCTTGTATTTTCATTTTCTGGGTCACAATATGTGATTAGCTAGCTAGGATGTTGAGATCGTTGTGGCAGGGATTTGATTGTTTTTTCTCAAGTCAAATTATTGTTTTAATACTTGTAGTGACTTCCTTTTAATTGATAAATTTATTTTTTTAGCAGGGAATATATTCGGGATCAAAATCATTCTCAGACAAATATTTTGGTTTGCACGTTATTCAGATAGTAGGCTTTGGAAGAGATAGTATGGTTTGCATGCTATTCGGATAGTAGGATTTGGAAGAGATAAAGTAGAAAAAAAAGAATTTTGATTTGTGCTGAATTTTTAGGGAAATACATGAGATGTGAATGGAATGAGTAAGGTTAATAAACTGTTGTGCTTGGTTCTGCTGAGATTTATAGACCTTTGATATTCAAGGCATCATATCCAGAATTATTAGATGACTAAAGTTTAATAGTGTAACTAAAATAACAATCAAGAAATTTAAATTTGCTAGTTAATACATTATTTTGTTTGTCTTTTAGTGAAATTGAGCATGAGACGTGTAGACAGCCAAGTGTTTGGTTAAAATACTTACATTCTATTGCATAATCCAAAACTTGAATATTTTATACACAAGTACGATCAGAGTGCTCGAGATAGTTAAATTAAATATTACTGTTTGGATAATCATGTGATGAATAGATAATTTTCTAACAAAAATTCAACTTTAAAAATGTTATTTCAATTTTTCTTTCATGTCTAGATGATGATGATGAAACAGAAGTTTACGCTCTTACAAGTTTATTCGTTCAAAACACATGAATGTTCGAATTTAAATAAGACTAAAAATTTTATCCGAGCAATGTTGCGGGAGTTATATATATTTTTAAAAATATACATGAGTCTTTTTCTTAAATTACTTTAAATTAAAATTGTTTAAAAAATGTTTAACGAATTAAAATAAAGAAAAATAAAAAAATTAATATTTTTTTTTATTTCTCTTTTTTCCTATTATATATTTAAATATTTTTAAATTTAATTTGATAAATACTAAGTGCTAAATAAACTACTATAATTATTTTTAAATCATATTTTCCTTAAAAAATTAATAAGAGTAATAAAAAATATTAATAAAATTTTTAATATATAAAAATCTAAAATTATGTAAAAAACTTTTACTAAATTTATATTTATTTATTTTTGAGAAAATAATAAATTATCGAAAATTAAAACAATAATAATAAAACAAACAAAAACTACAAATATTTTTTTTTATTTTCTTTTTATTTTCTTTCTATTTTTTTCCTTATTCTTCTTAACTATAAAAGTTAAAACTACAATATAAAAAAAACTACAACTATTTTTTTTTTCTTTTTCTTTTTTTCTCCTCCTACCGCCGGTTGCCTACGCCATCACCGACATGTCAAGGCAACCGGCCCGCCCCACTCGATCTCCCCCTCGTGTCTTTCTCCGTCCCCGGCTTTCTCCTCTCCTCCTTCTTTTCTTTCTCTCTCCTCCATTTCCTTCCCTTCCTCCATCATTTCTTCTCCGACCAGCCACCCCGCCAGTCAATCACCCTTCCGATCTCCTCTTAGCAACCTCTCTCTTCTTCTCTCTCCTCTCCTTCTCTCCCTCTCGACAACAACACTTCTCTCTGTTTTTTTTTTTTCAAATCATTCAAACTGAAAGAAATTTTTGCCCCACTGCCAAACAAAATTGAACAAAAAAATCTTGATTTTCTTTTGAAATACCAACTGAGTCCCTCAGGACTCAGTTTTAAAATTTAGAGATACCTCCTCATTGTCTGACGAAGCACCGGGGAGAATAAATCAACAGCAGATCAGAGGGAGGAACACAAAAATTATGGAGTTTTGGGCAGTGATGGCCATAAGAGCTCTGCAATCTTGAAACACTCAAATCCCAGTTACATGGGAGCCACCCCCAGAAGGTCAGGTTAAGGTAAATACTGATTGTTCAGACACAGGGTACAACAAAAGCTTGTTCTGGAACTCTGGGATCTATATCATCGTAGGGAGCAGAATTATGGTCTGAGAGATGGAGTAATTCTTGCCAAAGTTGGATTTCCACACATAAATACTGATTGTTCAGACTCAGGGTGCAACAAAAGCTTGTTCCGGAACTCTGGGATCTATATCATCGTAGGGAGCAGAATTATGGTCTGAGAGATGAAGTAATTCTTGCCAAAGTTGGATTTCCACACATACTTATAAAACTTCATCTAGATCTGTTCATTTGATAAAGTCCAAATCTGTGATTTCTCATCCTCACAGTATCATATCAATTCTGTGATTTCAAATGAACGACTCACACAGCAGACTTTTTTTTTTTTTTTTTTTTTGAGGCAGACTCCAATTTTTTTAGCATAAAATTGCTAAATTTCTTCAATGAATGCACCAGTATTCTTAGGATTTTTCCTTATGCAAAGTATTTGTTACAATAATCATATATGGGAAAGCAAATATGGGCTCATAATGGCAGGAGTTATAGCTCTCTGTATCAGATTCGTATGGGGAGAGTATGTACACTACTTTTCAGATACAAAATTTCCCTCTAACAGGAAAACAACAAACATGCATTTAACAATAACACATTACAATCAAGTGATACCATTCCACGGGGTAATATGATGCTCCCTAACTGGATGCAGTGTTGAACAATCTGAAAACTTTCTCTATACATATCAGCATAGCTAAGTGGCAAGGGAGCAATGATCACCTCTCTCAATGTTGATAATACAATTAAAGCGGGAGCTGATCTGCGTGAAGATCCTCAGAGTTGAGGGACAAAATACACAGACCTTGGGGAAGAAGAAAGTAGGTGGCCAAAAATACGAGGACTCCAAGATCAGCTTCTTCACCAACTGCTGGCCGACGAGGATTAACCCAGTATATTTGGCTTGCACACCAGAAGCAGTAGAGGCTTGCTATGATCAAAATGAGTTTCATTGATTGATATGATTGTTTTCTGGTAGACTTTGTCAACCTCGCTCTGCGAACAGGATAGAAGTACAATACCAGTTTATCAAAGACCACACTCAAAGCTGAAAATAATAAGATCAAACAAACATATCAAATTTCAGAAATAACTACCTGTTGATGTAAATGAAGCCACCGATTAAACAAGTGCATAAGAATCCAACTACAATGACAGCATCTGGGTTGACAGGTGCACGGTTTATCCACCAACCAGTGCTCAATATCCAAGTATACATGGATGAGTGCCCATTTTCCTGTATATTTATATTTGTATAAGGTCTATAAAATTATGCAAAAGAAATGCTGAAGAGAAAATAAAGATAAGACATTCAATGGCGGTAAAACCAAAGACATGAAACATAAGCCCTTCCAAGCATTGGATTATTAATATTATGGGGAAACTTCCTAGTTGAAAAAGGTTAAGTTTCTGTTTGGTTGTTAGGGAAAATTCATACCCTAAAAACTAGTATTTTCTTCTTGTTCTACCTTCACCAATTTTCAAAAATTGCAGTATCAGATAAGAAACCTGACATCCAGGATTTTAGAATGTTTTAACAAGGTATGTTCATGTCAGTCAGTCTAATTCAAATAAAAAGGCCTCTAACATTATTTGAATATGAATAAAAAGGCCAAACCAGATGACCCCTATCATGGTTCACCAACAATGTGGCAAGACGGTAATTCAACTCTTCTTGATCATGTCACCTAGCACCGTATGATATAGGTGCAATGGCAAACGCTAGAACACAAAGAAACTACACTAATTCATCTAAAGAAGCTATCAGAAAATAATGAAAGCATGCTCATAAAAGCATTAATTGCTATGTAAATGAGTAAAACAACCATATCTAATTATTTCAAGCTGGAACACCATGAAAAGAAGTATTCTAACTCCCCTTCTCCTAGGTTATTCATATCATATGCCTTCTTCCAAAGTCCGAACTGTTCCCTAACCAACCTCAGCCCTAATGTCCATTTTCCTTTTTATCCCTGTCCCAATAATTTTTTCAGGAATGAGCATCTAAGCAGAAATTCATGAATAAGCAACGAACAAGCTTTTAACTTCTCAATGAAATCTTAATGATAACTTGGATATGTTAGCTCGTTGTTTTTACCCGCTGCCAATCCACAGATCCATTTTCTTAGCCCCCAGTATACTAATGTGCCCTACCAAGACAACTTTTACACCCTCCTCTCCAATGAACAGTATAGCATTTCGACTAATAAGTTCATCATTGCTGTCACAGAAAGAAACAGAGTTGTCCATCCTTAAGTGTTATTGCCCCCCGCTAAAGTAATATTAAATGACCATGTTCAATATTTATTTATAAACTACAATGTTCACTATTTTTAACTTTCTAGAAACCTGATAATGGATGTTTAGTCTCTGTTCTCTCCAAATCTATCCTTAAGTTTATATAGGAAAGATGAATTCAACAGCTGAACCATGTTTCCTTATTAAGCACTAAATTTTTTATTTAATCTCATTTCCTTCCACTCCGTCCCTACAATTTCCTCCCACATAGCACTCAAGTCATAAGCTCATGGCAATAATAGCTAGCCCTCATAAAATAGTAATTTCTTCAATCTCAATAGAAAATAATTAGCCTTGTACCCCCAAAAGAAGAATCATCAACCATGAACCGATTTTGTCATTTTAATCATTCCTAAAGCTTAGCAAGCAACTTGAACCTCAAACATCAATTTCCTCAGCATTAGCAAACTGTTTTGCAACAATTCAGGTCATCATTTTGCATAATGAAACTTACATGCCAATTACACATAGAATAAATAAATCAGATAAACTTAGCCACATGACATGAAAAATGAAATCTCTAAATTTTACCTCAAATAAATGGTCAAGGAAAAAGTGTGATAAAGAACCAGCTGATATCAACAATAAGCATTGCCTCCTTGAAAGTGGCACCTGAAAGATAAAATCCACACATAACAAGGCCTACCATTAGAAATTGTTCGATGCAACTGTGTCAAATAGCTTTAGCCAAGTAACTTGTTCATAAACAAAGGAAGCCAACTAATTTGATATTGAGCACCATTGTCATTTGTCATCAATCTAACAGCATTGGCCAATCAGAATTGTTGCAGAAATGGTGCCATATGCAACTGACTCAAAAGTTCACTAGAATTAGACTTCAATTGGCTTTAAATATGTATACTTTACATGTTAAAGCAAAGGAAAAATGTCAAGCTAATCACTAAGTTGTGGAGGATACTAACACAGATATCTTTGTTTTGTTTTTCCATTTTTAGAAATGAAAACAACATTTAAAGAAGTTGACTATTGGGGTTGTGGCATGGTGGTTTACACTAGATTTTGCTATGAAGTCTCATTTTTCCTCATTTTTTTTTCTATCTTGATGCAATTTGGATGGGAAATCCATTCACAGTGCAAAATTTCAGACCAGTCAGCAAAAGAAGCTATAAAATAACTTAAGAAGCTATGTGGAGAACCCTAATTGAACTTGAGGACCGAAGAAATAATCATTGTCCAAAAGCTAAAATCAGCTTAATTAGGCCCAAAACAACTATATACTCCAAATCAATAAACAAGAAAATAAAACCTACCAAAAATTCCTGCTCAAGTGCTCAACCAACAGACCAATTATCAAAAAACCAGATAAAAAAAAAAAAAATCTTTCTATTTTCCCACAATGAAAAACAACACCAAAAAAGAAAATAAGAATCCATATACGATTTAAAAGAAACTCAACTCACCCCAGAAACAGAATCAAGAAGACTTCTTTGCACCAAAACACTAGATACCCAAGAGTAGAAAACGCATAAAGGGAACCCCAGAATCAAGACATAATAAAAAGGATGATGGATTGCATCAGCTAAAGAAGAGACAAAGGAAGAGCCAGCAAAGAGGGTGGAGCTTAGCCACTCTGAAAAGGAGCCTATGTCAGGGCCAAAGAAGGCGTTGAGAGTATAGGTAAGGGTGTGGTGAGGGGAGAAACGTCCCTTGGTGAGGTGGGTCAGAGCTAGTCCCGAGCTCATAGCATACATGAGGTGAGGACCTGGCCCTGGCATTTCCTTGGTGGCGATTGACGGGAACTGCGCTGCTCAGGGTGGAATTTGTTGGTCTTTCTGACACTTGGGTTTGTTTAATGTAATGTTGGGGATTTTGACTTGTAACTCTCTTATTTTATTTGTAAGATAAAAAAGACTTGTAGTAAAATAAAAGTAAACATAATGCAACAGAAGGTTTTTTTATTCAGCCAAAAAAAAATACCAAAATACCGTTGATTTCGGATTAATTTCTAAAATCCGTTTTTTTTTTCTAGCTGAGAAATCGCCATCCCCATAGCGATTTTCCAGTGTAAAAAGTTCAAATTTTGCAAAATATACAAGGGAAATCGCCATGGGGGGTGGCGATTTCCCTTAGTGTTTTTTGCAAAATTTGCAAATTTAACCAAGGGAAATCGCCACCCCCCATGGTGATTTCCCTTGGTTAAATTTGCAAATTTTGCAAATTCAATGAAAGGAAATCGCCATGGGGGGTGGCGATTTCCCTTCATGTATTTTTTTTTTTAATAAACAAAATTTAAATTTATTTTTTAATTTGTAAATTTGTAAATTTTTTTTTTCATTTTAAAAATTATAAATTAAATTAAAATATTTTTTAGGTTTGGTTATTTATTTTTTTTAAATATATATTAAAAATGTAATTTAATTTATTATTACAATTTTATAAAAAATAAAAAATATATTTCTTATTAAAATTTAAAAAGAAGATTCTATTTTTTATTAAATTTTTATATCAAAAATTGTATTTTTTATAATTTTGTAATATTATAAAAAGCAAATTTAGTTTATATCAAAAATAATTTAATGATGTAAAATGTAAATAAATTTTTTTTTAAAAGAAATTTATCGAGTAACTTTTTTAAATAAAGAAGTTATTTTTAAGTTGGTATCGTAAAATAATTTTTTTAATTTGATTATTTTTTTTTTTGAGTTGGTATTCGATTAACTCGTGACATCAATTTAATCATTGTTTTTAATAATAGTATAGATTGTTACAGTTTAAAACTGGATATTTGATAAAATAATTTTAATTTAATTTATGATTAAAATTTTATTTCTTATTAAAATTTAAAAAAGAAAATTAAATTAAAATGAAAAAAAGAAAATCAACTTATCATGTAATTTGGATTATTATATTAAAATTAAATAACAACATTAAGATATAAATTAAAATAAAATATAACAATTAATTTCCGAACAAATTTAAAATAAATAACATGAAATGCAAAACATATAAATTTATATATTAGAAATTTAAAACACATTATTCTCGTTATATTGATAAAAGTACATTTATTCTAATTATTGCGTGGTGTAGAGCAACAGTGTCGAGCTCTTCTAGTGCGTGGTGGTTGCACCCGTCGTTCAACCTCGTCAGTGGCACATATTCGCGGTCCACCACGACCTCTTGCTATAACCGCCACTGGTTCCGGTTGTATGTCATCAGTCATTTCTTCCGTATCAAAAATTTGAAACCCACTGCTGGATGAGCCAACACCTAGTTCACCCATAACGGGAACCTGACTACTAGATGCACCCATAAATGATGTACCATCAAATGCTGACGAAGGTGTTCCAAACTGATACATTGATGTTAGATATGCTGAACTTGGACTTAGGATGGGGAGCTGGTCATCTAACCTCGTTCTTGGCGGTGATGGTCGGTAACACTCATCAACGTCATATCCGGGGTGACTTACGGAATAACGATGACTGGATGGTACTCCATGATCCCGTTCAGGTTCAGGATGATCAAATGACATCCTCGGTGCTGTGAACTCCGATGAGGTCGGTTGACGCGTTCGCCCACGTTGTCGGCGAGGTCTAGGAGTATCCATATCCTGTGTAGGAGGGACTGGAGCTGAAGTTTGTCCGGTAAATGGCATACTCCTAACATCCTCATACACCGACGGTGGACAAACGAAAGGCCGACCTTCATTTCTATACCATCCTATGTAATCATCAGATGAGTTGAAATTATTACCAACAATCGGGTAACCTGTCGGAATTCATTGAAAACGTATATTCCACAAATGGATCCAATGTTCATGCTTCGCAGGCCAGAATTCCTCATGACGACCACGCATGTCGACCTTGTGAAGCTTATCAAGGTTCACCGGGGCTGCAGGAATTGGTTGTTGCATCCCAAATTGTCGCAACACCCTGTCAGTTTGGTGCCACTCTACATATGAAAAGCATATCAATGCTGTGTTTGCTTTCCATATATTGAAATTATTGTAGGCATCCGATGGGAGGCATGCCATAATTTCACGCGAGGAATATGGCATCCACAGAAACTGTGAATAATTATTACAAATTATTAGTTTCATATGGATTAAATAAAAAAAAACTTCAATGTAACAATCGAAATATTTACCTTATCATATCCTACTCAATGTAGTCGTACTCTTATACTTGCAAGATCGCTCGGAGTCTCTGTAAAATCTCTACTCGTACTCCTACTCCACCTATTAAAATGCATATAATATCTTAATGACCTATAAAAATACAAGTTCGTACAAAATTAATAAAATAGTAAAGATTATTACCTGCTTGCAAGGGGGTATACAACCGAAATATCCACGTGTGGAGCAAGAAATGGTAGCCGATACCAAGCCCATGATTGTAGAAGCACTAAACATCCACCTATGTCATGGCTTTTTGGAACTGTAGCCCGGCAAAGTTCTCTATACAAAATCGCCAAACACGCAGAACCCCAACTATAATTTGCCGCATGCTCTAAATCACGTAGTAATGGAAGATACATTAAATATACCCGACTGCTCGATTTGTCAGGCATCAGTAATCCTCCAATCAAACGTAAAATATATGCTCTAGCAGCATATTGTATCTGTTGTTCAGTTGCATGTAATGGAAGATTTTGAAACGATTTCAACCAATTTAGTCTCACCGTTGAGCCAGATACATACTCATCTGGAGGTACCGAGCCCAATAGATCTTGACACACTTCATTCCAATCTAGCAGGCTTCCGCCTGTAACTGCATCGCCATGGATCGAAAGTCCAAGTTGCAGCGCAACATCTTCGAGAGTTATCGTGCATTCACCAAATGGAAAATGAAAAGTGTGCGTCTCGGGTCTCCATCGTTCGACCAACGCACTGATTAAGTCGGGTTGTATCAAAAATCGTCGAATTTGACTTGCGTGATAAAATCCGGCTCTTCTTAAGTGGTCGATAATAGATGGATGCGGGTCCTCCAATGTAAATTTCCTCGAACGTAACACGCGACGAGTTTCCTGTTATAATAATAAAAATTAATATATTATAAAACTATAACAATTAAAAATTAATAAATAAAACTATAAAATAACAAAACAATAATAATAAAAAATTTCAATTTTTTTATATAATTATTAAATAATTCAATTATATAATAAATAAATAACTATAAAATTAAAATTAAAAGACAATAATAATTACAAAATTATAAAACAATAATAATATAATTTAAAATTTAAAATTATATAAAACAATAAAATGAAAAAAATAATATTAATTAAACAATTATAAAACTATAATAATACAAAATAATATAATATAAAATTTATAATTATATAAAACTATAAAATAAAAAAATAGTAATAATTACAAAATTATTATTCTATATAATAATAAAAATACCATTATAATATAAAAATTAAAATTATATAAAACTATAAAATGAGAAAACAAAAATAATTAACAAATTAAATAACTATAATAATAAAAAATAAAACAATATAAAAAATAAAAAAATTATATAATTATGAAATCAAAAAACAATAGTGATTAATAAATGATAAAACTATAATTGAAAACTATAACATTAAAAATATAAAAATTATAAAACAATAAAACTATAAATTTACAAAATTCTAATCAATAAAAAATAACTAAAAATGTATAATGTAATACAAATAATATTATAACAATTTACTTACCTCGTTAAATATAACCTCCGATATGTGATTTTCTTGCAACCTCAATAGTGATGATGAAGCCATTTCTAAATATTGTTGTAGAAAAAAAAAATTGTTGTAGAAAGAAATTTTGTTGGTAGAAAGAAATTTAATTGTTGAAAGAAGAATAAAAAATGAAGGAAGGGAAGGAGGTATTTATAGAGAAGAGTGGTGTGTGTGGGTAAGGATGGCAATGGAGCGGGGCGGGGGCGGATATTGCCTTATCCACCTCCGCCCCACTCTTGCATGGATGTTGGAAACATCCACATCCATGGATGTCGGTTACATCCATAACCGCTCCACGGTGCTCCACTCCGCTACATCCCTATTTATATTAATTATTTTTAACTTAATATTGTAAAAAATTATATTATAATTTATTCATGAACATAATTTTAGTATATAAAAATCTTTAATATAATATATATAATACATATATACTAAAAGTATAGATATAAAATATTAGTATATATATGATTTTAGTATATATATCTAATATATATTAAAAATATAAGAAAAATTATAAAATATTTTAAAGGATAAAATAGTAATTTCAAAAGTCGGGGCGGGGCGGAGTGGAGCAAGCATTTACCAAAACCGCTCCGCTCCACCCCGCTCCAAAAAAAAAACCTCTCCATTTGGAGCGGATCGGTGCAAAATCCATCGGTCGGATCGGGTTTTGCCATCCCTATGTGTGGGGGGGTGGGGGGTGGGGGGACGGGTGAAGGCAACGGTCATATGACAAAATTTACAAAAAAAATTTCATAAGTTTAAAATCATAAAATATACCTTACGAATTTTTTTTTTAAATTATAAAAAAAAAATATTTTAATTTAATTTATAATTTTTAAAATTAAAAAACAAAATTTAAAATTAAAAAATAAATTTAAATTTTTTTTATTAAAAAAAAATACATGAAGGGAAATCGCCACCCCCCATGGCGATTTCCCTTCACTGAATTTGCAAATTTTGCAAATTTAACCAAGGGAAATCGCCATGGGGGGTGGCGATTTCCCTTGGTTAATTTTGCAAAATTTGCAAAAAACACAAAGGGAAATCGCCACCCCCCATGGCGATTTCCCTTGATTTTTTTTGCAAATTTTGAAATTTTTACACTGGGAAATCGCCATGGGGGATGGCGATTTCCCAGCTAGAAAAAAAAAGCGGATTTTGGGAATTAATCCGAAAACAACGGTATTTTGGTATTTTTTTGTGTGGCTATATTTGAATAAAAAAACCTGCAACAGAAAGCTCACAGAAAGTTAGAATAATTGAAATACTAAATAAATGGAATATATTAACTATGAACAGATTGTTTTTTAAATAATGATAAAGTAGTCTACTACTACCTGAAGGCAAATTTATTTGAATAAACTTAATTTTATTTTTATTTTATAATTATTGAATTTTATTTATTTACTAAAATATTTTATTTTCAGTACGGATGAAATAACAACAATACTACAAGGGAAGTAGCCATATGAGATGACGACTTCCATTGTAAAATTAAAAAAAAAAAAACAAATTATACAGGGTGGCGACTTCTCCACATTATTTTTTTTTTTTAATGTTAGAGTGGCGACTTCCCAACATATATATATTTTAAATATTAAATAATAAAATTAAAAATAAAAATTATATAATTTATAATTTTAAAAAATAAAAATATAATAAATTTTAAATAAAAAATTAAAAAATAACAATTTACAAATTAAGTTTTTAAATAAAAAAATTAAAAGAATAATAATATATAATTTTTTAAAAAAAATATTGATGATTTATCGTAATATCAATCGGATTCTTTCAACTCGTATTCGTAATGAAATGGACTTCCGGGAGAAAAACCAAGCAAAGCGTTGTGGATTATAAAGGAATGAAGGTAAGCTGAGGCTGCCAGCACATTGTATCTAACCACACTGTGGCAAATCGATACAAGTAGCTAAACAGCTTGCTATACCATAAAAGGCATCTCCGACCGAACGGTTAGACAAGACTACGGCGCCTGGGTAAACATCTCGTTTACCAAACAATAGCTAAACCTATCCACAGGCCGGTAGCTCGCCTGGCTCGGTAAGTCCGGATCATATTGGGCCGGGTTTGGACAAGTGTTTTTGTAATTCGGGCCTGACCGACCAAGCCTGAATTACTATTTACTAAATAAAAATATTTTTTATTTAAATTTAATTATAAAATATATAAAAATATAAAAATGTATTTTTAATATTTTTGAATAGTGAAACGGGCTTTCGGGCCCGGGCCTAAATGGGCTTGGACAAGGGAAATAAAAAAATTTCAAGACTCGGCCTGGCCCGGCTCATGGACACTTCTAGTTATAGCCGTCGAAAATGTCCTTATCAATCTTGTACATCGGGGGAGAGTTCGCATCAACAATAATACCGTTATACATACATTTATTATATACATAATTTTAAAAAAATATAAATTGTATACATACAGTTAAAAAAAATACATAAATTTTATAATCAATTTTTATATAAAAAAATTTAAATAATTTTGTAAATTTTGTAAATTGTTATTTAAATCTTTAAATTTCATTTTTAAAATTATAAATTATTTAAATTTTATTATTTAATATTTTTTAAAAAAAATTAAAAGAAGTGGGGAAGTCGCCACTCATGGTGGCGACTTTCCTTCATAAAATAAGTTTTTTTTTTTTATTAAATAAAAAATATTAAATTTTAAATAATTTTTAAAACTTAGTATGGAAGTCGTCATTGAATTAGTACATAAGGGAAGTCGCCATCTGGGATGGCGACTTCCATGCTTAGTTTATGAAAGAAAAAAAAAATTAGTTGGGAAGTCGCCTCCCCTGATGGCGACTTTCCAATGATTTCTAAAACAAGCACATTTCAGTACATAATTTCAAAATATCGATATTTTAAAAATTAAAAAAAAAAAGAAGCAATATTGTAATAAATTTCCCACTACCTGAACATATTGTTTTCTATTTAAATTAGAAAGGATTTTTTTTTTTCATATAACAATTTGGTAAAGAGAAATTACCTCAATCCAAGATCAAAATATGTCAGAAATCTCAGAGAGGATTAACAATGGTACTTACAGATAGAGGTGTTCATGGGTCTCGGGTCGGGCCTAAGTATGGTATCAACACCACATGTACTTATCCAAGCCCGATCCAACCTGAAATATGGGCCTCAAATTCTACTCAAGTTTGTTCATATTTGTAAATTGGTAATTCAAGCTTGTTTATGTCCACTCATATTTTTTTCTAAAAAATTTAAAATAATATATTATTTTTATTTTATTTTTAATAATTTTATCTCCTTTTTTCTTTTATTAAATTCTAAAAATGGATAACTTAACTTATTTTTAAATGTTTACACTATAATATTATATATATTTATTCTTTATATGATATAAATTACATAATATATATAAATATAAAATAATATATTATATAAATGAAAAACAAGTTGGGCCAAACTCGAGCCTTTATTGTTAAAGCTAAGGCCTGACTCATTTTCTAAACAGTTTTCATTTTTTTGTCCAAGCCCATATTGTTTGCCTAATTTTTTTTCTAAACCCTTCCAAATATCGGGCGGGCCTTAAAACTTGAGTGGATAGCCCGGTCCTTGAACATGTCTACTTATAAATCACCCACCAAGTGAAACTACTGGTGAGATTCGAATCCTGATGCTTGTCAAGACGCTAATAAGTACTCAACTAACTAAACCAACTCACGTTGAAATTAGAGTGAGATTCACGCTTCGTCACGAAACTTTAAGCTGTAATGTTAAAACAGAAAGAAAATCAAAATAATAAAATAATATATATTCACATTTGAAAATTTCAATCTTTTTACAAATTTTGTACTCTAAACGAATGATTGAAGGCAAGATTGATAGTAATGTAAGATAAGAATTATAATAGAAAAATGTTAATCAGTGTCTAGTTGCACTGTTTAAGGTAACATAGATAGAAAGAAAAATACAATTAATGACTTACTTTTCCTTGAATTCAGTAAAAGTAATATATTAAATGCAAAAAAATTCCCTAAATTGATAATTAAATTATACTTAACTGGTACCTATAGGCACCGGTTAAACGGACCCATTATAATATAATACAATTTAGTATTTAGTGTTCTTAAAATACTAAAAATGTATTTTAGTTAAAAATCAAATTTTTTTTTGTATAGGAAAAATGTTTGATATTCTTCACGATAATAAATGAATAACTATAAGGCTCCATTTGGATGAGCGGTAAAATTAATTTTGGTGAGATTAAAACAACGGTAGCAATGAGATTAGTTACTATAACGATGAGATTAAAATCAGTGGTGGGATTTGTGTTTGGATTCAAAAGTAGCAGTGACAGTGAGATAGATTGTAGTAAAAGTAGATAATAACCATTATGGATATTAGATTAAAATTTATATATAATGAAAATTTTGTATCATTTGACATTTATAAAATTAATAAATTATTAAAATTATATTTATGAATAATAAATAATTGAAAATTAATAAAAATGATAATAATATATCAAATAATATTTTTATTATTTATATAATTACTTTTTTTAATTAACTCATATTAATTATATAATAATAAAAAATATATATATGATGACGTAATCAAAACATGGAGATAAGGGATGTTGCGGACAAGATAGAATAGGGTTCATTTAGGTTGTATTGCTAACACATGACAGTGATTTTCATATGGCTATCATTTAGCATGTTTGATTTGTGGCTCATGCATCAGTATGTGATGCGATACTGTAGACACCGAATTTTATCCGGGTGTTAATTACTTTATTGATTTTGAATTTTAAATTTTGTAATTTATTTTATTTATTTTCGAATTTAAATAGAAAATTAAAAAAAAGAAAATCAAAAAATTAAAAAAAAAAAGGAAAGGAAATTTGAAATAATAAAAAATAAAAAAATGATAAACATAGTTTGGGTTGAACTAAAATTCTTTTTTGGATTAAACTTGGACTCTAAGAGTTGTGGTTGTAACAAAAATCTTTTCTTGATCAGATTGAGACTTCTAAGTAGATTGAAACCTTAACTGTTTTCCTATATAAACAACCCAAGCTTCAACAACAAAAAGATCAGAGAATCATAGAATTTTCGGAGAAAGCAAGCAAGATCAATAGAAGAATTTTTTTTTGAGTTTCGAAATCTGGGGTTCTTAGATCTAGAATTTGAATCAAAGGGTGTTTGGTAGGGGAAAATCTAGGTTTTAATTAGATGAAGCATAGGCTAAAGTGTGGTGACCGTTCGACGGTCAACAGAAGAGATCGGAGGAGGCAAGGTTTAGGGTTTCAATTTCAGATCTAGGAATTTCTAGGATGATTTGGGTGGAACTAGTTTGGTTTTTGAGTTGGGGGGATTGAAAGGAATTTTTTATGATTTTTTTTGGAATTTTTGGACCACCGGAAGCGGTGACGAGCGACGGCGACTGGATTCTGGAATTTGCGGTGGTGTTCTTCATTTGTTCTTGAGCTTGAAAATCAGAGAAGTTTTTTTTTTTCTTTCTATTTAGGTAAAAAAATGAAACAATTTTTTTTTTTTTACTTTAAGTAAGCTACAGCTGGGTCGGGACAAGTCGAACCACGCGCGACCCGTGCACTGGCCCGACCCGTATGTAGCTGAAGATGTTTTTTTTTCTCTGTTTTGTTTTTTTTATTTATTATTATTTGTGTTGTGTTTTGTTTTTTTATTTATGTTTTGTTTTTCATATATTTTGTTTTACTACTTTACTAATTTTATTTTAAGTTTTTTTGCAGGTATATTTTGTGAGTTAATTATTAGTTGTTTATTTATTATTAGATATTTATTAACTATTTTTTTTAAAAAAAAAACTATTATTTATTTTAATTATTACTATTTTTTAAAAACTATTATTATTTATTATTAATTATTTATTATTATGATTAACTATTAATTTATTTATTAACAAGATAAGTTTTTTTTTTAATTAATGATTAATTATTCTGAAATTAATAAATTGAGATCTTTTTCTATGATGAAATTCGAGGAGTTCACGTTTGGTTGATTTCCAAGGAATTTTTAGGTGAGAGAATTCTCTTAAAAATTCTCCAGATTGATTAAAAAAATTTAAGGGATGATTTTCGATACAAAAGGTCAAAGTTTATTTATTTTAAGTTAATTAATTTTTCAATGAATTTTTTTGAGTCATAATTTCCATAATCTATGTTTAATTTAAAATCAAGAGTAAATTAAGATTTCTTCCAAGGATGAAATTCAAAGAAATCGCGATTGGTTGATTTCTGAGAAATTTCTAGGTGAGCAAAATCTTTTAAAAATCCTCCAGATCGATGGAAGGATTTTTGAGAGGTAATTTTCGATATTGAGATCGAGATTTATTTTTTGAGAAAACATGAATAAAATACAAGTTTTTTTAATTATGAGAATTAGACTTAGATTTAAATTTTAATTTTTCTGACGACGGAGCCTCTTTAATGGAAAGATCGATTTCTTTTGAATACTCTCGAGGTGAGGAGACATCTTTTAGCACTTCCTCCAGATTGATGGAAGGGAGACCTAAAAGATGATTTTCGATATCTTTTAACTTAAAAAAGATAAGATAGACAAGACCATTTAATTAAGACTTTTTTAGTCTCACAAGACTAATTAGGTACCGTCCTTTTGGATTGGCGTTGTGAGGGTGCTAATCATTCCTCACACGTAACCGAACTCCCAAACCTAGTTTTGATAAGTAGACCAAAACCTATTCTTTTTAAGACCTTAGTCAAGCTTAGGATTACTTTAAATTGGATAGATTCATAAAGGTGACTAATCACACCTAGTTAAATGATTAGTGGTGACTCCCTGTTTGTGTCTAGCATGCTGAATTCGTATTTGGCACGTTATGACAGTTTGGCGACTCCATTTGGGACATTAGAGTGTCGAGCCATAGATTAGTCTTGTGATACCTTAGGTTTTAAATAGTTGTCTTTAAAAGTGTTTAATTTTTTATTTTCATCTTCTTTTTGATTTTATTATTTGTGATAACTCTTTGTTTCTTATACATTGGTGGGAAAAAGAAGGTTTGATTGTTCCTTCACACACACTACACGTTGCATATCATAAAGCCCTATACCCAGGCTCGTCCCTTTTAGAATGGGGTAAAGTACCTATGCCTTCGTGAGGTGATAACCTCCGCAACGGCTAGCAAAACACCCTCAGAGTGTAAAGTACCAAAGCTTCCGTGAGGTGATAACCTCCGCAGCAACTATGGAAAATACTTTCACCCGAATTGAACCCTTGCGGTTGGAGCCTATAATGGGTGAGGAATGGGGTGCCTTACTCATCCTACATGGATGATGTTAAGGAGCAACTCGGGGACCTTTTAGCTTGGTCAAGTATCCTAAACCCAACATATAAACAACACTTAAGTGGCCAACTTTATGATAGAGCCATGTCAACCTTGTATAGAGAATTACCTGAAATGTAACACATGAAGGAACGTCATTGTATTTTTATTTCAAATTTTCTTGTTAAAATTGTTTTGAATATCACTTGTGTTTTTCTTCGACGTAATTTGTACTTAATCTTCTGGTGTCGAGTTTTGTAAATCATTATGTATATCATAACCCCATCATTTGCATCACTTAGATATTTTCATCATGCATTCACCATGTACATTTTTAATAATGCTCATGCATTTATCATGTACATTTTGTTCATATTGCTCATGCATTCACCATGTACATTTTTCATAATGTTCATGCATTTATCATGTACATTTTTAATAATGCTCATGCATTCATCGTGTACATTTTTCATAATGCTCATGCATTTATCGTGTACATTTTTCATAATGCTCATGCATTTATCATGTACATTTTAATAATGCTCATGTATTCACCATGTACATTTTCATAATGCTCATGCATTTATCATGTACAAATTTTTCATAATGCTCATGCATTTATCATGTATATTTTCTAATAATGCTCATGCATTCATCGTGTACATTTTAAAAACACTCATGCATTCACCATGTATATTTTTCATAATGCTCAAGCATTCATCAGGGACACTTGTCATAATGCTAGTATTAGACTTTGTAAATATTTTTGGAATTGTCATTTGAATTAACTTTATTCTTTCATTTAAATATTTTCTTGCATATTCAACATGCATATATGTACATTTCATGAAAGCATGGGACCTAAATCTTAAAAATTGTGGTAACAAAGGTTCAAGGATAGCTCAAACAATCAAAGATCTTGGGGCATTCCTACAACACCCGCTCACAAGATAGAGTAATGACTGAAGAACAAGCTTCAAGGATAGATAGGGTGGAACAGGTTCAAGATGAAATTAGAGAGCAGTTAAATACATTGTTGGAAATAATGAAGAGTTCGAAGGGGAAGAAAGAGATAGATGAAGCCAGTTCTCAGGAGTAAAACCAAAATGTGGACGAAACCATGTATCCACCGAAATTAAACCCTTCTCAGATTCAAATGTCTCAACAGGAATAGTCGCAGCAAGCACCATTCATGGGAGGATTTAATTATCCTCATGCTCAACCTCAAGTCCTGGGATTTATCATTCCTGCCTCTGGGGAAAAGATAGATCATGTTCAAGTTCCAGACTTAGATGATCCTAAAGAACAAGAGAAGCTGAAAGTAGTTGAAGAGATTGAGTCTCGAAAGATGAAACTGATTGAAGAAAGACTTCGGGCTATTGAGGGATTAGATTTCTATGGTTCCATGGACGCTGAAAGGCTTTGTCTGGTGTTAGATGTACTGATTCCGCCTAAGTTCAAGACGCCTGATTTTGAGAAGTTTGATGGGTCCAAGTGCCCCATATCTCACATCACCATGTACTGTCGGAAGATGGCTACTCACACGAAAGATGATAAGTTGCTCATCCATGTTTTCCAAGACAGTCTTACTGGTTCTGCTGCCATATGGTATTTTCAACTTGATAAGAACCGCGTCTGTACTTGGAAAGAGTTAGCCAAGTCGTTCATCAATCAGTATAAGCACATTGTTGACATGGCCCCAGATCGATTGTCATTGCAAAACATGGAAAAGAAAGCTACTGAAAGCTTCAAAGAGTACGCTCAGAGATGGAGGGATATTTTTGCCGAAGTCCAACCATTTCTCACTGAAAAAGAAACTACAATCTTGTTTGTTAATACCCTTAAAACACCATACTATGAAACGATGATTGGGAATGCCACAAAGAATTTTGCAGACATGGTAATCTCCGGGGAGATAATTGAGAATGCTATAAAGAGTGGGAAGCTTGAAGCTGGAGAGACATCCGATGGAAAGAAAAATGGGGCATCTAAAAAAAAAGAAGAATATGTCCAAGTTGTGACTTATGGAAGGCAACAGGTAGGAGGTTTTCCCCCATATCATTCATACCCCATGCACCAACATTATTACCCTGCCGTAAATAATGTTGCACCAGTACCACAACCAAACTTTCATCCGCTTGACCCTGTATCCATATCTTTAGTTATACTTGTTGTTCAGTCTCCAGTGAGTAATCAGAGAAGACAACGAAGCACTCGAGATAGAACTCCTATAGATCCAATCCCAATGTCATATACAGAATTACTCCCTCTGCTTATCTAGGATCATCTAGTTGCACCAATCTATTCTGAGCCTCTGAAGCCCCCTTATCCCGAGGGCTATGATGTTAGTGTCACTTGTGATTATCACATTGGGAGTTCAGGCCATTCCACAAAAGGATGCGGAGCTTTGAAGCGAAATGTGCAAAATTTAGTCAAAGAGGGTCTATTGAGTTTTGATGAGATAACAGAGCCAAGTGTTTAGTGGTAAAGGGCCTCTATGAGAAGATTGTGAGAAGAATATGGAAGTTGCATGCTATATTTGAACTTTTCCTTCTAAAGTAATGTCTTTTATGTTTAGACTTAATTTATTAATTTCAATGAATTGGCAAGTTTGATGCATTTTTATTTCCTCCTTCATTTGTTAAGTCTTCCTTTGCCTGTATATTTTGTCTACCCTTTCAATTTCACCCATGTCAAGTTTCCAAGTAATGAATGTGATGACAATCATGGCAATAATCTGGGATTCAATTTTGAAAGTTACATCCATATTGGTGAACTTGAACATATATGACCATACTTTGCCATTTGATTTTGTTGAGATGGAAGTTGATATACAGTTTTGGTATGATTAGAAGAAAATTAGTAGAATTGCTTCACGAATATATTAAAAGGCTGTTGAATTCCTTTACAAATATGTGGATTCCTTGTGGTGAATTTCTATAAGCTTGTCATTTTCAATAAATGTTCTTTGATGAAAATATTCACATTTGAGATGATAATGGCCATCTTTCATATTCCTTTTACAAAATGAGAAATTATCCTTTGCTACCCCTTTTGAGCCTATTGGATTCTTTTTTTGAACGAACCTTGACCAATGATCACTCTCTACACCGGGGGTAAGTATGGAAAAATATCTTTCTAGAGGAGAATGAATGATTGGATCATATTTCTATGCCATGTAAAGAATGTCTTATGACAGGGAGGCAATAATGAGATGGATTGAGTTCCAAAATATTGAACTCACTTTGTGATAGAAAAAAAAAACAAAAAAAAAAAAAGGTGTAAAAAGTTTTGGAAAGAAAATCCTCATGAAAAAGAAATTATCCATGACTTGATTATCTTGAAAATGAAAAGAAAGATATGAGATATTTCAAAGAAATGATCCTTGGTTTACAACCCTTATAACACATGTTTGAGCCTATTTTATCCATTCTTTCATAACCCCTAAACCCTAGCCTACATTACGTACCTAGAAAAGTCCATTTTGATCAAATGTGAATGTTTGAATTGGAAAACATATATTGAATTAAGACATGTTTGTGTTATCATTAAAGGACAATGAATCTTAGATGCTTGAAGACAGCTCCGAAGAAAAAAGAAAAGGCTTGTAGCATTTTGATATGCTTAATTGCCTCCAAGAAGATTGAGGCGAACACATGATGAGAAAAGTTTGTACTTGATACTTTGAGAAAGAATTAGTTTTGAAGAAACTGCTCTTAAGTCACATGGCCATTGGAGAGAGTATACATCTATTTGTAGAGTTCTTATGAAGTGAAAAGCTTTTCCGAGTGAAGCATTATGTTGAAGAAGAAGAATGAAAATGATTTGCCAAACACTGTGGAGAACTACTTATTTTTAAAGAAAGAAAGAAAGAAAAAAAGAAAGAGAAAAAGAAAAAAAAAAGGAAAAAAAAAGAAGAAAAAAGAAAGAAAAAGGAGGATTCAAATTGAAAACCTGAAAAGGCAGTTTGAGTAATAGGAGAATATCTAAGTTGAAAACCTGAAAGGGCGGCTTAGGTATAATGAAATTCAGTTTGAATATTTCATTGGAGGCATGTTTTGGTCTGACACAACTCAAAAAGATCAAGAACACCGAATGGATTGATTTTGAAAGTGAACATGGATTAATCTCAAGATTGTCAACATGGATGTTGATATCCCATCCAAATATCCTTGTATAATTCTTTGATTTGCCAATTATTCTTGACATAGATTTGTTCTTTCATTGATAAAGACCTTTGTCTTCAATTCACTTTGTTTCTTACCATTCTTTGTTGTCAACTTTGCATACCCATAATGAATAGAGGAAATGTTGATGCATTGCATTTGTTATGAAATTGGAATGATGATTGAGAAGTTAAGATAATAATCATGAAAGATATCTGGATTACTTTGAGAAAAAGAAAACTTAAGGCTGATGTCTTGGGTAAAAGGAAAGAAAGATAAGAATCACGAAGAGTCTGGAATATGGAGATTTGGGGCTTCTAAGCTAGAAAACTTACACTTTGGAAATGGACAAATGCTGCATCTGAGATTGAATAAAATCGACAAAAGGACTAGTTCAATGGATGGAACTTGTTAGCCAGTTCTAAAGTTACATGTTCGGAAGATGAAAAGAATGAGCTTGAGAACTCTTGTTACCACGATTGGAGACATAAGATGTGGATTAATTAGAACATTTGTCATTCATTGCATTTCATTTCATTGCATTCATGACATTTGTATTTCGTGCACTGCATGATGTCATTCATTGCATGCATTTAGCATATGAGAAAGATTTTGAATTTTGAAGTCAAACTTTTCTCATAGTAAAATTCTTGAGCCTCGGTTGAGGAAAACTTTTTTAAAAGTAATGTATGAAGAAGTCTTCTAAGATGAAATTTTTGAGTCTCGATTGAGGGAAACTTTTTTTAAGGTAAGCTTGTGAATTTTGGTTGAAGATATTTTAAATATAAATTTTGAATCTCGTATGGAAATTTTTACGAGATAGATTTTTTTTCTAAGATTAGATAAGATTTTAAAACTTATCTTCAGAAGTATTTCTAAAGGTGGATGAGATTTTAAAACCTTTTTCTCTTGAGTATTTTTTCAGATGAGATTTCAAACCTCACCTGAGGATGTTTATTTTCAAATCTTCACCCAAGGATGTTCATTTTCTAAACCTCACCCGAGGATGTTTATTTTCAAATTCTCACCCGAGGATGTTCATTTTTAAAACCTTACCCGAGGATGTTTATTTTTAAATCTTCACCCGAGGATATTCGTTTTTAAAACCTCACCCGAGGATGTTCATTTTTAAATCCTCACCCGAGGATGTTCGTTTATAAAACCTCAGCCGAGGATGTTCGTTTTTAAAACCTCACCCGAGAATGTTTATTTTCAAACCCTCACATGAGGATGTTTATTTTCAAACCATCACTCGAGGATGTTCGTTTTTAAAACCTCACCAGAGGATGATTCACTTTCAAACTTCACCCGAGGATATTCGTTTTCAAAACCTCTCACGAGGATGTTTCCAAAACCTCTCATAAGGATATTATGTTTAAAACCAATTTCAAGGATATTTTTCATGCCTCTCTTGAGGATATTTTCGTTAAGCCTATCTCGAAGATTATTTGTTAAGCCTCTTTCGAGGAATACTTTTGATGAGCCTTTCTTAAAGGATATGTTTAATAAGTTTTTCTTCATTGGGAATTTAAAGTTGATGCCTCGTTGAGAGGAGTTTTTCCTCGTTGGGTTTATTTAAAGTTGATGCCTCGTTGAGAGGAGTTTTTCTTTGTTGGGAATTTAAAGTTGATGCCTCGTTGAGAGGATTTTTTCTTCGTTGGGTTTATTTAAAGTTAATGCCTCGTTGAGAGGAGTTTTTCTTCGTTGGGTTCGTTTAAAGTTTATGCCTCGTTTAGAGGAGCTTTTCTACGATGGGATTTTCTTTAAGTACATAGTTGTCTTTTTAATGCTTGAGACTTAGTAGGGTGTCTACGTCTTTGCATATCCCCTGTTTCTTAGGGAATGCATAAAGAGGGGCAACTGTAGACACCGGATTTTATCCGGGTGTTAATTAGTTAATTAATTTTGAATTTTGAATTTTGAAATTTGAAATTTGAAATTTGAATTTTGAATTTTGAATTTTGAATTTTGAATTTTAAATTTTGTAATTTATTTTATTTATTTTCAAAATTTAAATAGAAAATTAAAAAAAAAAAGAGAGAAAATCAGTAAATTTTTTAAAAAAAAAAAGAAAAGGAAAGGAAAATTCGAAATAATTAAAAAATAAAAAAATGATAAACATAGTTTGAGTTGAACTAAAATTCTTCTTTGGATTAAACTTGGACTCTATGAGTTGTGGTTGTAACAAAAATCTTTTCTTGATCAGATTGAGACTTCTAAGTAGATTGAAACCCTAACTCTTTTCCTATATAAACATCCTAAGCTTCAACAACAAAAAGATAGAGAATCATAGAATTTTCGGAGCAAGCAGGCAATATCAGTAGAAGAATTTTTTATAAGTTCCGAAATCTGGGGTTCTTAGCTCTAGAGTTTGAATAAAAGGGTGTTTGGTATGGGAAATCTAGGTTTTAATTAGACGAAGCATAGGCTAAAGTGTGGTGACCGTTCGGAGATCAACGGAGGAGATCGAATGAGGTAAGGTTTCGGTCAGATCTAGGAATTTCTAGGACGATTTGGGTGGAACTAGTTTGGTTTTTGAGTTGGGAGGATTGAAAGGAATTTTTTAAGATTTTTTTTGGAATTTTTGGACCACCGAAAGCGACGATGATTGACGACGGGCAGGCGACGGACGACGATTAGCGATTCGGAGACCGAATTCTGGAATTTGTGGTGGTGTTCTTCATTTGTTCTTGAGCTTGAAAATCAGAGGAGAAGTTTTTTTTTTTCCTAATTAGGTAAAAAAATAAACAATTTTTTTTTTGGACTTTACGTAAGCTACACCCGGGTCGGGCCAAGTAGACCCACGCGCTGGCCCGACCCGTATGTAGCTGATGATGTTTTTTTTTTCTCTGTTTTGTTTTGTTCTTTTTATTATTTGTGTTTTGTTTTTTTATTTATGTTTTGTTTTTCATATATTTTGTTTTATTACTTTACTAATTTTATTTTAAGTTTTTTTTGCAGGTATATTTTGTGAGTTAATTATTAGTTGTTTATTTATTATTAGATATTTATTAACTATTTAAAAAAACTATTATTTATTTTAATTATTACATTTTTTAAAAACTATTATTATTATTTATTATTAGTTATATTTTATTATTATTAACTATTAATTTATTTATTAACAAGATAAGCTTTTTTTAATTGATGATTAATTATTTTGAAATTAATAAATTGAGATCTTTTCCGATGATGAAATCCGAGGAGTTCACGTTTGGTTGATTTCCAAGAAATTTCTAGGTGAGAAAGTTCTCTTAAAAATTCTCCAGATTGATGGAAAAAATTTAAGGGATGATCTTCGATAAAAAAGGTCAAAAATTTATTTATTTTAAGTTAATTAATTTTTCAATGAATTTTTTTGAGTCATAATTTCCATAATCGTTATTTAATTTAAAATCAAGAGTAAATTAAGATTTCTTCCAAGGATGAAATTCAAAAAAATCGCGATTGGTTGATTTCTGAGAAATTTTTAGGTGAGAAAAATCTTTTAAAAATCCTCCAGATCGATGGAAGGATTTTTGAGAGGTAATTTTCGATATTGAGATCGAGATTTATTTTTTGAGCAAACATGAATAAAATACAAGTTTTTATAATTATGAGATTTAGATTTAAATTTAAATTTAAATTTTTTTGACGACGGAGCCTCTTCAATGGAAAGATCGATTTCTTTTGAATACTCTTAAGGTGAGGAGACGTCTTTTAGCAATTCCTCCAGGTTGATGGAAGGGAGACCTAAAAGATGATTTTCGATATTTTTTAACTTCAAAAAAGATAGGATAGACAAGACCACTTAATTAAGACTTTTTTAGTATTAGAAGACTAATTAGGTACTGTCTTTTTGGATGGACGTTGTGAGGGTGCTAATCCTTCCTCACACGTAACCGAACTCCCAAACCTAGTTTTGATAAGTAGATCAGAACCTATTCTTTTTAAGGTACCTTAGTCAGGCTTAAGATTACTTTAAATTGGATAGATTCATAAAGGTGACTAATCACACCTAGTTAGATGATTAGTGGCGACTCCCTGTTTGTGTCTAGCATGCTGAATTCGTATTTGGCATGTTATGACAGGTACTACTATTGAAAAATCAGGATTATAGTGGTAGTTTTTATTTTTGTAACACAGGGTTCAATCAGGGTGTCAAGCAAAACAGTGGTTGAAGGGTAGTCTCTTTAGGAAAATTACAGGCATTAATTTCACTACATTTCGAGGGTTTAATTGGGTTCAGGTATCATGCTTGAAGGGTAGTTTTTTCATAGGTGCGTTTGGGCATCGATGTACTCCTATTTGTTTCATAAATAAATACATTGATGTTCAAAAAATATATATATAATAATAAAATTTATATATTTATTAGTTAATTATATATAAGAATTATTTATTATATTAAATTAAAAAATTATATAACATTTTTTTTAAAATAAAATTAAAACTAAAAACAATTACAAAGGGGTATTTTAGGAATCCCTCCCTGGAGAAATTTTGGTGTAATGTGCTGCACCTAATATCCAAACATACATTTCGGTGCGGTTGGGGCAAAAAAGTACCCCAACCGCATCAAACTAGGAGTCCGTTTGATTCCAAACGGACCTTAAGTAAATAAGAAAAATGTTAACTGTTTGGTTGATAAACTTTTTTAAATATTTATAAATTTTTTAAATTTAACTAACAATCACAAATAATTTTAAATTAATTCATATTAAATTATTATTATTTATTTAAACAATTTTTATTTTTATATGAATATATATATTAATATTAATATTAATATTAATATAATCATATTTTGTTAATTATCAAAACTAAATATGTGACAATTATTTATAAATTATATAATACAAACACATTTGAAAGTCCTAATTTCTAAAAATATAAACAAATTAATAAATAAATAATTTATTAATTTATTAATATTTAATGCTAAAACATATGGAAAGGAATTCAATCATCTAGAATTTATTTTTTATGGGCATCTAAATAAAAATATGTATATTTAAATAAATTATAGATAACTAAAATTTAAAAAGATAAAAATAATATCTAAAGGTACAGGAAGTTCAAGAACTTAGGCTATGCGTTGGGCCGAGCTTTAACGACAAGTTGGCTTTTTTCTTTCCTTTTTTTTATTCTTTTTTTATTCTTTCCTTTTTATTTCTTCTTTTCTTCCTTTCCCATTTTTTTTCTCGTGGAATTAGGTAGGGCGCGCGAACCTTAGTCCCAACCAAAATGCTCCGTTTCGAACCGACTATAAATACCCAATTTTTTTTTTTTTTTCATTCCTTCCTCCTCTCTCTGCCCTTTCCCAACGTCCCAAATCCTTCCATCTGAAAAAGCATGAAAATCTAATTTTCATCTAAAAAAATCTAAATTTCGACAAAAAATACCCAAATTTCTACGAAAAAATCCAAAATTCGGCCAAAAAATCAGAATCCGACGGTGGCTCTATGGTCCTCCGCCACTCTCCAGTGACCTTTTAAGCTCAAAGTATGCCCAAAAATCTCTCTCGGTGCTCTCTTTCTTGTTTTTCAATTAGTTTTCCTAAAAAATACCTAGAAAAACCTAAATCCTAAACTATCGTCTTCCTTTTCGTCCTCGTCGTCCATGATTCGATCGCCTCCAAAATTTCACTGAACCTTCCTCTCCCTCTATTCCTCCTTTTTTTCGTTAAAATTTCCAAAAATCTCAATAAATCTCTTAGAGCCGAAAACCTAGGAGAGAAATTTTTTTTTTTTTTTTTTTATGTGTTTTGATGTATTTTTTGGCTACCTTTGTCTTTTTTATCTTATGATTGATACTAGACCTGTCAATTGGGTGGGTGGTTAGGTTTGGATCGGGTCAATTCGAGTCAGGTAATTCGAGTCTTAAAAAATTCGGGTCAATTTCGGGTTTAAGTCTAGGGGTGAGCATTAATCGGTTTGAACCGATTTAACCGACCGAACCGATCAAATTTGGTTAATTCAGTTCGGTTTATTCGGTTTTGAAATTAGTCGGTTATGAAAATTGGTTTAGTCGGTTAGTTCGGTCGATTGTCGGTTTTCAAAATTGATAACCGAATAGACCGATCCTTTTAATTTTATTTTTAATTTAAATATAATATATTTATATAATAATTTGAAATTATATATAATATAATATATCATTTATATTATATAATAATATATAATATATAATAAATAAATTATTTTTTAAATAGTTAAAACCGATTAAACGAATTAAACCGACCAAGCCGACCGACATAAGTCGGTTTCGATTTTTTCGGTTTTAGAATCTTTGTCGGTCGGTTCGGTCGGTTTTATAAGTTTAGTCGGTTTAATTGGTTTTCGGAATTTTGAAACCAAACCGACCGAATGCTGACCTCTATTCAAGTCACTTCTGGCTCGGATCATTTCGGGTTCGGGTCATCTCGGATTCGGGTTCGGGACATTTCGGGTTTGGGTCATTCGTGTTTGACATTCAGATTATTCGGGTTCGGGTCATTCTACTTCGGGTCATTTCGGGTTTGACACTCGGGTTATTCGGGTTTAGGTCATTTCGGGTTTGACACTTGAGTCATGTTGGATTGAATTTATTAATTTTTAAAATTGAATCAGATTAAATGTAAACAGATTATTTGATCGAATCAGATTTTATTAGAATTTTATTGAAAGATAAAAAAAAATATATATTTAAAAATAAATAGGAAATTATCGTGTATCTGAAATAGTTACATGAGTCTATTTAGATATTTGAAAAATATATAATTTTATGTTTTTTGAAAGGTTCGAACCTTGATATATACTAAAAGTTTTACTAAGTGAACCAATTTAGAAGTTGAAATGATTTTTTACTAAAACTAAATTAGATTTAAGAACTTGACTTAAAAGTTTAAATATCAAGTGTAATAAAATATAATAATAAATGCTTATTCAAAATAAAAATATAATAATAAATATTATGAAATTAAATTAGTTAATTATGCTAAATATTTTTAAATTTTAAACATAATGTATAAAATTAAATTAATAAAATTTTTATAATAAGTAAAGATGCAACTCTTAACATATTGAAGTACTTACATATATAATATTTTTGTATAATGTATAATTCTTATTAGTGGAGGGATCTACTTACACTTTCACAACTTTATATACGATTAATATTTTAACAATTCGATCGTCATATTTCATATTCTTTATATATTTAACGGTTGAAAATTTTTTATATCGAACAAATAGTTAAACATTTTTAATTTACTCAAAACTCGACGTGTATGATCTACATTATAAAGATAGTATTGAAAAAGATAGTTTTCTCAATTGATATGATAGAGATATCGGATCGATTCGAAACTTTACGAGCACAACGAGTACAATTATATTGCTAAATCCAACAATCAATTTGTTAAAATATTAATCGTATAAAAATTTATGAAAGTGTATATAACTAATTTTGTTTTACACACTTTCATATCGTATCCAAATTTATATAATTATAAAATACCTTAAACACGATTATGACACGACAAAATATACGAACACGACACAGATATACAAATTGCCAGGTCTACTTGAGACCTGCTCATGGGTCAGGCCGGACCGTGACCCATAAATTTTCTATTTTCTTTATCCAAGTTTGGTCCTGAGCAGACCTGGGTCGGTCCACTGGCCCGTTTTATTGTTTTAATAATATTAAAAAATTGAATATTAATATTTATATATTTTTATAATTATATATTAAATAAAAAATATTTTTTTTATTATATAAATAGTGATTCGGGTTGGATCGACACGAAGTGAAAAAATCTACCCAAACCTGACCCTATATGAATCTGTTCTGTCAGACCAGAAGAGCTACCTGATCTTTAAAAAGGTCTAAGCTTGACAAACGGTGGATTCTTTTTCTTCTTTCCTTTCCAAGCCTTACTGACAAAGAGAGTAGAAAAACTTTGTTTTCAACTTAATTTTTTTCATGTACTTTGTTTCTTGAATCATCTAAATCTAATTCAATCATTCTCCACAGGCTAGTGTTTGGCCTTGATTATGTATGAAATCCCATTTCTTAATTAAGACACAGTATAATCAGTTTTCATTAGTGATAAGGAAATAGCCTTAAAACCTTGAGATTTCAAGTTTAAGTTTCATCATGCATGGATTTAATCCAACTTTCGTACTAGTTCTTTAATTGATTTATTTATGTAATTTAATTAATTGATCTCTTATATGTGTCCCATTATTTTTATTGTAATTGTATAGATTTATACATTATCGGTGAACTACATGATGTCAATTATTAATAATTAAAATTATTTATATTTATTTTTAAGAACTTTTACAATTTTATATATATTTTTTATTAACTAGGTTTAGCTACACGTGCGTTGCACGTAGGTGATATATCATGTAATTAATATATATCAAAATAATAATATATAATTAATGTTAATAATAATATAATTGTTATCTCTCTAAAAAAAAATTAAATTAAATTTTATAAAACTTATTATTGAAATCTTACTTGAATATCATGTAATGGTAGATATTGTCACCTTATATTTTGAATTCTTTTTATTGAATAGCTTGAAGAATGCTCAATAATAATTTATTATTGTACTTATTCCACACCCTTTCTGATGAAACTATTTATGTAACAATTAATCACTACCTTAGGATCCAATTTTCATAGTGAAATTAGCAATTGATAATATTTCTTTCTAATAACACTAAATTTAAATATTGCCTAATTCCCCAATCGAAGCATTGCCGAGTATGTGTTAATCGAGAAAAAATTGCTCTTAGGAAAGCACCAACCAATGTAATGCTCCCACAATTAGCTAATTTATAAGTTCGTAAAGTTATATCCTAAGCCTTAACATGATATGATCACTAAAGCTAGCATTATCGATAGAGTTGATAAAAAATTAAAATTTTCATGGATGCAAGTGAGATAGTAAAAGGGGAAAACTATATAATTTAGAGAGATAACTGTATTGATATTATAATTTATAGCAAATAGTCTCCTCCAATACATGCAATAAAGTATAATAAAACTCGTTAAAAATCTTGTGCTTAAAATTAGACTAATTCAACTTGTAAATCAACTTATCTTTAGTGAAATTAAATTAGGGAAAGCATAAGAGAAATTGTTTTCACCCGGTAATACAAACAAACAATTACATATATATATATATATATATATATATATATATATTAGTTTCTTAAAAGTTTTTGCGTCAATTATAAAAGAAGTTTGGGAATTTTTACACACTTTCAACTAATTTATAAATATTAACCACAAAACAAAGTCTAAGTTTTCAAGCTCCGTGTGATTTGAAAATCAGCTTCCCTTTTTATGTCTGTGATCAGTATATATGCCCATAAATTATCCATCCAAGTAGTGCAAATTAGCTAAGCAACACGTCAAAAAAGAAAAATTAGCAAGGTATATTAATATTATTTATTTAATTTTGTATTTGAAAATAAAGAGAATGAATTCAAATTGAAAACCCACGAATCAAAATGAATCTTTAATGATGATTGTAAACTTAAACAAATAAATAATATAATATCAATTACCTCATGGTTTGAATTTCAACATTTGCAATCATTTTTTTTTTTAATTTCAAATTACTACCTCTTTTATACAAAAAAAAAAAAAAAAGATCGATTGAAGCCATTTCTAGTCTCAACACAAAGAATTTCAAATTGTAAAATCATTTCTTAACCGAGTGATTATCAGCCAACGAAAAAAAATATGTGAACTGGATTTTCTTTTTAGCTTCTTCGATAATATATATTTGTCAAAAAGTGTTGAACAAAATTATTCAATGATAAGAATTAAGCCTAAAAGGGAAAGAAGTAAATAATAATTATGATTAAAATAATTAGGATTAATTAATGATTTATAGTAGTCTATAAGAAAATTAGATTTTTATTAACAGAATTAATAAATCATTATCAATTGTTATTTTGGTTATTAAAATAATTAGGATTAATTAATGACTTGTTAGCTCGTTTTATATAGCTACGGGAAAAATGGTTATTTTGGTTGTATTTTGTTCAGCATTCGGGGTTACACACTGTCTACACTGCATTGTGGTTGTGAACAGGTTTTTATTGTCTTCAAAGAAAGATTTTGGCTGTAAACAGAAGGGTGTTGGGATGCATCGGGCACCTCACTGTTTTATATTGAATTGTTATTACATAGTCGGTTAAGGACTGGTTCTATTGGTTGGGCTGGTTATTAGAGATTTGATTCTTGTAACAAAATGGTTTTGAGGTTGATTAATCTAGTATCACAGGGTTCAATCAGGGATTCAAGCTTGGTTTGCTTGAAGGGTAGTCACTAAGGTGTTTACACATTACTTTTTTGTAACGTGTGGGTTCATTCGGATTCAGGCTTTTTGCTTGAAGGGTAGATTCTGTTTTAGGGAATTTGGATTTTTTTTGTAGATCATTACTCTTGTCTATCTCCTTTTAATCAATAAAATATTGTTTTGATGTTCAAAAAAAAAAAATCATTATCAAGGATAAAATTGTTAAGAAAATCAATAAATCATTACTTATGATTTGTAGTAGCCTATAAGAAAATTAAACTTTTTATTAAAAAAATTAATAAATCATTATCAAGGATAAAATAGTTTAAAAAATAATTAAAATCATTATTAAGGATAAAATAATTAAAATTTAATATTAAGGATAAAATAGTTAATTTAAAAATTAGCAAAGGTATATATGTCAAAATAATTAAATTTCAGTATTAAGAAGTATATGACAAAGAAAATTTGGAGTCAAATAATAATTTTATTTATCAAAAGTTGAAAGTTACAATATTTGGGAATTTTTTTTTTTATATGGGAATTCTTAAAGATAAAGAAAATCCTTTGATTCTTTTCTTCGTAGGGAAACTTTGCTTCAAGGATCTTTTAACTTGTTCTTGAATCAAAAAAATTTGTCTCAAGGATCTTGAAATTTGTTTCAAGGGTCTTGAAGACTTGATCAAGAAATTTGATTTAAGGGTCTTGAAAGACTTAATCTTGAATAAGGTTTGCTTCAATTTGATCCAAAATTTATGGAATCTTAAAAATCTTGGAATTTAATCCCAAATTTAGAGATTCTTGGAATTGTTGAAATTTGATGTCAATTTAGGGGTTCTTAAATCTTCAGGCTTAGACCTTCATATCTTTTTTCTTGGACTTGATTGGTGGAATTTTGGAAACTTTCTTTCCCCAAATTGTTTTTAGGCTTTCTTTACCCAAATTGTGCTTCAAAAGTCTTGTTGACTTGATCTTGAACACACGTGGTTTGCTTCAAGGGTTTTCGAGATTTGATCTTGAGCAAACAAAATTTATCTTCTTTTGATTAACACAAGATTAAAGAGCAACTTATTGAGAATTCTTGCGAACAGGCACAGACGGACGGTGTTCTCCAAAATTTCTTGAATTCTTCAAAGCCTAATTCTTGGGACTTTAAAGAGGCTTGGAATCTTCAAAATCTTCTTCTTCTCTTTAGACTTGTGAATTGTGTTGAATAACTTAGGAGAGGTCCCTATTTACAGTGCTAGTCTACTATGTGAGATAGAGTTTTAAAAGGATTTAAACTCTTTGCAAAGGAATTTTAAAATAACTTTAATTGGATGACCCATAAATCTTTGCAATTTGATTGATTAACCAAAATTATGAATTTATCTTTAAATTATTTAATTTAATTTAAAGATGAATTGAATGATTCATAGTTGAACTTTGATTAAACAAAAATTCCTTAATTAAAAGAAATTTCATTTGACATGTGTCAATTTATAATTTATCAAAAATTTCTTATTCTACATAAAGATAACATAGTTAATTTTAAAAATTAGTAAGGGTATATATGTTGTTCACTATTTATACTTTTGGAGTTGGTGCTTTTATATATACTAGGTTTAGCTACACGTGCGTTGCAAGTGGGTGATAAATCATGTAATTAATATATATCAAAATAATATAATTGTTTTCTCTCTAAAAAATATTAAAATTAAATTAAATTTTATGAAATATATTATTGAAATTTTACTTGAAAATTAAAAAAAAAAAATTGAAATTTATTCTTTCTTTAATTGAAATTAAATTATCATGTTAACGTGTAAATCTTATCACTTTTTAAGCGTGCTTGTTTTCTTTATGGAAGGGTTAATTACAATGGATGAGATTGTTGATGTGTTCAATTGAAAGATCCCTACAATAAAAAAAATTGATGCAAATTATTTTACTTTATTTAGAATACTTATATATAATAAAAAAATTACCTCGATATGTATAGCCTTTAATATTTGATAATACAACAATTGATTTTTTTATCTATTAGCTCCTCCAACAATTGACCTTCAATTTCTGCAATATCTTCCCATAGTGCAATTGACATAACTTATTTCCTACATATAAGTCATTTGAAAAAAATATCAATTAATATATCATATTAAAATTTACAAAAAAAAAAATTAAGTACATATATAAGAGTATTATCTTATTAAAGCTTACTTTTGATTCAATAGTGTCATCTCTCGCTTAACTTTTTGCATATTAATGCAATGATTGATATCAACAATAATATCGAAAATGTCTATGTCAAAACAAATGTTAGTTAACAATATAAAATAAAGTTTGTAGTAAATGATTAAAAATAATAATTTAACATTTTACCAAAAGAATAGAGATGAAAAAAAAAGAAGCCAGCATACCAAATATTTCTCACCTAGGAAGATCTTTGACTCTATCAAGCGGATGATAATTTAGCAATAATTTCCAAATCGATAGCACTTTTTTCTTCATTGACGTTAGTGTACACCGTCAAAATCAATTCAATTTTTTTGTTGACATATGAGAATGCAATGTTTATTCCTTGAACTTTACCATTTTATATGATATAAGTCTTATTTTTTAACAAAGTATCTTTGAATTTCAATATTGCTTCAGTAAACAATACTGCTAAGATTTTAGTTCCCTCCAAAAAAAAAATTAAACAAAATCTTGGATCCAAACATTATGTTAAACTAAAAAGTAATAATGAAATCTTACATCTTCATTTATTAAATCATCTTATGTAGTTTTCTTGATTTTGATAGGCCAAAGTAATGTTTCACTCTATGTTGAGTTTCTGAATGTGCATGAAGTAAATATCTCGTTCAAATGGAAAATTTAGATTGTTTCCTTCAACCAGCAACTTGATCTGCTGATGGTCCATCGTAAACTCTTTGATCAAGATTAGCATTTGCTACAGTATGAATTTAAAATCTACAAATGAAGAGAAATCTTTTAATCTGCTAAAAAATTGGGCATATGGATTTCCTTCTAGAACTTTCATTAACACCTTCATAATTTCTGCATTTAGGTTGGCATCTTGTAGTATTCTCATCTTATTTTGAAGTTCATTGTTAGTATAATAGAAGTATAATTGGAAATAACATGGATTGGTCGCTTCAGGTATCAATGATGGAAGATCATGATATATTTGTCCTTGTGCTCGAAACGTTTAAGTATTGTTTCTTTAAGATGGATATTTCTTATCTAGATAAACTCAAAAGATGTGAATGAGATTATACTATTGTACGCTCTTATTTGCTTTTGAAATAACAAAGCTTCATCAGATTGAAATGTAAGAAAATTATACAATTTATTAAAAATTTGAGTTGCAGCTAACTTAATTTTTTCATTGCTACAATAAAAATATGATGTCTCATATTGAAATCTTTTAGCATCACAATGGATGCAAAAAGGAATCCTATGTAGCTCATGCACTGAAGAGAATGAAGGATTATTTAATATTTCTCCTATAAAATTAAAAAATAAGTTATTTTCTATTTCAATTTTAATAAGCAAAATTTTAAAATATTTGCTAAGGTTTATCAATTTTTATACATTAGTAACCTTCTTTCTCATATGAAGTAGATAAAACTGCACATAACCATTCAATTTTTTTTTCTCTGTGTAGCTTGGTTGTTTGATGTCTCAATAGACTAAAATATAATTGTAAGTTGTACGAATTGTACGACGAATTCTTTTATTTTCTGAAAATTATTTGTAGTACACAGTTTAGATGTGTAACAAATATATATATATAGAAATTGGAATATTAAATAATTAGATAAATATAATAAGATTCGAACCTTGACTTGTTGGCATTTTTTCTCCAAAGTTATGGATGTGATCTTTGATTCAATAAATCGGAGCTTCAAATATAAATGATCATAACTAAATTTAACAATAATGAGAATTAATAAGTACATAAAATGTAAAAAAAAAAAAAAAATCATAACTATTTTTAAAAAAACTAAGATTTAATAAGTAGCAAAGTAAAAGAATCAGTTCACTTAGCTTTAGCAATAGGCATAAAAAAAGTTAACCACAAAATGAAATCTAAGTTTTCAAACTTCGTGCGATTTGAAATCAACTTCCCTTTTTATGTCCGTGATCAATATATATGCCCATAAATTATCCATCTAAGTAGTACAAATTGGCTAAGCAACATGTCAAAAAAGAAAAATAATGTCGCACTATTTGTTTTGCACTATATGTACTTGCAAAAAAAAAAAAAAAACACACATATATATATTTTTAACAGGGTTCCATAAAAAATAAAATATAATAGATTGTTACAAATAGGGTTAGAAAATCAATATAAATTAAGATTTAGATAGATTATAAAAGCAATAGAGTCACCTTATTGTGTAAAAGAAACATATTACAAATAAGGCTACAAAATCAGTAGAAATTAAAACTTAGATATAGATCATAAAATCAATAGAATGAGCTTACGGTGTAAAAGAAGCAGTAGCATAAAATAAACTAATCATGACATCTATCTTTATATGCGAAAACTTAATTAGGGTTTTTCTATGAAGAGCTTTTTCTACTTTGATTAGGATATAATTAATAATAATAACTAATAAAATAATTAGGCCTAAAATGGAAGATGCAAATAATAATTAGGCCTAAACTAATTAGGATTTATTAATGATTTGTACTATCCTTAAAAGAAAATAGATTTTTTTTTTAAAAAGAAATTAATAAATCATTATCAAGGATAAAATAGTTTTAAAAAATTAATAAATCATTATTAAGGATAAAATAATAAATTTTAGCATTAATGATAAAATAATTAATTTTAAAAATTAGCAAGGTATAGTAATATTATTTATTTAATTTTTTGTATTTTAAAATAGAGAGAATGAATTCAAATTAAGGAGCCATGGATCTTTAACGACGATTGTAAACTTAAACAAACAAATAATATAACATTGATTATCTCATGATTCGAATCCCAACATTTACTATCCCTTTCTTCAATCTCAGATTGTGACTTATTTTGTAAAAAAAAATATATATATACCGATTAAAGCCATCTCAAGTTTCAAAATCAAGAACTTCAAATCGTAAAATCATTTTTTGACCGAGTGATCATCAGTCAACCAAAGAAATACATGGACTGTATTTTCTTTTCAGATTCTCTGATAATATATATTTGTCAAAAAGTGTTGGACAGAACTGTTCAAGGATAAGAATTAGTCTAAAACGGAAAGATGCAAATAATAATTAGGCTTAAAATAATTATGATTAATTAATGATTTGTAGTAGCATATGATAAAATTAGATTTTTATTAAAATAATTAATAGATCATTATCAAGGATAAATTTGTTAAAAAAAATTAATAAATCATTATTAATGATTTGTGTACTGCCTATAAAAAAATTAGATTTTTTTATTAAAAAATGATAAATCATTATCAAGGATAAAATAGTTAAAAATTTAATAAGTCATTATTAAAGATAAAATAATTAAATTTCAATATTAAGGATAAAATAGTTAATTTTAAAAATTAGTAAGGATATATATGTCAAAATAATTAAATTTCAGCATTAATAATAAAATAGTTAATTTTAAAAATTAGTAAGGGTATATATTTTAAAAATTAGTTAGGATATATATGTCAAAATAATTAAATGTTAACATTAAAGATAAAATAGTTAATTTTAAAAATTAACAAGGGAATATATGTCATTTACTATTTGTAATTTTGAAGTTGGTGCTTTTATATATATATATATATATATATATATATATATATATATGATGTGGTATCATATAATTTACTGACAATGTATAACTTTATACACAGATAATACATCAAATATAATTGCGCGAATTATTGCAATTAACAATTTGAACTTGGCATTGGATTGGAGAGTGGAGATTATAACAGAAAATTAGCATTAATGCTGAGAATGGGCACCTCTCTGACATGAAAATTTGTAGAATATGTGAAGAAAAGTTAATTTTCATGCCATCATAAAATTTTGAAGGAAAGAATTGTTTGACAAACAAAAAGGCATTTAGTAAATTACAGAAATTTGAAGTTGGGATTTATGGATCAACAAGCAAATCATCTGCAAAAGTATGGTATTGGAATGGTCATTGTTGGGAGCTGGATTTATCTTCTTCTTCATCTTTTAGTGTGTTCATCATTACAGCAACTTGATTTATGCTTGGCCTTTCATAAGGATTAGGATTTATGCACTTGAGTGCTATCTGTAAAAGGATCAGCATCCTGTCTTCACTTGCACCTTCCAAAATTAAGGCCCTGTCAAAGACTTCAACAGTCCATTCCTCTCTAACCACTGAGTGCACCCATCGAGCCAAATCGAACCCATTATTCTGGATCAGCTTTCCTGTTAGAAGTTGAAGAAGAATCACCCCAAAACTATAGATGTCTGCTTTAAAGCTTCCATAGATTTGGCCAGGATCCAAATCATTTTTTTTGAAGCTGTTGGATTGGGAATGAGATGATGGGTCTTGACTATCGAAAACCATTAGCCCATATTCACTGATACATGGATCCATATTTTTGTTGAACAGTATGTTTGTGGATTTCAGGTTCCCATGAGCAATTCCATCTTCACGGAGCTCCTCATGCATAAATGCTAAAGCCTCAGCAACACTAGCTGCAAAATTTAATCTGCTTTCCCACTCGAATGCCTGCCCATTTTGGGATCCTGAATCAACAAGGAAGCATATTTTTATTAACTTCTCTTTTCCTGTCTAGTCTAAACTTCTATTAAGTAGTTAATTTTTTTCCAATCATTAGTCGATAAAAAGATAAAGGAGAAGACTGTCTCACTGTCAGTCTGTCATTAGCAGGGATTTAATTGCGGTCGGGTCGCGTTTATCACGGCTGGTTGCAGACAGACGTAATGAGTGTTATCGCGATCAATTACGATAAATACTGACGGAGAATATCGGTGACGAAAAAAACCAAAATCGTAAAATAGCAACGGTAAAATCGCGCTATTTAAATCTCTGGTCATTAAGCTAGAGGATGGGGGTAGCTGAGCAGCATACCCCAAAGTAAAAGCAGGGCAAACTGTTTCAAGTTCCATTTCTATTATGAAATATCTTAAGCAGCCAAGGGAAGAAAAGCCAGTTTTCCCTGTAAGTGTGGTGATTCCTGGCAGGGAGCACAAACTACTGTGCGTCTACTTTTTGTGCCTACATATCTGTTGCATGTTCCACGGAAGTTAATTTTAAGGTATTAAATCACATTCTAGAGTAAAATTGGTGAGAATGAAATTACCCTGGAGTAGCCTGAAAAGACTGCCATTCGGTTGATATTCATATACCAAGAGCTTCTCTTGCTTGGAACAATAAAATGCAAGTGATGGCAATACATTCGGATGCCTTGCCTGGTCCAGCCTCTGCATTCTCCTCTTGAAGTCTTGACTTGTAACACTCCAATCCTTTATCCTCTTCACAGCCAAGGTTGTCGCCCCATTATCAAGCATTACCTTGTAAAGGCTTCCATGTTTCCCCTTTCCAAGCAATTCAGCTGGAGCTCGAAGCAGGTCCTCAAACCTTAAACCTTGGGCTGTTGGACTTCTAAGAACTACAAGGGATGACATTGACAAAGCCACTCCACTCTCAACAGAAGATCTATGTTCAATGGTCTTGGATTCGTTGGAAGTACTGCTACTGTTTGCTTCCACTCTCTTTTTCGTAACATCGGCCTCGTCTTCTTTTGGCTTCTTTTTACTGACAAATTTAAAGGCAACGAATAACAGAATAATAAGGCCTAGAACAGCATAACCAGAGTAGATAAGAATCTGCTTGCTGGATGAATCTTTAGATTTCCGTGTTGATGATGGGCATGCCTTTGAGATTAATTCTCCACATAGTTCAGGATTACCTGACCAACTGTCAGCAAAGAACCGGCCTTTTACATCAGGAAGTGGACCACTGAAATTGTTGTTAGAGACATTGAACTTTAGCAGATTGGAGAAATCAAGATTTGGTATCTCTCTACTAAGCTGATTATTCGGAGCAAGGAAAGTAATTAGGCCTGAAATTCGAGACAAATCAGGAACCTCGCCGGAGAAGTTATTGTTGGATATATCAAAGCTTTTCAAATTACTCAACTGTTTCAGAGAATCTGGAAGGTGACCGGATAATTGGTTCCCATTTAAATACAGATGGGTCAAACGTTTGCAATTCCCTATCTCTTCTGATATCGATCCAACAACATTGTTCTTGTTCAGGCTAAGCACGGAAAGTGAACTTGCCCTGCAGACTGAACCAATATCTACAACTCCAGTGAGATTTAACTCATCAAGAACTACTTTTTTCACGGATTGCAACTGCAAATCACATGATACGCCTCTCCATTTGTCTTTGCAGGGGTCTGAAGTCATGTTCCAACCCCAACTTTGATCTCTCTCTAGATTTACAGCTGCAAGTTTGTTCATGAATCCCACCAGGGATTGCTTCACTTCTTCATCTTCTGAATTTGACACATGGGAGAGGAGAAAGATCAAAATGGGTAGTACCCGGATGAAAACTCGGTTCATTTTCGACGAACAAGCAAGGTTTAGCAACAAAAATGCGCAGGATGATCTGCTTTTGACAACTTTATTAAAAGGGTTTGCTTGATCATGAATTGTTGTAGAACGAACTGACCAAATAACAAAGCGGGAACTGTTGCACTGCCCACTTCTGCTTGCCAAATGGCTGAATTTACATAGACGGCCAAAGTGGAATTTTAAAATTGATTGCCGGCAAAGTGAAATAGTCGAGAACTTTTGAAATGCCATGTGTCGTTCTCAGTTGGCGTCTCTGTTCAGAAGTCAATTCTTCAGGGTCTAGAAAAACATTAATTTTACTGCACACCAATTATATGTTGAATGAAAAAAAAAAGTTTTTTATTAAAATTATTTATTGGTTAATTTGTAGGTTTTTTTTTTTTATCACAATAGAAACAAAAAAAATTATTTACCGAAATACCGTTGTTTTCAAATTAATTTCTAAATCCTCTTATTTTTAACAAGTTGGAAAATCGTCATTGGCCATAATGATTTTTCAACTGTATTTTTCAAAAAAAAATGAAAAAATCAGTTGGGAAATCGCCATATTCCCAACTGATTTTTTTTATTTTTTGTATTTTAATATTAAAAATTACAAATGGTATAAAAAAAATTAAAAAAAATCCCTTGGTTTGTTTTTTACTTTTTTACAATATATATCCTAAAATTTTATAATTTATTTAATTTTATAATTTTATAAAAAATAAAATTTAATTTCTTATTGAAATTTAAAAAAAAAAAAATTCTTATTGAAATTTTATAAAAAAAAAAAATTTATTGAAATTTTATAAAAAATAAAATTTAATTTTTTATTGAATTTTTTATAAAAAATAAAATTTAATTTCTTATTGAAGTTTTATAAAAAATAAATTTTAATTTTTTATTGAAATTTTATAAAAAATTAAATTTAATTATTATTGAAATTTTAGGAAAAATAAAATTTAATTTGTTATCTTAATTTTATAAAAAATAAAATTTTTGATACAGAAAAAAATTGAGTTTCTTTGTCTCTAAATTTAAGTATTAATTAAAGTTGAATAAATAATTACATATTTATGCTCATTTACATTAATTTTAAGCTTATAAAGTATCAATAATCCGATCAACAATAAACCCTTTGACCACAAAAATATAGTGTTGATATACAATATTTATTAATGAATCTAGACAGTTTCATTTTTTTTTTAATTTCTAATCTACTTTAACTACTTGAGAAAAATATTATAAATTTAAGGTTTTTTTTTTTTTTTAATTTGCAATATCTAAAAGTCAGATCAATATACATATCATCTGAAGTAATACTCAATTGGTCCCTTATTTCATTATTAAATAGTAATACAGTATTATGGAGAAGTTATAAACATTAAATTTTAAATTCATGTCTTTATCTTTGTCTTTCATTTTCAGCAACCAAATTATTCCAAAATTTAACACAAACCAAAGGTTAGAAGCTTAGATCTAAAATAATCCAGAATAAAAAAATTGGCCTAACAAATGAAATTCTCTCCAATCGTCAGAAACTAAAAACAACATATTCTATAACTATTCTGTAAATTGGAGAACTTACCTTGTCATTAGGGACATCAATAAATGCACCATATCCATCAAGCATGTTGAAGTTCAAGGGTTAGGAGAAAAGTAGATATCATCAAGCATGTTGAACTTACCTTGTCATTAGAGAGTTTTCTTATTTTTATAAAATTTCAATAAGAAATTAATTTTTTTTATATAAAATTTCAATAAGAAATTTAATTTTTTTTTTTAAATTTTAATAAGAAATTTAATTTAATTTTTTTATAAAATTATAAAATTAAATAAATTATAAAATTTTAGTATATATATTGTAAAAAAATAAAAAAGAAACCAAGGGATTTTTTTTAAAATTTTTTTTTATACCGTTTGCAATTTTTAATATTAAAATACAAAAAAAATGAAAAAATCAGTTGGAAAATCGCCATGGGCCATGGCGATTTCCCAACTTTATTTTTCAAATTTTTTTAAAAATACAGTTGGAAAATCGCAATGGGCCATGGCGATTTCCCAACTTATTAAAAATAAGCGGATTTTGGGAATTAATTTGAAAACAACGGTATTTCGGTAAATAATTTTTTTTGGCTATATTGTGATAAAAAAAACCTTAATTTGTAAGTATGGATAGATTTTTTCTTTTAAAAATGGGTAATTTTAGAAAAAAAATTGATAAATTTTTTAAAAATAAAAATTATAAAATCATCAATACTCTTGTTATATTTTTTGATATAATAATTTATTTAATTTTTTATTTAATTTCTTAAACTGAATTGATGTCACTTACTTTTTGATACTAACTTAGTCACTCCTTTATATATAGTATAGATATAGATATCTACAGTAAAATGCGGCTTTGTCATTGATCTAAATCCAGCAATTAAATGAAAGAAAGACGGCAAAAGCATGGAATTTCTCAGCCGAAACCATTAAGTTTTAGCAAGCTTCAGGTTTTTGACTGACATTATGCAAATGCATGTTAAGCTGAAAGCAACCCTTAATAGAAAAATAAGTGAAATGACTGATTCTCTTCTCAGTTGTTTCATTCACAATGTGACTAACGCAGTTCCAATTAATTAATATCTTTCTATATAAAACTGGGGACCTTCCACTCCATACAACACCTTGGATATTTGCAATTCGACACAACTACGTTGTTCAGACTCGGGTGTGAATGTCGGACACGGTTATGTTCAAACTTTTTTAAGATTTTCATATATTCGAAGAATCCTTGGAGGATCATATCTCCATACCCATGTCCGGATAGAAGTCAGACACGGATACTTCAAGAAATATTTAAGAGTCGGAACAACATAGCGATACAAGCACTTACAAATATTTGCAAAGAACCTTATTAAGTTATTTTCCAGCATAAGGTTAAAACAAATGTAAACAAATACTAAGCATATACAAACACAAGACAATGTATTCTCCTAGTACAGGAGCTATTGGGAAAGAAGATAGAAGCTGGTGTTTAATAAGAATATTTGATTTAATGTATCAATTGTTCTTTCCATTTTCCTTGTGGGACACAGTATGTTGAAATCACTAACTTCACTTACCACTTCTATTTTTCTATGCTGAGGAGAACAATGAAGGGGGTTCATCATCGCTTTTATCAGGTGTTTAATTCGTAGAAGCCAGATCTTCCAAGGTAAGTTATGGATCTGCAAGTCCAGCAATTTCATCATCACTAGATCCAGTTTCTTCATCAGTGACATCTTCATCATCATCGGTCTCCTCGTCAGCTGTCGGTTTTGTGATGTTTTCTTTCTTTGCATATCGCTCACGGTATTCTGTTTTCATAAAGAAAAAGACACTAGTTACATCACTCTTATGTTACTCGCACTCGGGTGTGAGTGTCGGACACGGGTATGTTTGATTTAATCTAAGTTTTTTCATGTATTTGGAGTGTCCTTGGAGGATCATACCCATGTCCAGATATGCGTTGGCCAAGGGTACTTCAAGAAAAATGAAAAGTTGGAGCAACATAGCATCACTCCGCCTAGATAAGAATACTTATTGAACAACCACCCTCTCTTTCTTGCACACATCTCCAAATGTACAGAGTACAACATTTCTTTGGAGCCATTTGACTCGAGCAATCATGTCATGAATGCGAGAGAAAGAAGAGTAAACCAAGTCAGTATATTCACCTTTTACTTTTTGATCATATTGCTTCCGATCCTTCATCATCAATGAAGCCGCATCCCCATTTAGGGGGTCTGAAGGGTTTGGATAAAGCAAGAGTTGTGGAAGAAAAACTTCAAAAATATTTAAAAGATCTGCAGCGACAGGAAAAAGATAGATATCGTATATAGCTAAAGTCCCCTTACAAATTCCAGAAAGAAAGCAGATTTTACTAATTCATATGTGGGAGAAGAAAGGGTAATAGTGCAAAATATGTATACGGACATTGTAAAGGTGCCAATGAAGAAAATGAATAAGGTCTGCTGCTTATTAGTAAGCAATGGTAGTAGACTGATGCTTACCAAACATTGGACTCCATGATTGGTTAATAACATCCAAGCATACGGAACCGGACCTGCAATATTTGAATACAGAAAAAATTTCGGTTCTGTCAAAACTTTGAACAACAACCAGCATGGCAAATCAGAAATATAAAAAGGTTACCAGAATCCTTGTCTATAAAGAATTAATACAAGAGCATCTTAAGTATTTTTCTTAGCCAAACCATTCCACTTTTTAGATGGCTGACCTTGACAGCTCAATGAGATCATTTTTGAAGACAGTTAAAAAAAGAAAAAAACTACAGCAAAAGATATTACAGTTTGTAATAGTCAATTTTGAAATTATAAATTCCTCACATTTCATCAACATTTGGGTGGAATATCTTGTTCACAAATCCAATAGAAGGAGACTTGTATGGATAAGCATCCGGAAGCTCAACCCGGATTTTCCAAACCCCACCTTCATACAGACCTGTAAGCATTGCAGTTGATATTAAAGAAGGAAAAGTGGATTCAAAACGAGTACTTGGACTTCCAACGGAAACAATGGTTATAGGCTATAGCAGACCTATAAAAGAATAAAAGACGAAGAAAACTCTCCAAGCACAACAAAGTTTCAAAATCAAATCTGCTCCGAATAAAAGGAAAAAGAAAAAAGAGAGGTGTGTGAGAGAGATAAAGCCCTCTAAGTGTATAATAAATTTAATCAATTTAACAATATGTTCCCAAATTTATAAGTAAATATAACACTATGGAACAGTTCTCTGATGGTTCCGTACCTGTTTTTGACTTCCCTGTATTATGGGGTGCTAATTTTGGGAATTTAATCATCTAGGTGTTTTGGTTAACTTTGTAATGTTGGATTTTGTATCATCTGCTTTTTTAATAAAAATTAACTTAAAAAAAAACGGGTGACTAGTGCTGCCCCGAAGTGCTTACTTAAACATATAAATACTATGCGAGACGGATCATATCAAATACATAATCAGAGAACATAAATTGAACAGATTAGCATAATCATACTTTCTTTGGGACCATGAAATTTGACGTTGAATTCGTTGAGTCCATCATTTATTGTTTCCACATTGTAATCACTCATCATCCTGGATAAAATGAATATGTAAGAAGTGCCAAAGAGATAAAAACTCATTAGCATCTCAGACTAAAATCCAAAATTTAGGCAGCAATTTCTAAATTCAGTAAAGCTTTCACAAAGTGGAAATGGGAAAAGTTCATTTAAATAAAGTAGAAGTACCAAGAAATGAAATAGTCAATAAGGCAAACAAAAAGAGAAATCCATCTCTAGGGTTGTTATAAGTCAGAGGATGCCCTATCAAAATGCAATAAACTCGCCACAGAGTAAAGGTGAATTCTGAAAACCATTAATATATCTGCCTATGTTGCTCCAACTATTCATTTTTCTTTAAGTACCCGTGTCCGAAGCATATCCGGATATGGATATAGGGATATGATCGTCCAAGGACCCTCCAAATACATGGAAATCTTGGAAAAATTGAATATACCCGTGTCAGACACATACCCATGTCCGACACTCACACCCAAGTCCAATTAACATAGTATCTTGCTGTTCATGGATTTCTTAATTGTGGAAAAGAAACAGAAACAGTACCATAGACACAGTTGAATTTCATGAGTATTTAATGAATAATGGCCATTCAAATTAACAATCCCATTCAGGTTATAGTCCTGCCCCGCCCTCTCTATCTCTCTCTCTCTAAGGGAACATTCATTTTGCAACTGCTTCTCATAATCACTCTGCTTAAGCTGCCATGCTTGAAATGAGGGAGTCTAACATCTCAAACGACCTCATGTCCTAACATTTTCAGATAAAACCACATTAAAGCTATCTACAGATTAACTGCAAACAGCAAAGTAAAAGTTCTATTCTCACTTGAAACTGAAAGGTAGTTGTTAACCAAAATAAACCATCTATCCAACGCTCTGAACCTCGAATAACAGGTGTAAAGAAATTTTATTCACTTATCATGTAGTCTACAAACTTCTTCATGATAATCTTCAAACATAAATCAATACTATCTCCCCCTTTTCAAGTTGCCTAACAATAGACCTTCATACAACCCATATTTACAAAAAATAGCAAGACAGAAATGAGTTAACAAGACTGACAAATCAAACTGAATCAATTTACAGCACTCTGCTGTCTGTCAGTCCCTATATTAGCTTATTTCAACACGCAGTCATTTATCAGATTATAAATGTTTCAATTCAACAAATTCAATTCCAGTTACCATCTTTGCTACAAACATCTTCATGATTCTACCCCTGTTAGGCTTAAGGTTCAAAACATCCCAACTTATCCAAATCACTTGTTCTGTGATTAAGAAAGCTGGTCTGGGTGCCTCGGCCACACTAACTGCTGGCACCGACTTAGAAAATTGCAAAGAACAGTGCCCAAAAACAACATGGAAAATATTATTTCAGTAAAGGCAATATAATTGCAAACTATCTCAACATCAAAATTCAAAAGAGAAAGAGATCGAATCATGTGAGCCTAAAACACCGCTGAATATGGAGATGTAAAATATGTAGGAGAAACTTACAACTTCATTACATCCATTTCTCTCCTCTTGCTCGGGGAAGACATTTTAAGCCAATATAATTAAATTCCAAACTACCTGCAAAATATCAGCAGTAAAATTACTTTATGCATTTTCTGCAAAATAAAATTTAAGAAATGAACTTCACATTTTACACACTTCTATATCCAAAATATTCTTATTTCTAAAACATTTTAGGACAATCTAATCTGATATGCGAGAAAAGGCACATATTAACTTGTATAAACCTAAAACCGTATAGGGTAAAGCAAAATGTTGCATTCTAAGAAACTTCAGATTTTATGTAGTGCACCAAAAATAAATGTTGATGAGAGATAAAAACAAGTATATACATTTGAGAGAACTACTACCAAACAAAACACATCATTGTTTGCACAGAGTCCATTTGAAAGTTAACTTTTCTAAGTGTTTTGGGTGTAGAATAGTGAGTTTTGAATATTTCACATAGTCTATGTAACTAAAGGAATCCTCAAATCAATCAAAGTAAATTATTCCCTACACTTATATAGCAGTGCTTACCGCTTAGAAAGAAAGGTCCAGACATGTCTTTTTTCTATGCTTATGTTTATTTTCCAATTTCACAATTACACAGGATAACAACCTATAAATTATGACTAATTTAATTCACTTATTCTTAATCCTACTCTTTTGGAAATAGCTAGGCCAAAACATCCTGAAATCAATTTAAAGCTCAAAAGCTTGCTATGTAGATCAAAAGCTTTAACTCCAATATGAGCCAATAACTTCAGCAACAAGTACATCAGTTCAAAAAGTTGAATTAAAGCTAAGTACAATGTTAAAGAACACTTTTCATGCAAAATGACCGTATAATATTTGATTATCCAAGTAAAAGATGTGTCACATTCATACACGTTAAGTTATAAGTAACTGAGGCAGATGACTGAAAGCCAGTATGGTCAAGCAATATAGCATATTTGACATAAAGAAAATAACAAATGGAAGAAAAAGAATGTGATAACTTTTCAAACTGATTTCAAATTCTCAAACAAGCAATATTGTCTTAGCACAATCTCTTAACAAGAAAATTTCCTCCCTAAAATGTGAAAAATCTTTATTTAATGATTTTTAATATCAAAAGAATCTGAAGAAGTGAGTAAATGTTTGTAATTAGAACCACAACTTCAAAGATCTTTAGTTACTTGGATTGGCATATGACCCTGAACCAAAGCTGCAAGGTTTTGGAAATTTTGACAAGTTTGTTCATGCACACACTAGCTAGATGCTAAGATCCAAACTTAGCATCTTCATATTCTTCTGACACAAATCCAAAATGCAAAAAGATCTAAAACTAGAAGATTCAAGCCTATACTTCAATTCCCAGTAATCCATAGATATTAATACTGGTCCAAATCTAGTATATAAAATTCTCAACTAGCACACTGAAAAATCAAAAAAGGCAAAAACTTCAAACCACTGCTTGCTGCTTAAGAGTGACACAAACCGTGCTAAGCATAAAATATATTAAACCCATCTCATGAATCAACAACTTAACTATTCTTCTAGCATTGATTCATAAATCAATGTACATTCCTACAATGCCTAATTCCAGTCTAAAAATGGAAAAACTAACAATGCTGAAAGCAAGAATTTTGGGATCATTACCATAAAAGGAGATAAAAATGCCTTAACTCATCCAATATTTAACTTTACAAATTTAAAGCATCAATCCTTACTTTACACATTTTCATTGGAACACTACAAATACAAATCTCTCTTATCCAGAATAAAGACCATCCATTACCCAGAAAAGTGTCGCCCAATTGAAAAAGAGAAAAAAAAAATCTATATGAAACCCCGTTTTCTTTCTTAATGCACTAGAAACAAATACAAGGCATTATCTTTGAAAGAGAGGAAATGAGGCATCAGAAAAACATATAACCAAATTCATCTTCTTTCAATCCTATTAAACTTAAAATCCTAATAAAACGTAATAAATTTAAGATCCATGGCCGAAAGGGTATATCCAAGAAACACAAAAGAAACGACCAACAAATTATTCCCTGTTTGATCACTAGAAAGAAAAAAATGGAGAAGAAAATCGAGAATGAAACCAGGGTATCTTACGTTTTAGCAAAGGGTACTTTTACCCCAAAAAAAGAAAAATTCAGGGAGAGGATTCGACTGATCGTCCTATAAACAGAGACTCCCGAGAAATGAACAGAAAATGGGAAAGGAGAGGAAAAAAAAAGGCAGAGAAAAAGGAAAGGAAAAAGATTTTATATTTCACGTAGAGAGAGAGAAAGTGATATTCTCATGTGCACGTGTTGGATTGGAGTTTTTGTTACGTGGCATGCATGGATTTGGATTGAATTTTTTATTATATTTTTTATAATTTTAAATTATATTTTTAATATGTTATAAAAAATTCGTCTTTGATACATTGATAAACGGAGCTAAAAAATTATCACATGTCTTATTTATTTTTTAAATTAATTTTTTTATAAATATACTTTAAGAGTATGTATTAATCTTGCTTGTGAAGCCTAAAAACTCTACTAGCAATAAATGAGATAATTTTTCATTATAAAAAGAGTTCGTCTTTAATACATTGACAGTAAAAAAATTTTAATTCCAAAAATAAAATTAAAAAATCGTCACATGTCTCATTTATTTTTTAATTTATTTTTTTTATTTTTTTAAATATACGTTTAAAAATATTTGTCACTTTACTAAACCTGATTGTTAAACTCATCTCATGAAAACAATTTATTTCATTTTTATTTTTTCTTATTTTTTATCAATGTCCCAATTCATCGTATTAATTTTAAAAAAATACATAATTTCATGTTAAGAATTTTATTAATAAATGAATCAAAATAAATTTGAATGATATTTAGGTTAAATGATAGTTTGACTACATAATTTGTTTCCTTTCGGAATTTAAATTGACAATTTTATGTGCATGTTTATATTGCTTTCAGTATTAAATTATGTTATTCATCAATTTTTTTAATTCAAAAATTATTTTTGAATGACTCTTAGAGAGAATTAATAAATATATATTTTTAAACTAAAATCATAATAAAATTTTAATTAAAAATCAAGTAAAAATTTAAGACACATAAAAACTGAAAATTGTATATAAAAATTTATTTTAATTATGACATGTTAAGTCTCGTACATGATTTTTTTTTTTTTAAATAAAATAAAATCATGATAGGATTTATATGTATATCTAATGTATATGATAAATACTATGCATGCAATAAGAACAAAATATTTAATCACATGTTTTTCAACATGACCAAGTTGCCTTCCATAGATCATAACAAAATGAGAGTTTCTACTTTTGAGACTTGTTGGGACACACCCAATGTCTCTTTATTCGAAATATGTTTATGTTATGACTAATGTGTCTTACTTAACTAATTATATGATTTGGATGAACACACTTATGAACATATAGTGTTAGAGGCATGGATTGGGCAAATTGCATAAGATGTAATTAGACAAGAAGTTGTCACCCAATTGATTTAGGAGTCACATTAAATGTGACTGATAAATTATCTACCTAATTTACTTATTATCATTTGTTCAGACACACTTAAGATTATCATAAACTGAATAAATCCTAATTCGCTAGAAAAAAATAGATTTTTCTCGAATTAGTAGAGAAAGCTATTAATTTGAAGAAATTAAAGGGAATGACCAATTACAAGATAAAGGATCTTATCTAAATTGGTTTAATGCAATATGGTTTTTACTTGTTTATACTTTACACTTGTATGGATGTTAGAATGTAGAATAATAACTTATCACTTTGTGACATAAATGATGCCAATTGGGCCTAAACTTCTTGGATTGGTACTAAGACTTGAGAATGATTTTCAAGCAAGAAAGGAACTTGTACGTCCAATTTTACCTATCCCTTTTGAGGATATTAAGATGAGACATCATACATCCACATATGTGATATTGGTTATTATGACTAAACTTCTAAAGCAACACTAAAAGATGATTTTCTTTTATTTCATCTTCTAAGACTAAAAATGGTTCTTCTAAGAAGAAGAAAGCAAAGAAAGAAAATAGATCTAAGTTGCTAAGGCCATAAAGCCAAATGGTGGATAAAGGGAAAACACAAGGGAACTTGTCATTACAATAGCAAGATAGGTTATTGAAAGATAGACCAAAAGTTTTACTTGAAAAAACTTGAATGAGAAGAAGCTTGTGAAGTTTCTACTTCAAGTAAGATTTATGATTGAGATTAACTTTTCATACATAGGTATTGGATACAAAATGTAGTTCTAATTTGTATGACAAATTTAAGGGACTAAAGAAAAGTATAAAAATCAACTCATAATATAAATGTCAAGAAAAACTAAGTTAGGTAAACCAAATCAATCTTACATATGTCATTGTAGACTTGGTTATATCAATAAATAAAAATCACAAGGTTACATAAAGAATGATATTTGAATCTTTTTGATTGTGAATCATATGAAACTTTTTAATCATATTTGATTGATAAATGACCAAACACCCTTTAATTGAAGTTTAGTATGTTATTTTGACTAGTATATTTAGATGTATGTGGTCTAAAAGAACCTAAATGCTAAAGGAGGATACTCCTACTTCATTAAATTAACTGGTAACCATTCAAGGTATAATTATATATGTATTCAATGAAGCATAATTCTAAATCCTTTGAAGGGATCAAAGTATTTAGAACTGAGATTGAGAAACAAATTGGCATAGTGTCTTAACATTAAGATTTGATCGAGGTGGAGAATACTTGAGCGAATAATTTGTTGGATATCTAAGAGAGAATTGGATTCTCTCATAATGGAGAAACCGAATCTTGTTGAACGTGGTTCGGTCCTTGAATAATAGTTCTAATCTTCCTACTTCCTTTAAGGATATTCCTTAGAAACTACTACTTACCTACTAAATAAGGTTCCATCCAATTTTTTGACATGTAACCATATAAGATATGGAATGTCGAACATATAATACTTAAAAGATTTGGAATGCATAGCTTGTGAAGCATGCATCATTCTTGGAGCAAGTTGAATAAATATAAGTTTGTGGATATTCAAAAGGTTTGGATTTCATTTCTACAATTCCGTTAAGGAAAAACGTTTTACTCAAAGCATGCCAATTTCCTGAAAGAATAGTTCATACCAGAAAAAGACAATGGGAGTAAAGTAGAACTTGAAATAATTCAAGAAACAAAACATTTGAGTAAAGTATCAAATGCGTAGCCGGAAGCTCTAAGTACACAAGAACTCCGGATGTTGAATAGGATACATCAACATCCAAAGAAATATAAATTTCTTGGGGATTAAAATGTATTACTCATAGATGATGAGTCTACTACCTAAAAGGAAACAATGTTGGACATTGATTCCAATAAATGGCTTGAGGCTATAGAGTCCCAAATGGACTCATCTAAATAAACCAAGTATAGACTTTGGTGGACCTAACCAAATAGATTAGATGCATAAGGTGTAAGTTGGTCTTCAAAGGAATAACGATATGGATGGGACTGTACAAATGTATAAAGCAAAGCTAGTAGCTAAAAGTTACAAACAACGCCAAAATGTTGACTTTGAAGAAACCTTTAACGCCAAAATGTTAAAATCCATTGAGATTTTGCTTGCTATAATTGCATACCATGACAATCGAATTTAACATAAGGATATCAAAACCATATTCCTTAAAAGGAATTTTGAAAGAGATATGTACAAACGCAATCCAAAGATTTTACATCTAAATGGATGCCAAATAGATGCAAGTTATAAAGGTCCATATACTTAAATAAGCATCAAGAAGTTGAAACATCAGTTTTGATGAGACAATCAAAAGAGTTTGATTTCATCAAAGATAAGGATGAATTTTGTGTGTACAATAAAGCTAGTGGGAATATAATTGTTTTGATGATGCTTTATGTGGATGACATATAGCTCATAGGAAACGAAATACCTATGCTATAATCTGTAAAAGATTTAGCTATCCAAAGAAAATTCCATAATGGATAAAAGGAGAGCCAACACAAAAATAGGATAAAAGATCTATAAGGATAGATTTAAAATGTTGCTAGAACTATCTTGTTCCATATACATAGTGAAGGTACTAAAAGTGTTTAGCATAGAGGAATATAAGAGTAGATCCTTGCTATGTTACATATCATAAACATAAACAAAATGCTAAAAGGGTTTAGCAAGAAGATACTTGTCTATGTTGTATTACATGAATCTCTCCAAAGGCAGAGATCACATGGATATAATATAACTTGTTGTGACAATTGCATCTATCATATACGAATGCTATATATTATAGTAGGTTTTTTCTAGTACATGGAGTGGCTGGAAATCATATAGATGGTTATTTCACATTAGCTATCAAATTTACAAGGATGAAAGCAAGTTTCAAATTGTAACATTTTATTCTAAATAGCGGAGTGGTCGGTTTGAAAGAGTTTCAAACACGACATAATCACAAATTTACAACCTAAGCCAAAATTTAACTCTTTGTCTAAAGCGAAAAAATAGGCGGCTTGGATCAATAAAGTTCAAATCTTTAACTCAATGATTATGAGAATTGTTAAGAACAATGGAGCCATTGCGTAAGCAAAAGGAATCAAGACTTCATCAAGTATCCAAACATGTATTGATGCATTACCATTTGATTATGGAGATAATCAAGAGAAATGGTACAAAAGTATAGCAAGTTCCTACAAAGGATAAACTAGTATATCCTTTTACTATGTCATTATCCCATGATTATCGCATGAATGAGTTCGATATTGGATACCAAGACGATTGACATTGTTGGTGTATGCCCTAAGACCAATCAGGCTATGGGATACATGTCATATTAAGTATTACTATTATTAACTAAAACATTCTTTATCTAAAAGTTTTGTATAAATATTTGATATTACTCGTCTAATAAAGTTCGTGGAATAAATATGCTTTGCAAGGGAATTACAATAAGTTGGAATTATGAGATCATCATTGCATCAAAGCATTATTCCTAAATTGTTCATAGTCAATGCGTTGACAAGATAGGACATTGATAAAGCTACTAAGATAGGCATATGGTTATGCTCTTGCTTATGAAGCAAGCAACTAATCTCATAGGTTAAAGTTTGGACAAAATTAAGCTAACATGTGGATGCTTGTTACAAGAAAAAAGTTTACTGAACATGACTCGATATGAGACTGTCACTTAGTAGTTCAATTAGTGTTTGTGGCAACATTCTCATGTAGTGGTTGTATAAGTGATCCTCTGACTTGAGATTACTAATGATCTTATATGAGGATTATTATACTTTGATTTTACCTTACTTATGGTCCTAATCATGGATGCTCTAGTTATTGGTATATGCCCTAGAGCCAATCAGATTGGGCATGGGATATACAGTTAATAAAGCAAACCCATCATAATCTATAGTGATACAAGGTTTTCCTTCATGTTAGTACGACAATAAAGAGTTATTAAGTACTAATCGGATGAAGCCCATGGAACATACTGGCCTTGCAAAGGAATTATAAAGAGTTATTGTGAGATCCTTATACATCAAACGCTTGTTCCTCAAACTGTTCCTGGTCATCGTATTGTCAAGATGGGGTGTCGCAACCTAAAAAATAACAAGTCTCATCGCAAGATTTTATTATTCGTTAAGCGTGACATTAAAAAGACCGAGGAAAAAATCGACTTAATTCCTCTAGAAAAACAAAGGTTTTGAAAATAATCTTGAAAAAGACATGTAGTCGCCACCAATTTTTTTTTGCTAGGTGTGATCGGCCACCTATTAAAACCAGTTTTATAAAACATTTTAAAATTAATTAAAACAATTTTTTAAAACCAATTTCAAGTCTGCGTTTTAAACCAGAGAAATCAAAGAAGCGGGTTCGGAACTCGGTTACGTGTGGGGAAGGATTAACACCCCTACAATGCTCGTATAAAACGATACCTTATTAATTGTGTGTTATCTCAAGTCTTGGTAAAAAGTCGATTTTTAATTTGGTATTTCAAGTTAATTCCCAATTTAAAGAAAAATTATTTCATTTTTTAATTGAAAATGATCCGGAATTTATTAATTCAAAATTTTCTTATATTTCCCAACAAGCGTGGCAAAATATAAAATTTATTATTATTTTGGAAAATTTTTCGAACTATTCTCGTTTTAAAGAAGATATTCCGTTATTAATGATAATTGATGATATCCTCCCCAGCAAACCCGGCAGAGAACTCATGAATTATTTTAACTCGAGAATATCTTTATTTTATTGAAAATCATTACCTTTTTCAAAACATTTTAAAAAAATATATGAATATGAATATGTGTGACATAAATAAAATGACATAGCAAAGTCTAGATAATATAATGCAACCTAAATGGTATGATATAATTTAAATGTCTTAGCATATTCTAGATGAAATGAAATATCCTAAGTTATATGATATATTCTAAATGAAATGACCTAGGTAACATGATATATTCTATATGAAATGTAATATCCTAAGTCATATGATATCTTCTAAATGAAATGAAATGACCTAGGTAACATGATATATTCTATATGAAATGTAATATCCTAAGTCATATGATATATTCTAAATGAAATAAAATATCCTAAGTGACATAATATATTCTAAATGAAATGAAATGACCTAGATAACATAATATATTCTATATGAAATGAAATGACCTAGATAGCATAATATATTCTATATGAAATGAAATAATTTAAATGACATGGCAAATATAAATGATATGGCATATAATCTAAATGATATGAAATGACATGAAACATAAAATAATGCTAACATATAATATGCATGAAAATAAAAATAATAATGCATGAACATAGTATATGCTAAATAATATGACAAAAATAACTAAATAAAAAGCATAGGATATCATGAAATATTCAAAACCATATAACAATTAATATAATATCAAAAATTTAAATCAAAGATAATAACACCATCATGAAAATTAACATAGAAAAACTCACATATTATATAGTATGCATGAATATGGAAAATGCAATGCATGAGAATGTATTTTTTCTTTTAATTAAGAAAATCCGTATATCTAAAAAGATATCTGGCTACCTTAGGAAAATATATCAAATTAAATATTCTAAAACCAAAATACTTTGTGATTGTTTGAAAACAATTTTGAAAAGCTTAGATTAAAAGTAAAAACTTAGCTAAACCATTTTTAAAAAGCTCTATTTTCCTAAGTTTAAAATCTCGGACTTGACCACCCTTAACCCGAGATTTAAAAAATAATTTTTAGAGTTCAAAAAGGCTTAAAAGCTACCCTAAGTTAGTAGCTAAACTTCCTAATCAGCCCCCTCTAAGTAACTTAACCAAAACAGAAAAATGATTTTCCTTCAAATTCAATTCTGCCTCTACTGTCTAGTTTTAAAGCACGATTTTTTACCCTATTTTTAAAAATTCAAAAAAATCTAAAATGAATACTGGAGACTCAGGACATGTAAAACTACACGGGAAAAAATCATCTTAATTTGTTGATTAAAGATGGTTGCCCAGAAAAATCGGGAAAGTATGACTACTGGGTGAAAAAAACTGGTTTGCCAAAACACATTTTTTGCCTTTGATAAAATCATTTAAAAATCAAAGTAAAAATGTTGGAGACTCTCCTAGAGACCTACAAACATTAGCTAACACTTTTGAAAAGTTAGACAAAAATTGGCTAAGTAAAAAAAATCACAAAGGTAAAATAATCAATTTGACAACTCTTTAATTGTCCACAAGTATGCTCAAAATGAGCATGACTTTGAACCATTGAGTGGTCTAAGTCATAAATCATATGAAAATGACATGAAATGCATGAAAATACAGCAAATATGATGCATGAAATGCATGATTTAAAACCTAAATGACATGAAAAATGCATAGCATCAATAAAATGACCTAGACCTAAATGAACTTGCATGACATTTAATGCAACCTAGGTCTAAAATGCATGAATATGCATGGCAATACAAGCAAAACCTAAATCTAAAGAATGCATGGCAATAACACAAACATATAGCATGCTTAAACAAAATACACAATCAAATATCATGAAAATGCAAACCTATCAACTAGCATAACAAAAATGCACACACAAAGCTTAAAAGAGAGGGGTAGCCGAATGGTCCCATACTTTAAAATGAGCATGGCATTTTCACAAACACATGATATACTAACATGCAAGATTAAAGAATAATACTAAAATCATGCAAATATAAAGTAAAGGCATGAAAATCAATAGGCATTTTCACAAACACATGGATTAACAAAATGTAAAACATAAACAAACTTAAAACATTCTGAAAACAGAAAATAAAAAATGCAAGACAAGTAAAATAAACATGATAACAAGATAATAGACTCAAAAATGGAAACAAGCAAGCAACTAAATCCAAACAAGCTTCATGTTTATGTATTTGAAGAAGATTTAAAGCATCAAAACTTGTTAAATATCACTAATAACATGAAATAAAAAACAAAACAACAACTACACTAAAAAAAAGGCCATTCGGCCACCCCTCTAAGTCATGAAAAAAATTTTCTCAAAGCTTTTTCCAAGAAAGTATAAAGAAGAACTTGAAGAAGAATATTAAAAACACTTATTTTAAAAAGAAAAATCAAAAGAAACTCACCAAAATAGTAATCAAAACAACAAATCAAGAATAGAAAATCAAGGAAAGTGCAAGAGTATGGTGCTTAAAGCAACCTCTAAAAGCTATATTGCAAGCTTTTTCTCTTCTAACTTTCTTTTCTTTTCTAAACTTTTCTTTTTGTCTTTCAAAAATGGAGAGAAAATCCACCAAACAAGAGAGTGAATAGCTGAAAATGAAAGAGAGACCCCCTTCCCCTTGTAGTGGCCCAATGGCCTTCTAAATGCTAGGATGTTGTCATTTTTCCTTCAACCAATTTTGATCCAAAGGCTATTAATCCAAGATGTTTAAAATGTGAAATTATCACCCTTAGATTAGGTAATCAACTATCCACAATTACAGCTGTTCAAGAATCTTAAGCCATTATGTTGACATTCTCCCTCTTCATGCATTGGTCCATATGGCTCAATTACAAAGGCTTGATAAAAAAAACTACCTTCCTCTTCATTGTTGGCCTTTTGATTAAAAATTAGAAAATATTTGCCCACCATTGGGCCTTGGCCGATTGACCCCTCATCTTCCAGCCCAATCTCCATTTTTTCAAAAGGCAAGAAAAGCCCTTTTCGATTTCTTGTGTAAAATGATCTTTTTGCCCCCCGAACATAAATAAATAGCAAACGAACTCCAAATTCAAATTTTCTTTTTTCAATACTTACAAAATAAATTAAAAAAATTGAATTCTGGAGGTTTTCAAAATTTTTCGAGCCCATTTGCTATTTATTTGGATTTTTTTTTCCAAAATTACCCTTTTGTACTCCCAAACTTTACCATTTTTTAAACGAGCTTCAAATCCAGATTTTTCTTCACCAATCTCTTCCAAATAATTTAAAAGTATGATATGGAAGTTTTCATAATTTTTGGAACTCATTTGGTATTTTTTTCGGGATTTATCTGCTTGAATTACTACATAGTGGGCTCGGGATTTGGCCATTTTGCAAATGAACTTCGAATCCAAATTTTCTTTCGCCAATCTCTTCCAAATAATTTAAAAATGATATTTACAAATTTTCAGAATGTTTGGAGTTTATTTGCTATTTTTTCAGGATTTATCTTCTTGAATTTCTGCATAAGGGACCCGGGATTTGACCATTTTGCAAACAAACTCCAAATCTGGATTTTCTTTCGCCAATCTCTTCAAAATGATTTAAGAATGAGATCTGAAAATTTTCAAAATTTTTGGAGTTCATTTGCTATTTTTCCCAAATTTTCCAATTTTGCATTTTTGCCTCCGAAACTCAATTTTGCTCAAAACAAGTTCAATTTTCAGATTTTCTTCAAACTGAGCCTTGGGCTATCCTTTTTTAATCACTCCTCATCAAATAGGGGCTTTAGTCTTACCGAATCGGCCCATTTCTGTAATTCTTCCAAATTTCACCGAAATCCACCAAAAATCCTAATTTTCGATTTTCTTCCGAATTGACTTTTCTTTCAGTTTTTCTTTCAAGTAGCTTCTCCATTACCTGTAGTCAGTGCTTATATTTAATTTGGAATCTTCAATTTCGACAAATTTGATCGTTTAAGCACTTTTCCACAAATTTCCCGAACTAAGGTTTCCTTTCTACTAAATCTCCTTAACCGAACTTCCGAACTCCATATCTTTTGATGTAGACCTCGGATTATCAAAATTCTTTCGCCATTTTTCAATTGGACTTCAAATCTTGATTTTGAAAGTGGTTGACTTTTTTAGTAGTTGACTTTTTGGGATTGACTTTTCGGGGTTGACTTTTTTTAGTTTATTTTTTATGCTCGCCTTCTTAGACCAAGTCTCGGAGTACCACCTTGTAGGATGAAAAAAAGTCTTTTTACATTCTGAAACATCAATTTAGAAAGAAAACATACCTGTTTTAGTGGTTCGGACAAAATTAGGTGTCTACACGGGGTATTGGCAATGCTCAAAGACTAGTATATGTTAAGCCTTCTTACTTATGAAGTAAGCAATCGATCTCATAGGTTGAAGTATGAGGGATACTTGGGATAACATGTAGGTGCTTGTCTATTGAACAAGTTCACTGAACACGGCCCGCTGTGACAACACCTTTTGGTATTGTCACTCTAGTGTCTATGGAAATGTTCTCACGTTCCAATCGTGTAAATTAGTCCTTGGACTTGAGATACCTGGTCATCTTATATGGGGAGTGTAATACTTTAATTCCATCATGAACGGGTCCCAATAAGGGATGCTTATGATAAGGTGGTTTAGGGTATAACATAAACTATAAGAAGATGGATGAGTAATCCAGAGAGGATTCACCACTCCAAGTGACATCGGAGACATATCTCATCGGTTCTTGGCTTCGGTTAACTTGATAAAGTCTTTGGCCAAAGTATGATGGATTTAGGAGAAATTGTTTCTGTAAATTCATAAGGTTAACCATAGGCTACAAGAACTAATATGGATTGAACATGAGTCGACACTACACCATGATCATGGGCTATCCGGGATATATGGTGGAAGGACCGTATTACACTGATAGGCTGGTTATTGAAAGGTTTAAATGAGGTCACTTTGACTTCTCAACATTTAGGTGGTCATGATGGGTTTCTAGATCTCGTTCTTGATCTATGAGTATAAGTTAATGAGATTAATTTATATGCATTACCAACAAGTTGAGAACCTAATGGGTCACACATAAAAGGACGGATATGTTGGATTAAACTCGAGATTTAATTAAGTTGGACTTAATTAAATAAAAGGTTAATATGGAGGAACTAATTGAATAAGATTCAATTAAGGCATCTTAAGACATAATTTGGATTTATGAAATCCAAATATAGATAAGATGTCTTAACAAGACAATGTAGATAAGCTTGTCTTAAGTAGACTATGTCTAATTGTAGACATGTCTTAAGATAAGTTGTCCTGGCCGATAAATTTGAGTTGTCCGGAGTGAGAAAAAGTTTCTCATATTTAAAGAGTTTAATTATGAATTAAATTCTACCAACTCATATTTAACTAAACCGAACTTGGACACTATAAGAAATGAACTCGGCCAAGTGTACTAAATGTTAGTAGTTGACTAGAACTTGGTTAGTTAGAAAGGAAGAGATTCCTTTTAAGTGGGAGTTTTATATTAATTAGAGAATTAATATCATTCCTTTAAGTGTGGCCAGCCAAAAAAGAAATACTATTAAGATGGTATCTATTTTTGGCAATTAAATGGCTTTAATGTGTTTTCAAAGAAGGAAAGAAAAATAGGTCTACTTTCCTAGGTTAAAAACATATTGTTCGGTTATAGTAAGAGTGGGCAGCCGCACAAAGTTTTTAAGAGGCTTGGAAATGCCATGAATCCTTATTAGGGTAAGAAAAGGCATTTGGCTAAATAAAATATAATGATAGTCGCAACACTATATGTGGGTCCTCTTCTTGGTTTTTTCGTGATAACAAAAAGCTAAAAGAAGAATTGTTCTTCAGGAGATTACGCTTAAGTGAAAAACATGGGGATTCTTTTACGCTTAAGTGAAAAACATGGGGATTCTACCTTTTCATTTTTCCATGGTTTTTGAGAGGATGTTTTACCAAGAGAAAATGATTTTCTTTCTTGAGTAAAATATGTTAATTAGCCATGGCAAAAATAAAATTGAGAGAATAAGAAAGTAACCTTTTGATTTTGATCAAGAGATAAGCCTGCTGGCACAGGTGAATCCCCGAGCCTTATGAAGGTTCCAATAGCCATTCGTGTGGATCACCATTGGAGGGAACACACTTGAGTTGCTTATGGCTTCGGAGATATCGTGAGTAGATCATCTCTAATGCATTCGTGTTTGGATCTGCACACTTGGGATTATGATATCTTGAGTAGGTATGAACACTAAATCATATGGATGATTTATTGTTTTATTTGTTTTAAACCCGTGTAAATCGAAATCCATAGATCCTGTGGTATCCGGGTGCTTCTTTGATTTACCTTCCGCTGAGTAATTGGTATGAGCATAAGCCCGGATTTCCCAATAGTGGTATCAGAACCAATATATTGTCGATTACATGAGGTTTATGCATGTCAATTATTGATTTTGTGATTTGTTGAAAAAAATTTTATTTTCTTTAAATCTGTAAAATCTGGGCAGTTAATGTTTTGATGGTTTAATCATGTTTAAAAATGTTTAAACGGTAAATTAAGATTGTTTTAATTAACCCGGATTAAATCCATTAAAAAGTCTTAGCAAATCTGACAAGTTTTGATGCCTAAAAATGTTGTTTTGAGTCCGATTTGAGGGCTGATTTGGGGCTGTTAAAAACTGATTTTCTGGGTGTTTCAAATCTGAAAATTTTATGTTTTATACTTCCATTAAAGTTTCTAAAAATATTTGGGTTAAAACGGTTTAAACAAAATCATTTTTGGGTTTAAAACGATGTTACAACAATGATGAAAATTTTTTGGCTGTTTTGTAGGGTTTCCTGTGCCTTAAAAATTCGAGCATGAATGTAGAAACGCTCCACAAGTTTACTGAAAATTTTGGACAGTATCTTAGGTGAATATGACTCATTTTTTATGGCTGGTTCGGGCATGGAACATGGCTGGAACAGCAGCAAACGTTGCTGCACATAGACCATCCAAACTACGGCACCAATGAGGCAATTGTTGTCGATTTGCTTGCTGCCATGAGGGGTGACCAACAACACACTTTGGGGAATCTAGCAGCCACCGAATGTGGCATACAACAGCCTAATCATGGGTGGGCAGCAGTCATACGATGGCCAAAGAGGTTGCCTACGCCTAGGACACTAAGTGTTAAAGTCCTACTTCAAGATGGAAATTGTTTCCTAGTGGGAGTGTGATTCCTAAAAGTTAGGAAAGAGTTTTAGTATGATTAGGTAATTGCTATCTAATGAGATTGAAGTTCCTAAGTGTTAGGATAGGTTTCAAACTCTTTAAAATTCGGTTTAAGACAAACTACCTAAAAGTTAGGTAATGTGCGTTCCTAAAAGTTAGGAATTTAATTAAAAGTGTTTTAATTAAAAGAACCGAGATTGCTAAAATAATTTGATAAATTGTCTCAAACGATTTGGTGGCATTTATGCAAATGATACACAAGATTACCAAGTGATATTGACTATGCATGTTTATTATTTCATGCTTATAATATGATTATGTATGCATGAGGATGGTTATGAACTAGACCTTAGTACGACTAGGTCATGGATGGTTAAATTTTAGTTTTTGGTATTTTTATAAATAGGATCTGTGTACCCTGCCCTCTCTTTTCATTCCGAGTTGTAAATTCTCTTCTTACCTAACTCCCCTCGAATGTAACTCGGGGTTTCTATCAAAAGTGTAAATGTTATATTTTTATAGATTTAGACTTAGGCTAGAATTTGAATTTATGTAATTCCAAGACTGTAAGGAGACAAAGACGCCAAGAAGAGATGCCCAAGGAGATCACCATCAAGGCTTATGAAGATTGTGTATGGTATCTGTTCGGAATTTGACCAACTAGTTTTCTAATGGCTCAAGGAAACTAGACTAGAATAAAGTCCATAATCATCCTAGTATATTGCATGAGATAGATTTATTTTTGAAGTTATATAATTGATATATAAATTGAATAAATGCTATGAATGACAATCAACCAAGCAAAGCAACGAGACCTTAATAATTAAATGAAATCCCTCATTAAAATATTGAGTCCATTCTTCGCATGATTAAGTTGCCTTCCACCATCTTAACAAGATAACCAGAGTTCCTACCGCGGGAGACTTGTTGAGTCGCTCAAGGTCTACCTTCCGTACGAACATGCTTGAGTTAATAAAGGTGGGTCTTGCTCAACTAAATGTTATGTTATTCGGATGCGTCAAACTTGATCGCATAACACTTAGAAGCAATGGTTAGGCGAAATGCATATGATGCATTTAGGCAAGGAGTTGTCCCCTAACTGATCTAGGAGCTGCATAGAGATGCAATTGGTAAATTAAGTTACCTACTCATTTAGTTTCTACATGGCTTATTGAGACGCTTAAGGTCATGGAGGGATGAAAGGGGTCTTAGCACATTATGAAGTTTAAATGTTAAATTTCTCGAAATAGTAGATGAGGGCTATTATTTTGATAAAATAATGAGAATAATCATTAGAGTAACAAAACCTGACTTTAATGATTACTATATGTTTTTATTAACTATTATAATGTATTGGTTCATATAGAACAAACACAAGATGACTAGTAAACTATCACTGAGAAGCATAATGATGCTAATAAGTTAAATGGGCCAAACTCCATTGATTAGTCCCATGATATTAAGATTGTCTTAATATAAATGAAAATGCTTATGTTCTTAATAACCCTATCAGAAAAGAGCCTGTGGCTAATACATCTAAGGAAGTTGGGGCAACATATCAAGTTCATATAGATGACCTTGATCAAGCCACATTATGATGTTGGCTAGCATGGTGCCTAAACTCCAAAATTAGCACGTGGCAATGAATACTCATATTATCATCCGAAACCTTATAAAATTGTTCTTATAAGGATAATCACACTGAGAAGTTCGACATCCCTAAGGAATTGTTCCAAAGCAAGATGTCAGAAGGTAGCTTTGTGAGGCCTCATGTGATGATAAGATGATAACCCGACTTGAGCAACTTAGATGGGTCTTGTATCATGATCCAAGCAATGACCTTATACTTTTTTATGAAGAAAGAAAAAGGCATTGATAAGGGAACATGACATCCTTGTGTAAAACTAAATCACTAGAGGATAAATTGCAAGACTTACATTGATATGATCAAAGGAAAGAAGCTTAGAGAAACTTTGACTGCAAATATACTTAGAGATTAATTCACTCCTCTAGGTATATACCTTGTTTTTGTTACTAAATATGTATGACATACTTTTGGGACCAAAGCAAAGGAGTAATGAAGATGGACTATGGGAGATGGCAACCTCTATGATATTGATCATAACTTGCCTTCTTGTTTAATGTTTTTAAAACATTGTTTTGATTAATTAATAAACATTAGATGTTTATTTTGGCAATCATGTGCCAATTAGAGAATGATATAATTATGTTTTGAACATATTTATTATGTTGGGCATTGGATGCCATGCATTGATTCATTCCTCTTAAATAAATCATTTATTATAGAATTGTTCTATATGGTGGTCTCTTTATTTTCAAATATATTACTTGCAATAGTATTTAAGAATACTAAACGACCTAGTAACTTATGGGATTCAAAAATAGTTTTCGAATCTAATTCCCTTAAGAGGGCGTTTGGTATGATGGAAAGTGATTCGCATGTTTGGTATGCTAAAAACTGCTCACTTTCCTGGGAATATAACTTTCCTTGGAGAGTTACTTTCCCACAAGCATTGGAATGTGATTCCCATGAGAAGTGGTGGGAAAGTAACTTTCCCATGTAGTTGGAAAGTTAAAAAAATGTTAAAGACAACATTATCCTCTTTCTATTTGAGTCAAAATTATCAATTGAAATATTATTTTAAAATATTTCGTACAAATATATATTAATAATAAATATTACTGAAATATTTAAATAATATTTAATTTGCATTCTGCTTTTTAATTTTCCAATTACTTGAGAATAACTTCGAAAATTTATTATTAACAAACATTTTTTATCATAAAAATAACTCAAATTACCAATTGAAATATTATTTTTAAATATTTAGTATAAATGTTTGTTAATAATAAATATCATTGAAATATTTAAATAATATTTAATTTTTATACAACCTTTTAACTTTAAAACTACATGAAAGTAATTTCAAAATTTTATTATTAACAAATATTTTTTATCATAAAAATAACTCAAATTATCAATTAAAATATTATTTTTAAATATTTAGTACAAATGTTTGTTAATAATAAATATCATTAAAATATTTAAATAATATTTAATTTGCATATAGTCTTTTAATTTTTTAACTACATGCGAGTAATTTCAAAATTTATTATTAACAAATATTTTTTATCATAAAAATAACTCAAATTATCAATTAAAATATTATTTTTAAATATTTAGTACAAATATTTGTTAATAATAAATATCATTAAAATATTAAAATAATATTTAATTTGTATCCAGCCTTTTAATTTTTTAACTACATGAGAGTAATTTCAAGATTTTATTATTAATAAATATTTTTTATCCTAAAAGTAACTCAATTTAAAATATTATTTTTAAATATTTAGTATAAATATTTGTTAATAATAAATATCATTGAAAAATTTTAAAATTAATAAAATTTACATTTTTTTGATAAGGGTAATTTCGAAAATTATCATCACATTCCCAGGATTTTAATTAGCACTATCTCATGTATACCAAACACTGGAAAGTTACATTTCCAGGAATCACATTCCCAAGAATCACATTCTCAGGAATCACATTCCATGGAATGTGATTCCTGGGAAGATACCAAACGCCCCCTAAATGTTAAAGATCATAATTGAACTTAGTGATGAAATTGACATTATGTGATAAATGCAATTATTTGGAAACGTTCCAAACTAGAGAGGATTGCATGTTTATGCCCCAAGGGTTATAAAACAAACTCTTTTATTTTGGCTTGCAAAAGTTTTTATATTTGGACCATTAGCTATAAGATAATAATAGATTCCAGTAGTTGTTAAAGTAACAACTGAGCCATACGATTGGAATCTAGGTCTCGTTGTGATCTGAATCCTTGAATAACTTTGATAATGAGATTATCATGAATATGACCAAGCATATTTTGATGCACTCAGAATAGTCTATCTATTAAATCCTTGCACTAAGTATGATCGATGTTTAGTATAGTAGTAAGCAAGGGTCTAATCTACAGAGATTGTTCTTAATCCATAAGTTATTGATTTATAACTCTAGCTCTAATATAATTAGGGGGTTTGAATTGTTTTGAAAATTAAATATACAAGAAACAAACATTTACAAAAATAATTCAAGATCAAATAAGTAAGAGTATGGTTAAGGGATTATTCTCTACCACTAAACATAATTGAGAATCAATATCAGAATTATCAATACTAATTATTTATCAAAACTATCAACCGTAGATAACAACAAGCTCTGCTACCCCGATCCTTCCTTAGTTCGTCGTTAAATAGAACAAGCTCTCAATTTAATTTCTAACCATCAAATAACCTAGAATAAACTCTCTAGATTTAACCTGACAACAGCTTTATGATGAGAAAGATAGGTTGATCTAAGCAACAAACATAAAAGTTCGGATTGTTTAACTTATGTTATGTTCCACATCGCAATCACTGAAAACTCAACCATAATTATTAATCACAAATTGCTACTAATGAATAGGAAATCAAGACAATTACATGGATCAAGATTCCTAATCTAGCAATAGATAATTATCAAGATCTATCTAGTTGTACACCTCAACAAATCAAGACAAATAATGATATTTGTTCAGGGCTTTGAAATCTTAATAATGGAAGAACAAAAGCAATCTTAATAGATAATCAATTAAAGATAATATCTAATAATCAATTACACAACCATGTCTAGGGCTTTGAAATCACCCTTAACGAAAAGAAAGTTTTAGCCTAGCATAGGCATACATAACATAAACATAAAACTAAAACTAAAAAGAAAATAAGAGAATGGAGAAGAAGAAGATTAATAATTACCAAAACATGTCCACTTTGTGGCTCCAAAAATGCTATTTATAGAGTTTCAAAACCCTGAGAACAGCTTCTTGCGCACAAGGAAAATTTGGGCTGTAGATTTTAATTTTGGAAAGTTGCCTAGCGCTACGGCATTGAGCTCTCGGCCTTTTTTGCTGGTTTGGGCGCCGTGGCGCCATGCTCTCGAAATTTTCTTCTCTACTGTTGCATCTTCTGGCACTTCCTCAACCAATTTGGATGATCATTTCTTATCTGATTTGGGCGAGTCATATATATTGTTAGAAAGATATTCAAGTTAGATTCAAAAGTCAAGTAGGAAGTTTCTTTGAATAAAGACTTTAACATCATGTTTTCTTAGAAACAAGCTCCGGAGGTCAAATCTGCCTTCTTGCTTTGCACCAAGAATTTGATCTTTTTGACTTCGACATCTTATTCCATCTTGTGATTGTGATTTTGTAAGCTCTTTAACATCCTAATTGGCATGTTTTTACTTCATTCTCCTAAATATACATGAAATTCAAAAACATAACATAAGTAATCAAAATAAGGATAGAAAACATAACGAAAACTAAGAACAGAAAGGGCATAAAATGTGTAATTTATGAAGTTATCAAATACCCCTACACTTAGTTTTTGCTAGTCCTCGAGCAAAAAAAAAAAAAAAAAAAGAAAATCTAATCTAATTCACTTTAGGAAATCATGATGGCATTTAGCATGTGGCACAAGCCTTTAAACCTCTAGGTGTCCCTAGTGGACGAGTTTAGTCTCGTGAGGGTTTACCAGAATGATACCCACAAACATTGAAAACATAATATACTAAAAATAATTACTCCTAATCCTTTCAATGTAAATTAGATAAAATCACTGGATAGGTCTCATAAACTAGTCAATAGCTTAAAGAAAATTTCACAAAGAATCATGCTTGTATGTATATGGTTTCAGTTAAGCCAACATTAACACAATACATCTCAATCAAAATAATGCATATTCAAACTTAATATCAACTTCTCACATGAATTACTCTCATGATTTTCACTCTATATAATGGTGGCAAAGTGTTTACACTCAATCAATCTCAAGAAAACAGTCCTACCATATGCTTGCTTGTTCACCTATTCTCCACTATTTAGAACATGCAACTTCATAAATCAAGAGGTCTTTATTCAAGGTTGTAATGGGCTATGGGGTAAAGGTAGAAAGAAAAGATGGTAATGGAATCACAAATAATTCTAAAGAACTAGTAAAGCACAAAAATTTAGAGCATATAACATATTGTTGGCTTAAATCTTCGTTTTCAATATTTAGTACTCCACTAATACTTCATAATTGAATCTCAATGCACCATTCACATCCTTTTTTTTTCCTTTATTTTTTTCTTTGAAAAACGAGATGCATGATACATCAATGCACACATGTTTCGCATTACTCTTATTATCCACCAAATAACATCCCATAAACAACAAGAATTCCCAAAATTGATTCTTTTAATCATGAAACTCAATATACATGAACTCCATCAACACATAAGATCTCATAGCATGCTCTACTAATCCCTTAGAATTATGGTAGATTTTTGTTTTTCTGAGTTGAAGGGTCAAGTAAATGAGTTTCATGAATAAAAAGGCTTATTTAAGCTCAAAGGTCTTTCTAGTAACTAAATGTATTAGGGTATAGGCAAATTGGGTTTTATGGTATCAATCCTAATGCCTTTATCATATCCATGTTGTCACATGTATCAATATAGTCTCAAACGGTTTAAAGCAAGTTCTAGAGAAATATGTGATTATGAGAGCACACAAGAAAAGAAATTGGATTGATATGCATAATGTGTCAATCATATAGGCTCAAAACTCACAAGGATATTTATATAAGTCAATATTAAGTCTAAACATACTTCTTTCTCAATCAACATATCATATTAATATTGGCTCTTGAATAATAATAATTCAAGCTTAATTCTCATGAAAATTCTTTTCACTAATAAACTAGTTTTAGACCTACACAGTTCATGTCTCATCATTGCATTGAAAGGAACTAAAACATAGAAATAAACAAAAATATTAATGACTCAAAACAAGGTAAACTAAAGCAACCTAAATTAAAATATCACAAGAGGAAATCCTAAATCCTTTCTCCCCATACTTAACTCTTACATTGTCCTCAATGTAAGACTATCACCCCAAATGAAAGAATTATGTGCAGGAGAAATGAACTAAAAACAAAATAATAAAAATAACTAAGGAAAACAATAAAAGATAGGATGATGGAGAGTAAGAAGTATCAAATCTGTTTATTATATGTGCTCTCCATCCATTGGGTTGCCTCCCAATAAGCGCTTGGTTTAGTGTCTTCAGCCTGACTTGGACTCATGCTATCAAGGGTAAGTTCCAATCAGGTGGTTGCATCATAGGTGCAAAAGTCAAGAGTTCTTTCAATGTCTCAAATGCCTCTTTGCATTTAGAGTTCTCCATTTCAAGGTGCTTGCTAATGGCTACTTCCAAACTGTCTTTGCCACCTAACTCAAAAGCTTGCTACACTAAAGAGTCAAATATATCAATTGTAAAAATAGTATGTAAGTCACTAGGATACCTCATGCCTCAAATATATTATTGAAACGAATCACCTCGCCATCAAATTTCATAGTGAGGGTGCCATCATGAACATCAATCTTGGTCTTGGCTGTCTTTAAGAATGGTCTTCCTAATAAAATAGGTGTTGGATTGGAAGACATCTTATCTTCTATCTCAAGAACATAAAAATCAACTGGAAAGACCAATTCATTTACCTACACAAGAACATCCTTTACAACTCATTTTGGATAAGTATTAGAACGATCAGCGAGTTGTATATTAAACACCACTTTCCTCTAATGGTTATAGTTTCAAAGAAGCATAAATTGAGTAGCATAAGATTAATAGATGATCCTAAATCTAACATAGCACGTTCAAACCTAGTGTTACCTATTTTACAAGGAATAGTGAACATACCTGGATCCTTGCACTTGGGTAGGAGCTTTCTTTGGAGAACTGCTGAGACATTCTCTCCCACACTTACCTTTTTCATTACCCTTGAGCTTCAGTTTAGAGGTGCATTATTCTTTCAGAAACTTTGCATAATGGGGCACCTGCTTTATTGCACCTAATAGAGGAATGTTTACCTCTATCTTACGAAAAGTCTCTAAAATCTTTTTCTCTTGCTCCTTTTTTTTTGGACTTTGCAAACCTGCATGGAAAAAGTGAAGGAGTAATATAAGAAGGAAGAGAAGGTTTAGGGCTTACCTTAGCAAATGGTGCATCAGGCTGTGATGATGCATTGATATTTTCTTTCTGTTGAGCACTCTCCTTAGTAGGCACCAAAGGTAGTGCATTAAGTGGTGTCTCGAGGTTTTTTCCACTTCTTAGAGTTACAACACTTGCATTTTCTCTAGGATTCACTATTGAGAAGATAGCTTTCTTGAATCCTTTGCTTCCAATCGACTCACTGTTGTTGCCAATTGTCCTATTTGAGTTTCCAAACTCTTGATACTTTCCTTTGTCTCCTGTTGAAATTGCAAAGTATTAGTAGCAAAGGATTTTACAATATCTTCTAAAGACGTACCTGAGTTTTGAGGTGGTGGCAATTGTTGTCGGGTTTGATATGACTGCTGCATTCTTTGCTGAAAACCCCGATGCTTGATTAGAAATGGGTGGAGGAGCAGCTGGTTGTTGATTCCTACATAGTGGAAGTTTGGATAATCCCTCCATCCTGGATATATGTGTTTGAGAATGGATCATACTTACATTGCTGGCCTGAGAATCCATCCATAGCATTAACTTGTTCATTGTAACCATCTTGAAGCATTGGGCATATATCAGTTGTGTGCCCTATTGTAGAACAGATGCCACAGGCTTGAACTTGCTGCAAATTACCTACAACCATTTGTTGCACCAGAGAAGTAAGATGAGAGAGTTGTTGTTCAATAGAAGATGTGCTTACCTTATTTACTTTCTTGGGTGGTGGTGGTAGTTCATATCTCATGCGAAATTGTTGGGAATTGGCTGCCATGTTGGAGATGAGAATCATTGCAGCTTCAGGAGTCTTACCAACTAGAGCTCCTCCACTTGCAGCATCAATCACGTTTCTCTCCATAGGCATGAAACCTTCATAAAGTACTGGATAAGAAGCTATTCACTTATCTGATGATGTGGGCAGCTTGCACAAAGCTTCTTGAACTACACCCAATACTCATACAAAGACTCTCCATTATATTGCTGAATCCCCAAATTTCTTTTCTGATGTTGGCAGCCTTTGATGAAGGAAAATATCTCTCTAGGAACGATCTTTTTATCTCATTCCATGTAGTGATGGTCCCGGATGGTAAATAGTAGAGCCATTCCTTTGTAGAGTCTGCAAGAGAGAATGGAAAGGCTCTTAACTTGATTTGCTCTTTAGAGATCCTGGTTGAATTCATGCTTAAGCAGGCTACATGGAATTCCTGAAGGTGCTTGTTTGGATCTTCTCCTGCAAAACCATGAAACGTTGGGAGAAGATGAATCAAGCCAGATTTAAGCTCAAAAGCTACCTCAAGGTTAGGACATTCTATGCATAATGGTTGTTGATCCAAAACTGGAGTTGCTAATTCCTTAAAAGTTCGGTTATTCAATGCCTTCTCTCCTTGCTCGGATTGAACTGTTTGGGTTAACTCCTCGTTTGATTTATGGTAAGAAGATGTGAATTCCAAACTGCTCTTAAGCTTCAACTGATTTGTGTCTTCTTTGAGAGTTTGGAACATTCACTGAAAAGAAAACCTGGATAAACAAGAGAAATAAAAATAATTAGAACTAAAAATAAAAATAAACCAAGTAACAAATAAATTAAAGAAAACAATCCCTGGCAATGGCGCCAAAAATTTGATACACTCAGAATAATGTATCTATTAAATCCTTGCACTAAGTATGATCGATGTTTAGTATAGTAGTAAGTAAGGGTCGAATCCACAGAGATTATTCTTAATCTATAAGTTATTGATTTATAATCTAGCTCTAAACTAATTAGGGGGTTGAATTATTTTGAAGATTAAAGAAAACAAGAAACTAAGATTTAAAGAAATAATTTAAGATCAAATAAGTAAAAGTATGGTTAAGGGGTTATTCTCTACCACTAAACATAATTGAGAATTAATATCAAAATTATCAACACCAATTATATATCAAAACTATCAATCATAGATAACAACAAGCTCTGCTACCCCAGTCATTCTTTAGTTCGTCGTTAAATAGAACAAGCTCTCTATTTAATCTCTAACCATCAAATAACCTAGAATAAGTTCTCTAGATTTAACCTGACAACAACTTTATGATGAAAAAGATAGGTTGATCTAAGCAGCAAACATACAAGCTCGGATTGTTTAACTTATGTTATCTTCCACATCGTAATCACTGAAAACTCAACCATAATCATTAATCACAAATTGCTACTAATGAATAGGAAATCAAGACAATTATATGGATCAAGATTCCTAATCTAGCAATAGATAATTATCAAGATCTATCTAGTTGTACACCTAAACAAATCAAGACAAATATCATGAACAATTTTAATGGAAGAACATAAGCAATCCTAATAGATAATCAATTAAAGATAATATCTGATAATCAATTACACAACCATGTCTAGGGCTTTGAAATCACCCTTAACCAAAAGAATGTTTTAGTCTAGCATAGGCATAGATAACATAAACATAAAACTAAAAAGAAAATAAGAGAATGGAGAAGAAGAAGAAGATTAATAATAACCAAAACATGTCCACTTTGTGGCTCAAAAGATGCTATTTATATAGTTTCAAAACCCTGAGAACAGCTTCTTGCCGTACAAGAAAATTAGGGCTACAGATTTTAATTTTGGAAAGTTGCCTAGAGTTGTGGAGCTGGGCTCTCGGCCTTTTTTGCTGGTTTGGGTGCCATGGTGCCATGCTCTCGAAATTTTCTTCTTTGCTATTGCATCTTCTTGCAATTCTTTAGCCGATTTGCATGAACGTTTCTTATACGATCTAGGCGAGTCATATACCGTTGGAAAGCTATTCAAGTCATCTTCAAAAGTCAAGAAGGAAGTTTCTTTGAATAAAGAAGTTAACATCATGTTTTCTAAGCAACAAGCTCCAGAGGTCAAATCTGCCTTCTTGCTTTGCACCAAGAATTTGATCTTTTTGACTTTGACATCTTATTCCATCTTGTGATTGTGATCTGTAAGCTATTTAACATCATAATTGACATTTTTTTTACTTCTTTCTCCTAAATATACTTGAAATTCAAAAACATAACATGAGTAATCAAAATAAGGATATAAAACATAACGAAAACTAAGAATAGAAAGGGCATAAAATGTGTAATTTATGAACTTATCATATTCTCATAAGGCACTTAAGTAATATGATTGTTTCAAGTGTAAGTGGGAGATTGTTGGTATATGCCATAGAGCCAATCAGATTGGGCATGGGATATACAGTTAATAAAGCAAACCCATTACTATTCTATAGTAATACAAGGTTTTCCTTCATGTTAGTACGACAATAAAGAGTTATTAAGTACTAATCGGATGAAGCCCATGGAGCATACTGGCCTTGCAAAGGAATTATAAAGTGTTATAATTGTGAGATCCTTATGCATCAAAGCCTTGTTCCTCAAACTATTCCTGATCATCGTATTGCCAAGACGGGGCATTGGCAATGCTCAAAGACTAGTATATGTTAAGCCTTCTTACTTATGAAGTAAGCAACCGATCTTATAAGTTGAAGTATGAGGGATACTTGGGATAACATATAGGTGCTTATCTATTGAACAAGTTCACTGAACACGGCCCGCTGTGAGAACACCTTTTGGTATTGTCACTCTAGTGCCTATGGAAATGTTCTCACATTCCAATCGTGTAAATTAGTCCTCGGACTTGAGATACCTGGTCATCTTTTATGGGGAGTGTAATACTTTAATTCCATCACGAACGGGTCCCAATAAGGGATGCTTATGGTAAGGTGGTTTAGGGTTTGACATAAACCATAAGAAGATGGATGAGTGATCCAGAGAGGATTCACCACTCCAAGTGACATCGGAGACATATCTCATCTGTTCTTGGCTTTGGTTAACTTGATAAAGTCTTTGGCCAAAGCATGATGGATATAGGAGAAATTGTTTCTGTAAATTCATAAGGTTAACCATAGGCTACAAGAACTAATATGGATTGAACATGAGTCGACACTACACCATGATCATGGGCTATCCTGGATATATGGTGGAAAGACCGTATTACACTGATATGCTGGTTATTGAAAGGTTTCAATGAGGTCACTTTGACTTCTCAACATTTGGGTGGTCATGATGGGTTGCTAGATCCCGCTCTTGATCTATGAGTATAAATTAATGAGAGTAATTTATATGCATTACGAACAAGTTGAGAACCTAATGGGTCACAGACAATAGGACGAATATGTTGGATTAAACTAGGGATTTAGTTAAGTTGGACTTAATTAAATAAAAGGTTAATATGGAGGAACTAATTGAATAAGATTCAATTAAGGCAGGTTAAGACATAATTTGGATTTATGAAATCCAAATATAGATGTCTTAACAAGACAATGTGGATAAGCTTGTCTTAAGTAGACTATGTCTAATTGTAGACATGTCTTAAGATAAGTTGTCCTGATCGATAAATTTGAGTAGTTCGAAGTGAGAAAAAGTTTCTCATATTTGAAGAGTTTAATTATGAATTAAATTCTACCAACTCATATTTAACTAAGTCGAACTTGGACACTATAAGGGATGAACTCGGCCAAGCATACTAAATGCAAGTAGTTGACTAGAGCTTGGTTAGTTAGAAAGGAAGAGATTCCTTTTAAGTGGGAGTTTCATATTAATGAGAGAATTAATATCATTCCTTTAAGTGTGACAGGCCAAAAAAGTAAATACTATTAAGATGGTATTTATTTTTGGCAATTAAATGGCTTTAATGTGTTTTCAAAGAAGGAAAGAAAAATAGGTCTACTTTCCTAGGTTAAAAACATATTGTTCGGTTATAGTAAGAGTGGGTAGCTATACAAAGGTTTTAAGAGGCTTGGAAATGCCATGAATCCTTACTAGGGTAAGAAAAGTCATTTGGCTAAATAAAATATAATGGTAGCTGCAACACTACATGTAGGTCCTCTTCCTGGTTTTTGCGTGATAACAAAAAGCTAAAAGAAGAATTGTTCTTCAGGAGATTACGCTTAAGTGAAAAACATGGGGATTCTACCTTTGTATATTTTCATGATTTTGAGAGGATGTTTTACCAGCAAGAGAAAATGGCTTTCTTTATTGAGTAAAATATGTTAATCGGCCATGGGAAAAATATATCTATTTTTGCCTCATCTCCACTGTTTCTTAGGTTCGATTTTCTTGATCACCAAAACATGAATAGTTCTTGTTAGTTGAGAGAATAAGAAAGTAACCTTTTGATTTTGATCAGGAGATCAGCCTGCTAGCACAGGTGAATGCCCAAGCCTTGTGAAGGTTCCAACAGCCGTTCGTGTGGATCATCGTTGGAGGCAACACACTTGAGTTGCTTGTGGCTTCGGAGAGATCGTAAGTAGATCATCGTTGCTGCATTCGTGTTTGGATATGCACACTTGGGATTACGATATCTTGAGTAGGTAAACACTAAATCATATGGGTGATTTATTGTTTTATTTGTTTTAAACCAGTGTAAATCGAAATCCATAGATCTTGTGGTATCAGGGCGCTTCTCTGATTTACCTTCCACTGTGTAGTCTTTGATATTAATGTATGAGCATGAGCCCGGATTTTCCAACACTAGTCATGTTCTATTGGTTATAATATAAGGTATATGAATATGCATAAGTAATCAAGATAAGATTCATCACCTTGAGTGATCGAGAGAATATCCCAATTAGTTTTAATAAGGATTAACTCAAGAAATTTCTAGCTAGAGTGGAATAAAGTTTTGGAGTAGTTCTAAACCTTATTCGAAGCATTAAATTGCCTACCCCGAGACTTAAAATGGTTAAACTAATTGAGTAAACACCAACCCATGCTCAAGGTTAAACCAAGATATTATGTGATGAACCAAATGTTAAAATGAAACCAAATGTAACTAAATGTTAAAATGGAACCAATTTTTTTAGATAATTAAAATGGAATCAATTTTAACTAAATGTTAAAATAAAACCAAATGTAAAAGCCCAAACAGAACTCTTCTTTTTTATGTGGAAACTCTAACTCAAATTTGGTAGCAGATATCATCAATTTGAAAACACTTTTTTTGAACTTTTTTATTGCTAAAGAAACTTTGGCATACAGATATCATCAATCTAAAACACTTTTTCTGAACTTTTTTATTGCTAAAGAAACTTGGGCACAGAAGAAATTATGTTCAATTGCCTATTTCCTAAGGAGAAAAGAATTTTCTTCCAAATGAATAAAGCTATCCCATGACAGAAATGAATCCACACTATCAACCTGTTGCTTTAGATCAAAGTCTTGTTGAATAAAGGTGGTTCACCTATTGAAGGATTATTGGATATTTCTTCCATTGAGAATGAAGATGTGTGAACCAAATGTAAAAGCCCAAAAAAAACTCTTTTTTTTTTCAGTGAAAACCATAACTCAACTATTCTTTACAATAGGAACATGACTGATTTGTCTAGTTTTATTAGGAAAAAAATACGATGAAATGAAAATAATTATATTGAGAAATCAAGTACGGATAGGTTAGTCAAACCTTATGGACCTTTTTTAACAATTGGAGGTCATGACTCTTTGCTAGATGACAACTTTGATATACAATTATAAGATTGATTAATTAGAGAATTAATGATGAACTCAAATTGTTTGATTCATCTAATATGAATATATTAAGGATTACAATATTTATATTTGTTGCCAACATAGTAGGGAACCTAATTAGTGACACACAAATAGAATGTGATTTGTGAAAGATTAAATTGGGCTTGAATTATGTTCGACTTAATTTAAATTAATTAAAAGTTCAAGAGAAATAGCTAATGCACAAGTCCTACTTGGAATAGGACATGGACAGCTATTTCCCTATATAGGCAAGGTTGCTCGCCCCTTTCTATGATTGATTCATCATAATTTATTCAGTCTTTAATTGTTGAAACCTTGTGAAAACAAAGAGAGGCAATCGCATATAGTACTAGCATACTATTTAGCCAACTTGAATCACATCTTTCAAGAAGGCTCTTTGACTCTTTATTCGTGAGGAATATCATTAGAGGCTGGACACTCTAATGGTTTGCTACAACCTATTTGATGTTCTTGGAGGAAAAATCTTGTCACACACCAAACCTTGAGGTAAGCTTCTTGCCACTAATTTCTCTTGTGTTGCATAACTTGATCAACATTGATCCTATGGTTTGGAAATTAAGTTTAAAATTTTAAAATTTTCTAGTCTTAGCTCTATTTATGCATGACCAATTCCCAATATATAGATGATGAATGCTAAAGTTGATGTTCTATCATTTTAATTTTTTGCTCAATCAGAATCAGAAAATGCATTTAGAGTAAATGTAGATTCTTTTTCAAGAAACAAGTCATGAAAAAAAGATAATTTTAAATGTTTGAAAGCATATTTCAAAGGTAGATGATGAAGAACTATTTACTTATGCGTGAATTGAGATAATTTTTTGATAACAAAACATGTGTCTGGTCTTATTAAAAATCAGATAATGAAATGATCTAATAATCTTTCTAAATTCCTCTACATTAACTGTACCAAAGACATCAATTAAACTTAGAGAAAAAGAAGTCCATAAAAGAGTATTGTTCTCTTTAGCACCATCCATGTTAGTTCGATTCAAAATCTCACTAACATACTTATGTTGTGATAAGAATAATCTTTAAGATGTATGAATGAATTCAATCGCCAAAAAATAATTAAGATACTCGAAGTCCTTAATGGAAAACTATGCAACTAAGGTAGTAACAATATTGTTAAGAAATGATTGAGTATTTCTTCCGAGAATAAGATCATTTATAAAAACTAGCATGTAAGTAATAGTGTCTTCTTTTGAAAAAATAAATAAAGTTGTATGAACGATAATTTTGAAAACCATAAGATAATAGAAAATTACTTACAACATAATTGATAACTCGTATAATTATATAGTTTTTAGTTATGTTTTATTATTGTTTTGTGTCAAATACGAGTTATTATTGTTTAGTCTAATTGTGTTTATGATCTTTTATATTTTTATGTAATTTGGTGTTTTTCACAAGTTTCTTTGAGTGATTTCAGATTACTAGAATTAAGGGCAAATCCAGTTCAGTTCCAGTTCCGACACCTTTTGCCATATCAGCTATATCTCGAGTTTCACTGAAGCAATAAGGCTGAACTTTGTATCCCTGCAAAGCTAAGAGGCATATCTATCTTTTTCATGTTTTACACTTCTTGAAACGGAGTCGTTTTCCCTAGCGAAATCGACCATCAAGTTGGCTGATGTGCAATGACGTCTGTTCTGCACCGTTTTGGTATTTTGACCATATCTTCCGATCCACATGCGCAAATGATCTGATTCCAACGGCTATGGATCCGTAACTGATAGGGGTATATTTTTCTAGAAGACCATTTTATCAGATCGAGCCTCCAACATTGACAAAATCGACCATCAAGCTGGCTGATCAGAATTGTCATACAATATGACGAAAATTGTTAGAAAAATGCACCCACCTATTATACCTACCTTTGAAATTTGTAAAGCTTGTCTCTTGTCATTTAGCCCTCCAAAATGTGTATAAATAGAGGGCCTTGGATGAGTATTGGGATACATTGATACATTGGTAGGATAGCCATTGTAATAAAATTCTCTAAGTTTTCTTTTTCTTTCCTTTCTCTAGTTTTCTTTTTCTTCTTACATTTCTTTTCATTTTATTCATATCTAGTATGTGTTTCTAATCATATTGTTGAGGTGATGAGGTGAAGCTCTTGGTAAATGCTAAGGTTAGTCTCTTAAACATGAGCTAAAATGAATCATCATTTATAAGCACTAGCATAGATAATATTTTCTTTTGGTTTAAAATCATACTTGCAAAGTAGAGATCTTGATTCATTATTGACAATGAAAATGGCACAGTAAATGCTTGGTTTCATAACCTTGATTTGTTGTAGACATATACCTTGGCATAAGGAATGCTTGGACTCTTTTTATGAGTTTTGAGGACACCAAATGAACATAATATCATATGCTATGGACGTTGGACAATTTGGACTGAATTGCTAAACCTTCCGATTGGAACCTCCTTTATGTGTGGATTTCAATTGTGTAATAAAACAAGATTAATCTTAGCATAACACCAAGAGTGGATTCTCTAACCTCAACATCTTTTCTTATTGTTTTTTATATCTTGTTTAATTGCTTTTATGTTATTTTGTTTATTTTGTTCTTTAATATCTTGTTTTGTTGTTGATTCCCTAATATCTTGTTTACTTTCTTTTTCTTATATATTTATAAACTTATACTTACTAATACGCTTCCCTGTGGTTCGACCTCGGACACCCGAGAATTTATTACTTGAACATAACCTGCACTTGGGTTTACAACTCTTAATTGAGTTTCCATCAAGTTTTTGGCGCCGTTGCCGGGGAGGCAATACTAAGTATATAAGTTTATAAGTATATTTATTTTTATTGGCTGGTTATACCGCCTATATTTATTTTTATTGGCTGGTTATACCGCCTAATTTTCTATATATTTATATTTATATTGTATATTAACTTTGTTTTATTTTTATTGGCTGGTTATACCGCCTAATTTTGTATATTAACTTTGTTTTATGCTTGTTTGGCGACGTGATTTTAGATCTCGTCGTTTAGTTAGATTTTATTGTGAAACTTTTTCAGGTAATCTTTCTAATACAACTCCTACCATGGCTGACAATGAAAGTGTTCATGCTGAAGATGAGAACAGACAAGTACGCACCATGCGTGACTACTTGCAACCAACTCGAAGCTCATCACCCTCTTGTTTTATTTTTCCTCTCAATGCAAACAACTCTCGTTTTAAACCAGGTATGATAGCTTTGCTTCCAAATTTCCATGGGTTAGAATCGGAAAGTGCTTACTCGTTTCTAAAAGACTTCGAAGATGTATGTGTCACCTTTAATGACCAACAATGTACAAATGAAATTGTCAAGCTAAAATTATTTCCTTTTTCTTTAAAAGATAAAGCAAAAATTTGGCTTCATAATTTAAAACCAAGGTCAATTGGCACATGGCAAGAATTACAAACTGAGTTTCTAAAGAAATTTTTCCCAGCACATAAAACTACTGCTTTGAAAAGACAGATTCAAAATTTCAATCAAAATCAAAATGAAGCATTTTTTCAGTGCTGGGATCGTTTTAAAGATTTGTTAAGTTCTTGTCCACATCATGGTTTTGAAAAATGGCGTCTTATTAGTTTCTTTTATGAAAGTTTAACTCCCGAAACTAAACAATTTGTTGAAACAATGTGTAACGGTGAGTTTCTAGAAAAAGAACCTGAAGAAGCCTTTGACTACTTAGACCATTTGGCAGATAACTCTCAAGCCTGGCACACAGATAATTCCTCTGAAAGTTCCAATAGATCTAATCTTGTTTCTAACAGAGGTAAATATCATTTTAGTCAAGAAGATGAGATAAAAGCTAAAGTAGCTAATTTGGCTAGAAAGATTGAAGCCATGGAACTTAGAGAAATAAAAGAAGTCAAAACGGTTAAAAATGAAGAAAGTTGTGGAATTTGTGAAATCATGGGACACCCCACTTCTGAATGTCCAAACATTCCCATTCTTAAAGAAGCGTTGCATGATCAAGTAAATTCCATAAACACATTTAAAAAGCCTTTTCCTTCTCCTTACTCTGAAACGTATAACCCTGAATGGAGAAATCATCCCAACTTCAGTTGGCGAAATAATAATCATGTTCAGGTACCACAATCTCAAAAGCCGGGCAACACTTTTTCCTATCAACCTTCACGTGTACAAACCTTGGAAGAGACATTGCAAGCATTCATGCAAACACAAGCAAATGTGAATAACCGGACTTCACAGGACATCAATGAGATCAAAAACACCTTGTCCACATTGACAGCTTCATTACGCACTCAAGAAAAAGGTAAGTTTCCTGCTCAACCTCAGCCTAACCCTTCTACTCAATGTCTTGTTTCTTGCTCCAATGAAACTCAACAGGAAAATGCCAGTTCTATCACAACTCTTCGAAGTGGAAAGGCAATTGACAAAAACATTCCATCAAAAGACCAAGATCCTCTTTCCCCTCCGAAAAGTAATGGTAAGGATGATGGTAAGTCTGAACTTCTTGAAAATTTGGACAAAGAAAAAGGTATGCATCCTGCTCCTTTTCCTCAAAGGTTGCAAACAATAAAGAATTTGAATCAAAATGCAGAAATTTATGAACTTTTCAAACAAGTTAAGATTAACATTCCTTTATTGGATGCAATCAAACAAGTTCCATCTTATGCTAAATTTTTGAAGGACATGTGCACAGTTAAAAGGAAACATAATGTACAAAAGAAAGCATTTTTGACGGAAAGTGTGAGCTCAATCATTCAGCACCTTACTCCACCAAAATTCAAAGATCCTGGATGTCCAACAATCTCATGCATCATTGGAAACACTAGAATAGAACGTGCATTGCTTGATCTTGGTGCTAGTGTTAATCTTTTGCCTTTTTCTGTTTATCAACAGTTAGGTTTAGGTGAACTCAAGGAAACACCTGTTACACTTCAACTAGCTGATCGTTCTGTAAAAATTCCTCGAGGGATAGTTGAAGATGTTTTGGTTCAAATTGATAATTTTTACTTCCCTGTTGATTTTATTGTTTTGGACACACATCCTGTTTCAAATCCAAATGTTCAAATTCCTGTTATATTAGGCCGTCCATTTCTTGCAACTTCTAATGCTCTGATAAATTGCAGGAATGGTATGTTGAACATTTCTTTTGGAAATATGACTTTAGAATTGAATGTGTTCAACACTTGCAAGCAACCTGGTGATGATTCAGAAGTACATGAAGTGGATTTCATTGAAGAACTTGTTCATGAACATCTCACCACTACCACATTCCATGATCCTTTAGAAGCTTATTTAATTGAATGTGAGTTTGATAATGCTTCAGAAATTTCACACACTGATTCTTTGTTAAATTCTTTTCAGGTTAAGCATTGTTGGAAACAAAAGTTTGAGGAACTTCCATCACTCACAAATGTCACTGTACCATCAACTATTGAACCACCCAAGCTGGATTTAAAACCATTGCCATCCGAGCTAAAATATTCCTTTTTGGGTGAGAATGAAACTTTTCCAGTCATAAATGAACTTGAGGAACTCAGAAAAGATGCATATGAGAATTCTAAAATTCATAAAGAAAGAACTAAAGCCTTTCATGACAAGTTAATTTCAAGAAAAACATTTGATGTTGGGCAAAAAGTTCTACTTTATAATTCTAGACTTCACATATTTCCTGGTAAGTTGAGATCAAGATGGATTGGCCCATTTGTGGTTAAGCATGTGTATCATTATGGAGCAGTTGACATTGAGAATCCTCAAAATGGTAACGTATTCGAGGTAAATGGACAAAGACTCAAACTCTTTTTGGAAAATCATGTTACTCAAGAAGAGGTTGTTTTTCTTTCTGATCCTTGTTTTGAAAATAACTAGATGTAAATATAATTTTTTTTAACCCCGGTTAAATGGCGGATAACGGTACTCCGTGATTATTTAAGTCGGTTCCATCAGCTACCCACAAAACTGATATTGTATATAAATTTCTCTTTCATTTTATTTTATTTCATTTTTTTTCAGGATGGATGATATTCTCAAAAGATTGCAGAAACGATTTCCTCCTTTTCCTCGGAATATTTTACTGAAGCTTTACCAAGTTCGATTAGAAAGATTAAGAATGCTTATGAACAAAAGGATTCCTGAAGACATACGTTGGATAATTGAAGCCAAGGTACGTGAAGATGAATATCTTCCTGTTTTGCATTTACCAGGTACAGGTAGAAGCACTTATGCAAAGAAGCGACGAGCAAAGCGCATGAGTTCAAATTGCCACAAGTGTGCACGATGGACGTGTAACGGTAAATGTCGTTCTATTGGGATTCCGTCCTCTAATCGAGATGATAAAATTGAATTCATTAAGGATGGACTGAGTAAGGAGAATTTGGGTAATATCCAACTTTCTCTTGAGACGCATCCTAGTGGAGACGTACAAAGAGAAATTCTTGATTTATGGCCGCAATTCCAAAGGGAATGGCAACATCTTGGGAATCTGATGATAAAAGACCCTGTTTGCCAGCTTGTAAGAAAACTGGATGGGAAGCATATCCTCGACTCATAGAAGGCGTTTAAGCCGTTTCTGGACGTAAAACCAGAGGAAGATGCCAAATACACTTTCGGCGACATTATTACTTTTGACTTTTACGGTTGATTTTTCTTCTCTTTTTGATTTTCTTCCTGAAATCACGCAAAAATCTTTTGTTAGGTTAACATTTTCTTCTGACAGGTCAAATACACTTTCGGCGACATTATTACTCTTGTCTGATTCACTACTCAGTCCTCTATATATTACACCATGTACTCATTCTCTTTCAGGCACTCGAAAAAGAAAAAAAAAATGGAAAGCACTTCGTCCCAGCGCATTAAAAAAATTTGTGTCTTTGGAGGTGCTTATCCAGGGAAAAATAACATATTCGCTGATGAAGCCATAAGAGTTGGAGTAATACTTGCCCAACAAAAGATCCACTTGATTTATGGAGGCGGTAGTACGGGTTTAATGGGAGCAGTCGCTACAGCAGCACACGCCGGAGGAAGTCCAGTTCTAGGAATCGTGCCAAAACTATTCACAGATTTTTGTGGACCTACCGTGGGTAAGGAAATACAAGTCTGGAGTATCCCTGAACGGATAACAATCATGTACCATTCTGCCGATGCATTCATTGCTTTACCAGGAGGTCTGGGTACATTGGAAGAAATAGCTTGCGTGGCTTCTTGGTCATCTTTGGTCACAAATAAGAAACCCATTGGTTTGCTTAATATTAATGGTTATTTTAGTAATTTACTTTCATATTTAGATAATGCTGTGGATAACGGATTCATGTTTTCAGAGGCAAGGAGAACCATAATTTCTGCTACAACCATTGAAGATTTACTCAAAAAGCTACAAGCTTATGAGTGTTTATCTGCTACGGTTGTTTCGCAAACGCTCGGAAAAAGAAAAAGAGATATGGACGAGCAAGGAGTGGATTGCACTTTGTCTTTGTGACATTATCTAACATTTTGCTTGTTGTGTCTCAGTTATAATAAGTGGTTAGCAACCTCTGTAGGTAATATCTCCTAAATTCTACCTTTAAAATTTGACATTGGGGACAATGTCATATTTTAGTAGGGGGTAAGGGACATATTTTGCTAAAAAAAAAAAAAAAATTGTTGTGTTTTAAGACATTTAGAAGTATTCATTCTGAACAAGGTCTGAGTAAGGGAGACTTGAGACATACCTTGTCACTTTGATTTAATCTTCTTCTTCAAAAAAACAAAAAAAACAAAAAAATAAAAAACAAAAAAAAAAAAAAAAAAAAAAAGCATGTTTAGACTTAGTGTGTTTTTTTTTTTAGTTACTTTCAATACAATGATGAGATATGAATTGCATAAGTCTAAAACAGATTTATTAGTGAGAAGATTTTCATGAGAATTGAGCTTGATGTCAACCTTTTTATGAGCCAATGTTAATATGATATGTTGATTGAGAAAGAAGCATGTTTAGACTTAATCTGACTTGTATAATCATCTTTGTGAGTTTTTGAGCCTATAATGATTGATGCATTATACAAATCAATCTAATTTCTTTCTTGAGTGCTCTTATGATTACATGATTCTCTAGAACTTGCTTTAAACCGTTTGAGACTATATTGATACATGTGACAACATGAATATGATAGAGGCATTAGGATTATAACCAGAGCCAAACAGCCATCCATTATTAATGTTCTAAGAGAACATCCCCACTAGTGAGCCAATTTGAGCCTACATTAAATATGCTGTTTTATTGGTAACCACAACTTACACCTAGCCTAAATATACTTATATCCTTACCCTTGTTCTAAAGATGGATTATATATTTTGAGACATATTGCAAAAAAACAAGGGATATTTTTAGTTGAAAATTTGGGTTAGAAACAAAAGATAAGTGTGGGGGAAGAAAAGAAAAGAAAAAGTCAAGAGAAAAAGAAAGGGATCATTGTCAAATACATTCCCATATTAAAAAAAAAAAAAAAAAAAAAAATCTTCTCTTGAACTTCTAGAAAAAGATGTTACAAAGTTGGTTAGAATGATGCAAAGGCTCAACATGAATATTTAGCCTATGTTATTATGTGCTTTATAAGAGTTTTGAGAAGTTTTATTTGTATGATCTTATTATGTCTCTAAAATCTATGAACTCTTTGGAACCTTTGTGATATCTTTATCCTTTTGTTCTTTAACCACATTATAACCCTTTGGCCCCATTACAACCTTGAATAAAGACCTCTTGATTTATGAAGTTGTATGATCTAAATAGTGGAGAATAGGTGGACAAGCAAGCATATGGTAGAAGTGTTTTCATGAGATTGATTGAGTGTAAACACTTTACCACTACTTTAAAGAGTGAAAATCAAGAGAGTATCCCATGTGAGAAGTTGAGATTAAGTTTGAATATGCACTATTTTGATTGAAATATGTTATGTTAATATTGGCTTAACTCAAACTATTTACATTCAAGCAAGATTTTTTTGTGAATTTCTTTAAGCTATTGATTAGTTTTTAAGACTTGTCCAATGATTATCTCTAATTTATATTGGAAGGATTAGTTATAATTATTATTTTTAGTTTTTCTTATGTCTTCAATGTTTGTGGGTATCGTCCTAGTAAACCCTCACGAGACTAAACTCGTCCTCTAGGGACACCTAGGGGTTTAAAGGCTTGTGTCACATGCTAAGTGCCACCGTGATTTCCTACGAAAATGGATTAGATTAGATTTTCTTATTTTGTTGAGTCGTTGCTAGGGACTAGCAACAATCTAAGTATGGGGGTGTGATAACTCGTATAATTATATAGTTTTTAGTTATGTTTTATTATTGTTTTGTGTCAAATACGAGTTATTATTGTTTAGTCTAATTGTGTTTATGATCTTTTATATTTTTATGTAATTTGGTGTTTTTCACAAGTTTCTTTGAGTGATTTCAGATTACTAGAATTAAGGGCAAATCCAGTTCAGTTCCAGTTCCGACACCTTTTGCCATATCAGCTATATCTCGAGTTTCACTGAAGCAATAAGGCTGAACTTTGTATCCCTGCAAAGCTAAGAGGCATATCTATCTTTTTCATGTTTTACACTTCTTGAAACGGAGTCGTTTTCCCTAGCGAAATCGACCATCAAGTTGGCTGATGTGCAATGACGTCTGTTCTGCACCGTTTTGGTATTTTGACCATATCTTCCGATCCACATGCGCAAATGATCTGATTCCAACGGCTATGGATCCGTAACTGATAGGGGTATATTTTTCTAGAAGACCATTTTATCAGATCGAGCCTCCAACATTGACAAAATCGACCATCAAGCTGGCTGATCAGAATTGTCATACAATATGACGAAAATTGTTAGAAAAATGCACCCACCTATTATACCTACCTTTGAAATTTGTAAAGCTTGTCTCTTGTCATTTAGCCCTCCAAAATGTGTATAAATAGAGGGCCTTGGATGAGTATTGGGATACATTGATACATTGGTAGGATAGCCATTGTAATAAAATTCTCTAAGTTTTCTTTTTCTTTCCTTTCTCTAGTTTTCTTTTTCTTCTTACATTTCTTTTCATTTTATTCATATCTAGTATGTGTTTCTAATCATATTGTTGAGGTGATGAGGTGAAGCTCTTGGTAAATGCTAAGGTTAGTCTCTTAAACATGAGCTAAAATGAATCATCATTTATAAGCACTAGCATAGATAATATTTTCTTTTGGTTTAAAATCATACTTGCAAAGTAGAGATCTTGATTCATTATTGACAATGAAAATGGCACAGTAAATGCTTGGTTTCATAACCTTGATTTGTTGTAGACATATACCTTGGCATAAGGAATGCTTGGACTCTTTTTATGAGTTTTGAGGACACCAAATGAACATAATATCATATGCTATGGACGTTGGACAATTTGGACTGAATTGCTAAACCTTCCGATTGGAACCTCCTTTATGTGTGGATTTCAATTGTGTAATAAAACAAGATTAATCTTAGCATAACACCAAGAGTGGATTCTCTAACCTCAACATCTTTTCTTATTGTTTTTTATATCTTGTTTAATTGCTTTTATGTTATTTTGTTTATTTTGTTCTTTAATATCTTGTTTTGTTGTTGATTCCCTAATATCTTGTTTACTTTCTTTTTCTTATATATTTATAAACTTATACTTACTAATACGCTTCCCTGTGGTTCGACCTCGGACACCCGAGAATTTATTACTTGAACATAACCTGCACTTGGGTTTACAACTCTTAATTGAGTTTCCATCAATAATACCAAGTTCTAGGTGCTTATTTCAATTCATAAATAACTTTTTTGGGCTTACAAACATAGGTGGTATGTTGTTTATCAAACAATATAGACGGGTGTTTCATTTAAACATCTTTTAACAAGTTTTGCTACAAAAAGGCATTGTTAATATCAAACGGGTGAAGTAATCAATCATTGGATATATATATAACCAATCTGATGGTTATTGGGTTAACAACTGGACTGAATGTGTACATAATCAAGGGCCTAAGCGTTGGTTGAAACCTTTGGCCACAAGTTTGACCTTTTATCTGGCAAAACTCCCATAGAGATTTCTCTTGACCTTAAACACTTATATATATATAGCCAATAATGATTTTGTTTTGAGGTGGTGGAATAAGTTTCCACGTTTTATTTTATTGAGGAGCCTAGTATTTATCCAAGAATGGTCTATTTTTAAAATGAACTTTTAACTTTTTATGTAGCACAACTTGGTTCAATGAAATATGAAAGTCGATGTTTGGTAACTAGACTAATATGTTTAAGCTTGAATATAATAATTTGAAACCTAGTAACCATAGAATGATTTCTTTGAGGAGAGAAGTATGGAAGGAATTGTCTTGTGTGAAGGAAGTACTGGAGAGGAAGATAGTGGTACTTGATCAGATGAAAGAGAATTTTCATATGAGAAGAAATATGCATGGTTACATCAAAAGGGGTAGTGAAACTTGAAACATTAAGTGATAATGTCATAGATGAGACAAAAATTAGAATATTAAATGCAAGTACCAATGAGAATAATTAGGATATGAAATCAAGGATTGGTCAACGATAGTTTAGCAAATGAAAATTTACTTTCAATATTAAACAATATATGTATAGAAACAAAAATGTTATTTGTGTTAGTATCCAAACAATAAAGTGCACTTTGATGTTTTGAGTAACAAAGAAAGACACAAGATTTTGATTTTGGTTTAGTTTACTAGTAGCATAATGTTTCAATTATGGATAACATATACAACAATACATTTTTAATTTCTCATAATTTGTTTGTTGTTTAAATAAAATCTTAAATGGTGATTTTTATTATTGACAAACTGTTGATAAGATAAGTAGACGTATAAAAAACAAAGGACCAATATTTAGTTGACATAAAGACTTGATGTAAAAATGTAAGGTTAGTTTACCTGTATGCATTCTTCCAACAATTGCATTATGTTAAGGGATGTAAGGAGGTGTATGAATATATTAAATGCCAAATAAAGCAAAAATTACATTTAACTTATTGTATTCACCATTAAATTTGAATAAATAAAGACAATTGAAATTTTGAAATAGTTTTTAACTATTGCTTTAAACTTAGAAAATATGACATAAACATCAATTTTATTATGCATGGGATATAATCATATATATATATATATCTTATATATTGATAAATAAAAAAAACTAATATTTGAAATCAACAGTAGACGACTCTTTTTCTAAGCTCCAAATGTCTATAGAGATCAAATCTAAAGGTACTTTGCTAATAAGACTTGAACAAGAAAAAGTGAGTCTGTGACTCATTATAACAACATGAATTACAAGAGCTAACTAATTTAAAGGAAGAACAAAATATGTTAAACAACTTTACAATCGATTGAAGTATTACAGGATTACATCAAAAAAGGTAATGGAACTTCAAACATTAAGTGAAAGTCTCATAAAAGAGGTAGAAATTGAAACATAAAAGTAGATGACCATTAAGAAAAATTAGAAGATGAAATCTTGAATTGGCCAATTACAGTTTAGCAAATGAAAATTTACGTTCAATATTAAACAATACATGTTTACAAACAAAAAGATTATTTGTGTTATGTAGGGATTCGACCTCATGCTCAAACAATAATCAAATTAAAGAACATGAACGCAGCGGAATAATAAACAAAGAGACAGTCGAATCTAACAGGATCATGCTTGTAAAATTTTAATGCGATCTTGTAATTATAAATCATACATCTGATCAAGAATCATACCTTAACTCAAAGATCTAGTAATCTTGAGTTTACAAACAGCCCACTCAATTTTGAACACCAAGCTGTCAATCCGAGACTTCAAGCCACACAAGTGTCTAGCCTCTAACGGTAATCCACACAAGATGATCAAGAAAACCTTCATAAGGTAAGAATGGAGTCTTGCCGAAAACGATGCTAGTAGTTTAGGTTTCAAGAAACCTCTCCCCATCTAAACATACCATGGCCGAATGCTTCATAAGCATCAAGAAGAAGAAAATGCTTTTCTTGCTTCTTCGGGTTTGATGCTCCAACCTCTAGGATTATCTTGATCTTCTTCTTCTTCACACTATGCTTTTGCTCTCTTGAAAGAAAACGTTTTTCTCTCCAGCAATCCATGAAGAGGCAAGGAGGAAGTCAAGAAATCAAGAAGACACCAAAGCGTCTAAGCATACCACATATGCGGCTAGGGGGTCATAGGGAGGTCGGCCAAGCTATCATGTTTCTTTTATAGGGGTCGGTAATCACTCCAGGGTTTGGCATTGGACAATAGCTCTTATGTATTTGCCCTTAAGTCCTTCCACTTAATTATACTATTTAATTAAGTACCTATTGATTAAATTCTCAAATTAATCAATTAGGCTCTTTCCATTTTAATCTCTTAATTCACCTTTCTGTATGTGACCCATTAGGCTTCCAATATGTTGGCAATGAATATAAATTAATCTAATTAATTTATAATCATAGATCATGAGCGGACTCTAGCAAGCCATCATGACCACCCAAATACTGGAGAGTCAAGTTAGTCTCGACATAACCTTTCGTGTTCAGTCTATCAGTGTAATTCAATCTTTTCACCAAATATCCCGAAAAGACCATGAGCATGGTGCAGTGTCTACTCATGTTCAATCCATATTAGTTCTTGCAACTTTTGGTTAACGTTGTGAATTTAGAGAAACTATTTCCCCTAAATTCATCATACTCTGGCCAGAGATTCCATCAAGTTAACTTAAGCCAAGAACAGATGAGATATGTCTTCGATGTCACTTGGAGTGGTGAATCCTCTCTGGATCACTCATCCATCTTCGTATGGTTCATGTCATACCCAAAACCACCCTACCATAAGCATCATTCTGTGTTAGGGACACGTTCGTGATGGAATCAAAGTATGACACTCCCCATACAAGATGACCTGATATCACAAGTCAGAGGACTACTTACATGACTGACACGTGAGAATGTTTCCATAGACACTTGAGTGACAATACCAAATGGAGTTCTCACAACGGGTCATGTTCAGTGAACTTGTTCAACATAAAAGCACCTACATGTTATCCTAAAGTATCTCATATACTTCAACACGTGAGATCAGTTGCTTACTAAGTAAGTAGGCTTAACGTGTACCAGTCTTTGAGCATTGCCAATGCCCCGTCTTGGCAATACGATGACCAGGAACCATTTTAGGAACATGGCTTTGATGCATAAGGATCTCACAATTATATATAATTCCTTTGCAACGCCATTATGCTCCTTGGGCTTCATCCGATTAGTACTTGATAACTCCTTATCATTGTACTAACATGAAAGAAAACCTTGTATCACTAAGATATAGTGATGGGTTTGCATTATTGATAGTTTATGCTTGACCAAACCGATTGGCTCTAGGGCATATACCAACAAATTCCCACTTGCACTAAGCCAATCGCTAACGCATCCAATGCTGAACTCTTTCGTTTAGCAATTGTGTCTCTACTAGGACATAGCTTCAGTACTTTATTGTGAGAATATGCTTCGGTCATATACTTTTGATAATCTCTATTATCATAGTCACAATACTTATTCGGATCACAAAGAAACCCGATTCCTTATGGCTCATGTTGTTACTTTAACAACTAGGAATCTTTTAATTAGCCCAGTGAGCTATGAATCCAAATACACCTTTTACAGCCTTAAACAAAAGGTTTGTATTCTGACTTGGAATATAAATAATTCAGTCCTCTATAATTTGGAACTTTTCCAAATGACTGAATTTGTTTACATCATAACATTAAGTCACTTGTTGGATTCTCTCTATGTTAAATTCTTTTAACATTTAATCCAATCATCTGTTGCAAAATCTGTTAGATCTTAGCATTACTAGTCGATTTACCTTTCAATCTTCAATGTATCTGATATACATTGTTTGATGAGTAATCTGTATTACTCCCACTAACCTTTAGGTATGCACAAAAGATATCTTATCCTTTTGATAAATTCAACTTTTGAATGTCACTATCAAAACTGGATATCTCAATCCATTGTCTAACAATGTTCTGTTAAGTAGACTTATCTCTTATGAGTTATGCATCACTATGCATCCTACTTAATCATTATGTTTAGTAGACTCATCTCGTATGAGTAATGCATCATAATGCATCCTACTAAATCTTTGTGCCTTTATGCATCCTAGGCATAAACTTCGGATTTCTACTTATGACTTTTAACTTTTAAATGTCATAATGCTCCCACTGTTTCCTACTTGTGTAGAAACATTCAAAGTGAACTCATTTACTTTTCTATGGGATGTGAATTCAAAACTCTTTTGAATGCACAATTGTAAATATAAAACCAAACATCTCATATCCCATATGAATGTTTGTTTTACAAATACAATTCAAAATCGTTTCTAGGTTAGTGTTTCGACAATCTTGGCTATTTGAAGCATCATGGACCATTCTATGTCATCACATAGTAATGTCCATCCAATTCATCTGATATGAATTCTATTAGATAATCAATCAATTTAGTTTCAAGCCATTCTTCATTTAGATCATATCTTAATAAGAATGCTCTTTTAACTAAATTAGTTTCATAATCTGATTATGAATTTCCTTGAGCCAAAGCTCATCTAGTTGTCAAGTTTTGTATAAGATTTCCTTTGATTCATAATCAAATAAACTACTAGTATCTATATACTTTAATCTTATACTTTTAACTTGAACAACCTTTGATTATATTTTATGCAAGTTTCTAGTTTTATGAGTGTAATAAGACCATGATATGGAACAAATTCCATATAACCTTTCGGTTTATTCTAGGATGAATGGTCAAGCATCTAATGCTAGCATAACCGAAATATCAATGATAATGTTTCTAAAACATTCATCATGAATAGGTAGGCAAGCTTGATCAAGTATCAACTAAGGTTGCCACCTCTTTGGTCTTATTCTTTTCACTTGTCCTTACTATTAGTTCCATTTATATGTCATACATATCTTTGAACCAATTTTATAGGTATCATATACCTAAAGGTAGTGAAAACAAACTCATAATAATCATGAAGTAAAACTTCTTCCTTTCAAGTATAAAATATACTTCTTGCATTTAAGCCTCTAATGCCTTGCATTGCCACAATGATGGTATGTCCCTTTATCAATATCAATTTCTTTCTTCATCTTATCATCCTAACTGTAAAGAACGTTTCTTCGATTACCTTCCCCTAGTGGAAGTAACAAAGTGGATGATCTTCTAGTCTAGTGAGCATATTTAGCAACACCTTTTGGTTCATGTTGTAATACAACACGACTTGCAAATTGCTGTTAGACAATGAAGAAAGAACTAAGTCTATACTTAGATTATGATCCATAAATCAACCAAGTTTTTCAAACTTGTTGATGCATCCATTAGCACATGATGCCTCATAGGCTATCTTTCTAATCATCTTTCATTGGAATAATAACTCAAGATGTTTGAACTTCTCATTGCTAAATACCTCATGGATCATTAATGACATAGACATTCATTTCATTAATTAGTGAAATCGGCTTTGCATCAAGTATGCAATCAAGTGACTAGTTAACCTGCCATGACAATTTATATCCCATATAAACCAATGCATATAATAGTCATTATGCAAATTGTAATCATTAAAACCAGGTTTTAAAGTCTGAATAATTGTTCTCACTATTTTATCAACATAGTAGCCCTCCTCTATTATTCGAGAAATTTAACTTTTAAACTTCTTAGTGAGCAAGGACCCCTTTCATCCCACCATGACCTTGAGTGACTCAACAAGCCATGTTGAAACTAATTGAGTAGGTAACTTTGCTTACCAATTGCATCTCTATGAAACTCGTTGATCAGTTAGGTGACAACTCTTTGCATAAATGCATCATATGCATTTCGCCTAACCATTGCCTCTAAATATCATGTGATCAAGTTTGACGCATCCGGATAACATGACACTTAGTTGAGTAAGACCCACCTTCTATAACTCAAACATATTTGTATAGTAGTTTGACCTTTAGTGACTCAACAAGCCTCCTACTGGAAGAACTCTGGTTATCTTGTTAAGATGGTGGAAGGCAACTTATCATGCGTAACATGGACTCAATATAATTTAATGAGGGATTTCTTTATTTCATTAAATAGGTTTCATTGCTTTTCTTTGTTGATTGACATGCATAGCATTTATTCAAATATATATCACATATATAAATTCAAAAATAAATCTATCTCATGCAATCTACTAGGATGATTATGGACTTTACTACTCTAGTTTCCTTGAGCCATTAGGAAACTAGTTGGTCAAATTCCTAGGGATACCATACATAGTCTTCATAAGTCTTGATGGTGATCTCCTTGGTCCTTCTTCTTGGCACCTTGTCTCCTTACATTTGGGAATTACATAAATTTTAATCTTAGCCTAAATCTAAATCTACAAAACTATATAACATTTACATATCTTTGATAGAAACCTCGAGTTACATTCGAGGGGAGTTAGGTGAGAAGAGAATTTACAACTCCGAAAAAAAAAAAAAAAAAAAAGGCAGGGTTCGCAGACCCTATTTATTAAAATACCAAAAAGAAAATTTAACCATCCATGACCTAAGTCTAAGTCCATAACCACCCTCATGCTTTCGTAATCACTTCATAGAGCATAAAATTAAATGCATACATATTTAATATCACTTAGTAATCTTGTGTGTCATTTAAGGAAAGTAATATTTAAACTCATTTTAATATACTTGGCTCAAATTATCTAGCAATTAGATTTTAATTCAATTTACTTGAGTCCTAATCCAATTAGGATTCTTTGAATTAAAATCTTCCATCTAATTAAACAAGTTAATTAGATTTCCTAACACCTTAGGAAGTCCAAGTTTGATTAGGAAACTTTCTCTACAAATAAAGTTTAATATCTTCTCCTAACCTTTAGGAGTCCTTGTTCCAATAGGAAACAATTTCCACAAGGATAGCTTAGGTGCATTCATAACTCTTAGAAATCCAATCTTAACTAGGAAACAATTTTCACAAGTCCAAAATTCCAAAGAATAAGAATTTCCAAAAATAGAAAGCGATGCCCTAACACACAATTTTTTGTGTGTAGCCGCCTCCCACCTTTAGTAAGTAGCGCTGCCATAACCTGCAGCCCTTGTTGGGGCAACGTTTGCCTCAAAGCAGCCACCTATTTTGGTGGCTAAGTGGTGAACAATTCACACACAATTAGTTCTTTGATTTTTAGCCAATTATACCTACATTCAAGAATCAAATTCAAGAACTCAAGGCTGCCCAAAAAATTTCAGCAACCATGCAAACTGTTTGCACAACTTTGAGAGGCAGTTTCGGCAATAAAAAAAATAAAAAAAATCACCAAAAATTACAGCATCAAGATAGACATGTTTCAGACTTCTCCTCAAATTTTCAGAATTTTTGGACACATCTAACCATGTCAAAACTGTAACTTACAGCCGGTGTGCAGAAAAATCATGCACTTGTTTTCTTCGAAATTCAAGCACCAAAACCAATTCAATTCAAATCAAATCCAAACTTGTTTCTTTTAACTTCTTTGTGTCATGCAATCATATGGCAAGGTTAAACATTGATCAATTAAATTTTAAACATGTTTTAAATAATTTAAAACACCAAGATCAGATTGCAAACCAAAGCTGTCAGAATTGAAACAAAACAAGAAAACGTTTTTCTTGAAAAAACTTTGCTAGATCAACACACAATTCAATCCAATTGAATATTACCAAGAATTAAACATGTAAATCAAAAGAAAACTTCCAAGCTAGGCTCTGATACCACTGTTGGGATTCGACCTCACGCTCAAACAATAATCAAATTGAAGAAGAACATGAACGCAACGGAATAATAAACAAAGAGACAGTCGAATCTAACAGGATCATGCTTGTAAAATTTTAATGCGATCTTGTAATTATAAAGCATACATATGATCAAGAATCATACCTTAACTCAAAGATCTAGTAATCTTCAGTTTACAAATAGCCCATTCAATCTTGAACACCAAGCTGTCAATCCGAAACTTCAAGCCACACAAGTGTCTGGCCTCTAACGGTAATCCACACAAGATGATCAAGAAAACCTTCATAAGGTAGGAATGAAGTCTGGCAGAAAATGATGCTAATAGTTTAGGTTTCAAGAAACCTCTCCCCTTCTAAACATACCATGGTCGAATGCTTCATAAGCATTAAGAAGAAGAAAACGTTTTTCTTGCTTCTCCGGGTTTGATGCGCCAACCTCTAGGATTATCTTGATCTTCTTTCTTCTTCACTCTATGCCTTTGCTCTCTAGAAAGAAAACGTTTTTCTCTCTAACAATCCATGAAGAGGTAAGGACGAAGTCAAGAAATCAAGATGACACCAAAGCCTCTAAGCATATCACATATGCGGCTAGGGGGTCATAGGGAGGTCGGCCAAGCTATCATGTTTCTTTTATAGGGGTGGCAATCACTCTAGGGTTTGGACTATAGACAATAGCTCTTATGTATTTGCCCTTAAGTCTTTTCACTTAATTAAACTATTTAATTAAGTCCCTATTGAGTAAATTCTCAAATTAATCAATTAGGCACTTTCCATTTTAATCTCTTAATTCACCTTTCTATGTGTGACCCATTAGGCTTCCAATATGTTGGCAATGAATATAAATTAATCTAATTAATTTATACTCATAGATCATGAGCGGACTCTAGCAAGCCATCATGACCACCCAAATACTGGAGAGTCAAGTTAGTCTCGACATAACCTTTCATGTTCAGTCTATCAGTGTAATTCGGTCCTTTCACCAAACATCCCGAAAAGGCCATGAGCATGGTGCAGTGTCTAATCATGTTCAATCCATATTAGTGTTGACCGATGGTGTTTGGTAGAGTAATTTTAGGAGTAATTATTGTCTTTTGTATCAGTAATTAATGTCTAATATCATGCTTTCTATATTGTGATATTTTCCTTTTCTAGAGTTGATGTTTTAGGGTTAGCCTATATATAAATATGTGTAGGTGCAGTAAATTATGAATTAAACTAAATAAAAAAAAAAAACTTCTGGTTTCTCTCTGGTTTCTTTTTTCTCAACATGGTATCAGAGCTACTGTCGATTAAAAGAGCTATACTTTTTCTTGCTCGACAGTAGGGGATCTTGCTGGCTATCCTTAATAGCCGCCAGAAGCCTTGCATGACTCAGTATTTGGCAAAGAATTTGTGCAGTGTTTCCTGAGGTTCTTCAAAGCATGGCTGATGGGAAAAGAAAGGTTGCTGAAAATAAGGTTACTCTGATCGGTGAAAATCCCTCATTACAAAAATCAATCCCGTAAAGGTTGATGGAACTAATTATCTTGCGTGGTCAAGATCTTGTCTCTTGTTTATCCAAGCTAGAGGTCTGCAAGGTTATGTTACTGGAGATAAACAAAAACTAGAGGTCACCGATTCCACCTACAACCAGTGGGAATCTGAAAACTCTCTTGTCATGTCATGGCTCATTAATTCCATGCAACCTCAAATTGCCCGAGGTTATCTACTATTAAATGCTGCATCTAAGATTTGGAATGCAGTATCTTAAACCTATTCTCAAGTGGGTAATGACGCATAGATTTAAGAATTGAGAAATAAGGTGCATGAGATGAAACAAGGTGAGATGGGTATTGCTCAATACTTTGCTGAATTGAGTGGTCTATGGTAGGGACTTGATTATTACCAAGATTTCCAAGCAACTTGTTCTGAAGATGAGGCAAAATTCTAGAAATTAGTGGAAAAGGTTTGCATATATGATTTTCTTGCTGGTTTGAATATGGAATATGATCAAATACGGGTTCAAGTACTTGGTAAGGACCCTTTGCCTTCTTTGAGGCAAACCTATTCATATGTGCAGCAAGAAGAAAGTCGAAGGAGTGCCATGATACACACAGTTCCAGTTGACAAAGCAGGATTAGCTGCCAATTCCTTTCGTGAGCAGCCGAAAGTCAGTGACCATGGTCCATCAGACAAGGATCATTTACATTGTGATTATTGTGGAAAGCCAAGGGATACTAAGGAGACGTGTTGGAAGCTGAATGGTCGACCAACTAGGGGTCGTGGGGGTAAATGGACCACAAGCGAACCTATCCGAAACAACGGAAATACCCAAAGAAGCAACTAATACTGGGATCTTTTCCAATGACAAAGTACAAACCCTAAGGCATCTTTTATCCCAGCTCGACTCCCAACCAACCGCTTCATCCAATTTTGTGAAAACAGGTACTGCTCTCATTGCCAATCCTGATACTAACAATGATTCATGGGTTATAGATTCTGGAGCAAACGAACATATGACAGGCTCTTTCAAAAAATTCTCAACTTATTCTCCTTGTCCAGGCAATAATAAAGTCCGTATAGTGGACGGATCCTTAGCTTCTATATCTGGAACAGGTTCTGTTAAATGTTCTCCTACCATTAATCTATCTTCAGAGCTTCATGTTCCTAGTTTTCCTGTTAACCTTTTATCTGTTAGCTCAATTACAAAAGCACTTAATTGCAAAATTGAATTCTTTCCTACTCATTGTGTCTTTCAGGTTCTGAAAACAGGGAAAACGATTGGCAATGGTAGACTGCGAGATGGCTTATATCTACTAGAGGAAGATTGTAGTAACTTGATTACTGGTATAACCCAAGCCTTGTTAGGAGAGTCTATGGATGTCAACCAAGAAATAATCAGGTGGCATAGAAGATTAGGACACCCATCATTTTCTGTTTTAGAAAGATTATATCCTAGTTTGTTTAAACAATGCAAGTCAGATTTGTTGTTTTGTGATGCTTGTGAGTTTGCTAAACACACCAGAAGTTCTTATCCCTTAATCAATAATAAGAGTTCAATTCCTTTTATGACTATTCACTCTGATGTTTGGGGACCCACTAGAACAGTTTCTCTATCCGGTTACAGATGGTTTGTTACCTTTATTGATTGTTGTACTAGATAAACTTGGGTTTATTTGATAAAATCAAAAAGTGAAGTTTTTTCTTGTTTTAAACTATTTAACAAAATGATTTGTAAACAATTTGATGCCAAGGTTAAGATTCTGAGAACCGACAATGGTATAGAATACATAGATGGTGTGTTTCGTGCATAACTCGATTCCAATGGGATATTGCATCAAACTAGCTGTGTGAACACTAGTACACAAAATGGTGTGGCTGAGAGAAAGAACAGGCATTTATTAGAAGTGGCTAGATCTCTCATGTTTACTATGAATGTTCCAAAAGTTTACTGGGGAGATGCAGTGCTTTCAGCTGCATACCTTATTAACAGAATGCCCTTTAAAACTCTGAATTTTAAAAGTCCTTTAGAAGTTCTACAAGGTAGTAATTCATATACTATTCCTCCAAAAAATTTGGATGTGTGTGTTTTGTTCATAAGAGGAATGTAGGTAAGTTAGAACCTAGGGCTCTTAAATGTGTGTTTGTTGGCTATTCTGCCACTCAAAAGGGATATAAGTGCTATCATCCTCCTTCAAGGAAGTATTTTGTGAGTATGGACGTTACCTTTAGAAGTCTGAGTCTTACTTTTATACACCTCAATCACCTTTTCAGGGGGAGAACAAAGAGGAAGAGGTGGAGGTAATAACGGCTGCCTTCATCCAGTTTTTTAGCCAAAATCCTAGTGATGATAAGGAATAATCTCAAACTGGACGACTAGATAGGCCAGACTTTAAAACCTACACACGACGGGACAAGATGGATAAAGCCATTGAGCATGTTATACCAAGTCAATCGCCATCTTTGAATTCAATCCTTGAAGATACATGTGGTGATTCTTCTTTACCTCTTGATTGTCCTAATTCTACTTCCACTGCTAATGATCTTGATATTCCTATTGCTATCAGAAAAGGAGTCAGAACTTGTACTAAACACCCTATTTCTAACTTTGTCTCCTATGATTCTTTGTCCCCTTCCTATAGAGTCTTTGTATTGTCTGTTTCCTCCGTTTCTATTCCACAGGGTTGGCAAGAAGCATATCATGATCCAAAATGGAAAGAGGCAATGGTTGAAGAGATGAAGGCTTTGGCAAAAAATGAGACATGGGAACTTGTTACTACACCATTGGGAAAAAAAACCAGTTGGATGCAAATGGGTATTTACAGTGAAACATAAGGTAGATGGTTTAGTCGAAAGGTACAAGGCTAGACTAGTGGCAAAGGGCTTTACTCAAACCTATGGGGTAGACTATCAAGAGACCTTTGCTCCTGTTGCAAAAATGAATACTATCAGAATCCTGTTATCATGTGCAGCTAACCTTGATTGGGACCTACAACAGTTTGATGTCAAGAATGCCTTTCTACATGGAGACTTGGAGGAAGAGGTGCTTATGGAAATTCCTCCAGGATTTGGTGATGAGAAAACTAAAGGGAAGATTTGTAGATTGAAAAAGGCATTATATAGCTTGAAACAGTCACCCAGGGCATGGTTTGACAGATTCAGTAAGGCCATGGTTTCGTTTGGATATCATCAAAGTAATGTTGATCATACCTTGTTTATTAAACACAGTGACGGTAAGATCACATTACTTATTGTTTATGTTGATGATATAGTTGTGACTGGGGATAATAAGGAGAAGATTGCCGAACTCAGAAAACTTTTAGCTCAGGAGTTTGAGATTAAGGATTTGGGTAAGCTGCGATATTTTCTTGGAATAGAGGTTGCCAGATCAGATAAGGGCATCTTTATTTCTCAAAGGAAATATATTTTAGATCTTTTTGAAGAAACTGGTATGTTGGGATGTAAACCTGCAGACACTCCTATCGAAGCTAATCACAAGCTACGAGAAGGAGTTGGTGAGTCAGTTGATTTAGGCCGAAATCAGAGGTTAGTTGGGAAATTGAATTATCTTTCACACACCAGACCAGACATAGCCAATGCTGTGAGTTTGGTGAGTCGATATATGCATGATCCTCGTGATTCCTATCTAGAGGCTGTTTTTCGCATTTTAAGTTACCTAAAATCTGCACCCGATAAAAAACTGCCCTTCTCTAAGCATGGTCAGCTAAAGATAGAAGCTCTTACGGATACAGATTGGGCTGGATCTCCTGATGATAGGAGGTCAACATCTGGTTATTGCACATTTGTAGGTGGAAATTTAGTTACTTGGAGAAGCAAAAAACAGAATGTGGTTGCACGATCAAGTGCAGAAGTAGAATACAGAGCTATGGCACAGGGTGTTTGTGAATTACTATGGCTACGGAAAGTGATGGAAGAATTGCGATTGTCAGAAGGGAAGTCTCTATCCTTGTTCTGTGATAACAAGGCTGCTATTAGTATAGCTCACAATCCGGTGCAACATGATCGAACAAAACACATAGAGATTGATCGACATTTCATAAAAGAGAAAATAATAGATTGTTGTTTAAATGTTTCTCATGTGATTTCAGAAGAACAACTAACTGATGTGTTTACTAAGGGACTTAGTAGCAGACTGTTTCACAACTTAGTTTGCAAGTTGGGCATGTGTGACATCTATGCACCAACTTGAGGGGGAGTGTTGACCGGTGGTGTTTGGTAGAGTAATTTTAGGAGTAATTATTGAGTTTTGTATCAATAATTAATGCCTAATATCATGCTTTCTATATTATGATATTTTCCTTTTCTAGAGTTGATGTTTTAGGGTTAGCTTGTATATAAATATGTATAGGCTGTTGTAAATTATGAATTACACTAAATAAAAAAACAAACCTTCTGGCTTCTCTCTGGTTTCTTTTTCTCAACAATTAGTTCTTACAACTTTTGGTTAACTTTGTGAATTAAGAGAAACTATTTCTCTTAAATTCATCATACTCTGGCCAGAGATTCCATCAAGTTAACTTAAGCCAAGAACAGATGAGATATGTCTTTGATGTCACTTGGAGTGGTGAATCCTCTTTGGATCACTCATCCATCTTCGTATGGTTCATGTCAAACCCAAAACCACCCTACCATAAGCATCACTCTGTGTTAGGGGCCCGTTCGTGATGGAATTAAAGTATGACACCCCCATACAAGATGACCTGGTATCACAAGTCAGAGGACTACTTACATGACTGACACGTGAGAATGTTTCCATAGACACTTGAGTGACAATACCAAATAGAGTTCTCACAACGGGTCATGTTCAGTGAACTTGTTCAACATACAAGCACCTACATGTTATCCTAAAGTATCTCATATACTTCAACACGTGAGATCAGTTGCTTACTAATTAAGTAAGCTTAACATGTACCAGTCTTTGAGCATTGCCAATGCCCCGTCTTGTCAATACGATGAACAGGAACCGTTTTAGGAACATGGCTTTGATGCATAGGGATCTCACAATTATATATAATTTCTTTGCAAGGCCATTATGTTCCATGGGCTTCATCCGATTAGTACTTAATAACTCCTTATCATTGTACTAACATGAAGAAAAACCTTGTATCACTAAGATATAATGATGGGTTTGAATTATTGGTAGTTTATGCCTGACCAAACTGATTGGCTCTAGGGCATATACCAACAATCTCCCACTTGCACTAAGCCAATCGCTAACGCATCCAATGTCGAACTTTTTCGTTTAGCAATTATATTTCTATTAGGACATAGCTTCAGTACTTTATTGTGAGAATATGCTTCGGTCATATACTTTTGATAATCTCTATTATCATAGTCACAATACTTATTCGGATCACAAAGAAACCCAATTCCTTATGGCTCATGTTGTTACTTTAACAACTAGGAATCTTTTAATTAGCTCAGTAAGCTATGGATCCAAATACACCTTTTGCAGCCTTAAACAAAAGGTTTGTATTCTGACTTGGAATAAAAATAATTCGGTCCTCTATAATTTGGAACGTTTCCAAATTACTGAATTTGTTTACATCATAGCATTAAGTCACTTGTTGGATTCTCTCTATGTTAAATTCTTTTAACATTTAATCCAATCATCTATTACTAAACCTGTCAAATCCTAGCATTAATAGTCGATTTACCTTTCAATCTTCAATGTATCTGATATACATTGTTTGATGAGTAATCTATATTACTCCCACTAACCCTTAGGTATGCACAAAAAGATATCTAATCCTTTTGATAAATTCAACTTTTGAATGTCACTATCAAAACTGGATATCTCAATCCATTGTCTAACAATATTCTGTTAAGTAGACTCATCCCTTATGAGTTATGCATCACTATGCATTCTACTTAATCATTATGTTTAGTAGTCTCATCTCGTATGAGTAATGCATCATAATGCATCCTACTAAATCTTTGTGCCTTTATGCATCCTATGCATAAACTTCGGATTTCTACTTATGACTTTTAACTTTTAACTGTCATAATGCTTCCACTGTTTCCTACTTGTGTATAACATTCAAAGTAAACTCATTTACTTTTCTATGGGATGTGAATTCAAAACTCTTTTGAATGCACATTTTTAATTATAAAACCAAACATCTCATATCCCATATGAATGTTTGTTTTACAAATACAATTCAAAATCCTTTCTAGGTTAGTTTTCGACAATCTTGGCTATTTGGAGCATCATGGACATTTCTATGTGATCACATAGTAATGTCCATCCAATTCATCTAATATGAATTCTATTAGATAACCAATCAATTTAGTTTCAAGCCATTCATCATTTAGATCATATCTTAATAAGAATGCTCTTTTAACTAAATTAGTTTCATAATCTCATTAAGAATTTCCTTGAGCCAAAGCTCATCTAGTTGTCAAGTTTTGTATAAGATTTTCTTTGATTCATAATCAAAGAAACTACTAGTATCTATATACTATAATCTTATACTTTTGACTTGAACAACCTTTGATTATCTTTTATGCAAGTTTCTAGTTTTTATGAGTGTAATAAGACCATGATATGGAACAAATTCCATATAACCTTTCGGTTTATTCTAGGATGAATGGCCAAGCATCTAATGCTAGCGTAACCGAAATATCAATGATAATGTTTCTAAAACATTCATCATGAATAGGTTGGCAAGCTTGATCAAGTATCAACTAAGGTTGCCACTTCCTTGGTCTTATTCTTTTCACTTGTCCTTACTATTAGATCCATCTATATGTCATACATATCTTTGAACCAATTTTATAGGTATCATATACCTAAAGGTAGTGAAAACAAACTCATAATAATCATGAAGTAAAACTTCTCAAGTTTCACTTCCTTTCAAGTATAAAACATACTTCTTGCATTTAAGCCTCTAATGCCTTGCATTGCCACAATGATGGTAAGTCCCTTTATCAATATCAATTTCTTTCTTCATCTCATCATCCTAACTTTGAAGAACGTTTCTTCGGTTACCTTCCCCTGGTGGAAGTAACAAAGTGGATGATCTTCTAGTCTAGTGAGCACATTTAGCAACACCTTTCATTTCTTGTTGTAATGCAACACGACTTGCAAATTGCTCTTAGACAATGAAGAAAGAACGAGCTATATACTTAGATTATGATCCATAAATCAACCAAGTTTCTCAAACTTGTTGATGCATCCATTAGCACATGATGCCTCATAGGCTATCTTTCTAACCATCTTTCATTGGAACAATTCCTCAAGATGTTTGAACTTCTCATTGCTAAATACCTCATGGATCATTATGGACATAGACATTCATTTCATTAATTAGTGAAATCGACTTTGCATCAAGTATGCAATCAAGTGACTAGTTAACCTGCCATGACAATTTATATCCCATATAAACCAATGCATATAATAGTCATTATGCAAATTGCAATCATTAAAACCAGGTTTTAAAGTCTGAATAATTGTTCTCACTATTTTATCAACATAGTAGCCCTCATCTACTATTCGAGAAATTTAACTTTTAAACTTCTTAGTGAGCAAGGACCCTTTTCATCCCACCATGACCTTGAGTGACTCAACAAGCCATGTTGAAACTAATTGAGTAGGTAACTTTGCTTACCAATTGCATCTCTATGAAACTCGTTGATCAGTTAGGTGACAACTCTTTGCATAAATGCATCATTTGCATTTTGCCGAACCATTGCCTCTAAATATCATGTGATCAAGTTTGACGCATCCGGATAACATGACACTTAGTTGAGTAAGACCCACCTTCTATAACTCAAACATATTCGTATAGTAGTTTGACCTTGAGTGACTCAACAAGCCTCCTACTGGAAGAACTCTGGTTATCTTGTTAAGATGGTGGAAGGCAACTTATCATGCGTAACATGGACTCAATATAATTTAATGAGGGATTTCTTTATTTCATTAAATAGGTTTCATTGCTTTTCTTTGTTGATTGACATGCATAGCATTTAATCAAATATATATCACATATATAAATTCAAAAATAAATCTATCTCATGCAATCTACTAGGATGATTATGGACTTTACTACTCTAGTTTCCTTGAGCCATTAGGAACTAGTTGGTCAAATTCCTAAGAATACCATACATAGTCTTCATAAGTCTTGATGGTGATCTCCTTGGTCCTTCTTCTTGGCACCTTGTCTCCTTACATTTGGGAATTACATAATTTCTAATCTTAGCCTAAATCTAAATCTACAAAACTATATAACATTTACATATCTTTGATAGAAACCTCGAGTTACATTCGAGGGGAGTTAGGTGAGAAGAGAATTTACAACTCCGAAAATAAAAAAAAAAAAAAGAAAGCAGGGTTCGCACACCCTATTTATTAAAATACCAAAAAGAAAATTTAACCATCCATGACCTAAGTCTAAGGTCTAAGTCCATAACCATTCTCATGCTTTCATAATCACTTCATAGAGCATAAAATTAAATGCATACATATTTAATATCACTTAGTAATCTTGTGTGTCATTCAAGGAAAGTAATATTTAAACTCATTTAAATATACTTGGCTCAAATTATCTAACAATTTTAATTTTAATTCAATTAACTTGATGTCGCAACCTAAAAAATAACGAGTCTCATCGCAAGACTTTATTATTCGTTAAGCGTGACATTAAAAAATCGAAGAAAAGTCGACTTAATTCCTCTAGAAAAATGAAGGTTTTGAAAATGACCTTGAAAAAGACATGGAGTCGCCACCAATTTTTTTTAGCTAGGTGTGATCGGCCACCTATTAAAACCGATTTTATAAAATATTTTACAAATTAATTAAAACATTTTGAAAACCAATTTCAAGTCTGTGTTTAAACCAGAGAAATCAAAGAAACGGGTTCGGGACTCGGTTACGTGCGGGGAAGGATTAGCACCCCCACAACGCCTGTATAAAACGGTACCTTATTAATCATGTGTTATCTCAAGTCTCGGTAAAAAAGTCGGTTTTAAATTTAGTATTTCAAGTTAATTCCCAATTTAAAGAAAAATAATTCCATTTTTAATTGAAAATGATCCGGAATTTATAAATTCAAAATTTTCCTATATTCCCCAACAAACGTGGCAAAATATAGAAATTTTTATTAATTTTGGAAAACTTTCCGAATCATTCTCTTTTTTTGAAAGAAAGATATTCCTTTATTAATGATAATTGATGATATTCAGTCCAGCAATCCCGGTAGAGAACTCATGAATTATTTTAACTCAGGAATATCTTTATTTTTTTATTGAAAAATCATTATCCTTTTGAAAACATTTTAAAAGATATGAATATGTATATGCATGACATAAATAAAATGACATGGAAAAATCTAAATAATATAATGCATCCTAAATGACATGATATAATTTAAATGTCTTAGCATATTCTAAATGAAATAAAATATCCTAAGTTATATGATATATTCTAAATGAAATGAAATGACCTAGGTAACATAATATATTCTAACCATTGTTAGAGCCTAAGCTTAATGAGTTTCTCTTCAATTCAATTATCATAGACATATAGTTAATTGGTTAAGAAAGATATTTTTATAAGACCATCGACAAATACTTATAAATAGATTAGAACTCTAGGTTAACAACTCAAGGTCATTAATCAAGTTAAGAGGGTAGAAGAGGTTCAAGCAAAGTGTTGAGTGAAGTTGTAATCCTAGGCTTTTATTAATTGATTGAATTCATCTTTTTAATTTACTTGCTTTTATTATTAGTTTCTTTTAATTAGTTTGATTACCATATTTAATTATTTGTTTAGATAAGATTAGGTTGTTCTAATTTTAGTACTTAGAAAATCTAGTGACAATTCCTCGTGGGTTCGACTCTTTACTTTAAACTATATTACTTGTTACGATACGTGCACTTGTATGGTGAAAATTGACAACAAGTTTTTGGCGCCGTTGCCGGGGAATTGTTTATTATTTTTGTTAATATTATTACCAAGCAACCTTAGTCTTAATTTAAACTTTCTTTTTCTTTCTTATTTGCAGATACTCCTGATCGTGGCATGCGAAGAGCTCGAAGTCTGGAACTTGTCCCTTTTGATCCAGAACCAGAAATAACTTTCCATCGACTGCAAAAGGAGAATTTACAAGCTTCGACTCACAACCATTCAATGGTTGAAGCAAATGATACAAAGACTTTGCGAGAGTTTGCGGTTCCTCTCATGCAAGAACTTCATACCAGTATCCGGAGGCCTGCCATCCAGGCAAACAATTTTGAGATAAAGCCAGCCATCATTCAGATGATCCAAACATCAGTTCAATTTGGCGGCCTATCGGACGATGATCCGGATGCTCACATAGCAAATTTCTTGGAAATTTACGATACTTTCAAACACAATGGCATTTGTGACGATGCCATTAGACTGAGACTCTTCCCTTTCTCACTTCAAGATAAGGCCAAGAGTTGGTTACACTCCTTTCCTGCTGGCTCCATTACTAATTAGGATAATCTGGCCCATAAATTTCTTGCCAAATATTTTCCTCCTATCAAGACAGCTAAGATGCGAAATGATATCACATCTTTTATGCAGTATGACTCCGAATCATTATATGAAGCTTGGGAAAGATACAAAGATCTGCTCCGAAGATGTCCTCATCATGGGTTACCTAAATGGCTTCAAGTGCACACTTTCTACAATGGATTAATGTGTCCTACTAGAACTACTATCTATGCTGCAGCAGGTGGGGCATTCATGGGAAAAGAAATTGATGAGGCTTATGATTTAATTGAGGAGATGGCTTCCAATAATTATCAATGCTCCACTGAGAGAATTTTTCCAAAGAGAGATGCAGGCGTTTATCAGTTGAATGAGATCAGTGCCTTATCAGCACATGTGGCTGCTTTGTCCAAGAAATTGGACACTAAGGGTGTACATTCAGTCCAAAGCCCACTTGTAACATGTGAATTTTGTAGGGAAGGACACACCAGTGATAGATGCCCAACCAAGGCTGAATCTATTCATTATGTTGGAAACTATAACAGACAGCAGAACAATCCATATTCCAACGACTATAATCCAGGTTGGAGAAATCATTCAAACTTTTCTTGGAACAACAATCAAGGGCCATCATCTCCAGCCATGCAAGTAGTCCCTCGTGGGTTTCAAGCACAAGCCCAAGCTCCTGTCCAAGAAAATAAGCCATCAATGGAGGAAATATTATTGCATTACATGGCAAAGACCGATACTTTGATTCAAACTCAGGCAGCAATGCTTCAAACTCAAGCAGTGTCACTTAGAAATATTGAGACACAAATGGGCCAGTTTGCTAATACAAATAGAAATCATCCTATGGGAACTCTTCCGAGTGATATTGTGACCAAACCTAAGAGCCATGGGAAAGAACAATGCAATGTCATCACATTAAGGAGTGGGAAAGAATTAGAAGAAGGTAGCTAGAAGTCAGAATTGCCAACCAAGCCTCTTCAAGACAAAGACATGGGGGAAAAAGAAGCTGAAAAAAATTCAAGTGAAGAAGCCTTCAGTCTACTTACCACCACATTTTCCTCAGCGCCTTCAAAAGCAAAAGCTTGACAAGCAGTTCCAACAGTTTCTGGAGGTATTTAAAAAGCTCTATATTAATATACCTTTTTCTGAAGCTTTAGAACAAATGCCTAAATATGTCAAGTTTATAAAAGAAATATTATCCAAGAAGAGGAAATTGGATGAAATTGAGATAGTTGCACTTACTGAAGAGTGCAGTGCTATCCTTCAAAAGAAACTTCCACCCAAAATCAAAGATCCGGGAAGCTTCGCCATTCCATATGCCATTAGTAATAAATTTGTTGGTAAAGCTTTATGTGATTTGGGTGCGAGTATCAATTTAATGCCTCTTTCTATCTATCACAAACTTGGTTTAAGGGAAATAAAACCCACTACAGTGATGTTGCAACTAGCCGATAGATCCTACAAACATCCAAGAGGTATTGTTGAAGATGTGCTAGTCAAGGTTGACAATTTTTTCTTTCCTGCTGATTTTATTGTGCTTGATATGGAGGAGAATAGTGGAATACCTATAATTCTTGGGAGACCATTCCTAGCTACCAGTAGAACTCTCATTGATGTGCAAAAAAGAGAACTAACCATGAGGATTCTAGACCAAGAGGTAACTTTTAAAGTGTTTAAAGCTATGAAGTTTCCTAATGAATTTGATGAATGTTTGGCAGTCAAAGTGGTGAGTAGTGATTCCAAAGAAGCATTCAAAGAAAATTGTTCCACTAAACCACTTGAGACAAGTTCAAATTCTCCTTCTAAGATGCATGGAAGCCACAATTATGTGAACGCCATGCCTCATAAAGCAATGGAAAAGGGGGGCATGATAAGAAGATTGTCAAATGGAAGGATGCCGGCTAATGGGCGTCAAGCCGATGACTATAAATCAAGCGCTTCTTGGGAAGCAACCCAAGTTCTAAACTTTTTCTTTTCTTTTTAAATTTTAATTTTTAGGATATTTTTATTAATTTATTTTTACTTTGTTTTCTTTTGTAGTAGGCACTCACCCGACTTGGACAAGCATCATGAGGTCTAAGAGGAAAACTAGAGCTTCTCCTGCTTTGCTTGCATCGATAGGGAGTTTTCTTGTTCTTACTTTTTTTTATTTCTACACGTTGAGGACAATGTTTGTTCTAAGTTTGGGGGTGTCTTTAGTTTTCTTTTGTTTTGTGTGTTTTCTTTTCTATATTTATGTTTTAGGAGGAGTCTATAAAAAATTTAAAAAAAAAAATTTGCTTGAGATATGATGCACTTATTATGATGAGGTCCATATCCAATGATGAGAATTAGTTATTGAATTGTCTTAACTTTTGGGAACAACATAGGCATGATTTGATTTTATGTTAAAATCTTTTGTTAGTCTTATTGTTAAGATGTGATTTTCAATAATTGAGCACCTGATCTCTTGCTTAGATTTGCATATCTTATTTAAAAACTGCTTATGTTGATGTGAATTGCAATTATGTCTAGAGTCTAGAATTTGTTTAATTCTCTCTCGAGACGAAATCCTAGACAACACTAAGTTGAGGAAGTGATTTAGGCCATCTTTGGATCGTTTGAGCCTTTCGAGCTTACGTTTATATGTTAATATCCTTAGTCTACCTCTTTGGGCATATTGATATATCTTTTTTCTTTGATTGCCACATCTTTTAACCTAGCCAAATAAGAAAAACCATGATTAACCCTCACTACATAGGCATGTGTTTGACATACAGGAAAAAAATTATGAACCATGTCAAATTTGGGTGAAATGGTGATGTGAATAAAAAAAAAAGATTATGGTTCTTTGAAAACGAATAACCAGGGAAAAAATGAAAGAATAAATTGGTGAAGCAAAAGAAAAATGCATTCAAAGAATGAAGTATGTAATTTGAGGAAAAGACTATGGCTCTCAAAAACACTGAAAAAAAAATGTAAAGTATATATTTATCCTACCTTGACCCTAGCCTTACATTACAAGCTTAATACAGACCTACTTGATCCTTGATGAAGTGTTAGTCCACATTAGTGGAGAGAGAGATGAAAAGCAAACATATGAGAATCTAGTACTAATTTATATTTTGCAGTGACATAAACTTATTTGGATTGCATGCATTGATTTGGAAAGAGATTTTACACACATACACTGAAAATCCATTCAAGCATAAAGTTTACGATTGAATTGAATCATAAATTTGGATTATTTTTGTGTTCTACTTTGAGTTAGGATTTTGAGATAACTTTTGAGGACAATTAAGGGAATCATTGTTTGAGTGTATTCATCTTAAGTTGTGTTTGAGTCAGTTTATTTAGTTTGTTTGGTTTTTTTGGCTCAAGGACTAGCAAAATCTTAAGTTTGGGGGTGTGATAACTCTAAAATATAGTTATTTACCACATTTTGTGCATTCAAATCAGCTAAGTCCTTGATGTTTTTATTCAGAATTAATTAGTTTTACTTATTTTTAGATTAATTTTATTTATTTATTTCATGTTTAAATTATTTATTAATTTAGTATTTTTTTTATTTTTATAGGTCCAAAGTGAGCAGGAACTTCGAGGTGCAAAAAGACTAAAAAAAAAAAAGATGCAAAGCAACGCATGGGCAGATTTGACCTCCGGAGCTTGTTGCTAGACACAAATGATCTTAAATTCTTTATTCAAGAAAACTTCCTTCTTGACTTTTGATGATGAATTCCATATCTTTCCAACGGTAGTTTACTCATTCAAATTGGACAAGATTTGCCCATCCAAATCAGCTAAGGAAGTGCGAGAAAATGGAGGAAGCAGCATCATCCAACCAGCAAGGCTACGGCGCCAGAAGCTGGCGCTGCAGCTCCAGCTAGGCAGAAAGTCAGCACTGCAGTGCCGACACAAGAAAATAAATAAAAAAAACCTACACTTACCTGATTGCTTGCACACGAAGTTTCTGACTCCAGGGGTCTAAGGCACTATAAATAGAACTCTTTAAGGCTGAAATAAAGGGGATTTTGAGTTCTAAAAAACCTAATTCTCTTGAGAAGAGAGTAGCCACCAAAATCTTTCAAGGAGATAAGAAGATTTGTGAAGATTGAAGACTCAAGACTTGACACCCCTTAGTTTTCTCTATTCTCTTTTCTCTTCTTTATTTTTCTTGTATTGATGATGATGGCGAAACTCCTTGGATATTTGTTTTCTTTAATTATAATGAACTAAACTTATTTTACTAGGATTGCAATGGAACTCAACATGTAGTTTGAATTTATTTTATCTCTCTAGCTTGATTTAATGGTTTTTGAGTTGTTTGTTCAATCTTATTCTTAATTCTTCTAGTTGACTGGCCACCAATTAGATTGATTTGGTAACCTAAATACAATTTGGAAAAGGTAGTTTAGTGTTAGACATGGATTGAATGGCACATGTTTCATATTCATTTATTAGGATGAATTGATCTGCATATAAGGTAGAAATACACTTATGTGTCATGTGTAACCATTGTTAGAGCATAAGCTTAATGAGTTTCTCTTCAATTCAATTATCATAGACATATAGTTAATTGGTCAAGAGAGATTTTTTTTAAGACCATCGACAGATACTTATAAATAGATTAGAATTCTAGGTTAACAACTCAAGGTCATTAATCAAGTTAAGAGGGTAGGAGAGGTTCAAGCAAAGTGTTGAGGGAAGTTGTAATCCTAGGTGTAGATACCTAATTTTGTCCGGACCACTAAAACAGGAATGTTTTCTTTCTAAATTGATGTTTCAGAATGTAAAAAGACTTTTTTTCATCCTGCAGGTGGTATTCCGAGACTTAGTCTAAGAAGGTGAGCATAAAAAGTCAAACTTGAAAAAGTCAACCCCGAAAAGTCAACTACTGAAAAAGTCAACCCACTTTCAAAATCAAGATTTGAAGTTCAATTGAAAAATGGAAAAAGAATTTTGATAATCCAAAGTCTACATCGAAAGATATGGATTTCGAAAGTTGAGTTACGGAGATTCAATAGAAAGGAAACCCTAGTTCGGGAAATTTGGGGAAAAGTGCTTAAACGATCAAATTGGTCAAAATTGAAGGTTCCAAATGAAAGATAAGCACTGACTACGGACTACGGGTAATAGAGAAGCTAATTGCAAGAAAATCTGAAAGAAAAGTCAATCCGAAAGAAAATCGAGAATTAGGGTTTTTGGTGGATTTCGGTGAAATTTGGAAGAATTACAGAAATGGCCCGATACGGTAAGACTAAAGCCCCTAATTAATGAGAAGTGATTAAACAATGATAGCCCAAGGCTCAGTTTGAAGAAAATCTAAAAATCGAACTTGTTTTGAGCAAAACCGGGTTTCGGAGGCAAAAGAACAAAATTAGAAAATTTGGGAAAAATAGCAAATGAACTCCAAAAATTCTGAAAAATTGCATATCTCATTCTTAAATCATTTCAAAGAGATTGGCGAAAGAAAATCTGGATTCGGAGTTCGTTTGCAAAATGGCCAATTCCCGGGTCCCCTATGTAGAAATTCAAGAAGATAAATCCCGAAAAAATAGCAAATGAACCCCAAAAATTCTGAAAATTTGAAGATCTCATTCTTAAATTATTTGGAAGAGATTGGCGAAAGAAAATCCGGATTTGGAGTTCGTTTTCAAAATGGCCAAATCCCGGGCCCACTATGTAGTAATTCAAGCAGATAAATCCCGAAAAAATATCAAATGAGTTCCAAAAATTATGAAAACTTTCAGATCACACTTTTAAATTATTTGGAAGAGATTGGTGAAGAAAAATCTGGATTTGGAGCTCGTTTAAAAAATGGTAAAGTTTGGGAGCACAAAAGGGCAATTTTGGAAGAAAAATCCAAATTAATAGCAAATGGGCTCGAAAAATTTTGAAAACCTCCAGAATTCAATTTTTTATTATTTAGGAAGTATTGAAAAAATAAAATTTAAATTTGGAGTCCGTTTGCTATTGATTTATGTTCGGACGACAAAAAGGTCATTTTATCCAAGAAATCGAAAAGGACTTTTCTTGCCTTTTAAAAAATGAAGCATGGGCTGGAAGATAAGGGGTCAACCGGCCAAGGCCCAACGGTGGACAAATATTTTCTGATTTTTAATCAAAAGGCCAACAATGAAGAGGAAGGTAGTTATTTTTTTGATCAAGCCTTTGTAATTAAGCCACATGAACCAATGCATGAAAAGGGAGAATGTCAACATAATGGCTTCTTGAACAGCTGTAATTGTGGATAGCTGATTGCCTATGGGTGATAATTTCATATGGATCAATAGCCTTTGGATCAAAATTGGTTAAAAACAAAATGACAACATCCTAGCTCTAACAAGCCATTCGGCCACTACTAAAGGGGGTCTCTCTCTTTTCATTCACTAGCTATTCACTCTCTATTCACTCTTCTTTTTGGCTGATTTTCTCTCCATTGTTGAAAGGCAAAAAAAAAAGTTTAGAAAAGAAAAGAAAGTTAGAAGAGAAAAAGCTTGCAATATAGCTTCTAGAGGTTGCTTTAAGCACCATACTCTTGCACTTTCTTTGATTTTCCATTCTTGATTTGCTGTTTTGATTACTATTTTGGTGAGTTTCTTTTGATTTTTCTTTTTAAAATAAGTATTTTTAATATTCTTCTTCAAGTTCTTCTTTATACTTTCTTAGAAAAAGCTTGGACAAATTTTTTTTTTTGTTTTTGGGGTGGCCGAATGGCTTGTTTTTTTAGTGTAGTTGCTGTTTGCATTTTTATTAAATGTTATTCTTGATATTTAACAAGTTTTGATGCTTTAAATCTTCTTCTAATACATAAACATGAAGCTTGTTTTAATTTGGTTGTTTGCTTGTTTTCATTTTTGAGTCTATGATCTTGTTATCATATTTATTTTACTTGTCTTGCATTTTTTATTTTCTGTTTTCAAAATGTTTAAGTTTGTTTTTGTTTTACATTTTGTAATCCATGTGTTTGTGAAAATGCCTATTGGTTTTCATGCCTTTACTTTATATTTGCATGAATTGAGTGTTATTCTTTAGCTATGCATGTTAGTATATTAAGTGTTTGTGAAAATGCCATGCTCATTTTTATATAGTCCATTCGGCCACCCCTATCTTTTAAGCTTTGTGTATGCATTTTTGTTATATTAGTTGATAGGTTTGCATTTTCATGATATTTGGTTGTGTATTTTATTTAAGCATGTTATATGTTTGTGTTATTGCCATGCATTCTTTAGGATTAGGATTGGTTTGCTTTGCCATGCATATTCATGCATTTTAGACCTAGGTTGCATTAAATGCCATGCAAGTTCATTTAGGTCTAGGTCATTTTATTGATGCCATGCATTTTTCATGTCATTTAGTTTTTAAATCATGCATTTCATACATCATATTTGCTGTATTTTCATGCATGTCATGTCATTTCCACTTGATTTATGACCTAGGCCAATCAATGGCTCAAAGTCATGCTCATTTTGAGCATACTTGTGAAAAATTAAAGAGTTGTCAAATTGATTATTCTACCTTTGTGATTTTTTTTACTTGGCCAATTTTTGCCTAACTTTTCAAAAAGTATTAGCCACTGTTTGTGAGCCTTTAGGAGAGTCTCTAACATTTTTACTTTGATTTTTAAGTGATTTTATCAAAGGCAAAAAAAAAAAATGTTTTGGCCAAACATTTTTTTACCCAGTACTTGTACTTTCCTGATTTTTCTAGGCAGTCATCTTTAATCAGAAAATTAAGCCGATTTTTTCCCGTGTAGTTTTACATGTCCTGTGTCTCTAGTATTTTTTTTTAATTTTTTTGAATTTTTAAAAATAGGGTAAAAAATCGTGCTTTAAAACTGGATAGTAGAGGCAGAATTGAATTTGAAGGAAAATCATTTTTCTGTTTTGGTTAAGTTACTTAGAAGGGGCTGATTAGGAAGTTTAGCTACTGACTTAGGGTAGTTTCTAAGCCTTTTTAAACTCTAAAAATGATTTTTAAAATCTTGAGTTAAGGGTGGTCAAGTCCGGGATTTTAAACTTAGGAAATTAGAGCCATTTAAAAAGGGTTTAGCTAAGTTTTTACTTTTAATCTAAACTTTTTTAAAATTGTTTTCAAACAATCACAAAGTATTTTGGTTTTAGAATATTTAATTTGATATATTTTCCTAAGGTAGCCGGATATCTTTTTAGATATACGGATTTTCTTAATTAAAGGAAAAAATACATTCTCATGCATTGCATTTTCCATATTCATGCATACTATATAATATGTGATTTTTGCTAAGTTAATTTTCATGATGGTGTTATTGTCTTTGATTTAAATTTTTGATATTATATTAATTGTTATATGATTTTGAATATTACATGCTATCCTATGCTTTTTATTTAGCTATTTATTTTTGTCACATTATTTAGTATATATTATGTTCATGCATTATTATTTTATTTTTATTTTCATGCATATTACATGATAGTATTATTTTATGTTTCATGTCATTTCATATGATTTAGATTATATTCCATATCATTTATATTTGCCATGTCATTTAAATCATTTTATTCCATTTAGAATATATCATGTGACTTAGGATATTTCATTTCATATAGAAATGTTACCTAGGTCATTTCATTTCATTTAGAATATATCACATAACTTAGGATATTTCATTTAAAATTTATTGCATGTTTTTTATTTAGTTATTTTTGTCATATTGTTTAGCATATACTATGTTCATGCATTATTATTTTTATGTTCATGCATATTATATGTTAGCATTATTTTAATTTCATGTCATTTAATATTATTTAGATTATATGCCATATCATTTATATTTGCCATGTCATTTAGGATATTTCATTTCATATAGAATATATTATGTTACCTAGGTCATTTCATTCCATTTAAAATATATCATATGACTTAGGATATTTTATTTCATTTAAAATATGCTATGACATTTAAATTATATAATACCATTTAGGTTACATTATATTATCTAGACTTTGCCATTTCATTTTATTTATGTCACACATATTCATATTCATATATTTTTTTAAATGTTTTGAAAAAGGTAATGATTTTCAATAAAATAAAGATATTCCCGAGTTAAAATAATTCATGAGTTCTCTGCCGGGTTTGCTGGAGAGGATATCATCAATTATCATTAATAACGGAATATCTTATTTAAAACGAGAATGGTTCGAAAAATTTTCCAAAATAATAAAATATTTTATATTTTGCCACGCTTGTTGGGAAATATAGAAAAATTTTGAATTAATAAATTCCGGATCATTTTCAATAAAAAATGGAATTAATTTTCTTTAAATTGGGAATTAACTTGAAATACTAAATTAAAAATTGACTTTTTACCGAGACTTGAGATAACACATGATTAATAAGGTGCCGTTTTATACGGGCGTTGTGGGGGTGCTAATCCTTCGCCACACATAATTGAGTCCCGAACCTGATTCTTCGATTTTCTCTGGTTTAAAACGCAGACTTGAAATTGGTTTTTAAAATATTTTAATTAATTTTAAAATGTTTTATAAAACCGGTTTTAATAAGTGGCTGATCACACCTAGCTAAAAAAGATTGGTGGCGACTCCATGTCTCTTTCAAGGTCATTTTCAAAACCTTCATTTTTCAAGAGGAACTAAATCGACTTTTCCTCGGTTTTTTTTAATGTCACGCTTAACGAATATAAAGTCTTGTGATGAGACTGGTTGTTTTTTAGGTTGCAACACTAGGCTTTTATTAATTGATTGAATTCATCTTTTTAATTTACTTGCTTTTATTATTAGTTTCTTTTAATTAATTTGATTACCATTTTTAATTATTTGTTTAGATAAGATTAGGTTGTTTTAGTTTTAGTACATAGCAAATCTAGTGACAATTCCTCGTGGGTTCGACTCTTTACTTTAAACTATATTACTTGTTACGATACGTGCACTTGCGTGGTGAAAATCGACAACAGATACCTACTTACGAGTTCAACTGCGTAGTAAATATCAAGCCTTGTGCACATCATAGCATACATAAGGCTTCCCATAGCATTGGAATAAGGAACTCTTGCCATTTATTCATTTTCTTGTGGTGTCTTAGAACATTCTTTTGCTCAGGCCTTCGCCTTTTGCAATAGAAGTATCAATTGGCTGCAGTCTTGCATTTGGAATCGTTCAAGAATTTTCTTAACATATGACTCTTGTGAAAGAGCAAGTAATTTCTTAGAATGATCCCGAGTGATTTTTACTCCAAGAACGTAAGCTGCTTCACCCATGTCATTCAATTCAAAATTTGAAGACAACCAATTTTTCACCATAATAGTTACTCCTTATCATTTCCGGCCAACAGTATGTCATCCACATAAAGTGACAAGATCACAAACTTGTCTTTAGTTGTTTTGACATACACAGTGGTCTTCTTCAATCATAACAAAATCATACGAAATGATTGCTTGATGAAATCTAATATACCACTGTCTAGAATATTGCTTAAAACCATAAATTGATCTTAATAACTTGCACAAAGTTAATGTAATCACTTCTAATATGTTTGCTACCTTTCCAAATCAAATATTTAATTCTATTATTTACGATAATGATGTGTTTGACAATGTCATCATTATTCGAATCCATTCAGTAGTTTATCAAATCTCGTTTTAGGCTATTGACTCTCTTAAATTGAGCAAAAGTCCTAACTGCCATAGGAGTTCGGACAATTCTCAACATTTCTTTCTGTAACAAATATAGAAAAATATAAAAATTATCATATATGCAACACATGTTTATTTGTAATTAAAAACAAATTTTAATCAATTCATTGCATATTGTCTCACATAGTCCGAAGTATAAAATATATATTTTTTTATTATACAAAAATTCCTTAAAAAAGACGAATGCTTTAAGTTTTTTTAAGGTTTTCTTACTTTATATATATATATATATATATATATATATATCAACCAAATAAAAAACACTTAAAAGAAAACCGTGTAAAGCCTAATATTACATGTATTATATTTACCCAAAAAAATATTAAATATTAAAGTAACTTAACAATAGTTAACAGCATGAAAGGAACTTTAAACCATATAAAGTCACTTAACAATAATCTAAAAAACATTCAAAACAGTCGAACAAACAAAAAAACGAAATGATGTGGATACATTAGACCTGCTCACGGTCGGGCAGTCCGCCCGAAAGGTCCAGCTCATATTGGGTCGGGTTTGGGCAAAGATTTCAATGATCCGGACCGGACCGGTCCGGCCCGATTCTGATCACTGTTCATTTAATAGAAAATAATATTTTTTAAATTTAATTTTAAAAATATATAGACAAAATTTTTAAAACTAAAAAATATTTTTTTTAAAATATAATGACCAGTAAATATAGGCCGACGGGCTGGCCTGGCCAGAGCCTAGGCAAAGAAAAAAAAAATCGGGTCGCGACCCGGCCCGATCCATAAGCACTTCTAGGGTACATATCCCACTCTCAATATCAATATTCGAATGCAAATTATTTTTTTTTTGATCGAATACATGTAAACTTATACATATATATTTATATACGTAAATAATAAAATTTTATACACTTTGTATAAGAACTAATGACTTTAGAACATGTTCTGATTTGAATTTCGAGAGCATTAAAACGTACAAACAATTATAGCAATGCATGCTCGTTTAATATCAAAAATCAAACTTGGTTCTGATACCAATGTAGATTTAATACGTAAATAATCTATGTAACATACAAATTGCGAAAATAAAATAATGAACTTACAGGATCGCTCAGTGCAAAATTTGATTTGATTCACTGATAGAAAACAAGATCAGATTACGGAAATTGTTCGATTTCCATAGCATTTGTTGAGAGTTGTAGTATTGTTTCTTGATTTTCTAAGAGAAAACTCGTTTTCTTTTTCTTTCTATTCGGCCTAAAACCGAATGCTTATCTTTTCTTTTTAGGAAGGAAGTTACTTATCCTCCTTGTGTTCTCTGCACGTTAAGTGCCCCACCTTTCTTTTATTGGCAGTTACAGGTTTTTCCATGTATTGGTTGGACATCCCACTGACATGAGAATTATTTTGTAAACTGTCTAGGCAGTTTTGTAAACTACTTAGACAGATATTCATTATGAAATGAATCGGATCCAACCGATTATGAGTGCCCGATTCTAATAGTTGGAGATGATCCAGTATAAGTAAGAACAAGATTAACAGCTCCTTCTCCTCTATAGACCCAATCAACTACATCCTTTTGCTCCAAAAAAACTTTTTCCATTTATCTATGGTGGCTGCGATTCATTCAACAACAAAAATATATCGAAAAAAAAAAAAAAAAAGCTAAAGGCAAATAAAATAAAATAAAAAACTTCAAATGCAACCCGAGGAACACGATGGAATATGTTTGCCTAAAAAAAGGAAGAAAAATATAGAAAAGTGGATGTAGTAGCTTTTAATGTATAAAACCCATGTTCTCCGGTTGTTAAAATAGCTGTGAATGTTTAAGAGTAATGTCCCGTTTAGCATTGTTGGTATAGTGTTTTGAAGTTAAAAGTTGTGTTTCATTGCAAACCTAATGTTAAATAGGTTAAAAAAAATTAGCTTTTGCGGTTAAAATTATGGTTTGACAACTTAAACCAAAAAGTTAAGAAAATAGAGTTTTTGCGGTTTGAAAACTGACTTTTGGATAAAATAACTCTATTATCCTCACGTCTCTAAATTTTTATTATTTTAAACATATTTTTCTTCAATATTTCAATTTCATACAATATTTTTTCACAACAATGTCAAACACTTAAAAATTATTAAAAATAACTCTATTCGCATTTTTTAAACACAAGTTTTTTCTCAATGCTCAACTAACCCTAAATGCAATTTTCCTCTTCATACTTTTATAAATTGACATTTCTCTTTTAGTAATTTTTTTTTTATGATATCAAATAATAAAAAATTGTACTACATTGCACCTTTTTTAAATTTTCCCCAAAATATTTTAGTTCATCATTTTTTTGTGATTTTACTTTTTCAAATTACATTCTCTACCCATATGACTTCTGTCCACTCAGCCAAAAAGATAAATCTAACAGTCCCTAGTTGCCAATCCTATTGAACAGTCAACCAGTAATTGGATCTCATGACATCTCATTGTAAGAATTCTCATTATAAGAACATTTTGCAAATTGCAACCTGTTAAAGTCACCTTGGTTTTTCTTACTGTTCTAGATTTTGATTTTTAATGTTTTGAACAATTAAAAAAGAGCCCAAGGAGGAGAGAAATTGCAAATTTGCTGCAACTGACTTGAGAAAAAGATTATGAGAAATTAATGGGGCCAAATTAACGCTTAATGCTTGCCAATGCTAACTCAGAAAGGGAAAAGGTACCAATGTCTTTGACATAAAAAACGCCCCCGATTTGAATTGATAGACAGGGTAAATCTCCATTTTAACTCCCTAATTTATAACCATCTCAGCATGACACTCCCCCGTAAATTTGTGGAGCTTTTAACCTGGTGGCAAACATCAGGATTCAGGACCATGTCTAATTGCAAAAGCAGCCATTTTATCCACCACGTTAAGGCGAGCAGAACAGTTTCCACCCATCCCTGTCTCGAATAATCTTTCAGGCTGAGTGGATAATAAACTTTTAAAAGCTTATAAACAGCTAGCAAAAATGATCTATGTTAGTCTGACTCTTCATTTTTTTTTAAATATTTGTGTCCGATATCCGTGTCCGACGTATATTCGAACATGGCTACGAGAATATGACCCTCCAAATACATATAAAAACTTAGAAAAAATTAAACATATCCGTGTCGTCGCATACCCGTATGCAACACTCAACTCAAGTAACATAGACAATGATAGATTAACTGTTCTACGTATGACTATTTTAACAGGTTAATTAATCTCACTACCTAAAATACTAAATTAAAACAAATTTACAAGAAATTGAAGGGTCACAACCAGAAGGAGGCTAATAATCACTTATCCCAAGCTCAAAATGTTTTGCTCATAATCGGTGACTGTAACAGCATTAGAAGAAAAATCAAGAGGCCGACATTCAGGGAGTCCAGACAATTCAATCCTTCTCAATCTCCTCCTTTCTACATCATAGATATACACGCAAAGGTGTTTCAACAAAGTGCGAGGTGCCAGTAAAATCTCGCCTGTATGAATGGTGCCAACAACTAAAAAGTTTTGGTACTTTTCAATTTCTTTCCAGAAAGTAGGAAAGACAACCGTATGACCAACCCATTCCTCCATAAGATGGTCTTCTAACAGCCAAATATTGATCGAATTAGACTGAGAATCAAATTGAGTATCAACAAGGGCCAAGCGTCCAGCAAATTGTATTAAATCACTTCTCCAATTAAAGACACCTTCTGGAAGTGGAATCTCATGGAATTTCTCTGTGTGGAGATGAAATGCAAAAAGAACTGAAGAGTAATGGCACTTGAAATATATCATCCCATCAATGCAAACGCTTTCTCTCTTAGGAAAATATGAGGGTCCATCACCAAGCAGTCTCCAAGAGTTGTTGTTTGCCCCCAATGTAAAGACCCTGTACTCAGTAGCCTTCCCTGAAACAGCCCAAGAGTTCAAGACTTTATAACACTCGCTGATGGGATCAAACCCAAATGAGTTCACGCAAAAGGAAGTAGAAGCAGCAGCTGGAGAGTTTGGAGGGCAAACAAATGGTAAAGTAACACAATGTCGAGTACTTGGGTTAAAGATGGTGGCACAAAGGCCAAAATCCATGCAGATTAACCCATTAACTGAAGGGGTGGTGTAGCGGGATAAGCGAGGAGGGATGGTCCTCAGGTGAACTGCTGATGTTGACCCACACCCTTCATGAAGCTCTGCGGAAAAGAACATTTGAGCAGATTGAAGCTCGGTGGAGCAGCTAATGACAATGGTTGGTGTTAATGGGAACTTGGATTTGATCCTGGAATATCGAATTGTGTGCATTTTGGCAAATTCTTGGCTGGTTATAATGGAGGAGCAGCTCTTAGAAGTGGACCTAAACCTTACCAGAGACTTAACAGGAAGGCATGTGAATATGTCGAAGATCACATCCAAGGGAATCTGTTTACTAGTCTTCATGTTTCAGTATCTTTGTCTTTGGTACCGATTATGATATAAGCACCTGAATTACAGCCAAAACCAAAAGTCAAACCTAATCCTCACCTCAGGGCTCAGTCTTTAGCATAAATTTAAAAGTTCTAATTATTAGTAGATTAAAACATCAAAAACCCAAGTAAAGGAAAATTGAAAAATTTTAAAGTAAAGGAGAAACCAACGTTTGCTTCCAAGGTTCATAGACTGGCAAAAAGAAAATCCCCAATATCCCATCACCAGAAACTCGAAAATAAGATAGATTTCGCATTTGGCATGATCACAAAGGAGAAATCTGATGATCTTAAATCACAAGTCAATAGTATCAAAACTGACACACACACACACACAAAAAAAAAAAAAGCTCACATGATCAAAAAATTAATGCAAGAGAGATGAAAGGAATAAGCGTACCACTAACGCCAAACGCCAAGGAGAAGGAGCAGAGGAGAAAGAAAATCATTTAATAATTCTGTAATCCGTCTTTTTTTTTGGGTTTTTGATTGGAAAATATTTTGCAGGTGATCAAATTCTTTCAACATATCAAAAAAACACCGGCAAACGGAATGGGGTGGGGAATTCTTCTTCGAAGAACCCTCCTTTTATCTTTTTGTTTGACCATGAATAAGGAAAATTTTTGGTCCCTACAAGGTAAGATAGGGAAGGCAATTGAATCTGGCAATTTTTAACTTGGTCTTTCGTGGCCCCAAAACATTGACTTGTCACTTGCCGCAAGGTTTTCCAAAGGAAAATCACAGTTTGCTGCACTTTTTGTTTTTTAAAATTTGGTGAATTGGTCGGTAGTTAGGGAATAAGGAAAAAATGTTTTCGATTATTTTAGACATAATAAAAAAAAATATGATACGAATATAATATATTTAATATATATATATCGTATTTATATTTAAAATTTTTATACATTTAGTAATTTGTATCGTCTTTATATTTACAAGATTAACATAAAAAAATGACATATATGAAAATTTTAATTAAATTTTTTTTTCTAATCAAAATTCAACTATGAGTTATTCAATTTTTTTTTAAATTAAATAAAAATAATTTAAAAATAAATTCATAATTTGGCCAATCAAATTGCAAGGATTTATGGGTCATCCAATTAAAGTTTTTTTAAAACTCTTTTGAAAAAAGTTTAAATAGTTTTAAAACTCTATCTTACATAGCATGCTAGCACTATAAATAGGGACATCCCCTAAGTCATTCAACATAATTCACAAGCCTGAAGAGAAGAAGAAGATTTTGAAGATTCCAATTTCTTTTAAAGTCCCAATAATCGAATTTGGGTAAAGAAAGCCTAAATCAAATTTAGATAAAGAAAATCTGAAAATAATTTGGGAAAAGAAGATTTGAAGAACAAAGTTTTCAAAATTTCATCAATCAAGTCCAATAAGAAAGATCTGAACGACAAGAAGATCTAAACAGAATATTTAAATTGGGATCAAATTTCAACAATTCCAAGAATCTCTTGGGGCCAAATTTTAAGATTTTCAAGATTGTCTAAATTTTGGATCAAATTGAAGCAGATTTCAAAATTAAGACTCAAAAACCCTTAAAGCAAATTTCAAAATCAAGTCTCAAATATCCTTGAAGCAAATTTTATTCAAGATCAAGTCTTTCAAGATCCTATTTCAAGATTAAGTTTTCAAGACCCTTGAAACAAATTTCATTTTTTCAAGAAAAAGTCAAAAGACCCTTGAAGCAAAGTTTTCCTGCGAGAAAAAGAATCAAAATTTTTTCTTTATCTTTAAAAATTCACAGAGATTGTAACTTTTAACTTTTGATAAATAAAATATTATTTGACTACAACTTTTTGTTATCATATTTTTGACATGAAAATTTTCAAAATTCCATCAATCATGTCCAAAAAGGAAGATCTGAACAAAAGGAAGATCTAAACAGAATCCTTAAATTGGGATCAAATTTCAACAATTCCAAGAATCCCTAAATTTGGGACAAACTTCTAAGATTTTCAAGATTCCCTAAATTTTGGATCAAATTGAAGCAGATTTCAAAACTAAGTCTCAAAAACCCTTAAAGCAATTTTCAAAATCAAGTCTCAAATACAAATTTTATTCAAAATCAATTCTTTCAAGACCTTATTTCAAGATTAAGTTTTCAAGACCCTTGAAACAAATTTTATTGATTCATGAACAAGTCAAAAGACCCTTGAAGCAAAATTTTCCTGTGAAGAAAAGAATCAAAGAATTTTCTTTATTAGTTAAAAGCACCAATGGTTCACAAATTATAAGGCATATTTTATATTGGTCTTTAAACTTTAAAACGTATCAATCAGGTCCCCAATGTTATAACTTTGTATCAATGTAGTCCTTTCATTACTCAGACCGTCAGAAATGACGTTAAATGACAAATGGCATATGACGTGTAAATTATAAAAAATGCCATATGTTGATGTAATCCTTGTTTTTGTCTTTTGTCTTTATTTCTTTATTCTTTATTCTTTTTCTTTTCAAATTTTATATTTTCCTTTCTCTTTTTTTATAAATAAATACAAAAAATAAAAACAATTTATATTATAATTTAAATTAAATTAATTTTTTTAAAAATATAATTAATTTAAAAACATATAAAATATTTATTTAAATTAATTTTATAAAAATTATTTTAAATTTTTTTGTTTCTTTCCTTTTTCTCTTTTTTTTTTCATTTTATATTCTTTATAAATAAACTAAAATATAAATAATAATTTATATTATATTAAATTAATTTTATAAATATTAAATAATTTATTAAAAGTATAAAATATTTATTTACATTAATTTTAAAAAAATATATTTTAAGTTTGTTTTTACTTTTTTCTCTTTTCTCTTTTTTCTTTTCCTTTTTTTCTTGTTAACAAATAAATCCAAAGAAGAAAAAATTATTTATAATATAATTTAAATTTAAAAAGGTAAATAATTTATAAAAAAATATAAAAATATTTATTTACATGAATTTATAAAAATAAATTTTCTTTTCTTTTTTATTTATTGTTATAAATAATTAAATAAAAATTAATTATTTTTTAATAATTAAATAATTTATAAAAAATAATATATTTATTTTATTTAATTAAAAAAGTTATTTTCTTTTTTTTTTCTTTTTTCTTTCTTTGTTTTTATAAATAAATTAATTTTGTAAAAGATTAAATAATTTATCAAAAATAAATATTTATTTACATTATTTTTTTTTTGTAAATATATATATATATATTTTTAATTTTTTTTAATTCTATTCTCTGCACCTAACTCTTGTCGATCGAAAAAGAGAAATTTAAATCCCCACCGCCAGTACGACCTTCCTAAGGATCAGACTGCCATTCATAAAGCTTGATAGGCATTGCAAAAGGCCAAATTTGATCCCTCGCGCTAGATCGAGAAGAGTCCAATTTGACGTTTTATGGCAGATTCAGTCAAGGTAGTTGCCGCCTCAACTTTAGCATTGGAGTTGACAAAAAAAAATGTATAATTTTTTAATTAAATGAATGTAAATATATATTTTATATTGATAAAAATTTTATTTTTTTATAAAAAATAATTTATTTAGAAAAAGGAAAATAAAAAGGAAAAATAAAATTTATTTTTATTATAAAATTATCGTAAATAAATATATTATATATTTTTAATTATTTTATTTTTGAAAATTTAATTTAATTTAATTTATTTATTATAAAGAAGAAAAAGGAAAAAGGAAAAAAAAAGTAAAAAGTAAAAAAACTTAAAACATTTTTATAATATTAATGCAAATAAATATTTTATATTTTTTATAAAGTATTATTTAATTATAAAATTAGTTTAGATTATAATATAATAATTATTTTTTATTTTTTATTTATAAAGAGAATAAGAAATAAAAATATAATAAAGAATAAATAAAATATATTAATTATTTTATATTAATTATATTAATATATGTTATATTAATAAGAAAAGAAAAAATTTGAAAAGAAAAAAAAAAAGAATAAAGAAATAAAGACAAAAGACAAAAACAAGGATTACATCAGCAGATGACATTTTTGTAATTTACACGTCATATGCTATCTATCATTTAACGCTATTTCTGACAGTCTGAGTAACGAAAGGACTACATTGATACAAAACTATAACATTGGGGACCTAATTGATATGTTTTGAAGTTTAGGGACCAATATAAAATATGCCCTATAATTTGGGAATCATTGATGCTATTAACTCTTCCTTTATCTTTAAGAATTTGAGAGAATGTAACTTTTAACTTTTGATAAATAAAATATTATTTGACTACAAATTTTCTGTCATATTTTTAACACGAAATTTGTGTATACACCTTAATACTGAAAATTTAATTATTTTGACATATATACCCTTGCTAAATTTTAAAATGAACTATTTTATCCTTAATACTAAAATTTAATTATTTCAAAAGACCCTAAGAAAAAAAAGAATTAAAGGATTTTTTTATCTTTAAGAATTTTCAGAGATTGTAACTTTCAACTTTTGATAAATAATATATTATTTGACTCCAAATTTTCTTTGTCATATTTTTAAAACCAAATTTGTATGTACACCTTAATATTGAAATTTAATTATTTTGACATATATACCCTTGCTAATTTTTAAAATTAACTATGTTATCCTTAATACTAAAATTTAATTATTTTATTCTTAATAATGATTTTAATTATTTATTCTTAATGCTGAAATTTAATTATTTTGACATATATACCCTTGTTAATTTTTAAAATTAACTATTTTATCCTTAATACTAAAATTTAATTATTTTATCCTTAATAATAATTACTAATTTTTTAAACTATTTTATCATTGATAATGATTTATTAAATTTTTTTAATAAAAAGTCTAATTTTCTTATAGGCTACTACAAATCATTAATAATGATTTATTGATTTTCTTAACAATTTTATCCTTGATAATGATTTATTAATTCTTTTAATAAAAATCTAATTTTCTTATAGCCTACTACAAATCATTAATTAATCCTAATTATTTTAAGCCTAATTATTATTTGCATATTTCTGTTTTAGGCCTAATTCTTATCCTTGAATAGTTCTGTCCAACACTTTTTGAAAAATATATATTATCGAAGAAGCTGAATAGAAAATACAGTCCAGATATTTCTATGGTTGGCTGATGATCACTCGGTAAAGAAATGATTTTACGATTTGAAGTTTTTTGGGTTGAGACTTGAAATGACTTCAATTGGTCTTTTTTTTTTTTTTTTTTATAAAGGAGGTCGCAATCTGAATTTTAAAAAAAAGGATTGCAAATGCTAGGATTCGAACCATAAAATAATTGATGTTATATTATTTGTTTGTTTAAGTTTACAATCGTCATTAAAGATACATTTTTGATTCGCGGGTCTTCAATTTGAATTCATTCGCTTTATTTTCAAATACAAAAATTAAATAAATAATATTACTATATCTTGCTAATTTTTAAAATTAATTATTTTATCCTTAATAATGATTTATTAATTTTTTAACTATTTTATCTTTAATAATGGTTTATTAAATTTTTCTTAAAAAAATCTATTTTTTTTAAAACTACTACAAATCATTAATGAAATCTAATTACTTTAGGCTAATTATTATTTGCATCTTCTCATGATTAATTTATTTTGTGAACTTTTGTTTGCATTAACATTTTAATATTGCACTATTGCATTTTTTACACAATAACCTCATTCTATTGCTTTTATGATTTATATCTATGTTTTAATTTCTATTGATTTTTTAGCCTTATTTGTAACATACTTCTTTTACATAGTAAACTGATTCTACTGTTTTTATGATCTATTTAAATTTTAATTATATTGATTTTCTAACCCTATTTATAACAACTTATTATACTCTAGTTTTTATGAAATCCTGCTAAAGAGAGATATGCGCTTTCTTTTATTCGCAAGTACATATAGTGCAAAACAAATAGTGAGACATTATTTTTTTTTGACATGTTGCTTAACCAATGTGCACTACTTGGATGGATAATTTATGGGCACATATACTGATCACAGACATAAAAAGAAAAGCTTATTTCAAACCACACGAAGCTTGAAAACTTAGACTTCATTTTGTGGTTAAAATTTACAAATTAGTTGAAAGTGTGCATAAAGTCCCAAACTTCCTCTATAATTGATGCAAAAACTTTTAAGAATCTAATATATATATATATAATTGTTTGTTTGTGTTATCGGGTGAAAACAGTTCCTCTTATATTTTCCCTAATTTAATTTCACTAAAGATAAGTTGATTTAGAAGTTGAATTAGTCTAATTTTAAGCACAAGATTTCTAACAAGTTTTAGTATACTTTAGTGCATGTATTGGAGGAGACTATTTTCTATAAATTGTAATATCAATACAATTACATCTCTAAAATATATAGTTTGTCCCTTTTGTTATCTGACTTGCATCCATGAAAATCCCAATTTCTTACCAACTCCATAAAAAATGCTATCTATAGTATCATATCATGTTAAGGCTTGAAACATCTGCAAAAGATGATAATCAAGAACAATGCTACAAATGCAAATGCTGATTATAAATCAAGGTAAGTAAATAAATATGTTAATTCATACATAAAGTTAGGTGATACCTAATTAATTTTTTGTAGATATCTACTAAACCTTGAAGTCAGTGATGGAAAACATGAAGTTAGAGTAACTTTATTTGAATGAGCAAAAACACTTACTGATTGTCCAATCTCAGAATATATAAAACATATTACAATTGGAGTATAAAATTATTTGTAACTTTGATTTCAATCTAAATATGAATAATTGAAAACTAAAAAAAATATTTTTTTCAATGTAGAAAAGGAAAAAAAAAAAAAAAAAAGGATGGAGAACCAGACTTGAAACACCCTGTCCGGATAATTTACCTAAAATCCGGCAGAGTTTTCTTTCTATCTCAACTATAACCCTCCTGCAAATAACACTCAATTCATATCCTCAACCAGCAATAATTCTCAATACTATTATCACATATATCCATGCATATTCAAAAATTATCCATAATCAATTTATGCTCAAGTCAAAACATATTGATCTATTGTCTCATATCTTCAAATATATATAATATATCCAGAAGTAAACCTATCTCAGCAAGGTTTACTAGATAAAAACATCAAGAGATCAAATCTTCTAGAAATTTAGATATGATGCCCACCACGTCAATATACTCTTGAAGCGGAGAGTAGAGGAAGGCAGCAATCACGACACCTAACTGTGACCTGAAAATGAGAAATAAGAAGAGGTGAGATATATGAATATCTCAATGAGTAGACAACATTTAAAGCGTGTGAAAACTATAATGGTAACCTGCAAAGCATAATTGACATTTTCAAAATAAATAATAGTAAAACCATAATGAGTAATTCAAAGACGTAGTGAAGTTTTCAAATGTATAACAATATTATAATATTAAAACAATGTATAAAATCTGTAAAGTAAATCAGGTTACGTATAGTTGGGCTCCAACTTACTGTCATGCATAAGAATACATCCATGAAATAACCAGGCAATATCCATGTAGGCATACTAGTAGCCGACCCCAAAGGCCAATACCACCATAGGACGCCCCAAAGGCATATGTGTCTCTATGATGTGCCCCCAAAAAGGTAATATAAAGGGATAGAGACTCTGGAGGTGGCTCCCACCACAAAGGCGTAGCATGCAGCTCTTATACCCCAATCTAATATCACGAAATTGGGACTCTGGAGGTGGCTCCCACCACAAAGGCGTAGCACGCAGCTCCTGTATTCCGATCAAGGGTATAATCTCATACATTAAGTCAGGTGGAGCCAAAACCATGCACGTCAAATTCTATGTATAATCATATTTCATAAATCAACCAACTTACTCGATATAATATTTCTTGAAATAAATGTACTTTAATAACAAATCAATTCATTTGATTATATATCGTATATACCTTTAATACGTAAAATAAATATCATGCAAAAAAATATAATAATAATTAAAGAAATTTCAAATAACTATAGTTGTCGTCTACTCACAATCCTTGAGATGATCTCACTGTACACCTCGATCTGAAACTTCAGGATCCACAAGTGACGTCGAATCTAGGTGGCCTAGAGATTAACGATAATTAGTATCTATACATGCTCAAAGCATTACACAATTATGAATGCAACTTAAGTCCCATTAATCTACCCCATAGTCAATACTAATTTATCATACTCAAAACAACATATTCTTAATATTTAATATCATTTCCATAATCATTTTCTCCATAATTCAACTCCATATTCATGTCCTTATCAAATTCTTTTCTAGTACTCCATGCCTTAGAGATTTTACTAATCCACAACCATCATTTAGTATTATATTTCTCTTAAGCAATAAATTCCTTACTATCAAGCTAGATTAGAAAATCATAACTTGAGTTTGGTAAGGAATTTTGAAGTGATTCCAATTGTTTTATTTCAATCAATAAGTCTAATTTATGAAGAAATAACTAACTTAGACAATTAGAACAAAATCTTGATCAAATTTGATAAATCCCAAAACTATGCCGAAACAGGGGTCAACACAGAACAGACAACTTCACCAAATTTTATTTTTTTAACCGCTTATTGGTTTTGGGTGATTCAAAAACCAAAATTCTCGTATTACAGTGTATTTTCTATGAAAAATATCAAAAAAATACAAACCCAGCTATGCCGAACCCAAAAAATTTGAACATCAAGCATGCTCAACTTCCCCTGTTTTGCTTTTTCTTCCTATTTTTTTGTTCAAGCTTTCAAATCCTTTTAATTCTTACCAGAGGTGAGTAAAACTCATACTTAATAGATGGATTTCAGACCTTAACATGTTTATGGAGCTAAGATCTTAGCATGCTCAAGTAGAATAAGTAAAGAAAAGGAAGAATTTATCAAGAAACTAACCTTGGATGTGATTGTTGTTGAGATTTTAGTGGAATACTTGGAGAGAAATGTTGGAGGAGATGAAGAGAATTTGAGAGAATGAGAGGGGAGGGTGGCCGGCTAGCTCATAAAGAAATGAAGAAAATTTTCTAGAAATTTCAAGATAATAAGATGACTAAAAGATATTTTTCAACTTTTGGTATAATTGCCCATTGGTCCCTCAACTTTTTATAATAACCATTAAGCCCCTAAACTTTTTTTAGTTTGTTCAATTTGATCCTTTCTTCTTTTAATTCCTTCACTTAAAACTTCTTACCAATTTCCAAGTTTGTCCTTAAAATTTTTGGGATTTAACTTTTCATGATTGTATGTAACCTCGGTTGTTACAACTTACCCCCCTTAGAAAAATTTCGTCCTCGAAATTTACTTACCAACTTGATTGAACAAGTGAGGATATTGAGTCCGCATATCTTCCTCCCTTTCCCATGTAGCTTCTTCATATGAATGATTCCTCCAAAGAACTTTCACTAATGGAATAGTCTTAGTCCTTAGAACTTGGTCCTTTCTATCCAAAATCTCAACCGGTTGCTCTTCATAAGTTAAATTTTCCTCAATCTCCATAGGCAAGTCCTTCAATATATGTGAAGAATCGAAAATGTACTTTCGGAGCATAGAAACATGGAACACATTATGAATTCGTGACAATTCTTCTGGTAAGGCCAATCTATAAGCAACTGGGCCAATCTGTTCAATGATCTCATACGGCCCTATATATCGAGGACCCAACTTTCCTCGTCTTCCAAACCGGATTACTCTCTTCCAAGGAGTCACTTTCAAAAACACCATATCACCAACTTCAAACTCTAAATCTTTTCTCCGATTATCTGCATAGATCTTTTGTCGATCTTGAGCTATTTTTTATCTTTTCCCGGATTACCTTAACTTTGTCTGCAGTCATCATAACAATTTCTGGACCTGGCAATTTCCTTTCATCTGTATCATCCCAACACACCGGAGTTCTGCACTTTCTTCCATACAAAGCTTTAAACGGAGCCATGTCGATGCTGGACTGATAACTATTATTATATGCCAACTCTGCTAGAGGCAAGTGTTCATCCCAGTTTCCTTTGAGTTCCATAATACAAGATCTGAGCATATTTTCCTGAATTTGAATTGTCCGTTCAGATTGTCCATCCGTATGGGGATGAAAAGCGGTACTGAACTTGAGTTTAGTGCCCATAGCATTCTGCAAACTTGGCCAAAATCGAGATGAATCGGGGGTCTCGATCAGATACAATTGATACTGGGGCACCATGTAACCTAACAATTTCGTTCACATAAAGTTTAGCCAGTCTTTCCATGGAAAAAGTCTTCTTGACTGGCAAAAAGTGAGCTGATTTTGTTAAATGATCAACAATCACCCAAATACTATCATAACCAGACTGCGTTCTTGGCAATCCCGAAACGAAAGCCATAGCAATATCTTCCCACTTTCATTGAGGAATAGGTAGGGGGTTCAATTACCCTGAAGGTTTTTTATGCTCGGCTTTAATTTGTTGGCATACGAAGCATCTAGAAACAAACTCAGCTATGTCCTGTTTCATACCTTGCCACCAATAATGTTCTCTTAAGGTTCGATACATCTTCACACTACCGGGATGTAACGCGTATGATGCATTATGAGCTTACTCCAAAATCACCTTCCGGAGTTCTTCATCCTAAGGCACACAAAGCCTATTTTTCATTATCAGTACATCATCATCCTTTATTTGAAAGTCAGTCCTCACGCCATCCCTTACTTCTTGCTTTAACTTTACCAGCATAGGGTCATTATTCTGTGCTTCACGTATCCAATCAATATGAATCGGTTTAACCTTCAAGTGGGCTATTAGGAGATCATTCTCATCAAGCATCAATTCTAAAGGTAAAGACTTCAACTCATTTTGTAAAGGTTTTTGAATCGCTCGGATATGAGCAAGAGAACTAGAAGACTTTCTACTAAGAGCATCAGCCATTACATTGGCCTTTCCTGGGTGGTAGTCAATTACACAGTCATAATCTTTTATCAATTCCAACCATCTCCTTTGCCTCAAATTTAGTTCCTTCTGATCCATCAGATATTTCAGACTCTTATGATCAGTGTAGATTGTACATTTTTCTCCAAATAAATAATGCCTCCAAATCTTCAATGCAAACACCACTGCCGCCAACTCTAAATCGTGAGTGGGATAGTTCTACTCATGTTGTTTCAGTTGCCTAGAAGCATAAGCTATCACCTTCCCATGTTGCATCAAAACGCAACCCAAACCTCGCCTCGAGGCATCACTGTATACCATAAAGCTTTCAGTCCCTGATAATAGTATAAGAACTGGTGCTGTGGTCAATCTACGCTTGAGCTCTTGGAAAGCTTGCTCACATTCGTCAGTCCACTAAAACTTGGCATGCTTCCTTGTTAGTTTTCACAAAGGAGACACAATCATGGAAAATCCTTCCACCTTCGATAGTACCCTGCCAATCCGAGAAAGCTTCTAACTTCTGTGACATTGGTGGGTCTTTCCCAAGCAACTACAGCTTCTATCTTTTGTGGATCCACAAAAATCTCTTCCTTAGATAGTACGTGACTAAGGAATGCTACTTTGTCTAGCCAGAATTCACACTTGGAAAATTTAGCATAAAGTTGCTTTTCACGCATAGTCTGCAGCACCGTTCTCAAATGGTTTACATGATCATCCTTATTCCTGGAATAAAGTAGGATGTCATCGATGAACACAATAACAAACTTATCTAAGTAGGGTCGAAACACCCTATTCATCAAATCCATATCAGGTGCATTAGTTAGCCCAAAAGGCATAACTAAAAATTCATAATGACTATATCGAGTTCTGAAAGCAGTATTTGGAATATCAGATTCTTTGATCTTCAGTTGATGATAACCCGACCTTAGGTCTATTTTGGAGAACACACTTGCACCTTGCAACTGATCAAACAAGTCATCAATCCTTGGCAAAGGATACTTATTCTTAATGGTGACCTTGTTCAGTTGCCGATAGTCGATACACAATTGTAAAGATCCATCCTTTTTCTTTACAAATAAAACCGGTGCTCCCCACGGTGAAGTACTAGGCCAAATGAAACCTTTGTCAACTAGGTCTTTCAACTGCACTTTCAATTCTTTTAGCTCTGAAGGTGCCATTCTATAGGGTGCCTGAGAAATAGGAGCACTGCCAGGGATTAAGTCGATAGTAAACTCCAATTCCCTGTCAGGAGGTAAATCGACCAATTCTTCAGGGAAGATCTCAGGAAACTCCTTGACCACAGGTATAGTTTCCAACTTTGCCTCATGTATGTCCTTGTTAATCACATAAGCAAGGTAAGAAGAATACCCTTTCTGCAAGTATCTATTGGCTGCCATCTTGGAGATAAGGCAAGAAGGTAAAACTTTTCTTTCTCCTTGAAAGGTAAACTCCAAGTCTCCCGACTTCTTAAAAGTCACAGTTTTGGAAAAGCAATCTATCACTGCATTGTGTTTAGACAACCAATCCATTCCCAAAATCACATCAAAATCATAGATTCCTAATGGAAACAAATTAACTGGTAATTCATACTCCTAAACCATAACGGTACAATCCGGATAAACCACATCAATTTTCAAAGTTTCTTCCACTGGGGTACTAACGACAATAGGGATGTCTAACCTCCTAGACTCTCTCCTCAAATGCATGACATATGAATTAGCAACAAAAGAATTAGTTGCACCCGGATCTATTAAGATCCTAGCATTTGCCTTAGAAATTGGGAGAGTACCTGTAACCACTTCAGGAGTAGCCTGAGCCTATTGTTGGGTCATAGCATAAATTCTGGCTGCAGTTCGAGGTCTACTAGGCTGTCCACTCTGTCGAGGGCCAGTAGATGAACCAACTTGAGATTGTGCCCCAATTCTATCTCTAACTGCTGTCAGCTAAGGTGCAGCAGTAGGTTGGGTCTTTTCCTTTTGACCCACTGACAACTGACTAGTAACTCCCTTGTTCTCCAGCTTGGGACAATCCCGTTCATGTGTCCCGGTTCTTTGCAGTAAAAACACACATCCTGTAGTCTCCAACATTCACCAGGGTGATTCCTCCCTCAATGGGGACACTGAGGATAAGTCAATGTACGAGGTCCTCCTAACCTCCCAGGCAGCGATCTAGTCTGCTGTTGAGGTCCGATGATAAATCTACTAGAAGAACCACTAAAAGGTTTTCTGTCTAATCCCTTTTGAAATCTCGAGGGTTTGTAACCACTGACACTGCTCTCTACATAACGTTTCTTAGGCCTCACGTCCTCACTGGAGGACTGCCTTTTTTTTTTCTGAACTTCTCTTCTCTTCTCTATCTTTCATTTCTTTCAGATTCCGTTCAGCTTTGATTGCCATGTTGACCCATTTATTAAAGTCATCTATATCCAGGGTCGTCAACCTATCTCGAATACTAACGTGTAGCCCATCTTGAAATTTCTTGCATCTGTCAGCATCGTTGGCTACTACTGATGGAGCAAATTCTGATAATTCGCTGAATTTTTGCTCATACTCTGCTATTGACATACTACCCTGTTTTAAATTCATAAACTCAGTCCATTTCTTTTTCCGCAAGGCTCGAGAATAGTATTTTTCTTCAAACTCTTTTCGAAAGTCTGCCCAGGTTATGGCAGGACGTCCAGCATACCTTTGCACTGTAGTTTTCCACCATGTGTGTGCATGATCCTCCAAAAATTGCACCGTACATGGTAACCTCATAAATCTGAAGAGTAATGGAAGTAGTCTCAATTTTTTGTATCCATAACCAAGCTAAATCTGATTCCAAAGATCCCGTGAAAATCTTGCAACCCATATTCTTCAGATCTTTACAGTAATCAACTATCCCCTTTTCAGCAGGGGCAGTCAAAGCGGGAATTACTCTTGCCAAGGCCGCAACTGCCTCAGCTAAATTAAGATCAGCTACTTGGGGTGCTGCTGAGGGTGCAGCAACAGAAGATGAACCAGTAGCTGAAGCTTGTTCTCCAATTTGCTCATCAATATTCTCATTTCTATTCCTACCCTATTTTGGGGTAGGGGATTGATTCTAGGCCTTCCTCTTCGACGTGGTGGCATCGTGTCTGATTTATTGTACATGTGACAATATTTTAATACTTCAACAAACAGTTTCTAAGTCTACAAGACCTATAACCTTGCTCTGATACCAAATTGAAACACCCTGTCCGAAAAATCTACCTAAAATCCGACAGAGTTTTCTTTCTATCTCAACTATAACCCTCCTGCAAATAACACTCAATTCATATCCTCAACCAGAAATATTTCTCAATACTATTATCACATATATCCATGCATATTCAAAAATTATCCATGATCAATTTATGCTCAAGTCAAAACATATTGATCTATTGTCTCATATCTTCAAATATATATAATATATCCAGAAGTAAACTTATCTCAGCAAGGTTTACTAGATAAAAACATCAAGAGATCAAATCTTCTAGAAATTTAGATATGATGCCCACCACGTCAATATACTCTTGAAGCGGAGAGTAGAGGAAGACAGCAATCCCCACACCGAACTGTGACCTAAAAATGAGAAATAAGAAAAGGTGAGATATATGAATATCTCAATGAGTAGACAACATTTAAAGCGTGTGAAAACTACAATGGTAACCTGTAAAGCATAATTGACATTTTCCAAATAAATAATAGTAAAACCATAATGAGTAATTCAAAGATGTAGCGAAGTTTTCAAATGTATAACAATATTATAATATTAAATCAATGTATAAAATCTGTAAAGTAAATCAGGTTACGTATAGTTGAGCTCCAACTTACTGTCATGCATAAGAATACATCCATGAAATAACCAGGCAATATCCATGTAGGCATACTAGTAGCTGGCCCCAAAGGCCAATACCACCACAGGACGCCCCAAAGGCATATATGTCGCTATGATGTGTCCCCAAAAGGCTAATATAAAGGGATAGGGACTCTAGAGGTGGCTCCCACCACAAAGGCGTAGCATGCAACTCCCATACCCCAATCTAATATCAGGGAATTGGGACTCTGGAGGTGGAGCCAAAGCCCTGTATGTCAGGTGGAGCCAAAGCCCTGTACGTCAAGGGTATAATCTGATATATTAAGTCAGGTGGAGCCAAAGCCCTGTACGTCAAATTCTATGTATAATCATATTTCATAAATCAATCAACTTACTCGATATAATATTTCTTGAAATAAATGTACTTTAATAACAAATCAATTCATATGATTATATATTGTATATACCTTTAATACGTAAAATAAATATCATGCAAAAAAAATTATAATTATAATTAAAGAAATTTCAAATAACTATAGTTGTCGTCTACTCACAATCCTTGAGATGATCTCATTGTACACCTCAATCTGAAACTTCGGGATCCACAGGTGACGTCGAATCTAGGTGGCCTAGAGATTAACGATAATTAGTATCTATATATGCTCAAAGCATTACACAATTATGAATGCAACTTAAGTCCTATTAATCTACCCCCATAGTCAATACTAATTTCTCATACTCAAAACAACATATCCTTAATTTTTAATATCATTTCCATAATCATTTTCTCCATAATTCAACTCCATATTCATGTCCTTATCAAATTCCTTTCTAGTACTCCATGCCTTAGAGATTTTCATAATCCACAACCATCATTTAGTACTATATTTCTCTTAAGCAATAAATTCCTTACTATCAAGCTATATTAGAAAATCATAACTTGAGTTTGGTAAGGAATTTTGAAGTGATTCCAATTGTTTTATTTCAAGAAGTAAGTCTAAATTGTGAAGAAAATAACTAAATTAGACAATTAGAACAAATTCTTGATTAAACTTGATAAATCCCGACACTATGCTGAAACAGGGGTCAACACAGAATAGCCAACTTCACCGAATTTTATCTTTTTAACCGCTTATCGGTTTTGGGTGATTCAAAAACCAAAATTCTTGTATTGAAGTCTAGTTTATAGGAAAAATATCGAAAAAATATAAACCCAGCTGTGCTGAATCCAGAAAATCCAAACAGCAAGCATGCTCAACTTCCCCTCTCTTGCTTTTTCTTCCCATTTTCTTGTTCATGCTTTCAAATCCTTTTAATTCTTACCAAAGGTGAGTAAAACTCATACTTAATAGATGGATTTCAGACCTTAACATGTTTATGGAGCTAAGATCTTAGCATGCTCAAGTAGAATATCTAAAGAAAAGGAAGAATTTATCAATAAACTAACTTTGGATGTGATTGTTGTTGAGATTTTAGTGGAATACTTGGAGAGAAATGTTGGAGGAGATGAAGAGAATTTGAGAGAATGAGAGAGGAGGGTGGCCGGCTAGCTCATAAAGAAATGAATAAAATTTTCTAGAAATTTCAAGATAATAAGATGACTAAAAGATATTTTTCAACTTTTGGTATAATTGCCCATTGGTCATTCAACTTTTTATAATAACCATTAAGCCCCTAAACTTTTTTTTAGTTTGTTCAATTTGATCCTTTCTTCTTTTAATTCCTTCACTTATAACTTCTTACCAATTTCCAAGTTTGTCCTTAAAATTTTTGGGATTTAACTTTACATGATTGTACGTAACCTCGGTTGTTACAAGACTATTACAACAATATAATTTCAAGTGTAGGTAATAAATATATATTCTTTGTGTATATAAACGTGAGACAAGAATCTAAACGAACTCAAACACGTCTGGTGGTAGAACAAATGAAGAAATTTGAATTTAATTTGATATATAACATAAAAATAGAAAAAGAGGAAAACGATATGACAAAAGATGAAAAAATCATTTTCATAGAAGATGATGGACATGCATCAAAGAGAAATAAAAGGATTTCAAAAAAGAAAATACAAAAGAAAGAAGATGAAGATGAAGAAGACGATTTAACATTAAATAAATTGGTAAAAAAAATAAAAATAAAAATCAAAGTAAAGAACGCATAGGTTTCAATTTTACTTTTTTTTATTTAATTTTCAAGTAAAATTTTTGTTTTATAAAATTTAATTTAATTTTATTCTTTTTTAGAGAGATAACAATTATATTATTATTATTAATTATATATTATTATTTTAATATATATTAATTACATAATATATCACCTACGTGCAACGCATGTGTACCTAAACCTAATATATATTAAATATATTTAAATGACTATTTTAAACTAAAATTGTTAATTTTGCTTATTTATGTGATTTCTTTATTTAATTTTATACATTGCAATCTGAAATAGTTAAAATCATATTACTATTTATCTATTTATTGTACTAACTAATCATAACTCACAAGTCTTTAAAATCAAAAGGTTTGTCATAAAGGTTAAATCACAATTATGTAAATTTAACAAAAGTTAAATTGACTTTATAACTTCTTCAATAAAACTCTAAGTGTTCAACCAAATACCAAACATGTTTTTTCTTTCTTTTTTTTAGCTGACTACAATTTTGTTCTTTTCATAAATTTTTTCACTTTTAATTTTATCCTAGATCTTTTTGTCCTGTTATCATACAACTTTTTATTAATACAAAAATCGGATTGGAATTACTTTATAAAATATTATAAAAATATCCTAACTTCTAAACTCAAACTTTCAACTTTATTATTTTAATGAAATATTTTATTTTTCTTGTTTTGATGAAAAAGATATTGTTTAGCAATTGATATATTTATTTATTTTTAAAAGAAAGTTGTTCACAATTTTAAATAAAATTATTTATTCGATGTATTATGCGTAAAATCATTTATTTGATGTATTATGGTTTTTTATACATTTGTTTATGAATTGAAAAAATTTATAATTTTGAAAGCTTATTTCTTTTTGTTAGTATATTGCTTGTATATATTTATATTAATATAATAAGATACATTTTATATATATATATAAAAAAAATACTTCTTTTTATAACTAGATAAATGCCCGCGTTTCACTGCGGGCATGTTATCGGATTTGAATTGATATTTTATAATAAATTTGAAAGATAAAAAAGCAAGAGGAGTAAAGATAATTTAGAAAAATTATAACTTCTATCCTTATACGACAATTGGTATAAAATTGAGAGTTATTTGAATATAATTAATTATATCCGGTAATTTCAGACACAACATAATTATACAACACGAACATAACATGAGAAAAATAATTAAAACACGATATGACACGAAAGATAACATGAACACGACATAAATAAACGAACATGTCAAAATCTACATAAAATGAATTATTAATGTGTCAAAATTTATAATAAATATATAATACCTTGAATACGATTATGCCAGAAAAAATAACTCGAATATGATGACACACAACATAAATTTAGGAGTTATTTGAATAGTATCAATTAGACTTAGCAATTTCGGACACAACATGATTATACAACACGAACACAACATGAAAAAATACTTAATATACGACACGAAAAATAACATGAACATGACACAAATATACGAATGTATCAAAATCTACATAAAACGAATTATTAACACGTAAAATATTATATAATTTTATAATAGTTTAAACACACGATAAAATAACACGAACGTGTTACAAACATGCACTTTTTTCTATAAATTAAATCATTATGACAAATTATGCAAAATATTGGATGAATTGAGACACGACATGAACACACAGAATTTTTCTATATTGAATCACCATGACAAACTATGCAAAATATTTGGATGAATTGAAACACGACATGAACACATGGAAAAAATAATTAAAATACGATATGACACGAAAATAACATGAACACAACACAAATACACAAACGTGTCAAAATCCACATAAAACGAATTATTAATATGTAAAAATTTATATAAATTTATAATACTTTGAACACACGAAAAAATAACATGAACACGACACAAAAAATAATATGAACACGAACTAATATCCGAACGTGTTAAAATCTACATAAAATGAATTATTAACGTGTAAAAATTATATAAATTTATAATATTTTGAACACACGAAAAAATAACACGAACACAACAGGAATACGCGAACGTATCAAAATCTACATAAAACGAATTATTAACGTGTAAAAATTGTATAAATTTATAATATTTTGAACACACAAAAATAACACGAACACACTATTTTTTTTCTCTATCTTTTTCTTTTCTTTTCATTTCTTACCTTTCTTTCCTTCTTCATCAAAGTTTTTTGAAAATACCCGAACTACCCCCCAACCCCCTTAATACCTATGCTTAGTTGTCACTTAAGCAATGATCTAAAATTCTCAATTGAGCTCTCTCATTGATTTAGGCTCCATTTGGATGGGCGGTGAGATTGGCTCCAGTGAGATTAAAAACAGCCGTGGCGGTGAGATTTGTTACTGTAGCGGTGAGATTAAAATCAGTGGTGTGATATGTGTTTGGATTCAAAAGCAGCGGTGGCAGTGAGGTGAATTATAGTGAGAAAGAAAAATGACCATTAAGGACATTAAATTAAATGTGTATATTTATATTAAATAAAAAAAAATTATTTAAATTAAAAAAATAAAAATACAATAATTATAAATAATTAATTTAAAACTTAAAAAAAAAAAACCAGTGGAGAGGGTTAAAAAAGACATTTCCCCTCCACTAGAGGTCTCGTGGGTTCACTGGACCCCTTCTCCTTCAGTTAAATTGAAGGGGCCAATGGGGGTGCCGACCAGTAGGGGGATTTCCCCCCACAATCCCTGAAGGATTCCATCGCGCCCTTAGGGGATAGCTTTTAATATTAGTTATACATTATAGACGTAAAATGTTACTACTTTAGAATGGTAGGATGATGAAATAAAGTTAAAATTTTATCATTTTTGAAGTCTAGAGTTATAAACTTGATGGTTTGTACTTGAATAATTAATTTTTGTCTGGACAAAACTAAGAGATATTTAGATTGTGAATTTTAAATTATATTTTAATTAAAAAGTTGTAAAAATCAAATGGACAAGAAGAGATATGAGAGAAAGAAAAGGTAACATGAATTTAGACATTTCTAATGACTATAAGTTGACAGTTATGTTTATTCGGAAATTACAAATTACAATGGAATAGATTGAATTTTGAATGAATTAAATAATTTTAGATATAATATAAAAATATAAAATGTTTAATAAATATAAAAATAATATAATAAATATAATACGATTTTTAAACACGATTAATATGATTAATACGATACGTTTAATATATATATTACATTCATATTTAGTAATTTAATATATTTAACCATTTTTATTATATTTATATTTACATAATTAATATCAAAAATATCAAAAATATAATATACGTACACAAATTTTAAAATCTAATTTTGATGCACAAATTCCACCTTCAAATGTTAGAGATTCCTTCTCCGTGTAAGTAACTTTCATTCAAACTAAAATGAGACGTGTCGCATAGGAAGGAGATTTATATAATGGTTAGATTCTACATTTGTAATTTGTTTTTTGATATTATTCTGATCATTATTTATATGAATATGTTGAAACAAATTGTAATCACAAACTGGTTTTGATATGTTATTTAGATTTTTTATTTTTTTTAAAAGTGTTTATATTTGAATATAATTTTTAAAAATTTAACATTTTTATATCAAATATATATCTATATTTAACACTCAATCCGTATATATGGATGAAGTAGTTGAAATGACCTGGATGAAGTGGTTGAAATGACCGGTGGATATGGAATTGTGATTCGGAAATAAATTCTTGAACATGCATTGAATTGCCAAGCACATTCATTCGCTTCTGCACCTTCATTTGAACTGACCTGCTGCCGTATTGTTGCCTGTCTCCTTGAATTCATCCTGCAATTTCTTACTCCAATTTTATATCTAGGCATGAATTCACCCTACACCTGGTAATTCATAAATTTGTGTCGTATTTTTGTATTTTTTCGTATTATAATTGTTTTTAAGGTGTTTTGTATTAATATAAAATTTAACATGTTAATAATTTGTGTTATATAAATTTTGATATATTCATGTATTCGTATCTGATAACTCTATGAAATGTAGTTATTTTATCATATTTTGTGCATTCAAATTGGCTAAGTCCTTGAAGTTTTTATTCGGAATAAATTATTTTTAATTGTTTTTAGATTAAATTTTTTTATTTATTTCATTTTTAAATTATTTATTAAGTTAGTGTTTTTGCATTTTTATAGGTCTAAAGTGAGAAGGAGATTTGTGGTACGAAAAGACGAAAATAGGTGCAAAGCAACGTATAGGCAGATTTGACCTCTGAAACTAGTTACAAGAAAAACATGATCTTAAAATCTTTATTTAAGTAAACTTCTTACTTGACTTTTGAAGCTGACTTCCATAGCTTTCCAACGGTAGTTTACTCATCCAAATCGGATAAAATTTGCCCATCCAAATCAGCTGAAGAAGTTCGCAAAGATGACAGAATCTGGAGCAGGCAGAATGTCCGGCGCCTAGGCACCAATCCCGGCGCCTAGGCGCCCAGTAGACTATTTTGGAAGAAAAAAAAAACTGAAAAAAGGAAAGAAATACTTACCTGTTGCTTGGACGCGAAGTTTCTGACTCCAGGAGTCTAAAGCTCTATAAATAGGACCTTTTAAGGCTCAAATAAAGGGGAATCAAGTTCTAAAAACCTAATTTTCTTAAGAGGAGAGTAGCTACCAAAGATTTGTAAGGAGCTAAAAAGATTTTGGGAGATTGAAGATCTGACAACCCTTAGTTTTCTCTTATCCCTTATCTTCTTTATCTTTCTTGTATTATTGATGATGGTAAAACTCCTTTACTTTATATTTCTATTGTTTAGCATGAACTAATTTATTTTTCTAGGATTTCAATGGAACTCAACATGTAGTTTGGATTCTTTTACTTTCTTGCTTGATTTAATGATATTTGATGTTTATTTAATTTTGTGCTTAATGCTTCTAATTGCTTAGCTACCAATTAGATTGATTTGGTAACCTAGATACAAATTGGAAAGGGAGTTTAGTGTTAGACATGGATTGAATAAGACATGTTTCATATTCATTTATTAGGATGAATTGATCTACATGAAGGGTAGGAATACACTTATGTGTCATGTGTAATCAATTTTAGAGTCTAAGCTTAATAAGTTCTTCTTTAATTCAATTATCATAGGAATATAGTTAATTGATTAAAAGTGATATTTTTATAAGACCATCGGAAGATCCTTATAAATAGATTAGAACTCTAGGTTAACAGCTCAAGATCATTAATCAAGTTAAGAGGTTAGGAGAAGTTCATACGAAGTGTTGAGGGAAATTGTAATCCTAAGCTTTTCTCAAGTAATTAATCCTAATTTTAATTTGCTTTCTTTTCTTATTATTTTCTTTTATTTTCAATCTTTAATTAATTGTTTGAATAAGATTAAGTTATTCTAATTTTAGTTCTTAACGAATTTGGTAACAATTCCTCGTGGGATCGACACTATATTTTTCACTTTATTACTTGTTAACGATACGTGCACTTGCATGGTAAATCCGACAACAAGTTTTTGGCGCCGTTGCCGGGGAATTGTTTTACTATTTTTTGTTAATATTAATACCAAGCAATCTTAGTCTTAATTCAAACTTTATTTTTCTTTATTTTCAGGTTTTGTTGATTTGGGTGCACTATGTGGGATTATAAACGGGAAGCAATCAATGCTTTATCTCCACAAGTGGCTGCACTTAATGAGAAGCTTGACACTTTGTGTGTACCTTCTGTCCAAAGCCCGTTTGTAAATTGTGAACTCTGTGGGGGTGGACATCGTAGTTATTGGTACCCAACCTATGCTGAATCAATGAAATATGTTGGAAACTACAATATGCATCAAAGTAATTTATATTCCAACAACTACAATCTAGGTTGGGGGGATCACCAAACTTCTTCTTGGAACAACAATCAATGGTCTTTCTATTCAGAAAATCAAGCATATCTTCATGGGTTTCCACCATATGCTCAAGCCACCTGCTCCAGAAATGAAACCATCATTGGAAGAGGTGTTTATGCAATTCATGGCAAGCCAAGCAGTGATCAATCAGAATCATTTAGCATTACTTCAAAGTCAAGCAGCTATTCCAGAAATGAATCCTTCATTGGAAGAGGTGTTCATGCATTACATGGCAAGCACCAATGCTATTGTCGCAGCCTAAAAAAAATGTCTCATCGCAAGACTTTATTATTCGTTAAGCGTGACATTGGAAAAAATAGAGAAAAAGACGACTTAATTCCTCTTGAAATAAAATAAGGGTTTGAAAATGACCTTGAAAAAGACATGGAGTCGCCACCAATCTTTTTTTGGCTAGGTGTTCGGCCACCTATTAAAACCGATTTTGTAAAACATTTTAAAATTAATTAAAATATTTTTAAAACAAATTTTAAGTTTGCGTTTTAAACCAGAGAAATCAAAGAAGCGGATTTGAGACTCGGTTACGTGTGGGGAAAGATTAGCACCCCCACAACACCCGTATAAAACGGTACCTTATTAATCATGTGTTATCTCAAGTCTCGGTAAAAAGTCGGTTTTAAATTTAGTATTTCAAATTAATTTCCAATTTAAAGAAAAATAATTCCATTTTTTTATTGAAAATGATTCAAAATTTATTAATTTAAAATTTTCCTATATTCCCCAAAAATTCGACAAAATATAGAAATTTTATTTATTTAGAAAATTTTTTGAATCATCCTCGTTTTAAGAAAGATATTCCATTCCTAATGATAATTGATGATTTACTCCTCGGCAACCCGAAGGAGAACTCATGAATTATTTTAATTCGGGAATAACTTTATTTTATTTGAAAATCATTATCTTTTTTAAAATATTAAAAAAAAAATGAATATGAACATGTGTGACATAATAAAGATGATATAGCAAAGTCTAGATAATATAATGCAACCTAAATGATATGATATAATTTAAATGGCATAGCATATTCTAAATGAAATGAAATATCGTAAGTATCATGATACTTTAAGTGAAATGAAATAACCTAAATGACATAATATATTCTAAATGAAATGAAATATCTTAAGTGACATGATATATTCTAAATTAAATGAAATATCCTAAGTGACATGATATATTCTAAATAAAATGAAATATTATAACATATTTTAAATAATATAATCTAGATGACATGGAATATAATCTAAATGACATGAAATGAAATGATACATAAAATAATGTTATTATGAAATATGCATGAAAATAAAAATAATAATGCATGAACATAGTATATGCTAAATAAGGTGACAAAAATAAATGACTAAATAAAAAGCATAGGATAGCATGAAATATTCAAAATCATATAACAAACAATATAACACCATAAAATATAAATCAAAATAATAACAATACCATCGAAATTATCATAGCAAAAAATCATATATTATACTATATGCATGAACATGGAAAATGCAATGCAAGAAAGTGTATTTTTTCCTTTAAATAAGGAAATCCATATACCTAAAAAGATATCCGGCTACCTTAGGAAAAGAAATCAAATTAAATTTTCTAAAATCAAAATACTTTGTGATTGGTTTAAAAACAATTTTGAAAATCTTGGATAATAAAACATGGTAGCCGAATTCCTCTTTGAAAATAGATTTATTTTCCTAAGTTTGAAAACCCGGACTTGACCACCCTTGACCTGAGCTTTATAAAACCATTTTTAAAGATTAAAATAGCCTAGAAACCAACCTGGGACAGTATCTAAGATCCTAATCAACCCCCTCTAAATGCCTTAGCCAAAACTAACAATTATTTTTCCCTTGAATTCAAATATGACTCTACTGTTTTGCCAAAACACATTTTTTTGACAAATGATAACCTCCCAGAAAAATAGGGAAATTCAGAACACTTGGTGAAAAACTGTTTTGCCAAAACACATTTTTTTGCCTTTGATAAAATCATTCAAAAATCAAGTTTCCTCCAATCGGCTCTTTTCTCGGAATTACTTCAAACTGAGCCTTGGGCTATCCTTGTTTAATCACTCCTCATCAATTAGGTGCTTTAGTTTTACCGAATCGGGCCATTTCTGCAATTTTCCATAATTTCACCAAAATCCACCAAAAACCCTAATTCTTGGTTTTCTTCCAATTTGACTTTTCCTTCAGTTTTGCTTCCAGGTAGCCTCTCCCTTACCCATAGTCATTGCTTATCTTCCATTTGGAACCTCCAATTTCGACCAATTTGATCGTTTAAGCACTTTTTCCCAAATTTTTTGAACTAGGTTTTCCTTTCTACTGAATCTCCGTAACCCAACTTCCGAACTCCATATCTTTTATTGTAGACCTCAGATTATCAAAATTCTTTCACCATTTTTTAATTGAACATTGAATCTTGATTTTGAAAGTGGGTTGACTTTTTTTAGTAGTTGACTTTTCGAGGTTGAGTTTTTCGAGGTTGACTTTTTCAAGATTGACCTTTTATGTTTGCTTTCTTAAACTAAGTCTGGGAGTACCACCTGCAGGATGAGAAAAGCCTTTTTGCATTTTGAAACATCACTTTAGGAAGAAAACATACCTGATTTAGTGGTCTGGACAAAATTAGGTGTCTACAGCTGGCCCTCTTTGGCTATTGCTGAGAATCAGGAATCAAGGTAAAGATAAACAAACACTAATTTTGTCCGGTTAGTGAAATCACATGTGAAGAAAAGGGAAAGGGAGTTTTCATTTTTTTCCATTCTTCTTTCATCTTTTTTCATTTTTCAAATTTTCAAATTTTTAATTTTTTTAAATTTTTTAAATTTTTTTTTAATCTTTTTTAATTTTTTTCATTCTTTTTTTTTTTTCATTTTTATGAAAGCTGTAAATTGAAGATTTTGTCCTTAAATTGAGTTCCCTAACTAATCAAGGCTCGACCCGTCTTAAGGAAACGAGTTCGATTTGCAATATAAGAAAATAGAAGATTTTGTCCTTAAATTGAGTTCCCTGACTAATCAAGGCTTGACCAGTCTTAAGGAAACGAGTTCGATTTAAAAAAATATATATATTTGACTCATTTGAGAAGCAAGACGAGTTCGATTTTAAAACAAAATATCTCTACGGTAAATCTCGGGATTCGACTCATTAGAGAAGCAGAACGAGTTCGATTTTAAAACAAAATATCTCTAAGGTAAATCTCGGGATTCGATTCATTAGAGAAGCAGAACGAGTTCGATTTTAAAACAAAATATCTCTACGGTAAATTTAAAATCATCAACCAAATTTCAAATGCCAAATTTCAAATGCCAACTTCACTGAGCTTAAACATTTTTTTGCTAGCTACATCGGGCTTATTCACATCTAAAATGTCAACTTTACAGGGCTTACTCATTTTTGTGCCAGCTATATTGGCTCAACCAAATCTAACATGCCAACTTCATTGGGCTTAACCATTTTTGTGCCAACTTCACTGGGCCTAAATCACTTTTATGCCAGCTATATTGGGCTCAACCACATCTAACGTGCCAACTTCACTGGGCCTAAATCACTTTTATGCCAGCTATATTGGGCTCAACCAAATCTAACGTGCCAACTTCACTGGGCCCAAATCACTTTTATGCCAGCTATATTGGGCTCAACCAAATCTAGCGTGCCAACTTCACTGGCCCAAATCACTTTTATGCCAGCTATATTGGGCTCAGCCACATCTAACGTGCCAATTTCACTGGGCCTAAATCACTCTTATGCCAGCTATATTGGGCTCAACCACATCTAATGTGCCAACTTCACTGGGCCTAAATCACTTTTATGCCAGCTATATTGGGCTCAACCAAATTTAACGTGCCAACTTCACTGGGCCTAAATCACTTTTATGCCAGCTATATTGGGCTCAACCACATTTAATGTGCCAATTTCACTGGGCCTAAATCACTCTTATGCCAGCTATATTGGGCTCAACCACATCTAACGTGCCAATTTTACTGGGCTTAATCACCTTTTATGCCAGCTATATCGGGCTTAATCACATCTAATATGCCAACTTTACTAGGCTTACTCCCTTTTGTGCCAGCTATATCGGGATTAATCACATCTAATATGCCAACTTCACTAGGCTCAGACCATAACTGCCAGCTTACATTGGGCTTAACTAAATCTTTCGCTTGAAAAACTCCTCCCTTGAGGCTCCACAACTTTAAAATATCTCATCTAAAATCATTTTCAAAAAATTTTATCATCTTGGAATTTTTCAACACTTTCTTGACTTCATTGTCCCAAAATATCTCAATACTCACATCTTTTTTTTTTTCAGACAAACTTTTGTTTTTCTTCTTTTCTTTAACAGATTCTTTCTTCTAAATCTAAAGAAAGCTCTTCCCTTTTTTTAGGAAACCTATTTTCTTTTCCTTTGTGTCTTTTCAATGCTTGACGAATGTAATGATCAAATGTATGGATGCAAAAACCGATGTAACTTGCAAAAAATGCAGATGCATATGTTCATCATATGATGCATGAATGCTCATGACACCATTTCACATTAAGAGAATGTTAAGAGGGTTGATCATCTCCCTTTTTTCGTGTCCTAATGAGGTTTCCTGTTGGAGGGAATGATTCCTGTCCCTTGTCTATATTTCAAATTCATCTTGTTGGAAGAAATCACATGATCTCGTATTCCCAATTTGTCCTTGCCCCAGCAGATTCTTTTTTTTCAGTTATCTGGTCAAAACCAAAACATAGAGTCAAACTTCATTCAAACTCAAAATTTCATGCCCCTGAACAAAATAAACTTTTTTCTGGAGCATATCCACATCTCAATTTTAGTTTGTTCTTCCTAAGTCATGTCAATTTTATTTATTCCAAAACATGTGAAATTGAAGTTTTTCAGAAATTGGTGATCACCATTAGAGACACTTATAAGCGAGATGGGAAATCAGCCTCACTTTTTCGAGTGATTTGAACGGTTTAATGCAACAAGGTCAATGGGCTGATGCAATAAGGTTTGGATTTGTCTAAGAAAGCTTTTCATCTTGACAAAGAGGAGAAGGTGAATGTCCTTTTGTTTCGGCTCATGAGTAAGTTTTCTCAAAACATGAATTCCTTAAAATCAAACGTTTTTCTGGAAAAGGTTTTAATTAAATCTCATCAATCCTCCAATCTCTAAATATGGCATTTTGATAAGTGTTAACCTTAGCCATGATGGGTTCAATGTTGGAAGGAAAAAAGTTTAACTTTCAAAATCAATTCCAAAGAAAAGACTGTTTTTTTGGTATGTCTAGGAGCTCCTTGATGCTCTTTGTATTCCTCAAACTGATGGCTTCGGCAATACCAATGTGTGGCATTAGAATTTCTTCTTGTTCTGCTCTAGACTGCCCGTTTTTGGGTTTTCACCCTAAAGCTTCATTGTTTCTCTCTTTTTTCTTTGTTCCATCATGCATCTGAGAATTCTAAATTCTTCCACAATGAAATGATAATTCAATGAGATGGGATAAAATCTGAGGAAAACTTTCCAAGTTAAATATCCACGCTTGATCAAAATGGACTTTTGAAGCACGTAACGTAGGCCAAGGTTCGAGGTTCAGAAAGAAAGGATAAGTAGACTCAAAATATGTATTTGAGGGTAATCATATCAAGGATCATTTCCTGAGGAGGATTCCCTTTCAAACATGTGTCCCTTTTAGACTTCTTTTTCCTTCTTTTGAATTTTGCTTTTTTTTTTCTTTGTTCTTGGCTTTCAATTTTCCATCTCTTTCACAAATTTTTTTTTTTTAACTTTCAATTCGCCATCTTTTTCCTTTTTTTCCCTTCTATCTCCATTTTGACAGAATGAGTCCGTACTTGTTTGGGAACTCAATTTGCTTTGTTTCTATCTTCCAGTCGGGACTTATCTCACCATGATTTTTGAGAAAATCCTTCCTCATATTTACTCCCCAGTGTGGAGAGTGATCCTTGATCAGAGTTCAAAGAAGAAAGAATTCTTTAAGCTCAAAAGGGGTTACTATGGATCATTTCTCTTTGTGAAGGGGATATGAAATATGGACATTTCTCATATCAAGTATGAATATTCTCCTTGAAAAGCAGTCCTCAGGGGAATAGATAATGAGAATTTCATTTTGCATTTGGAATAATTCGAATTCTCACATTCATGATATCCCAATATTTTTCTTTTTCTTTTTTCCTTATTTTTTTTTCTTTTGCTGCATACCCAAAAAAATCATTTGATTCATTTTTCAGCCACCAATGATGTCTTACTTTGATTTGCCATTGAAGTGAAGGTCTTTTGGTTTGCGAGAACCCTGCTGGGAAGGAACATCTCAGATTTTATCTTTGAGCTTCTTGCTAAATGAACTTGTTTGGGTTTCAATCTCTTCAAAGTGTTTTCAACATATGGGGAGAGAAAAAAAAAGGTATTTTAGTTCATCCTTTGGTTCATATGCTCATAAATCAAGGTCTGGAAAAGGCTTAGAGACTTGGCATTTGAATTCTTTCAAAGGGATTCGAAGGTTTTGAATCTTTGAGTTTTTGTTATGATTTGTAACATGGCATAACTTTAACACATATCAAACTACCTAATCTAGATCTTTTGGAAGATTGTCATGTTTGCTTGACTTTCAAGAAATCCACGAAAGAAATTTTCAAATTTTCATTACTCATGGCCTCAATAAAGGTTATTCTTTGTGACTCTTTGAGTGGTATTTATTCAATTGGTCTATGATCTATACACATGTAGAGGTAAGGTGCTTCCTAGGAATCTATCCCTCATGATTATCACCCATTCTTTCGAAACTCATTTCACTTATTCAAAGGAGTATCTTTTTATTTTCAAAATGGAAAATTATCCATATGGACTTTTATTTTCAACCTTTTTGTTTTTCTTTCTCAAATCATATAAACAAGGCTTAAGAAGAATATTCAGAACTTCAAATGAGATATGATGTATGATGCTTGGAATTTAAAGTTCATTCATTGAAAGTAAATTGGAAGTAAGTACAAAACTTAAAACAAGGTTAAAGATTGCCCCTGATTAGCATGCTACCCTGAGAACAAATGATCCTTAGCCTTGTCGTCCTTGATAAGCATCTATGAGCTCTTTTAACTTTGTCGGGTTTACATCAATTATGACCTGAACTTTGTCTTTGAATGCAATGCAGTTCTCCGTGGAATGCCCTTTAACCCTACTATGATACTCGCATGTGGTATTAGGATCATATCATTTCGGGTAAGGAGACTTCCTAGGTTTTGTAGGTACAACGGAGATCATTTGGCTTTGGACAAGTAATGGAAGAAGCTCCGTGTAGGTCATTGGAATTGAATGGTACACCTTTGTCTTCTTTCTCTTACTGCCCTGAGAATGGACTGAACTAAACTCCAGATCATTTGGCATGACAAAATTCTAAGGTGATGTAAAAGGCTTTGAAGCATGATGATGACCGTGTTGAATCCAATGGTCAACATAGGATTTGGGGATGTAAATAACCACCAAAAGGATCGTCTTGCATTGCACTGAACCCTCTTTTATTTATGCCTTCAACATTTACGACTTGAACGTACCCCTTAGCAACATTATCTTTCTTCTCAATGATCATTCTGTCATTTGTATCCACAATTTTCCCTTTCTTTATCCCATCCTCAATCCTACCCACTGCAAACAATATATCTGCAAATTCTGAAAAGACATTGTCGATCAACTTGTCATAGTACGGATGTGGGAGGGTATCCACAAACAAAACATTCATTTCTCTATCAGTAAGAAGTGGTTGGACTTGCAAGGCTACATCTTTCCATCTATGAGCATATTCTTTGTAGTTCTCATTGAGCTCTTTTTTCATATTCTGGAGTGTCAATTGATCTGGAGCCATTTCCAACATATGCTTGTATTGTTTCAGGAATGCTCGGGCTAAGTCTCTCCATGTATTCACTTGGCCTTTTCTCAACTGACAATACCAATTAGATGCCCCTCCTGTTATGTTGTATTGAAAAACATGGATAAACAATTTTTCATCATGCGCGTGCCCCACCATCTTATTACATATGCAGACAAGTGTGTTTTGGGGTTTTTAAGTCCATCATACTTTTCGAATTTCGGAACCTTGAATTTTGGCGGGATGACCAGATCAGGGATCAAAAGAAGCTCTCCTACACTTACTTCATCTCCACCTTCAACAGCTCGAATCATTTCCTCCAACAGCTGATACTTCCTTTGGGAATCTGCCGACTCAGCCCTATTCGATTCAACCATTTTCAACTTTTTCTGTTTAGCTGGATCATCTAAGTTCAGGATGTTGCTGGGATTAACTGTATTCTGGCCATCCAACATCATGACCTCAATCTGACCTTTTTGTGCCTCAAACCCTTCTCTGGTGGCCAAGTTTTCAGTGTATCCTTTTCCATTGATTACAATGGATACCAGTTCCATCAATTTAGTCCTCTGATCTCTAGATTCTGCTTCAAATTTTGCAAAATGTTCTTGCGATTCTTCTTCTGCCTTTTTTATTTTTTCCAATCGGGCAACTGGTTCACTCTCCATGGCACTAGCCTGTATTAAAAACACAGTACCCAGTTCTTCTTATATTTCTTATTTGAAATGGAAATCCTTCCAAAGATTCTTAGAGCCAAGCCAATTTCCGTTTTATTCCTCCAAATATGTGACATGATGAATGAGCCATGAATGTCATTTGATGCATGTGAAGAATAAACAAGGTGATGTATGGACATATGCAGTGGAAACATGCTGACCATGTAATAAATGCAATCACAATGCCACCATGATGCAAGCCAAGAATAAACAAATCAACGCATGGATATATACAATGAGTGACTATGTATGTTCATTTTCCAATGAATGACCCCATGAATACAACATGATATCAACATGATGTATGTAAGCAAATATGATTGACATAGAGTATATACAAAGAAAATCATGCTGACCATGTGTGTCATGAATGCAACTTGATGCCACCAAGATGCATGTATGTATGGTATGACAAATAATTGATTGGATGCCAAAATGCAAAGGGGAAGATATCACGGAGGAAATAAGAATCGGAGGAACTTAATCATCAACATCTCATAAATTTGAAACATAACCAATTCATTCCCATATTAATGTTCACAAGGTATAAACCATGTTTACAAAATCTGAGCAGTGACTAGAGCTGTCTTTACAAGCACTTTATTTTTCCTAGCATCCAAAGGCTATAAGAGCCAGCTACTGAAAATGTGAAATCCTACTACATCATGTCAGACCGAAGTCCTTCTACATCATTGCCGTAAATCTCCCAATCCTAATTACCCTTTCTCAGTCCTCTATCAATCAGTGTCATTGGATCCAACCACTTGGCATCTATAAGGGATTGTACTTTGTTCTTGAGTGCATTGCAGTGATCAATGCTATGCCAGACAGTTCCACAGTGATAATCACATCTTGCATTCAGATTATACTACTTGGGGTATGGTGGTGATAGGGGTTTCAACGGTACATAGGCAACCAGGTGATTTCGGACCAACATTGGGAAAAGCTCTTGCTAGCTGATTGGAATAGGATCAAAATGCCTTTGGGTCTTATCCTGAGGTTGTTTCTTAGTCACAGAAGGCCTAGGAGTTGGGGCACTTGACAGTGACACTAAGGCTCGAACCGGAGTGTTTACATGGGGAGATGGCGGAATAACAAGGCAAGGGTATGGATTTGGACACGGGGCCCTTGGAGGTTGTACATAGCTCGAGGTTCCTATCCCGGATGCTTGATAAGGTGATTGATGAGGGAAATAGTATGAATTGCCAGTTGGTGGTGATGGAGTGGGACCCAGAGATCTCGTATTGGTCATCCTAGTGGACAATTGAGCCATAGTAGGGTGGGGATACTGGTTTGGACTTAGAGCAGTTTGTAGGTATGGTACAGGATCAGTGATTTCTATATTTGAAATCAGGCTCTCTGGTTTAATCATTTTCATGATTTTTTCCACAATTTCATCAGGGTTGCAACCTATGTAACATTGACAAGTGCAGGATCTAGCAAGGATTGTATGTTCTGGATCTGACGGTTTTGGTTGATCCAAAAATGATGAAGAACCCTGAGAAAATTCCCCCTTACTCTTACCCATATCCTCAAACATTTTCATCAATTTGAAAAGCTGTTCTTTCACCTCCGGGATTTCATGTCCAAACTCCTCTTGATTGCATTCCAAAACACCCAATCGTTCCTCCGATTCCTTCCTCATATCTCGAAACCTTTTCATGCAAATGAAAATGTCATTATTATGAGATCAAGAATAAAATTATGAATGTATATGCTCTATTCACATATGCATGAATATGATGATGATTGATGCATGAAATGTACAAAATACGAAGATGTTTGAGGGGATGAATTTTCATGTTTACAACTGCTTGCATGTAATGCAAAAATGCAAATGAAAAGATCAAGGAAAAGAAGATCCTAACATCACTTTTTTTTTATTTTTTCTTCTTTCTATTTTTTCTTGACAACTATTTTTTTGACATTTTTTCATTTTCTCAAAAGTCTAAAACTAAAAGGAGATTTTTATTATTCACACCACTACTCCACTATAAAAGAATTTTTTCATCATTTTGTCCTCATTTTTATTCTCATTTTTTCACTTTTCAAAGAGAAAATATTTTTCTATCATCTTTTCTTTTTTTAAATTCCTTGTAAAGCAATAAAATAGTGGAATAATTAATGCCCCAACAGTATTTACTTATTTAGGCACCACGATGCCTTTGGGGCAGATTATTATACTTATTACGGGTGATGCGCGTACATTGTTGCCCGATCTGCAATACTTATTCAATATATAAAATAGGTAATAAAAGGTTAAAAGTATCCCTCCATGTGTTTCTAACTCCAGTATATCTATCAAAAATTCGGCAGAGCTTCGCCTAGGTTCACTATATGAGGGTGAATTGATTCAAAAGGCCCCGAATTGTTCCTCACTATCACCGGTGAAGGCTAGTAAGGCGCCCCGATAAAAGCGGATTCAATTCGTTAGGAGTTCATTTCCTCAGATTATGCGGAGGCTATTGCTACACGAAGCGTAGGTAGTTTGATACTCTGAAAGTGTTTCGCTAGCTTATGCAGAGGCTACTGTCACACGAAGTGTAGGTACTTTACTTCAACTTAAAATGACGGAACCCGGGTAGAAAGCTCATGTTATGCAAAATGCACGTGTAGTGTGTGTGGAAGAACAACAAACCTTTCACCACCTATTCTACAATCCTTATTCTAAATGCCCTAACAATTTATTAAAAGAATATTCAAGAATAGTGTAACGCATTAACCAACAAGCAATTATAATATACAACCTTAAATAACTAGAGAACAATAATAAAATGCATGCACATGAGTATGGACATATTTAAAAACATTTTATTATTTTCAAAATTCTCCTTATTTAAAAAAATATGGGAATTAAAATTAAATACCAATTAAACCAACAAGACCGAGACTTTGATAACACACGACTAATTCTAGGCCTAACTCTCTAATATCCCCAGTGGAGTCACCAAGCTGTCGCAACCTAAAAAAATAACAAGTCTCGTCGCAAGACTTTATTATTCGTTAAGCGTGACATTGGAAAAAACAAATGAAAAGATGATTTAATTTTTCTTGAAATAAAATGAGGGTTTGAAAATGACCTCGAAAAAGACATGGAGCACCACTAATCTTTTTTTGGCTAGGTGTGATCGGCCACCTATTAAAATCGGTTTTGTAAAACATTTTAAAATTAATTAAAATATTTTTAAAACCAATTTCAAGTCTGCGTTTTAAACCAGAGAAATCAAAGAAGCGGGTTCGTGACTCGATTACGTGTGGGGAAAGATTAGCACCCCCACAACGCCCGTATAAAATGGTACCTTATTAATCATATGTTATCTCAAGTCTCGATAAAAAGTCGGTTTTAAATTTAGTATTTAAAATTAATTTCCAATTTTTAAAAAAATAATTCCATTTTTTTTATTGAAAATGATTCAAAATTTATTAATTTAAAATTTTCCTATATTCCCCGAAAATTCGGCAAAATATACAAATTTTATTTATTTAGAAAAATTTTCGAATATTCTCGTTTTAAGAAGGATATTCCGTTATTAATGATAATTGATGATTTACTCCCCGGCAACCCGGAAGAGAACTCATGAATTATTTTAATTCGGGAATAACTTTATTTTATTTTAAAATCATTATCTTTTTTAAAATATGTTTAAAAAAAAAATAAAAATGAACAAGTGTGACATAATAAAGATGATATAGCAAAGTCTAGATAATATAATGCAACCTAAATGATATGATATAGTTTAAATGGCATAGCATATTCTAAATGAAATGAAATATCCTAAGTATCATAATATATTCTAAGTGAAATGAAATAATCTAAATGACATAATATATTCTAAATGAAATGAAATATCTTAAGTGACATGATATATTCTAAATGAAATGAAATATCCTAAGTGACGTTATATATTCTAAATGAAATGAAATATCCTAAGTGACATGATATATTCTAAATAAAATAAAATAACATAACATATTTTAAATAATATAATCTAGATGACATAGAATATAATCTAAATGACATGAAATGATATGAAACATAAAATAATGTTATCATGAAATATGCATTAAAATAAAAATAATAATGCATGAACATAGTATATGCTAAATAATGTGACAAAAATAAATGACTAAATAAAAAGCATAGGATAGCATGAAATATTCAAAACCATATAACAAACTATATAACACCATAAAATATAAATCAAAATAATAACAATACCATAGAAATTATCATAGCAAAAAATCATATATTATACAATATGCATGAACATAGAAAATGCAATGCATGAAAGTGTATTTTTTCCTTTAAATAAGGAAATCCGTATACTTAAAAAGATATCCGGCTACCTTAGGAAAAGACATCAAATTAAATTTTCTAAAATCAAAATACTTTGTGATCGGTTTAAAAACAATTTTGAAAATCTTGGATAATAAAAGATCATAGCTGAATTCCCCTTTTAAAAATGGCTCTATTTTCCTAAGTTTGAAAACCCGAACTTGACCACCCTTGACCCAAGCTTTATAAAATCATTTTTAAAGATTAAAATGGCCTAGAAACCAACCTGGGACAGTAGCTAAGGTTCCTAATCAACCCCCTCTAAATGCCTTAGCCAAAACTAACAATTATTTTTCACTTCAATTCAAATCTGACTTTACTATCCAGTTTTAAAGCATGATTTTTTAACCTATTTTTAACATTTCAAAAAAATCTAAAACAATACAGGAGACTCAGAACATGTAAAATTATACGGGAAAAAATTAGCTTAATTTTTTTACTAAGGATAGCTTCCCAGAAAAAATCGGGAAAGTTAGAACACTGGGTGAAAAAACTGTTTTGCCAAAATACATTTTTTTGCCTTTGATAAAATCATTCAAAAATCGAAGTAAAAATTTTGGAGACTCATCTATGAACCTAAAAACAGTAGCTAAAATTTCTAAAAAATTGGACAAGATTTGCCTATGTAAAAAAAAATCACAAAGGTAGAAAAATCAACTTGACAACTCTTTAATTTTCCACAAGTATGCTCATGTGAGCTTGACTTTGAGCCATTGATTGGCCTAAGTCAAAAATCAAGTGGTATGATATGAAATGCATGAACAAACAGCAATTTAAATGCATGAAATGCATGATTTAAAGCCTAATGACATAGAAAATGCATGGCATAAAGGATATGACCTAGACATAACATGAACTTGCATGACAATAAATGCAACCTAGGCCTAAACATGCATGAAATGCATGGCAATGCAAATGAGACCTAGACCTAAAAAATGCATGGCAATAACACAAACACATAGCATACTAAATCAAAATACACAAAATCATGGCATGTAGATGCAAGCATGTCAACCAACAAGATGAAAATGCACATACAAGATATGAAAATCATAGGCATAGAATGAAATCTAGCATGGCATTTACACAAATACATGACATACTAAATGCAAGACTAAAGAGGAAACATACTAAACCATGCAAACATGAAGTAAAGGCATAAACATGACTAGACATTTTCACAAACACATAGTATAGTAAAATGCAAATCATGAACAACTCAAACATGTTGAAAACAGAAAATTAAAAATGGTAAACAAGGAAAGTAAACATGAAAGCAAGATGATAAAATCAAAAATAGAAGTAAGAAAAATTAAAACAAGCTCCATATCTTTTGTTATTTTAAAAAAATATAGAACATGCAAACATGCTAGACATCACAAACAACATGAAATAAAAATCAAACACCAACCATATACCAACCATGACCATTCGGCCAACTCAAAATCTAAGTAAAAAAATTTGCTTTTTCAAAAATTTTCAAGAAAGCATGAGAAAGAAGCTTGAAGAGAAAGCTTAAAAACACTTATTTCAAAATCAAAATCAATAGAAAATCACCAAATATCAAATGAAAACAGCAAATTAAGAATGGAAATGCAAAAAAAGTGCAAGAGTAAGGTGCTTTTAGCTACCTCTAAAAGATATTTTGAAAGCTTTTTTCTCTTCTTACTTTCTTCACCTTTCTAAACTTTCTTTTTGCTTTCAAAAATGGAGAGTATTCAGCCAAGAAGAAGTACGAAAAATGAAAGACCCCCTCTCCATTATGCCTTGACCGAATGGCCTTTGGTATGCCTTGAAAGTTGTCATTTTTTTCCCACTAATTTTAATCCAATGGTCTTTAATCCAATATGCTTTCTATGTAAAATTCCCACCTTTGGATTGGAATAATCAGCCCCTAAATATGATGTCATGAAGATGATGTCATAAATATGACATCATCCCTCTCCATCCATTGGTCCATGTGTTGCAAATTCAAATGCTTGATCAAAAAAATAACTACCTTCCTATTCACTCTTGGCCTTTAGATGAAAAATTCAAAAAATATTCACTCCTTCATGGGCCTTGGCCGGCTGCCTCTTCACATTCCCAGCCCACACTCCATTTTTTAATTGCAACAAAGGTCCTTTTTTATTTCTTCGATAAAATGACCTTTTTGACCCCCAAACCTAATTAAATAGAAAAAGACTCCAAATTCAAATTTTCTTTTTTCAATACGTCCAAAATAATAAAAAATTGAATTCTGAAAGTTTTCAAAATTTTCCAAGCCCATTTGCTATTTTTTTTGGATTTTTTCTTCCAAAATTACCCTTTTTGCACCTGAACTTTTACCATTTTTTAAACGAGCTTCAAATTTAGATTTTTCTTCATCAATCTCTTCCAAATAATTTAAAAGTGATATCTGGAAGTTTTCATAATTTTTGGAGTTCATTTGCTACTTTTTTCGGGATTTATCTGCTTGAATTTTGGCATAGTGGGCCCGGGATTTGCCATTTTGCAAACGAACTCCGAATCCAGATTTTCTTTCACCAATCTCTTCCAAATAATTTATGAATGAGATCTGAAAATTTTCAGAATTTTTGGAACTCATTTGCTATTTTTTCGGGATTTATCTTCTTGAATTTCAACATAGTGGGCTCGAGATTTTCCATTTTGCAAACGAGCTCTGGATCCCAATTTTTCTTTGCCAATCTCTTCCAAATGATATAAGAATGAGATCTGAAATTTTTCAAAATTTTTGGAGCTCATTTGCTATTTTTCTCGAATTTTCCAATTTTGCCCTTTTATCTCCAAAGCCCGGTTTTGCTCAAAACAAGTTCGATTTTCAGATTTTCTTTTTCTGTGCCTTTTTCATATATTGAATTGGAGTTGGTCCAAAAATACCCAATTTTTATGGTCAAACTCCCTTCCCCTCCGCTTTGATTTTTCCTTTTTTCACTATCGGGAATTTTCTCGTTTTTTCGTTTTTCGGCTCTTTTCTCGGAATTACTTCAAACTGAGACTTGGACTATCCTTGTTTAATCACTCCTCATCAATTAGGGGCTTTAGTTTTACCGAATCTGGCCATTTCTGCAATTTTCCATAATTTCACCAAAATCCACCAAAAACCCTAATTCTCGGTTTTCTTCCAATTTGACTTTTCCTTCAGTTTTGCTTCCAGGTAGCCTCTCCCTTACCCGTAGTCATTGCTTATCTTCCATTTGGAACCTTAAATTTCAACCAATTTGATCGTTTAAGCACTTTTCCCCAAATTTTCCAAACTAGGGTTTCCTTTCTACTGAATCTCCGTAACCCAACTTCCGAACTCTATATCTTTCATTGTAGACCTCGGATTATCAAAATTCTCTCACCATTTTTCAATTGAACTTTGAATCTTGATTTTGAAAGTGGATTGACTTTTTCAGTAGTTGACTTTTCGGGGTTGACTTTTTCGGGGTTGATTTTTTTAAGATTGACTTTTTATGTATTGCTTCTTAAATTAAGTCTCGGAGTACCACCTGCAGGATGAGAAAAATCTTTTTGCATTTTGAAACATCACTTTAGGAAGAAAACATACCTGATTTAGTGGTGCGGACAAAATTAGGTGTCTACAACTATTATTCAGAGTCAAGCCCAAGCAACTGTCCAAGAACAGAAGCCATCAATATTAGAAGAGATGTTCATGCATTACATGGTGAAACAGGAAGCTATCAATCAGAGTCAAGCAACGACACTTAGGAATCTTGAGACACAAATAAGCCAGCTTGCTAATGCCATTAACAACCAACTTCAAGAAACTCTTCCAAGTGATACTGAACTTAATCCTATGAGCGAAGAACAAAAGCATTGTAACGCCAATACACTTGGGATTGGAAAAGAGATAAAAGGGGATGGCAAAGAGCCCGAATTGCTAGTCGATCTTATTGAAGAAGAAATTGTGGGTGCAAAAGAAGTTGAAAAAGTCAAGAAGAGGAGATTCAGTGTAACCCACCACCACCACCTTTTACTCAATGCATCCAACATCCTAAGCTAGTCGATGTGGTAGATATTGCTATTAAAGAATAGTTTATAGAAATTTATCCCATTGATCTGCTTAAGGCCTTATTGAATTCTACCACTGAAAGGGATGAATTCTGCTTTCAAGCCTGCAAGAAAGCGAAGTTGTTCAAAGAAAGGATAAACAAATGGCATGAATCGAAAATCATCAAGTGGTTGGATACAGGATGATGAACATTGAGATAGTCAAACCGATGACTATAAATCAAGCGCTTCTTGGGAGGCAACCCAAGTTCTAATTTTTTTTTTTTTTTTCTTTTCTTTAATTTTGAATTTTAATTTTTTTTAGGATATTCTTATTAATTTCTTTTTACTTTTTTTTCTTTTGTAGTAGGCATTCACCCAACTTGGACAAGCATAATGAGGTCTAAAAGGAAAACTAGAGCTTTTCCTACTTTGCTTTCATCGATAGGGGACTTTTCTTGTTCTTACTCTTTTTAAATTTCTAAACATTGAGAACAATGTTTGTTTTAAGTTTGGGTGTGTTGGTCGTTAGTTTTTCGATTTCTTTTATTTTGTGTGAATTTTTGTATATTTTAGTTAGTTTGTGTGTGTGTGTTTTTTTTTTTTTTTTCTATGTTTATGTTTAGGATTCTTTATTTTTTTTAAAAAAAAAATTCAAAATTTAAACTTGAGATATATTGCACTTAGTATGAAGGAATCCTTATCCAATGATGAAATTTTAGTTATTGATTTATCTTGAATCTTGGGAATAACATAGACCGGTAAACGATTCTTTTTGAGATAGATTGATCATCACCATAACATGGTTTAAGATCTTTTCTGTACAAAGCAGATGCTTAAGCTTAACAACAATGTCTAAATAATAAACAGGCTCAATGACAAAATCGGCTTTTTAATTTTATGCTTGTCCCTCTTAGGTGCATTTATTTTTTTATACATAAAAGAGATTATAATCTGAAAATAAGAGAAGAGAATTGCAAATGCTGAGATTCAAATTTCAAAATCTGTTGGATACATAAATCAATTGAATTAAACTTTAATTTCTCTTAGGTGCATTTATATGCGTCATGAAGTGAGTTTCTTTTTTACACAAATGGTCACCTCTTTCATTTTGATAGAGATATGAAAATTCCAGATGGTTCAATCCTTAGGGTCTCTGTGTATATATATTGTAGGCACTAGGCAGCTTGTTGCCCACGATAAATGATACTGATATTTTCAACTTCTCTCACGTGATGGTTTTGAACCAGGGTTATCGTTGGTTTTAAACTGGGGTTATCGTTGGTTATCGGTATTGAATCAATATCGGTGTACCGATTAATACATAGCAATTTTGAAAAAAAATCGATACAATATTAATATTATATTATTTCAATTTTTTACCGATCTATACCAATTTTGAAAATTTATATTCGCACATGAACATATAAATATATATATAATAAAAATATATTTGTATATATATATATATATATATTATTATTAGAGAACTTGAAAATATTTAAAAAAGACCGCTATCTTATTTTGAACAGCTGATTCTCACCTTATTTTATGAAAGCAATTTGCTTTAACTGTACATTTCCAGAAATGATGCCCTACCATTGAAGTGGAGAGACAACAGCAACCATGTGGGTGCCCAGTAAATCGTTTTTTCCCCTACTCTTGATGGAGTAGAAACAGAGATGTTCTTTCTGTTTGCTAACAAATTAAACAGAGTATATATAGATGTAACCAAAAAATAAAAGTAATTACATAGGATTCTTAATTTCTTAGAACAAGTCATGCATAGAAGGGATGCTGCCTGCTACCAGCACATTCAATTTATTTCCAAAATATATCAACTAAGGGCATTTGGATATGATGCTTTTGTTGAACATATAGCTACAAAATATGCAAAATAAAAAATAATGGTTGCAACCTATGTTGCTTCGGATCTTCATATTTCTTGTACCTGTGTCCGACACATATTCAGATATGAGTATAAGGATATGACCCTCCAAAGATCCTCCAAATAAATGAAAAAACTTAGAAAAAAGTTTATCATACCCGTGTCAGACACATACCCGTATCCGACACTAAAATCCAAATCCGAGTAAAACATAGGTTGCAACTAAGCAAATTTGATCATGTAAAGCAATAAAAAGTAACATTACTAAAGTGTTACTGTTTACGAGCATGGTCCTCCAATTAGTAATATGGCTGGCCATTGTGAGAACTACAAGAAACTGAGTAGTTCACAGAGTCTAGCTCGATTTCCAGGGATTATCCCCATAGTAGTATGCAGTGCCAACCATAAGTGCCACTGTAGCCCCCTGAACTACCACCCTAGCTCTCATTAGCATTTGACCCAAGCGAGAATTGCCTTGTCTAAAACTGATTAACCCAGCAGTGAGCACTCCAGCAGTAACAAGTGCACCTGTAAAATACACATATGTCAAAGATACTTAAACCAAAGTCCAAAGCTATTACATCGTTTCCAAGTAAGAGTAAGAATATCACAGCAGGAAATTGCTATAGCAGATGAAAGAAAGAAGAAAGGAATTTGATTTTGTACTTCAGATGGCTAATAACATCTATAGCATGTAGGAAATGCTTAGAGTAATATAAGCTATCAATCTGACAAGATAGTCAGTGAACTAGCCAAGTGGTAAAAGAAAATAACAAAACAAAGAAAAAATAGCAAACAATCTAAATACTAGATGAAGCTCAGACTTACAACAAATAGAACCAAATTGAACAAAGTACTACATCAAATCAATCTCTTTGCTAAATGCCTAGGAGGGATCATAGGGTCCAAACTCCAAATAGAAATAGGTTTCTTCCATGTTGGACAAAAGTTGGATTTAAGCACCCATTGCAGTGCGAACTTTCCGAGATTGTTAGTTAGATAATAAATTAAATCAAATCCTTGGCAAAAGGCGTGGAATTTGTAATATAGAACATGCAATGTAGGTCATTGATTAAGTTTTGGACATAAGCCTCCAGGGTTCCTAACTGCTAAACACAAAGCCTTCATGCCTAGGTTTGATCAGAGTAACAGCATCTCACTAATTGACAGTCAATAAATAAACAAGCATCTTACCATTCAAGTTATTAATGGAATTGGTGAATTGAATTCACAGTGAAGCAATGATCACTCTAATTGTCAAATTATAAATGAAATCTTGTCACTAACGATTATAATACTTTGATAAAGGCAAACTTAGGGGGAAAAAAGTGCAAATAGTCAAACAGAAAATACCAAAATATAGGATACCCATTGCTTCATGTTGACCACACAAACTTCTTGGCCAAAAACTAGCAAAGAGAAATTACAATTTATCTAGAAAGAAGAAAAATGTTTGTATTTCAAATACTGAAATATTTTGGATATGCTCACAGGTTCAGCGTAATTTCATGCAATACTAGTTCTATTACAATGAAAGAAAAACGAAGGTGAGGCCAAGCAGATAAGTAGTCCTAGACTCCTAGGAGCTAGAAATAAAAGATCAAGCAGAGTCCTCAAGCATCCACAAACAAGAATGAGTAAAAAAAAAACACTCCTCCAACTTTATGACAAACAGTTGCCATCCATTAAAGTCTCCTATTACATCCTTTCAGGTGCAACACTCTGAAATTTGTGACTACAATTTGGATAGTAAACACAAGACAACCACAAGAAGTGCTGAGTTAACTCAAGAAATTAAATTGCTCGGTCGTCCATGCAAACATAAGCAAAAACTCAAAATAATCTTGTCGTAAAAGTGACAAATGATTTTGGAGTCAAATTAAAAGGAAACTCCAATCGTACATGACATCAATGATCAGATTATTCCACAAAAACTTAGCTTAGCTACAATTAAGCTGGAATGCTGGATTGGGAACTTGGAAGTTTAGTTCTCCCCAAAACAAAACAAAACACTTAGCTCACACCAGTTTTGAAAACCCTGAATTACTCTTCACACTTGACCCCTATTTCATTTAAGGGAATAAAGCATTGGCCATGGGGTTGTCAACTAGCATTGGATTAGTTAACAGCAATTGGGTAGTTTAAATTGGCAATCGGGCTCTGAAAACTGAACAAAATAACAACTATTAATTAAATTTAAAGGAAATAATTCTATCAGAGACATCCTTCCAAGTAAAATACTTATCTTTAACCCTGAAAATGGATCTGCAAGACTGCAACTTTACCCACAAACTGAAGCAAAAGTTTTATTTTCTATAAAATTCACACCACAACAATTTCTACACGTAAATATTAAAACCCATAAAAGCAAAACAGATAAAAACAGAAAAATGAATGACAAACTGAAGAGGAGAAATGGGAAAATTACCAACAGGGACGAGAGGGTTCCTAACGCGCTTCTTCTCCTCTAAGAATTCTTCCAAACTGGGTTCCACCGCACCCATTTTCTCCCTTTTTATATATTCTTCTTTTTCTTTAATCTTTGTTGCGGTTTTGCAGCAATATTTTGGGGAGCCGAGAAAACGGAGACGGAACCAAAATACCAAATCCAAGATGAAAAGAATTTGTAGAAGTAAATTATGTAAAAATGTTTGGTGACGAAGAAATTATGGGTTTTGGGCTCCAATGTGCTCGATCCAACAGTTTGATGTGTGAATGGAGAGCCCATGGGGTTTAGTGGAGCTTCGGCCATGGTTTTTGGGCCTTTGGGGATAAAAGAAGTTTTGGGCCTTTTCTCATTTTACCCTATTATTCATTTTTTTTTATTTTCCTTTTTTTTTTTCTAAGTTTATTATACAAGAAAATGTTATAATTTAGAATAATTTGACAAAATAATATTACTAAGCATATAAATTTGGCCAATTAAAATTAAATTTTAAAATTGAATAAAATAAGTGTGATTCCTTTGATTAAAAAAGAGGGGTATTATAAAGGCGAATGAACAAAAATGAGAGAATGAAAAAAGAAATACTTTTCTTAATAATATGATTTTTTCGGTTTTCTATCAAATGGTTTTTTTGCATATAAGTATGGTTGTGCACACTCCAATAAATCGGTTTTGTAGAGAGAACAAAATGATCACATGACAAATGATATGAGAGCCAACCCTTACTCGACTCTATGCCAAGCCTCTCAGCAGGAGGGGAGTAGGTAGTATGGGCCAGTCATGACAAATCACGAGCTCCCCAACAAGGGTAGGTAGGATGGATAAGTCGAAGTCGTGGCGAGACATCACGAGATTGAGTGAGGGAGAATGCAAGGTTTTTTTACTATAATATAGCCAAAAAAAATACCAAATTACCGTTGGTTTTTGATTATTTCCCAAAATACGGCTTTTTTTATTTCTAGCTGGGAAATCGCCACCCCCCATGGCGATTTCCCTTGGTAAATTTAGCAAAATTTGCTAAAATCATGAAGGGAAATCGCCATGGGGGGTGGCGATTTCCCTTCATGAATATTTTTTTTTAATTAATAAACAAAAATTATATTTAAACAAAAATTTATTTTTATTTGATAAATTTATTTTTAAAAATTATAAATTAAATTAAAATATTTTTTTATAATTTTAAAAAAATTAAAAATTCGTAAAATATATTTTAGGTTTTTTTATAATTTAATATTTTGAATTTTTTTTTTAAATTTTAAATTTGAAATAAAAAAAAAACAAATTAGAAAAAAAAAATTGAAAGGGGGCAACGGTCATATGACCGTTGCCCCCCCTCCCCACGTCCCCCCACACCCCCCACCCCAGTCATTTTATCTATAAATACCCCCTCCTCTCCTTCAAATTTTCATTCCTCTCATTCAAATTTTCATTTTCTTTCAACAATTTTTCATTTTTCTACCAAAAAAATTTCTTTCTACAAATTTTTTTTTTTTCTACAACAATATTTTGAAATGGCTTCACTATTGAGGTTACAAGAAAATCACATATCGGAGGTTATATTTAACGAGGTAAGTAAATTGTTATATTATTATTGTTTTTTATATTATTATTATTTTTTATATTATTATTGTTTTCTATATTATTATTGTTTTTTATATTATTATTGTTTTTTATATTATTATATTATTATTATTTTTATATTATTATTGTGTTATATTATATTATATTATTATTGTTTATATTATATTATATTATTATTGTTTTTTATATTATTATTGTTTTTTATATTATATTATTATAGTTTTTTATATTATTATTGTTTTATATTATATTATATTATTATTGTTTATATTATATTATATTATTATTGTTTTTTATATTATTATTGTTTTATATTATATTATTATTGTTTATATTAAATTATATTATATTATTATTGTTTTTTATATTATTATTGTTTTATATTATATTATTATTGTTTATATTATATTATATTATTATTGTTTTTTATATTATTATTGTTTTATATTATATTATATTATTATTGTTTTATATTATATTATATTATATTATATTATTATTGTTTATATTATATTATATAATATTATATTATTATTATTTTGTTATTTTATAGTTTTATTTATTAATTTTTAATTGTTATAGTTTTTTAATATATTAATTTTTATTATTATAACAGGAAACTCGTCGCGTATTACGTGCGAGAAAATTTACATTGGAGGACCCGCATCCTTATATTATCGACCACTTAAGAAGAGCCGGATTTTATCACGCAAGTCAAATTCGACGACTTGTGATACAACCCGATTTAATCTCTGCGTTGGTCGAACGATGGAGACCCGAGACGCACACTGTAGACACCTAATTTTGTCCGGACCACTAAACAGGTATGTTTTCTTCCCATATTGATGTTCCCAAGTGTAAAAAGACTGTTTTCATCCTGCAGGTGGTACTCCGAGACTTAGTTTAAGAGGGCGAGCACAAAAAGTCAAACTTGAAAAAAAGTCAACCCCAAAAAAGTCAACCCCGAAAAAGTCAACTCCAGAAAGTCAACTACTGAAAAAGTCAACCCACTTTCAAAATAAAGATTTTAAGTTCAATTGAAAAATGGCAAAAGAATTTTGATAATCCGAGGTCTACATTGAAAGATATGGAGTTCGGAAGTTGGGATTTGGAGATTCAGTAGAAAAGAAACCCTAATCCGAGAAATTTGGGGAAAAGTGCTTAAACGATCAAACTGGTCAGAATTGAAGGTTCCAAATGAAAGATAAGCACTGAATACGGGTAATGGAGAAGTCACTTGCAAGAAAAACTGAAAGAAAAGTCAATCCGGGAGAAAACCGAGAATTAGGGTTTTTAGTGGATTTCGGTGAAATCGGGAAGAATCACAGAAATGGCCCGACTTGTTAAGACCAAAGCCCCCAATGGATGAAGAATGGTTAAAAAGGATGGCCCAAGGCTCAGATTGAAGAAAATCTGAAAATCGGATTTGTTTTGAGCAAAACCGGGTTTCGGAAGTAAAAGGGCAAAATTGGAAAAATTTGGGAAAAATAGCAAATGGACTCCGAAAATGATGGAAAATTTGTCAATCTCATTCTTAAATCATTTGAAGGAGATTGGCGAAAGAAAATCTTGATTCCGAGTTCGTTTGCAAAATGGCCAAATCCCGGGCTTCTTATGCAGTAATTCAAAAAGGAAAATCCCGGAAAAATAGCAAATGGACTCCAAAAATTCTGAAATTTGGAAAATCTCATTTTTAAATTATTTGGAAGAGATTGGCGAAAGAAAATCTTGATTCCGAGTTCGTTTGCAAAATGGCCAAATCTCGGGCCTCCTATGCAGTAATTCAAGCCGATAAATCCCGAAAAAATACCAAATGAGCTCCAAAAATTATGAAAACTTCCAGATCACACTTTTTAATTATTTTGAAGATATTGGTGAAGAAAAATCTTGATTTGGAGCTCGTTTAAAAAATGGTAAAATGTAGGGGCATAAAAGGGCATTTTTGGGAAGAAAAAATCCAAATAAATAGCAAACGGACTCGGATAATTTTGAAAACTTCCAGAACTCAATATTTTATTATTTTGGAAGTATTAAAAAAAGAAAAATTGAATTTGGAGTCCGTTTGATATTTACTTGCATCCGGGGGGCAAAATGGTCATTTCACCCAAGCAACCGAAAAGGGCTTTTTTTGGCCCTTCAAAAAATCAGAGTTGGGCTGGAAAAGAGATGTGCTGGCATACCCAAGCCCAAAGAAAGGAGGAAGCTTCTAATTTTTTTTTTTTTTTAATCAAGTGGTTAAAAATCAAGAGTTAGTTAACCATTCTCTTTGATCAAGCCATGGTGATTAAACCACATAGGTTAAGAAAGATGTCAACATTATTTTTGCATAGCTGTAATTTGAGAGGGCTGAGATGCTAATCTAAAGGTGGTAATTTCATGACTTTTCATCTTGAATTATTGGCCATTTGATGGAAATTAGGTTACACAAAAATGACAACATCTTGGAGGCTATATAACCATGCATTAAGGCTAGCCCTAAGGAGGGGGGAGGCAGATTTTGGTTTCTTCTTTTCCATTTTGGCTGATTTCTCTTAGTTTTTCTTAGTTTTTATCTTCTTGGTTGAGAGCAAAAAAAGAAAAGTTTAGAAATAAAGGAAAGTTTGAAGAGAAAAGCTTGAAATATTAGCTTCTTGAGGTTGCTCTTGAGCACCAACTCTTGCACTTTCATTTTCTATTCTTGTTTTTTGCTATTTTAATCTCTACTTGGTGAGTTTTCATTTTAAAATAATGTTTCTTGTTCTTCCTTCATTTCCTTTCTTAAGTATATTTTTTTTACATTTTGTTTTTACAATAAACTCACCATGGCCAAATGGCCTACATTATTTATTTTAAGTTGTTGTTTCAATTCATTTTACCATATTGTTTATGCTATTTTCTTTGTTTTTGATGTTTTAAGTGTTATGTTATTTCATGTTCTTAAGTTATATTTAATTTGGTTGCTTTGTTTGTTGCCATTTATGTCTTAGATATCATGTTTTTGCATTTTTAATTTTCTGTTTTCATGTTGTTTAAATTTGAGCATGTTTTAGAGTTAGCATATTAAGTGTTTGTGAAAATGCTTGTGTGATTCTTTGCATGATTCTTGTTTTATATCTTAGTGAGCATGTTTTAGATTTGGTATATTAGGTGTTTGTGAAAATGCTTGTGTGATTTTTGTGTTATGACTTAGTTTTTCATGCTAGCATACCAAGTGTTTGTGAAAATGCCATGCTTGTTGGAGCTTGGGGCCATTTGGCTACTCCATGTGTTTTGCATTGTGTGTTGTATTTTTTGTCATGCTAGTTGTTAGGTTTTTGCATTTGCATGATATTTGGTTGGATTTTTGAATTAAGCATGCCTTGTGTTTGTGAAAATGCCATGCATGTCTTAGGTCTAGGTTACATTAAATGCCATGCAAGTTCATGTTAGGTCTAGGCCATATTATTTATGTCATGCATTTTCCTTACATTTAGGTTTAGATCCATGCATTTCATGCATTATGTTTGCTGCATTGTTTCATGCATTTCATGTTCATGCCACTTGAATAATGACTTGAGCCAATTAATGGTTCAAAGTCATGCTCTCTTGAGCACACTTGTGGAAAATTAAGTTTGTCAAATTGATTATTCTACCTTTGTGATTTTTTTACTTAGCCAATTTTTATCTAACTTTCAAAAAGTCCTAGCTACTGCTTTCAAGTCATTTTATGAGTTTCAAATATTTTTATTTTTATTTTTAAATGATTTTATCAAAGACAAAAAAAATGTGTTGGCAAAGCAGTTTTTTTTCCACCCAAAACTCGTACATCTCCGATTTTTCTGGGAATTCATCTTTGATCAGAAAATTAAGCCAATTTTTTCTCATGTAGTTTTATATGTCCTGAGTCTCCAGTATTTTTTTTAGAATTTTTGGAATTTTTAAAAATAGGGTAAAAAATCGTGGATTAAAACTGGACAGTGGAGTCAGGATTGAATTTAAAGAAAAACAAAGCAGTTTTTTCTCCTCCAAAAACTCGTACATCTCTGATTTTTCTGGGAATTCATTTTTGATCAAAAAACTAAGCCGATTTTTTCTCGTGTAGTTTTAAATGTCGTGAGTCTCCAGTACTTTTTTAGAATTTTTGGAATTTTTTAAAATAGGGTAAAAAATCATGGATTAAAACTGGACAGTGGAGTCAGAATTGAATTTAAAGAAAAACAAAGCAGTTTTTTCTCCTCCAAAAACTCGTACATCTCTGATTTTTCTGGGAATTCATCTTTGATTCGAAAATTAAGACGATTTTTTTTCATGTAGTTTTACATGTTCTGAGTTTCCAGTATTTTTTTTAGAATTTTTGGAATTTTTAAAAATAGGATAAAAATTCGTGGATTAAAACTGGACAGTGGAGTCAGAATTGAATTTAAAAAAAAAACAATTTTCTGTTTTGGTTAATTTACTTAGAGTGGGCTGATTAGAAGGGTTAGCTACTGACTTAGGGTAATTTCTAAGCCTTTTCAAACTCTAAAAATGGTTTTTCAAGTCCCGGGTTAAGGGTAGTCAAGTCCGGATTTTTTAAACTTAGGAAATTAGAGCCATTTTAAAGAAATTAGCCCAGTTTTTATTTTTAATTCAAGCTTTTCAAAATTGTTTTCAAACAATCACAAAGTATTTTGGTTTTAGAATATTTAATTTGACATATTTTCCTAAGGTAGCCGGATATCTTTTTAGATATACGGATTTCCTTAATTAAAGGAAAAAATACATTTCATGCATTGCATTTTTATATTCATGCATTTTATATAATATGTGATTCTTGCTATAATAATTTCTATGATATTGTTGTTATTTTGATTTATATTTTTTGATATTACATGGTTTATTATATGGTTTCGAATATTTCATGATATCCTATGCTTTTATTTAGTTATCTTTATTTAGCATATACGTATTCATTTATTTTAAATGTTTTCAAAAGATAATGATTTTCAATAAAAATAAAGATATTCCCGAGTTAAAATAATTCATGAGTTCTCTACCGGGTTTGCTGGAGGGAATATCATCAATTATCATTAATAAAGGAATATCTTTCTTTCAAAAAAGAGAATGATTCGGAAAGTTTTTCAAAACTAATAAAAATTTCTATACTTTGCCACGTTTGTTGGGGAATATAGGAAAATTTTGAATTTATAAATTCCGGATCATTTTCAATAAAAAAATGGAATTATTTTTCTTTAAATTGGGAATTAACTTGAAATACTAAGTTTTAAAACCAACTTTTTACCGAGACTTGAGATAACACACGATTAATAAGGTACCAATTTATACGGGCGTTGTGGGGGTGCTAATCCTTCCCCACACGTAACCGACTCCCGAACCCGCTTCTTTGATTTCTCTGGTTTAAAACGCAGACTTGAAATTGGTTTTTAAAATGTTTTAATTCATTTTTAAAATATTTTATAAAACCGGTTTTAATAGGTGGCCGATCACACCTAGCTAAAAAAGATTGGTGGCGACTCCATGTCTTTTTTAAGGTCATTTTCAAAACCTTCATTTTTCTAGAGGAATTAAGTCTACTTTTCCTCGATTTTTTTAATGTCACGCCTAACGAATGATAAAAACTTGCAATGAGACTCGTCGTTATTTTTTTTTTTTAGGTTGCGACACACACTTTTCATTTTCCATGTGGTGAATGCACGGTCAGTCTCGAAGATGTTGCGCTGCAACTTGGACTTCCGATCCATGGCGATGCAGTTACAGGCGAAAGCCTGCTAAATTGGAATGAAGTGTGTCAAGATCTATTGGGTGAGGTACCTCCAGAAGACTATGTATCTGGCTCAACGGTGAGACTGACTTGGTTGAAATCGTTTCAAAATCTGCCATTACATGCAACCGAACAACAAATACAATATGCTGCTAGAGCATATATTTTACGTTTGATTGGAGGATTACTGATGCCTGACAAATCGAGCAGTCGGGTACATTTAATGTATCTTCCATTGCTACGTGATTTAGAGCAAGCAGCAAATTATAGTTGGGGTTCTGCGTGTTTGGCGGTTTTGTATAGAGAACTTTGCCGAGCTACAGTTCCAAAAATCCATGACATAGGTGGATGTCTAGTGCTTCTACAATCATGGGCTTGGTATCGGCTACCATTTCTTGCTCCGCGCGTGGATATTTCGGCTGTATACCCCCTTGCAAGCAGGTAATAATCTTTACTATTTTATTAATTTTGTACGAACTTGTATTTTTATAGGTCATTAAGATATTATATGCATTTTAATAGGTGGAGTAGGAGTACGGGTAGAGATTTTACAGAGACTCCGACCGATCTTGCAAGTATAAGACTACGACTAGATCGACTAGGATATGATAAGGTAAATATTTCGATTGTTACATTGAAGTTTTTTTTATTTATTTAATCCATATGAAACTAATAATTTGTAATAATTATTCGCAGTTTCTGTGGATGCCATATTCCTCGAGTGAAATTATGGCATGCCTCCCATCGGATGCCTACAATAATTTCAATATATGGAAAGCAAACACAGCATTGATATGCTTTTCATATGTAGAGTGGCACCAAACTGACCGGGTGTTGCGAGAATTTGGGATGCAACAACCAATTCCTGCAGCCCCGGTGAACCTTGATAAGCTTCACAAGGTCGACATGTGTGGTCGTAATGATGAATTCTGGCCTGCGAAGCATGAACATTGGATCCAATGGTGGAACATACGTTTTCAACGAATTCCGACAGGTTACCCGATTGTTGGTAATAATTTCAACCCATCTGCTGATTACATAAGATGGTATAGAAATGAAGGTCGGCCTTTCGTTTGTCCACCGTCGATGCACGAGGATGTTAGGAGTATGCCATTTACCGGACAAACTTCAGCTCCAGTCACTCCGACACAGGATATGGATGCTCCTAGACCTCGCCGACAACGTGGGCGAACGCGTCAACCGACCTCATCGGAGTTCACAGCACCGAGGATGTCATTTTATCATCCTGAACCTGAACGGGATCATGGAGTACCATCCAGCCATCGTTATTCCGTAAGTCACCCCGGATATGACGTTGATGAGTGTTACCGACCATCACCGCCAAGAACGAGGTTAGATGACCAGCTCCTCGTCCTAAGTCCAAGTTCAGCATATTTAACATCCATGTATCAGTTTGGAACCCCTTCGTCAGCATTTGATGCTACATCATTTATGGGTGCATCTAGTAGTCAGGTTCCCGTTATGGGTGAACTAGGTGTTGGCTCATCCAGCAGTGGGTTTCAAATTTTTGATACGGATGAAACGACTGATGACATACAACCGGAACCAGTGGCGGTTATAGCAAGAGGTCGTGGTGGACCGCGAATACGTGCCACTGACGAGGTTGAACGACGGGTGCAACCACCACGCACTAGAAGAGCTCGACACTGTTGCTCTACACCACGCAATAATTAGAATAATTGTAATGTGTTTTAAATTTCTAATATAAATTTATATGTTTTGCATTTCATGTTATTTATTTTAAATTTGTTCAGAAATTAATTGTTATATTTTATTTTAATTTATATCTTAATGTTGTTATTTAATTTTAATATAAAAATCCAAATTACATGATAAGTTGCTTTTCTTTTTTTTCATTTTAATTTAATTTTCTTTTTAAATTTTAATAAGAAATAAAATTTTAATCATAAATTAAATTAAAATTATTTTATCAAATATCTAGTTTTAAACTGTAACAATATATACTATTATTAAAAACAATGATTAAATTGATGTCACGAGTTAATCGAATACCAACTCAAAAAAACTAATCAAATTAAAAAAATTATTTTACGATACCAACTTAAAAATAACTTCTTTATTTAAAAAAGTGACTCGATAAATTTCTTTATTTTTTTTTTTACATTTTACATCATTAAATTATTTTTGATATAAATTAAATTTTCTTTTTTATAATATTACAAAAATTATAAAAAATAAAATTTTTGATATAAAATTTTAATAAAAAATATAATCTTATTTTTAAATTTTAATAAGAAATATATTTTTATTTTTATAAAATTGTAATAATAAATTAAATTACATTTTTAATATATATTTTAAAAAAATAAATAACCAAACCTATAAAAAAAATATTTTAATTTAATTTATAATTTTTAAAAATAAATTTATCAAATTAAATTAAATTTTTGTTTAAATTTTAATTTTTGTTTATTAATTAAAAAAAAATTATACATGAAGGGAAATCGCCACCCCCCATGGCGATTTCCCTTCATGATTTTAGCAAATTTTGCAAAAAATACCAAGGGAAATCGCCATGGGGGGTGGCGATTTCCCTTGGTATTTTTTTGAAAATTTGCAAAAAACACCAAGGGAAATCGCCACCCCCCATGGCGATTTCCCTTGGTGTTTTTTACAAATTTTCAAAAAAAAAAAACGCTGGGAAATCGCCATGGGGGATGGCGATTTCCCAGCTAGAAAAAAAATAGCCGTATTTTGGGAAATAATCTAAAACCAACGGTAATTTCGTAATTTTTTTTTTTGCTATATTGTAATAAAAAAACCGAGAATGCAACGCTGAATGCTCCAAGAGAGAATATGCAAAATGTTTCACATCGGGAAAAAAAAAAACTTTTGGACATATAAAATGAATACTGCACGTCCTAATAAATCAATTTTGCGGGAAAATGACAATAATCACTTGTCACGTGCACGAACGCAACTTTGCACCTTTAAATTTGTGGTAATTATACAATTTTATTTTAGAAAAAAGATCACTAACCCTCCTGATGTTGGATAAAAAATACACTTGCCTCCTATAGTTTGAAAAATACCCACTTATCCCTTTGAGGTTTGATAAAAAAAAATACACTAACCCCCTAAGACTTATTTACAAAGAGAATTTTAAGTAAAAGACAAATTTACCCTTTATTAATTATTTATTCTTCCATTTATTTTTTCATTCTTTTTTCTCCAAGATTTTTTAACTACAAAAAAAAAAAAAAAAATCAACTAGTTTTAAAATTATTTTTAATTAAATTATATTCTAATGCAAGTAAATGTTAAACATTTTAAACTTATCTTTAATTCTATATATTAACTTTGAGATGAATGTATTATGTTTTTTATTTGAAATAAATTAATAAAATCATTTTAAAAAGTTTGATAAAGAATTTGATTAAAACAAAAAAAAAAAATGAAAAAAGGAGGAAAATAAATAAAATTAGGGTCTTTATATTTAAAGTCAATTTAAACAAATATAAATTTTATTAATGAAATCCTAACATTAGTTACTTTTTTAGAGAGATAAAATATACTTTTCAAGTTAATATATGTAAGTTTATATTTAATAAAATCTCATGGATGATATTTTTTTTTCTTCTCCTTTATTTCTTTTTTTTTAATCAATTTTTATGCAAGTACATGTTAAATATTTTAAACTTATCTTTAATTCAATTATATATTAACTTTGAGATGAATTCATTAAATTATTTTTATTTAAAATTAATTAAAATTATTTTTAAAAGTTTAGTGATATAAAAATTAATTAAAACAGAAAAAATATACAAAAAAAAGGAAAATAAATAAAATGAAGGTATTTTTAATATTAAAAGTAAATTTTGAATAAATATTAGTTTGATTAAAAAAATCCTAACATTAATTATTTTCTAGAGAGATAAAATGTGGTTTTCAAACTAATAGAGGTTATTATTTTCAATAAAATCTCATGGATGATACTGATAGTTATGTTTTCATTTTTTTTCTTCTCCTTTATTTATCTCTTTTTATTTTTTATTTTAATCAATTTCTTTACCAGTAATTTTTTTTTAAACAATGATAATTAATTAATTTTAAATAAAAATAATTTAATGAATTCATCTCAAAGTTAATATATAATTGAACTAAAGATAAGTTTAAAATATTAAACATTTACTTGAATTAGAATATAATTTAATTAAAATTTAATTTTATAGTAACTAAAGATAATTTTAAAATTAATTAAATTCTCATTATTTTGTAATTAAAAAATGAGTAAAATAAATAAAATAAATAAAAAATATATGATTAATATTTAACAAGGGTATAATTGTCTTTTTAATTAAAATTTACTTAGTAAATAAATTTTAGGGGAGTTAATGTGTTTTTCATCAAACCTCAGGGAGATAAATGAGTATTTTTCAAATTATAAGAGGATAAGTGTATTTTTTATGAAATCTCAAGAGATTAGTGTAATTTTTCCTTTATTTTATTAAGGTTACTCAAAGTAGTCTTGAAGGATGGAGCCCTTCAGTGTTAATGGCTCATACATAAAGGAGGACAGTGTCTAAAGTCTAACCACCACCAACTTTAATTGGGTAGTTTGGTCATCAAAATACTATATTTAATAATTTTGAAGATGACACGATAAAATAAAATATGATATAAAATATGATACGAAAAAATAACATGAATATAATATTAAAACACGAATATGTCAAAATTTATATAACACAAGTTATTAACATGTGGAGTGCCTGGACGTTGGCTTAACCACTCTCAGCAAAGCCGCCATGTCCAAAGGAATGAGCCACTTTGTCTTTGTTGTCTACTCAAATGCTTTGGCTTCTATTATTCTCCTCCCTTCTGCTTTCTTCTTCACTAGGTACTTGCTTTGCTTACTCCTCCTTTTCATCATCATCTTCATCATCTCCTATATCAAAATGATCCAGGTTTTTTGCTAATTATAATTCCTTTTTTTGTTAATGCAGGAATAAGAGGCCACCAATTACCTTACTTTTGCTTGGCAACTTTTTCCTCTTAAGCATTGCTGGGTATGCAATTAATTTATTGATTTTAAGAAATGGGTTTTGATTGATTTTCCTTTTAGTGAAAGAAATTGGTGGGTTGGGTTTTGCAGGATTACGATAATGCAGAATTGTGTATTCACTGGTATAAGCTACAGCTCGCCTACCCTTGCTTCTGCTCTTGCCAACTTAGTCCCAGCTTTCACTTTCTTGCTTGCTGTAATCTTCAGGTTCTTCTCATCTTCTGCTCTTTTACTCCTTTCAAACTGTGACTTGTAAGCTATGTTATCTAGATTCGGGTAAGTATCGAAAATAGGTATGTGTTGAATGCATGTATATTTAATATTTTTTTTTTTATATATTTGAAGAATCATACCACATATTCATATCCTAATATCCTAATATGTTTCAAACACACCTCTCCAATATAAAGAATTTAAAAAACATAAAGAATTTAAGTAACATAGCTTTATAGCTTTTTAGAGAGAAGAGAAATAATTCGGATTGTTCTTGACAAATAATCTTTAAGTCTTAACTTTCTTTTATGCCAAAGCTCAAAGATATTGCCTTAGCTAGTATCAAAAATCTAAAAAGCTGCTAATTGAATTGAATCGTGGTTCGACTTTTACTGTTCTAATTAAATTCAGATAAAGATAAACAAATAATTGATCGGGTTCGACTTAGACCTGTTCAAAGATTGAATAATCCGTCTCGGTCCGACCCGTATTGAATAGAGCCTATAAAAAGTTTTTTTTTTTTTTATATTCAGGCCGGGCTGAATCACTGTTTAACTAATAAAAAATATTTTTTATTTAAATTTAATTATAAAATATATTAATATTAATATAAAAATAAAAATAATTTTTTATTATTATTTAAATAGTAAACCGAACCAACAAATTGGCCTAGGCCAGCCTAGAGCCGGGCCTGATTAAAAGAAATAAAAAATTTTCAGGCTGTGGTCCAGTCTGACCCATGAGCAAGTCTAGATTTCGACTCAAGATCTTGAGTTGTGAATTGAAAAATCAAAATAGTTTCAAATGAATCAACTTTATATTAAATTTATAATTATATATTATACAAATATTTAAAATTAATAAAATGCATATATAAAATTTGTTTTAGATGCAAAATATATAAAATGCATGTTAATCTTTCAAAAAAAATAAAATTTATAGTTGTATATTGTAAAAAACATAAAATTTATTATTTTTAAGATTAATTTAAAATTACAACTTTGAATCTAAAGAATTTTTTAAATAATAATTATATATTGAATATATAGTCATATATTGTATAAATAATTAAAATTAATAAGTGCATGTTAATCTTTTAAAAAATAAATAAAGTAGATGTTGACATGTAAAGTTTGTTTTATGTACAAAATAGATTATATTAATATAAATGTTATTACTTTTAACGTTAATATAAAGTTGAAGTTTTGGAAAAAAAATAATAATTTAAGCTTTAGCTCACTTTTTTTTTATCAAATAAATTTATTTAGTGATTTTTTTATTATTTTTAAATTAGATAAATCTTATTAATATTCACAATAAAAAAATTTAAAATGGTAATTTAGAAATATAATGAATATAAATGTTTATTTTCGTCGGTTCAAAAGATTTTTCATATTCGTAATTTTATATATACTAGTATTTGTTATCATATTTATTCGTACATGAATACTCGTTAATTTATATATTTTTGAATATATAATTTTATATTTTAAAAATAAATAAAACAAATAAAATGTATAATAACTAAAATTTGCATTAACATGTAAAGTTCATTTCATGTGCAAATTATTATCAAATATTAATTTATTATTTTTAATATTAGTGCAAAATTAATTACAAAATTAAAAATTCAATGTATTTTTTTTCTTTTTTATTTATATCAAATAAATTGATTTACTTTTTAAGATTAATTAAAAATTAGAACTTTTAAGATAATACAATTTCATATAAATTTTTAATTTTTTTTTATTATCAAATTATTTCATTAACGAAAGTGTTTTAATGAAATTAAACTTCCTATTATAAATTATATAAATCTTATTAATAATTAAAAATTTAAAAATATCAATTTAGAAATATAATGAACAACAATATAATTTGTGCTTTATAGATAGATAGATAGATAGATAGATAGATAGATAGATATAGATCTATATTTACGTCACATGCGTTGCATGTGATTTGACACATTAATTAAATTGATATACAAATATTAAAGATTTTAAAATTTATTATCTAGAAAAATTACCAAAATTAAAAATAAAAAAATACATAACAATTAATTAATACAAATGAGAATGAATGAAATTAAAAGGTTAAACAATAAATATTAATTATCAACTATAAAAACTTATAAAATTATTAAGAGATAGACGAACTTTTTACTGGATGACACCACGAAAAATCTGTAGAGTATAAAAAATAAAAATTTTAAGTATGAATTCTTTTTTTTAATGTTTTTTTCCTTTCTATTCATTTTTTAAAAAATAAAATAAAAAGTAAAATCATTAACTTCCAAACAATTCATTATACTATAACAAAAAATTAAATGACAATTTAGAAATATAATCAAAGAGAAGCATGTTTTCGTCAATTCAAAAGATATTCACATTCGTCTTTTTATATATACTAGTGTCTGTTATCATGTATGTTCGCATATTTTAAATATGTAGTATACATTTTAAAAATAAATAAAATGTATATTGACACACTCAAAAGAGCGTATCTTATTTAATCCTTGCACTAAAAAGATCAATTGTTAGGTATAGTAGCTAGCAAGGGTCGAGTCCTCAGGGATTGAATTTTAATTTATTAATTATTAGTTTATAACTCCAGTTCAAAGAAAATAAAAGAAAATGGGGTTTTTAAAATAGTTTTAAGTAAAGCAAATCAGAAAACTAAGAATGCAAGTAAGTAAGTAGAAATCAAATATGAGAAAAGTATGGTTAAGAGGTCATTCGCCACCACTAGACATCATTGAGAATCAATTTTAAATCTATCAGCACCAATTAACTATCAAAATTATCAACCGTAGATAACAACCTCACGTGTTACCCCAATCATTCCTTAGATTATCGTTAAATAGGATGAACACCACTACTTAATCTCTAACTATCAAAAAACCTAGAATAAACATCACTAGGTACAAAGTGACAACAGCTTTATGATAAGAAAGAAGGTTGATCTAAGCAGCAAACACATAAATATGGATTTATTCAACTTGGGTTATGTTCCACTTTGCAATTAGCGAAAACTTTAACATAATCATTAATCACAAATTGCCACTAATGAATAGGAAATCAAGACAATTACATATCAAATCTAAACTAGCATTAGATAATTATCAAGATATATCTAGTTGATCACCCTAAATAAATCAAGACAACATCATGAACAATTCTTATAGAAGAACATAAGAAACTTTGATAGAAAACTAATGATAGATAGAATCTGAAAATCAATTACACAACATGTCTAGCTAGGGCTTTGAAATCACCCTTAACCAAAAAGAAATTTAGCCTTGCATAGACATTGTTAACATAAACATGAAACTAAAAAGAAAATAAGAAGAAAACTAAAAGAATGGAGAAGAAGAAGAAGAAGAATATTGATTATTTAGCTTCTAGTTCTCTCAAACTCTCTAAAACAAAGCAAGAAAAATAAAATACAAAGCATAGAATGTATGTTGCAGCTCTTCCCCCTTGTCTCTATTTATAGGCAGCTTCTAGGGCTTCAAATAGGAGAATTGTGATTCCCAGGGTTTTGTAATGCTGACTTGCAGCTAGGTTATGTAATGTAAGGAAAGGTGGTAGCTGCTTTAATGTGTTTAAGGGAAGAAAGAATACTTAGCAGCCAAGGTTTACTTACCTAAGGAAAGAAAGGATGACTTGCGGCCAAAGGTTAATTAAACAAGGAAAGTCTTGGCTGCTCAGTTCTCCTACTTTGAAAAGGATTAGTTTTAAGGAAAGTCTTGGCAGCCACTACTCCTTATTTGACTAAGAAAAGCTTGTTTTTGGCAAGGTTCATGTAGGTAAGGAAACAAAACAGCCGAATCCTATTTTGACTAGGAGAAGTTGTAATCAGCTAAGCTTTTAACAAGGGAAGGATTAAGGCAGCCCAAGGTATCTAACAAGGGGTTGGCGACTGGTTTGAATAGGTCCAAATATTTCTTGCCGCTAGGGCTTATTTTGCCATTGGGTTGGGTTTCCAACTAGGGTTTTTAGGTAGACATAGTATGAGCAGCCACTCGGTCTTATTTATGGAAGGTTCGGGTTAGGTTTAGCCATTTAATGTCTCCTTGATGGGCATGCAGCTTTCGTTTGTGCTTGAAACTTCATTTCTTGTCGAAATTCATTCTTTTTAACTCCATAGCAATCCTTATCTTCCAAAACACCTATAAAACACAAAACCATAGTAAACTATCAAGGATTTCAAGAAACTAAGCACAAAGTATAAGGAAATGATATACGAAAAATGTATGAAATTAAGCACTTATCAAATTCCCCCACACTTAGTCTTTTGCTAGTCCTCTAGCAAAATCAAATAGAAACAAGGTAAGAAAACCCAATCTAGTTCACTTTCAATAAAAATTAGAGACAATCATTGGGCAAGTCTTATAAACTAATCAATAGTTTAAAGAGCTTCATAAGGAATCATGCTTGAATGTAAATAGTTTGAGTTAAGCTAATATTAACATAACATATCTCAATCAAATAATGTATATTCAAACTTAATCTCAACTTCCCACATGGGATACTCTCATGATTTTCAATCAATATAGTAGTGGTAAAGTGTTTACACTCAATCAATCTCATGAAAACAGTTCTACCATATGCTTGCTTATCCACCTATTCTCCACTATTTAGATCAGACAACTTCATAAATCAAGAGGTTTTTATTCAAGGTTGTAATGGGGCCAAGGGGTAATAATGTGGTTAAAGAATAAAAAGGAAAAAAATCATAAATGTTCAAAAGACTTCATAGAATTTAGAGACAAAACAAGATTTTGCAAATAGAACTTTCTCAATATTCCTTAGATGTACATAATCACATAGGCTGAATATTTCATGTTGAGCCTTTGCTTCATTCTAACCAACTTGGTAACATTCTTTTCTTTAACCAAAAGTTCAAGAGATGATTCATTTTTTTTTCTTTTTTTTTTAATACATGGGAGTGTGTTTTTACAATGCTCCCTTTATTTTTCTCTTGACTTTTGCCTTTCTCCTCTCCCACACTTATCTTTTGTTTTCAACCCAAAATTTCAATAAGTATCCCTTATTTTTGCAATATGTATCAAACATTCAATCCATATTTAGAACAAGGGTAAAGATATAAATGTCTTTAGGTTAAGTGTAAGTTGTGGTTACAAAAGAAATAACTTATTCAATGTAGGCTCAAATTGGCTCACTAGGGGGGATGTTCTCTTGGAACATCAATAGGGGATGGCTGATTTGCCCTTGGTAAAAATCCTAATGCCCCTATCATATCCATGTTGTCATATGTATCAATATAGTCTCAAAACATTTAAAGCAAGTTCTAGAGAAGCATGTAATCATAAGAGCACTCAAGAAAGAAATTAGATTGATATATATAATGCATCAATCATATAGGCTCAAAAACTCACAAGGATGTTTATACAAGTCAGATTTAAGTCTAAACATGCTTCTTTCTCAATCAACATATCATATTAACATTGGCTCATTGAAAAATAGTATCAAGCTCAATTCTCATGCAAAATCTTCTCACTATAAACTAGTTTTAGACCTATTCAATTCATGTCTCATCATAGTATTGAAAGTAACTAAAACACACTAAAAACAAACTAAAAAGACTCAAAACAAAACAAACTAAATAAAGGAAATCCTAAATTCTTCCCCCCACTTAATTCTTACATTATCCTCAATGTAATGCTATTATCCCAAATGAAAGAATCATGTGTAAGAGAAAAGAACTAATAATCAAAACAATTAAAATAACTAGAAAACATTAAAAGATAGAATGATGGAGAGTAAGAAATAGCAAATCTGATTATGATGTGTGTTTTCCATCTTTTGGGTTGCCTCCCAACAAGCGCTTGGTTTATTGTCCTCATCCCGACCTAGACTCATGCTAGCCATATTCAACATAATTTGGCTCAAAGAGTGGTAGATCCTCTATATCTTGCATTGGAGAGTTCTCATAGTAAGGTTTCAACCTATGTTTATTCACCTTGAATTCATTACATGTTTTTGGATTTTTTATTTCAACTGCACCATGAGTAAAAACATTAGTAATAACAAAAGGTCCAATCCATCTAGAACATAACTTACCAGGAAACAACTTAAGATGAGAATAGAAAATAAGAACTTTTTGTCCAACAACAAAGTTCTTTCTTAAAATCATTTTATCATGGAATGCCTTAGTCTTTTCCTTGTAAATTCTAGAATTCTCATAAGCATCATTCCTTGTCTCCTCAAGTTCTTGTAAATGAAGTTTTCTTTGCTTATCGGCCTCATCCATCTCCATGTTACATTGTTTAATAGACCAATAGGCTTTATGTTCTAATTCAACTGGGAGATGACAAGGCTTACCATAAACTAAACGATAAGGAGACATACCAATGGGTGTCTTGTACGCTGTTATATAAGCCCAAAGTGCATCATTGAGACATAAACTCCAATCCTTCCAATTTGGATTAACAGTCCTTTCAAGGATGGATTTTACTTCTCGATTCGACACTTCAGCTTGCCCACTAGTTTGTGGATGATAGGATGTGGATACCTTATGTGTGATGTTATACTTCCTCAAAAGTGCTTCCATGGACCTATTGCAAAATTGAGTACCTCTATCGCTGATTATGGCCTTTGGTGTTCCAAACCTTGCAAAAATATTAGACTTTACAAAATCTGAAACAACTTTAGAATCATTAGTCCTAGTGGCTTTTGCTTCCACCCACTTTGAAACATAATTAGCGGCAAGTAAAATATAAAGGTTACCAAAAGAAGAAGGAAAAGATCCCATGAAATCCATCCCTCATACATAAAAAATTTCAACAATAAGTATTGGAGTTTGAGGCATTTGATTTCTAGCACCTAAGTTACCTATTCTTTGGCAACGATCACAAGACTTGCAAAAGAGGTATACATCTTTGAACAAAGAAGGCTAAAAGAATCCATAATCAAGCACTTTCATGGCTGTTCTTTTTTATCCAAAGTGTCCTCCACATGTATAAGATTGACAAAAGGTTAGAATAGATTGAAATTCAGATTTGAGTACACACCTTCTTATAATCTGATTGGAGCAGTACTTCCAAAGGTAAGGATCATCCTAAATGTAGGATTTGAAATCACTCTTGATCTTATTTCTTTGAGCTATGGTCAATTTTTGTGGCAACTACTTGGTAACTAAGTAATTAACAATATCGGCATACCAAAGAGTTGTTGTGCTAAGTGAAAAGAGTTGCTCATTCGGAAAGGTCTTATGCAATGGAAGTGCATCCTCTACATGAACTAAACGGCTAAGATGGTCTGCAACCAGATTCTCGCTACCTCTTTTATCTCTTATTTCCAAATCAAACTCTTGTAAGAGAAGTATCCACCTAATCAATCGTGGTTTGGCATCCTTCTTTGTGAGCAAGTACCTAAGAGCTGCATGGTCAGAAAATACAATTACTTTAGTTCCAATTAAATAAGAATGAAAGTTTTCTAAAGCAAAAATAACTGCCAAAAGCTCTTTTTCAGTTGTGGAATAGTTCAATTGAGCATCATTAAGAGTTCGGGAGGCATAATAAATGGCATGTGAGGCTTTGCCAACCCGTTGGCCTAAAACAACTCCAATAGCATAATCACTAGCATCACACAAAATTTCAAATGGTACATTCCAATCCGATGGTTGCATGATAGGTGCTGATGTCAAGAGTCCTTTCAAGGTTTCAAACGCCTCTTTGCATCTATCATCAAAGTGGAAAACCACATCTTTTTGTAGCAACTTGCAAAGAGGTAACGTTATCTTTGAGAAGTCTTTGATAAATCTTCTACAGAAACCTGCATGACCAAGAAAAGAACGAACCTCTCTCACACTTGTGGGTGGTAAAGAATGCATAATATCTATTTTAGATTTATCCACTTCTATTCCCCTAGAAGAAATAACATGGCCTAAAACTATTCCTTGTCTACCATAAAGTGACATTTTTCCCAATTGAGTACAAGGTTAGTTTCCATGCATCTTTCAAGTACAAGTGTAAGGTTCTCTAGACATCTATCAAAAAAATCACCATAGACACTAAAATCATCCATAAAACCTCTATGATGTTCTCTACATAATCTCAGAATATGCTAACCATACGCCTTTGGAATGTAGCTGGTGCATTACAAAGACCAAATGGCATGCGTCGGTATGCAAAAGTACCAAACGGACATGTGAAAGTTGTTTTCTCTTGGTCATCCGGAGCAATTGCAATTTGATTATAACTTGAAAAACCATCAAGAAAACAATAATGAGAATGGCCAGCTAACCTTTCAAGCATTTGATCAATAAAAGGTAAAGGAAAATGGGCTTTGCGAGTTGTGGAATTAAGTTTGCAATAGTCAATACAAACTCGCCACCCTGTTTGAATCTAAGTAGAAACAAGTTCATTCTCATTATTGGTACAACCGTTACATCGGACTTCTAGGTACTACTTGGATCAGGCTCACCCATTTGTTATCCGAGATTGGATAGATTACTCCAACATCTAGGAGCTTTAGTATCTCCTTTTTCACAACCTCCATCATAAGAGGGTTCAATCTTTTTTGTGCCTCTCTTGTTGGTTTTGACCCTTGCTCTAACAAAATCCGATGCAAGCACATGGATGGGCTCATTCCCTTGATATCGGCAATTGTCCAACCAATTGCTGTCTTATGCTCTCTGAGCACCCAGATAAGTCTCTCTTCTTGTAAAGGTGTGAGCTCTTTGGCAATGATAACCGGTAGTGTGTCTTTTTCACCTAAGAACACATATTTCAAATGGTCCGGTAATGGTTTCAACTCCAAAGCTGGTGCCTGCGGAATAGAAGGTAGAAGTTTCTCATTAGATAAAGGTAAATCAATAAATGAAACATCAAACCTTTTATCTTTAGATGGCAACACTTGAGATTCCAATGCCTCTTTCACATGTTCACTCAAAGTTAGACCCTCTTTACATTCAGATTTCTCTAATCCGAGGTGCTTGCTAATGACCACTTCTAAACTATCTTCACTATCTAGCTCATAAGCTTGCTGCACCAAAGAATCAATTATGTCAATAGTAAAAATAGAAAGCACATCACTAGGATATCTCATGGCCTCAAAGATATTGAAACGAATTATTCGCCATCAAATTCCATAGTTAGGGTGCCATCATGACCATCTATTTTAGTCTTGGCTGCTTTTAAGAATGGTCTCTCTAATAAAATGGGTGTTGGATTAGAAGACATCTCATCTTCCATCTCAAGAACATAGAAATCAGTTGGGAAGACCAACTCATAAGCCTGCACAAGGACATCTTCTACAACTCCTCTTGGATAAGTGTTAGAACAGTCAGTGAGTTGTATTATAACACCGGTTTCTTCTAATGATCCTTGATTTAATGAAGCAAAAATTGAGTATGGTATAACATTAATGGATGCTCCTAAATCTAGCATAGCACATTCAAACTTAGTATTACCTATTTTACAAGGAATGGTGAACATACCTGTATCCTTGCATTTTGGTGAAAGTTTCTTTTGAAGAACGGCTGAAACATTTTCTCCTACACTTATCTTTTCTTTACCTTTTAGCTTCCGTTTAGAAGTGCACAATTCATTCAAAAACTTTGCATATCTTGGCACTTGCTTAATGTCATCTAGTAAAGGAATGTTCACCTCTACTTTTCGGAAGGTTTCCAAAATTTCCTTCTCTTGCTCCTCCGTTTTGGATTTTGCTAACCTGCTTGGAAAAGATGGAGGAGTTATATAAGAAGGAAAAGATGGTTTAGAGTTTACCTTTTCAAGTGGCTCATTGGGATGTGAAGATGATGCAATGGTGTTGTCTTCCCTTTGAGCATTATCCTTTGTGGTGTCTCAAGTTGTTTCCCACTTCTTAGAGTTATAGCATTTGCATTTTCTCTAGGATTCACTATAGTTTGAGAAGGTAATTTCCCGGAATCCCTTGCTTGCATTTGATTCATTATTGTTGCCATTTGTCCCATTTGACCCTTAAATTTTGGATACTAGTCTTTGTTTCCCTTGATTCCTGTTGAAGTTGCAATTGGTTAGTAGTAAAGGATTTGACAAGATCTGTTAGAGACTCGCCTGGATTTTTTGGTGGTGGCACTTGTTGTAGGGTTTGGTATGGTTGTTGTACTCGTTGCTGAAAACCTGATGGTCTATTGTTAAATGGTAGAGGAGCAGCTTGTGATTGATTTCCTCCATAATTATAGTTTGGATGATCCCTCCATCCTGGATTGTAAGTGTTTGAGTAGGGATCATACTTCCATGGTTGGCCCGAAAATCCACCCATAGCATGAGCATGTTCATTGGAATTTTCTTAAAGTGTTGGGCACATATCAGTTGGGTGCCCCATGGTAGAACATATACCACAAGCTTTGATTTGTTGCATATTACCTACAGCCAATTGTTGCACAAGAGAAGTCAGTTGAGAAATTTGTTGTTCAAGGGATGATGTACTTACCTCATTGACTTTCTTAGGTGGTGGTGGTTCATGTCTCATGGTGAATTGTTGTGAGTTGGCTGCCATGTTGGAGATGAAAAGTCTAGCAGCTTCTGGAGTCTTATTAACGAGAGCTTCCCCACTTGCGGCATCTATCATGCTTCTCTCCATAGGCATGAGACCTTCATAGAAATATTGGATGAGAAGTTATTCACTTATCTGATGGTGTGGACATGATACACAAAGCTTTTTGAACCTCTCCCAATACTCATACAAGGACTCTCCATTGTATTGTCGAATCCCACATATCTCTTATCTAATGTTGGCAGCCTCAGATGCTGGGAAATATCTTTCCAAGATTGCTTTCTTCATTCCATTCCATTCCATGTAGTGATAGTCCCGGATGGTAGATAGTAGAGCCATTCCTTTGCCGAGTCAGCTAAAGAGAATGGAAAGGCTCTCAACTTAATTTGCTCTTCTGTGATCTGTTGGTCTCATGCTCGAGCAAACTACATGGAATTCCTTAAGGTGCTTATTTGGATCTCCTCCTACAAAACCATGAAACATTGGGAGAAGATTAATTAAACCAAATTTGAGTTCAAAAGCTACCTCAAGGTTAGCATATTCAATGCATAACGGTTGTTGATCCAAGTCTGGAGCAGCTAGCTCTTTAAGAGTTCCGTTGTTAGCTGCCATCTCTTCTTGTTCCACTTGGATGGTTTGGATCAACTCTTCGTTTGAACTATGGTACGAAGCCACAAATTCCAAGATTCTACTAAGTCTTAAGTGATTGTCTTCTTCGGGAGTTTGGAACATTCACTGAAAAAGAAAAACAAGAAAATAACTAATTAGAACTGAAAGTAAGAATAAACCAAATAACAAATAAACTAAAGGAAGCAATCCTCGGCAACTTCGTCAAAAACTTAATGCACTCAAAAGAGCGTATCTTACTTAATCATTGCACTAAAAAGATCAATTGTTAGGTATAATAGCTAGCAAGGGTCGAGTCCTCAAGGATTGGGTTTTAATTTATTAATTATTAGTTTATAAATTCAGTTCAAAGAAAATAAAGGAAAAGGGGGTTTTTGAAATAGTTTTAAGTAAAACAAATAAAAAAACTAAGAATGCAAGTAAGTAAGTAGAAATCAAATATGAGAAAAGTATGGTTAAGAGGTCATTCGCCACCAGTAGATATCATTGAGAATCATTTTCAGATCTATCAACACCAATTAACTATCAAAATTATCAACCGTAGATAACAACATCCTGTGTTACCCCAATCCTTTCTTAGTTTGTCGTTAAATAGGATGAACACCACTACTTAATCTCTAACTATAAATAACCTAGAATAAACATCACTAGATTCAAAGTGACAGTTGTCGCAACCCTAAAAAAATAATAATAAAATGTCTCATCGCAAGACTTTATTATTCATTTTCCTTAGGCGTGACATTAAAAAAAAGCGAGGAAAAGTCAACTTAATTCCTCTAAAAAAAACGAAGGTGTCGATATGTGATCCCGGATTGTGGGGAACAAATCGAGTGAGGGGAAACAAAAGTAGAGGAAAAGATGACTTAATTCCTCTAGAAATAATAAAAGGTCGAGGGTATGAAAACGGCCTCGTAAAAAGACATGGAGTCGCCACCAATCTTTTTTAGCTAGGTGTGATCGGCCACCTATTAAAACCGGTTTTGTAAAATATTTTAAAATTAATTAAAACATTTTTTTAAAACCAATTTCAGGTCTGCGTTATAAACCAGAGAAATCAAAGAAGCGGGTTCGGGAGTCGGTTACGTGCGGGGAAGGATTAGCACCCCCACAAACGCCCGTATAAATCGGTACCTTATTAATCGTGCGTTATCCCAAGTCTTGATAAAAAGTTGGTTTTTAATTTAGTATTTCAAGTTAATTCCCAATTTTAAGAAAAATAATTCCATTTTTAATTGAAAATGATCCGAAATTTATTAATTCAAAATTTTCCTATATTCCCCGACAAAATCGGCCAAATATAGAAATTTTTATTCATTTGGAAAACTTTCCGAATCATTCTCGTTTTTTGAAAGAAAGATATTCCTTTATTAATGATAATTGATGATATTCCCTTCAGCAAACCCGGTAGAGAACTCATGAATTATTTCAACTCAGGAATATCTTTATTTTTTTTATTGAAAATCATTATCTTTTTCAAAACATTTTAAAGAATGAACATGGACATGTATGACATAAATAAAATGACATGGCAAATCTAGATAATATTATGCAACCTAAATGACATGACATAATTCAAATGACAAAGTATATTCTAGGTAAAATAGAAAAAATCCTAAGTATCATGGTATATTCTAAATGAGATAAAATGATTTAAATGACATAGCAATTCTAAATGATATGGCATATTGATGCACCCAAAAGAGTGTATCTATTTAACCTTGCACTAAAAAGATAAATTGTAAGTATAGTAGTTAGCAAGGGTCGAGTCCTCAGGGATTGGGTTTTAGTTTATAAGTTAATAGTTTAAAACTTAAATTCAAGAACAATAAAAGAAAAGGGGTTTTTTGAAGCCAGATTTAAACTAAAGTAAATAATAAGAATAAGATGAAAGGCGGTAAAACCAGCCAATAAAAATATATATACTAAATTAGGCGGTATAACCAGCCAATAATATATATACTAAATTAGGCGGTATAACCAGCCAATAATATATATACTAAATTAGGCGGTATAACCAGCCAATAAAAATAAAACAAAGTTAATATACAAATTAGGCGGTATAACCAGCCAATAAAAATAAATATACTTTTAAAAATAAGCAAACTAGAAAAGTAAGAAAACAAGTAAGTAAGAAGAATCAAATATGAAAAATATGGTTAAGGTTTCATTCTCCACCACTAGACATCATTAAGAATCAATTTCAAATCTATCAATATCAACCAACTATCAAAGTTAACAACCGTAGATAACAACAAGCTCTGTTACCCCAATCTTTCCTTAGTTTGTCGTTAAATAGAACAAGCTCTCTATTTAATCTCTAACCATTAAACAACTTAGAATAAGCTCTCTAAATTCAATTTAATGGCAGCTTTATGATGAGAAAGATAGGTTGATCTAAGCAACAAACACATAAGCTCGGATTGTTCAACTTAGGTTATGTTCCACTTTGCAATTATTGAAAACTTGACCATAATCATTAATCACAAATTGCCACTTATGAATAGGAAATCAAGACAATTACACGGATCAAGACTCCTAAACTAGCAATAGATAATTATCAAGATCTATCTAGTTGTACACCTAAATAAATCAAGACAACATCATGAACAATTCTTGTAGAAGAACATAAGCAACTTTGATAGAAAATTAATGATAGATAGAATCTGAAAATCAATCACAAAACATGTCTAGGGCTTTGAAATCAACCTTAACCAAATAGAAGTTTAGCCTAGCATAGGCATTATAAACATAAAATTAAATAGAATCTAAGAAGAAAATAAAAGAAAGAAAGAAGAAGAAGAAGAATATTAATTATCCAACCTCTTGCTCTTTCTAAAGAAAAAGAAAACTAGAGAAAAGAAAGAAGAAGAAAACTTAGAGAATTTTGTTAAAATGGCTAATATCCTACCAATCTCCAATATGATCCCTTACAATCATCCAAGGCCCTCTATTTATACACATTTTGGAGGGCTAAATGACAAGAGACAAGCTTTACAAATTTCAAGGGTAGGTATATGACGATTTTGATCAGCCAACTTGATGGTCGATTTCGTCAATATTGGAGGCCTTATCTGATCACATGGTCTTCTAGACAAAGGTTCCCCTATCAGTTACGGAACCATAGCCGTTGGAATCAGCTCATTTGCTGATGTGGTTAAGCAGATATGGGCAAAATACGAAAACATGTCAGCACAGACGTCATTGCACATCAGCCAACTTGATGGTCGATTTCTTCAATATTGGAGGCCTGATCTGATCACATGGTCTTCTAGACAAAGGTTGCCCTATCAGTTACGGAACCATAGCCGTTGGAATCAGCTCATTTGCTGATGTGGTTAAGCAGATATGGGCAAAATACGAAAACATGTCAGCACAGACGTCATTGCACATCAGCCAACTTGATGGTCGATTTCGCTAGGGAAAACGACTCCGTTTTAAGAAGTGTAAAACATGAAAAAGATAGATATGCCTCTTAGCTTTGCATGGCTACCAATTTCAGCCTTATTGCTTCAGTGAAACTCGAGATATAGCTGATATGGCAAAAGGTGTCGGAACTGAAACTGAACTGGATTTGCCCTTAATTCTAGTAATCTGAAATCACTCAAAGAAACTTGTGAAAAACACCAAAATACATAAAAATATAAAAGATCATAAACACAATTAGACTAAACAATAATAACTCGTATTTGACACAAAACATTAATAAAACATACTAAAAACTATATAATTATACGAGTTATCACATATTTTAAATGACATGGCATGTTATAAATGAAATAACCTAAATAACATGGAATATGATCTAAATGACAAGAAATGACATGGAATTAAAATAATGCTAACATATAATATGCATGAAAATACTAATGAAGATAATAATGCATGAACATAGTATATACTAAACAATGTGACAAAAATAACTAAATAAAAAAGCATAGGATATCATGAAACATTAAAAACCATATGGCAAACAAATATAAGATCATAAAATGTGAATTAAAATAATAAAAATATCATGGAAAATATCATAGCAAAAATCACATATTTAAATAAACTGCATGAACATGGAAAATGCAATGCATGAAAAATGTATTTTTTCCTTTAATTAAAGAAATTCGTATATCCAAAAAGATATCCGGCTACCTTAGGAAAATGTGTCAAATTAGATTTTCTAAAAAAAAAACTTTGTGATTGTTTGAAAATAATTTTGAGGAAAAACTTGAATAAAAATTAAAACCCTTACCAAAACCCTTTTAAAATGGTTCTAAATTCCTAAGTTTAAAATCCCGGACTTAACTACCCTTAACCTGATATTTATAAAATCATTTTCAATGTTTAAAAAGGCTTAGAAACTACCCTAAGGCAGTAGCTAAAACTTCTACCCAGCCCCCTCTAAATGCCTTAGCCAAATTCAACCCTTATTCCTCTTTTGATTTCAAATCTACCTCTACTGTCCGGTTTTTCCACACGATTTTTTAGCATATGTTTAAAAAACTAAAAATTCTAAAACAAAAACTGGAGACTCAAAACATGCAAATATATATGATAAAAAATTGGTTTAATTTTTTGATTAAAGATGATTGCCTAGAAAAATTGGAGATGTTCGAGTACTGGGTGAAAAAAACTGTTTGTCAAAACACATTTTTTTTGTCTTTGATAAATTCATTCAAAAACCAAAGTGGAAATTGTTGGAAATCATCCTTAAGACCTAAGGGCAGTAGCTAAACATTTTAAAAACTTGGACAAAATTGGATAAGTAAAATAAAAATAAAAATCACAAAGGTAGAATGATCAATTTGACAATTCCTTAATTTTTCACAAGTATGCTCTAGAGAGCATGACTTTGAGCCATTAATTGGCCTAAGTCACAAATCAAGTGGTAATGACATGGAATGCATGAACATACAGCAAATGAAATGTATGAAATGCATGGTCTAAAGGTCTAAATGGTAAAGGAAATGCATGACAATTCATGGCAACCTAAATGCCTAGCATGGATTTGCATAGCAATAAATGCTATCCTAACTCTATATGCATGCAATGCTTGATAATGTAAATGTGACTAGGACCTAATATGTCATAAATATGCATGAAAATGAATGTGACCTAAGACCTAAATATCATATTAATGCATGACAATACCAATGTGATTTAGGACTCAATATGCATGGCAATACCAATATGGCCTAGACCTAAAATGTAGTGAGCATGCATAGCAATATTATGAACATATAATGACTCATGAAATTAATGTCAATGCTGGAACAAACAGTAGCTAATACACAATTTCAAGATATGATAATGCAAAGCATGTTACCTAAACAATATGCAAAATGCATGACAAGGCAAGGGATGCATGAATAGGCCAAATGATCACATGAGACTCTAATGCAATCCTACTTAGTAAATGACCTAAATAAATGACAAACCATATCAAAATGCATAATGTCATGACATTTTCAATAACATATAATATACCAAAATCAAAATGCACAAGCTCATGGCATGGAAATGCAAGCAAGTTAAGAAACAAAAGAAAAATGCACATGCAAGGCAAACAAAATGGAATGGCCGAATATGCATGAAATAATATGATGGCATTTTTATCATAGCATTTTCATAAGCACAAGACAAACTAAAATCAGAATATGCAAGTTCATGACATGGAGATATAAACAAGCTAAGAAGCAAAAGAAAAATATACATACAAAGCAAACAAACATGGTATGACCAAATATGCATGAAACAAAATTATGAAAATGCAAACATGAAATACATGGTACATAAAAAAAATGCACAACATGGATATATGAACAAAAAAGGCCAAATATGCAAGGATGCAATATCAAGCATGGAAATGAATATAACAAATATAGCATAGAAAATAATGTAAAGAAAATGTATACACAAGTGATGCACCCAAAAGAGTGTATCTTATTTAACCTTGCACTAAAAAGATCAATTGTAAGTATAATGATTAGCAAGGGTCGAGTCCTCAGGGATTGGGTTTTAATCTATGAGTTATTAGTTTATAACTTACGTTCAAAGAAAACAATAAAAGAAAAGGGGTTTTTGAAGCCAGATTTAAACTAAAGTAAATAATAAGAATAAGATGCAAGGTGGTATAACCAGCCAATAAAAATATATATACTAAATTAGGCGGTATAACCAGCCAATAAAAATAAAACAAAGTTAATATACAAATTAGGCGGTATAACCAGCCAATAAAAATAAATATATTTTTAAAAATAAGCAAACTAGAAAAGTAAGAAAACAAGTAAGTAAGAAGAATCAAATATGAAAAATATGGTTAAGGTTTCATTCTCCACCACTAGACATCATTAAGAATCAATTTCAGATCTATCAATATCAACCAACTATCAAAGTTAACAACCGTAGATAACAACAAGCTCTGTTATCCCAATCTTTCCTTAGTTTGTCGTTAAATAGAACAAGCTCTCTATTTAATCTCTAACCATTAAACAACCTAGAATAAGCTCTCTAAATTCAATTTAATGGCAGCTTTATGATGAGAAAGATAGGTTGGTCTAAGCAACAAACACATAAGCTCGGATTGTTCAACTTAGGTTATGTTCCACTTTGCAATTATTGAAAACTTGACCATAATCATTAATCACAAATTGCCACTTATGAATAGGAAATCAAGACAATTACACGGATCAAGACTCCTAGACTAGCAATAGATAATTATCAAGATCTATCTAGTTGTACACCTAAATAAATCAAGACAACATCATGAACAATTCTTGTAGAAGAACATATGCAACTTTGATAGAAAATTAATGATAGATAGAATCTGAAAATCAATCACAAAACATGTTTAGGGCTTTGAAATCACCCTTAACCAAATAGAAGTTGAGCCTAGCATAGGCATTGTAAACATAAACATTAAATTAAAGAGAATCTAAGAAGGAAATAAAAGAAAGAAAGAAGAAGAAGAAAATAAAGAAAAAGAAAACTAGAGAAAAGAAAGAAGAAGAAAACTTAGAGAATTTTATTACAATGGCTAATATCCTACCAATGTACCATATATCCCTTACAATCATCCAAGGCCCTCTATTTATACACATTTTGGAGGGCTAAATGACAAGAGACAAGCTTTACAAATTTCAAAGGTAGGTATAATAGGTGGGTGCATTTTCTAACAATTTTCGTCATACATGACGATTTTGATCAGCCAACTTGATGGTCGATTTTGTCAATTTTTCAGGCCTTATCTGATCACATGGTCTTCTAGAAAAATGTTACCCTATCAGTTACTGATCCATAGCCGTTGGAATCAGCTCATTTGCTGATGTGGATAAGAAGATATGGGCAAAATACAAAAACAGGTCAGCACAGACGTCATTGCACATCAGCCAACTTCATGGTCGATTTCGCTAGGGAAAACGACTCCGTTTCAAGAAGTGTAAAACATGAAAAAGATAAATATGCCTCTTAGCTTTGCACGGCTACAAATTGCAGCCTTATTGCTTCAGTGAAACTCGAGATATAGCTGATATGGCAAAAGGTGTCGGAACTGGGACTGAACTGGATTTACCCTTAATTCTAGTAATCTGAAATCACTCAAGAAACTTGTGAAAAACACCAAAATACATAAAGATCATAAACACAATTAGACTAAACAATAATAACTCGTATTTGACACAAAACAATAATAAAACATAACTAAAAACTATATAATTATACGAGTTATCACACCCCCACACTTAGATTGTTGCTAGTCCCTAGCAACGACTCAATAAAAATAAAATAAGAAAATCTAATCTAATCCACTTTCGTAGGAAATCACGGTGGCACTTAGCATGTGACACAAGCCTTTAAACCCCTAGGTGTCCCTAGTGGACGAGTTTAGTCTCATGAGGGTTTACTAGAACGATACCCACAAACATTGAAAAACTAAAATATAAATAAACTACATATACTAAAAATATTTACTCCTAATCCTTTCAATACAAATTAGAGACAATCTTTGAACAAGTCTTATAAACTAATCAATAGCTTAAAGAATTTCACAAAAAATCATGCTTGAATGTAAATTGTTTGAGTTAAGCCAATATTAACATAACATATTTCAATCAAAATAGTGCATATTCAAACTTAATCTCAACTACTCACATGGGATACCCTCATGATTTTCACTCTTTAAAGTAGTGGTGAAGTGTTTACACTCAATCAATCTCATGAAAACAGTTCTACCATATTCTTGCTTGTCCACCTATTCTCCACTATTTAGATCATACAACTTCATGAATCAAGAGGTCTTTAATCAAGGTTGTAATGGGGCCAAGGGGTTTGTAATGTGGTTGAAGAACAAAAGGATAAAGATATCACAAAGGTTCCAAAGAGTTCATAAAGTTTAGAGACATAAAAAGATCATACAAATAAAACTTCTCAAAACTCTTATAAAGCACATAATAACATAGGCTAAATATTCATGTTGAGCCTTTGCATCATTCTAACCAACTTTGTAACATCTTTTTTTTTTTTACTTTAACTAGAAGTTCAAGAGAAGTTTTTTTTTTTTTTTAATATGGGAATGTATTTGACAATGATCTCTTTCTTTTTCTCTTGACTTTTTTCTTTCTTTTCCCCCCACACTTATTTCTTGTTTCTAACCCAAATTTTCAATAAATCTTCCTTGTCTTTGCAACTTGTCTCAAAACATGCTAATTCATCTTTGGAACAAAGGTAAAGATATAAGTATATTTAGGTTAGGGACAAGTTATGGTTACCAAAGAGATAGCTTATTCAATGTAGGCTCAAATTGGTTCACTAAGGGTGTGTTCTCTTGGAACATTAATAATGGATGGCTGTTTGGCTCTGGTTATAATCCTAATGCCTCTATCATATTCATGTTGTCACATGTATCAATATAGTCTCAAACGGTTTAAAGCAAGTTCTAGAGAATCATGTAATCATAAGAGCACTCAAGAAAGAAATTAGATTGATTTGTATAATGCATCAATCATTATAGGCTCAAAAACTCACAAGGATGATTATACAAGTCAGATTAAGTCTAAACATGCTTCTTTCTCAATCAACATATCATATTAACATTGGCTCATAAAAAGGTTGACATCAAGCTCAATTCTCATGAAAATCTTCTCACTAATAAATCTGTTTTAGACTTATGCAATTCATATCTCATCATTGTATTAAAAAGGAACTAAAACTCAAAAATAATAATAATAATAATAAAGACTCATAAAAAAAAATAGTAGACAAAATAAAAGAAATCCTAAATCATTCCCCCCACACTTAATTCTTACATTGTCCTCAATGTAAGTCTATTAACTCAAATGAAAGAATCATGTGTAAGAGAAAAGAACTAATAACATAAGAATAGGAAAAGCTAAGACTCAAAACAAAACAAACTCATGCAACCTGAATAATCTTAAAATACTAAACAAAAATTAACAAGTAAACATAAAAAGATTAAAATCAAACTGACAAGGTGTGTCTCAAGTCTCCCTTACTCAGACCTTGTTCAGAATGAATACTTTTAAATGGCTTAAAACACAAATTTCTTTTTTTTTTTTTTGAAGGTAAAATTTAGGAGATATTACCTGTAGAGGTTGCTAACCACTTATTATAACTGAGACACAACAAACAAAATGTTAGATAATGTCACAAAGACAAAGTGCAATCCACTCCTTGCTCGTCCATATCTCTTTTTCTTTTTCCGAGCGTTTGCGAAACAACCGTAGCAGATAAACACTCATAAGCTTGGAGCATTTTGAGTAAATCTTCAATGGTTGTAGCAGAAATTATGGTTCTCCTTGCCTCTGAAAACATGAATCCATTATCCACAGCATTATCTAAATATGAAAGCAAATTATTAAAATAACCATTAATATTAAGCAAACCAATGGGTTTCTTATTTGTGACCAAAGATGACCAAGAAGCCACGCAAGCTATTTCTTCCAATGTACCCAGACCTCCTGGTAAAGCAATGAATGCATCGGCAGAATGGTACATGATTGTTATCCGTTCAGAGACACTCCAGACTTGTATTTCCTTACCCACGGTAGGTCCACAAAAACTTGTGAATAGTTTTGGCACGATTCCTAGAACTGGACTTCCTCCGGCGTGTGCTGCTGTAGCGACTGCTCCCATTAAACCCGTACTACCGCCTCCATAAATCAAGTGGATCTTTTGTTGGGCAAGTATTACTCCAACTCTTATGGCTTCATCAGCGAATATGTTATTTTTCCCTGGATAAGCACCTCCAAAGACACAAATTTTTTTAATGCGCTGGGATGAAGTACTTTCCATTTTTTTTTCTTCGAGTGCCTGAAAGAGAATGAGTACATGGTGTAATATATAGAGGACTGAGTAGTGAATCAGACAAAAGTAATAATGTCGCCGAAAGTGTATCTGACCTGTCAGAAGAAAATGTTAACCTAACAAAAGATTTTTGCGTGATTTCAGGAAGAAAATCAAAAAGAGAAGAAAAATCAACCGTAAAAGACCAATAAAAAAAACGAGAATAATTACACAAATCGAACAACACGTAAATTAAACCGAAATGAAGTTATTGCAAATCAAACCAAAAGCTGAGAAGTTATTTATTGTAGTTGTGATTGTGGCTCACATCTTCCTCTGGTTTTACGTCCAGAAACGGCTTAAACGCCTTCTATGAGTCGAGGATATGCTTCCCATCCAGTTTTCTTACAAGCTGGCAAACAGGGTCTTTTAACATCAGATTCCCAAGATGTTGCCATTCCCTTTGGAATTGCAGCCATAAATCAAGAATTTCTCTTTGTACGTCTCCACTAGGATGCGTCTCAAGAGAAAGTTGGATATTACCCAAATTCTCCTTACTCAGTCCATCCTTAATGAATTCAATTTTATCATCTCGATTAGAGGACGGAATCCCAATAGAACGACATTTACCGTTACACGTCCATCGTGCACATTTGTGGCAATTTGAACTCATGCGCTTTGCTCGTCGCTTCTTTGCAAAAGTGCTTCTACCTGTACCTGGTAAATGCAAAACAGGAAGATATTCATCTTCACGTACCTTGACTTCAATTATCCAACGTATGTCTTCAGGAATCCCTTTGTGCATAAGCATTCTTAATCTTTCAAATCGAACTTGGTAAAGCTTCAGTAAAATATTTCGAGGAAAATGAGGAAATCGTTTCTGCAATCTTGTGAGAATATCATCCATCCTGAAAAAAAAAATGAAAAAAAATTGAAAGAGAAATTGGAAGAGAAATTTATATACAATATCAGTTTTGTGGGTAGCTGATGGAACCGATTTAAATAATCACAGAGTACCGTTATCCGCCATTTAACCGGGGTTAAAAAATTATATTTACATCTAGTTATTTTCAAAATAAGGATCAGAAAGAAAAACAACATAAAAAGACTCAAAAACAAAACACTCTAAATAAAATCCTAAATTCTTCCCCCCACACATAATTCTTACATTGTCATTAATGTAATGCTATTAATCCCAAATGAAAGAATCATGTGTAAGTGAAAAGAACTAATAAAAAAAATAAACTTATGCAGCCTAAATGAACTTAGAAACACTAAACACAATTAGCAAAGAAACATAAGAAAAAGATAAAGAAAAAGAGAGCAAATCTGAGGATGGCAGTTTGGCAATGCTTTCACTAATTAGGCTGCCTCCCCCAATTAGCACTTGATTTAGTGTTTTGAACCTAACCAACACCCCTTCTTGGCATTTTAGGCTTGTCAGGCTCATACATGAAATTTCCCAAATTTATGCGTTTGAGAGGAAGCTTTCTTTGCACAACAGTGGATGCATTCTCCATTACAAGTATTATTCCATCATCCTTTGTGGTGCATATGTCATCGAGGAATGGAGCATATTTTGATACTTGTTGAATGACCTCCACAAACAAGTTGTTTAAGGTTTCCGGCATGTGTTGTTCATGTTCTTCCTCCTTGAACTTTGCAAATCTACTAGGAAAAGCTGGAGAAGAAACATTAGTAAAAAGTGAAACCTTAAACGTTACCTCAGGTGCCGAAATACTCTTATTTGGATCTTTGGCTTTATTATCCTCAAGAATAGAATCCATCTCTAATTTTGTTTCATCCTCATCTTGTTCCTCATTCTTCAAGGTCACAATAGTAGCATTCTCCTTTGGGTTAACCATCGTTTGGGCTGGGAGTTCTTCAGATCTTTGTGTTACCCATCCCACCATACTACTAGCCAATTGGCTCATTTGCTTTTCAAAACTCTGGATGCTTGCCCTTGTTTCCTGTTGAAATTGCAAAGAATCAGTAACAAGAGAATAAACAAGATCTTCTAAAGAAGTACCTGAGTTTTGAGTCATATGTGGTGGTTGAAAAAGATCTGGTTCTTGAGACCATGATTGATTGAAGCTAGATGGATGAGTGTAATTGGCATAAGGATCTACTTCTTGGTAATTTTTCGAGTAGCCATAATTAGTATGATCCCACCATCCCTCATGGTAAGTGTTTGAGTAATGATCATACTGTTGGTCTTGGAACACTTGATGGCCTTGACATCCTCCCATGGCCAATTGTTGAACTGAGGAAGTGAGATTGGCTTGTTGATTCTCCATGTTCATGTATGCCACCAACTCTTCAAGTGTTAGATTGCTTAATTCCATCTTTTTTTTTTTCAAAATTTGAAAAGAAAAACATGTATGTACAAGAAAATAATACTAATTAGAACTGAAAATAAGAATAAACCAAGTAACAAATAAACTAAAGAAAACAATCCCCGGCAACGGCGCCAAAAATTTGATGCACCCAAAAGAGTGTATCTTATTTAACCTTGCACTAAAAAGATCAATTGTAAGTATAATGATTAGCAAGGGTCGAGTCCTCAGGGATTGGGTTTTAATCTATGAGTTATTAGTTTATAACTTACGTTCAAAGAAAACAATAAAAGAAAAGGGGTTTTTGAAGCCAGATTTAAACTAAAGTAAATAATAAGAATAAGATGCAAGGCGGTATAACCAGCCAATAAAAATATATATACTAAATTAGGCGGTATAACCAGCCAATAAAAATAAAACAAAGTTAATATACAAATTAGGCGGTATAACCAGCCAATAAAAATAAATATATTTTTAAAAATAAGCAAACTAGAAAAGTAAGAAAACAAGTAAGTAAGAAGAATCAAATATGAAAAATATGGTTAAGGTTTCATTCTCCACCACTAGACATCATTAAGAATCAATTTCAGATCTATCAATATCAACCAACTATCAAAGTTAACAACCGTAGATAACAACAAGCTCTGTTATCCCAATCTTTCCTTAGTTTGTCGTTAAATAGAACAAGCTCTCTATTTAATCTCTAACCATTAAACAACCTAGAATAAGCTCTCTAAATTCAATTTAATGGCAGCTTTATGATGAGAAAGATAGGTTGGTCTAAGCAACAAACACATAAGCTCGGATTGTTCAACTTAGGTTATGTTCCACTTTGCAATTATTGAAAACTTGACCATAATCATTAATCACAAATTGCCACTTATGAATAGGAAATCAAGACAATTACACGGATCAAGACTCCTAGACTAGCAATAGATAATTATCAAGATCTATCTAGTTGTACACCTAAATAAATCAAGACAACATCATGAACAATTCTTGTAGAAGAACATAAGCAACTTTGATAGAAAATTAATGATAGATAGAATCTGAAAATCAATCACAAAACATGTTTAGGGCTTTGAAATCACCCTTAACCAAATAGAAGTTGAGCCTAGCATAGGCATTGTAAACATAAACATAAAATTAAAGAGAATCTAAGAAGGAAATAAAAGAAAGAAAGAAGAAGAAGAAAATAAAGAAAAAGAAAACTAGAGAAAAGAAAGAAGAAGAAAACTTAGAGAATTTTATTACAATGGCTAATATCCTACCAATGTACCATATATCCCTTACAATCATCCAAGGCCCTCTATTTATACACATTTTGGAGGGCTAAATGACAAGAGACAAGCTTTACAAATTTCAAAGGTAGGTATAATAGGTGGGTGCATTTTCTAACAATTTTCGTCATACATGACGATTTTGATCAGCCAACTTGATGGTCGATTTTGTCAATTTTTCAGGACTTATCTGATCACATGGTATTCTAGAAAAATGTTACCCTACCAGTTACTGATCCATAGCCGTTGGAATCAGCTCATTTGCTGATGTGGATAAGAAGATATGGGCAAAATACGAAAACAGGTCAGCACAGACGTCATTGCACATCAGCCAACTTCATGGTCGATTTCGCTAGGGAAAACGACTCCGTTTCAAGAAGTGTAAAACATGAAAAAGATAAATATGCCTCTTAGCTTTGCACGGCTACAAATTGCAGCCTTATTGCTTCAGTGAAACTCGAGATATAGCTGATATGGCAAAAGGTGTCGGAACTGGGACTGAACTGGATTTACCCTTAATTCTAGTAATCTGAAATCACTCAAAGAAACTTGTGAAAAACACCAAAATACATAAAGATCATAAACACAATTAGACTAAACAATAATAACTCGTATTTGACACAAAACAATAATAAAACATAACTAAAAACTATATAATTATACGAGTTATCAACAAGATTTAACATAGACATGCAGAAATTATAAGCAAAACAAGTAAGTAGAGCAAGGAAAGTTAAGCTCCATGGATGGTATCAAATGGGAATAGCCTCTCACCAAACCATAATCACTTGGTCTTGCCAAGATCATGAAGCCTTTCCATGTCATCAAAACAGAAAATAAACCATGTAAAATAGAAAATAAGGTAAGCTTCATGGATGGTGTCAAATGGGCATAGCCTCTCACCAAACCATATTCACTTGGTGTAGCCAAGATCATGTAGCCATTTCAACTTTTTTTGCTTCATATTTTGTAAAAATCAGAACCTTAGAATACTTTTAAAAAAAAACTTGTATAAATCATTTTTTCACAGCAACATGCAAGGAAGAAAAAAAGAAAAAAAAAACAAAGCAAAAAAAAGAGCCATTCGGCCATGGCATGAAACTGTAAGAAAAAAACTTGTTTCCATCATTTAAAAGAAGAAGAATAAGATGAAAACATGAATAAACATTAAGAAACTTTATTTCTAAGAAAAATGTTGTAGGAAAACATGATAGAAAAACCAAGAAAACACCATGAAAATGAAGAAGAAAGCTAGACTAGAACTTGGTAGAGATAGTCCTACCTTCAAACTCTCTAATGAAAACCTTTTTTTTCTTTCTTTCAAAACCTTTTTTCTTGCCAAATTAGCTACTGTTTTCAATCCAAAAACCTTTGAAAACATGAAACTCCCCCTTCCCTTTAGCCTTGGCCGAATTCACCCTTAACCATTGGATGAGAATTGCACTTTTTTCCCCCAATCTTGGCCATTAGATATAGATATTTTGATGACAACATAAAAATGTCATCTTGCCAATTGATTCCAGCCCTTAAGATGTGTACTCAGCTCTTCTATTAACCTTAGCCATTAGATGCAAATGAGGACCAATCCCATGCACTCATTTGCTTGCCCCTCTTGAATGCCTACCCTTGGATGAGTTGTGCTCTTCCATTCTTGGTCATTGGATGAAGCCAACATAAAAATTATATCTTGTAGATTAAATCTAGCCCTCAACATGTGTACTCAGCCCTTATAGATGGCCTAAGCCATTGGATGAAAATGGATAATCCCATGCACTCCCTTGCTCAACCGAATTGATGCTCACCCTTGGATGAATTGTGCTCATCTTTTTTCTTCCATTCTTGGCCATTAGACGAGGGTTCTTTTATGACAAATAAAAATGTCATTTTGAAATTTAAACTTGACCATTGGATGGTGCATTCAACTTTCCTACAAGGCACCTAAGCCATTGGATGAAGGGGGGGACCATTTGCAAGGTGTTAGTTATAGCATGTGGCATGATAGTGACTAGGGAATTAAATTGCTTAAGCTTCCTTCTTCTCCTCTATGTTGGCTGACCAAAGGAAGAAAAAATCCCAGCAATTCCATCATCTTTCATATTTTTCTCAATTACCAATTTGCCCTTTTTCGGTTTTCTTGGTGCAATGACCTTTTTACCCCCCGAACTTAAATAAATACAAACGGACTCAAAATTCGAATTTTATTTTTTCAATACTTCCAAAATAATAAAAAATTGAATTCTGGAAGTTTTCAAAATTTTCCGAGTCCATTTGCTATTTATTTCGGATATATTTTCGAAATTACCCCTTTTATGCACCCAAACTTTACCATTTTTTAAATGAGCTCCGAATCCAGATTTTCCTTCCCCAATCTCTTCCAAATAATTTAAAAATGTGATTTGGAAGTTTTCATAATTTTTGGAGCTCATTTACTATTTTTTCCGGATTTATCTGCTTGAATTACTACATAGGGGACCCGGTATTTGGCCATTTTGCAAACGAACTCCGAATCAAGATTTTGTTTCTCCAATATCTTCCAAATAATTTAAAAATGATATTTGCAAATTTTCAGAAATTTTGGAGTTCATTTGCTATTTTTTGAGGATTTATCCTGTTGAATTACTGCATAGGAGACTCGGTATTTGGCCATTTTGCAAAACGAACTCCGAATCAAGATTTTCTTTTGCCAATATCTTCAAAATGATTTAAGAAAGAGATTTGCAAATTTTCAGAATTTTTGGAATTCATTTGCTATTTTTCCCATATTTTCCAATTTTGCCCTTTCGCCTTCGAAACCCAGTTTTGCTCAAAATAAGTCCAATTTTTAGATTTTCTTCAAATTGAGCCTTGGGCTATCCTTGTTTAATCATTTGTCATCAATTAAGGGCTATCTTCCGAATTGGGCTATTTCTGCAATGTTTCCAAATTTCACCGAAATCCATCAAAAAACCCTAATCCTCGATTTTCTTCCGAATTGATTTTTTTATCAGTTATTCTTCCAAATGACTTCTCCATTACCCGCAGTCAGTGCTTATATTTCAATTCAGACCTTCAATTCTGACCAATTTGATTGTTTAAGCACTTTTCCCCAAATTTCCCGAATTAAGATTTCTTTTCTACTGAATCTCGTAACCCAACTTCCGAACTCCATATCTTTCAATGTAGACCTCGAATTATCAAAATTCTTTCTCTGGTTTTCAATTGAACCTCAAATCTTGATTTTGAAAGTGGGTTGACTTTTTTAGTAGTTGACTTTTTTAGGGTTGACTTTTTTGAGTTTGACTTTTTTTGTCTATTTTCTTAGACTAAGCCTCGGAGTACCAGCTGCAGAATAAGAAAAGCCTTTTAGCATTCTGAAACATCAATTTAGGAAGAAAACGTACCTGATTTAGGGGTCCGGACAAAATTAGGTGTCTACAACAGTAACTTTATATAAGAAAGATAGGTTGATCTAAGCAACAAACACATAAACATGGATTTATTCAACATAGGTTATGTTCCACTTTGCAATTAGCGAAAACTTTAACATAATCATTAATCACAAATTGCCACTAATGAATAGGAAATCAAGACAATTACATATCAAATCTCCTAAACTAGCATTAGATAATTATCAAGATATATCTAGTTGATCACCCTAAATAAATCAAGACAACATCATGAACAATTCTTATCGAAGAACATAAGCAACTTTGATAGAAAACTAATGATAGATAGAATTTGAAAATCAATTACACAACATGTCTATGGCTTTGAAATCACCCTTAACCAAAAAGAAACTTAGCCTTGCATAGGCATTGTTAACATAAACATGAAACTAAAATGAAAATAAGAAAACTAAAAGAATGGAGAAGAAGAAGAATATTGATTATTCAGCTTCTAGTTCACTCAAACTCTCTAAAACAAAGCAAGAAAAATAAAATACAAAGCATAGAATGTGTGTTGCGGCTCTTCCCCCTTGTCTCTATTTATAAGAAGTTTTTTGGGCTTCAAATAGGAGAATTGCGATTCCCAAGGTTTTGTAATGCTGACTTGTGGCTAGGTTATGTAATGCAAGGAAAGGTGGCAGCTGCTTTAATGTGTTTAAGGAATGAAAGAAGACTTAGTAGCCAAGGTTTACTTACCTAAAGAAAGAAAGGATGACTTGCGGTCAAAGATTAATTAAACAAGGAAAGTCGTGGCTACTTATTTCTCCTATTTTGGCAAGGTTCATGTAGGTAAGGAAACGAGACAGCCGAATTCTATTTTGACTAGGAGAAGTTGTTATCAGCTAAGCTTTTAACAAGGAAAGAATTAGGGCAGCCCAAGGTATCTAACAAAGGGTTGGCGGCTAGTTTGCATAGGTCCGAATATTTCTTGCCGCTAGGGCTTATTTTGCCATGGGGGTGGGTTTCCAACTAGGGTTTTTAGGTAGACATAGTATGAGCAGCCACTAGGTCTTATTTATGGAAGGTTCGGCTTAGGTTTAGCCACTTAATGTCTCCTTGATAGGCAGACAGCTTTCTTTTGTGTTTGAAACTTCATTTCTTGTCCAAATTCATTCGTTTTAACTCTATAGCAATCCTTATCTTCCAAAACACCTACTAAACACAAAACCATAGTAAACTATCAAGTATTTGAAGAAACTAAGCACAAAGTATAAGGAAATGATATTGAAAATGTATGAAATTAAGCACTTATCATATATTAATTAAAATTTGCATAACATGTAAAGTTTGTTTCATGTTCAAATTATATCAAAGTATTATAAAATTTATTTATATTAATGCAAAATTAATGAAGATAAAAAGGTCAATATAAATTTTAAGTCTTTTTTTATTTATATCAAATAAACTGATTTACTTTTTAAAGTTAGTGAAAAGTTAAAACTTTTAAGATAAAGCAATTCCATATAAACTTTCAATTTTTTTTTGGTTTATTATCAAATTAATCCATTTACAGAAAATGTTTTAATGAAATTAAATTCTTACTTATAAATTAGTTAAATCTTATTAATAATAATATATTTATAATGGCAATTTAGAAATATAATAAACAATAATGACTATTTTTATTAGTTTAAAAGATTCTTCGCATTCGTGCTTTTATATATTATAGATTATAGTTGATATTATTTTTTTAGAAATATTAGTATGATGTTATAAAAGCTTTAAGTTTAAGTTTGACTTTTGATATATATATATATATATATATATATATATATATATATATATATAATTTGGTAAATTGCACCTGTAGTGATTCAATTTTAAACAATTTTTTATTTTGATCACTCGATTATAAAAAAATTATAATTCTGTCACTAACGTACATTGAATTGTTATTTTTGATTATCTAATTGTTAGAGACTAACGGCATCCTAATGTGGCATGTCATGTTATCATGACAGTGCCATGTTACGTCTAACAGATGACGTATCAATGTCACGTAAACACGTCGTTAGTTTTTAACAATTGGGTGACAAAAAATAGTTTTATAAATGTTAATGATTAAATAGTAAATTTTCATAATTAAGTGGTTAAAATTAAAAAAATTCTAAAATTAAATGATTAAACATGTATTTACCCTACTTAATTGATAGCAATTTATTTGTTTAACCTTTATTAATTCAACTAGGATGGAAAAGCTAGATTTGAGAAACACAAGGAGTCGGATCAAAATGTTGGGCACCTTGGTCACCATTTCAGGAGCACTAATAATAACCCTTTACAAGGGTCCTTCAATAATTTCCCATCTAGCTCAAGCTCAAGCTCAAGCTCAACCTCATCCAAAACCATCTTCTCCCTTTACCTTGTCAACAACATCAACAACAAACAATTGGATCATAGGAGGCCTTTTCATTGCTACTGCCTGTTTGTCCTTTTCAACAAGCAACATTGGTCAGGTAATTTATATATATATATATATATATATATATATAAAAGAGATTACCTTATACTAATATAAAACTAAATTAATTTACATATTTTTATAATTTTTTATACGGTTTATATTTGTTTAATCCGACTGTTAGATTTAACAATATAATTATACTCGTTGTATACGTAAAATTTCGAATCGATCCGATAAGTCTATCATATCGATCAAGAATATTTTTTTTAATATATATTTAACAGTTGAAAGTTTTTTACTTCGAACAAATAATTAGACATTTTTAATTTACTCGAAACTCAACGTGCATGATCTACGTGAATAGAACATGAAATACGAAAGTTGGATTAAACAAATATAAATTGTATAAAAAAAATTATGGTACTGTATAAAACTAATTTAGTTTTACAATAATATAAGTGGATTGTTTATATATATATATATATATATATATATATAATTTCATGATCCCTAGCTTTAAATATTGAGTTTGGAATTTCAATCTCTAATCTGCTTTCCGACCATTTTTAAAGGCGGCAATTCTAAAGGGGTACCCTTCAGAGATAACGTTAGTGTCTTTGGGTTGGTCCAATGCACAATAGTCACTTTGATTGCAGAAAGGAATAACCTTAATGCTTGGAAATTGAGTCTTGAAATCGAGTTCATCTCCATCGTCTACTCTGTAAGTATATTGCACCCAAAAAAGAAACATTTTTTTTAATTTTTATTTGGTGAAAGGGATCGGAACCCAATTCTTTGAATAAGAAATACATAAATATTTACCATCGAGTTTCTTTTCAGGCTGTAATTGGAAGTGTGGTAACAAATGGGGTGCTAGCATGGTGCATACGTAGGAAAGGGCCTGTCTTTGTGGCCACGTTCAAGCCCATAGGTATTGCTATTGCTGCTTTCTTCGGCTGCATTTTCCTTGGAGACACCCTTTATATTGGAAGGTAAATAATAAACTTAAGGTCAAAGTCTAACATTGATCCTGTATTATCTCACTTTGAAGGATTTAATCTCTGTACTACGATTTTATCAATTTTTATCTAATATGAGATTTAGTTTAATTGTTAAATCGGATATGAACTGCCGGTTACTATAATCTAAAGAAAGTATCACTATTAATTTTAGGGTAAATTTGAAAAACATATCTTTTCCAATATAATAATTATTAAATGGTATAATAAGTAAGAATTATTTGAAAAAGAGAAATGAAAAATATAAAATTGTTAAGAAAGAAATTATAAAGATAAAATTACCCTTGATAAAAAAACCTTCTTCTCTCTTTTTCTCTTTTTTTTAATTAAAAAATAAATTTTTCTAAAAATAATTTTTTTAATGTTAAAACATAATTTTTTTTTTACTTTTTAAATTAAAAAATAATAAATAATACAAATAATATTTCTAAAATTAAAATTTTTTATTTTTTATTTTTTAAAATTTTAAAAAAATTTAATAATTTATTTTTTTAATTTATTTTTAATTAAAATTTTTAAAAAATAATAATTCTTTAATAGAAAGAGAAAGGAAGAGGAAGTTTTTTCATTAAGGACAATTTTATCTTTACAATATCCTTTCTAATAATTTTAAACTCTTCATTTTTCTTTTTCAAATAATTCTTAACTATTAGATCATTTAACAATTACTCAATTACTAAGGATATGTTTTTCATATTTACCCTTAATTCTATTACAATTTTGCCACGTCACTTGATTTAACGGTTAAAAATTTACACTATTAATTATTGGAATGAATCTCGTATTTGATAAAATAGAGATTAAATCTTTCAAACTGAGATAATAGAGACCAATCTCAAACTTTGATCTAAAAATAAAAACAGAAGCAGTAGCTTGATTGAGAATTGATATTAGATGTGGTTGCAGTGTTATTGGAGCAGTTATAATTGTTATTGGCTTTTATGGGGTAATACGGGCACAGTCCAACGAAGAGACATGAAGTCACCGGCATTGATGATAAGCCACAGCCATCATCATCATCATCATCATCATCGGATACCCCTCTCTTATTTGCACATTCAGATGCATGAAGGATTCATCTTTTATGTCAAAAAGATTTGGAATTTAGTCATAAAAGGACACTTAATATATTTGTGTTCTGCTGACTGGATCCAAATGGATCTTAGACTTTTAGAGGGTCCAATGAAAATTATTAGGACACCTTTGTATCTAAACTCACTTATGGATCGGGTCGGGATTCAAATTTTTTTCTTTCTTTTATTCAAGTTTAGGTGGATTCGTCGATTCGGTTTACTGTTTAATTAATAATAAAAAATAAAAAAAAATTTATTTTTATTTTTATATTAATATTTTTATATTTTTATAATTAAATTTAAATAAAAAATATTTTTTATTAATTAAACAGTGATCCGGATCGATCCAAATGAAAAAAATATCCACTCAAATTTAATTCAATACGAACCAAATCTGTCGGATTGGATGGGCTACCCGCCCTTGAGCAGGTCTAGTTGTATCTTTAAGCTTAGCTTGATAGAAACAATATGTTTTACTCTAAAAATAAAATTTTTAATTTCAGCTTATGCTGGAACTCCATTTGGACTTTTAGATAGAATTATAAATCAATTTTTTTCTTCAAAAAGTGCTAATTTATAGTAACAAATATTTAGTGAGATTTTTTTTTATAACATTTTCATTATTTTTCAATAATCCATAGAACTAGAGGGAGAATTATATTTTTTTCACATTTATCTTTTTATTTGGTCCAATTTTTTCTTTGATTAATTCATTTATTTTCTTATTTCTAATTAACTTTTTTTTATTTATTCTGTCATTTTAAATTAATGATTTTTTATATAACTAATAAAGGTGAGTCTTTTATTTTTTATTTTTTATTTATTAAAAGTAAAATAAAATATTTAGTCTGACATGATATCAAAACTATCTTGTTTTGTATGTTTGCTTATGTTACTATATATATATATATATATATATTTATATATTGATTCGAGTAAAAATTCACTTACATTAGTGTAAAACTAAATTAGTTTTACACACTTTCATAATTTTTATATGATTTATATTTTAACAAACCGACCGTTGGATTTAACAATATAATTGTATTCGTTATGCACGTAAAGTTTCGAATCGATCCGATATCTCTATCATATCAGTCGAGAATACTATATTTTTTAATATATACTTAACGGTTGAAAGTTTTTTACATCGAATAAATAGTTAGACATTTTAAATTTTCTTGAAACTCGACGTGCATAATTTATATGAATAGAACATGAAATACGACGATCGGATTAAACAAATATAAATTATATAAAAAATTATGAAAGTATGTAAAACTAATTTAATTTTACAGTAGTGTAAGCGAATCTCTTCTTTATATATATATATATATGCTAACTTTTTTGTTCATAATCAAGCCATAAATTGTGAGCAAAGCATATATAAACTCCTCCTCTTGATGCGTCAGTTAATAAAATTTAAAAACTTTATGAACCAAGTTACACTTAATTATTAGTTATAAAGAGGAGTCGGGAGTACCTTCTTAAGACTGGGGTTTCATTCATCCTTCTAAGGCTCCATTTGAGAGTCTGGTTGAAGGCACTCTCGTTATATTGAAAGTGTAGTTTTATGAGTGGACCTCGATGCAGTGTGGTGCTTTCAATTGAACTCTCAAATGAAGCTTAAGACATGGAGATTAAGCTTAAGGTTTAAATCCCTGCGATCCTCCTGCAAACTTGTATGTAAAGATGAGAAATGAAAAAAAATCTTCAACTGTAATAATTGACCTTCAAAGATGTCAAATGTTTCATTTCAAGAAATTTTTTTTTCATTAACTTAAATATACTAAATAATTCTACATACTGCTGATAGTTTGATTGATTATATTAATTTTCAGATGGAACTCGTTTTCAGACAGAAGAAACAATGAATATTTGCTTGGGCCGTCGGCTCCTCTTTAAAATTTTCCATTTGTAGAGGGTGTTTTTGATCGGGTGAGGAAACGTTGCAAACCAATAAAACGAAATGTCGTAGGGAGATGGCGGAGAGGGAGATTAGAGCAGATCCTGAAGAACAAGTGCGGTGGCAGGAGGTGGTGACGAAGGCTATAAGTGGCTGAGGATGGTGAAGGTTATAGTGGCTGTGATAATTCATGGATCAAAAACTCACAGAGAATTCTTATCGACTGGAAGTTTGTCAAATGGCCAAAAGATCCCAAATGAAGCATTTGAGCCTCTATTTATAGTCTCTCCGTGGAAGTTACCAAGATGAGTTACAAAGATAGTGGACGGTTATTAGGAGCCCACTCACGTGTAAGTAACACCTATCATGGATAGTGGGAGAGAGAGGGAGGTTACCAAAGTAGTGGATAACATGAAAGTTATGTGGAGGTTACACTCGAGTAGTGTTTTGGTGACAGGCAGTGAAGAAAGATTACGTGACAGCACGCTTAAGAATGCACTATCTGTTCAGCGAGAAAGGGAAGCACTTGTGTTCCAGGAAAAGATTAAGAAGCGGAGTTCTTAACAATCTTCATATCTGAACCTCCAAGCCATACTCTCCAAGACGTCCCAAAAGTGGAGCAAACCCAAGAATCCTGCCAACCTTCCGGGGTTAGCTCCACAGTCTTCATGTAGTTGTGTATTACTGCAGGAAGTCTTGCTCCAAGAAGCGACGTGCTAAGCGACATGCCAAGCGACGTGCCAAGAAGTGACGTACCAAGAAGCGACGTATCAAGCGACGTGCCAAGAAGTGATGTACCAAGCGACGTGGTAAGAGACGTGCCAGGAAGCGACGCTGACAAGAAGACTATTACTAAGGCCCGCTGCATATGAGATTTTTCCTGCATGAAATGTTATTGACCAAAAACGAGTGTCTACATTTTGCCCCCTGCTTGAGAATTTTTTTTTCTTAAAAGAATTATCATGCACTGTAAATAATATTTAGTATGAATAATATAGTTAACCTGCTAAGTGTGGGATGGTCAATGCATGTGATACTAGAACAACAGGAACATATGATGGTTTGGCATTGGGTCCTTGAAAATTTTAAACCTTTAAATGACGCAATTGCAATGTAGGAAAATATGAGCAACTAGTATATTTTTACACTACAGAAACTTTGCAATTCCGTCTGCTATTTAGCAAACTGCCTACTGCAAAGAAACCAAGCTCATTCGATGGTAGCTTGAAAGTCATTAGAACCCAAGTCTAAACCATGTGAGTTATATATATATATATATATATATTCAAAATACACTCAACACAACTATATATATATATATTTATTTTTTAAAAGGTTTCATGCATTGTAACAATTAAAATAATATCGGTCAAGGAAATTATGATTTTTGAAATTTGATGCAATCGTCTTTTATATATATATATATATATATATATAGAAATTCTGATTTTGATGATTTTTTTTTTTTACAGGCCATTGGTGCAGTCAGCCCGCCTGCGAGCAGGCGCTGCCTCCGTGCAACGAACCTGCAGGCAGGGGCTGCCTGCGGGCAACCCGCCTGCAGGCAGGGGCCGCTTGCGGGCAGTCCCGCTTGCAGGCATCTCCAATTACAACAAAAATATGGTACGGATAGGGACTAAAGTGGATATGAATGTAGAGAGCTTATCAAAGAAACAAATTTAAATGGACCAATTAGAAGTCCTTATACTGAAAGCTGTGCGTCAACAAAGACAACCTATTAGAAGTCAATTGCTGTAGTAAGACTAAGCTATGTTCATCATTGTAGTATTGGTAAACTGATGGATCGAACTTCATCAAATCACTATACAGTTCAAGAACTTCTTCTAAATGAACCAATTTGTTACCACTTGAAAAAGATAGATAAAAAAATAATAATAAATAGAAAAATAGAAAAATAATAATTATAAAAGAAAAAGTTATGATTAGAAAAGTAGAGTATTTAAAATTCTAATCAGATAAAAAGATAATAATAATATATTTTTTTTTTTAGAGTTCAAGTAACACGAGGAGACTACATGTCTATAAATACATGAGCCACTTGAAAATTCTTCGACAAATCTCGTAAGCTCTGCACAAAGTAAAAAAAAAAAAAAAAAAACTTTATTCTTCTCGTCAACAATTTCTGTGAGAGAAGGTAAGTTTTCATCCATCTATCTATCTATCTCTCTTTCTTTTTTCTTTTTCTTTTTTTTTTTTTTTATTTTAACAAGCATTGAAAATTTCATATGATTATTGAATTTTGATTTTGTTTCTTTTCAATCAAGAATAAACTAGGGTTTTTGATTTTTTAAAAAAATATTGCCTCCAATTTTTTTTGCAAATCAATTTGATTATTTTTTTTTTTTTAGAATAGACAATTTTTTAGATGGGTAATTAAAGCCATCTACATGTGTGTATGAAAAAAAAAAATCAATTTTGTACTTGGGAGGGTGCAGGAGGGTGTGTTTTGCTTGTGTATAAAATTGTAAAATCGTATCAATTTTGCAGGCGGGGGGTGATTTGTATGCGATTTATTATTTGGATATGTGGTGCACCTTGAGTTATGCACTGAGGTTATGTGGGGTTTGTTGGCGGGTGCTGCAGTCGTGTGCAAAATGAAAATAATTTTTTAGGGGTGGACTGGCCTGCAAGCGGGTGCAGGCGTGTGCATGCATGCAGGTGGGGTTAGGGGTTCTTTATAAGGGGTTCTTTGTTGTTTACATGCAGACGTGAGGGGGGGTTTGTTCTTTAGACAGAAGATGTTAGGGGGGTTTGGGTGGTTGTTGTATGCAAGCGGGGCTTACAGGCAAGGGGGTTTTGTTGGGTGTTGTATAATTTTTTTTTTTGATGTAGGTAAAGGGGGATGCAGTTAAGGGGTTTTTTGTATAGTGTGCCTGCAGGCGGGACCCAACAACTTTTTTTTTTTCGTTATCTGTACGTAGTTTGTTAGGAATTCATTGAATGACGTACATTTTCTTTTTTTCTTTTTTTTGCAGGCATAAAAGCCAGGGGAGTTTTACCGTAAGTTTCTTACGGTAAGGTTATGGTAAGCTCCAAATTAGGAAATCTGTGTAGCAGGTTACCAGGTCACAAATTTTTACATATGCACTTGATAAATTACATATCAACTTGGACGAATTACATATCAAATATGAAAAATTACATATCAACATGAGAAATTGAAAAATTACATATAGACTTGATAAATTACATATGAACTTGAAAAATTACATATGAAGAATTACATATGGACATGGACAATTACATATGAACTTGGAGAATTACATATGGACTTGATAAATTACATATGAACTTGGAAAATTCCCGAATTACATATGGACAAGGAAAATTACATATGAACTTGGAGAATTATATATGGACTTGATAAATTACATATGAACTTGGACAATTCCCGAATTACATATGGACATGAAAAATTACATATGAACTTGGAGAATTACATATGGACTTGATAAATTACATATGAACTTGGACAATTCCCGAATTACATATGGACATGGAAAATTACATATGAACTTGGAGAATTATATATGGACTTGATAAATTACATATGAACTTGGACAATTCCCGAATTACATATGGACATGGAAAATTACATATGAACTTGGAGAATTACATATGGACTTGATAAATTACATATGAACTTGGACAATTCCCGAATTACATATGGACATGGAAAATTACATATGAACTTGGAGAATTACATATGGACTTGATAAATTACATATGAACTTGGAAAATTCCCGAATTACATATGGACATGGACAATTACATATGAACTTGGAGAATTACATATGGACTTGATAAATTACATATGAACTTGGAAAATTCCCGAATTACATATGGACATGGAAAATTACATATGAACTTGGAGAATTACATATGGACTTGATAAATTACATATGAACTTGGAAAATTCCCGAATTACATATGGACATGAAAAATTACATATGAACTTGGAGAATTACATATGGACTTGATAAATTACATATGAACTTGGACAATTCCCGAATTACATATGGACATGGAAAATTACATATGAACTTGGAGAATTACATATGGACTTGATAAATTACATATGAACTTGGAAAATTCCCGAATTACATATGGACATGGAAAATTACATATGAACTTGGAGAATTACATATGGACTTGATAAATTACATATGAACTTGGACAATTCCCGAATTACATATGGACATGGAAAATTACATATGAACTTGGAGAATTACATATGGACTTGATAAATTACATATAAACTTGGAAAATTCCCGAATTACATATGAACATGGAAAATTACATATGAACTTGGATAATTACATATGGACTTGATAAATTACGTATGAACTTGGAAAATTCCCGAATTACATATGGACATGGAAAATTACATATGAACTTGGAGAATTACATATGGACTTGATAAATTACATATGAACTTAGAAAATTCCCGAATTACATATGGACATGGAAAATTACATATGAACTTGGAGAATTACATATGGACTTGATAAATTACATATGAACTTGGAAAATTCCCGAATTACATATGGACATGGAAAATTACATATGAACTTGGAGAATTACATATGGACTTGATAAATTACATATGAACTTGGACAATTCCCGAATTACATATGGACATGGAAAATTACATATGAACTTGGAGAATTACATATGGACTTGATAAATTACATATGAACTTGGTCAATTCCCGAATTACATATGGACATGGAAAATTACATATGAACTTGGAGAATTACATATGGACTTGATCAATTACATATGAACTTGGAAAATTCCCGAATTACATATGGACATGAAAAATTACATATGAACTTGGAGAATTACATATGGACTTGATAAATTACATATGAACTTGGAAAATTCCCGAATTACATATGAACATGGAAAATTACATATGAACTTGGAGAATTACATATGGACTTGATAAATTACGTATGAACTTTGAAAATTCCCGAATTACATATGGACATGGAAAATTACATATGAACTTGGAGAATTACATATGGACTTGATAAATTACATATGAACTTGGAAAATTCCCGAATTACATATGGACATGGAAAATTACATATGAACTTGGAGAATTACATATGGACTTGATAAATTACATATGAACTTGGAAAATTCCCGAATTACATATGGACATGAAAAATTACATATGAACTTGGAGAATTACATATGGACTTGATAAATTACATATGAACTTGGACAATTCCCGAATTACATATGGACATGGAAAATTACATATGAACTTGGAGAATTACATATGGACTTGATAAATTACATATGAACTTGGACAATTCCCGAATTACATATGGACATGGAAAATTACATATGAACTTGGAGAATTACATATGGACTTGATAAATTACATATGAACTTGGAAAATTCCCGAATTACATATGGACATGGAAAATTACATATGAACGTGAAGAATTACATATGGACTTGATAAATTACATATGAACTTGAAAAATTCCTGAATTACATATGGACATGGAAAATTACATATTAACTTGGAGAGTTACATATGGACTTGATAAATTACATATGAACTTGAAAAATTCCCGAATTACATATGGACATGGAAAATTACATATGAACTTGGAGAATTACATATGGACTTGATAAATTACATATGAATTTGAAAAATTTCCGTATTACATATAAATATAAAAAATTATATCTAAATATAACAAATCATTACAAATTTGATTACTTAACATATAAACGTGCTAAATAAAATATAAATATAATAAATTACATTAAAAATAAAAAAAATATTTATATGTTTAGAAATTATTTTTTTTATCACTTAACATTAATAAAAATAATTATTGATTTAGTTACAGATAAAATAACATTATTTTAACTTACATAGACATATTTAATTGGATAATATTGCTTCACCCACTTCTTTAAATTGTTAACAGAGAATTACATATGGTAGGTCAACATAATTAATGACATTGTTTAAATTACTACATCTCTATATTAAATGCATTCCTTATTACTCACCTACTTTAGTTGCTGAGATATGGGTTTTGTTTTCTTATTTGCTGAGACAGGTTTAGGCTTCTACGATTGTTCAACAGACGTGGTTTCTGTTCTACAAAAGCGCAACAGCCCAAGTTATTGAAGCACATTATTCAACCAAATATTCCATACAAAAGGTTAGTATACAATGTTTAAGTTATATAATTTTCATGGAATCAGCTTTGTTACTTCTTATAAAATGTGTAATATTAAAAAATATTTTCATGGGTTAGTGAATAGAATGTTTAACTAATACAATTCTCATGAAACCGGTTATTATAGTGGTTATAAATTATATAATATTCATAATTGCATATTTTCATGGGTAGTGATTTTGATGGGTTACTTAATACAATGTTTAAGTTATAGCATTTACATGTTAATTTTACTTCTTTAGGCAATATCTAAATTTTGTACGTGGTACAATTTAATGTATTGCCGAAGAATGATATATGTTTTTTTGTTTTTATTTTTCTTCAGAATTATAATGGATTCTAGAACACAAGATTTTCATGAGGATTGTCCTTCGAATTCAGAATCTCCTAATGCTGTTGAATGTGAAGGTTCAATTTCTCATAATAATAAGGATTTCAGTAGATTATGTAGAGAAGATATAATAGGTATGAGTTTGATTCATTGGATGCTGCATGGGAATTTTACAAGGCATACGCTTTTCAGAAGGGTTTTGGTGTTCGTCGGGGAAGTACAAGACGTAATGATACTGGTGATCTTGTAGGTCAACAATTTTGTTGTACAAAAGAAGGATTCAAGATTGACAAAATAGAACACTGCAATCGTAAAAGAAATGCTAGACCGTTGTCTAGAACCGGATGTAAGGCTAGTGTACGTGTCAACATGCAGTGTTTTGGGAAGTGGGTAATCACATACTGTGAGGACGTTCATAATCATGATATGTGTGATTCATCGCATAAACATTTTATTCGGTCACATCGAGAAATTAAAGATTCAGATTTAGCTGAAGCTAAAGCTATGAAATCTGTTGGGGTCTGTACATCACAGATCATGAACTACCTTGTTCAAGAAGCTGGTGGATTCCAAAATGTTGGTTTTGTTGCAAAAGACCTATACAACGCGCTACATGCCTGTAGTAAAGCTGAAATAGCGGATGGCGATGTGAATGCTGTTATTTCTTACTTTGAAATGAAGAAGGAATTGGATATTGGTTTTTATATAAAATATAGCACTGATGATGATACGCGATTGCATAATCTCTTTTGGGCAGATGCTACTTCACGGTCGGACTATGCATGCTTTGGGGATGTTATAGCGTTCGACACCACGTATAAGAAGAATGCTTATGATAGGCCTCTGATGCCTATAGTCGGTGTCAATCACCATCATCAAACAATTGTTTTTGGAGTTGCTGTACTTCCTGATGAGACAACTGATAGCTTTGTGTGGGTTTTGAGAACTTTCCTAGAAGCAATGCATAACAAACGTCCTATTTCAGTTGTTACTGACGGGGATAGGGCAATGCAAAGAGCAATTAGAACTGTTTTTCCCGATGCTAGACACAGACTTTGTACGTGGCACCTAGCTCTCAATGCATAGGCAAATATCAATGATCCATTATTTGCTAAGGCATTTTCTAGATGCATGACTTCATGGTGGACACCGAATGATTTTGAACGTGAGTGGACTGTAATGATCAGAAAATTTAATGTTGAAAAGCACCCTTGGGTAGTCGAAAAAGATAGAACTAGGGACATGTGGGCACAAGCATATATTACAGGACAATTTTTTGGGACATTACGAACCACACAAAGGTGTGAGTCCTTGAACGCTTCGCTTGCTATATACTTGAAGTCCAAAAAAACATATCTTGACTTTGTTCGTTCAATTGATCAAGGGGTTAGTAGAATGCGGACCAAGGAATTGGAGGCTGATTACTTCAGTAAGGAAACAAGGCCAACCCATTTAAGCAAGTTAGATGACATTGAAGGTCATGCGGCAACTATGTACACAAGGGAATCATTCTCTCTTTTCCAAGACGAGCTTCAGCAGGAGACGTTGTATCGTATCCGTGAACCAATTGTAGAAAATGAATTAACGCGGACCTATTATTTAGCGAAGTACAGGGAACCTGACCGAAGGGTTGTAGTTGTCTTTGATGCAGCTGCGCAAACTATTGAGTGTTCTTGCCAAAAATTTGATACAGTTGGGTTGCCTTGTAGGCATCAAATTCATGTGATGAAGCTTGAAGATATGTCTGATATTCCTGCATCTTTGATTATGCATCGATGGACGAAAAATGCCAAACTGTGTGCCCCATCGTTTGTGCAGAATGATGTTGCACCCGAGATGATGCAAATGGTGCGGTATGCATCACTAAGTAGTAGTTGTAACCGAATGTGCTATGTAGCATCCAAAACAGGTGAGTCGTTTAATAGAGCAAGAAGTGAAATTAATAGATTGACTGTTGAAATGGAGGAATTGTGTGAGCTGAATGATCCCGTAGCTGAGATCTCAAAGATGGGAAAAGTACTAGACCCTATTACGAGACGGGGTAAAGGGAAAGAAGTACGGAAAAAGCAAACACCGTCCAAAGTCAGAAAGTGTGGGTACTGCAGAATGGAGGGACATAGTAAAGTTACTTGCCCACTTTTGAAACTTGGAATGCAAAGTGATGGTCTCGACAACCTTACTTCTAATAGTGACAATGAGTTCCAATATTCAGTACAACATGTGAGATTTACATTACTTATAATTTCTGTTTTTAAAGTTTTAACAGTATGATGTTCGGTGAGTAATTACTTTAAATCCTCATAGGGAGAATGTGAAGTGGAGACGAAAGCCTTTTTCCCAACTATGCATGCTGAAGAGAACGAGAAGATGCAGGTAATGTTTAATTTTATTTGTTCTACGCTTATATTGGTTTCGGGTACTGCGCTCAATGAAATAATTAATTGTTCAGCATATGACTAACGCTATATTTAATACTTTTAGGACGACTCTTTTTCATTCAGCAATTACCCAGAAAGATATAATGAAGCTAAACAATCAGGCTTCTCTACCTGGTTTAGATCACCAAGTTAGTAGGTGAAGTCTAAGATACAATTGTGAGAGTTCAATATGCACTTGTTTCCATAATGAGAGTGTAAAATTAATATATCATCGTTCACTCTTTTTCTTTCTTTTTTTTCTATTTGGGTTAACTTTGCAGTAAAATTTTCCTTCAACATCAGCACCACATCTTCATCTTTCTGGAGCAACAAGAAAATGAGCAAAATACAGACAATACAGGAATGGAATAGCTTGAATCAGTTAAAGAACTTGAACATGTGTAGTTTAGTTCTTTTTTGTTGTGGTTGTTGTTGTGTTTATTATAACTGTTTAGATAAGTAAGTAATTTGGTGGTAATAGCAGGGTTGATGAAGGATGTTGAGGCCAGAACTTGAACAGTTTATTATGACTGAGGAATGTCTTCTTTTAGTAATACCACTGCCTAAAAGGTGTTGGTTTCTGCATCTTCATCTTTGGCTATGTAAAAAGGAAAGGGACCGATGCATAATGCTGTTGGCTAGTTGCTAATTTTCTTTTTGTATTTTTTAGTGTCTGGCCAGTGACCATTAACTGGTTCTAGCTTATTTTCACCACAGCATATCTCATGAGGAACCAATAGCATTTACATTGTATATTTTTCTGCTGAGAAACAAAGCAAAGGCGATGCCACATCACAATCTATAACACTGTCCAACTCAGCCATATAAAATACATATTGTTATGAGAGCAAAAAATACATATTTCTGAACTGATTCTTCTGCTGAAACAAAATTAAAATACAAGAGATTATAACCACCTCCACCACAACCCAAGTAGCCATATTTTCAATACTCCAGAACAACAGAAACAACAGATTTTCGACCCACCAAAACTCTAGAACACTAATTTAATAACCAAAAACAACAGAAATTTCAGTTCTCAACAACCTTTTAAATCAGTTGTCATCATCTCATTGTCCTCTTCAAAAATTTCAGGTGTTGGTCTCTGCATTTTGACATAGTTACTGAGTCGATGGCCAACTTCCCCCCCTTCTTGTCTAGCACTCACGTGCCTCTTTGCTCTAACACTTTCTCGACTAGAGCTGCTTCCAGATCTTAACTCTTCAATCTGTCTCATTTCAGCATTGCAAGCTTCCATATCTTAACACTTTCTAGCATTGCAAGCTTTTCCATTTCCAGCACCGCTTTTTCACTAGCATGAATTCTCATATGGATACCCTGAAAGTCAGAAAAACCATCTGGAAATGAGGCAATTCGATCTTCACTTGTTTGTATGAACTTTTCAGCACGCAAACATAAGTAGCTTACACTTTCACAAAGTTCTGACATGCATATAGTATTGCAATAACTAGGCCTTGCAGAAGTAAAACAAAACCAGAAACCACATATTTACATTAACACAGAGATCAAGAAAACAAGATGTTGAAAAAACATATTAAATTTACTATATGGTAACAGCTAATATGGCCCCTAAAAGGTCACCTAAACAAGAGTGCCGAACATTAATTTAAGCATATTTTGTCAATAAAACATGAAAACCATTAGACTGTTGGCCATACTATTTCAATGAGGCATGTCCATTCTTAAATTGTTGGCATGCCTTATTGATCTTCTGAAATATAATGAAAATCTCTTTTGGGGTCTTTAAAACAGTTTTAAGAATCAAACTGTGATAATCTAACTAATTGGTTCTAAGATTAAGCAAGGAATTCAAATCTGTTTTAAACACCGCAAAACCCAAAAGAGATTTTCATATCTACCCAAACTCATTTCATAATCATCCCCTACCCAAAAAAGAAATTAAAAGTAAAATCCTGACAGCTAACATATTTGAACAATTTTCAACTTGGACTAGGGCACATGTAACAGTGTCTATATACTGAGAACGAAACATGACAAATTATATGATTTATTGAAATAAATTACCTACTTCACAGCTTCAACTTGCCAACTGACTTCTGCGTCAGCTTTATACGAGGAGATATCCTAGCTTTATGGAGGGTTAGAGCAGCATCACATACCCTTTTCCGTAACGTGTTCTCCTCATGGTTTATCAGCTCAGAGACTAATAAAAATCTGTCCCACACGTTTAAACGCTACATACGAATACATACAACGGGAATCAAATTTTCCAATGACCCAACATATGACAAAATATTGAAATAACTAACAGCAATGAGAATAGCATACCACAAATTTATAGTCAGTATTATGTAGATTTTGCATGAAAGCAGCAACCCACATTCCGCAATCATAACTGTATGCAATTTCAAGAATAGTAGCTTTTATAATTCAGTTACATAATGGAAAACAAGGTATTCAAATAGTGAGAGAGTTATGTTACCCGTTGCTTTGCAGAGGAACCCTCTCTGGATTCACAATTTTCAACTCATGAAATGGCACCATTGGACTACCAACCAATGATGTCATCAGAGGGTCAGTAAACAATTTTGCACACGCGAATATCTGTTCGAAGTGAAATTAGAATAAATTATAAATGTCTCGTCGTAAACCAAAATCATGAATTACAATATGTTCGCAAGTGCGAACAAATATAATTTAATACAACATGTATTTATCTTACCACACGAGTCACATCCGCAACTCTTTGTTTATTTGCAACATTGCGCGGCAAGGTATCCAACACTTTCGCTTCCTTCTCTAGCATATCTATCACACACAAATACCAATGCGTGTTCATCTCATTCATTGGTATAAAGATCTGCAACGAAATTACATAATCATTATTAGCAGGTTATTACATAATTCCGATCGTACGCATATAAAGAGATTTCCATGTCCTCACCTTGTAACAGTCACTCAAGGATCCCATACGAATGAATTGTCCTTTAAAATACTTAATCAGCTCTTTCGCATTGCATTCGGTTGACAAGATATGAGTATGCAAAGAATAAACATAAGGTTCATGTTTCTTGAAAAAAGTTAAACTATATGCAAAAAACAAACAATGAGAAATATACTCACAGAAAATGCGGCCGGAAAATACCATCTCCTTGTTGACAAAGTCGAAGTTTTACAATAGTAGGCCATTGACTCACCGACAAGGTCAATAATCTAGGGCAGGAACAACTCATTAAACACATTTCACTACTACAAAGACAATCATGAAGTTCGATGAAAAAATATATTACACTTACCACTGAAGTTACCCATTGTTTTGGGCGCAAGGAGCCAAATTCCTCGATTGATGCAAATGTTGCACCGAATTGGACTACAACTTCACTACAATATAAACTCATATAAAGAATAAATAAAATATCGAAATCCATATCAACTTAAAATCAAAACATTAGTTTTAAATGAAATAATATCATCAACATACCTTGGATCAACATTACTGTTCCACACATAATTGCAAATTGCAGTATCAAGTTCATCTAATTCTTTCGGAATTTTGACAGCGGCCCTCTTCGCGGTAACCTTTAAATATTTATTTGTACAAACATACGGCATATGGTACTGCTAATTAGTAATTATACATATCAGACTTATGTAATAAATGTATATACTTAAACATATATAAATTGAATTACATATCAATATATATTCAGTGTATGCATTCACAAAGATTGCAATGAAAGGCGGAAAAAATAAATGTTGTATAAGCATATCATGCCTACATGCATGATTGGTCTATTCAAACAAACATAAACAGTCCTGCGGACGGGAGTGCAAATATCACAAGAAAGTTGATCTCGCTCGCGTAACTATCCCACTAACACCAGAAGCAAATGTTGACCTTGACCTAACAATTTGGTTTTTCTTGCCAGATTGACCCTATAATATGTAATCATATAAAATGCCATAAACAAATTAGTTCTTTTATAGCATATCTAAGTATTATTGAATTATAAATAAGTTAATATATATACCTTCTTTTTCCGTGGGGCAGGACAACTTGAGCTTGGATTGTTGATATCAGTTCTCACTGGTGTAGTTAAATCTCCATCTCCCTCTTCCGCTTTGCGCTCAATGATCTCGATGGAGGAGTCCAACTCACCACCTGGTGTTTTCAACTCCGTGCTCTGCCCACCGACCTCAACGATGCCTCCTTCCTCATCCTTTTTTTGCAAACTGGTTTCACCGCCAGTTTTCACCTCAACAGATCTCGATAAAAGAGCATTAATTTTTTCCTGCATCGACTTCATGTCTTCCGACATTCTATTCAGTTGTTCTATCACACTGGCTTCCAGAATTTTCATGGACTCTCTTAAAGCCTGAAAAATAATTAAAAATAAACATACTACATACACTTAATGCAATCGGTGAAGTATATACATAATTTATAGATTTCTTGCAATCTCTATGAATTAGACATGAAGATCTAATTAACCGACTTACCTGTAAGTCAGTATGATACAGCTTCTGCTCCTCTTGTATCGGCCGCTCAGTGTGATGTTTTTCGATGATATAAATACCCTTATTTCCATGAAATCATAAGTTAATCAAACTACATAATTCATATATAAGTTTTAGTCACTAACAATAAATTAATACAACTTAGATAACTAATGTCACCTTGGATTTCAAGCCAACACGAAAGTCTCTTGAATGGAAAATTGAAGAGACTACCTCATCCGTTCCCCATGCACTAATGCGAGGAACAAAAGTGGACGTTGCCTCTTTCGTACTCCGAACTCCGGAAATATGGTCATAGAACCTTATCTACTCAAATTATTACAATTTAGTCAATATAACTTATACTTCTAATTTAATTCCATTCCAAATTAATTCAAATCAAGATTGCATTAGGAAAAACGAAGATTTAAAATATTATACTTACCACCAATAAGAGCAGGCAACCGGTTAAGTACATTTTTGATGATTTCATCTTCCTAGCATGAAAACTTCTAATACCAAGAAGAAGCTTCTCATGAACATGTTTTGCCCAGTTCAATTTTCCATTCAGGCCATCCTCCGTCAAACAAGAATAATACTCTTTCGATGGCCCCCCTTCAGTCGTTGGACACAAAAACCGTCCAACGATATATAAGAGGAGCCTGGCCTTTAGCTCTTCACAGTCGGCCTCGAACTCCAAAATTTCTTGCTCTAGCCTAACAAAACTCATCTTTCGATGAGTTGGAATATTAAACTTATTACACAAGACTTCAGCGTCTTCTCTTTCCATTACAGTTGATACCTCTACTCCCTCGTTTGCTAAACCTAGAATAACTTCCACATCCTCCACTGTGAAAGGGATACTTTCGCCATCCACTTCCATGGAGCTGGTTGCAACATTAAAGTTCTGAACCAAATTTTCACACAGCTCTCTTGGAAGCTTTCCATCTTTCAACAGTAGCAAGGGACCGAACCCTATGCTTTCCACTGCACCTTCAATATGTTTTTCCTTCAATTGCTTAAAGAGCTTGCACAAATTAAATGGGCTACAGCGTGTCGCAACCAAGCCCTAGACATAAAGTACATTCATTAAAAATACATAGCAATATAACATCATACTTCAGTTGTAACTATTATTTGTTCAATATAACATTTTTTTATTTAATTATTACCTTCTTTTTTTCATCATCTAATTTCTGTCTTTTTAACTGTTGCACTTCATTTTTGTACTGCTCTTGTTGTGCAACAGTCTGCTCTATAAACGGCAGCTTCTCCTGTGTAGGCAGCACTTTCCATTTTGCTGCCAGCTTACAAACCTATGAAAAAAACAATTCCAATTAATTCACATACACATAAAAAAACCATGATTTTAGTAACACTTTATAACTTAGTGTCCACACAAACGATACATAAAATATTACTCACCTTCAATGACATTTTCCCTTTGTCTTCTACATCTCCTTTGCATTCATTTATGCTGTATAAAGCGATTAACATAAAATATGTAACTCGCACTCTTTAAATCCAAATATAACAACATACAATGTCTAATGAATTCAACTTAAAACCACCAAGTATAGTTACTTACTAGTAATTCAAAAATGCACCCCTCGGTTTTACAACCTTCATGCTGGATTCAGTCTGCTGAAGCTGCACATTTTCATCAACTTTGTCCATCTCTTTGAATCTTTAATAAAATCAAACAAACGTTTGCAAATTTCTCAACTTTAGACATACAATAAATTATAATTTATAATACAAAACAAGTACATCAGGATAACTAATTCTGCATAAAAAGTTAATAAAATTTTCTCTGCCTAGAGGCATAATCTTATCCGTATTAAAAGTTCATATTCATTAAAAGTTCATATTCAATTATCTTAAAAAGACAAAATTTAAAAATGACATGACTATTTAAAACCAAAATAAGAAAGGAGTTAAAACTATTACTACATCAAGATTACATTAGGAAAAAAAAAATTAAAATTTTCTAAAGAATGTGTATGACAATATTATTGATTAAAAGTTCATATTCAATTATCTTAAAAAGTATATATATACATAAAATAAATTTGTTTAAACCTAAGGTACGTAAAAACTATATACTACAAATTTTGCATTGATTTTTCAAGGAAAGTACCATTTATTTGGCCTAAAAGGTAACTACCAATTAATAATAACATTTTCTATTGTAATTGTTTAATTTCTACTCTACTTATGCACATAAGGTTAATTACAGTATATTCATTTCTCTATTTTTTTTTATACTATCGGTGGGATGATTTAAATTTTAAACCTTTGGATATATATAAAATTCCAAACCCCATAGTCAAGATACTATTTTATATATAAAATTTGATAAAATTGTCAACAAAAGATTATAGTAAATGTTATCTCACTGTTATTACAAGAATGCAGCAGCAACACCATAAGTTACATATATACCAGACAAAACCACAAGTGAAATCATAACTTTTAAAACGGTTCAAGACAAAATCACAACGACTCAAACACTGTTCCATTCAGAAAATCATGTACTAACACTATTTTATAAGAACAATCTTACTAAACCAGAGCCAAAGTGAAGAATTTCCAAAAACTAAGCATGCTAAAATCACAAAATATAAATCCAGATGACAATCAATATTGAATTTTGACAATATTACGAACCAACAGGGAGAGCACAACACCCTAAAAAGTGACAAGTTTACCACAAGTTTATGCATTCAAGGAACAAAACCCAATTCCAAAATATCTCAGTCTCTCAACAAAACAAAAACCAAATTACCAAATACCCAAATTACCAAAATTAAATCCAGATTGTAAAAGAAGTACATTTTAAATCGACAGATTACAAAAATCAGATGAAAGATTATGCAGTAATAGATGCCATGCCAATCAAACTAATTGTCAGGGTTGTGGTTTGGAGCCATGAGAGCGAAAAAAGCTTAAACAATATAGGCATATCAAATGCTCGATAGCAGAATCATAATAGGCATAATTTTTAAGCATCATGACATGTTTTCCACTTTCATGCATCTAATTAGGACGAAACAGATACACATTATAGCGAAACCGACACTGGCTCAATTAACATGCAGAGAAACCAAAACGCATCTACTTATCCTTCCTTTTTTTCCTGTCCAACAACCAAACAAAGCAAACATGTTTCCAAGCTGATTCAAGAACTTATGCTTACCAATTATCTTCTTGCAGCCACCCAAAATTTATGCTGATATTTCTGCCAAAAAAAAAAAACAAAAAAACAACCCCAAACCAAAATTAATTAGAATCATCCACAAAAAATATAAAAAAATTGCTGAAATACCAACAAAGAAACAAAATACCAGATGACCAAACAAAAATATGTCTGGGTTCGATGATTTTCAGAGGAAGAGAGTCGGTGTGGGTTTGATATTTGGGGTTTCGGTTGTGCAAAAACACAAGGGTTAGGGTTTTTTAATCTGGGTTTCGGTTGTGCAAAAACACAAGGGTTAGGGTTTTTTAATCTGATTTAGGGTTCTAAACACAAGGGAATTTTCGAAACACAAGGGAAATTTCGAAACTGATTACAATGGGAGAAGCCAAATTTCGAAAAAAAAAAATGGGATAAGCAAATATCGAAACAGAAAAGGGAGAAGAAAATTTAGGGTTCTAACAATATTTTCGAAACACCATAGAAAGGGAAAACGAACTGATTAGAAAGGGGGACCCATATTTTCGAAACACAAAAGGGGAAGAAATTTTAGGGTTCTACAGAATTTTTTGTATCAGAGGGGGAAGGGGTTTCCGAAACACAATACAAAGGGAAAACAAACTGATTACAAAGGGGGAACCAATTTTTCGAATCAGATTACAAAGGGAGAAGCAAATTTTCGAAACACAAAAGGAGAAGAAATTTTAGGGTTCTAGGTATTTTTTTGTATCAGAGGGGGGAAGGGATTTTCGAAACAGAGCTGGGGGGAGGATGTTTTAGGGGGAAGGGTTTTTTCGAAGTGAAGGGGTAAACCGGTTTCCCTTTTTTTTTTTTATTTCAACGGTTCAGATCTTACATTTTTAATCTGACGGATACAATTCATCTAAGCTGATGGGAAGCTTACGGTAAGAAACGTATGTTAGAATTTTCCTAAAAGCCAAGGTACAAAGAAAATGTGAGAAACTAAAGATGGCAGACTTAACTGCCATGTTCGTATGTTCCCTTCCCTTCATCAAAGTCTTCCTTAGTGCAAAAACAAAGGACACAAAAAACTTTTGTGAGGAAAAGCTTTGGTTTTAATCATTTTTTTTTTACTTTATTAAAATAAATAAATATATTTTTATTATTCAAACATGCTTTATTAAAAGAAATAAATAAGCATGATGATTTTTTTTTAATCATGCTTTATTATAAAAAAAAATTCAATTAATAAATAAATAAAATATATGAAATTATGACTTTGCCTTTTGTTTAATTTTTACGGTACTTGAATAAAAATACTTACTTGAGCTTTCGTTGTTGTTTCGCGGGATTTTCACTCTCATCATGGTGAAAACTATGAACATACACTGGCCAAGTTATGGTCAGTCCTCCAGAGATGCTATTCCACCTCCAAAGAAAAGGAAACAGACTGCTGGCAAAGCTCTCACCCAAAAGATTACTCTCAGAACGAACAAAGATGGTTTAGTCTCTGCTGTCCCCAGGAATTGGGAGGATTCAATCATCAAAGCGGGCGGGGCTGATCGTTTTTGGGAATATGTAAATGAGAATGAGTATGGTCAACATCCACCTGCGCTAGCTGGATACACCTTCAAATATATCAATCCTAAGTCACGTGAGAGAGAATATATCCTAGGCAATTCTGTCTTGAAATTCAGATTTGAGGAAGGACAATTTTCAATTTTCATTACCAAACTTGCCAATACCTGCCCAGTTAAAGGATAGGATGAGTGGATAAATAAAATCTTGGCGAAATCTGCTAATGTGAGCATCTTTTCGAAGGCAGGAGTACTTCATGCTGTCCGAATTAGTTCCAAGCTCCTCCAAATAAAGAAGGAGAAGAAATTAGAGGTGTGGCGTGCTATTCTTGCTAGATGGAGCACTTTCTCTCATACCATGATTACAGCTTGGGGTGAGTTCACATTTACTCTAGAAGATGGGCATAACTTACTCGAGCTTCCCTATTGTAGCGGTTATGAAATTTCTTCTATTATGCTTGCTAAAGAAGAGAGAGACATTTACAGGTTCGTTTGTAATTTGCTCCAGAGTCAAACTAACAGTTCTAAGGTTGCACCATTTTCCAACTAGGTAGATTTTTTCTTCCAGAAATATAACTCTAAAGGGGATAAAACTACAGATCCCACTTATCTAGATCATAAGTGGGAACTGATAGCACTATTGATTCTGTGGTTGGCACGACACATGTTTCCAAGCTGTCTAGACGATGGGATTTCTCCAGGTGTAATTTCTCTGGCCATCAAGATTTCTAAGGGATTAGACTTTCCTCTTGCTCCATACTACCTAGGGTCCTTGTGTAAATGACTGGACTAGTACCAATCTAAAACCAGAGATTCAGCTGGTCGGTTGACTTTTGTGGATGCTACTTTTATTCAGATGTGTCTATGGGAGAGATTCAGCTCTTGTGCTCTTGAGCCTAATGTATACGACTCATCTAGGACTTCTAATTCAACGACCGTTCTCAGGAATGACTATAGAGCTTGGGCAGGCTTGCTCGAACATCAAAGAAGAGTGTCCTTGAAGTGATGGACGTGGCAGATGAATTCGAACCTAAGCCATATGTTAACTAGCTCAATGGGTATGGAAGTCCTACTCTTTATTATAACTTGTCTGATTTCGTGAGTGTACAAAGAATGCATTTTTATTTTTGGGTTCAATGTCGTGCGCTACCTTGCATGATTGAAAATTCTAGCTCAGGAGTTACTAAGGACTCATATTCAACAGCAGTATATTCGGCCTCTAGGGTAGCACGTCAATTCCGGTATGATCAAGGAGTTCTACCTGGCCCTTCTATGTCTCGTGAAACATTTACTACTAGTGCCAAATGTTTTCTCAAAGATTCAGTCAGGGGTCTTCCAGTTAAGAATGTAACTGCCCCAACACTTGATAGAGTTGGCATGTGTTCATCTGGCTGGCGGGCCTATTGGGGTGTATGCCTTGATGAGTGGAAGGTTTTTGTGAGGCCCTTAGCTAATCTTAGAGCTGAACTTAAGCCCCCAAATATTACTACTAGCAATATATCCTTGCGTATGCCAGACAAACCAAGACCGAAAACTTCTACAGTTGTAGATGTTGATGATGGAGAAAATGATGATGTTCTGATCCTTCATCGACGAAAAAAAAAGTCGTGCTTCATCTCATGCATCTCAAGAAGTAAGTTTGCTTTTTTTTTTTTTTTTACATACTCAGTCTTCACCCTTCACTTATCACTTTTGTACTTGTGTTTCTTGCAGGGTGTATCAATTACTTTTGAAGCTAGTGATCCTCGAGTAGAAGAGGTAGATGAGCAGGCTGATACTGATAGTGATGACGATGACGATGATAATGATGATGATGATGATGCATCAAATCATTCTGAACCAGAAATTGATGCTGCTTCTTCCAGGTCAAGGAATTGTGCTTCAGAAATTGATGCTCTCTTTTCTCCACAAGACATAAAGATTGTTCAAAGTCAAGAGAGAAAACATACTAGGGATACCACTCAGCCTGAACTTGGTGATGCTACTGTTCAAAGTCAGGAGAGAGAACATACCAGGGATACCACTCAGCCTGAACTTGGTGATGCTGTGGTTTCTACTACCGCTCTAGGTGTTCCTCCTATTCCTTCCTCCCTACTAGGAGTTAAAAGATTCCAGTCTAGCTACAAGTTCTGGAACAATCACCTTTGCAACAGGATCTGCTTTTGGGAGCAGTGTTTTTGGGACAATCACTTTCTTCGGAACAGTTGCCTTTGGACCAAGTATCCTTGGATCAACTCCATCTCAGACTATTGGAGTCAATACTTCTCTTGGTACTTCAAAAATGGATTTCCATGGTTTCTCCATTGACTTACAGTATCAGTGGTATTTGGAAGACATTTATAAAATAGAGGGTGAATTATGAAGTACTTGCACCTTTGAGATTGAAGGATTTATTTCATTTTTTCTGGGACAGTTGGGTAAGGCTTTAGTAATTACTGATGCTCGATGGTCGGATATCCCTCCAGCAAAGTTGCAAGAGATATTTGCACTCATGGATGCGGTTACCAAAACTGGGTTCAGATTAGGATGCCTTACTTCTTGTATTGCTAAGGCCAAAGCTATTCTTAACATTGAGGTAGACGAAGCTCAGGTAGAGGCGAGTCTGGATGAAGTTAGACAGAAGCTTGATTCTCTTAAGTAGGAAACATAGACATATCAGCGCAAGAACTTGGAGTTGCAGAACCAGCTAGATAGAATTCATCATCTTCGTAGCTCTAATTCTTCTCCATGGGACAACATAAAAGAGTAGACTTGTGTCGTTTTGATTTTTTTTTTTGAACTGAGTTGTCTTTGAACTTTTATATCATAATAAAACATACATATATTTTGCTAAATTTTTCATAGCAATGGTGTACTTATGTGAATGTCATACATTCTTCACACACACTTTTTACTTTTGATAGAGTCGTGTGACCAAGGGGAACTATTCACTTTTATTAGGGACATTGAATCTTAACCGTAAATAAAGTAAACTATTCAACCCTTTAAAATAAGCGTTAGAGCTGCGGTCAAGGGGAACTATATACTTTCATTAGGGAGGTTGTATCTCAACCTTAAATGAAGTAAACCATTCAACCTAATAAGCGACTTGTGGCCAAGGTATGAGCGATTATAGCTGCGACCAAAGTATAATTATCACATTACAGCCAAAATTTAAGCATGAAGCTACGGCTAGTTTATAATCAATGTCATAGTCAAAGTAAAAGTTAAAGTTGCGCTATGACAGGAACAATAGAGTACAGCCAGATTTTAAGCGATAAAGCTGCGACTGGAATTCATCATTTTTCATACATGTCATAGTTCTTTACAGATAAACATAGTAGCCAATTGATAATCAAAGATAAGTATTGGACATGCAATTAACTTCTAATTACAAAAAGTATTACCAATAATTAGAGACAGGGTCCAGATTTCATACATGGAATTTCTTGACATATTGAAAGTTAATAGGCGCAGTAACAACATTGTTCTTTGGGTTGATCAACTAGTAGTAATCACTATCATTCACTTCATGGACAATGTAAGGTCCTTCCCACTTTGGACTAAACTTAGGAGCTGAGGTTCCTCTTCTGCCGTATTCAGCAGCGCGGAGGACTAGATCACCCTCTTCAAAGTTTCTCCTCTTTAATAGCTTGTCATAAGCTTTACTCAACCTCCTTTGAGACACTGTCAAATTCTTCCTTGCTCTATCCCTCCTTTCTTCCAGTGCTTCTAACTCCAACATCCGTAGGCTATCATTGTCAAGTTCGGCATCCAACGCTAACCTTGTAAACGGAACTAGTATCTCCGCAGGAAGTACAGCTTCTGTTCCTTATACAAGTAAAAAAGGAGTTGCCTTTGTAGGTCCACGCTTGGAAGTTGTAGAGGGTGTTTTTAATCGGGTGAGGAAACGTTGCAAACCAGTAAAACGAGATGTCGTAGAGAGATAGCGGAGAGGAAGATTGGAGCAGACCCTAGAGAAAAACTGCGGTGGCAGGTGATGGCGATGAAGGCTGTAAGTGGCTGAGGATGGTGGAAAGTATGGTTGTTGTAGAAATTGCAGGAAAAATGTTGCATAGAATTCTTAACGTCAGAAAGTTTGTCAAATGGCCAAAAGATCCCAAGTGAAGCATTTGAGCTTTTATTTATAGCCTCTTCAAAGAGGTTATCAGGAGAAGTTATTAACAGAGTGGGAAGTTATTTTATATAAACGTGATCTCGATCATGGGTGGTGGAGAGGTTATATATGATAGTGGGTGAAGTGCCAGTTATGGGAGGTTACATCAGGAGAAGTGTTTCAGTCACATGTAGTGAAGGAAGGCTATTGACAGCACGCTTGAGAATGCACTGTCCGTTCAGCTGGATAGGGAAACACTTGTGTTCCAGGTAAAGGTTAAGAAACGGACTTCTTAACAGTCTCCATATCTGAGCCTCCAAGCCATGCTCTCCAGGACATCCCAAGAGTGGAGCAAACTCAAGAATCTTGCCAACCTTCCCGGTTTAGCTACACAATCTTCATGTAGTTGTGTATTACTGCAGGAAGTCCTGCTGCCAAGAAGCGACGTGCCAAGTGACGTGCCAAGCGACATGCCAAGCTACGTACCAAGATCGCTGCTGACAGGGAGACTATTACTAAGGCCCGCTGCATATGAGATTTGTTCCTACAGAAAATATTTTTTACCAAAAACGAGTGTCTACATTTTGCCCCTTGCATGAGATTTTTTTTTTATTAAAAATTCTCATGCACTGTAAATAATATCAAGTATGAAAATATAGTTTCAAAATTTGATGCAATTGTCCTCCCTTTTTTTTTGAATAAAAAAAATAATAATAATAATAACAAAAGGAGTTATAATTTGGCAAGAAGATTTTTTTTTATAAAAATAATCATAATAATAATAATAAATCTAACAAGATAAAAAGTAATAATAAATCTAACAAGATAAAAAGATAAATATCTTTTTGAGTTAAAATAACACAAGGACACTACATGTTGTCTATAAATATGAGGGTCACTTGAAAAATTATTTTCAATAATCTCAAAAGCTCTTCCCAAGCAAAAAGATTTCAATTCTTCTCCTCAATTTTTTCTTTGAGAAAAGGTAAGTTCTCATCCATGTATCTCTATTTTTTTTTTTTTAGACATGAGATGAAAATTTTCGTATGAGAATTAATTTTGATTTTGTTTCTTTTAAATCAAGAATAAACTAAGATTTTGGAGTTTTAAAATTATTGCCTCCAATTTTTTTTTTTTTAAAATCAATTTGAATGAAAATATAATATATATATATATATAAAACACACATGTTGGGAGTAATTTTTCCTGTCTGACGGTTGTCAACTGTCATAAGAACTAGGATATTAAATAATAAAAACATGATGTTAGGGGGGGTGCATGCAGGCGGGGGTTTTTTTTCAGGGAGGCTACAGGCGGGGGAGGTTTGTTTTGGGGAGTTGCAATAAAGGTTTTTTTTGGGGTGGGGGGACGCCTGCATGTTCTCTTTGTCTATAGTTTTTGTTTTGTGGGGGAGTTTGCAGTAAAGGGGGATGGGTTTTGTCTAACTACAGGCGGAGCCTGCAGGCGAGACCAATTTTTTTTTAAGCTTTATTAAGAACAATAAATAAATAAATATATTTTTAAAATCAGACATGCTTTATTAAAAGAAATAAAAAAACATCATTTTTTGCAACATGCTTTATTAAAAAAAAATTCAATTAATAAATAAATAAAATATATGAAATTCTGATTTTGCCTTTTGTTTAATTTTTTATGCTACTTGAGTAAGAATACTTACTTGACCTTTTGTTGTTGTTTTGCAGGGTTTTCACACTCACCATGGTGAAAACTATGAACATACACCGGCCAAGTTATGGTCAGCCCTCCAGAGATGCTATTCCACCTCCAAAGAAAAGGACACAGACTGCTGGCAAAACTCCCACCCAAAAGATTACTCTTAGAACGAACAAAGATGGTTTTGTCCCTATTGTGCCCAGGCATTGGGAGGATTCAATCATCAAAGCAGGCGGGGCTGATCGTTTTTGGCAATATGTAAATGAGAATGAATATGGTCAACATCCACCTACGCCAGCCGGATACACCTTCAAATATATTAATCCTGAGTCACGTGAGAGAGAATATATCCCAGGCAATTCTGTCTTGAAGTTCAGATTTGAGCAAGGACAATTTCCACTTTCCATTACCAAACTTGCCAATACCTGTCCAGTTCAAGGATGGGATGAGTGGATCAATAAAATCTTGGCGAAACCTGCTAATGTGAGCATCATTTCGAAGGCAGGAGTACTTCATGTTGTCCGAATCAGTTCCAAGCTCCTCCAAATAAAGAAGGAGAAGAAATTAGAGGTGTGGCGCGCTATTCTTGCTAGGTGGAGCACTTTCTCTCATACCCTGATTACAGCTTGGGGTGAGTTCACATTTACTCTAGAAGATGTGCATATCTTACTCGAGCTTCCCTGTTATGGCGGTTATGAAATTTCTTCTATTAAGCTCGCTGAAGAAAAGAGAGATATTCACAGGTTCTTTCGTAATTTGCTCCAGAGTCAAACTAACAGTTCTAAGGTAGCACGATTTTCCAACTGGGTAGGTCTTTTCTTCCAGAAATATAACTCTAAAGGGGATAAAATTGCAGATCCTACTTATCCAGATCATAAGTAAGAACTGATAGCACTATTGATTCTGTGGTTGGCACGACACATGTTTCCAAGCTATCCAGACGATAGGATTTCTCCAAGTGTAATTTCTCTGGCCATCAAGATTTCTAAGGGATTTGACTTTCCTTTTGCTCCATACTTACCTGGGGTCCTTGTATAAACGACTGGATTTGTACCAATCTAAAACCAAAGATTCAACTGGTCGGTACAAAATCATTACTTTTGTGGATGCCACTTTTATTCAAATGTGTCTATGGGAGAGATTCGGCTCTTGCGCTCCTGAGCCTAATATATATGACTGATCTGGGACTTCTAATTCAGCAACCGTTCTCAGGAATGACTACAGAGCTTGGGCATGGCTGGCCTGAACATCTAAGAAGAGTGTTCTCGAAGTGATGGACGTGGCCGATGAATTCGAACGTAGGCCATATTTTAACTCGCTCAATGGGTATGGAAGTCATTCTCTTTATTACAACTCGTCTAATTCCATGAGTGTACAAAGAATGCATTTTCATCTGTGGGTTCAGTGTCGTGCGTTACCTTGCATGATTGAAAATTCTAGCTTAGGATTTACTAGGGACTCATATTCAACAGCAGTATATTCGGCATCCAGGGTAGCACGTCAATTCGGGTATGATCAAGGAGTTCCACCTGGTCCTTCTATGTTCCGTGAGACATTTGCTACTAGTGCCAAATGGTTTCTCAAAGATTCAGTCAGGGGTCTTCCAGTTAAAAGTGTAACTGCTCCAGCACTTGATAGGGTTGGCATGTGTTCATCTGGTTGGCGGGCCTATTCGGGTGTATGCCTTGATGAGCGGAAGGTTTTTGTGAGGCCCTTAGCTATTCTTAGAGCTGAACTTAAGCCCCCAAATATTACTACTAGCGATATATCCTTGCGTATGCCAGACAAACCAAAACCGAAAACTCATGCAGTTGTAGATGTTGATGATGGAAAAGAGGATGATGTTCTGATCCTTCATCGACGAAAAAAGAGTCGTGCTTCATCTCATGCATCTCAAGAAGTAAGTTTGTTTTTTTTTTTTTTTTTACATACTCAGTCTTCACCTTTCACTTATCACTTTTCTACTTGTGTTTCTTGCAGGGTGTATCAATTACTTTTGAAGCTAGTGATCCTCGAGTAGAAGAGGTAGATGAGCAGGTTGATACTGATAGTGATGACGATGACAATAATGACGATGATGATGCATCAAATCATTCTGAGCCAGAAACTGATGTTGTGTCTTCTAGGTCAAGGAATTGTGCTTCTGAAATTGATGCTCTCTTTTCTCCACAAGACATAGAGACTGTTCAAAGTCAAGAGATGGAACATACTAGGGATACCACTCAGCCTGAACTAGGTGATGCTATTGTTCAAAGTCAGGAGAGGGAATATACTAGGGATACCACTTAGCCTAAACTAGGTGATGCTACTGTTCAAAGTCAGGAAAGGGAACATACCAGGGATACCACTCAGCCTGAACTTGGCGATGATGTGGTTTCTACTACCGCTCTAGGTGTTCCTCCTGTTCTTTCCTCCCCAGTACTAGGAGTTAAAGATTCCAGCCTAGCTACAAGTTCTGGAACAGTTACCTCTGCAACAGGATCTGCTTTTGGGAGCAGTGCTTTTGGGACAATCACTTCCTTCAGAATAGTTGCCTTTGGACCAAGTATCCTTGGGTCAACTCCATCTCAGACTATTAGAGTCAATACTTCTCTTGGTACTTCAAATGTGGATTTCCATGGTTTCTCCGTTGACTCACAGTATCAACGGTATTTGGAACATATTTATAAAATAGAGGGTGAATTTTGGAGTACTCGCACCTTTTAGATTGAAGGTTTTATTTTATTTTTTCTGGGACAGTTGGGTAAAGGTTTAGCAATTGCTGATGCTCGATGGTCGGATATCCCTCCAGCAAAGTTGCAAGAGATGTTTGCACTCATGGATGCTATTACCAAAACTGGGTTCAGACTGGGATATCGTACTTCTTGTATGGCTAAGGCCAAAGCTATTCTTAACATTGAGGTAGACGAAGCTCAGGTAGAGGCGAGTCTGGATGAAGTTAGACAGAAGCTTGATTCTCTTAAGCAGGAAACAGAGACATATCAGCGCAAGAACCTGGAGTTGCAGAGCCAGCTAGATAATATTCATCATCTTCGTAGCTCTAATTCTTCTCCATGGGACAACATAAGGGAGTAGACTTATTTCATTTTTATTTTTTTTTTAACTGAGTTGTCTTTGAACTTTTATATCATAATAAAACATACATATATTATGCTAAACTTTTTCATAGCAATTGTGTACTTATGTGAATGTGATACGTTCTTCACACACACTTTTTACTTTTGATAGAGTCGTGAGGCCAAGGGGAACTATTCACTTTCATTAGGGAGATTGAATCTCAACCTTAAATAAAGTAAACTATTCAACCCTTTAAAATAAGCGTTAGAGCTGCGGCCAAGGGGAACTATATACTTTCGTTAGGGAGATTGTATCTCAACCTTAAATGAAGTAAACCATTCAAACCAATAAGCGATATAGCTGTGGCCAAAGTATAATTATCACATTACAGCCAAAATTTAAGCATGAAGCTGCGACTCATTTATAATCAATGTCATAGTCAAAGTATGCATTAAAGCTGCGCTATGACAGAAACAATAGAGTACAGCCAGATTTTAAGCGATAAAGTTGCAACTAGAATTCATCATTTTTCATACATGTCATAGTTCTTTACAGATGGACATAGTAGTCAACTGACAATGAAAGATAAGTATGGACATGCAATTAACTTCTATTTATAAAAAGTAATACGAAGAATTAAAGACAGAGTCCAGATTTCATATATGGAATTTCTTGATATATTGAAAGTTAATAGGAGTAGTAACAATATTGTTCTTTGGGTTGATCAACTTGCAGTAACCACTATTATTCACTTCATGGACAATGTAAGGTCCTTCCCATTTTTATTGTTCGCAGGTTAGACTTGGGAGGTAGTGGCATTGGAGTAAGGTGTAAACTGAGAGATGGTTTCCATTATCTTTCTATTGTTTTCTTCTAGCGTTTGTATTTTTTTCCTCGTCAGCCTTCATCATCTTCATCAGATCCTGGATGTAAGATGGAACTGGTGCACTTTGGTTTCCAGTAGAGTCTTCCATTTTTTTCGGCGAAAGTGTTTCACTCAATGTAATCGCTCCTCCCCAGTGGAGTCGTCAAAATGTAGAGGGTGTTTTTGATCGGGTGAGGAAACATTGCAAACTAGTAAAACGAGATGTCATAGGGAGATGGCGGAGAGGAAGATTGGAGCAGACCCTAGAGAACAAGTGCGGTGGCAGGTGGTGGTGATGAAGGCTGTAAGTGGCTGAGGATGGTGGAAAGTATGGTTGTTGTAGAAATTGCAGAGAAAATGTTGCAGAGAATTCTTAACGTCAAAAAGTTTTTCAAATGGCCAAAAGATCCCAAAAGTAGCATTTAAGCTTCTATTTATAGCCTCTTCAAGAGGTTATCGGGAGAAGTTATTAACAGAGTGGGAAGTTTTATTATATAAACGTGATCTCGATCATGGGTGGTGGAGAGGTTATATATAATAGTGGGTGAAGTTCCAGTTATGGGAGGTTACATCAGGAGAAGTGTTTCAGTCACATGTAATGAAGGAAGGCTACTGATAGCTTGCTTGAGAATGCACTGTCCGTTCAGCGAGAAAGAGAAACACTTGTGTTCCAGGAAAAGGTTAAGTAGCTGACTTCTTAATAGTCTCCATATCTGAGCCTCCAAGCCATGCTCTCCAGGACATCCCAAGAGTGGAGCAAACTCAAGAATCCTGCCAACCTTCCTGGTTTAGCTCCACAATATTCATGTAGTTGTGTAATACTGTAGGAAGTCCTACTGCCAAGAAGCGACGTGCCAAGCGATGTGCCAAGTGACGTGCCAAGAGACGTGCCAAGAGCGCTGCTGACAGGGAGACTATTACTAAGGCCCGCTGCATATGTGATTTGTTCATGCATAAAATATTATTTACAAAAATGAGAGTCTACAGAAGTCCTGTAAGCCTATAGTGCCATTGGCAATGCATCTCCCCACATATTTGGATCTTCATGTACCATCCTACTCAAAACCTTTAGCAAAGTCTTATTTGTTGCCTTAGCTTGGCCATCGCCTTTCGGGTAGTATGGAGTTGACTTAACATGATCTATATCATACAAGACAAGAAATTCCCTCGCTTTACTATTAATGAAAGGAGTTCCATTATCTCACAAGATTCTCCTTCGTATCCCAAAACGAAATATAATATACTCCTTAATGAAATTAGCCACTACTGGACCTGTTGCTTTTTTTAGAGGGATAACTTCGTCCCACTTTGTGAAACACTCCGTTGCTGCTAGTATCCTTTTGTAGCCTTTAGCAGGAGGATTGATAGGCCCGATTAGATCAAATGCCCAAGTATGAAAAGGCCAAGGAGTAGTGATGCTGTGGAGCTCTACTGCTGGAGCATTATGGCGTTGCCATGAACCTGACATGGATAGCACTTCCTTGCATGATGTGTAGCATCTACTTCCATGGTTGGCCAATAATACCCCAAGTCTAAGAGCTTCTAATACAACTTCCTACCTCTTTCATGTTCTCCACTACTCCCACCGTGCACTTCTTCTAGTAATGAACCCACATCTGCTGGAGAGACACACTTCAAAGACCTCCCTGAGAATGAAACACGAAACAAGTCATTCTCCCTTAGAAAGAAACATTGAGCTCTCCGCTTGAGTTGTCTAGCATCCTGAAGATTAGTAGGAAGAACTCCATTTCTGAGAAACTCCATATAAGGCCTACGCCAATCTCCAGCGCTTCCAACAAAATGATATTCCTGTGCATCTGGTGGTTCAAAGCACTTCTTACAAGACCCTTGAATAGAAAAGCATCCTTGGCCATGGTTGGCCAAAAGTAGCCTGCCCTTTGTATTAAACGATGCAATGATGGACCTTCCTCCCCACACCACTGTTGATGAGATGTTTTTAACACGTCCTTTGCCTCAACCTTAGAAATACACCTTGATAACACCCCACCAACATCTCTATGGTATAGCACACCATGAATCATAACAAAATGTTTCAAGTTTGGAATATCAGCAGGAGTAGGATGAAGCAGTTGATCAATAATGGGTGCACGTCAATCTTTGTCATCCTCATTGTTTGGAGGCTAAAGCAACTCATTAGCTGGGCAAGGCAAATTTCTTCTAACCACTGACATAGCAATATTCAGACTCCCCTCCGGAATATGAATTTTGGAAGCCAAGGTAGCAAGAGCGTCAGCATATCTATTCGTAGATCTTGGACTATGTTCACATCTTATGATCTGAAACTTCTTCCATATAGCTTGTACAAGAGTCATATAGGAAGCTAGCATAGGTTCCTTCAATGCAAACTCACAATTTGCCTGCTTAACAATGAGATTAGAATCTCCATAGATGCAAAGATTATTAACCCCAATGGTAGTAGATGTGAACAACCCTAAAATAAGTGCCTCATACTCTGTTTGATTGTTGGTACAAGGAAAGTCCAACTTGAATGCCAAAGAGACTAGTTCTCTACCTAATTATGGGGAGGTTAACTTTAGTCCCAGAATCAAGGAGCTCCATTCTCTACTTGACTCATCATCTAGAGAGATGTCATTTCTTAGAAGAGGAGGTTAACTCTGAACTCTCTATCAAGGAATATACTTCTCTACTTGGAGGAATTAAGACTATGCTAACGCCTCCTCCATTTCTAGTTGAAGAACCATCAAAATACAACTTACATCTCCTTCTTCTTCATTCACGGAACATACATCTTCATTCAATTCACCAAGAACAGAATCGGGTATAACTTCATCATAGTGAGATAGAAAATATGCTAGCAAATCTAATAGTGCTTGAGACTTGATGTCTTTTGGCTGGATAACTGAGATGTCAAACTCTCCTAACAACAAATGCCACTTTGCTATTCTCCTTGATAAAGCTGGCCTAGAGAGCAAGAACTTAATTGGGTATGACTTGGTCATCACTATGAGTTTGTGAGCTAGGAAGTAGTGGCGGAGTTTTTGAGTAGCAAACACCAAAGCGAGACAATGCTTCTCCATTAGTGGATAATTCAACTCACTACCATGTAGACATATACTCAAGTAGTACACAGGTCGCTCTTGCCCATCCACTTCCTGTACCAGTAAAGCACCTATGGAGTTAGGAGTAGAAGTGAGATACAACATCATTGGTAGATCCTTAACCGGCATTGTCATTGGAGAATTCAAGATCCGTTTGATCTTTTCAAAAGCTTCATGTTATTGTCCACCCCACACAAAAGAAACTCCCTTATTCAATAGACTCAGAAAGGGTGTGATATTTTCTCCCAGCGCTGGAATGAACCTCCTGATGTATGAAACCTTTCCTCAGAAGCTCTTGAGTTGTTTCTGATTTACTGGAGGTGCCATAGATTGAATAGCTTTTACATTTGCAAGATCAACATCTATACCTTTTCTGTGAATCACAAAACCCAAGAACTTTCCAGTAGTAACACCAAAAGCACACTTCAAAAGATTCATGCAGAGTTTGAATTTTCTGTACCTTTCAAACACTCTTTTAAATTCTTCCAAGTGACTGGAGGCTTTTTTAGATTTCAAAACAATATCATCTACATAGTCTTCCATGCAGTCATGCATCATATCATGGAAGATCGCTATCATAGAACGTTGATAAGTTGCCCCCGCATTCTTCAACCCAAACGACATAACAGTGTAGCAGAAGTTGTCAAATGGAGTTCTGAAAGTTGTTTTCTCTGCATCACCTGGTGCCATTTTAATTTGGTTGTAGCTACTAAACCCATCCATAAAGGAAAACATCTCATGACCAACGGTAGCATCAACCAAAGTATCAATGTTAGGAAGAGGAAAATCATCCTTGGGTCATGACTTGTTCAAATCTCTAAAATCAACACACACCCTTATTGTCCCATTCTTCTTCTTCATCGACACAATATTTGCTAGCCATGTAGGATGATGTATGGGTTTGATGAATCCTACCTTGAGCAACTTATTAATCTCCTTCTTAGTTTGAGTCTCCACTTCATGCAGAAACACCCCAGCCTGCCGCTTAACTGGCCTACTTCCAGAAGAGATGTGGAACTCATGAGTAACGAGATTCTCATCCAACCCAGGCATTTCTTCATAGGTCCAGGCAAACACATCTCTGTACTCCTTTAGAAGCTGAACCAAATTCACCTTTTGCTCTTTTGAGAGACTCTTACTTATGAACAAAGGTCTAGTTGATTCTCCTTCCCCGGCCATATTTATCTCTTCCAACTCATCCCTTTGAGGCTTCGTTGATCTTGCAATTGTTCTGGTGCTTGCACTATCTCTTATATCTCTTCACATTCTAATTCCACCTAAGAATAAGATGGTTGCCTATTAGAAGGTTCCCCTGATAGGGAGCTAGAAGAAGGTGTTTCTCCTGACCTCATGCCCCATCATAAGTAATATACTGTATTTCTATCATCACCGGTGTATGAACTAACTCCTGTATCCTGCACTCCTTCTTTCACCTCCTTACTTGCACCTGCATTTCCACGCTTCCTTTTTCCTCCCCGGTGCTTCTTCTTACCTTCTCCATCTTTCTTCCCAACATACTCTTCCCACTTTGGGAGTGGCACTCCAATGGGTCTAGCAATTGCAGTTTCTCCTTCTTCCGCTAGATCTTCAAAGAAAGTAGCTTCTTTATAATTCACCTAATTCCTCTCAAAGGGTGCCTTAGTAGTAGGAATGAAAATTTCTTTCCCCTTCTAGTGACCCTTGATACATTGGTGGTGTGAAGATGGAATGATGTTGTGGGTATGCATATATTTGCTCCCTATGAGGATATGGTAGGCTACATCAACATCAATAACATGGAAGCAGGTTTGGTCTTGAATAGGGCCCATCTTAAAGTTCACTATTACTTGTCCAAAAGTTTGAATCTCCTTGCTATCAAAAGAAAAAATGGTCATAGGACGTCTCAAGCTCTTCACGTCTATCTTCATTACTTCAGGGTAGATAGAGGCATAAGGTTTACAGATGATCCATCATCAACGAAAGTCCGCTTAATGGGATAGTCATTAATGTTACTCTCCACATATAAAGGCTTGTTGTGGTAACGATGTGGAGTGCACATGTCTGCCTCCGTGAACACTATTGCATTCTCATACCCACTGGACATCTTCCCTGTAGGCTTTCCTACCAAGTTACACTCTCCATACTGTTCACCCATAATCTTAACTAGTGACAAAGCTGCTTCCTTTCTTGATTCCTCTGAAAACCCCAACTGATCAAAGTAATGCCTGAAGTTTGGTGTTTTACTAAGGGAGTTGCAATTGAGGACGTAACCATCCCAGCTACTTGTACATCTTCAGCCTGATTACCTGAGAAAGTAGGATTATCATGCTGAGCATGGCTAAAAGTGTTCACATGTCCTCTTACATTCTAGTGGACTAGAAGTGGATTGTTCTGAACTCTAGCATTCCTAATTACTATCTCTCAGAATTGCATCCTCTGATGAAACATTCTACGAAGGTTCCTACACTCCGCAGTTGGATGACCTACCCTCTTGTGAAAATCACAATACCTTGGGTTAGCTTTCTCTTCAGCTGTTAGCGGTCGTGGTAGATATGGAAAATTTATGTTGACATCCCTCATCCACTCTTGGAGGAGGACTTTCACTCTATCTACTGGAACTGGGAATGGAGGTGGAAGATCAACCCCTTCATCCTGTCTCCTTCTTGGGTCATCCCTTCTAGGACGCATGTTGGGTCGCATTGGACCTCTTCTTTCCCTTTCCCTTTCTCTTTCCCTTTCCGCTCCTTGATTGACATTCATTGTAGAGGTATTTTCTTCGCAAGAATCTATTGCTCCCCCTTATCTCATTACAATATTATCTTTTCTCCTTACAGCTTCCACAAGAGTAGCAAAGGTTGGCAGGGGTAGATTCTCCAGATGCTCCCTATACTCATCAAACATCCTCTGTATGCACACCTTCACCAGCTCTTTCTCATCATGTGAGTCTTGGATGTCCAACACCTTCTCCCTAAAGCGTTGGATAAACTCCATAAGATTCTCCCTTGACTTCTGGCGCCCTCTCCCCAAATCATTCAAAGTAACCTTCTCCTGGGTGGAAAAAAACTTTTCATCGAACATCCTACACATATGGCTCCATGAATCCACAGAACCAAGAGTAAGGTTGACATACTAGGTGCATGCTTTCTATGTTAGGGACTTAGAAAATTCTTTTAATTTCAGATCATCATCCAACCCAGCAACCCCTAATGTCTCCACAAATTTCATCACATGCTCACGGGCATCACTAGACTTTCCATTAAACTGCTTGAATTTAGGACTAGTGTAGTCCTTGGGATATGGCTTAACTGCTACCCTGGCCGGGTATGAAAGCTTAAGATCAAACTCAGAGAAACTAAGGTTTTTATTTTTCTGTTCAAGTAACCTCTGAAGTTCCTCCTTGTGACAAAGCCCTAGGCTTCAGTGGGATGTGCCAGTGATGTAGAAGTTCCAGCTTGGGTGTTCGTGATGCCATGATTGCCATTAAGAGTAATCAGGGTGTTGGTGATTAGGGTGTTGGTCAGGCTAAGGGTTTTAGTTGACATAGGGTTGAAAGCCTTAGATGTGTTTTCTTCATTGCCATTTGTGGTAGGGGTGATTCCACCAGCAGTGTTCCCAATTCCATTGTTCACAAGTTGAACTTGGGTGGTAGTAGTATTGGAGGAAGGGTAGATTGAGAAATGGTTTCCATCATCTTTCTATTGTTCTCTTCTAACATTTGCATTCTTTCATTGTTAGCCTTTATCATCTTCATCAGATCTTGAATGTAAGATGGAACTGCTGCACTTTGATCTCCAGCAAAATCTTCCATTTTTTCTTCAGTGAAATAAAGTCAGAAAAATTTTACTAAATGCAATCGCTCCTCCCCAACGGAGTTGCCAAAATGTAGAGGGTGTTTTTGATCGGGTGAGTAAACGTTGCAAACCAGTAAAACGAGATGTCGTAGGGAGATGGCGGAGAGAAAGATTAGAGTAGACCTTGAAGAACAAGTACGGTGGCAGGAGGTGGTGACGAAGGCTGTAAGTGGCTAAGGATGGTGAAGGTTATGGTGGCTGTGATAATTCAGAGATAAAAAACTCACAGAGAATTCTTATCAACTGGAAGTTTATCAAATGGACAAAGATCCCAAATAAAGCATTTGAGCCTTTATTTATAGCCTCTCCATGGAAGTTACCAGGATGAGTTACAAAGATAGTGGACGGTTATTAGGAGCCCACTTACGTGTAAGTAACACCCACCATGGGTAGTGGGAGAGAGAGAGAGGTTACCAAATTAGTAGATAACATGGAAGTTATGTGGAGGTTACACTCGAGTAGTGTTTTGGTGACAGATAGTGAAGAAAGATTACGTGACAGCACGCTTAAGAATGCACTGTCAGTTCAGCGGAAAAAGGGAAGCACTTGTGTTCCAGGGAAAGGTTAAGAAGTGGACTTCTTAACAATCTCCATATCTGAGCCTCCAAGCCATACTCTCCAAGACGTCCCAAAAGTGGAGCAAACCCAAAAATCCTGCCAACCTTCCGGGGTTAGCTCCACAGTCTTCATGTAGTTATGTATTATTGCAGGAAGTTCTGCTTCCAAGAAGTGACGTGCTAAGTGGCGTGCCGAATGACGTGCCAAGAATCGACGTGCCAAGCGACGTGCCAAGAAGCGACGTACCAAGCGACGTGCTAAGTGACGTGCCAAGCGACGTACCAGAAATCGATGTGCCAAGTTACGTGCCAAGAAGCGACGTACCAAGTGACGTGCCAAGTGACGTGCCAAGAAGTGACGTACCAAGTGACGTGCTAAGAGACGTGCCAGGAAGCGACGCTGACAATAAGACTATTACTAAGGTCCGCTGCATATGAGATTTGTGCCTACATGAAATGTTATTGACCAAAAACGAGTGTCTACACCATTTCAAAGATGAAATCTCATTTTGAAAATTTAAGCTACATATTGGCTGTCTGTAAAATTCCCAATCATTTCCACCATCGTGTTGCTTCTCCCTAGTGTTAGTGTAGTATCTTTCACATTTTTATTTTCTCTTTCTTCATAAATTAAGAAAGGTTAATTACATGTGTGGTCATTCAATTAATATTAGTATTTGAATTTGGTCATCCAACTATCAAAATTATCAATTTAGACAATGACATTAAGAACATTAAAAATTTTGGTCACCCAGTCGTTTAAAGAGTAATGGCTGGATGACATGTCTTTAGTTTTATCCAGCTGGCTTTAATAGGGTTAACTACAGATGATATTATTCATTTGGAGAAAAATATTTATATTTTCATAAAAAGCTTTGATACAAATACAATGTTTTCCCGAGAAAAAAAAAAACAGAGAGTTTGAGAAAATTTTAGGGATTTTGAAGGAGGATTAACGTTTTCTAATCCTAATTAAAGATTGCAAATCGACATTTAGGTGCGATCTAGGATTCTTGTTTAGGGTTTATTGTGAATTTACGAGGACTGAAATGTTCAGGCGATTATATTAGGGATTTTTGTCAACAGAGTGCACTCGATTCAAACTTCAACTGGGTTTAGCGTGGAATTGACATAAAACATATTAAGGATTGTAAATAGACAAGCGGAGGCTTCAATTGGCAAGGAATTTTACCATTACATACAATATGAATTACAAACTTATTTTTGATTTTATTGCAACCTATGTTGTATTAAGTTAAGTAGTTGTGCTAGGGGATTCAATTGGCATAAGTGGTTTGTTGTTGTTTATTATGGATTTTGACTTGAGTTTTATTTCTGTTGCTTTTATGTCTGCTATTTTTGCACTTTTTTCATTTGCATTGTTTTTTATGTATCGAATAAGTTATTAAAATAATAATAGTTATTATGCCTGCCCATGTTTGTTTGTTGAGTCGTTCTATGGAGCCATGTTTTTGTCTTGTAATGCTTTATTCTATATTATTTTAAGGCATAACATGTGGGAAGCAGGGATATTGATGTATGTGTATAGAGTCATTAATGTTTAGGTGAGCTTAGCAACAATGTTTTGAAGTTGACTTAAGGTATTTTATAATATTTTCAGAATCGAAATCAAATTATTTTATAACTGTTGTTCATCATGGTGGTCATTTTGTGCATGCCCATACTATGCAATATACTGGCATGAGGGTGATTACTTTGATTTATGTCATGCGGAAGCTATATCTATGCTTAAAATTTATGATATGGTTGAGGAGTTAGGTTTTGTAGGTCCAATGAATGTTATTGAAAAATGTCAGCGGGGGCACTAAGTATTGATAATGTTAAGCCTATGACAATTGATTTTGATGTTGTGAATATGGTTGCTAGTTTGCCTAGAAATTATTACATTCATTTGTACTTGGAGGAAAAGACTGTGTAGATGTTGAGCATGGAGATAATGTAAATGATATGGATGTTGAGCATGAGCCAAGCATAGAAGTAGCTTCTGATATTGATAATGAAACTGAAGTAGAAGTAGAGGTAGGAAAAGGTTGTGACAATGGCATGTTAAATCACTCTGATATTGAGTGAGAGTGATTATGATATTGAAGATGTTGATGATGAAGTGTTTGAGGTTAATATTGACTTGGGAATTGAGAGGAATATGGGTAAAGTTAATGAATCTAAATTTGAAATAGCTGGTGGAGAAGAAAAGTTTAGGGATTTTGAAGATGGCTCTGAATTTGAAAAATCTGACTCTTTGCATATTATACATGAGTCTGATTTTGATGGAGTTAGCACAAGAAATAGATTTCCAGAATTCAAAACTAGGATAGACATGGAAAATCCTTAATTATAGAGAGGGTTATTATTTTGTAATAGGGAAATATTAAAAGAAGCCATAAGGTAGTATGGGAGGAAGAACAGGTGTACTGAGAAAAAATTTATTAGGAATGACAAAAAAAAAAAAAAAAGAGTGAAGGCTATTTGCAAGAAAGGGTGTCCATAGACATTATAGGGATCAAAATTGAATGCAAAAGACCCAATGGACCTTACTTGGCAGATTAAAAAAAAAAGTGTATGAACATAAATGTCTTAAAGACATGAAGAATAGAAATATGACATCTCAGCATTATCTAGAAAAATTATTAACTGATCCAAAGTATTCCATAACCTCCCTTCAACAAGATGTGAAGACAAATTTTGTGATTCATGTTTCATTAAGTAAGTGTAGTAGGGCCAAGCGGAGGACACTTGAAACTACCTTAGGAAATAACAATGAACAATATGCAAAATTTTATGACTATTTGGGGGAGCTTAGGCATACCAATCCAGAAACCACAATAATATGTTTCTAGGACTGTAGGTTATTCCAGAGGATGTATGTTTGTTTACAAGCATGCAAAGATGGGTTTAAAGGTGGATGTAGGCTTGTTATCAGCCTTGATGGTTGTTTCTTGAAGGGTTATTATGGTGGTCAATTACTAACGATAGTGGGGATTGATGCAAATGATTGCATGTATCCTCTAGCTTATGCGACTGGTGAAAGTGAAAACCATTACTCTTGGTATTTATTCATTGATTTGTTGAAAACAGAGTTGAAGATTACAAATTCATATATTTTCTCATTTATGTCAGACGAACAAAAGGTATGAAATCAGCTTTTAACACATGTTTTGCTTTAAGGTTTGGTAATTATCATGGTTGCTAACTACTTGAAGTTGTTTTATAAACTTTCTTTCTAGGGACTTGTGGAACTTTACTTTAAACTGTTTAAGACTATATTGATACATGTGATGACATGGATATGATAGAGGCATTAGGATTGATACCATAAAAGCCAAATTGCCTACACCCTAATGTATTTATTCACTAGAAAGTCCTTTGAGCTTAAATAGGCCTTTTTATTCATAAAACCCATCTACTTGACCCTTCAACTTAGAAAAAACAAATATCTACCCTAATTCTAAAGGATTAGTAAAGCATGCTATGAGACCTTATGTGTTGTTGGAGTTCATGTATGTTGAATTTGATGATTAAAAGAACCAATTTTTGGGATTTCTTGTTATTTATGGGATGTTATTTGGTGGATAATAAGAGTAATTCCAAATATGTGTGCATTGATGTATCATGCATCTCGTTTTTTTTTTTTATAAAAAAAAAGAAGAAAAAAAGAAAAAAAAAGAAGAAAAAAAAAAGGGAAAACAAAAAGAAAGCATGTACATGGTGCATTGGAATTCGATTATGAAGTGTTAGTGGAGTATTACATATTGAGAATGAAGATATGAGCAACAAGATGTTATATGCTCCAAATTTTTGTGCTCTACTAGTTTCTTAGGATTACTTGTGATTTCTTTACCATTTTTCTTTCTACCTTTATCCCATAGCCCCATTACAACCTTGAATAAAGACTTTTTGATTCATGAAGTTGTATGTTCTAAATAGTGGAGAATGGGTGGACAAGCAAGCATATGGTAGAACTGTTTTCATGAGATTGATTGAGTGTAAACACTTTGCCACAATTATATAGAGTGAAAATCATGAGAGTATTCCATGTGAGAAATTGACATTAAGTTTGAATATGCATTATTTTGATTGAGATATATTGTGTTAATGTTGGCTTAACTCAAACCATATACATTCAAGCATGATTATTTGTGAAATTTTCTTTAAACTATTGACTAGTTTATAAGACCTATCCAATGATTTCTCTAATTTACATTGAAAGAATTAGGAGTAATTATTTTTAGTATATTTCAGTTTTTCTTATGTTTTCAATGTTTGTAGGTATCGTCCTAGTAAACCCCCACGAGAGTAAACTCGTGCACTAGGGACACCTAGGGGTTTAAAGGCTTGTGTCACATGCTAAGTGCCACCGTCATTTCATACGAAAGTGGATTAGATTATATTTTCTTACTTTGTTTTTATTTTGTTTTGCTCGAGGACTAGCAAAAGCTAAGTGTGGGGGTATTTGATAAGTTCATAAATTACACATTTTATGCCTTTTCTATTCTTAATTTTCGTTACGTCTTCTGTCCTTATTTTGGTTACTTATGTTATGTTTTTTAATTTCAGGGATATTTAGGAGAATGAAGTGAAAACATGTCAATTAGGATGTTAAAGAGCTTACAAAATAACAATCACAAGATGGAAGACGATGTCGAAATAAAAAAGATCAAATTCTTGGTGCCAAGCAAGAAAGCAGATTTGACATCTGGAGCTTGTTGCTAAGAAAACATGATTTTAAATCTTCATTTAAAGAAACTTCTCACTTGACTTTTGAAGCTGATTTGAAGAGCTTTCCAACGAAATATTACTCTTCAAAAACGAATAAGAATTGGTTATCCAAATCGATTGAGGAAGTGCGAGAAGATGCAGCAGCACAAAGTGGCAGGCCGAGAGCCCGGTGCCACGGCGCCCAAAACCATTCCCATGTCAAGATCCCAGTGCCGCGGCATCGAGAGACTTTTCTTAAACACAATTTTGAATCCCCAATGTCACTTGTGCGGGAAGAAACAGTTCTCAGGGTTTTAAAGCTCTATAAAAAGCATATTTTGAGACACAAATTAGACATCTTTTGAGGAGTCTTAAAGAAAAAAATAAGGAGAATAAGAAGAGGAGATCAAGAGGATAAAAAAAAGAGGAGATCAAGAGGAAGAAGAAGGAGATTGCAACTAGCCGTCATAAAAGAGTTTTTTTTTTCTTTTCTTTTCTTCTACTTTCTTTCTTACTTTAATTTTTTTATGAATATATTATTGAAGACTTCAAGTATTTGTAACTAAATTCTTCTTGTGGTTAAGGGTGATTTCAAATCCCTAGACATGCTTGTTAGTTAATAAATTCAGATTGCTTTCAACTCTCTTTTGAATTTGTTATATTCTACTTATTGCATGTCATAAATTGTTATATTGTTTATTTAGGTGGCCAGCTAGATGAATGTTTTAGTGATTTGATTGCTAGTTTAGTGTTTTGATCTGTAATTGTCAAGATTCCTAAACATAAGTAGCAAATTGTTATCAATGATTATGGGATATTTTCGTTCGATACAGTGTAGAGTATGGCTCAAGTTAAATAAACCGAGCTTATGTGTTTATTGCTTGATATAACCAATCTTTCTAGATTGAATGCTTTTATTGAATTAAATTTAGAGAGCTTATTCTAGGTTGTTCATTGGAAAGAGATTGAGTAAAGCTCTTGTTTTTTTTTCTCAACGATAAAGTAAGGAAAGATCGAGACAATTGAGCCTGTGTATTGTTTGTAGGGTTATTAAATTTAGAAGAGAGAGTGAAAGATAATTCTATTATTGACTATATTTCATGTTTAGTAGTGGCGAATGATTCCTTAACCATAATTTTCATTATTATTCTTATTTGATAGATTTAAATTTTTATTTTCTTTAAATCTTATTTTAATTTTAAGTTTTCTTATTTTCTTTACATCTTAAAACAATCCCCCCAAAGTTTAGTCTAGGTGTTTAGTCATAGTAGAATAGAATCAATAACATATAAATTAAGAACAATCTCTGTAGATTCGACCCTTATGGAAGGATTTAATAGATACATTTTTTTGTGTATCACTGGCCTAAACATGCTGGTGGTCCATCAAACCAGCATGTGGTATACCTTGAGTTGCAGACATGTTCATGCAGAAAATGGGATCTCACAGGCATCCTACGTATACATGTGTTAGTGATGCTCATGAATGATTAAAGAATTGGAAACCATGTCAACCCCTACTACAACAAGAGTACACAACTAAAGATATATTCTAACTACATTAGCATTGTGAGGGGTTAGAGTCCTAAGGAAAGTTGTGAGCCCATACTAACACCAGTAATAAGAAGGCCTCATAAAAATAGGAGAAAAAAGCATATGTAACCCAACTGCTACTGCTAAAGTGAGCAAGAAAGGAGTACAACTGATCTATAGCAAATGTGATAAACCACGGCACAATGTCAGAACATGTAAGGGAGAAGTTGGTGGTAATAGTAGACTTAATCTAGCTGCTATAGTAAGGATTTATATGGCAACAGTTGGATCTGCTAGTCAACAGAGTAAACAAATAACCAAGTTGCATGGAAGTGTTCTTAAAAATATTTTAAGTTGATGTAATGATTGTAGAAACCTAATTTTGTCCGAACCACTAAAATAGGTATGTTTTCTTCCTAAACTGTTGCTTCAAAATGCAAAAGACTTTTCTCATCCTGCAGGTGGTACTCCGTGACTTAGTTCAAGAAAGCAGACAGAAAAAGTCAAACTTGAAAAAGTCAACCCTAGAAAAGTAAACCCCTAAAAGTCAACTACTAAAAAAGTCAATCCACTTTCAAAATCAAGATTTGAAGTTCAATTGAAAGATGGTGAAAGAATTTTCATAATCCGAGGTCTACATTGAAAGATATGGAGGTTGGAAGTTAGGTTACGAAATTTCAGTAGAAAGGAAACCCTAATTCGAGAAACTTGGGGAAAAGTGCTTGAACGATCAAATTGTTCGAAATTGAAGGTCCCAAATGAGATAAGCACTGACTATGGGTAATGGAGAAGCTACTTGAAAGAAAAACTGAAAGAAAAGTCAATTCGGAAGAAAACCGAGAATTAGGATTTTTGGTGGATTTCGGTGAAATTTAGAAGAATTACAGATTTGGCCCGATTCAGTAAGACTAAATCCCCTAATTGATGAGGAGTGATTAAACAAGGATAGCCCAAGGCTCAGTTTGCAAAATGGCCAAATCCCGGGTCCACTATGTAGAAATTTAGAAGGATAAATCTTGAAAAAATAGTAAATGAGCTCCAAAAATTCTGAAAATTTGTAGATCTCATTCTTAAATTATTTGGAAGAGATAGGCGAAAGAAAATCTGAATTCGGAGTTCGTTTGCAAAATGGCCAAATCTCGGATCCTCTATGCAAAAATTCAAGCAGATAAATCCCAAAAAAAAAGCAAATGAGCTCTAAAAATTATGAAAACTTTCATATAACACTTTTAAATTATTTGGAAGAGATTGGTGAAAAAAATCTAGATTTGGAGCTCGTTTAAAATTGGTGAAAGTTCAGGTGCATAAAAGGGCAATTTTGGAAGAAAAAATCCAAATAAATAGCAAATGGACTCGAAAAATTTTGAAAACTATCAGAATTCAATTTTTTATTATTTTTGAAGTATTGAAGAAAGAAAATTTAAATTTGGAGTCCATTTGCTATTTATTTAGGTTCGGGGGTCAAAAAAATTATTTTATCAAAGAAACCGAAAAGGGCAAATTTGTAATTAATAAAAATATGAAAGAAGAAGGAATTGCTGGGATTTTACCTCCTTTGATCAGCCAGTATAGAAGAAAAGAAGGAAGCTTGATCAATTTAATTCCTTAGTCACTAGCAAGCTCACATGCTACAACTAGTACATTGTAAATGGTCCCCCATTCATCTAGTGGCTTAGGTGCCTTGTAGAAAAGTTGAATGCACCATCCAATGGACAAGTTTAAATGCCAAGATGACATTTTTATTTGTCATGAAAGAACCTTCATCTAATGGCCAAGAATGGAAGAAAAAAGATGAGCACAATTCATCCAAAGGTAGGCATCCATTTGGCCAAGCAGGGGAGTGCATGGGATTGTCTCTTTTCATCCAATGGCTTAGGCCATCTACAAGGGCTGAGTACACATGTTAAGGGCTGGATTAATCTACAAGATGTCATTTTTATGTTGTCCTCATCCAATGACCAAGAATGAAATAGCACAACTCATCCAAGGGTAGGCACTCAAAGGGGCAAGCAAAGGAGTGCATGGGATTGGTCCTCTTTTTCATCTAAGGGCTGAGGTTATTACAAGGGCTGAGTACACATCTTAAGGGCTACTATCAATTGGCAAGATGACATTTTTATGTTGTCATGAAAATATCTTAATCTAAGGGACAAGATTGGAGGAGAAAAAATGCAAAAATCCATCCTATGGGGGAGGGGCCATTCGGCCAAGGCTAAGAGAGGAGGGGGGAATAATTTTATTTTTCGTTAAGTGGCTCAGCATTTGAGAGGGGAATTCAGTAGCTAAGGGAGAAAAGAAAAGGTTTTTGAAAAAAGAAAGAAATCTTTTGTTAAGGTAGCCATTCTACCATTGCTACTTCATTTTTTGCTCTTCTTCCTCATGCTTTATTTCTTGTTTTCCATGTGTTTTCCTACCATTTTTTTTACATCTTTCTTATTGTTCTTGCTTTTCAAAAAATAAATAAAATAATGTTTAGGCTTCATGATCTTGATGAAAATCAAGTGATAATGGTTAGGGTGGGCTTTGTCCAATATACCAACCATGGAGCTCATCTCCATATTTTTTTTAACTTATTTATTTTTTTATGATTTTGAGATTGAAAAGGCTTCATGACCTTGATGAAAATCAAGAGATAATGGTTAGGGGGGCTTTTTCCAATGTACCAACCATGGAGCTCATCTCTTTGTTATTCATTTGCCTACTTTAACTTGCTTATTTCTATTATTATTTATCTTTATGTATATTTATATTCTTGCTAACCATCTTGTTCTTTTGACATATGTCATATTTTTGCATCTTGGGGCTATTGTCATATAGTTTAGGCCATTTCCATTTTTCATATCATCTTCTATAGCATTTAGTTAGGTCATTTTACATGACATTTCTCACAACACTTTGGTTCCTAGGCCATTCGACCATGTGTGTTTTCTCTAAGCTTTAGGTCATTTTTCATATGCTATGATATTTTTCCATGACATTTAGACATTAGGCCATTTTCATATGCCATGTCATTTCCCATGTCATTTAGGCACTTGGCCATTTTCATTATTTCATGTCATTTGCCATGTCATTCAGACAATAGTTCATGCATGTTAAGTTAGGATAGCATTTATTGCCATGCAAACTCATGCTAGGCATTTAGGTTATTTATGCCATGCATTTTCCATATCACTTAGGGTTTAAACCATGCATTTCATGCATTCACTTTGCTGTATTTTCATGCATTTCATGTCATGCCACATGATTTATGACATAGGCCAATCAATGGCTCAAAGTCATGCTCACTTGAGCATACTTGTGGAGAATTACAGAGTTGTCAAATTAATTATTCTACCTTTGTATTTTTTTTTACTTAGCCAATTTTTGTCTAACTTTTTAAAAGTGTTAGCTACTGTTTGTTGGTCTTTAGGAGAGTCTCTAACATTTTTACATTGATTTTTAAATGATTTTATTAAAGGCAAGAAAATGTGTTTTGGCAAAACAGTTTTTCATCCAGTACTTGTACTTTCTCGATTTTTCTGGGCAGGCATCTTTAATCAAAACATTAAGCCAATTTTTTATCATGTAGTTTTACATGTTCTAAGTCTCCTGTATTTGTTTTAGATTTTTTTTTTAATTTTTAAAAATAGGTTAAAAAATCGTGTATCAAAACGGGACAGTAGAGGCAGATTTGAATTCAAAAGAAAAACAATTGTTAAATTTGGCTAAGGCATTTAGAGGGGGTTGGTTAGAAGCTTTAGCTACTGTCTTAGGATAGTTTCTAAGTCTTTTTAAACTTTAAAAATAATTTTATAAATCTCGGGTTAAGGGTGATCAAGTCCGGGATTTTAAACTTAGGAAATTAGTGCAATTTTAAAAGGGTTTGGCTAAGGTTTTTTTTTAATTCAAATTTTTCTTCAAAATTGTTTTCAAACAATCACAAAGTTTTTTTTTTTATTTTAGAAAACTTAATTTGACATATTCTCCTAAGATATCCGGATATGCATTGCATTTTCCATGTTCATGCATTTTATTTAATATGTGATTTTTGCTATGATATTTTCCATGGTATTATTATTATTTTGATTTACATTTTATGATGTTATATTGTTTTCCATATGGTTTTGAATATTTCATGCTATCCTATACTTTTTATTTAGTTATTTATTGTTGTCACATTATTTAGCATACACTATGTTTATGCGTTTATTATTTTATTTTCATGCATATTCCATGATAGCATTATGTTATGTTTCATGTCATTTCATGTCACTTAGATCATATTCCATGTCATTTAGGTTATATATTAAAATTGCCATGTCATTTAAATCATTTTATTTCATTTAGAATATACCATGATACTTAGGATTTTTCATTTCATCTAGAATATACTATGCCATTTAAATTATGTCATATCATTTAGGTTGCATTATATTATCTAGATTTTGCTGTCATTTTATTTATGTCACACATGTTCATATTCATTTTTCTTAAAATGTTTTTTTTTTAAGATAATGATTTTCAATAAAAAAAATAAAGATATTCCCGAGTTAAAATAATTCATGAGTTCTCTATCGGTTTGCTGGAGGAAATATCATCAATTATCATTAATAAATGAATATCTTTCTTTCAAAAAATGAGAATGATTAAGAAAGTTTTTCAAATAAATAAAAATTTATATATTTTGCCAATTTTGTCGGGGAATATAGGAAAATTTTGAATTAATAAATTTCGGATCATTTTCAATTCAAAATGGACTTATTTTTCTTTAAATTGGGAATTAACTTGAAATACTAAATTAAAAATCGAATTTTTATTGAGACTTGAGATAACACATGATTAATAAGGTACCATTTTATACGGGCTTTGTGGGGGTGTTAATCATTCCCCGCACGTAACCGAGTCCCGAACCCGATTATTCGATTTTCTATGGTTTATAATGCAGACTTGGAATTGATTTTTGAAAATGTTTTAATTAATTTTAAAATGTTTTATAAAACCGGTTTTAATAGGTGGCCGATCACACCTAGCTAAAAAATATTGGTGGCGACTCCATATCCTTTTCAAAGTCATTTTCAAAACCTTCATTTTAAGAGGAATTAAGTCGACTTTTTCTCGATTTTTTTTTAATGTCACGCTTAACGAATATAAAGTCTCGCGATGACACTTGTTATTTTTTTAGGTTGCGACAATGATCATAGGTTGCTGCAACTTATACTAGATTGTATTATTATGTTTATTATATAGGTTAGGAAATTTTGTGGGAAAACTAACCAAGAGGTTGCTGCAACTACAAAGGTAAAAAAATCTAATTCACTTTTTTTATTCTTTGAACTGAAGTTTCTTTAATCCCATTCCTTGATCTGTTTACAGAATCCAACTCCAACTGTCCCACCTAGGCAGCAGGTTCAACCACCTGAAATGACTGTTAGATGGATGCCTGATGTAAGTTTTAATACATATTGTGGAATTGAGTCATGATGTTTAATGATTTCAACTACTTAAGGTTTTTTCCTGGGCAATGATGCACAGGGCTCCAGTCAAACAATTTCTACTCAACATAACATTGTCATTGAATCTGTTGGACAAGGCCATCAAGGTAATCAATAGCAGAAGCATAGAGGAAGGCAAGTGCAACCTAGGTATTTGGGTGCCCAAGCTCAAGCTAGCAAAAAGAAGCTATCTGAGTCTTCTATCAATGGTCAACAACTGAAAGGAGTAAAAAAAAAGACCATCAAGAGTTGCAACTACAAGGCCATCTCCATAAGAGTGAATGCTATCTAATTTTGAAACCTTTTTATTTTTTTGTACATTTAAGTTGATTGTCCACATGTAAAGTTGTAATTAGGTGGTTTTAGGTCATTACATGTAAACGAACACTTTTGTATACCAACTTCAATTGGTTTTAGGTCATTAGGTGGTTTCACCTCATTTCATGTTAATGAACACTTTTGTATACCAGCTTCAATTGGTTTTAGGTCATTAGGTTAGGCATGTAAAATGTCAGAAACTGCTATTGTTAGGCTTGTTTAGTAGCTTTTGACATTTTGTTTGTTGACAACCTTGTGATGATATTACATATTTTGAGATATTGGCATTATTCTTTTTCTTGATGATATTATATATTTTGAAATGAGATTATTAATTACCAAAAAGATTATTACATACAAATTAAGAGTTGCAGGACAAAATATAAATATAAATATAAATATCTATTAATTATGGAGCAATATTTTTTTACAAAATTAAGAGTTGCAGCCCTAAATAACCATATAAAATTAACTCCAAGTCGCAACACATAATTACTATAAGCCCTAAACCAGCATACAAAATGCAATATATTGGCAACTAAACCTATTTTCAGTGCATAAATCATAGAAATATCAAACAACAAACCAAACTAATAACCCAAACAACTCGCCCATTCTTTTTTTGCCTTTCCATTGTTCTAATTTTTCTTAATAGGTTGCACGAGGACTCATAGGTGGATCATACCAGTTAAAGAAACGACATGCAATAGAAAACCCATACTTTTTGCAGCCAAAAAATCTTGTTCCCGAATTGTCATTTGACCAAGAAGTTCTTAACCAGCTGGCGATCCACAATAGCAAAAAGGAATACATTAGGTATGTCCATGTCCCTCTTCATTGCTTTCCATCTGCAATAATTCTTCAATTGGTACTTTTTTCTTCCACCAAGTTCTTTTTGCACTCTATTTTCTTCTTCTTCTCTGCTTATCTTCTTCTTTACTTCTCTTCTTCTTTGTTTCTCTTCGTTGTTTTCTTTTTTTCTTCCTTGAACAACAACACAGATTTATTTTTAGGTGAGCTTAGCCTTTTTCATTTTAGCAGTTTCTTTTCCCTCTCCCAAATACCCTTTCCATTTTCTCCATTTATTTCCCCAAATGAATGATACCAACTATTGTTAACCCTATTAATGCCAGCTGGACATTCCAACTGGATAAAACTAAAGACACGTCATTCAGTCGTTACTCGTTAAACGGTTGGGTGACCAAAATTTTTAATGTTCTTAATGTCGGTGCCTAAATTTATAATTCTGATAGTTGGGTGACCAAATTCAAATACTGATAATAGTTGAGTGACCACCCATTTAATTAACCCAATTAAAAATGAGAATTTATTTCATGTATCGTCAGTGAAGTTTTTATACTTCATAAACGAAGTTAGCAAGATGACACATACGACTTAAGGTATATTAAAAATAAAAATAAAAAAATTATTAAAAAAAGTAGGACATGTGATAGTTTCATAATCCCGTTTGTGAAATTAAAAATTCCATCGCCAGTATATCAAAAATGAATTTAACCTGAAATATGTCCGAAAAAGATGTTTTGTCTTAGTGATTAGTGGTAAGCATGAGGAGTTCTAATCCTACGAATTTGATTTAGTGAGAGTTATCACAAAATTTTGATATGGTTCAACTATAATTACAAATTATTAACTCATAATAGATCAATATTATTTAAATACTTTAAATGAGCAAATCTGACTTATATCTTGTAAAAATTTAATAGATTCAAAATTGATTTTATATTCCGTAACTTAATCTCAAAAATAAATCACGTTTAAATGAATCCTTAATCTACTTTAAAATTATTAGTGGTGCATAAAATAATAATTCAAATAAAAATGACTAATTTTCTAAATTAAAACTTGACATTCATCATTTTCAAAGTTTTTTCCTTAATTTTTAGGAAAACATCAAATACTACTCCTTGATCGTGGTCATTGGGTTATGACAATTGCTTTTTCTCATTTTGTTGTTGTTGTGTTTTTTTCCCTTTTCTAGTATCATTTTACTTCCTTGAGCTTTCCTCCTCTATCTAAGAGAATTCACTTATTTTTTGTTAATGAGATTGAAATCCAAATTCTTTCTTTAAATCCAAATCCAAATTTTCAAATATGCTTGTTCATGGACCGGGTCAGGTTGGACCCAGACAAGATACTAACACATTTTATGTCTACCCAGACCTGACTCGATCCAAAATATGGATCACATTATGTGAGCAGGCTCGGCTCTAATTGTTAAAGGGGTACCTAGGCCCGGCTCGGCCCGCCCAAATTTTTTGTGAAAGCATATCTGAAAACAAAGGCAAAGTAAAGGAAAAGACAAAGTCAGATGATTTGAACTTTGGGAGTTCGAAATGAAACTGTAGAAAGAAGGTAAAGAATGCAAGGAAAAGAAAAGAAAAGAGAAGAAATCTGACCTTGGATTTGTGAAATCGAGCCTTGTAAATAACAAACCCAGAGCTTGTGAACGATGATTCGTGTTCGATTGAGGCTAGTAATTTCGGTTAAGGAATCAAAAGGAGAGCGAGAAGGAAGGAACGAAAACACGGACAAGGTTCAAGTCTTTACTTTTGGGTGTCTTCTTAAAGACAAATATATATAATTATATTATAAAATATAAATATAATATTCGGGCCGAGCCGAGCTGGGCCTAGCCATGCCCGAGCTTAAAATTCTTTATCTAAGGCTTAGCCCATTTAGAAAATGGGCTTTTTGTTTTATCCAAGCCCATTTTTCGGGCCTAACATTTTTGTCCAAGTCCTAATATCAAGTGTACCTTTGGCTTGGGCGGCTAGCCTGGCCCATGAACATGTCTATTTCCAAATATCAAATACCTACCAAATTACCAAATGTCAAATGTTTCAATTCAAGAGTTTTTTCCTTAACCTTTGAGAAAATATCAAATACCTACCGGTTGGCCATGGTCAATGGGTAATGGCAATTATTTTTCCGAACAAATTTCTTCTACCCCTTTTTGGTGCCTCTTTTGGTGCCCCTCCAATAGTTTTTTAACACGTGTTTATAAACAGTTAATTAACTGAACACATGACAGGATTGTAATGAAAGGGCACCTAAAGAGGCAGGGAATAGGGGCAGAGGATATCTATTATTGTTTTTCCTCCCCTTTTCAATTAATTTCTTTCTTTCTTGTAGTTCTGTTTCCATTTAAACTTCCCTAATAAGATTTCCTCCATGATACTTAAAAGTGTCCAATGCAAATCAAAGATCAAACACAACAACTGAAAATAAAAAGAACAGAGAGAAATTCAATAATGCATCTCTAAGATCTAAAAAGAATAAAAAACTTAGAATTCTCCTCTATTTCCATCTTAAGCCACCAAACTAGACCTGCCAATTCGTATATTCGTTTCGTGTTCGTGTATTTTTTCGTGTCATAATCGTATTTAAGGTTTTTATATTAATATAAATTTTGACATGCTAATAATTTGTGTTAGATTTTGTCACATTCGTGTATTCGTGTCATGTCCATATTTCTTTTTCTTGTCGTGTTTTAGTTATTTTTCTTGTGTCGTGTAATCATATCGTGTCCAATATTATCAGGTCTACACCAAACTCTAATCTCAAGAGATATTGACAAAAAACACGGTTCGCTTCTCTTTATTAATTAATAACTTCAAAGAGAAAAAGCAAAGCTGACTGGCTTCAAAGAGAAAAAACAAAGCTGACTGGCTTTTGGAACTTCCTTTGACAAGCTATTAAGTACTTTGATTGGATGTGGAATACCATATGAATCCATAAGTAGAGTCAATACTAGAAGTGGCTTGACTTATATTGTTAGCTAGATTGCATAGTTTATCAATTTGACTAGATAATTTTGCAACTCCTCTAATTGACTTTAATAACTTTTTTTACTAGTCTTAGGACGAGAAGATCTGGCTCAATGGATTTTGTTTTTGATGTAGTGGTCGCACATGTTCTTGAGGCTCAGATTAAAGTTAAGGAGTTTGGTTATTTCCATCCAAGTCATATGCTACTTGACTTGACATGTGAATATCATTCATTGCAACTCTTTCTGCACGTTCTTCAAGTGCCTTATTATCATCCTCAGATAAATCACTGAGGCGTATACTTGAAAAAGTGTTCATGCTTTGTCACTTGTGGCAACTATTCCTATGAACATTTGGTCCAACTTGCCTTCTAGTTCAGGATCAATACCTGTAATTTAGAATTTCTGAGCATCGGGCACAACCTACACATAAATTGATGGTATAGTAAAGTAAAGATAAATAAATAAGAAAAGTTTGATTTTAAGAATTATTAATTTACCTTTATCTCTTACTCTTTCACCATTCTTTTGAGGCATCAACTGTTCCTTTTATAGGATTTCACCCAAACCAATATCTTTCCCTTTAAGCTTTTTCCATGCCTTCCATTCTTTCTTCAATAAATCTCACCTATTCTTGATCTGTTTCTGTGAATAAGCTTTGCCCGTATCATTTTCGAATTTGGAAAATAATCTTAGCAATCCTTCTCTTTGAAATGAGTACCAGGTCTATTGCAATTAAATATTTCTTTAATACAACAGAATATTAGTGTCAACCTCCTATCCCATACAGCTCCTATGCCATACAGCGTTTGTCTTCTCACTTTCGAATATTTCAGTTGCTTCAACAATCTTAATTTTTTTCATCTATCATATATAATATGTTTTAAAATATTAGAAAAAAAAATCAATATTAGAGTAGACAATAAATAAATATACTTAATTGAGGTCTAAGTTTGAATTATGGTCTAAGTAGACAAGCAAAGTTGAGGTCTAAGTTTAAATTGTGTTTATACTTAATATAAAACGAAAACAAAAAATATATATCATTTTGTAACATTATGCGAAGATACTTTTGATTGTTAAAATGGTGTCAATGTTATGCTTCTGTTTCGCTCTCTGACAAGGACCAAGGATGCTTTACAAGACGATGTTTTAAAGATCCTTACAATAAGTTCTAATAAAACAAATTTGGTTTACTCTTTAATATTCTCATATTTACTTATTTACCTACCAGTGAATGAATTTACTTTATTTCTTACTTCCACATGACTTCTACAGGCAATTATATCAAAAGATGGTCACTTCCTTGAGGCCCCTATTTCTGGTAAGCAGCCTGCAGAAACTGATCAACTAGTGATTCTAGTTGCTGAGAAAGGTAAATCGGTGGACCTCATTTCTAGAAACAAACTCAAGTGGGATTTTGTGATTGAAAATGTATGAGCAAGATAAAGGAGACTCAAGGTTGTTGTCGACTGTTCAGAAAAATGTGCTCACTTAACTGAATTTATTGTGTGTTTAAAGAATATATGATTTTAACAGTTGAACTTGCTTCAACCTTTCTATACAAAGACTTGGAAGCCATTTTTGTATCCAAGTGATGCCTATACATCCCCAAAAGAGTAAGAAATCTTGAGTTTATGCAGAGTGTCTAACCTTCAGCTGAGAAATGTATAGCTGAGACAACCATCTCTTGAAACTATTCAAATATTGGTAATTCAAAATTGGTCGATTGTTCCAATTATAGCTTTTTAGGAATAATTTCATGTTCATGGCTCCTTGAGGCTTGTGCGCAGACACAAATGCCAATTCGTTTAGTTTTGTCATTTTATGGATATTGAAGTTCTAGTAATCTAATTCTATTGATTGATTGTAATGTTTTGAATTTGCTTATGTTTTCAAGATGGTAATAAAAGCAATGTTATTCTTAAAAAAAGAAAAAAAAAAAAAAAAAAAAAAAAGGAATTTCCCCTTCGACAATTTTGCAAATAAATAAAGAAAAGAAAATAAGATGACAGAAAAGGAAAAAGAAAATGAATTGCTAGTTAAACCTGGAAGTGGGACTTTGGAAAGAGATGATCTTAAATTCGAACTTTTAATTCCCTTTAAGCTGATGATCTTTAAGTGCACATAACCTACCTAGTCTCACACTCAGCTAACCGTCCCAATTTTCCTTTTGTCTCTTTTTCTTGCAGAAGCTGGCCAGGTGGTGCAGCCATTTGCTGCCACCAGTTGTGCATATAAATGGACATTGAGACACCTGGTTTCAGCATTGGCTCTACACTGCTACACTTTTATATAAAAATATAGCCAAGTGTTCGGTGTTTGTATCTCAAGCAAAAATACCATAGAGCAAAAAAAAGTAGTCTAGAAATGGCACTAAAGAAGGTCGAGGAGATTGTTTTCTCCAATCCTGTTGTGGTCTTCAGGTACTATATCTTCGTTTTAGCCCTCAAAGGAAAAGAAATAAAGAAAATTTGACCATTATATTTTTGTGAGACTTTAATACAAAAATTTCATTATTACTAATTTTTTTTTTTTTTTATGTTAATTCTTTGCAGTAAAACATATTGTGATTATAGCAAGAGGGTTAAACAGTTATTCACAGAACTTGGAGCAGTTTACAAGGACATTGAAATAGATGAAGCAAGTAAGAAGCTAGAGTATATATTCAACATTTTCCTTTTTCATTTGTATGTTCTAATTGTTGCAAAACATTTTCTGAGGAAATTGTGTATATTTGGAAGGTGATGGACGTGAAATACAACGAGCTCTAGCTGAGTGGAGTGGCCAGGGGACAGTGCCTAACGTGTTCGTTGCAGGAAAGCACATTGGTGGCTCTGACTGTAAGCCCAAACTCTTCTTCTGCCCTTTTAACAATATATCTACCTAAATTGGTTTCCAACATGAAATGAAGTTTTTGGGCTTATTTTTCCATTGAAGCTGTGGTGGCTAAGTATCAAACTGGTGAGCTTCTGACCCTTCTCGTTGCTGCTGGTGCCATTCCCAACATGCAACTGTAAATTGCTGTTGAGACTTGAGAGCAAAGTCTACTGAATATTGAAGCTCCACATACATTATCAATCCATCTAGAGTAGAGAAGACATGAACCTTTTATTTATGTTGGCTAAATTGAACTTCTACCCATATTATCAATGTATTAATTTATAGTAGAGACACGGAAATGATGATGGTGCTTTAATATAATTATCTAAATTTTTATAGTATGAAATTATCAAAGTTTGTCTAATTTATTATGTTGAATTTATTTTGATTTCTTCCTTTACAAAAAAAAGAAATTTAATAATTAGCAATAAAAATTTTATGTAATGTTATAAATATAAATATTGTCAAGTATTTGCAATATTGAGTAACATTTTGCAAAAGTATTTGCAACAATTTAGGTGTATGTAACATAAACTTTTTGAGAATAATTTATATTATGATATATTTAAAAAGTGAGATTTTTAGGCACCAATAAAATAATGACACATCATATTTTTTGACAAATATGTAATTGTTATTATATACTCATCCTCACCTCACCAAATATACGCTGTAATTCAATTTAACTCTAATGAATTTATTTAAAAATTATTAATTAATTAAAATAAATGAAAATTGAGTAAATTTAAATGTAATTTATTAAAACTCGTAAACTTGACTTAGGGTTTATCTGGAAAAAAAAATCATAAGTTAATTAGAGTATATCTTATTATGTTTTAATAGAATCATAAACAAACATAACAAAATTAGACAGATAAAAATTTTAATACAATTTTACATCTAATTAGATCGTCAATTGTTTTTTTTTTTTTTAATTTCAATTGTTTTTTTTAAATTTTATGTGTTTTTTAATTTTTATCGTTGATTAGAGTTAAAAAGTAAATAAATTGATTTAATGAAAATTGATTCAGTAAGAATGAGTATATAATAACAATTACATGTCATTAAAAAAATATGATGTGTCATTATTTTATTGGTGCCTAAAAATTCCATATTTTAGTATAATCCTAATATAAGTTATTCTCAAAAAATTTTATATTGCAAAAAAAATAAAAAGTTTTTGGTAACAAATATAGGTAAATTTATTAAGATATTGCTAAAAAAAAAATTATCAAAGTACCTATTTTCAAATTATATACAAAAATACGCTGATTTTAAAATCAGTTGGAAAGTCGCCATATGATATGGTGACTTCTCAACTAAAAATTTTATTTTTTAAAAAAATTCTGTTCAGAAGTCGCTATATGATATAACGACTTCCGAGCTTTAAATTGTTTAAAAAAAATAAATTTGCACTTGGAAGTCGCCATATGATATGGCGACTTCCAAGTACATTTTGTTAATATTTTTTTTAATATTGTTGGGAAGTCGGCATATGATATGGCGACTTTTCAACACCATTTTTTTAAAATTTTTATATTTTGTAATTAAAGTATTATTTTTTTTAAAAAGTAATTTTTTAAAATTATTTTAAAAGCCTGAATAATATTTTTTATATATAATTAATTAATTGTTTATATATATAAAATAATAAAATATATATAAAGATAAATAATATTTTTAAATTATTTTACTGTTTTAAAACGGTAAAAAAATTAACTTTTAAATTTAATTTTATAAAATTTAAGTTTTAAAAATTTCATTAAAACTAGTTTTAATCCGAATTTTAAGCCTTAATTAGAAGGTTTCACCAGGAAAGTTCATTGAATTTTCTCCACCGACAAATACATTTGTCTTCCCTAAGGACGCAATGTAAAAAGAAAAGAAAGAAAGTAGAGTGCTTCAAAACAATACTCTTTTCGTATAATAATTGAGTGAGTGAACTACATGCAAATCCTAAAAAGTACTACATCTGCTATTTAAAGTTGAAGTAGAGTGTTTCAAAACAATACTCTTTTCGTATAATAATTGAGTGAACTACATGCAAATCCTATTAAGTACTACATCTGCTATTTAAAGCTGGTGTCACAGTGTTTCATTTCTTGCTTTCTGCCATGGAAATGAAAAGAAAAAAAAAAAAGACTAGTAATAATTAAACTAAAAAAATAAAGTTATGCTTTAGATTTTAGCTATGACACTCATTTGGGTTGCACAACTTCAAAACATTAAGAAAAAAAAAAATCAATATGTAAATTGATTTTCGAATTATACATCTTTTTATGATTTGATATTTAAAAAAAAAATAATCATAATTGGATATTTAAATTTTATTTCTATCAAACAAGTTAACTCAATAGGCTACCACAGTTATATAAAATATTGATATGACTTAATTGACAAATACTAAGTCGTCACGTGTCAGATCAATGTCACGTTTGCATTTAAAAAAATATTTGATTTGATAAGTGACGACTTAATATTGATCAATTATATCACGTCAGCATTTTATGTAATAACGTTAATCCATTAAAATAATTCATTGATCGAATACAAATTCAGGTATCTTGAATTTTTTTTTAATATCAAATTATTAAAAATATATAATTTGAGACCATTTACGTACTAAACCAAAAAATTAACACAGAAACAAGTTTGCTGAAAGTAGATTTCAAGTGTAAGTGACACTTTGTCCATATAAAAGCTAACATTCCAACCAAAAAAACAATGAAAAAAGTTAAAAGGGCTTTCAAATCCCAACTTGACTTAAAGGCATTATTGCCCAACGGGAAAATCTATGAACCATTACCAACTTGCCTCGTGGAAAGTTCTCATGAAAACTGAAAACACAGACAGGAAACAAAACCGGCAGTTGCAGCAGGCCGTGCGGGTTTTAGGTTTGGGGGAGAAGTCACCTTCGACCCTTTCCTTTCTGACATTCTAACCCTTGCAACTGCAAATACCCCATTTTTATATTGTTTTTCAGCTTGATTTTCTCATGTTGCACCTTTATTTTTCCCTGGATTTCCCTCTTCTGTCTCCTTCCCAAGGCTCCGGCTTTATTTATACGAAGCCTACAAAAGGTAGAATTTTTTCTATATATATAAATCTTTTTTTTCTCCCAGATAATTGTGTTTATTATGTAAAACCCAGAAAAGATATCACCTTGGTTGTTGGTTTATGATGCAAGCAAGGTTGTTGGTAGTTAAGTTGGTTAGGAGAGTCAGAATAATGGATACTCGTTGACGTGTTGAAGGGCCAGTAGCTATTCAGCCCATCAGAGTTTCAAGTCAGAGTCCAGGTCCATTAGTGTTATTACCGTTGTTGTTTACTGTTGCTTTCTTTTTTACAAATTCTGTTAGTGGCAAGGGTGCCGAGATTCTCGGAGGAGGAAATGCATATATTGAATGATAAATAGTGAAAATGTATGAGGGTTTTCATAACAGAATACTCTCCCTTCTAGTGTTCTCTCTTCTTTCTATTTTCTCTCTTTTTTCTGTGTGTTCTTTCCTCCTTCAACTATTTTGCAGGTTTCTTCTTCCCTGCTTCAGTCAATCTCCTCGCTGAATCTTCCATATCGTGAAGGTCCCGCATCAAAGGTATCAGAGCCTTCGACTTGGCACAATGGTAGAGGGCATTACCATACAGACCTCCATAAAGAAATCACCCAAGTCCAGCAGGAGCTCACACGGACCCAATCTGAGGTTCAACATTTGGATAAGAAATTTGAAAAGAAGTTTGATGGCTTCCGCATAGAGTTGAAGTTAGAGCTTAAGAATTTTTTTGAGCTTCTAACGAACAAGGGATTCCAGAGAGAGGCTTCTTCTCCTTCAGGATCTTCAGACCCTTTCAAGGGTAAATCCCAGCAAGAAGAAATGGGACTGCTCTTGACCCTAGCACGCCCAGCCTACCATGAGCAGGGCTCTCATCGTTCCTTCAAATGGGAATACCCCAAGTTCAGTGGAGAAGATTTTAAAGGGTGGTTGCTCAAGCTTGAGCAATACTTTGTGGCGAAAGAAATTCCGGATGGCAACAAGGTCCGGGTAGTGATGTTGAACTTGGAAGGGAAGGCGCTACAATGGCATCAATACTATGCCAATGCGCAGGGTGGATTTGATAATCTAGCCTTGACAGAGTATTTGCAAGAGATGAAGGCCTGATTCTCCCTTGGTGAGTATGATGACCATTTGGCTGAGTTAGTTAATCTGAAGCAATCTGGTACTGTAGATCAATACCATGATGAATTTGTAGGCATTCTTAATCTGCTTCAATTGTTTGATTCGTATGCTATCAGTGTCTTCACTAGTAACCTAAAACTAGACATATCCCAATCCCTTAGGTTGTTTCGACCTAAAACCTTGAATGAAGCCCTCCATTTAGCTAAGCATGTTGAATACATTATCCACCCTTCAGTGAAGAAACCCCTCAATCCTACCCGTTACAGATCTGTCCCATACACAGGCCCTCCCCCGAACCATAACTTTAAACTAGCCATATTGCCACCCCTATTACCAACTCCAAAGATCCCACCTAACCCGGACCTTAGCAATGCTTCTCCTGCTAAACCATACCCACCCTCACAGAACCGAGCCTACAATGCCCCAACAAATCGACCAAAAACCCTTACCAGTTTTGAGATGGAGGATAGGAGAAAACGGGGACTCTGTTATTGGTGTGGATCCAAATACACTTATGGCCATAAATGTGTGAAATCACAACTCTATCAGATCTTAACAGATCCCATAGAAGAGGAGAGTGAACCTGAAGTATTCTCAGATTGTGTGGACAATCCTGAGGTATTGACAGCCGAGAATGAAGTCGCTGAGCAGCCCGTTTTGTCCTTACAGGCTATGCTCGGCACAACTGGTTTCAAACCATGCGAGTGCAAGGACTGATTAGTAAGCATATTGTCAGCATTCTGGTTGACTCGGGTAGCACACATAACTTCTTAGATACATCAGTGGTTAAGAAATTGGGACTATTGGTGCGACCCAATGGCAAGTTGAGTGTCACCATTGCTGATGGTGGAAGTTTATACACTTCTAGGGTTTGCAATGAGGTCCACTGGTCATCACAAGGGGTTGAATTCACTACAGACTTTATGATATTGGCTCTTATAGGTTGTGAAATGGTACTGGGGGTGCAATGGTTAGCCACTCTAGGTCTAGTATTGTGGGACTTCAATACTCTGTCCATGAAATTTCAGAGGGGAGCCAATTGGTGCACTTTGCAAGGGGTACAACCTAGCCCATCTCACATGTTTAATATATGACAAAGGCACAGAAAAAGAAAATCTAGAAATCGGATTTGTTTTGAGTAAAACTGAGCTTCGAAGGTAAAAAGACAAACTTGGAAAATTCAAGAAAAATGGCAAATGAGATCCAAAATTTTCCAAAACTTCCAAACCTCAATCTTAAATCATTTGGAAGAGATTGGGGAAGAAAAATTCAGATTCGGAGTTCATTTGCAAAATGGCAAATCAGGCCCACTAAGCTAAAAATTCCAGAAGATAAATTTTGAAAAAATAGCAAATGAACTCGAAAAATTCTGGAAATCTCAGATTTAAATTTTAAATTATTTGGAAGAGATTAGAGAAAGAAAATCCAGAATTGGAGCTCGTTTGCAAAATGTCAAATTTCGGGCCTACTAAGCTGAAATTCAAGAAGATAAATCCCGAAAAAATAGCAAATGAGCTCCAAAAATTATGAAAACTTTTAGATCTCACTTTTAAATTATTTGGAAGAGATTGGTGAAAAAAATTCGGATTCGGAGCTCGTTTCAAAAGTGATAAAAGTTCGGGTGCATTAAGGGGCAATTTTGGAAATAAAATCCGAATAAAATAGCAAATGGGCTCGAAAAAATATGAAAACTTCCAGAATTCAATCCTTTATTATTTAGGATGTATTAAAAAAATAAAATTTGGATTCGGAGTCCTTTTTCGATTTAGTTAGGTTTAGGGGTCAAAAAGGTCATTTTATCGAAGAAATCGAAGAGGTTTTCTTGCAATTAAAAAAATGAAGATTAGGCTGGAGTTCCAAGGGTCAGCCGGCGAAGCCCATGTTGAAGAATGATTTTGCTGAAATCTTGCATCTAAGGACCAAGAGTGGATAGGAAGTTAGTTATTTTTCTTAATCAAGCCTTCGCAATTATGAGATGTTGACTAATGCATGATGTCACTATAATGATCTCATATTTCTAACAGCTAAATTAGTGAAATGCTAATTTTTAATCTAAGGGTGGGAAATTTTCATAAAAAGCATCTTGGATTAAGGGCCATTGGATCAAAATTTGTTAGAAAAATGACAACATCCTTCTAGAGAATTCTAGGAGGCATTCGGCCAAGGCTATTAGGGGGTGGATTTCAGATTTTGATACGGTTGGAGGGGGCTGAAGAGAGGCAGTAGCTGAATAGAGGCAGTAGCTAAGGAAAAAGGAGAGAAAAAAGAATGAAAAAAGAGAGGAGGAAAAATAGAAGGAAAAAGAAAGGTTTTGGCTTGCTACTTCTTGATTTGGAAAGGTAAAGCAAGGTAGCTATGTTCTTTCATGGTTTTCTGATACTTTGTTGACATGATTTTGCTGTTTTGATTGTCATTTTATTTTCTTTTATGAGATAAACTTGTTTTTTAAATAAGTTCAAAGGAGTTTCTACTTTGTTTTTTAAAGAAATCAAGCAAGCAAGTTTTTCTACATTTTTCCCTACATGGCCGAATGGTGTCTTTTTTTTTTTTAAGATGATTTTGTGTTTTATTTTCTTCATGTGATTTGTTGTGGTAGGATAGCTTACTTGTGGTAAATTAGCTTGATTGTGGTAGGTTAGCTTGATTGTGGTAGTTTTTGCTTTAGACCATGCCATATGTATGAGATATTTCCATGCTTGATTCATGCTACCATTCGGTTATGGTGATTTAGGTTACCATCTTTGCATTTTTTCATGTTTACTTACTTAATACACTTCCATTTATGTTCATATATTTAGACCATGCCATGTGTTTGTTATATTGTCATTGCTATGTTCATGAGTTACATTTGGTCACATATCATTTTTGCATTTTTATCATGTTTACTAGTTTAACATGCTTCCATGTAGACTTTGCATATTTAGGTTGCCATGTGTTTGTGTTATTGTTTAGCTAGGATTTCACATGTTTATTTAGGGGTCCATTCGGTTGCTATGCATAGTTTGTATGTCATTTACATTTTGTTTAGCTTTCATGCATTCATTTCATACCATGCATTTTGTTCATGACATTTAGAATCCTAGGGGCATTCGGCTATATGGTTGGTCTAGGTCATTTTAGAGGCTTTCATTTAATTTTCATGCATTATCTTGTATGACATTTTAGGCATTAGGTTGCTATGTTTTCATTTCATGTATAGTTTGTATGTCATTTACATTTGATTAGGTTTCCATGCTTTCATTTCATATCATATATGTAGTTCATGACAAGTAGAACTCTAGGATTATTCGGTCATGCATAGATTCTAGGTCATTTTGGAGGTCCTCATTTGATTTTCATGTATGTCTCATCTTCCATAGTTAGATTTTAGGTCATTATGATTCTTATGTCATATTAGACTAGGCAATTGAATTTCATGTCATGCATATGTTTCTATGACATAGTAGGCATTAGGACAACTTTGTCTTGCCATGCATTTTCATGACATTTTAGGTCTAGGTTACATTTGCATTATCATGCATCCATTGCATGTTAGATTTAGGTAGCATTTATTGCCATGCAAGTTCATGCTAGGCATTAGGACAACCTTGTATTGCCATGCATTTTTATGACATCTTAGGTCTAGGTTACATTTGCATTACCATGCATCTCATGCATATTAGGTTTAGGAAGCATTTACTGCTATGCAAACTCATGCTAGGCATTAGGTCATTTTGAATTGCCATGCATTTTCTGTCATTTAGATCTTTAGATCATGCATTTCATACATCAAATTTGTTGTTTGTTCATGCATCTCATACCATACCACTTGATTTTTGACTTAAGCCAATCAATGGTTTAAAGTTAAGCTCATATGAGCATACTTGTGAAAAATTGAGAGGTTGTTAAGTTGATTTTTCTACCCTTGTGATTTTTTTTACTCAGCCAATTTTTGTCCAAATTTTTAAAACTTTTAGCAACTACTTGTAGGTCCTTAGAAGAGTCTCCAATATTTTTACCTTGATTTTTGAATGATTTTATCAAAGGCTTAAAAATGATTTTTGGCAAAGCAGTTTTTCACCCAGTATTTTGACTTTCGTTATTTTTATGGGAGGTTATCCTTAGTCTAAAAAGTAAGCCAATTTTTTCCCTAGAGTTCGACATGTTCTGAGTCTCCCACATTTTGTTCATATTTTTTTGAAATTTTAAAAATAGGTTAAAAAATCACATTTTAAAACTGGTCAGTAGAGTCAGATTTGAATTCAAAGGAAAAATGATTTTCTGTTTTGGCTAAGGCATTAAGAAAGGGCTGATTAGGAACCTTAGCTACTGTCCTAGGGTGATTTCTAAGCTATTTTAAACTTAAAAAATGATTTTATAGAGCTCGGGTTAAGGGTGGTCCAGTTCGGGTTTTCAAAGTTTGGAAAATAGAGCCATTTCCAGAAATTCAGCCATGTATTATTTTTCATCCAAGATTTTCAAAATTCTTTTCAACCAATCACAAAGTATTTTTGGTTTTAGAAAATTTAATTTGATGTCTTTTCCTAAGGTAGTCGGATATCTTTTTAGGTATACGGATTTTCTTATTTAAAGGAAAAAATACACTTTCATGCATTGTAGTTTCTATTTTCATGCATATTATATGATATATGATTTTTTCTATGAATATTTCTATGGTAATGTTATTATTTTGATTTATATTCATGGTGTTATATTTTATTGTTATATGATTGTGAATATTCTATGTTATCCTATGCTTTTTACTTAGTCATTTATTTTTGTCACATCATTTAGGATTTAATATGTTCATGCATTGTTATTTTTATTTTCATGCATATTTCATGATTATATTGCCATGCCATTTCGAATATATTATGTCACTTAGATTATATTATGCCATCTAGGTTATATTATATCATATAGATTTTGCTATGTCATCTTCATTATGTCACACATGTTCATATTCATTTTTTTTTTTAAATGTTTTAGAATAAGATAATGATTTTCAATAAAATAAAGGTACTCCTGAATTAAAATAATTCATGAGTTTTCTACCTAGTTTGCTAGAGAGGTTATCATCAATTATCATTAATAAAGGAATATATTTCTTTCAAAAAATGAGAATGATTCGGAAAGTTTTACAAATTAATAAAAATTTGTATATTTTGCATATTTTGTCGGGGAATATAGGAAAATTTTGAATTAATGAATTCCGGATCACTTTCAATTAAAAATGGAATTATTTTACTTTAAATTGGGAATTAATTTGAAATACCAAATCTAAAACCGACTTTTTTTACTGAGACTTCAGATAATACACGATTAATAAGGTACCATTTTTATACGAGCGTTGTGGGGGTGCTATTCCTTCCCCGCATGTAACCGAGTCCCGAACCCGCTTCTTAGATTTCTCTGGTTTAAAAACGCAGACTTGAAATTGGTTTTAAAAATATTTTAATTAATTTTAAAATGTTTTACAAAACCGGTTTTAATAGGTGGCCGATCACACCTAGCTAAAAAAGATTGGTGGCGACTCTACGTCTTTTTTGATGTTTTCAAACCCTGGTTTTATTTCAAGATGAATTAAGTCGTCTTTTCCTCTGTTTTCCCAATGTCACTCTTGACAAGTAAAAGTCTCGCGATGAGACTTGTCATTTTTTAGGTTGCGACAGCTTGGCAACTGCACTGGGGACATTTAGAGAGTCAGGCCTAGAATTAGTCATGTGTTATCAAAGCCTCGATTTTGTTAGTTTTTATTTGGTGTTTAATTTTAATTCCCATATTTTTCAATAATAAGGAGAATTTTGAAAATAATAAAATATTTTTAAATATGTCCATATTCATGTGCATGCATATTATTATTGTTCTCTGGTTATTTTGGTGCATATATTTATTGTTTGCTTAATTGATGCTTTACATTGTTTAATCTTATTGGGTTATTTAGAATAAGGGATGTAGAATAGGTGGTGAAAGGTTTGTTATTTCTCCTCACACGCTACACGTGCATCTGCATATCATGAGCCCTATACCCGGGTTCCTTCCTTTCAGGTGGGTGCAAAATAACTAAGCCTTCGTGATTAACAATTTGCATGAGCCCTATACCGGGGTTCCGTACTTTTAAGTTTGTATTGGTCTTCTTCGACGAAACACTTATCTGTTCTAGCTAGCTAACAGCTCATTTGGACCACTTGAGGAGGGTCTTTGAAGTCTTACAACACCACCAACTGTATGTTAAGAAAAGCAAATGTGCATTTGCTACCCAGGAAATTGAGTATCGGGGGCATATTATTAGTACTAGAGGCATCACTATGGATACTAGCAAGGTCCAGTGTATGCTAAACTGGCCCCTGCCCACAACAGTCAAGTAGCTTCGAGGCTTCTTAGGCCTCACTGGGTATGGGCAAATTGCTAAGCCATTCACCAGCTTGCTGAAGAATGAGGCTTGGGATTGGACTATTACACTACTGAGGTTTTTACAAGCCTTAAAACAGCAATGACTATAGCCCCAGTCCTTGCCTTGCTTGATTTTTTCTCTGAGTTCACAGTGGAAACAGATGTCTCAGGTTTGGGTGTTGGAGCAATACTCACTCAGAAGGGGAGACCTATCGCATATTACAGCAAGGCATTAGGCCCACGACATCAGGCACTCTCCATTTACGACAAGGAGATGTTGGCAGTCCTCTTAACAGTAAAGAAGTGGAGTTCATATCTGGTGGGCAGGCACTTCATCATTAAGACAGATCATCAAAGTCTTAAGTTCTTGCTGCACCAACAAGCTGTTACCCCAGCACAACAGCTTTAGGTCACTAAGATGATGGGTTATGACTATACCATCTGTAGACATCTAATTTTGTCCGGACCACTAAATCAGGTATTTTTCTTCCTAAAAAGATATTTTGGAATGCAAAAAATCTTTTCTCATCCTGCAAGTGGTACTCCGAGACTTAGTTTAAGAAACCATGCATAAAAAGTCAATCTTGAAAAAGTCAACCCCGAACAGTCAACTACTAAAAAAGTCAACCCATATTCAAAATCAAGATTCAAAGTTCAATTGAACAATGGTGAAGGAATTTTGATAATCTGAGGTCTATAATGAAAGATATGGAGTTTGGAAGATGGGTTACAGAGATTCAGTAGAAAGAAAACCCTAGTTTAGAAAATTTGGGGAAAAGTGCTTAAACGATCAAATCGATCGAAATTGGAGGTTCCAAATGAAAGATAAGCAATAACTATAGGTAATGGAGAGGCCATTTGGAGGCAAAACTGAAGGAAAAGTCAATTTGTAAGAAAACCGACAATTAGGGTTTTTGGTGAATTTTGATGAAATTGGGAAAATTGCAGAAATTGCTCGATTCAGTAAAACTAAAGCCCCTAATTGATGAGGAGTGAGTAAACAAGGATAGCCCAAGGCTCAATTTGAAGTAATTCCGACTGGAGGAAAAATGAAAAAACAAGGAAACTCCCGATACTGAAACAAGGAAAAATAAAAAGGGCCGGGAATTTGATCGTAAAAATTGGGCATTTTTGGACCAACTCTAATTCAATATATGACAAAGGCACAGAAAAAGAAAATCTGGAAATCGAATTTGTTTTGAGTAAAACCAAGCTTCGGAGGTAAAAAGACAAACTCGAAAAATTCAGGAAAAATAGCAAATGAGATCCAAAAATTCCCAAAACTTCCATACCTCAATCTTAAATCATTTGGAAGAGATTGGGGAAGAAAAATCTGGATTCGGAGTTCATTTGGAAAATGGCAAATCAGGCCCACTAAGCTGAAAATTCCAGAAGATAAATCCCGAAAAAATAGCAAATGAGCTCAAAAAATTTTGAAAATCTCCATATTTAAATTTTAAATTATTTGGAAGAGATTAGGAAAAGAAAATCCGAAATTGGAAATCGTTTGCAAAATGTCAAATTCCGGGCTCACTAAGCTGAAATTCAAGAAGATAAATCCCGAAAAAATAGAAAATGAGCTCCAAAAATTATGAAAACTTTTAGATCTCACTTTTAAATTATTTGGAAGAGATTGGTGAAGAAAAATCCGGATTCGAAGCACGTTTGAAAAGTGATAAAAGTTCGGGTGCATTAAGGGGCAATTTTGGAAACAAATCCGAACAAAATAGCAAATGAGCTCGAAAAATTATGAAAACTTCCAGAATTCAATTTTTTTTTTATTTAGGATGTATTAAAAAAAAGAAAATTTGGATTCGCAATCATTTTGCTATTGAATTAGGTTTGGGTCAAAAAGATCATTTTACCGAAAAAATCGAAGAGGGCTTTTCTTGCAATTAAAAAAAAATGAAGATTAGGCTGGGGTTCCAAGGGTCAGCCGGCCAAGCCCATGTTGAAGAATTATTTTGCTAAAGTCTTGCATCTAAGGACCAAGAGTGGATAGGAAGTTAGTTATTTTTCTTAATCAAGCCGTTGCAATTGTGACACGTAGACTAATGCATGATGTCACTATAATGACCTCATATTTCTAATAGCTAAATTAGTGAAATTTTGATTCCTTAATCTAAGGGTGGGAATTTTTCATAAAAAGCATCTTGGATTAAGGGCCATTGGATCAAAATTTGTTAGAAAAATGACAACATCCTTCTAGAGAATTCTAGGAGGCATTCGGCCATGGCTATTAGGGGGTGGATTTCAGATTTTGATACGGTTGGAGAGGGTAAAGAGTGGCAGTAGCTGAATAGAGGCGGTAGCTAAGGAAAAAGGAGAGAAAAAAAATGAAAAAAAAGAGGAGGAAAAATAGAAGGAAAAAGAAAGGTTTTGGCTTGCTGCTTCTTGATTTAGAAAGGTAGAGCAAAGTAGCTATGTTCTTTCATGGTTTTCTGATACTTTGTTGACATGATTTTGCTGTTTTGATTGTCATTTTATTTTCTTTTATGAGATAAAATTGTTTTTTAAATAAGTTCTAAGGAGTTTCTACTTTGTTTTTTAAAGAAATTTAGAAAGCAAGTTTTTCTACATTTTTCCCTACATGGTCGAATAGTGTTTTTTTTTTAAGATAATTTTGTGTTTGATTTTGTTCATGTGATTTGTTGCGGTAGGATAGCTTACTTGTGGTAAATTAGCTTGATTGTGTTAGGTTAGCTTGATTGTGGTAGTTTTTGCTTTAGACCATGCCATGTGTTTGAGATATTGCCATGCTAGATTCATGCTACTATTCGGTCATGGTGATTTAGGTTACCATGTTTGCATTTTTTCATGTTTACTTGCTTAATACATTTCCATTTATGTTCATATATTTAGACCATGCCATGTGTTTGTTATATTGTCATTGCTATGTTCATGAGTTACATTAGGTCACATATCATTTTTGCATTTTTATCATGTTTACTAGTTTAACATGCTTCCATGTAGACTTTGCATATTTAGGTTGCCATGTGTTTGTCTTATTGTTTAGCTAGGATTTCACATGTTTATTTAGGGGTCCATTCCGTTGCTATGCATAGTTTGTATGTCATTTACATTTTGTTTAGCTTTCATGCATTAATTTCAAACCATGCATTTGTTCATGACATTTAGAATCCTAGAGGCATTCGGCCATATGGTTGGTCTAGGTCATTTTAGAGGCTTTCATTTAGTTTTCATGCATTATCTTGTATGACATTTTAGGCATTAGGTTGCTATGTTTTCATTTCATGTATAGTTTGTATGTCATTTACATTTGATTAGGTTTTCATGCTTTCATTTCATATCATATATGTAGTTCATGACAAGTAGAACCCTAGGATTATTCGGTCATATATAGATTCTAGGTCATTTTGGAGTTCCTCATTTGATTTTCATGTATGCCTCATCTTCTATAGTTAGATTTTAGGTCATTATGATTCTTATGTCATATTAGACTAGGCAATTGTATTCATGTCATTCATATGTTTCTATGACATAGTGATAACTCGTATAATTATATAGTTTTTAGTTATGTTTTATTATTGTTTTGTGTCAAATACGAGTTATTATTGTTTAGTCTAATTGTGTTTATGATCTTTATGTATTTTGGTGTTTTTCACAAGTTTCTTTGAGTGATTTCAGATTACTAGAATTAAGGGTAAATCCAGTTCAGTCCCAGTTCCGACACCTTTTGTCATATCAGCTATATCTCGAGTTTCATTGAAGCAATAAGGCTGCCATTTGTAGCCGTGCAAAGCTAAGAGGCATATTTATCTTTTTCATGTTTTACACTTCTTGAAAAGGAGTCGTTTTCCCTAGCGAAATCGACCATGAAGTTGGCTGATGTGCAATGACGTCTGTGCTGACCTGTTTTCGTATTTTGCCCATATCTTCTTATCCACATCAGAAAATGAGCTGATTCCAACGGCTATGGATCAGTAACTGATAGGGTAACATTTTTCTAGAAGACCATGTGATCAGATAAGGCCTGCAAAATTGACAAAATCGACCATCAAGTTGGCTGATCAAAATCGTCATGTATGACGAAAATTGTTAGAAAATGCACCCACCTATTATACCTACCTTTGAAATTTGTAAAGCTTGTCTCTTGTCATTTAGCCCTCCAAAATGTGTATAAATAGAGGGCCTTGGATGATTGTAAGGGATATATTGTACATTGGTAGGATATTAGCCATAATAAATAAATTCTCTAAGTTTTCTTCTTCTTTCCTTTCTCTAGTTTTCTTTTTCTTTATTTTCTTCTTCTTCTTTCTTTCTTTTATTTCCTTCTTAGATTCTATTTAATTTTATGTTTATAATGCCTATGCTAGGCTAAACTTCTATTTGGTTAAGGGTGATTTCAAAGCCCTAAACATGTTTTGTGATTGATTTTTAGATTCTATCTATCATTAATTTTCTATCAAAGTTGCTTATGTTCTTCTACAAGAATTGTTCATGATGTTGTCTTGATTTATTTAGGTGTACAACTAGATAGATCTTGATAATTATCTATTGCTAGTCTAGGAGTCTTGATCCGTGTAATTGTCTTGATTTCCTATTCATAAGTGGCAATTTGTGATTAATGATTATGGTCAAGTTTTCAATAATTGCAAAGTGGAACATAACCTAAGTTGAACAATCCGAGCTTATGTGTTTGTTGCTTAGACCAACCTATCTTTCTCATCATAAAGCTGCCATTAAATTGAATTTAGAGAGCTTATTCTAGGTTGTTTAATGGTTAGAGATTAAATAGAGAGCTTGTTCTATTTAACGACAAACTAAGGAAAGATTGGGATAACAGAGCTTGTTGTTATCTACGGTTGTTAACTTTGATAGTTGGTTGATATTGATAGATCTGAAATTGATTCTTAATGATGTCTAGTGGTGGAGAATGAAACCTTAACCATATTTTTCATATTTGATTCTTCTTACTTACTTGTTTTCTTACTTTTCTAGTTTGCTTATTTTTAAAAATATATTTATTTTTATTGGCTGGTTATACCGCCTAATTTGTATATTAACTTTGTTTTATTTTTATTGGCTGGTTATACCGCCTAATTTAGTATATATATTTTTATTGGCTGGTTATACCGCCTTGCATCTTATTCTTATTATTTACTTTAGTTTAAATCTGGCTTCAAAAACCCCTTTTCTTTTATTGTTTTCTTTGAACGTAAGTTATAAACTAATAACTCATAGATTAAAACCCAATCCCTGAGGACTCGACCCTTGCTAATCATTATACTTACAATTGATCTTTTTAGTGCAAGGTTAAATAAGATACACTCTTTTGGGTGCATCAAATTTTTGGCGCCGTTGCCGGGGATTGCTTTCTTTAGTTTATTAGTTTATTGGTTTATTCTTATTTTCTGTTCTAATTATTTACTTTCTTATTTTTTTTTTATTAGTGAATGTTCCAAGCTCCCGAAGAAGACTTACGACTTAGGAAAATTCGGGAATTTATAACTTCTCACCAACAACCAATCGAGGAGTTGATACAAAACATCCAAGAGAAGCAAGGAGAGATGGCAGCAGCTGACAACCGAACTCTCAAGGAGCTAGCCGCTCCGGACTTGGGTCAACAACCATTATGCATTGAATATGCTAATCTTGAGGTAGCTTTTGAATTAAAATCTGGTTTGATTCATCTTCTCCCAACTTTTCATGGTTTTGCAGGAGAGGATCCAAATAAGCACCTCAAGGAATTCCATGTAGTTTGCTCAAGCATGAGACCAACAGGGGTCACGGAAGAGCAAGTTAAGTTGAGAGACTTCCCATTCTCTCTAGCTGATTCAGCAAAGGAATGGCTCTACTATCTACCATCCGGGACCATCACTACATGGAATGATTTGAAGAAAGCATTCTTGGAAAGGTATTTCTCAGCATCTAAGGCTGCCAACATTAGGAAAGAGATATGTGGGATTCGGCAATACAACGGAGAGTCCTTATATGAATATTGGGAGAGGTTCAAGAAACTTTGTGCATCATGTCCACACCATCAAATAAGTGAACAACTTCTCATCCAATACTTCTATGAAGGTCTCATGCCCATGGAGAGAAGTATGATAGATGCCGCTAGTGGGGGAGCTCTAGTTGATAAGACTCCCAGGGCTGCTAGAACATTAATCTCCAACATGGCAGCCAATTCTCAACAGTTCTCAATGAGACAAGATCCACCACCACAACCCAAGAGAGTTAATGAGGTAAGTATATCATCCCTTGAACAAAAATTTGATAAACTGACTTCTCTTGTTCAACAATTGGCTGTAGGTAAAATACAACAAATAAAGGCTTGTGACATATGTTCAAACATAGGGCACCAAACTGATATGTGTCCAACACTTCAAGAGGATACCAATGAACATGTGAATGCCATGGGTGGATTTCAGAACCAATCAAGGAAATATGATCCCTACTCAAACACTTACAATCCAGGATGGAGGGATCATCCAAACTTCAATTATGGAGGGAACCAATCACAAACTATTCCTCCACCATTTGACCACAGGCCACCGGGTTTTCAGCAAAGAGTGCAACAACCATGCCAAACCCGACAACAACTACCACCCACCCAAAATTCAGGTACTTCTCTTGAAGATCTTGTTAAAGCTCTTTCTACTAATACAATTCAATTTCAACAGGAAACAAAGACAAGTATTCGAAATTTGGAGACTCAAATAGGGCAATTGGCAACAACCATGAGTCAAATGCAAGCAAGGGATTCTGGGAAATTACCTTCCCAAACCATAGTGAATCCAAGAGAGAATGCCAATGCTATAACTTTAAGAAGTGGGAAACAGCTAGAGACACCACAAAATGATAGTGCTCAAGGGGAGAACAATACCATGGCATCCTCTTCACATCCCAACGAACCACTAAAAAAGGTAATTCCTAAACCATCATTTCCTTCTTATATAACTCCTCCACCTTTTCCTGGCAGGTTAGCAAAGTCCAAGAAGGAGGAGCAAGAGAAGGAAATTTTGGAAACTTTCCGGAAAGTAGAGGTGAACATTCCTTTACTAGATGCTATCAAGCAAGTGCCAAGATATGCCAAGTTCCTAAAAGAGTTGTGCACATCTAAACGGAAGTTGAAATGGAATGAAAAGGTAAGTGTGGGGGAGAATGTGTCAGCTGTTCTTCAAAAGAAACTCCCACCTAAATGCAAGGATCCAGGTATGTTTACCATTCCTTGTAAGATAGGCAACACCAGGTTTGAGCGTGCTATGCTAGATCTAGGGGCATCTATTAATGTCATGCCATATTCAATTTATGCTTCATTGAATCTAGGACCATTAGAGGAAACCGGTGTTATAATACAACTTGCTGACCGTTCTAACACTTATCCAAGAGGAGTTGTAGAAGACGTTCTTGTACAGGTTAATGAATTGGTTTTTCCCGCTGACTTTATGTTATTGAGATGGAAGATGAGATGTCTTCTAATCCCACACCTATTCTATTAGGGAGACCATTCTTGAAAACAGCAAGAACTAAAATAGATGTACATGATGGCACTTTAACTATGGAATTTGATGGTGAAATAATTCGCTTTAACATTTTTGAGGCCATGAGATATCCTAGTGATGTGCATTCTGTTTTTAATATTGATATAATTGACTCACTAGTGCAGCAAGCTTATGAGCTAGATGGTAAAGATAGTGTGGAAATAGTCCTTAGCAACCATCTCGGAATGGGGAATGCTAAACTAGCCTTGAGTGACCATGTGGAAGGGGCACTAGAATCTTTACACTCGCTGCCACCTAAAGATGCAAGGTTTGATGTTTCATTTATTGATTTGCCTTTATCTAATGAGAAACTTCTACCTTCCATTTTGCAGGCACCAACTTTAGAGTTGAAACCACTACCGAACCACTTGAAATATGTGTTCCTAGGTAAAAAGGACACACTACCGATCATCATTGCCAAAGAGCTCACACTTTTGCAAGAAGAGCGACTTATCCGGGTGCTTAGAGAGCATAAAACAGCAATTGGTTGGACAATTGCCGATATCAAGGGAATAAGCCCATCCATGTGCATGCACCGGATTTTGTTAGAGGAAGGGTCCAAACCAACAAGAGAAGCACAAAGAAGATTGAACCCTCCTATGATGGAGGTTGTGAAAAAGGAGATACTGAAGCTCCTAGATGTTGGAGTGATCTATCCTATCTCGGATAGCAAATGGGTGAGCCCGGTCCAAGTGGTTCCAAAGAAATCAGGTGTAACGGTGGTAACAAATAATGAGAATGAACTTGTTCCTACTAGGATTCAAACAGGATGGCGAGTTTGTATTGATTATCGTAAACTTAATTCCACAACTCGCAAAGACCACTTTCCTTTACCTTTTATTGATCAAATGCTTGAAAGGTTAGCTGGCCATTCTCATTATTGTTTTCTTGATGGTTTTTCAGGTTATAATCAGATAGCCATTGCTCCGGAGGACCAAGAGAAAACAACATTCACATGTCCATTTGGTACTTTTGCATACCGGCGTATGCCATTTGGTCTTTGTAATGCACCAGCTACATTCCAAAGGTGTATGGTTAGCATGTTTTCAGATTATGTAGAGAATATCATAGAAGTGTTTATGGATGATTTTAGTGTCTATGGTGATTCTTTTGATAGATGTCTAGAGAACCTTACACTTGTACTTAAAAGATGCATGGAAACTAACCTTGTTTTGAATTGGGAAAAATGTCACTTTATGGTAGAACAAGGAATAATTTTGGGCCATGTTATTTCTTCTAGAGGGATAGAGGTTGATAAGTCTAAAATAGATATTATGCATTCTTTACCACCTCCCACAAATGTGAGAGAGGTTCGTTCTTTTCTTGGACATGCAGGTTTCTATAGGAGATTTATCAAAGACTTCTCAAAGATCACATTACCTCTTTGCAAGCTACTACAAAAAGATGTGGTTTTCCACTTTGATGATAAATGCAAAGAGGCGTTTGAAACATTGAAGGGACTCTTGACATCAGCTCCTATCATCCAACCACCAGATTGGAATGTACCTTTTGAAATCATGTGTGACGCTAGTGACTATGCTATTGGAGCTGTTTTGGGCCAACGGGTTGGCAAAGCCTCACATGCCATTTATTATGCCTCACGAACTCTTAATGATGCTCAATTGAACTATTCCACTACTGAAAAAGAACTTTTGGCTGTTGTATTTGCTTTAGAAAAATTTCGATCTTATTTAATTGGTACTAAAGTAATTGTATATTCTGACCATGCAGCCCTTAAGTACTTACTCACTAAAAAGGAGGCCAAACCAAGGTTGATTAGATGGATACTTCTCTTACAAGAGTTTGATTTGGAGATAAAAGATAAGAGAGGTAGTGACAACCTGGTTGCGGACCATCTTAGCCGTTTAGTTCATGAAGATGATGCACTACCCTTGAATGAGAACTTTCCGGATGAGCAACTTCTTTTTATAAGTACAACAACTCCTTGGTATGCTGATATTGTTAATTACTTAGTTACCAAGAAGTTGCCACAAGAGTTGACACAAGCTCAAAGAAATAAGATCAAGAGTGATGCCAAATACTACATATGGGATGATCCTTACCTTTGGAAGCATTGCTCCGATCAGATTATAAGAAGGTGTGTAATCGAAACTGAATTTCAATCTATTCTCACCTTTTGTCACTCTTATGCATGTGGAGGACACTTTGGATCCAAAAGAACAGCCATGAAAGTTCTTGATTCTGGATTTTATTGGCCTACCATATTCAAAGATGCATACCTCTTTTGCAAGTCATGTGATCGTTGCCAAAGAACAGGTAACTTAGGTGCTAGAAATCAAATGCCTCAAACTCCAATACTTATTGTTGAAATTTTTGATGTATGGGGCATGGATTTCATGGGACCTTTTCCTCCTTCTTTTGGTAATCTTTATATTTTACTTGCCGTTGATTATGTTTCAAAGTGGGTGGAAGCAAAATCCACTAGGACTAATGACTCTAAAGTTGTTTCAGATTTTGTCAAGACTAACATCTTTGCTAGGTTTGGAACGCCAAAGGCCATAATCAGCGATAGAGGCACTCACTTTTGCAATAGGACTATGGAAGCACTTTTGAGGAAGTATAACATCACACACAAGGTCTCCACCTCATATCATCCTCAAACTAGTGGGCAAGCTGAAGTGTCAAACCGAGAAGTTAAGTCCATCCTTGAAAAGACAGTTAATCCAAATAGGAAGGATTGGAGTTCACGACTTGATGATGCACTTTGGGCTTATAGGACAGCATATAAGACACCCATTGGTATGTCTCCTTATCGACTTGTTTATGGTAAGCCTTGTCATCTTCCGGTTGAATTGGAACATAAATCATATTGGGCTATCAAACAATGCAACATGGAGATGGATGAGATAGGAAAGAAAAGAAAACTTGACCTACAAGAATTAGAGGAGATAAGGAATGATGCCTATCAGAATTCTAGGATTTACAAGGAAAAGACTAAGGCATTCCACGACAAGATGATATCAAGAAAAGAATTTGTTGTTGGACAAAAAGTTCTTCTCTTCCATTCACGCCTTAAGTTATATCCAGGTAAATTACGTTCTCGTTGGGTTGGACCTTTTGTTATTACTAATGTATTTACTCATGGTGCAGTTGAAATCCAAAGCCCGAAAACAGATAAGGCATTCAAAGTGAATGGTCATAGATTGAAGCCTTACTATGAGAACTTTCCAATACAAGATGTGGAGGAGTTTCCACTTTTTGAGCCAAAGTATGTTGAATAATAATGGCATGGGTCTAAGTCAGGCTGAGGACAATAAACCAAGCGCTTCTTGGAGAGGCAACACAAAAGGATGAAGAGCATCTATTATATCAGATTTGCATATTCCTTACTCTCCATCATTCTATCTTTTATTGTTTTTCTTTTCTTTTGTTTAATAGTTCTTTTCTCTTACATATAATTCTTGCATTGGGGGATAATAGCATTACATTGAGGACAATGTAAAAATTATGTGTGGGGGGAAGAATTTAGGATTTTATTTAGAGTGTTTTGTTTTTGAGTCTTTTTATGTTGTTTTTCTTTCTGATCCTTGTTTTGAAAATAACTAGATGTAAATATAATTTTTTTAACCCCGGTTAAATGGCGGATAACGGTACTCCGTGATTATTTAAATCGGTTCCATCAGCTACCCACAAAACTGATATTGTATATAAATTTCTCTTCCAATTTCTCTTTCAATTTTTTTCATTTTTTTTTTCAGGATGGATGATATTCTCACAAGATTGCAGAAACGATTTCCTCCTTTTCCTCGAAATATTTTACTAAAGCTTTACCAAGTTCGACTTGAAAGATTAAGAATGCTTATGCACAAAGGGATTCCTGACGACATACGTTGGATAATTGAAGCCAAGGTACGTGAAGATGAATATCTTCCTGTTTTGCATTTACCAGGTACAGGTAGAAGCACTTTTGCAAAGAAGCGACGAGCAAAGCGCATGAGTTCAAATTGCCACAAATGTGCACGATGGACGTGTAACGGTAAATGTCGTTCTATTGGGATTCCGTCCTCTAATCGAGATGATAAAATTGAATTCATTAAGGATGGACTGAGTAAGGAGAATTTGGGTAATATCCAACTTTCTCTTGAGACGCATCCTAGTGGAGACGTACAAAGAGAAATTCTTGATTTATGGCCGCAATTCCAAAGGGAATGGCAACATCTTGGGAATCTGATGTTAAAAGACCCTGTTTGCCAGCTTGTAAGAAAACTGGATGGGAAGCATATCCTCGACTCATAGAAGGCGTTTAAGCCGTTTCTGGACGTAAAACCAGAGGAAGATGTGAGCCACAATCACAACTACAATAAATGACTTCTCAGCTTTTGGTTTGATTTGCAATAACTTTATTTTGGTTTAATTTAAGTGTAGTTCGATTTGTGTAATTATTCTTGTTTTTTTTTTTTATTTGTCTTTTACGGTTGATTTTTTCTTCTCTTTTTGATTTTCTTCCTGAAATCACGCAAAAATCTTTTGTTAGGTTAACATTTTCTTCTGACAGGTCAGATACACTTTCGGCGACATTATTACTCTTGTCTGATTCACTACTCAGTCCTCTATATATTACACCATGTACTCATTCTCTTTCAGGCACTCGAAGAAAAAAAAATGGAAAGTACTTCATCCCAGCGCATTAAAAAAATTTGTGTCTTTGGAGGTGCTTATCCAGGGAAAAATAACATATTCGCTGATGAAGCCATAAGAGTTGGAGTAATACTTGCCCAACAAAAGATCCACTTGATTTATGGAGGCGGTAGTACGGGTTTAATGGGAGCAGTCGCTACAGCAGCACACGCCGGAGGAAGTTCAGTTCTAGGAATCGTGCCAAAACTATTCACAAGTTTTTGTGGACCTACCGTGGGTAAGGAAATACAAGTCTGGAGTGTCTCTGAACGGATAACAATCATGTACCATTCTGCCGATGCATTCATTGCTTTACCAGGAGGTCTGGGTACATTGGAAGAAATAGCTTGCGTGGCTTCTTGGTCATCTTTGGTCACAAATAAGAAACCCATTGGTTTGCTTAATATTAATGGTTATTTTAGTAATTTGCTTTCATATTTAGATAATGCTGTGCATAATGGATTCATGTTTTCAGAGGCAAGGAGAACCATAATTTCTGCTACAACCATTGAAGATTTACTCAAAAAGCTCCAAGCTTATGAGTGTTTATCTGCTACGGTTGTTTCGCAAACGCTCGGAAAAAGAAAAAGAGATATGGACGAGCAAGGAGTGGATTGCACTTTGTCTTTGTGACATTATCTAACATTTTGCTTGTTGTGTCTCAGTTATAATAAGTGGTTAGCAACCTCTGCAGGTAATATCTCCTAAATTCTACCTTTAAAATTTGACATTGGGGACAATGTCATATTTTAGTATGGGGTAAGGGACATATTTTTCTAATTTAAAAAAAAAAAAAATTGTTGTGTTTTAAGCCATTTAGAAGTATTCATTCTGAACAAGGTCTGAGTAAGGGAGACTTGAGACATATCTTGTCAGTTTGATTTCTTCTTTTCAAAAAAAAAAAAAATTGTTGTGTTTTAAGCAATTTAGAATTATTCATTCTGAACAAGGTCTGAGTAAGGGAGACTTGAGACACACCTTGTCAGTTTGATTTTAATCTTTTTATGTTTACTTGTTAATTTTTGTTTTGTATTTTAAGATTATTCAGGTTGCATGAGTTTGTTTTGTTTTGAGTCTTAGCTTTTCCTATTCTTATGTTATTAGTTCTTTTCTCTTACACATGATTCTTTCATTTGAGTTAATAGACTTACATTGAGGACAATGTAAGAATTAAGTGTGGGGGGAATGATTTAGGATTTCTTTTATTTTGTCTACTTTTTTTTTATGAGTCTTTATTATTATTATTTTTTTTTTTTTTTGAGTTTTAGTTCCTTTTTAATACAATGATGAGATATGAATTGCATAAGTCTAAAACAGATTTATTAGTAAGAAGATTTTCATGAGAATTGAGCTTGATGTCAACCTTTTTATGAGCCAATGTTAATATGATATGTTGATTGAGAAAGAAGCATGTTTAGACTTAATCTGACTTGTATAATCATCCTTGTGAGTTTTTGATCCTATAATGATTGATGCATTATACAAATCAATCTAATTTCTTTCTTGAGTGCTCTTATGATTACATGATTCTCTAGAACTTGCTTTAAACCGTTTGAGACTATATTGATACATGTGACAACATGAATATGATAGAGGCATTAGGATTATAACCAGAGCCAAACAGCCATCCATTATTAATGTTCCAAGAGAACACACCCTTAGTGAACCAATTTGAGCCTACATTGAATAAGCTATCTTTTTGGTAACCATAACTTGTCCCTAACCTAAATATACTTATATCTTTACCTTTGTTCCAAAGATGAATTAGCATGTTTTGAGACAAGTTGCAAAGACAAGGAAGATTTATTGAAAATTTGGGTTAGAAACAAGAAATAAGTGTGGGGGGAAAAGAAAGAAAAAAGTCAAGAGAAAAAGAAAGGGATCATTGTCAAATACATTCCCATATTAAAAAAAAAAAAAAAAACTTCTCTTGAACTTCTAGTTAAAGTAAAAAAAAAAAAGATGTTACAAAGTTGGTTAGAATGATGCAAAGGCTCAACATGAATATTTAGCCTATGTTATTATGTGCTTTATAAGAGTTTTGAGAAGTTTTATTTGTATGATCTTTTTATGTCTCTAAACTTTATGAACTCTTTGGAACCTTTGTGATATCTTTATCCTTTTGTTCTTCAACCACATTACAAACCCCTTGGCCCCATTACAACCTTGATTAAAGACCTCTTGATTCATGAAGTTGTATGATCTAAATAGTGGAGAATAGGTGGACAAGCAAGAATATGGTAGAACTGTTTTCATGAGATTGATTGAGTGTAAACACTTCACCACTACTTTAAAGAGTGAAAATCATGAGGGTATCCCATGTGAGTAGTTGAGATTAAGTTTGAATATGCACTATTTTGATTGAAATATGTTATGTTAATATTGGCTTAACTCAAACATTTTACATTCAAGCATGATTTTTTGTGAAATTCTTTAAGCTATTGATTAGTTTATAAGACTTGTTCAAAGATTGTCTCTAATTTGTATTGAAAGGATTAGGAGTAAATATTTTTAGTATATGTAGTTTATTTATATTTTAGTTTTTCAATGTTTGTGGGTATCGTTCTAGTAAACCCTCACGAGACTAAACTCGTCCACTAGGGACACCTAGGGGTTTAAAGGCTTGTGTCACATGCTAAGTGCCACCGTGATTTCCTACGAAAGTGGATTAGATTAGATTTTCTTATTTTATTTTTATTGAGTCGTTGCTAGGGACTAGCAACAATCTAAGTGTGGGGGTGTGATAACTCGTATAATTATATAGTTTTTAGTTATGTTTTATTATTGTTTTGTGTCAAATACGAGTTATTATTGTTTAGTCTAATTGTGTTTATGATCTTTATGTATTTTGGTGTTTTTCACAAGTTTCTTTGAGTGATTTCAGATTACTAGAATTAAGGGTAAATCCAGTTCAGTCCCAGTTCCGACACCTTTTGCCATATCAGCTATATCTCGAGTTTCACTGAAGCAATAAGGCTGCAATTTGTAGCCGTGCAAAGCTAAGAGGCATATTTATCTTTTTCATGTTTTACACTTCTTGAAACGGAGTCGTTTTCCCTAGCGAAATCGACCATGAAGTTGGCTGATGTGCAATGACGTCTGTGCTGACCTGTTTTCGTATTTTGCCCATATCTTCTTATCCACATCAGAAAATGAGCTGATTCCAACGGCTATGGATCAGTAACTGATAGGGTAACATTTTTCTAGAAGACCATGTGATCAGATAAGTCCTGCAAAATTGACAAAATAGACCATCAAGTTGGCTGATCAAAATCGTCATGTATGACGAAAATTGTTAGAAAATGCACCCACCTATTATACCTACCTTTGAAATTTGTAAAGCTTGTCTCTTGTCATTTAGCCCTCCAAAATGTGTATAAATAGAGGGCCTTGGATGATTGTAAGGGATATATTGTACATTGGTAGGATATTAGCCATAATAAATAAATTCTCTAAGTTTTCTTCTTCTTTCCTTTCTCTAGTTTTCTTTTTCTTTATTTTCTTCTTCTTCTTTCTTTCTTTTATTTCCTTCTTAGATTCTATTTAATTTTATGTTTATAATGCCTATGCTAGGCTAAACTTCTATTTGGTTAAGGGTGATTTCAAAGCCCTAAACATGTTTTGTGATTGATTTTCAGATTCTATCTATCATTAATTTTCTATCAAAGTTGCTTATGTTCTTCTACAAGAATTGTTCATGATGTTGTCTTGATTTATTTAGGTGTACAACTAGATAGATCTTGATAATTATCTATTGCTAGTCTAGGAGTCTTGATCCGTGTAATTGTCTTGATTTCCTATTCATAAGTGGCAATTTGTGATTAATGATTATGGTCAAGTTTTCAATAATTGCAAAGTGGAACATAACCTAAGTTGAACAATCCGAGCTTATGTGTTTGTTGCTTAGACCAACCTATCTTTCTCATCATAAAGCTGCCATTAAATTGAATTTAGAGAGCTTATTCTAGGTTGTTTAATGGTTAGAGATTAAATAGAGAGCTTGTTCTATTTAACGACAAACTAAGGAAAGATTGGGATAACAGAGCTTGTTGTTATCTACGGTTGTTAACTTTGATAGTTGGTTGATATTGATAGATCTGAAATTGATTCTTAATGATGTCTAGTGGTGGAGAATGAAACCTTAACCATATTTTTCATATTTGATTCTTCTTACTTACTTGTTTTCTTACTTTTCTAGTTTGCTTATTTTTAAAAATATATTTATTTTTATTGGCTGGTTATACCGCCTAATTTGTATATTAACTTTGTTTTATTTTTATTGGCTGGTTATACCGCCTAATTTAGTATATATATTTTTATTGGCTGGTTATACCTCCTTGCATCTTATTCTTATTATTTACTTTAGTTTAAATCTGGCTTCAAAAACCCCTTTTCTTTTATTGTTTTCTTTGAACGTAAGTTATAAACTAATAACTCATAGATTAAAACCCAATCCCTGAGGACTCGACCCTTGCTAATCATTATACTTACAATTGATCTTTTTAGTGCAAGGTTAAATAAGATACACTCTTTTGGGTGCATCACATAGTAAGCATTAGGACAACTTTGTATTGCCATGCATTTTCATGACATTTTAGGTCTAGGTTACATTTGCATTATCATGCATCCAGTGCATATTAGATTTAGGTCGCATTTATTGCCATGCAAGTTCATGCTAGGCATTAGGACAACCTTGTATTGCCATGCATTTTAATTACATCTTAGGTCTAGGTTACATTTGCATTACCATGCATCTCATGCATATTAGGTTTAGGAAGCATTTATTGCCATGCAAACTCATGCTAGGCATAAGGTCATTTTGAATTGCCATGCATTTTCTATGTCATTTAGGTCTTTAGATCATGCATTTCATACATCAAATTTGTTGTTTTTTCATGCATCTCATACCATACCACTTGATTTTTGACTTAAGCCAATCAATGGTTTAAAGTCAAGCTCACATGAGCATACTTGTGGAAAATTGAGAAGTTGTCAAGCTGATTTTTTTACCTTTGTGATTTTTTTCACTTAGCCAAATTTTGTCCAAATTTTTAAAAAATTTAGCTACTGTTTTTAGGTCCTTTGAAGAGTCTCCAATATTTTTACCTTGATTTTTGAATGATTTATCAAAGGCTTAAAAATGATTTTTGGCAAGACAATTTTTCACCCAGTGTTCTAACTTTCGTGATTTTTCTGGAAGGGTATGCTTAATCTAAAAATTAATCCAATTTTTTCCCATAGATTTTGACATGTTCTGAGTCTCCCATACTTTTTTCATATTTTTTTTGAAATTTTAAAATTAGGTTAAAAAATCACATTTTAAAACTGGTCAGTAGAGTCAGATTTGAATTCAAAGGAAAAATGATTTTCTGTTTTGGCTAAGGCACTAAGAGAGGAATGATTAGGAACCTTGGCTACTGTCCTAGGGTGATTTCTAAGCTATTTTAAACGTAAAAAATGTTTTTATAGAGCTCGAGTCAAGGGTGGTCAAGTTCGGATTTTCAAAGTATGGAAAATAGAGTCATTTTCAGAAGGGGAATTCAGCCATGTATTACTTTTCATCCAAGATTTTCAAAATTGTTTTCAACCAATCACAAAGTATTTTTGATTTTAGAAAATTTAATTTGATGTCTTTTCCTAAGGTAGTCGGATATCTTTTTAGGTATACAGATTTCCTTATATAAAGGAAAATGCATTACAGTTTCCATTTTCATGCATATTATATGATATATGATTTTTGCTATGAATATTTCTATGGTTATGTTATTATTTTGATTTATATTCATGGTGTTATATTTGATTGTTATATGAATGTGAATATTCTATGTTATCATATGCTTTTTACTTAGTCATTTATTTTTGTCACATCATTTAGGATTTAATATGTTCATGCATTGTTATTTTCATTTTCATTCATATTTCATGATAATATTATTTTTGTGTTTCATATCATTTCATATTACTTAGATTATATTGCCATGCCATTTAGAATATATTATGTCACTTAAATTATATTATGTCATCTAGGTTATAATATATCATATAGGTTTTGCTATGTCATCTTTATTATGTCACACATGTTTATATTCATTTTTTTTAAATGTTTTAAAATAAGATAATGATTTTCAATAAAATAAAGGTACTGAATTAAAATAATTCATGAGTTCTCTACCGAGTTTGCTGGAGAGGTTATCATCAATTATCATTAATAAAGGAATATCTTTCTTTCAAAAAATGAGAATGATTCGAAAAGTTTTTCAAATAAATAAAAATTTCTATATTTTGCATATTTTGTCGGGGAATATAGAAAAATTTTGAATTAATAAATTTCAGATCACTTTCGATTAAAAATGAAATTATTTTACTTTAAATTGAGAATTAATTTGAAATAACAAATTTAAAATCGATTTTTTTTACTGAGACTTGAGATAACACACGATTAATAAGGTACCGTTGTTATACGAGCGTTGTGGGGGTGCTAATCCTTCCCCGCACGTAACCGAGTTCAGAACCCGCTTCTTCGATTTCTCTGGTTTAAAAACCCAGACTTGAAATTGATTTTTAAAATGTTTTAATTAATTTTAAAATGTTTTACAAAATTGGTTTTAATAGGTAGCCGATCACACCCAGCTAAAAAAGATTGATGGGGACTCTATGTCTTTTTTGAGGTTGTTTTCAAACCCTGATTTTATTTCAAGATGAATTAAGTCGTCTTTTCCTCTGTTTTCCCCAATGTCACGCTTAACAAGTAAAAGTCTAGCGATGAGACTTGTTATTTTTTAGGTTGCGACAGCTTGGCAACTCCACTGGGGACATTTAGAGAGTCAGGCCTAGAATTAGTCGTGTGTTATCAAAGCCTCGATTTTGTTGGTTTTTATTTGGTATTTAATTTTAATTCTCATATTTTTCAATAATAAGGAGAATTTTGAAAATAAGAAAATGTTTTTTTAAATATGTCCATATTCATGTGCATACATATTATTATTGTTCTCTGGTTATTTTGGTGCATATATTTATTGTTTGCTTAATTGATGCTTTACATTGTTTAATCTTATTGGGGTATTTAGAATAAGGGATGTAGAATTGGTAGTGAAAGGTTTGTTATTTCTCCTCACACACTACACATGCATCTGCATATCATAAGCCCTATACCCGGGTTCCGTCTTTTTAGGTGGGAGCAAAATAACTAAGCCTTCGTGATTAACAATCCGCATGGGCTAGTGAAACACTTCCCGAGTACTAAATTACCTAAGCCTTCGTGATTAACAATCAGCACGGGCTAGGGAAATAGACTCTAACGAATTGAACTCGCTTTTATCGGGGTGCCTTACTAGCCTTCATTAATGACAGTGAGGAACAATTCGGGGCCTTTAGAATCGATTCAACCTCATATAGTGAACCTAGGCGAAGCCATGCCGGATTTTTGTTAGATGCACTTAAAAACCCCTGCTCTTATAGCCTTAGGATGCTAGGAAGAATAAAGTGCTTGTAAAGACAGTTCTAATCACTGCTCAGATTTTGTAAACATGGTTTATACCTTGTGAACGTTGATATGGGAATGAATTGGTTATGCTTCAAATTTATGAGATGTTGATGATTAAGTTCCTCTGATTTTTATTTCCTCCGTGATATCTTCCCCTTTGCATTTTGCATCCAATCAATTATTTTTTATATCATACATTCATACATGCATCTTGGTGGCATCAGGTGGTATTCATGACAAACATAATCAGCATGATTTTCCTGTATATGTTTATGCATTAATTTGCTTATTACATGCATCATGTTAGTATCAGGTCCCATTCATGACGCACACGGTCAGCATGATTTTCTTTGTGTATACTCTGTGTCAATCATTCATTGTTTACATGATCATGTTGATATCGTGTTGCATTCATAGGGTTATTCATTGGAAAATGCATTTGGACCATACATAGTCACTCATTGCATATATCCATGCGTTGATTTGTTTATTCTTGGCTTGCATCATGGTGGCATAGTGATTGCATTTATTACATACATGGTCAGCATGTTTCCACTGTGTATGTCCATACATCACTTTGTTTATTCTTCACATGTATCAAATGACATTCATGGCCCATTCATCATGTCATACATTTGGAGGAATAAAACAAAAATTGGCTTGGCTTTAAGAGTCTTTGGAAGAATTTCCATTTCAAATCAGAGGTACAAGAATAACTGAGTACTTTTTTTAATGCAGGCTAGTGCTATGGAGAATGAACAAGTTGGCCGATTGGAAAGAATGGAAAAGGCACAAGAAGAATCGCAAGAACAGTTTGCAAAATTTGAAGCAAAATCTAGAGATCAGAGGACTAAATTGACGGAGCTGGTATCCGTTATAATCAATGGAAAAGGATACACTGAAAACTTGGCCGCCGGAGAAGGGTTAGGGGCACAAACGGGTCAGATTGAGGTCATGATGTTGGATGGCCAGAATGCAGTTAATCCCAGCAACACCCTGAACTTAGATGATCCAGCTGAACAGGAAAAATTGAAAATGGTTGAATCAAATAAGGCTGAGTCGGCAGATTCCCAAAGGAAGTATCAGCTGTTAGAGGAAAGGATTCTAGCTGTTGAAAGTGGAGATGAAGTAAGTGTAAGAGAGTCTCTTTTGATCCCTGATCTGGTCATCCTGCCAAAATTCAAGATTCCGAAATTCGAAAAGTATGATGGACTTAAAAACCCCAAAACACACTTGTCTGCATATTGTAATAGGATGGTGGGGCACGCGCATGATGAAAAATTGCTTATCCATGTTTTTCAATACAGCCTGATAGGAGAAGCATCCAATTAGTATTATCAATTGAAAAAAGGCCAAGTGCATACATGGAGAGACTTAGCCCGAGCATTCCTGAAACAATACGAGCACATGTTGGAAATGGATCCAGATCGATTGACACTCTAGAACATGAAAAAAAGCCCAATGAGAACTACAAAAAATATGCTCATAGATGGAAAAATGTAGCCTCACAAGTCCAACCACCTCTTACTGATAGAGAAATGAATGTTTTGTTTGTGGATACCCTCCCACATCCATACTATGACAAGTTCATGGGCAATATCTTCTCAAAATTTGCAGATATATTGTTTGTAGTGGGTAGGATTGAGGATGGTATAAAAAAAGAGAAAATTGTGGGTACTAATGCCGGAATATTTTTCGAAAAGAAAAATGATGTTGCCAAGAGGCATGTCCAAGTCGTAAATATTGAAGGCAAAAATAAAAAAGGGTTCAGTGCAATGCAAGACGATCCTTTTGGTGGTTATTTACATCCCCGATCCTATATCGACCATTGGATTCAGCACGATCATCATCATCATGCTCCAAGGCCTTTCACATCACCTCAGGGTTTCGTCATGCCAAATGATTCGGAGTTTAGTTCAGTCTATTCTCAGAGCAGTAAGAGAAAAAAAAAAAAGCAAAGGTGTACCATTCAATTCCGACGACCTACACAGAACTTTTTTCATTGCTTGTTCAGAGCCAAATGATCTTCGTTATACCTGCAAAGCCCAGGAAGTCTCCTTACCCGAAATAGTATGATCCTAATGCAACATGCGAGTATCATAGAGGGGTTAAAGGGCATTCCACAGAGAACTGCACTGCGTTCAAGGACAAGGTTCAGGCTGTAATTGATGTGAACCCGACAAAGTTCAAAGAGCTCATGGATGCTTATCAAGGACGACGGGGCTAAGGATCATTTAGCATGCTAATCAGGGGAAATTCTTAACCTTGTTTTAAGTTTTGTACTTACTTTCAATTTATTTGAAATGAACGAACTTTTAAATTCCAAGCATTATATATCATATCTCATTTGAAGTTTTGAATATTCTTCTTAAGCCTTGTTTATATGATTTGTGAAAAAAAAAAAAAACAAAAAAGGGGTTGAAAATAAAAGTCCATACGGATAACTTTCTATTTTGAGAATAAAAGGATACTTCTTTGAATAGGGAAATGAGTTTCGAAAGAATAGTTGATCATCGTGGGGGATGGATTCCTAGGAAACACTTTGTCTGTACACAGACATAGATCATAGACCAATTGAATAAATATCGCTCAAAGTCACAAAGAATAACCATTATTGAGGCCATGAGTAATGAAAATTTGAAAAATGCTTTCATGGATTTCTTGAAAGTCAAGCTAACATGACAATTTTCCAAAAGATCTAGATTAGTTAGTTTGATATGTGTTAAAGTTATGCCATGTTACAAATCATAGCAAAAAACTTAAAGATTCAAAACCTTCGAATCCCTTTGAAAGAATTGAAATGCCAAGTCTCTAAGCCTTTTCCCAGACCCTGATTTATGAGCACATGAACCAAAGGATGAAGCAGAACACCTTTCTTTTTTCTCTCCCCATGTGTTGGAAACATTTTGAAGAAATTGAAACCCAAACAAGTTCATTTAGCGAGAAGCTCAAAGATAAAATCTGAGATGTTCCTTCATAGCAGGATTCTCGCAAACCAAAAGACCTTTACTTCAATGGCAAATCAAAATAAGACATCATTTGTGGCTGAAAATGGATCACGCATGAATTTTTTGGGACATGCAGCAAAAAAAGAAAAAAGGAAAACTTGTAACATCATGAATGTGAGAATTCGAATGATTCCAAATGCAAAATGAAATTATGATTATCTATTCCCTCTGAGGATTGATTTTCAAGGAGAATATTCATATTTGATGTGAGAAATGACCATCTTTCATATTCCTTTCACAAAGATAAATTATCCATAGTCACCCCTTTTGAGCTTAAAGAATTCTTTTTATTTGAACCCTGATCAAGGATCACTTTCCACACTGGGGGGCAAATACGAGGAAGGATTTTCTCAAAAATCATGGTGAAATAAGTCCTGATTAGGAGACAGAAATAAAGCAAATTGAGCTCCCAAACAAGTATAGGTTCACTCTATCAAAATGGAGATACAAGAAAAAAAAAAGGAAAAGAAAAAAGAAAAAAAATGGTGAATTGAAAGCCAAGAAACACACACGAAAAATGTGTGAAAGAGATGACAAATTGATAGCCAAGAACAAAGAAGAAAAGAAGCAAAACTCAAAAGAAAGAAAGAGAAGTCCAAAATGGATAAATGTTTCAAAAAGAATCTTCCTCAGGAAATAGTCCTTGATCTAATCACCCTTAAAAACAATTTTGGGCCTATTTATTCTTTCTTTCTGAACCTCGAACCTTGGACTACGTTACGTGCTTTAAAAGTCCTTTTTGATCAAGTGTGGATATTTTACTTGAAGAGTTTTCCTCAGATTTTATCCCATCTTATCGAATTATCATTTCATTATGGAAGAATTTAGAATTCTCAGATGCATGGTAGAACAATAAAAAAAAAAAAAAAAAAAAACAATGAAGCTCTAGGGTGAAAACCCAAAAAACGAGCAGTTTAGAGCAGAATAAAAAGAAATTATAATGCCACACTTTGGTATTGCCGAAGCCATTGGTTGAGGAATACAAGGAGTATCAAGGAACTCCTAGACATACCAAAAGGACAGCCTTTTCTTTGGACTTGATTTTGAAAGTTAGACCTTTTTCCTTCCAACACTGAACCTATCATGGCTAAGTTAAAAATTCCATATTTAGAGATTGGAGGATTGATGAGATTTAATTAAAGCTTTTTCCAAAAAAGTTTGGTTTAAGGAGTTCATGTTTTGAGAAAACTTACTCATGGGCCAAAACAAAAGGACATTCACCTTTTCCTATTTGCCAAGATGAAAAGCTTTCTTAGACAAATCTGGACCTTATTGCATCAGCCCATTGACCTTGTTGCATTAAACCGTTCAAATCACTCGAAAAAGTGAGGTTGATTTCACCTCTCGCTTAGAAATATCTCTAATGGTGATCACCAAGTTCTGAAGGACTTCAATTTCACATGTTTTGGACGAAATAAATTTGACATGACTTAGGAAGAACAAATTAAAATTTTGATGTGGATATTCTCTAGCAAAAAGTTCATTTTGTTCAGGGGCACGAAATTTTGAGTTTAAATGAAGTTTGACTCTGTGTTTTGGTTTTGACCATATAACTGAAAAGAAAGAATCTGCTAGGGCAAGGACAAGTCAGGAATACGAAACCATGCAATTTCTTCCAACAAGATGAATTGGAAAATATAGACAAGAGGCAGCAATCACTCCCTCCAACAGGAAATCTCGTCAGGGCACGAGGAAAAAGAGAGATGATCAACCCTCTTAACATTCTCTTAATGAGAAATGGTGTCATAAGCATTCATGCATCATGTAATTAACATGTGCATTTGCATTTTAGCAAGCTACATTGGTTTTTGCATCCATACATTTGATCATTACATTTGTCAAGCATTGAAAAGAAACAAAGAAAAAGAATATAGGTTTCCTAAAAGGGGAAGGCCTTCTTTAGATTTAGAGGAAATAATTTGTAGAAGAAAAGAAGAAAAACAAAGTTTGTCTGAAAAGAAAATATGTGAGTATTGAAAAATCCGAAGTTGATGAAAATTTTTGAAAAATGAAAATGATTTTAGATGAGATTTTTTTTAAAGTTGTGGAGCCTCGAAGGAGAGTTTTTTTTTTTCAAACGAAAGATTTGGTTAAGCCCAATAAGCTGGAACAAAAAATGATTAAGCCCAGTGAATTTGGCATGTTAAATTTGGTTAAGCCCAATATAGCTAGCCCAAAAAGGAAGTAAACCCAGTGAAGTTGGCATTTTAGATGTGAGTAAGCCCAATATAGTTGGCCCAAAAAAGGAAGTAAGCCCAGTGAAGTTGGCATTTTAGATATGAGTAAGCCCAATGTAAGCTGGCATAAAAGGGAGTAAGCCCAGTGAAGTTGGCAAGTTAGATGTGAGTATGCCCAATGTAAGCTGGCATAAAAAAGATTAAGCCTAGTGAAGTTGGCACGTTAGATATGAGTAAGCCCAATATAGCTGGCCCAAAAAGGAAGTAAGCCCAGTGAAGTTGGCATTTTAGATATGAGTAAGCCCAATGTAAGCTGGCATAAAAAGGATTAAGCCTAGTGAAGTTGGCACGTTAGATATGAGTAAGCCCAATATAGCTAGCCCAAAAAGGAAGTAAGCCCAGTGAAGTTGGCATTTTAGATATGAATAAGCCCAATGTAAGCTGGCACAAAAGGGAGTAAGCCTAGTGATGTTGGCATGTTAGATGTAAGTAAGCCCAATGTAAGCTGGTATAAAAAGGATTAAGCCCAATGAAGTTGGCACGTTAGATATGAGTAAGCCCAATATAGCTGGCACAAAAATGATTAAGCCCAGTGAAGTTGGCATGTTAGATTTGGTTAAGCCCAATATAGCTGGGAAAAAAAAGAGTAAGCCCAATGAAGTTGGCACATTAGATGTGAGTAAGCCCAATGTAAGTTGGCATAAAAAAGGATTAAGCCCAGTGAAGTTGGCACGTTAGATATGAGTAAGCCCAATATAGGTGGCACAAAAATGATAAAGCCTTGTGAAGTTAGCATGTTAGATTTGGTTAAGCCCAATATAGCTGGCCCAAAAGGAAGTAAGCCCAGTTAAGTTGGCATTTTAGATTGGTTCCACCTAAGTCATCACTTTTTAAATCGAACTCGTTCTACTTCTCAAATGTGAGTCGAGGTATTTTCCTTTTGTTTTAAAATCGAACTTGTTCTGCTTCTCAAATGAGTCAAGGTATTTTTCTTTTGTTTTAAATCGAACTCGTTCTGCTTCTCAAATGAGTCGAGGTATTGCCTTTTGTTTTAAAATCGAACTCGTTCTGCTTCTCAAATGAGTGAGGTATTTTCCTTTTGTTTTAAAATTGAACTCGTTCTGCTTCTCAAATGAGTCGGGGTATTTTCCTTTTGTTTTAAATCGAACTCGTTCTGGTTCTCAAATGAGTCGAGGTATTTTCCTTTTGTTTTAAAATCGAACTCGTTCTGCTTCTCAAATGAATCGAGGTATTTTCGTTTTGTTTTAAATCGAACTCGTTCTGCTTTTCAAATGAGTTGAGGTATTGCCTTTTGTTTTAAAATCGAACTCGTTCTACTTCTCAAATGAGTCGAGTTATTTTCCTTTTGTTTTAAAATCAAACTCGTTATACTTCTCAAATGAGTTGAGGTATTTTCCTTTTATTTTAAATCGAACTCGTTCTGCTTCTCAAATGAGTCGAGGTATTTTCCTTTTGATTTAAATCGAACTCATTTCCTTAAGACGGGTCGAGCCTTGATTAGTCAGGGAACTCAATTTAAGGACAAAAAATCTTCTATCTTTTTCAAATCGAACTTGTTTCCTTAAGACGAGTCGAGCCTTGATTAGTCAGGGAACTTAATTTAAGGATAAAATCTTCTATTTACAACTTTTTCATAAAAAAAAATGAATGAAAAACGAAAAAATTAAAAATTTAAAAAATAAAAAAGTGAAAATGCCCTCTCTTTTCTTCACATGAGGTTTCACTAACCGAAAAAAATTAGTGTTTTTTTATCTTTGCCTGATTCCTGATTCTCAGCAATAGCCAAAGAGGGGGCAGCTGTAGACACCTAATTTTGTCCGAACCACTAAATCAGGTATTTTTCTTCCCAAAAAGATATTTTGGAATGCAAAGAGTCTTTTCTCATCCTGCAGGTGGTACTCCGAGACTTAGTTTAACAAACCAAGCATAAAAAGCCAATCTTGAAAAAGTCAACCCCAAAAAGTCAACCCCGAATAGTCAACTACTAAAAAAGTCAACCCACATTCAAAATCAAGATTCAAAGTTCAATTGAACAATGGTGAAATTTTTTTGATAATCTGAGGTCTATAACGAAAGATATGGAGTCCGGAAGATGGGTTACGAAGATTCAGTAGAAAGAAAACCCTAGTTCAAAAAATTTGGGGAAAAGTGCTTAAACGATCAAATCGGTCAAAATTGGAGGTTCCAAATGAAAGATAAGCAATGACTACAGGTAATGGAGAGGCCATTTGGAGGCAAAATTGAAGAAAAAGTCAATTTGAAGAAAACCGAGAATTAGGGTTTTTGGTGGATTTTGGTGAAATTGGGAAAAATTGCAGAAATGGCCCAATTTGGTAAAACTAAAGCCCTTAATTGAGGAGGAGTGAGTAAACAAGGATAGCCCAAGGCTCAGTTTGAAGTAATTCCGAGAAAATAGCCAATTGGAGGAAAAACGAAAAAACAAGGAAATTTCGGATACTGAAAAAAAGAAAAATCAAAACGGAGGGGAATTTGATTGTAAAAATTAGGCATTTTGGTCCAACTCCAATTCAATATATGACAAAGGCATAGAAAAATAAAATCTGAAAATCTGATTTGTTTTGAGTAAAACCGGACTTCGGAGGTAAAAGGACAAACTTGATAAATTCAGAAAAAAAATAGCAAATGAGCTCCAAAAATTTCCAAAACTTCCAAATCTCAATCTTAAATCATTTGGAAGAGATTGCATAAGAAAAATTTGGATTCGGAGTTCATTTGCAAAATGGCAAATTTCGAGCCCACTAAGCTAAAAATTCCAAAAGATAAATCCCGAAAAAATAGCTAATGAGCTCGAAAAATTCTGAAAATCTCCAGATCTCAATTTTAAACTATTTGGAAGATATTGGTGAAAGAAAATCCGGAATCGGAGCTCGTTTGCAAAATGTCAAATTTCAAGCCCACTAAGCTAAAATTCAAGAAGATAAATCCCAAAAAAATAGCAAATGAGCTCAAAAAATTATGAAAACTTCCAGATCTCACTTTTAAATTATTTGGAAGATATTGGTGAAGAAAAATCCGGATTCAGAGCTCGTTTGAAAAGTGATAAAAGTTTGGGTGCATTAAGGGGCAATTTTGGAAATAAATCCAAATAAAATAGCAAATGGGCTCGAAAAATTATGAAAACTTCGAGAATTCAAATTTTTATTGTTTAGAAAGTATTTAAAAAAATGGATTCGGAGTCCGTTTGCTATTTAATTACGTTTGGGGGTCAAAAAGGTCATTTTACCGAAGAAACCGAAGAGGGTTTTTCTTGCAATTAAAAAAATGAAGATTGGACTGGAATTCCAAGGGTCAGCCGGCCAAGCCCATGTTGAAGAATGTTTTGCTGAAATCTTGCATCTAAGGGCCAATAGTGGATAGGAAGTTAGTTATTTTTCTTAATCAAGCCTTTGCAATTGTGACACATAGACTAATGCATGATGTCACTATAATGAAATCATATTTCTAACAACTAAATTAGTGAGATGCTGATTCCTTAATCTAAGGGTGGGAATTTTTCATAAAAGGCATCTTGATTAAGGGCCATTGGATCAAAATTTGTTAGAAAAATGACAACATCCTTCTAGAGTATTCTAGGAGGCATTCGGCCAAGGCTATTAAGGGGCTGGATTTCAGATTTTGATATGATTGGAGGGGGCTGAAGAGAGGCAATAGCTGAATAGAGGTAGTAGCTAAAGAAAAAGGAGAGAAAAAGGAAAAGAGAAAGAGAGGAGAAAAAAGAGAAGGAAAAAGAAAGGTTTTGGCTTGCTACTTCTTGATTTGGAAAGCTAGAGCAAGGTAGCTATGTTCTTTCATGGTTTTCTCATACTTTGTTGACATGATTTTGCTATTTTGATTGTCATTTTATTTTCTTTTATGAAATAAACTTGTTTTTTAAATAAGTTTTAAGGAACTTCTACTTTGTTTTTTACAGAAATCAAGAAAGTAAGTTTTTCTACATTTTTCCCTACATGGTCGAATGGTGTCTTTTTTTTTTTAAGAAGATTTTGTGTTTGATTTTGTTCATGTGATTTGTTGTGGTAGGATAGCTTACTTGTGGTAAATTAGCTTGATTGTGGTAGGTTAGCTTGATTGTGGTAGATTTTGCTTTAGACCATGCCATGTGTTTGAGATATTGTAATGCTAGATTCGTGCTACCATTCAGCCATAGTGATTTAGGTTACCATATTTGCATTTTTTCATGTTTACTTGCTTAATACACTTCCATTTATGTTCATATATTTAGACCATGCCATGTGTTTGTTATGTTGTCATTGCTATGTTCATGAGTTATATTTGGTCACATATCATTTTTGCATTTTTATCATGTTTACTAGTTTAACATGCTTCCATGTAGACTTTGCATATGGTTGCCATGTGTTTGTGTTATTGTTTAGCTAGGATTTCACATGTTTATTTAGGGGTCCATTCGGTTGCTATGCATAGTTTGTATGTCATTTACATTTTGTTTAGCTTTCATGCATTCGTTTCATACCATGAATTTTGTTCATGACATTTAGAATCCTAGGGGCATTCGGCTATATGGTTGGTCTAGGTCATTTTAGAGGCTTTCGTTTAGTTTTCATGCATTATCTTGTATGACATTTTAGGCATTAGGTTGCTATGTTTTCATTTCATGCTTAGTTTGTATGTCATTTACATTTGATTAAGTTTCCATGCTTCCATTTCATATCATATATGTAGTTCATGACATGTAGAACCCTAGGATTATTCGGTCATACATAGTTTATAGGTCATTTTGGAGGTCCTCATTTGATTTTCATGTATGTCTCATCTTCCATAGTTAGATTTTACGTCATTACGATTCTTTAGTCATATTAGACTAGGCAATTGTATTTCATGTCATGCATATGTTTCTATGACATAGTAGGCATTAGGACAACTTTGTATTGCCATGCATTTTCATGACATTCTAGGTCTAGATTACATTTGCATTATCATGCATCTCATGCATATTAGGTTTAGATAGCATTTATTGGCATGCAAATTCATGCTAGGCATTAGGACAACGTTGTATTGCCATGCATTTTCATGACATCTTAGGTCTAGGTTACATTTGCATTACCATGCATCTCATGCATATTAGGTTTAGGAAGGATTTATTGCCATGCAAACTCATGCTAGGCATTAGGTCATTTTGAATTGCCATGCATTTTCTATGTCATTTAGATCTTTAGATCATGCATTTCATACATCAAATTTGTTGTTTGTTCATGCATCTCATACCATATCACTTGATTTTTGACTTAAGCCAATCAATGGTTTAAAGTCAAGCTCACATTAGCATACTTGTGGAAAATTGAGAAGTTGTCAAGTTGATTTTTCTACCTTTATGATTTTTTTAAGTAGCCAATTTTTGTCCAAATATTTAAAAAATTTAGCTACTGTTTGTAGGTTTTTAGAAGAGTCTCCAATATTTTTACCTTGATTTTTGAATGATTTTATCAAAGGCTTAAAAATGATTTTTGGCAAAACAGTTTTTCACCCAGTGTTATGAATTTCGTGATTTTTTTGGGAGGTTATCCTTAGTCTAAAAAGTAAGCCAATTTTTTCTCGTAGAGTTTGACATGTTCTGAGTCTCCCATATTTGTTTCAGATTTTTTTGAAATTTTAAAAAAATCACGTTTTAAAACTAGTCAGTAAAGTCATATTTGAATTCAAAGGAAAAATGATTTTCTGTTTTGGCTAAGGCATTAAGAGAGGGCTGATTAGGAACCTTAGCTACTGTCCTAGGGTGATTTATAAGCTATTTTAAACTTAAAAAATGATTTTATAGAGCTCGGGTCAAGGGTGGTCAAGTCCGGATTTTCAAAGTAAGGAAAATAGAGCCATTTTCAAAAGGGGAAGGCCATGTATTATTTTTCATCCAAGATTTTCAAAATTCTTTTCAACCAATCACAAAGTATTTTTGATTTTAGAAAATTTAATTTGATGTCTTTTCCTAAGGTAGTCGAATATCTTTTTAGGTATATGGATTTCCTTATTTAAAGGAAAAACTACACTTTCATGCATTACATTTTTCATTTTCATGCATATTATATGATATATGGTTTTTGCTATGACTATTTCTATGGTAATGTTATTATTTTGATTTATATTCATGGTGTTATTGTTATATGGTTGTGAATACTCTATGTTATCCTATGTTTTTTACTTAGTCATTTATTTTTGTCATATCTTTTAGGATTTAATATGTTCATGCATTGTTATTTTTATTTTCATGCATATTTCATGATAATATTATTTTTGTGTTTCATATCATTTCATATTACTTAGATTATATTGCCATGCCATTTAGAATATATTATGTCACTTGAGTTATATCATTTCATTTAGAATATATTATTTCACTTAGGTTATATTATTTCATTTAGAATATACCATGTCACTTAGGTTATACCATGTCATTTAGAATATGTTATGTTACTTAGAATATATTATGTCATGTTGAATATACTATGTCACTTAGATTATATTATGTCATCTAGGTTATATTATCATATAGATTTTGCTATGTCATCTTCATTATGTCACACATGTTCATATCATTTTTTTTTTTAAAATGTTTTAAAATAAGATAATGATTTTCAATAAAATAAAGGTATTCCCAAGTTAAAATAATTCATGAGTTCTCTATCGGGTTTGCTGGAGAGGATATCATCAATTATCATTAATAAAGGAATATCTTTCTTTCAAAAAACGAGAATGGTTTGAAAAGTTTTCCAAATAAATAAAAATTTCTTTATTTTGCCGATTTGGTCGAGGAATATAGGAAAATTTTGAATTAATAAATTCCGGATCACTTTCAATTAAAAATGGAATTATTTTACTTTAAATTGGGAATTAATTTGAAATACCAAATTTAAAACCGACTTTTTTACTGAGACTTGAGATAACACACTATTAATAAGGTACCGTTTTTATACGGGCGTTGTGGGGGTGCTAATCCTTCCTCGCACGTAACCAAGTCCTGAACCCGCTTCTTAGATTGCTCTGGTTTAAAAACGCAGACTTGAAATTGATTTTAAAAATGTTTTAATTAATTTTAAAATATTTTACAAAATCGGTTTTAATAGGTGGCCGATCACACCTAGCTAAAAAAGATTGGTGACGACTCCATGTCTTTTTCAAGGTTGTTTTCAAACCCTCATTTTATTTCAAGAGGAATTAAGTCGTCTTTTCCTCTGTTTTTCCCAATGTCAAGCTTAACAAGTAAAAGTCCCGCGATGAGACTTGTTATTTTTTAGGTTGCGACACCATCTGTTATAGGAAGGGTTCAACTAACAAGGTTGCTGATGTTTTGTCCCGAATGCCTATACTGAACAACCCGTAATTGATGGCTATCTCATCTATGGATACGGATTTGTTACAGAGGATACAGATTTGTTACAGAGGATACGTGATTCATGGGATATAGATGAACACCTTAAAAAGTTGGTGGCTGATTTGGCTCTTAATCCAGCAAAACATTCCAAATATTCTATGGTTGGGGAATTGCTCCGGAGGAATTGGAAGCTGGTGGTGGGTAATATGCTAGGGTTGAAAGAAGAGATCATGGATTATTTTCATGCTAGTCCTATAGGGGGACACTTAGGTGTGCATCCTACAATTCATAGGATCACTACTACACTGTACTGGAAAGGAATGAGGAAAGATGTGAAGCGGAGGATTAAAGATTGTTCTGTTTGCCAAAAACAAAAGTATGATAATACTTCTTATCCAGGTCTGCTGCAGCCTCTTCCAATGCCCAACACAATTTGGACAGATATCAGTATGGACTTCATCGAAGCTTTGCCCAAGTCTGGGGGATATGATACTATCCTTGTAATAGTGGATCGGCTTTCGAAGTATGCTTACTTCATTGCCTTGGCTCATCCATTCACAGCCCTGTCAATAGCCCAAGTTTTCCTTGATCAAGTGTTCAAGCTCCATGGCATGCCACAGAGTATAGTATCTGATCGGGATAAGGTGTTTGTGAGCCAATTCTGGCAAGATAGATTTAAAAGATTTGGCACATCACTCAAATTATCTACTTCTTACCATCCTCAGACTGATGGACAATCAGAAGTGGTGAATAGAGGTCTCGAAACGTATTTGCGGTGTATGATTGGAGAAAAGCCAAGGGAATGGGCTAAGTGGTTACCACTAGCTGAATACTGGTACAACACTGCATACCATTCATCGATTCATAGCTCTCCATATGAAGTGGTTTATGGTCAAGCTCCCCCGATGCATCTACCTTACTTGCCTGGTGAATCCTTAGTGGCTACGGTAGATAGGAGCCTTCAAGCTCGAGAGACAGCTCTCAGGATGCTTAAGTTCTATTTATCCAAGGCTCAAAAAAGAATGAAGTCGATGGCTGACAAAAAGAGAACCGAGAGATCTTTTTTGGTGGTGACTGGGTTTACTTGAAATTGCAACCATATAGGCAGCAATCTGTGGCTCACAAGCATAGTGGTCGGTATTGGCCGGTACGTCTCAGTTTTTAGTTAAACTGGTACATGCAACCTTCAATTTCGTTTCAATTTTGGTACCGGCCCGTACCGGTCTGTACCAGTCAATATCGGTCTGTACCGGTACATATCGGTCCGTACCGGTTGGTACAAGATTTTGATTTTTTTTTTTTTTTTTTTTTTGAAAAAGTTTTACTTATTTTCTTTTTTAAATCATTTTCAATATTTTTTGTGTCATGACCATTTTTATTTTGTTTATAATTACATTTAAAAATAAAATATGTTAATTAAATTAGGCTATTGAACATAATTAATAATAATTTACTATATTTTTTAATATTTTAATATTTATTTTATTTATTTGACGTTTAAAAATTTTAGATATTAAATATTTAAAATCTATATTTGCATAAAAACATATATATGCATGTAATAGATATATATTTGCATGTGTATATGATATATATTTTATTAAGAAACTTGAAAATAGATTATACATATAGATATGTGAAAAATATTTGAAAAATACCGATAAACCCGAAACGGTACACTGAAACACACCGATACCTGTACGTACCAGTACTAGAACAAAAATGGTACACCCACCGATACGGTACTGACTACCTTGCTCACAGGGCTAGCATGAAACTCTCTCTTAAGTTTTTTGGCCCTTTCTTGGTGTTAGCAAAAGTGTGAACAATGGCTTACACCCTTTAATTGCCTCCGGGTTCACGAGTGCATCCCACCTTCCATGTTTCCCAGTTGAAGAAGCACATTGGGTCACTGCCAGCTCAAGAACAGTTACCCATTATTTATACTGATGGTACTGTTGCTAAAGAACCAGTCCAAATTTTGCCACGCAGAATGACAAAGAAGGGAAATTGAGCTGTAATAGAGGTCCTGGTTCAATGGTCCAATACCTTCCCAAAGGATGCTTCTTGGGAGTTACTACACCGTCTTCGACAACAGTACCCTACTTTTAATCCTTAAGCACAAAGATTGTTTTCATCAAGGGGTATTGATGCAGGTCAAGATGCAGGCAGGGTTGTTGGTAGTTAAGTTGGTTAGGAGAGTCAGAATAATGGATACTCGTTGATCTGTTGAAGGCCCAGTAGCTATTCAGCCCACCAGAGTTCAAGTCAGAGGTCCATTAGTGTTATTACCGTTGTTGTTTATTGTTGCTTTCTTTTTTACAAATTCTATACATTGCTGCTGCGTTGTTAGTGGCAATGGTGCCGAGATTCTCGGAGGAGGAAATGCATATATTGAATGATGAATGGTGAAAACGTATGAGGGTTTTCATAACAGAATACTCTCCCTTTTAGTGTTCTCTCTTCTTTCTATTTTCTCTCCTTTTTCTGTGTGTTTTTTCTTCCTTCAACTATTTTGCAGGTTTCTTCTTCCCTGCTTCAGTCAATCTCCTCGCTGAATCTTCCATATCGTGAAGGTCCGGCATCAGTTTATTCTTCTTTCATGGCTGTTTTATTGAGGTTTTACGTTCCATGACTTTACTCTTTTTTCATTTTATTCTCGTTTTCTATCAGGTCAACTGCAATTTTTTTGTTGATATTTTATGATATTATTTGTGGGTTTTCTGTTTCTTGTTTATTTATGCTGATTTGCATGTTTAGTTTGCTTTATTTCTTGGTGATTTAATGAATATTTGGATGGATTTAATTCTGGAAGATCTGATTAAGGACTATTGACTTTTCTTACTATAATATGTGCTGTTTGGGCATTAAGGGAGGTTTTAATAAGAAATTGTTATGACGAGTTAAAAGGTTGTGCTTTTGATCTTATTATGGGGTGTTAATATTGTTTTTAGTTTTTTTTTTTTTTTTTGGTAGTTTATATAAAATTGGATATGTTGTAAACATTTATTCTTTCTCCTTCTAGGATCTGGCGTTTCAATTGTTTGATAGGTTTGGTTTGTGTTTGAAACTTTTTGGTGCAGATAAGTTTAGGATTTTTGTCGGTTTTGGTACATAAAGATGCCCGGACTTATTATGAATGAAATTAAAAAAGAGGCAGTGATGAATGAAGTGAATGCGACTTCTTCACATATTAAGGACAATTCAGTTTTGACCAAGTCCCCTACGATTTCGCCAAGTTCACAAAGCCCTCATAGTGCAGATCACCCCATTAATGGGATGGTTCAGGTTGACACCTCAGTTGAGCGGCTTTATGAGAATGTATGTGATATGCAGAGTTCTGATCAGTACCCTCAAGGCAGAGCTTTGGATCATATGGTGAAGAGTCCAGGATTGATTCAGAATTGCACCATCTTGTTGGAGGAGAGATGAGGGGAGTTGAGATAATGCAAGAGGAGGAGGTGGATAAACCAGAAGATGAGTGTCGTAGTAATTCCTCTTCTAAGAAGGGAAGCTCATCTAGTGGTAAGAAGTCAGAGCAGTTGGACAAGACCCAATCTGCAAGTGTAAAATCCATTTCTTCAGGTCATGTGAAGAAAACGTCTCAGTCACAGTTGGACTCTGAAGCATCAACAAAACCGAGTCTTAAGGGAAAAAGTCCACCTGAGAAACCTCCCATCGATAAGCGGAACAATAAGACTCTAAAGAAATCAAACGCAGGAGTCTTATCCATGAAAAAAGGGAAAGGGTCAAAGTTACAAAATGGAACTGAGGATTCTTCTGAATCAGGGTCAGGTAATCCTGATCTCGGACTGTTTTTACTCAAGCAAGCTAGGGATTTGTTTTCCTCTGGAGACAATCCCCAGAAAGCTCTTGAATTAGCACTTCGAGCAGCAAAATCATATGAACTTTGTGCCAGTGGGAAACCCAGTTTAGAATTGGTTATGTGTTTGCATGTCACTGCGGCAATATATTGCAGCTTAGGCCAGTACAGTGAGGCAATTCCTCTTCTTGATCAATCAATTGGGATTCCATTGATTGAGGAAGTACAAGAGCATGCCCTGGCTAAATTTGCTGTTCATATGCAGTTGGGTGACATTTATGCAATGCTAGGACACCATGAAAACTCAATAACTTGTTACAGCACTGGTTTTGAAGTCCAGAAACAAGTTCTTGGAGAAACAGATCCCAGAGTTGGTGAGACCTGCAGGTATTTGGCTGAAGCTCATGTGCAGGCATTGCAATTTGATGAAGCTCAGAGGCTATGCCAAATTGCTCTTGACATTCACAGAGAGAATGGTTCACCGGCTTCTCTTGAAGAGGCAGCAGATAGGAGGCTTATGGGTCTCATATGTGAAACAAAGGGAGACCATGAAGCTGCTTTGGAGCATCTTGTTTTAGCCAGTATGGCCATGGTGGCAAATGGCCAGGAGGCAGAGGTAGCTTCCGTTGATTGCAGTATTGGAGACACATACATATCTTTGTCTCAATACGATGAGGCTGTTTTTGCCTATCAGAAAGCACTCACAGCTTTTAAGACAACCAAAGGAGAGAATCATCCAGCTATTGGGTCAGTCTTCGTCCGGTTGGCTGATTTGTATAACAGGACAGGGAAATTAAGGGAATCAAAATCATACTGTGAGAATGCCCTCCGAATCTATGAAAAGACCATGACTGGAATCCCTCCATTGGAGATTGCAAGTGGCCTCACAGATGTTTCTGCTATCTATGAATCAATGAACGACCTTGATCAGGCGATAAAGTTGCTAGAAAAGGCCTTAAAAATATACAATGATGCCCCTGGTCAGCAAAGCACAATAGCTGGAACTGAAGCCCAGATGGGAGTAATGTATTACATGTTGGGGAATTATTCAGAATCTTACAATTCCTTAAAAAGTGCCATTTCAAAGCTACGTGCATGTGGAGAGAGGAAATCTGCCTTCTTTGGAGTTGCTCTCAATCAAATGGGGCTGGCTTGTGTGCAACGCTATGCTATAAACGAGGCTGTTGAGTTGTTTGAAGAAGCCAAGAGCATTTTAGAGCAAGAGTGTGGACCATACCACCCTGATACACTCGGGGTATATAGTAATCTTGCTGGCACTTATGATGTAAATGGCAGGCATGCAACTTTAGTTATTCTTCTGTTCCTTTCCTCTCAAACTCATTTCAAAATACATGATTGTCAAAATCCACAACACTCCACTCTTCCCCTATTTTCCTTTTAAAAAAATAGAAGGGAAAGATATGCAAAACACTTCTTTAATTGTAGTTAAGTTATTATTCCTCCTCTGTCATTCCCCGGGTTTATGTTAGGTATGATGAATTTAGAAAATATTAAACTGAATAACTACCAGTCTACTTCTTTCTCGCAGCTGATGTATTCTGAGCACGATTTTATTGTTCTTTCCTTTCTGTGATTATTGTTGTGATATATGCTGTTAACACAGGTTGGATGATGCCATTGACACACTGGAGTATGTTGTTGAGATGAGAGAGGAAAAACTTGGGACAGCAAATCCTGAGGTTTATGATGAGAAGAAAAGGTTAGCTGAATTATCAAAAGAAGCAGGAAGAGTTCGGAGCAGAAAAGCGAGATCATTATAAGCCCTTCTTGATGCCAATCCTCATAATTTAAACGGTGAGGGAATTAAGGTGTGATAAGGATGAATTTGTGTATTTATGAATTAAGATGATGCATTATAGGGCCCTTCAAAATTGAGAAAGGGTGAAAGAAAAAGAAGAAAAGAATAGATGTTATTGGTTTTCTTATAAGATTCTTGGCATGGGGATGAAATAACTGTCTGGTGGGGTTTTGGTTTTCTATTTTGATTAAAGGTTGCTTTTAAATTATTTTCTAATCAGTTTTGATATTATTAGTATGAAAACTGGTGAAGGAAGGTATGGATCTGCTTAGAGTGGTATAAGTAAAGATTCTTTGATCAGATGTCTGTAACCAGCTGTTGTAATAATAACAAACAAAATCCTATGATTCATCCTTTTTTATTCAGTTGCTTGGTTGCTAATCCTGTTACAATTTTTGTAAGGATCAGGGCCTTTGGTGCAGGCTTGTGTTTAAGATTTCTTAGGATTAGTTTGTTTCACAAAAATTCACTTTCAAAAAATATTTTTTGAAAAATGTAATTTTTTTTGTTAAATAAAGATTTTTTTTTTATGTTTGAATGATTTAAAGAAAAATGTTTTCTGTTATTTGATTATTTTTTGAAAATTTTACTTTTTTAAATAGCAATATTGATATAAATATTAAATATTAAAAATTATTTATTATTAAAATATTAATATTTCAAATATTACTATTTTAATAATAAAATATTAATATTAATATTAAATACTTAAAATAATATTATTTATTATTAAAACATTAATTATATTAATATTTTAAAATATTTAATATATTCTAATAATTATTAAAGTATTATTTCTATTAATATTTATACTATTAAAATAATAATATTTTATACTAAAAACATTTATTATTAAATCTTTATAAAGTATAATTTATATATATATTTATTATTAAAATAGTAATATAAAAACATTTTTCAATAAAATATTAAAAATACTATTTAAATTTTAAAATATTGATTTATTATTAAAATAATAATATTGTTTTATGAAATAATATTTTTTATTAAAATAATAAATAATATTCATTATATTAATAATTTATTACTAATTATTAAAATAATAATATAATATTATATATTATTAAAATATAAATATGTATGTTTAATAATATTTAAATAAAATATTGAGAATTACAATATTAAAATATTTTTTATATAATTAAAATGTTAATATTTTTTATTAATATAATAATATTTGGCTCGAGTCAAGTTAAGTCTCGATTTAAAATATAATGTCCAAATCCTAATTCGAGTTGAACTAAGTTTAAGGATTTAGTGAGTAGTCCTACTCATGGCCTTAAGGGTAGTTTTTTTTTTTTTGAAAATTGTCTTTCTTTTTTCTTCAAAAGAAAAAGATAATTTCCAAAAAAAAATATTTTATTTTTTGTTGATCAGTAAGTTATTTTTAATTGAACAATCAATTTTTTACCAAACAAATACCAAAAAGTACAAAAATTATTTTTCGAAAATCATTTTTTGTGAAACAAACGGATCCAATGTAGGTTTCTACTTTCTACTATCTATTTGGGCACCCAAATCAGCCAATCCTCAACCAAAAGAAACATGGGGAGGTGGGGGAGGTGTATACTTGCCACAAACAATCCCAGTACCCACTGCAGAGGTAATAAATTTACATCTCCACTGCCAATATAACATAATCACCTGAAAGTAGATGACAACCAGCACACAATGGTCAAGAGCATCCTGAAACAAAATTCGATGATAACATCATCAGTGCATCCAATGTACCTAAGTTGTTCTGGAGTTCCTTCTTTTATATCTTTTACCCTCAAAGCTTGCCACCCATTACCTTTGTCAGATTTTTCAGCTCCATCACAGTTCTGTTTCCCTGAAGGTTGATGTAAAAGAGAAGAAACTAATCCATTGAGATGGTTAGTCTAACTGCATAATCAACCCTTTCTTCGGCAATACGAGGGTGTCGCAATTAACAACCAGCTGCTGCTTCTGCTGGTGGATCTAAGTGGTGTCAGACTCTAGATAATGTAAAGGATATAGAATAATGCTGGGAAGGATACCCTCAAAACAGCTATTGACCCCTGCGCTGTTTATGACCTGCTCAATGAACAAAACTTTAAGAGGATCAATTTATTAACCAAACAAATAATTGAACAATGCAGAAAATTTTGAGGTGAAACTCACATTTTTCTGAAAGACCTTGAGGTTCTCAGGATGGAAACACCAGTTTCTTGGTGCATTACATGGGAGACCTACAAATTGCAAAATAAAATAATGCTTTGAGAAACAAATCATCTTGTGGCCATGTAAGCACAGCATTTGTAGTTTTACAATAGTAGCGTCCATCACATAGAAAAATTAACAAATATTACATAGTATGTGTCAGAACATGTAAATCCGAAGATTCGTCTAGATACAAACAGAAGTCATCATTAATATTTTTTATTAGGTATAATTAGTAACCTATATGAATCTATCCTTTTTAAAGTAGTTTTAAACTCGACTAAGGTACTTTAAAAAGAATAGGTTCTAGTTTACATTTTTCAGAACTAGGTTCGGGAGTTCATTTACGTATGGAAAAGGATCAGCACTCCCACGACACCTATCTTAAGGCAATACCTAATTAATCTTATGTTATCATAATTCTTAAAAATGGTCTTTATTCACTACAAAATAATAATCTTTAGGGACAACAAAAGGGGATGATAAATAAAAACGTCCTCTCTATTATAAATTTATAATTATTGGGGACGTTTTTGAATTTCGTCCCCAATTCCTACAGTAATATGCTTTGGAGACGATTAAATTTAAAACATTAGCTTTTATAAACCCAATAAGAAAAACTCATGCTCACTATCTTCCAAAGCCCATTATCATTTAAAAAAGGAAAAAAAAAAATATATATATCTCAGATTCTCAAAAAAAAAATTCTCTCCATCTCTCAACCAACCCTCGACAGGAGCCTCACCACCGTCATCCCCAAATCCCTTGCCACCGTCGACGATGTCTCTGCTGTTTGTCCTTTTCGCCTTCCTCTTATTCTTTCCAAGTCGTCGATCCTCAGGTTTCTCTCTCTCATATTTCCTTTAAAGCAACAAATCTAGGGTTTCGGTTTTTACTTTCTCTTTTTTTGATTGGTTACCGAGAAAATGGAGATATTTTTCTTTAAATGTGCTGTTATAATTGGTAATTTATTTAGATTTATACTCTGTTTGGTAACTACCGGTCAAGAGTTTATTGTTTTTGAATGCATAAACGCGATTGATTTGCTAGTAGTAAGGATTAGGAATTGCAATTTTTTTGCGATTAAGATATGATTTGCTCTCCTTTTGGGTCTTTAATTAAGCTTCGTAATGGGCTGTCTATTTCTTAATTTTTAGTATGCTGGTACAGAGGTTAGACGACTTGTTGGATGTGAAAATTTGTGGTTTTTTATTTGCTGAATTATTACATGGATGGTAATGGTTTCATCACTGCTGCTGAGTTGGCACATTCTATGGCGAAACTTGGACATGTACTGACGGTAGAGGAGTTGACGGGGATGATCAAGGAAGCTGATACGGATGGGGACGGGAGGATCAGTTTTGAAGAGTTCTCACAGGCGATTACTTCAGCTGCTTTTGATAATTCTTGGGCTTGAAGGCGTATATATTTTTATGGGAGTTTGTGTGGTATGTTGGCTTTTATTTTTGTTTCGATCTTTGTTTAATTAGTTGTTCTTAACTTAAGCTATAGAATATAATTATTTTTCTGTTAATAGTGGAACAATTTTTAACACTTTGGTGTTAATTACGGCCAACACGTTTATTTTCTGACAATAGATAATTAGATCTTGGTTTTGGAATACATGCATCTTTATATACTGATTAAGCAGATTAAAAAAAAATTGTTATAGCTCCTTTTCTCTTTTCTTGCTCTCAGATTAATAAAAAATTATAATTGATTTGTGATGCAATTTTGATGGTTCAAGACTTGGTTCTGAAATACTGTTTGATTGGCAATTGGAAAAAAAATGGAGTTCCAGCAATGCTACTTTTCCTGCTTGGAATTGGAGGGTTAACGTATTATAGGTACAAGAAATGGAGGGTCAGATCTGACCCTAACATATTGGGAGCACTCAAGAGTCTTCCAGGGACTCCCAGGGAGTTCCGGTTTAGAGATCTGAAAAAAGCTACCAATGATTTTGATGATAAGCACAAGTTGGGTCAGGGCGGATTTGGGGTGGTCTATAGAGGGCTGTTGCAGAAGGAGAATCTGGAAATTGCAGTCAAGAAGTTCTCTAGGGACATTAAGGGTAAAGATGATTTCTTGGCTGAGCTTACTATCATCAACCGATTGCACCACAAGCATCTTGTCCGCTTGCTAGGTACCTATACTATACTATACTATACTTCCAAACTTTTATCTCAATTGCTATCATTAAGATTTAGACATGGACATTTATCTGCTCATTGCCAAATTCATTTTCTTTCTTACTGAAATTAGGCCATAGGATAAAACTTACCATAAAAACTTACAGATTTCAAAAACATATTACAAAATAGTAACTCATAGTTAATTTCTAGCCATTGTGAAGTTTATTATATTTCTTATTTACAATAAAAAATTATAATTGATTTTCATATTCCAATTTTAAATTACACATTTAAGAGTTAGGTAGCTGCAGTTTTAAGATCCAAAGGCATAATTTATTCATAGCAGCTATCTTCAATCAGTATATAAAGTTGTTATAGCTGCTTGATCATCATTCTTCACTTTCACGTTTATTTCCAATGCATTGCATTCCAAAGTTTGAGCTCATTCTGCCTCTGCTGCAAGTAATAACATACATCGACTTTGGGGTCTTCACAGCCGAGCATTAGCTGTTTTAGCTTCTTCATCTGTAAGGATTGACAGTAATAACACTTTTTATGTGTATCTTATATTTGATGACTCGTACTCTAATTCTAGACTTTCTTTGCTGTTACTTTTTCAGTCAGTCAACAGGGAGCATGAAGAGTTCTTGAGACTTGTCAAGATAGAGGTATTTTGTGCAAAATAGTGATCAATTTGGAAACTAGCGCTTGTTTCATTTTTTGTCATCTGATATTGTTATAGCTTGGCCTAAGGTATCTATGCTTCTTAAAGTGTTTAAGGAACAAGGTGTGGTTTTGACAGCGCTTTTGAGTATGTCTGCACATCTTTGTGTCTTTCTCATATCATAATTTTATTTGAAGTCATCAAAATAATTAGTAAACAGTACCAAAGCCTTGCAAGGGGAGATTTTGCTTCAAAAGCACTAAGCCATAGTTTCACTGTTTTTGCTCGAGATATGGTTGAGGTTAGTTTTCATTTTCCTGTCTTGGTGTTCAGAGCTCACACTAATCTATTTTGATCCCAACTTGCAAAGTTTACATGCTCATTATTTAGTTTTGGAGCATGTTAGTCAATTGGCATAATGAGAGATGACATAATAAGTTAGTTTGTGCTTGAAATTATCCTTAAAAGTCTCATAGTACTTTAGCATCATAAAAAAATGCTCAGAACTAGCAATCTCAGTATGTCTCCTCCAGTGAATCTGTTTACTGGTGTGGTACATGGTTAGCAAAGGAAGGTATATCATGCAATAGACTTTAGAATAAGAATTTGAGAAATGACTGAGGCAATGAGTTATTAGATTTGACTAAAAGGATGCAAGCATTAAGGTTCAGGGTTTGATTGTCTTTCACTATTTATGATGTTTTTGTCTTTAATTTAGCATTTTGGGATCATGACATGTCTGATCTTGAGTCGAACCGTTGTCACCCACATGATCAAACATTTAGTAATAAGAGTGGATCATGATGGCCGACCAACGTCCTGGCCTAGTGGCTAGGAGCTGTGGTAGCATGAGGTCTCGTGTTCGAGCCAACCCCTCCCCATCCCCAACCTTAATACTGAAAAAAAAAAAAAAAAAAAAAAAAAAAAAAAAGTGGATCATGATGAGCAAGCAACTGAAATAAGTGAAACCTACCATGTAGAAGCGAAAAATGAAGATGACTTCTCCTTTGTCAAGCCTGCCCCAATAAAAGAATCATGAATGAAGTGGGGGGTGGACGCTCGCATGTAAGGTGGTGGCAAGGCTGTCGTCCGTCTGCTAAAGGAGAGACCTGTTGTGTAAATCTTTTGTTGAATACATTCTGCGGAATATATTAATATCTGGGTTGAAATGATTTTGGCTAGGTAGTGGGATTTTTTATGTACATTAACAGTGCTTGTTTATAAATTACATCTTCCCACTCTTGTAGCTTGATTTTATTCTAGACGTTGAATGGTCTCTCATCTAGTTTGCATAGTCACACTCACATGTGATAATCCAATCTTGCAATATACAGATATTTTTCGGAAGTAATGAACACCGAAAAGGAAAGGCCCTACAACTGGATCCACATTTTTACAATTAATACTATAATTGGAGACGTCTGACGTCCCCAATGCTTTATGGGGACATAAGCGTCTCCAGTACATTATATTTGGGGACGTTTGTCGTCCTTCAAAAAAATTTCTATATTTAATCATGTTATTTTTGGGGATATTAATTTAGAGTCAAAAACGTCCTTAAAGAGTTTTGACATCTCTTATCAGTTTAGGCATGGTTATTGTCCCCAAATCCTTGGGGACAAATGTCGTCTTTAATTATGAGGATGATTTGTGAACATTCATTCTCAAAACTTTTCAGAGATATGGTGGTTTTAGAGGATGATTTAGACCATTCTTAAAATTTTTGGAGACGATTTTTGAACTTTTAGAGACGATTTTGATCGTCTCCAATTTTTCTAAATTTTGTAGTGATTTTATTATTACTTAAATATTGAAAAATTCTATAATCCTTTTCACCATTTAGGAGTAACTTTAAAAATCCTTCCAATCTCAAAAGTCTCTAATGAAAATCATTCGTTTTTATGAAGAAACTTGATTGTCGGAATTATTTAATTTAAATGTTTAAATTTTTAAATTTTAGAAAGATTTTAGAATTTTTTTCACTATTTGAAAGTAATTCTAAAATTTTTCTTTACCTTAAACTTATTAAAATTTATTTAAGTGTTTCATATATTGGAAAAAAATTTAGAATTTTTTTTTACCACTTGAGAGTAAGGCTTAGTTTAGCATTGCTGTTGGAAAAAGCTTAGGTTGGAAAAAGCTTGAGTTGAAAAAAGTGTGTTTATAAAGTGTGGTGAAAAAGTATGGTTTAAAAACTTTTAAGTGTTTAGTATTGCTGTGAAAAAACGTTGTAGGAAATTGAAATGTCAAAAAAAGATATGTTTAAAATAATAAAAGTGTAGAGATGTGAGGATAATAAAGTCATTTTATCCAAGCCAGCTTTTAAAGCCCAAAAGCTATATTTTTTGGTTTTTTGGTTTGGTTTTTCAAACCATGGTTTCAACAGCATAAGCCAATTTTTTTTATCTGTTTAGCATTGCGTTTGCGGTGAAAAACATCTTTTGACCTCAAAAGTTGTGCCAGAAGCAATGCTAAACGAGGCCTAAGTCTAAAAAAAAATTCCTTACCTTTAAAATTATTAAAATTTATTCAAGTGTTTTATGAAAGAAAATCCTAAATTTAAAATCTATTTGATTTTATTCAATTTCCAAAAATTATATCTTTATATTATTATTATTATTTTTCAAAAATATTTTAACCAAATGTTTAATTAATCTAAAATGAAATAAATAAATAAATATGCTTAACATATTGAATAATTAATAAATAAACAAACAAACAAACAAATGAATTAATTAATTAATTAGTTAAGATGATAAAATGAAATACTGGAATAGAAATAAATAAATAAATAAAATTAAATAAAATGAAATGAAAAAAAAAAGTACAAAGTAAAATTTGAAAAAAAAAGAAAAAAAGAAAAAAGAAGAACAATGCATTTGGGTCGGATCGATGCGTGGATCTGAGCCCAACCTTACCTTCTAGTATAAAACTTACTTTTTTCTTAAAAAAATAAAAAAAGAAACTCATTTCTCACCTTTCCTTCACTCTATACTTCCAATTTCCTCTACCTTTCTCTCTCTACCAGCCCTGTTTGTCGTTGTGCCTAGTCGCAATTATCCAAATTTCGTTGCCAGGAAATTTTTGAAACTTATAAACAAGTGGCTAAAAACTTCAACGGTCGACGAAAAATTCTTCCTCATTGTCCAAAATCTTCAAATTTCACCGGAATATCACTGAAATTAAAAAAAATAAAAAATAAAAACAAAAAAATCCCAGAAAACCTAGAATCTAGAAAACTGTTTTTTTTCGAATCCCTTAAATCTCCATTCTCTCTTTTTTGAAATAGAAAACCCCAAAAAAAGAAAACTCAGTAGCCTAGATCTAAAAAATTCCCAAACACCCAAACATAGATCTAAAAAATTCCCAAACACCCAAACAGCCAAAACTAAAAAAAAAAAATTCTATTTTCTTCTGTTTTTCTTCCCGTATATCCACTTGCTTTTCTCCTGTATGTTTTCTGTATAATATTTTGTATAATATATAATTCTTATTATATTAATATATATGATTAATTGTATCTTTTTATAATAAAATAATAAAATATATTTATTTTTTATGAACTTAATAGCAAGTATCATTAAACGGACCAATATTATGACTATTTGGGAAACTAATCTAAATTATATGGTAAAAAATTATAAATTTGAAATTAAAAAATAATATATTTATTTTAAATAACATGTATAACGATAAAAAATTAATTCATTATATGATAAGATATTATTATAATGTATACAAATTATTAAAATAAAATACACACGTCAATGATTTATTTTATATACTTTTAAAAAATTACATGATAAGACTTAAGAGATTATACATTTGAAATTAAAAATAACACATTTATTCCAAAAAATATGTATATTAATAAGATATTATCTAATTTAATTTAACTAATATGATAAGAGATTATTGTAACGTAATGTATCAATCATTAAGATAAAATAACATTATCTTTATCCATGATTTTATTTATGTATTTTATTTTACATTGCATGAGAAGATGTTATACTTTTAAAATTAAAAATAATATATTTATTTTAAATAATACGTATAATGATAAAATATTGTAAACACCTAATTTTATCCGAGGTCTTTTAAAATATTATTCAGAAGATTTAAACCTTATTTGATTGTTAGATTAATCTCGCTCGAAATATCTTAATCTTGATCAAATATTGTCTAAATCAAATTTGAGATTAAAGTTGATTTTTGGATTTATAGCCATGTTTTTTTATAAAACGATCTTAGTCCGAATGACTTTAGAACTTCGATTTATTTTTGATTTGAAATTATTGCTTTAGATTTTATTTTAGGTTTTGAATCCAATATTATTTTTTAGACCCAATTATGTTTTCGGGCTTTGGATCCAATTTGGATCATATCCATATTAAAATTTATTTTATTTTAGTTTTTTATTTTGATTTTGATTTTCCTTTCTTTTCTTTTCTTTTCTTTTTTTTTTCTTAATTTTTTTTATTCTCTTTTATTATTTTTTATTTTTCAAAAAATGAAAAATAATAATAAATAAATAAATAAGCAAAAAGAAAAGAAAACAGGTTTTGAAACAAAAAACAATCTTTGAATCCCTTTTTTTAAAAATTAGAATTGGATCTAAAAGAAAAAACCAAATTTAAAAAAACTTAAATATCTTATTCTAATTCTTATTCTCATTTAAATACAAAACAATCATCATCGAAAAACAATAACGAAAGAAAAAGAGATTGGCACCACGAGATTTTTGGGGTTTTTGTTTTTGCGTAAATCTTTGGGATTTCTTTTCGGATTTTCGGTTTAAGGGTTTTTTGCAGTAATTTCTTTGTAGGTTTTTAAATCAAGGAAAAAAAAAAGAAGAGATTTCGGTGTTTTGGTAACAAAAAAGTGGCGCCAAATCTTATTTTCAAATTTAGATCTAGGAGATTTTAAAATTATTTTTAAAATCTAATTTGGTCGAAAGATTAAGGAGGTGTCTAACGGTCGAATTTAGGATTTGACATGTTGGAAGAAATATTATATAAGTTATTATAAATCATATGTATACCAATGAGAATAAAAATATAAAAAATAATTGAAATTATAAAATTAAAATAAATTAATAATCTTTTCATATTTATTTATTTTATTAAATTAATATTTTAAAATAAAATTAAACTTAATTTAAGTTCGGATAATTTTGGATCTAGATCGTTTCAGGTTCGGGCCATTTCAAGTTCAGGTTGTTTTTGGGTTCAGGTAGAGCGGGTTCAGATTGTTGACTTTTTATGGTCAAATTGGGTTGGATCGGGTTCGGATGGGTCGGGTTGGTTTTTCGAATTCGGGTCAGAATTGACAGGTCTATATACTAGTATAAAAATTTAAGTAATTATGTCAAGTATTTCTGTAACAAAGATAATATAAGTTGCAATTCTTCTTAACAGGGAAGTTCAAGTAAAATGCAACAATTAAATATTATCTTAACATATAAATATTATGTAATTTCTAATAAAAAAATGTAATTAGTATAATATTACATAAGTTTCTTATCTCATACTATAATAATTTCAATAATGTCTAATAAATTCAAGTAATTTCATAACAAAGGTTGTAATTCTCCCATAAACGTCATAAAGTTACATGAAAGAATAATGATTTACGTTTCAATTACATAAATATGTTGTATACTAGTGCAAACTTTAATGTAAAAGGTAATAAATTTTAGTTGCAGGGATAATATAAGTTATAATTTTTTTTAACAAAGAACTTCAACTAAATTACAACAAATATTATCTTTACAAATAATATATTCTGCAATTTCTCATAATTAATTGTAACTAGAAAAAAGACCCCGCTTTCGCTAGGATACTTTAAATTTTTTAATAAATTTTTTAATTAATAATAATAATAAAATAATTATTTAAACCTTATTGTATTTTATTAAATAATATTTTTATATTTTATTTAATAATAATTATTTATTTAAATTTTTTATTTTTTAATCATAATAATATCAATATAACAATATTTTTTATTTATGAAAATAAAATTTATGAAAATTATTTATTTATAAATTACATAATACAAATGCATTTTCAAATGTTATTTATATGTATTTTTGAAAAAAATTTAGACCTTATTGTATACTGTATATATTTATTTATAAGAGGTAAAAAATAATAAATGAAAAATAAGAAAATAAAATTGTGGTTTGTATTTTATTTTCTCGTAGGATCAATTTTCTCACATAGGTTAGCAGCAAATTTGTTTTTTCTTCCTGAACGAGTCGAGTACGGATCCTAAATCGACCCGCGAGTCAATATGCGGATCAGCCACTTTAAATTCATCATTTAAAATAAAAATAAAAATAAATAATAAAATAAATTTCTTTTTAAAATTTTTTCCGAGCAAGTCAGGTATGGATCCTAAATAGGCCTGCGAGTCAACGTGCGGACTAACCCCTTTGAATACATCATTTAAAATTAAAATAATTAATAAAATAATTTTTTTTAAAATTTTTTCTCGAGCGGGTCGGGTACGGATCCTAAATCAGCCCGCAAGTCAACGTGCGGACTAACCCCTTTAAATACATCATTTAAAATTAAAATTAAAATAAATTTCTTTTTAACTTTTTCTCCGAGCGGATCGGGTACGGATCCTAAATCGACCCACGAGTCAACGTGTGGACCAACCCCTTTAAATATATCATTTAAAAATAATATAAAAAACAAAAAATAGTTAATAAGTTATATAAACATTTTTGTTTAATTTTAAAAATACAAAGTGATAAATAAAATTTTATAATTGTTTTTAAACAATGATTTTTCCTTAAAAAATCAATGAAAAATATTAATAATTTTTTAATACACAAAAATCAAAAAAAAAATATTTAAAAAATAAATAAAATATATATTTATTATTTTTTTTGGAAATAATAAATTATAAAAAATTAAAACAATAATAACAAAATAAAAAAATAAAAAACAATTTTCTTTTTCCTTTTTCCTTTTTCCTTCTTCTTCTTCTTCTTCTTCTTCTTCTTCTTCTTCTTCTTTTTCTTCTTCTTATTCTTCCTCTCTCCTCTCCCATCTTCTCCTTCTCTCCTCTCGGCAAAATCTACTTCTTTTTTTTTCAAATCATTTTCATTTTCTTTTCCTTCTTCTCTCCTCTCTCATCTCGGCAATTTTTTTTTTTCAAATCATTAAGGCAAAAGACGTTCTTGTCTTCACAAACAAATAGATTAATACTGAAACGCCCTTAACATTTCAGAAAATACACCCTTATCACATCGAAAGACTCTTTTACCCTCATAAAAAGACAAATTAAGACCTAATTACCCTCAACATTTGCAGAAATAGCCCTTGTCCCGCAAAAAAACACTTTTACCCCAAATAAAAGATAAAATAGGACAGACAAATCTTGGATATTTGAAGAAATACCCCTTGGGTCCCTAAGGACTCAAAAATCATAATAGAAGATTATGGTAAAATGTGTTAAGTCAGATTACATACTTTTGTTATCTGATACTATAATAATTTCAGTAATATGTAATACATTCAAGTAATTTGATAACAAAAATTGTAATACATTATGTTTTGATTACATAAATATGTTATAAGATAGTGTAATAATCTATGTAAAAGGTAATAAATTTCTGTAATAGGGATAATATAAGTTGTAATTCTTCTTAACAAATAACTTCAACTAAATTACAACAAATATTATTTTTACCCATAATATATTATGTAAGTTCTAAAAAATAATTATAATTATGATAAAGTGTGTTAAGTCATTGCATACTTTTGTTATTTGATACTGAAATAATTTCAGTAATATGTAATAAATTTCAAGTAATTTGAAAACAAAAGTTATAATTCTCGGAGAAGAGTAAGAAAGTTACATGAATAATGATTTACGTTTGATTACATAAATAAGTTATATGATACTGTAATATTTTATGTAAAAGATAATAAATTTCTGTAATAGGAAAAAATAAGTTGTAATTCTTCTTAACACATAACTTCAACTAAATTACAACAAATATTATCTTCACCCATAGTACATTGAGTAATTTCTAAAAAATAATTGTAATTATAAGAAAATATGTTAAGTCATATTACATACTTTTGTTATCTGATACTGTAATAGTTTCAGTAATATGTAATACATTCAAGTAATTTGATAACAAAAATTGTAATTCTCTCAGAAGAGTAAGAAAGTTACATGAATAATGATTTACATTTGAAAACTTAAATTTGTTGTATGATACTGTAATAATTTATGTAAAAGGTAATAAATTTCTGTAATATGGATAATATAAGTTATAATTTTTCTTAACAAATAACTTCAACTAAATTACAACAAATATTATCTTTACACATAATATATTATGTAATTTTTAATAAATAAGTGTAATCATGACAAAATGTGTAAGTAAGATTACATAATTTTTGATATCTGATATTGTAATAATTTCAGTAAAATGTAATAGATTCAAGTAATTTGATAAGAAAACTTGTAATTCTCCCAGAGCGTAAGAAAGTTACAACAAATATTACCTTTTCACATAATAAATGTTGTAATTTCTTAACAAACTAAGTAACATGAAAGAATAATGATTTGCATTTTCATTACATAAATTTGTTATATGCTAATGTAAACTTTTACGTAAAAGATTAAAAATCTTTGTATCATAGATAATATAAGTTGTAATTCATCTTAACAAAGAATGTCAAGTAAACTACAATAAAAGATTATTATACACATAATACAATCTGTAATTTGTAATAAGTAATTGTAATTATAACAAAATATGTCAAGTCAGATTATATACTTTTGTTCTATGATAATGTAATAATTTCAATAATATGCAACACATTCAAGTAATTTGATAACAAAAATTATAATTCTTCCACAAGCATAAGAAAGTTAGATGAATAATGATTTACATTTCGATTATATAAATATGTTATATGTTAGTGTAAAAATGTACGTAAAAAATAATAAAATTTTATAACTAAGATAATAAAAGTTGTATTCTTTCTTAACAGGGAAGTTCAACTAAATTACAACAAATGTTGACATAATATATTACGCAATTTATAATACAAAATTGTAATTATAAAAAAATGTGGTAAGTAAGATTACATAATATTGTTACCTGATACTGTAATAATTTCAGAGTAAGACATGGGTAGTGGCTCAAACCGATCTCTTTTTCGGATGTTCTTCGGCTTTCTCCGACTGTCAAGAGGTTGAAGATTTGCTGGATATTGAGAGGCCATTGGTATAAGTATGGACCCTGGGATATGCTGTTCATAGAAGGGCAAAATGGCTGGTATGAAGGGAATTGAAGAAACAAGGCAAAGCCTCCTATAGCTTGGACATCTTCCTCTTTCTTTAGGGTGCCTTTTTTCCCTAGACATTGAATGTCTTATCTCCCTCGAGTTCCCCATTCTTGATAGCATTTTCAATCATCTCTCCAGAGATTACCATATCCATAAAATTCTTTGTGGCATTGTCGACGATTCTATCATAGTACGGGGCCTGCAGTGTATTCACAAAAAGGACAGTAAGTTTTTTTTTTTAGTCAAGGGCGGTCGTACTTGGGTGGCCATGTCCCTCCACCTCTGAGCATACTCTTTGAAGCTCTCAGTAGCCTTTTTCTCCATATTTTGCAAGGTGAGACAATTAGGCGCCATATATATCTGTCACATGCTTGTATTGGCTTAGAAAAGCTTTAGCCAGATCATTCCAAGAGCGAATCTGATCCTTGCTAAACTGATTGTACCACCTGATTGCGGATCTACTGAGGCGATCCTGAAAGCAGTGGATCAACAACTTATCATCATCTGTATGGCCCGCCATCTTTCGGCAGAACATAGTGATATGGGCTAACGGATCGGTTGTCCCATCATATTTCTCAAAGTCAGGGACCTTGAATTTAGGAAGAATGACTAAATCAAGGACCAAGCTAAGTTCCTTTGCATCTACTCTCCCAAATACGTATGTGCCTTCTATTGCCCGGAGCTTTTCCTCTAATAGCTGATATTTCCCTTGGGAATCTACGGACTCAGCCCCATTCAACGCAACCATTTTCAACTTTGCCTGTTCAGCGGAATCATCTGAGTTCAGGACGTTGATAGGAGTAGCTGCGTTCTGAAAAGACTGACCACTTAACAGTACAGCCTCAATCTGACCCCTTTGTGTCCCCGACCCTTCTCTGGCAGCCAAGTTTTCAGTGTATCCCTTCCCCTTGATTGCGGCAGACACCAGTTCCATGAGTTTAGTCATCTGTTCTCTCAATTTTTCTTGGGACCTTGCCAATTGTTCTTGTGACCTTGCCAATTGTTTTTGTAATTCTTTCTGTGCTCTCTCCATTCTCTCTATCTGAGCTGTTTGTTCATTATCCATAGCTTTGGCCTGTGTTATAAAGGTGCTCAGTACTTCTTGATTTGAAATAGAAATTTCTTCAAAAACTCTTAAAGCCAAGCCAACTTTTGTTTTATCCCTCAAATGTGTTTCATGATGAATGAGCCATGAATGCAATTTGATGCCAACTTGATGCATGTAAATAATTAAAATAATTAACGCACATACATATATACAGTAAATAAACATGTATGTCACAAATGCATTCTACAATGAATGACCATATATGTTATGAATGCAACATGATGCCAATATAATGCATGTAAAGAATAACCAAATTAATGCATGAATATATACAGAGAAATTTACAATAATTAAATTAAATTGGAGGGGCCAACTTAATTATTCAAAAATCTCATTATGTAAGATTTACCCCTAAATTTGATCCACGGTTTTTTTTTTTTTTTTAAACATGTTTTCCCCGCAAAAATCAAAAACATTATTTTTCAAAATGAAACTACTTTTTTTTATCAAAATTTGGAGTAGTGGGTCTTATTATGACACGGATGTCCCAATGTTTATTCAACACTACCGGTCTACAATTCTTATTCAATCAATTAACGAATGCAATAATCAAATGAGATTATTATCACCATCCATTTATTGAAAAGAATGAGATAAAAAATACAATCCTAAATGTACATGCTCTATTTACGTATAATTAATGCAGGAGATACACGAAATGCAAAAATGCTTGAAAAAGAGTTTTCATATTTACAACTTTAGAAAGTTAATGAACATTTTGTGTCACACCCCAAATTCAGGGCATGTGACCGGCCAGAGACAAGGTATGCCCCTGCCTCCGAAGCTTGAGTATACTCATTAAACCAAATCAAACAAAATTTTGGCATAATCTCGCCCTACATGGGGGTTTGCCGCTCAATCATCAACATTCAAAATGTAATAATTCATCAACACATGACATCTCGGTTTGGACACCTCCGATAGGGAGTAACCGAAATGCCCCTCAGCAGACTCAATCTTTATGACATCTTATATACAAACATACATTTGTAATATATCATATCATAACAAAATGAACATCACCATCTCATACCAGGCCTCTAAGACTGATATACGTCCTACATCACTTAATTACATCCGTTTACAAAATATACAGTGCCTATTCAACATACACAAAATGCAGAGGACCCATGATAATCTAGTGACTGCAAAAATGTACCCCACCATCGCCACTGCTTACCACATCCTGGGTCAAGTCGCTCACCACAAGTATGTGAGCAGCTAGCTATCCGGAATTTGTGAAGAGCTGGGTCTATTAGAATCTGAAAAAAATGAAAATAAACGAAATGAGTCGAAAAACTCAGTGAGCATAAGGTAACTAGGAAGAGTACTTGGAAATTTCGTGCTTCCTTTCTTAACCATTAAAGCATAAACATGACATATCAAGTATGACTAATTAACCGAAAAGTAATATTTAAAAATTGTTCTGGGACTTATAAAAATTATTTGTCCCTTATGAAATCTTCGATGCTGAGTGCCGAATATAAATAGGCCATTGGCCAGCCAAAATCGGTAGCCAAAAATATTTAACAATCGATTTTACGTGTATACCTCTATAATTATCATTTAGAATTTTTTCATGACCATAACATCAAAACATTCCGGACTTATATCAGTCCATAATATTTGTCATCCCGGACTATCTTGTCGATATAATCCCGGACTCATCCTGTCCGTACCATCCCGAACTCATCTTATCCGTACCACAATAGCATTCCGGACATCATCCTGTCCGTAAAACAATAGCATCCCGGACATCATCTTGTCCGTACAACAATAGCACCCCGGACATCACCCTGTCCATATAATAATAGCATCCTGGATATCACCTTGTCCGTACAATAATAGCATCCCGGACTTCACCTTGTCCGTACAATAATAGCATCCCAGACATCATCTTGTCCGTACAACAATAGCACCCCGGACATCACCCTGTCTGTATAATAATAGCATCCCGGACATCACCCTGTTCGTATACTAATAGCATCCCGGGCATCACCCTGTCCGTACAATAATATCAACATGATATATTAATTCTCTTATATCGTGGAGTAATATATATATATATATATATATATATACTATGCTAGGAAACAAACTCTACACTAACATATTTCTACTTATGTTTTTCAAAGCATTACAATTTCACTTAAATTTTTTATCAAACAACTTATATGCATAACCTTTTAATCTACAATATCTAACTATCCTTAAGTTCTCAACCATCCTATACAATATCATTCATCAACCAATTTCACAAATTAGTAACCATAATGCCTTAAACACAGTTTCATACTATTGTTTCTTTAATCCGACAAGTACAACCATAATCCGTATCTTGCCCAACATCTCAATTAAGCATATCTGAGCATTTCAAATAGCTAACATTCATTATTATTCAACTCCATAACACTTACCTCATGTAACCATATTAACACCACACTTATGCATTTGATCTGCGTAAGGTTCGAAACTTACCATTTTCGTAATTCGAGCAATCTTTCGTGTTTCAATATCCATATCAATCAACAATGCATATAAAACAACAACTACCTCCTAGATTAACCTAAATACTCACAGTGTTATTTCGAGTATTAAAGCGGCACTTTCGTGACTTTGTCGCGATCCCAGGCGAACTCCACGATACGGGTACCTACGACATCGCCAAAATATTCTGTAAATATTTTAAAACTACGGGACACTCAAATTCCCATCATTTACAATAGTTAGCTGCTATCCAAAATTTTTCAGCTTAAGAATTTTTTTACAAATAAATTTTTACACTTAGCTCGGATTAAAATTTGGAGCAACACTCAACTAGAAAGTTGCTCACACGATGACAACAAAGCTAACGGTGGCCTCGAACAACCAAGGAAGGTGGCGGCACCACCTCATTGGCAAGCTAGGGTTTCGGCCAAACTCGTTTTAACCTCTAAATTTTGATTCAAAGCTATTCGATACTAATTTATGGTTTAAGGAGGCGGAGGAACACCTCCCGTGGCGAAAAACAAATGGTGGCAACATGGTGGTTCACCACCACCAATTTTTAGCCCACAAGGTTTCTCATAGCTAAAAGGCAAAATCTTCAAAATATAACATCAAAATCAAGCTTAGAACATGAAGTTACCTTTAGGTTTGTGAAATCTTTGAAAACTTTGGTGATCTGCCTAGTAAACAGAGGAGAGAGAAAGCTTGGAAGCAAGCTTCCATGGCTTCCCCCCTCTTTCTTTCTCATTTTTCTGGTTTCTCACGTGAAATTGGGGGAGGAAGAAGTCTGATTTTCAGACTTAATAAGTGGGCTATGGTCAAATGATCATTTTGCCCCTATTTTGTCTTTTAGTACCTTAGGAGGCCAACATGAAATTTTAACGTTCGGAAGCCCTTTTTCACTTTTCTTGACACAGATATGTTCCAAATATGATAATATACTGATCTGCATGTTCGGATAATTTTTTTTGATATCCCGAAACCCAAATCCGGGCCTCGGAGCGCCAACGGGTCAATATTTTGACTTTTTCGGTTTTAGCTTTGATTTTTGTTTTGATTTCACTAGTAGCTTGCTAACATCATTTTATGTCTATATTAATCTATTGATCCATTTAAAACCTTTTTCGGACCTTCCCGCAGTCAGTTTTCGATTTTCATTCCTTTAGGTTACTTAAGGACTAATCCGATTTCAACTCTGTTTTTGATTTTTCTTGCCATATTCATAATCCTCATATGTTATAACATATGTCCATGTGTTCGGATCAGTTTCAAAAAATCCCGAACCATGTTTTTACGGCAATTTACGCCAGTGTCACTAAATGACGAATTAGACGATTTTAGCTATCGGATTTGATTTTAATGTCCAATTTTGATCTAAACATCATATTATGATCCTATATGATCACTTAGTCCATTGGTACCATTTACGGACTAAAAACAAAATTTTGGGTAAAATTATCAAAATACCCATGTTCACATTTTATCGATTTTTCTGCCGATTCATGTTCTAACACTCCCAAATAATGTTATATCACATATCAACACTATGTGAAGTTAACTTATCACATTTTACGAACTTTCTCCTATCCCAACTTTTAGTCAATTTGGGGTTAAATCACTTAATCACTCGATTAAACCCCCAACTCTACAATTTATCATACAACAAATTGTACCATATGGTAGCCCATCCTTTCTGTAGGCATTTCAAAGTTTAACCTCGAGTCATCCGCATGTTATAATTGTCTCGAATTGATCTCGTACTTACGAGGGTCTTACATTTTGCCCCAACAATATCTTTATATTTAAGCACCACGGTGCCTTTGGGGCATAAATTTACCCTTATTGTGGGCGATGCATGTTCATCCTTGCCCGATGAGCTATGTTTATTCGGAATGTAGAATAAATAGTCAAAGGTAGGAAGCGTTCCTCCATGTGTCCCTAACTTCGGGATATCTAATCAGAAATCCGACATGGCTCTACTTAGGTTGGTTCCATACGGCTCACTATATGAGGTTAAGGCACCCGATTTAAAGGTTTCAATTTGTTGGAGTATATTTTCCAGGCTTATGCGGAGGTTATCACCTCACGAAAGCGTACGTACTTTAATACTCCAGAAGTGTTTCGATAGCCCATGCGGAGGTTATCACCTTAAAAGAGCGTAGTTACTTTACTTCCACCTAAAAGGAACGGAACCCGGGTATAAGGACTTCATGTTATGCAAATGCATGTGTAGTGTGTAAGGAGGAACAACCAAACCTTTCACCACCTACTCTACAACCCTTATTCTAACTGCCCCAAAAATTTAATAAAAACAATAGGTAAAGTAATAATTAACCAGAGAGCAATAATAATATACAATATTAAATAACCAGATAACAGTAATAATATGCATGTACATGAACATGAACATATTTAAAAATATTTTATTATTTAAGGGAAATCCTCTTTATTAAAAAAAATATGGGAATTAGAATTAATTACCGATTAAACCCGACAAACCGATACTTTTGATAACACACGACTAATTTTAGGCCTGACTCTCTAAGTTTTCCTAGTGGAGTGCCCAAGCTGTCATAACGAAATCCTATCGCCGGACCCGTTAAGTGATGTTGAAAAGGGGGAAGAGGAAAAGAAAATAATTGAGGGTTTGAAAACTACCTCGAAAAAGAAAATCAAGTCACCACCGATCTTTTTTGACTAGGTGTGATCGGTCACCTATTAAAACCAGTTTTTATAAAATATTATAAAATTAATTAAAATATTTTAAAAACCAATTTTGAAGTCTGCTCTTTGAACCAGAGAGAAAACGAAAACGGGTTCGGGAGTCGGTTACGTCACGGGGAAGGATTAGCACCCCACAATGCCCGTATGAAACGGTACCTTATTAATCGTGTGTTATCATGAAGTCTCGATGAATGTCGATTTTATATTTGGCATTTAAAAATAATTCCCTAAAAAATGGTTATGCTATTTCGAGGACGATTCGAAATTTATTATTGCAAAAACTTTCTATGTTCCCCGCAAACCGGCACAACATAGCATTTTTATTGTTTTGAAATTCTCCATATCGCCTTCTTTTTAAGAAGGGCATTCCTTTGTTAATAATAATTGATGAAGACTCCCCGGCAACCCGACGAAGGATCAATGAATTATATTAACTCGGGGACATTGCCTTATTTATTGAAAAACATCAATTTTCAAATATTTAAATGATCATGAATATGCAATTATCACTAAGGCATCAATATAAATCAAGTAACATGCATAATTATCATGGCAAGGCAAACACTTTGTTATGACATGGCAAATAGATCATGATGTGGCATACAATTTATTATGACATGGCACATAATTTAACACATGGAAAAATTCATTATAACATGGCATACAATTTATAACGACATCAATCATTAAATAACATCATCATAGAATATGCATGAACATGAAATATCATGATTAAGATAGCAATGTAGACATCAATCATAGAATGACCTCATCATGGAATATGCATGAATATAGAATATGCACACATCAGTGTTTTAAAATTCTTTTTCATGGATTTTCTTTGTCAAATTACATCAACATCACATGTCGAAAAAAATATTACCGTACTTCCCGACAAACCCTACAAAACTTGGAAAATAATTTTTTCATGTGACACTTATATAATTTCAAGTAAAACAAAAACCGTACTTTATGATTTCATAAACACATGCATTGAATGATTTCCTAACCTCCCCGGCAACTCGATGGAGATTGAGAAATAATTCGCTCCAAATGCTTATGAAACTCAAAAGGCACATCTTTATAAAAAAAACATTTTTAAATATGAAATGCATGAAAAATGGAATGTGTTTCTCTCTTGAAGAGAGGATATCCGAACACCTAAAAAATGTCTTACTACCTTTGAAAGAAACTTAAATTGGACTTCAAAATTGAAAGATTTCGGGCACGAATTTTTGCACGGATTAAGGGGACATCCGAATGCCATTGTTTGACATCCGAATACCTATAAACAAGCCTCGATGCAAACATTTTGAAAACCAAAACAAGTTAAAAATGATGCAATTTTTGAAAGAAAAGCCAAGATGGCTGAATGGCCAAAGTAAAAATCCAAGTTTTTACTCAATTTTTGAAGCTCATTTTACCTTCTCGTGACCCGATTTTATTTTCTTAAAACCTTTTTTTAACTTTAAAATACCATGAAAACAACCTCTAAAAAGTAACTACAAGTTTCAGCCAGCTCGAAACTTTTGCTAGTTTTAGAGCTTGTTTTGACTCCAAAAACCCGATTTTAGTAAACTATTTTTTTGACCCTTAAAAAAATTCAAAAAAATATGAAAAAAAATGAAACTAGGTTCAGCTAATGGTAAACTAAATGAGGTAAACTAAATATGAAAAAAATATTGCCCGAAATCAGCAACTCCAACCTTTAAAACATTGTTTTTTCCAACTAGTTTGAAAAATATATTTTGGCTATAGGTCATTGGTTGATCTTAACCAAAATCATGTTGAAATGGTTTGAAATATGATTTACAGCAAGCAAAAATGATTGGCTCAAGGCTAGCCCCTTGGATGTAAATTTGGCTATAACCATCACTTGGTAAAAACCAATATCATCAAGCTCGAAATCATTTTTTCAAAGAGAAATAAACAATATGAAACACACAATAGACAATATCCAGCAAGGTATGCATATGAAAATGACAATATATAAGCAGGAAAATATAAACAAACAAGAAAACAAAGGTTGGCTCAAGGTTGGCCCTTGGATACTAGATACGGCCTAACCATCACTTGGTGAAAACCAAGATCATCAAACTCAAAAATCTTTTTATTATTTTTTTAGAAGGAAAACAAAGGTAAAATCTCTATCCTACCACAATGGACCATCCCACATCAAATAGCAAGAAATAAACAAGAAGCAACAAAAGCACAATGAAGCCTACTAGTTTCGGCCATGGAAGAAAAAATGGAGGAAATGAGTTTTACAAACCTTTTTTGTAAAAGAAAAAAAAAAAAAGAAGAAAAGCTTTTAAAAACACTTTTCAAAACCTTGAGATTTCAAGGAAAATACAAGAAATAAAACTTGAAAATAAGTAGAAAATAGTAATGAAAAAGATGAAGGAAAGCAAGCTACCTTAGTAAGTTTTCAAAAGCAAAAACCTTAAACCTTCATTTTTCCTCATTTCCTCTCTTCCTTTCCTTTTCTCCTTAGGATTTTTTTGAACTTTTTCTCTCCCAAAAAAAGCAATGGCCGAATGGTCTTGATATCCAATGGCCGAATGCCCTTTATTTTTTTTACCTATGGCCAAATACCCCTTATTTTTTTTTTTACCCGAAGTCATTCTTTTTTCATTTCTCAAATGGTCCCCCCTTCCACATGGCCATCTTTTCCTATTCTTTAGGATCAAGTTTCATTCTTATTGGACCAAAACTCCATGTCATGTACTCTTGTCTCCTCTCTCTATCCCACTCATCCATTTGTTTACAAACAAGCCACCTTGAGTTTTCTCTAAAATGTCCTCACTTCTCCATTTTACTACATATTTACCTTGGGTTATTTCCATACACTTCCTCCAACTTTCATTTATTTCTTATTCACCTCTCTATTATTCCCAAATTAATTTTCTCTTCCATTGGACCATTCTCTACAACTACAAAATTTTAAATTGTGCAATTTAGTCCTTCAATTTTTCAATTTCTTCTTAAAATTGATTCATATCTTATTCTCCTTGTAATTGATCTCTTCAAATCCTTTCCCTCATTGATTTTATTTTAAATTAAACTTTCAATTTCCTCCAATTTTGAATTTTCCTTTGAAATTGAACTTCCAATTTGTTCCTTCCAATGTTTTCCCTCCTCAAATCTCATCTTTCTTCAATCCAATTATTTTAGATTCCATTTCCATCATCTTTAATTTACTCATATTAAGCTCCTTACCATCCCAATTTTGCTCCTCCACCTTTAATTTCAACTTTTTTTTTTTTCAATTTAGTCCATTCACTATTCACCTTTAACCTCAACTTTCAATTTTCATTATGCCTCTTCAATTATCAAGATTGCTTCATCATTACTCATTCTCCTTCAAATCTTGATTTTTCCAAAAGTTGACTTTTTTCGATGTTGACTTTAACTTTTGGGTCAACTTTGACTATTTGACCTTTCTCGTAACCTTGATATTGCCTATTGCGTCTAATCCAAAAGTAAGGACATTAGACCATGGAATCGAGGTAAAGTTAGGAATGAATTTAGGAGTGCAGATTAGTTGGAAGAAACATACCTTGTTTAGGGGTCCGGACAAAATTAGGTGTCCATAATAACCATCAGACGATCGAAATACGATTCACTTATGTTAAATTTCGAATTCACATTTAACAGTTGTGACGCAGTAGATAAAGTTGTGTTCTTTGTACATCCTGACCACAACGGTTTATCTACTTCGTTCAACAAAGAGTACAAGTTTGTTGAACTTAAATTCGGTTGCTCATCCTAAACCATGATGTCATCAACACTGCAATTATCATCTAAGTTAATATTCGTATTTAGAGCATCCATAACCATTCTAGCATAAGGATTCTATCTTTCAATATCACTTATCAGCTCAACTTCATCATTACTCTTTGAAGACTTTCCCCATGTGCATCCCAAATCAATTAACTTCCACTAAATCCTCTTTAATACAGGTGCTTACGCACTAAATCAACTTTTGCAAATCGATTATTCTGACACCTAACACAAGGACATCTAATTCTACTGTCTCTTACGTACTCACTCTAAGCATATGCAAAAGCTAAGAATTCTTCTCTATTCAAAAACTCATTAGTAATATATTCATTTTTGTCCAACCAATTATACATCAAAGATTTATCTACGTCCACTGTCTCAGCCTAATTAAGCTATCAATAATACAATAATAAAATAACACAATAAACAAGTAAACAATTACATAATAACATAATAACAATTACACAATAAAAGACATATTTTTTATAAATAAAATTATATTTTGTTACAGATTAAAAACTAATAAAACACAATAAAAAATTATACAATAACTATTACACAATAAAACACATATATATTTTTTTTATAAATACAAAAATATTTTGTAAACTATATAATAATTGTTCAAAGAATACAATAACACAATACAAAAATAACAATAAAAGAATAATAATTACACAATTTAACACATATTTTTTATAAATAAAAAATATTTTGTAAAATTATAGATAATTAAATCTGAAAAAAAAGAGAAAGATAGGAGAGAGAATACCAGCCACGGACGAACGTTGGTCAGCGGTAGAACGACACTAGGTGAAGGTCGGATGGCATGAGGCGCTGGTTGGGCTCGGGCGACGCGGGATGGGGGAAGAGAGAAAGAGGAGAGGAGAGGGAAAAAAAATCAGGGTCATTTAATTATGCCCAAAACTTTTAGCGTCGAAATTTTCGTTATTAGTGACGAAAAATTCCATCGCTAAAAAATTTGATCGTATACCTTTTTCCTTTTTTTTTTTTCAAAATTTTCAACGAAATATTCTATTGGAAATCACATTTCCCTTGAAAAAACAACTTTTGACGAAAATTCCGTCGAAATGAAGACACCGAATTTTTTGATGAAATTTTCGTCGAAAATGTTATTTTCGACAAAATTGGTTTTTTCTTAAAAATTTAATTTGCAAATACTTTTTTTTTTAAAATTAATTATTGTTTACTTATTTATTTATTTATTTATTTTTCTTTCTTTTTTATTTTGTTTGCAACGAAATTTTCCGACACTAAAAACCCATCGAAGATAGTATATTTCTATCACAAAAACCTAAATTTTCGCCGATAAAAAAAAAATTGACGAAATTCTATCGGAAAACCTTTACATTCTGTCGCTAATAAGTTTATTTTTTACAGATAAATTTCGTCAAAAATAATTTCGTAGTTAATTATCGTTTCTCTTGCAGTGAAAGAAGATATTTAAATGCGACAACCAATAGAGTGCTCATTCCCAAAAGATCATGCAAATTGTCCTGCACCATACATTCTTTCAATATCCGACATATATTCCTCAAATCTTTCATACCCTCCTGTTTAGTACTATTCTTTAAACCTTGTAGTAGCATATTTCAGAGAAGAAAGAAAAAATCTAATGATATTCAATTTTCCATTAGTAAATGTTGTCAGAATGTTTGTAACCAATTTGGGATGATCTGTTAAAGCTTATTATCTTTCAAAACTCTTCAGCTCCTAGTGCTTAAAGATCATTTTCTTTCGAACACTATATTGGAAAGTGTCCACCAAAACCAATTGAGCCTTAAACTGTAATATTATTATATAATTTGATAAAATTTGTAAAATTATCAATGATAGGCAAATGCTCCTGGCAAATACCATGGATTGTTAATATGTAATTTGTAAGCATTCTCCTGAGTTAGTGATAATTAAAGTGTACCCATGAAGGGTAGGGGGATTATATTTTTGGCAAGTAAACCATTTAGAATTTGCTAAATTATTATATGTAATAATATCTTTATCCAATGCATTGAAAATAATAAATAAAATTATCAACTTTTGTATTTAATATAATATTATTACTATAAATAATATATTAACTAAGACACTCCTTAACAAAACCCAACCATTTAAAGCTTCACCTTTGATACATAGTAAACTTTGTCAGAGGCAGAGGGAGCTCTAACAAAAAGTTGAAGTGGGAATATGTTTTTGTGAGGGCAACTATTTTCAATCCAAGGGCCATATATATTAAAGGAGTAGTGCATTATAACAAGACAACACTATAGTCTTCACAGGAAAGTGAATGATTTAATTTGAAGTCAATATGCAGTATCTTCATACACGATTTCCCCATTACAAAGACATCACCAAATCTGGCATTTGACATAACAATACAATATAAGTGAAAACTTCAACATTTGCAACCAGCTAACAATATTAAGTGAAAACTTGATGGTGGGAGTTGGAACACTCACTAAAACATATGCAAGCATTTGAGCAACAAACCATATTCTTTAAAGCTTGGAAGCAGGAGAATATGCTTTGAATTTTGGAAAATAAAATGCCACAATAAAAAAGAAATCCTGTACAAAAAGTACAAACACACCCAAACCCTGAATACCTCAATATGAATTATTTATTTATTTATTTATTATTATTATTATTATCAAATAGAAAGCCGCCTGTACAAACATGATTGGGTGTAATGGGGCTACCAAGGAAAAAGAATATGGGATCACATCCAAGCTGCCCATCCAGGAAACATCTGACATAATCTCTCAGGATCAATGGCATCTTGAATTAGTTGTTGAACCTACATCATAGATCAAATCATACATTTCAATACCTAAGCTTGTATATTGGCAGCAACAAAAGTCATGGTTGAATTTCCATAAAACAAAAATGAAAAAGGAAGTTGGTCCACAAGGCGCCACTCACTCAAGTCTATTGATGTCTCTTAAGTCTGCATTACACTTCGGACTCAATCTAAATTGTGGCAAACGGCAATTCCAATACATGCAACATAGGAGGCTTATTGAATAGAATATTGGCCTTCTTTTAAACAACAATATATTAAATTACTAATAAACTCAAACCAAAAACTCTCCTATCTTTTTTGTTAAACAGCTGGTAGTCCTCAAATCAGTTATCTGTTGCTAACTTAGATAGGATAAGCAAATAGAAAAGAATCATTAAGGGTCAGGTAGGAACAATCTTGGAAAAAGAAAAAACTTAGTCCATGAGATACAAATGATTATAAAGCGATAATTCATCCAGTGCAAATTGGTTTATGCATGACAACAAGGTCATTAAATAGAGTTTATTCGAGGCAACAAAAGACTGAAGAACATCATCGAAAAGAGGATTAGGAAAGAAAAAAAATCTTCAAGCTAACAATATTTTCTAGAAATTTAGGACCACTTATGTGATAGTTGTAGTTGAAGATTACCTGCCCATGCACACTTCTCAATTCACCTTCTTCATATCCATCTAACTTTTGTTTCACACGCATGAGAGCACGTGCAGCATCTTTATTACCTTCATATTCATCTTGGGAGCCTTCTAAGCTTGTATCCAAATCGTAATCTGTTTCCTGTCAATGGCCATGAGAGGGGAGAAAAAAGACTAGATGCGTGAGAAAATATGTAACATTTCCAGAAACACAGATGTCAAAGCAGTTCAGCCAATTTACTATTTAGATAAAAGAGTTGGTTCTCTTATAAAGATGAACATAGGTGATGCTCCCACATCAACTATTGCTGAAATCATTAAGATGATATATAGAAAAGAAGAAATTTTTTTATAGTTCTTGATATATCTTAGCACCAGTAGTTACTAATTTAATACCAAAATTTAACTTCTTTTAGTACAAAGAGACTGAAACCTAGGGAATAGGGAAGGGTAATTGCAAGTGTTAGGTATCCAACCCCAGCCTTGTAGGAATCCACTTACCGTACGAGGTGGGTGAACGATTTGGGCTAAGCCCCAAGTTCCCCAAAATTTGACTTTCCCATACTCAAAAGAAGGAAATACCAAAGCAAGCTGGCATATTCTATGAATCAGCCACCAACTAACTAGTCCATAACAAAAAGGATCTTAACTTAGATATTTACATAATCTGCCCCTTAGGTAACACCTCAAGTGGCAGAGGGAAAGAGGTGCTTAGCTGAGTTGTATGCAGAAATATTATCAATCAGCCATTATATACAATATGGAGATATGGGATTCTATTATTTGTTTATTATAGATAGTATAGCCTTTTGCATTTCCATCCTGTAGAGTTCAAGTTGATAAATCATACAGCTTAAAACAATTACGATTTTCCGGGCCATCACTAAGACGGTTATGTGAAAGCATTGTCTTCCAATTGGGTTTTACGAGTTGTCAATGTCCATTATCGCACTCTTCACTTCTCTTAAACAAAGAAATGCTGTACTCAAATTGCATGTGGGAAAGAAATATTATTTGAGGAAATACCTTTTGACGCTGCAAAGCCTTCAGGGGTGATAAAGCCCACTTATAAAGAGGATCATGGATAAAAACCTGCAAAGAATTCTCATCATCAGCAAAGGCAAATTAAAGAGGGAAATTTATCGTTCACAAGAAAACCATACCTCAATAATAGTCAATAGAGCTTCTTTATTTGTCCGCATTACCGAGAGAGTTTCCTCACAACATTTTCTGAAAATACCTTCCACTCCAGCAACACCCATGCCATCGATGATGTCTCTTGTCAGCCTAAACGGAACCTGTCACAATTCGTTAAAGGAATGGATGGTGAGAAATACAAACTGTTGACAAATCCTTGAGGATTTAGTTGACAAATCCGAGATTGTACAGCTGTAGAATAATTGTGTTTCTTCCCTTATTTAGTTGCTGAAATCTGGCCATTAGTTTTCTGATTGATCCTAAGAGAGATTTCCTCCTAAGTTTGTGTAATTTAGTTTCCTAGGGTAGTGGCTATTGTACTCTATAATTACAGTTTATTTCACAGAAATATGTCACCTTTTTTACTCATGGTATCAGGGCTTAGGAATTTCTCCTAGGATTTTCATTCTTCTCAGTTTTTTTTTTACTTCCGAACAATACTGGCCTTCATTGCCATTTTTTGGCCTTAATTGCCCTCTGAAAAAAAAAAAAAAAACCTAGAAAAACCATAATGTCTTCTATCTTCGAAACCTAAAATCCAACCCAAACTGAGATCAATCAGCTAAACAAAGAGAAGATTGAGAAGCTCCTAAGTCTTCTTACTTCAATAGAGAACCGGTTGGTTCATGTTCATTTGCACATTTAGGTAACCATTCCTTATCCCATGCTCTTAGTGTCTCAAGGGACTTCAAAACAGATGAAATCTGGGTTGTTGATACAGGGGTATGTCCCGGAAACCAAAAGATAAAGAGTTACTGATGGTACAATTGCATCCATTGCAGAAAAGGAACCTCTCCCCTCACACCTTCTCTCTCACTAAAACCTATGCTTCATGTGCCTAAACTTTCTATTAATCTGTTATCCATCCATAAATTGACAAAAGATCTAAACTGCAAAGTGGTATTCTCCCCTAACGATTGTGTTTTTCAGGAACCCATTACGGGGAAGACGATCGGGCTTACTAAGGAGAGGGAAGGACTCTATTTGGGGAAAGAGCCCCTGAAACCTCAGAAAAATCCCTGAAACAGCCCCTGAAACCAGAAAAAACCCCTGAAATCCCTGAATCACCTCCAAAAATTACAAATAAATGAAATAATGAGAAAACAGGGAAAGACAGGTCCTACTTTGCCACTGCTAGTCCATTCAAGGAGAGTTGAACCTAAACTGATGCAAGTTCAAGAGTCTAATACTATAACAGGTAATAAAAGTCTTTCAAATTCCTCTTAATCACAAAATCTTCCTCTCACTGAGTTTATAGATCTTTTCCAATTGCCATCAGAAAGGGCACAATATCCCATAGCCAATTTTATTTCTTTTGATAGACTCTCCTACTCACATAAAGCATTTCTCACAAACCTACACACCATTAGAACTCCACAAACAGTCCAAGAGGCACTTAGGAGTGAAGAATGGAAAAAAGCCATGAATGAAGAGATGAGAGCTCTAGAAAAGAATGAGAAGTGGAATGTAGTTGAGTTGTCAAAAGAAAAAGAAAAAAAAAAAACAGTGGGATGCAAATGGGTGTATACTGTAAAATATAATGCAGATGGGACTTCAGATGGGACTTTGGAAAGATATAAGGGAGGCTTGTAGCAAAGGGGTACACTCAAACATATGGGGAAGACTATCAAGAAACATTCGCTCTAGTTGCAAAAATGAACACTGTTAGGGTTTTGTTGTCCTTATCAGCTGTCATTGGTCCTTAAAAAGCATTCTTGCATGATGACTTAGAGGAAGAAGTTTAGATGGAGGCACTTCCTGATTTTACCATAAATTTCGGGGTTAATAGTATGCAAGTTGAAGAAGGCTCTATACAGGTTGAAACAATAGCATAGTTTGGAAGATTCACCACAGCAATGAAAAAGATGGAGTTCAAACAATTGCAGGGCGATCATACACTCTTCATTAAGAAATCAAGAATTAGTAAAATTCACTGTTCTGATTGTTTTATGTTGATGATATTATTGTAACTGGAGATGATCTTGAAGAAATTGAGAAGCTTAGAAAACAACTGGCAAAAGAATTTGAGATGAAAGAACTGGGGAGATTTAAATACTTCTTGGGAATTGAAGTTCCATTCTCAAAATGGCATATTTATTTCCCAACAAAAGTAAATTCTTGACCTACTACAGGAGACAGGAATGCTAGGATGTAAACCCTCCAAAACTCCCATTGAACAAAATCACAAGCTAGGCAAAGCTACTAAAGATGCAATGGTTGATAGGGGGCGGTACCAACGGTTAGTACGAAAACTCATTTATTTGTCTCATACACGGCCCGACATTGCTTACGCTGGAGTGTAGTTGGTCAATTCATGCATTCTCCAAGGGAGAGTCATTTGGAAGCTGTTCACTGAATCTTACAATATTTGAAGTTTACTCACGAAAAGTGTGTTCCCTTCTAAAATAACAGAAGAAACAGTATGGAAGCCTACACAAACGCAGATTGGGCAGGTTCTGTGGTGGATCGGAGGTCAACATCTGGGTATTGTACTTTCTTAGGAGGGAACCTAGTGAGTTGGAGGAGTAAGAAATAGGCTGTGGTGGCCAAATCAAGCGGCGAAGCAGAATTTAGAGCTATGGCAAATGGAATTTGTTAACTTCTGTGGCTCAAGAATATCATGGAAGACTTGGTTATCATCAAGTGTGAAGGAAGTATGAAGCTATATTCTGATAAAAAAATCTGCAATTAATTAGCTCACAATCTGGTTCAACATGATCACACGAAACACAAAGAAGTGGATCGAAACTTTATCAAAGAGAAACTAGATTGTGGTTTTATCTGCACTCCTTATGTCTCAACAAATGGACAACTTGCAGATATTCTCACCAATGAATTACCAATTCATTCATTTCAACAAATCACAAGCAAGCTGGGAATAGACAACATTTGGATCAGCTTGAGGGGGAGCGTTGATAAATCCTTGAGAATTCGGTTGACTCAAATCAATTAATTAGCTTGATTTTTGAGATTGTACAGAGGTTGTACAGCTGTAGAATAGTTGTGTTTCTTCCCTTATTTAGTTGCTAAAATCGGGCCACTAATTTTCTGGTAGATCCTAAGAGAGATTTCATCAGTTTGTGTAATTTAGGGTGTGTTTGATAAAGCATTGAAAAAGAAAATTTTAAACATTTATTTTTTTCAATGTGTTTGATAACCCATATTAAATTTTACTTCATAGAAAATTTTCAACAAAAAAGTGTTGAATGAAATAAGTACGTAGAGAACTACTTATCGCTTAATGCAAAAAATGTTAGTCAATTTTATTTTTAAAAAATTTATATTTGAACTAAATTATCTCTTTTTTTTTTTTTTGTTACAATAGAAGAGATATTTAAATTACCCCTTTTAATTTTTATCCAAAATAATATAAAATATTATGTTAATAAGATTAAAATTGCGAAATGAATAATTTTCAAAATTCAAGATTTACAACTATCAAACAACATAATTATATTCAGTACTTAATTTTCAGTAATATACCAAACAGTTTTTATAATACAAATTCAGTGCTTATAAATTCAGTATTAAAAATTCAGTACTTAATTTTTCACTTTATCAAACAACACCTTAGTTTCCTAGGGTAGTGGCCATTGTACTCTATAAGTTGTTGTATAGTTTATTTCACAGAAAGATAAGTCAGATTTCTCACTCATAATAACAATAACTGAAATAAGCAATGGGAAAAAAAAAGGTTGTTAAATTCTGGAAGAAGCATACCCGCTCTGGCGTCTTGAGCATTAAGCCTTGTTCAAAAGCAACACCAAGATCAATGTGAACAACTTCTGCTGTGGCCTGATCAATCAAAATATTCATAGTATGTCTATCTCCAAGGCCAACAATATAACCCACCTGAAACAAAGATGTTTTCAGTACTAGCACATTTGGAGACAGACTACATTGTTTTGCAAAGAGGTAGTGAAATCGAGATTTAATTTGAATTGTTATTAATATTAAAGAGAACAGAAATTGACCGTTTGAAACATAAATAAGTATAAAATAAAGGAAAGAAGTCATTAAAGATGATTTTCATGGAAATAATACCAGACCAAGAATCCTCCAAATGGATGTGAATGTTTTCCATTTTTCCCTTTGACTCAAAGTTGCACAGAAAGAAATACATTGCCCAGGCTGTTATATTGGATGACTCTTCTTAAAAGTGGCTTAATTAGAGCATCAGCATTAAATATTTATGTTATGATATATATCAAAGTGGAATTTGGAGAGAACACAAAAACTTTGATCGTTGGAAACGGAATAACTGCCCATTTTTGGCAACCTAATGTTGTAAAAAGAGTATGTCTATTAGTGCCAAAGATATGGGAATTAAGCTTTTAGTTCATTCTTGATCTTTCCATCTATATAAGTTTGGATTAACTGGATAATCTCCTAGAAGGTAAAAAAATGAACAGTTGGATGGCATAATAGGGGGAAACCATTCTTAACTATAACACGAATAGGACATTAATAATAATGCAGAGCAGAGTAGACTATGCCTACCATTGAAGTAGCTGCTACACTTCGTGTGTAAGCTAGTCTTTTCTCAAACCAGTCAGCTGGTTGCAGAAATCTTTCCAGAAAAAAGTAATGCATAACAGATCTGCATAAGGTCTCAAGTACATTAGGATTTGAAAAACATAACAATTAAACATTAGTTATCTTATATTCCGAAGTGTAAACCTGACGTTCTCACAAACTTCCTGGAAGGCTTTGCGCTTGTCTTTTTCCTATAATCAAATAAAATAATATCAGGTATTTTCTTTTTCACCCGCCTATCTCCCATGGAGAAGAACGGTTAGAGATGTTTTCTCCAGATAATTAGAATATTTACAGCTTACAAAAATAAACCTATTGATTATCCCAAAAGAGACAGAGCAGAGGAAGAAAGGTTAGGCACGTATTCTATGCTAATTAGAAAATTTACAGCGACAGAAATTAAACTACTGTTTTGATGAAATAACAGAAGGGAAAGGCAACTTGCATTTGACATGTGTTCTCGGCATTTTTGAAATGACCAGTCTCCGATTCCATAGCGACCATGTGCACCTCCGTTTCTATTGCTGAAAATTGAAGATATTGAGTTATTAAAGTTCAATGTAATAACTCACTTTTCAACTGGTAATGCTATAGGACTGGAACTGTTGTAGGTTAACTAACCATCCTGTAAGATATTCTCCAAGAGGAAGAGTGCCATCAACCCATTCAATAACACCAGCACTTGGAGTGAAAGGAACAACCTAATTCATCAATAATAAAGCATTTATAACTTTGAAAGGAAACTATCTTTAATTAAAATGCACAAACTTATGTACTTAAATACAGAACTAGCCAGCATTGCTATTTTTTTTTTCACCCTCACAAGACTTGGTGAAATCACCATAGAGCCAAAAATTAAACAAAACCTTATTATAGTTCAAGTTCTTCAAGAAGAATCATCAACCTCTCCCTCTCTCTCTGTCCACCTTTCTTTTTTTTTTTTTAGCAAGTATATGATCTAATTAATTGTATAAACTCTATTGCAACCAAATGAAAGAACCTTCAAAACTGGAGAAATTGTACAACTAATACAAGGAATCCTGGCATCCCTTACAAAATTTAAATGACAAAAACACTACAAAACACGTTATGTGGTCATTAATATAAGTATCTTCCACCCCAGATCAGATGCCTCTAATGAAGGAGAAAATGGAAAAATAAAAGTAAAATCAAGAGAACTCAGATATACATGATGATACAACCAGATGACATGCTTGTAGTCTTTCCAAAGAAAATGAAAACCCAAAACAGTTCTTAAGTTTCCAAACTACGCAAAAGGAAAAGGAAATTTATGAGCTAATCATCATTTAAACCAAGATTTCAAAATTATGGCAATGAAGCCAAATCTTCGATTCCACTTTGAAAATGAACCTTCAGCTAAACAAGTATGATATAATATTTCATCCTTGTTGAGAAAGTACCTTGTATGTACGTATGACTAATCTCCTTTTCCATGTATCACGGTGATTCCGTAGGAAAGTATTGACTAGTCCAAAAAATTGTTCCATAACCTAAAAAAAGTATCCACAGAGTTTACATTCAATTTAAGTAATGCACAACATGCGCTACCACTACTCAAGAAAAAATACACTCTTAAAACAATTTTAGAAGTGAAAAGGGAAGATATCACAGCATGTTCTTCATATAAGACTTAAGACTAGTTTAACTAAACTTTTACAGGATATTATCAAAGCTATGAGCATCAACTCTAATATGAAATTGGAAGTAAGCCCTAAATAAATTGACCTATATTTTCTGGCCAAAAAAAATTGACCGATATTCACCTGGAGAAAGACATTAGTGAAAACGTTTTCATACACAATGCTAAGAGGAGTGGGGAGGTAGATGTCTGGATATGCATATTTGCAGCATGCTAATAGATTGTTATACTCTATGTTACTCGGACTCGGGTGTGAGCGTAGGACACGGTTACATATCCGACATGGGTATATTCAATTTTTTTCAAGATTTCCATGTATTTGGATGGTCCTTGGAGGATCATATCCCCATACCCATGTCCTGATATGCGTCGGACATGGGTACTTCAAGAAAAATGAAGAGCCGGAGCGCCTATGTTACATTGACTCAGGTGTGGGTATCCGATACGGGCATGTATCCGAGGATCAGACTCGTCATTTGCTCAATGTTTTGGACTTGGGGAGTCGACTAAAAAGTGTCCAAAAAAAAGATACGGGTACGGGGACCCTTACAAAACTTTATAAGGAATATAAGAATACTACTTATATAAATTATAAATTTTGAATAATCAAATTTGACTCTTAACAAAATCTTGTGTTTAAAAGGCTTAGTATGAAAAATAAAAACAATTTGGGCCTATCTTATCCTAAAACCAATAGCTCATTTTTTAAAATGGGCTTATGATGACTTATGGGCTAGTATTGTCATTTTTCTGTTTTAATAAAAAAGCCTAAAATTAATTATTAAAAGTCAAAAACCAACCACGTGCACCACTTATCTATCATATGTCTATCTATCTATCTAAAATCTTCTAGTCTCTTCATCTTCCTTCTTTTCTCCGTAACAATTTCATTTCCTTGTTATTATTTTTCCTCCTATTCTTGATCCTCTTTATCTCTCTATCTTCCCAGAAGTTTCTCTTTTCTTTCGTGATGCCATCTGGTTATCTATGTTTTGTTAAATTTTTGGATCGAGTTTTTCTCATTTGCAGTTTACATGAGAGCCGAGTCTGAATAACCAAAGCGATTTCGGACTCGTATTTCACACCCGAACCCGTGTCGTGTCGACACGGGTACGGGGCTATAGAATGCCGAGTCCATGTAACACAGGTCGGAGCAACATAGGTTATACTTTCCAAACTATATAGATTCTAAGTCTGAGCAATATCTTGAGATTGACTGTGTCACCAAGAAGATACTAAAACAGATGGATAGAGAAAATTCCTACAGCATCTTGTCTTAGGTCATCGTTTCCAGATTTTGCTAGCTGCTTGTATTTGCGACCATCAGAACCTAGGCATTCAACCACTTTTGGAACATTTATACCATTCATTACCCTGCTTATTTCATCATACCAATTAAGTGTTAGCATCTATTGCTATTATACTGAAAAATATAAATAGAGTGATCTAATCTCAAACAGCTAATATAGCCAAACGCACATAACCGAGTCTGCCAATCCTCTGAAGTATGGGAAAGAGCCTTCACAATATTGACAGCTACGATCAACTGGAAAGCTGGCTGTCACTACAGGTACCTATCAAAATAGAAAAATCAAGGTTTAGCATCTCAGTGGCAGCATTCAAGGAGTCAAAGTTGTACTAAATAACCACTGATCACAATAAGAATAAAAAACAAGGTAGCTGCTACAGAAATGTTTCTTTCCACCAAAACATGTTCAATAAAGGAATAAAAAACAGTCAGAAGAAACTGTCACAACAAGCAGAATATGAGACTGTTTTAGGATGACACTTACTGTTCCAATTACAACAACATGAACCAAGCACAAGTTACAGAAGACCAAAAGTGAAATTAAAATATTTCCTAATTGCTCCTCAGAAAAAATGTGCTTTCAAATTCATATTCCACTTTTCAATGAAGTGTTGCAAACTGTAACAAACATAATCTTGATTCTTTCCAATTTCATATTTGTTTCTATTCAGTCACCTAATAATCATGTCACACTGTCATTTGCTGCAACATCTGCAATATACTTTTAGTAAGCCCAAAATTTGAGTCACTTAGCCATGGAGTGGTCAAGACATTCTATACATATTAGTTTTCAATGTATAGTTAAAAATCTATTGGTGACTAACCACTCCGTGAAGTGGTAAGTCGGCCAACAAAAGTGCCTAAAAGCAAGATCCTTTATAAACTGACATCTAGAAAACTACATAAAAATTAAAGTTTTAAACATGTGTCCCGTCATTGCCTAAGTGATGGATGTATGTTCAGACTTGCATGGTGAAGTTAGGGCATGATTCTAACTTGTTAAATATTTAAGTATTTGGGCCTATATAAAGAGAATAGATCTATTAATTGCTGTCTAAACATAGTTTGCCTTAATCTTTGTGAATTTCTGATTAATGAAAATATAACCTGAAACAGATAAAGATAGCAACATTTTTAGCACAGAAAGAGTGTAACTGGTAACATCCAGAGCTTTTGAATAAAATCCAACAATTCAAAAGTTATGAATCAGAAATGAAGCACTTACAAGTTCCAGCTGTCGTACACTGCGAATTTCTCTCGGTAATGGTACCTTTCTACTGGTGTCCTATTGAGAGAATGTTAATTAATTATTGGAGTGAAATTGAACCACAGCTTGCTCTAAAGAATAGAAATGACACAAACACTGGATATTTGGAGCATGTGACAAAACCTCTCTCTTGGTCTCAAGTTCTGCAAGCTTGATATAGATCTCCACCATTTGTTTCATCTGACAAATAATGAAAATAATGCCAACAAGCATACACTAACACAAGAACAACCATATAGAAGAACCAAAAATAAAAATAAAACAATCTAATCACCTGTCTAATAACAGGCCCATGATATGCTGATAACTCTCCTAAGAGATTTTCTGCTGCATGCTTTTTATCCATATCCACAACAAAAGAGTTCCTGCTACGCTGTTTGTCCTTGATACGATCACCATTTGCGAGAGCTAGAAGCTAGCATCAAAATAGAAAGAAAAATACAATATTTTAAACAAAAGTGTAAACCATATATAGATATAAAAATACATAGGCCCTAAATTGTCACAGAAAAGTTTCTCTGCATGTCCTGCTAGGACACAAAGGTTATGTAGGTCTTCTGTTTCTGCTTCAACCACTGGTATAAATTCATTTTCCCAAAAAAATGCCAGTGAGGTTGTTAAAGTTACCTGGAAGATTGTATGGTACGGATGATCAATGGCCATTTTCTTCACAAGAGAAATCAAGGCAAACTGCAAATGGATAATTTGATTAGAAATGAAATCCAACTTTGTAGAAAATTGAACACTCCAAGAACTGTAAAACCTGAAAATTATTAGGCACAATTCCATCCTTTATGTTTCCCATTCTTGAGGCAATTTGGTACACCAGTGGAACAAATTTATAAGTCTGAACCTGTAAATTCACACGTACAATAGCTAAAAGAAGATAAAAATTGCATTGAGAATATAATAGGTTACATATCAACTACATCAATATTGGCCATGAATTCCATACCTCATCAATCGTTTTAAGCAAGTTATTGATGACATCTTGTCTAGATGAAAGGCTAAACCACAATGATACAAGTCGAAACACCTGAAAGCACAAAGGTTAGCTTATGAAAAAGCATTTTATTTTATTATTCTACAGTTAAGTTGAAAAATAGAAGTGGAAAATAGGATACATTCAAATAAATGACCCCACACTTCTGGATTCTAGATGCTGACCTTATTATTCAAAAACTAGAACTGACTGCTGACACCAAAGCAATTGGAATTAACATTAATTACAGTAACTTATTTCTATATCTTCTCATGGACATGAATCATAAATTTTTGTTTTATTTTATGCACAAAAGACTTGGATAGAAGTGCATACCACTCTTACATCATATTTGTCACCCATGACCAAGCAACGCTTATATCCCTCCAAAGCTAGGCTGAGAAATTTGTCCCTGTCATCCTAGGAGGTCAAGAGAATGATACAAAATATTATTATATATACTTGATTGTAGAGCTTTATGTCAGTCAAAAGACAAATAACACCTGTGCAGCAACAAATAAAAAGAATACACCAGATATTCCATGATTATAGAGCAAAGCCAAATATTTTATCCTTTTGTCTCCAAAGAGTCTTTAAGCAAGCTACACCAGATAACTTCCCACTAAAAATATGTCAGCTCAACACATGCCGTTTTCTGCAGAGCACATGCAGAAATGTGTACTTAGATAGAACATGCTTCCTAAAAATGAAAAAAGTAAATCAGTACCTGCAATTTTTGTGCTTCTTCCTTGTCCATTGCAAGTTGCTTTTGCAACTCTTGTATTTTCACCGAGTAGTCAATTTTGTCCCCCTAAAAATACCATCATCCAGGACATGCAAAATGAAAGCACTGAATTGAAAGTTTAAACACCATAACAACCAATTACATAACATTGCATAAAGTTGCCTTGAATGAAAACAGCATTGCAACGTACCTTTGTTGAACCTTTTAGCCGTCGAATAAGGGCTTCTAATTCCAATGTCTGCAGAGTCAAAATTTAAACAAATTTTAGTGAGAAGCTCTCTTCGTATATATGCATGTGGTCAATTGGTACCTTATGTTTTCTTAAACGCATTGCTGCTTGCCATTCATTGGAATTAAGTCTTTCCTCATAACTTCTGAACAGTGCATCTGCATAATGTGCAAGGTGGAAATGAGTCTGACTTTGTCTTTCTGCAGACTTCTTGTCAGCAGTCTTGGGACCCTCAGCAAGTGACACTGCAGGTTTTAGATACTTCTCGAAAATAGTTCTTGAGCTATATTTTCATGGAAAATATTAAAGGACAAAAAATAATCAGCATTTACCATAGATAAATGGAAAAAAAAAAAAAAAAAAAACTTGATCCAAACAGAAGATACAATCATACTTGCTAGATCTAGTTTCAGCCAGCCACTTCCCGACCAATCGATATACATCTGAAGCTTCTTCATTCAACCGATAAGTTTGCAAGATATATTTTCCAAGGCTGATGGCCATCTCATGCTGACCTTGAGCACGCAACAGCTTTGCTTCCTCAAGCTGCAATTATACAAATATTTCAGCAAAGCTGGTTCCACATTTTATATAAACACATCTATGGTTACCCAATATGGAGGCATGCTATTATCGAGATATAACATTAAGACCATTTATAGCAGAGAATTCTCCAGAAAACTGACTCAATCATCAAGTGAAGTGAAAAAGAAAGGTAGTAAATGATTTACTTCATAGTTAAAATAATGTCTTTTTTTTTCTTTTCTTTTTATCTTGTTTCTGTTTTCTTTCTGTTCTACTTTGGGGGTAAAGACTGGAGGGTAATAAGCAAGTATTTGCAGTCCATAGCTGTCACATGACAAAAAGGGTCATAAAGGGATGGCATAATTAGCATCGGAAGAGGCAAAATCTAAATGGAGTTATCATGCATCCTAAGTTTGTTAGAGAAACAGATGGAAAAACCTCTTTTGGATGCTGAATCAACAACTGAAGCAATTTTGAAAACCCAAAAAGTTATTTTTATTGATAACCAAAAGATAAGATCGGTTAAAAAACTTTCATAGCTTGCTTCTAATTTAATAGAAAATTAGATAACATGCGGTAAACCTAAATGCTAAATAAAATCCTTTTAGGTAGCAGAGCCACTGTTTTTTACAATCTAGTCTACCTATAAATAGATAAAAATACCATTAGATCAGAACTTTAAACTAAGCCACAGCAGAAAAAAAATTTGGGCAAAAACTCTTAACAAAAAACTATAAGATTGCAGAACCAAATGAAATGTGAACTACAGCACTGTGTTGATATAAATATCTTTCATCAAATTGTACTGTAAAGCAATACAGAATGAAATAGGAAAAAATTACCCTTCCAAGCCAATATGGAGTTGAACCTTGTTCTCCAGTTCTCACACAAAGAAACTTAAATTCATGCAAAGCTGCAGCAGCTTGAGAAAATCGAGAGCCCTGTACCACATTGAGCCGATCAGACAAACAGAATACAGCATGGTTGCCTAGTATTCAGAATGGTTATCATACCTTACGAAGAGTGGAAGCAGACTGCAAAAGATGTTGGATTGTACAGTTGTCACAATTCAGGATTTGAAGTAGAATTCGCCTAAATGCAATAAATGGCTCTAACAAATTCATATGTAGCTGTGATTTTGTCAACATGGAGCTCCAGTCCTTATTCAGCCATGACAACTATATTGAAAATTAAAAACTTTGTAAGACAATGTTGGATAGAAAATTTCCCTTCAATTCCTACCCCAAAAAAGGTAGGAGTGCTCTATTAATAGAATAAGTTGCAAGATTGGCTACAATCTTCTTCTAGCAAGAAAGGAGTCATGCAACATTTTTCACAGCATCACATGACGAACCATAAAAGTATATTATCATAACAAGTTTTCAAACTTTCTTCCACACAGCAGAAGCCTACCACGCACTAAGGTAAATAAGACACATTAGGTCAATTGCAACAACTTTGTCAAAATAGAACTTCTCAGGCACATAATTGTATGAGAGCAGCAAATTAACATCACTAAACTATTCATACCAATAAGTCCTTGTTGCCTTCATTTCTAAGTTATTGTGCAATTATAATATCACTCCAAATCTCATTGACAGATGATGCATTAATCTTGCAATGTATGAAATTATATTACATGCAAACAACCCACATGCCTTTGAAGTCCAAAGATACAACCAAAATTATTGTAACAGTCTTCATTTTCTTCTCTCCTTCCAGCCCTCAACTATAGAAGAAAAGTAGTGCAACCATGATATTGACGGGTAAAAACAGAATTATACAGTAAATAACAAAAACTTGTGGACCAAATAATTTTCATCATAAAAAGTTGAAATTTATAATGAAAGGCAAGTAGACAGTTGCCAGTCATAACTCATAAGTTGATTGCCACAGCTACGGTATATAAAGTAGTGGAAGTAATACCTGATCCATTGTAGGGATTATAGGATCTGAAAACATTTTCTGCTTATGTTTCTGGAGTTTTATCCTTTCATACAAAGATGTTGGCCAGCGTATTTCCCATGCTATACCAAGATGATACAGGATCTGCAAGAAAAGATTGGTAATGTTAAAAATAAGATGAACTGCAAGATTATTTTTTTCCTCGTTTAAGTCAACAAATGGGGACCACACATGCGTAGCACTGATTCAGGATTTCAGTTTCTAAAGCATGTCAAGGCCTTACAAACAGTGCTGCACAAGATTTACCATTTAATCTGTTCGTTAAACTTAACTTATATTGGCCAAAAAAAAATAGAACCGACAGAAAAAGTATATTTCTGCTAGTAAATTCTAACTAACTCACAAAGAAACACAGGTATTGTGCACAAAGCAATTCAAACTAACCTAGTAGGCGTTTTAGCTTTTCACAAGCTACCAGAATAGACCTATGAGAGATTTTTTATTGGATAGGAAGAGTTTGAGGGACAGGCGACCATAGCCTGGCCATTTGATCCAAAAAAATCTCTTGGACCGACAATAGTATCAGGGTACAGTATATATTGGTACAAAGCAAGGTAATCAGTACCGTACCGGTGGGCGTACCGTTTTTGTTCTGGTACTGATACGTACCGGTACCGGTGTGTTTCGGTATACCGTTTCGGGTTTACCGGCATTTTTTAAATATTTTTTCATATATCTATATGTATAGTACGTACCGGTACCGGTATGTTTCGGCAAACCGTAACAGGTTTACCGGCATTTTTTAAATATTTTTCATATATCTATATGTATAGTTTATTTTCAAGTTTTTTAATAAAATATATATTATATACACATGCAAATATAAATCTATTACATGCATATATATGTTTTTATACAAATATAAATTTTAAATATTTAATATCTTAAATTTTTAAACATCAAATAGGTAAAATAAATGTTAAAAAAAATATATTAATTATTATTAATTATGTCCAATAACCTAATTTAATGAACATATATATATTTTAAATATAATTATAAAAAAAATAAAAATATCATTACACAAAAAATATTGAAATTGGTTTATAAATTCAAATAAGTGAATTTTTAAATAAAAAAAAAAAAATCAAAATCTTGTACCAACCGGTACGGACCAGTACGTACCGGTACAAATCGGTACGGGCCGGTACCAAAACCGGAACGACACTGGTACCGTTTCGGTTTACCTTGAAAACGGTACATACCGGCCGGTACGGCCGGTACCGGTACAGTACCAATAACTCGTACAAAGCCTAAATCTATTATATGGAAAATATTCCAGACTGCCTTTTGGGCCACGAGTAGAAAATACCACCTGCCAAATTTTTCATATCAATAGTGTAACAAAATTGAGGTACCTGAAACTTTATTATTGTTGAGTAGATAAACTCGGTGCTTTCCTCACTCGCATGAGAAACAGACCAAACAAGCTCCTTAAATTGTAAACAAACAAATGTTTCAATAGGTCAGGCAATGTCAAGCACCCTGCAAATTGAAACATATGTGAAACTAGCATAACCTCTTTGGAATGCTTCAACTTTCTCTGAAATTCGTCAGAATCTCCCTCCTGCAATGCTCTCAGACAACTGACATTCCACCAAGTGGAAACAAAAACATTGTATCAGAAACAAAGGCATGACAATATAGGTAAGCTCAACACTAGGGGCTTAAACATTTAGGTATAAGAGTTTTATAGTATAGTATAAAAAATCTACTTGATGTAGCAGTTCAGTTGTAAAATCTAGACACTTTGTTTAGTTGAGAACTCAGCATATAAGGGAAAGCCTACACTTGGAAAAAAACATTTAAACCTTAATAAAACTTGGATGCGAAAGGTGCAGGAGAACAAAACATTGAGAGCCTCAACCTGGCAACTCAAACATTAGGACTACAGGTTCTCCAATGTGATACAGATCAGCTAGCATTGTTTTCTTTTCTTCTCTTGATAAAATCAGCTAGCACTGTATTAAATATCTATTACTACTTTACTAGTAACATGTCTATATACCTATAAAATATCAACTCATCAAAAGGTTTTCTTCCTTTTTGCTTTCTTCTACCGCATTAACCAGAAAAAACAAAAAGAAAAGAGAACTAATTTCAATGTTAATATAATATATTTAAAAAAGAAAAAAAAACTTTAACCTACTACTCAATGTGAAAGCCTATCAAAAAAGTAATGTACCCCGTCACTCCTTTTTCTTCTCCATGTTAGCCTACTTTTAGCATTATTTTATCTTCTTTTTTTTCTTCTTCTATTTTTTGTCAAGGTGAATCACTCAAACCATCATATTCTTGTAAACCTGTTGGCAAAAATCCTCAGATGCTCGTGCTTAAAACATGATTTTTATTACGTTCACTAAAGCTAAGGAGTAGTCATCAAAAAGTTTATTAAGTTTACTTACATCTCATTCATTCTCCTGTTAATAATATTATTTTGTGAAATTAATTGTTCCTTTATGGGCCATTAAATTGACATATCCCAAATATTCATATGAAAAGTTTTTGATCAATCAAGAATTATTCATTTTATATCTTCAGGAAAAACTCAACTAGATACTTCAGAAAAGAAAGAAAACAAAAATTGAGTACAGAAAATGTGTCTCAGCTAACAAAGCATCCAGATCTTTTGTGTCTTGATGTAAGAACAATGTAAGTACAGAATCTACGAATCCAACTTGAAAAACAAAAAATCCAAAAGAAAGTTACCTATGCAAATTTTCATTAAATTGATGAGTTTTAGCATGTTGCCCTGGAGAATGAGAACTAGCTCCTGTATAAAGTAAAGAGAAATCCCAGTTTCCTGCACGCCAAGCGGCCTCGTACTGCAAATATTTGCTCAGACAAAGAGTGGGAAAGAGTGAGAAAGATTACATCCATACAGAGAGCAAATACATAGTTAATCAACCATCCAAAACAAAGTGAGAAAGTAAATAATAATGTTATAAACCTGCAATTCTGTGAACTCTAAATCCTGCTGGAACTGACCCTTCCCTGAAGTTAATCCCTGGCAATACTGATCCAGCACGTGCCTACAACCAATTTGCTGCAAAGATCTAATCAGCCCTTTGTAAGGTTTCCTCTTTGTCTCATCTTCCAATGTGGAAAGGGGAGGATGAGATAAAGATTGGGTCTCTGCGAATGACAAAGTTGCAGAACTGCCATCCACGTGAGCTGTGGCTTCAGATCGCACTTGTAAGTCATAATATTCGAGGGCCTTGTTCCAATTTCCTTCATGCTCGAATGTAATTATTTGGGAGGTCAGCTATTAAAGAAAAATCCAAAAAAAAAAAAAAAAAAAAAAAAGGGGATTTAGATAACTATTAAGACAAACATTTTTTCTAAATGTATATGCAGACAACAAAATCATAAGCTCAACATCAGTTACACTCTTCTTATCTGTATGCATACCACAGGAAGCATTTCCTAAAATTGAGTTGACAAACACTACAAATCAAAAAAAATTCCTCACATCAGAAGAAAAGTTGGAGAAGAAATTTTCTATGGTAAGTTGGCAAAAGGTTAAGTGGTGTTATCCCACATCTATAAAGAAATGGGTTTCTTGTGGTCTTATATTAAAGTTGGGCCCCTCCACCTATTGCCAATTGGTTTTAGGTTGGATGCTTAACATGAATCAGAGCCCAGGTTCTGTTATGTTGTTCTTCCTACCTAACCCCATGAGAGGTTGACGACCCTTGGTGAGGTTGTCCACATGTAGGCCCTGTGAGCTACACGTGAGGGGGAGTTTTAAGTGGTGTTATCCCACATCTATTAAGTATTGGGTTTCTTGTGGTCCTATATTAAAGTTGGGCCCCTCCACCTATTGCCAATTGGTTTTAGGTTGGATGCTTAATAGGTTAGTTGGTCTGATACACAATTTTTATTCACTTTCACTCATAATATTCCAGAAAACTTCACCAAGTAATTAATTTCGAAGATAACTGTTGGCAAATAGGACAAATACCATTAAGAGATGTCATATATCTAGAAATATCCTATGCAGTTTGACTAATCTGATTTGCTAAGCATAGTGAAAGCATAGAGAAATTAGATGCAAAAATCATCATACAAGGTATGAATCATACAATAAACATCAAACAGAAGCTAGAAACAAATAATAGGAACTAATTGAGCACTGTATGGACTATGTAGAGTTGTAGACTAACTGTGTGTGACTGGATAATCCCATATAAGCTGTCCGGTTCATTTATTTGAGTGATTGCCAAGATAAGAATTTCAATGTGCTGTGGTAACTGCAGGGGAAGACAATAAAAGGGGAATGGTTAGAAGAGGTATTGTCCCATGGCAACCAAATGAGAGAAACACAAACCAAATAGAAAATTGACTATATGAGTTCCATTGTCCCTTGTACTGTTCTACTAATGACTGCTTGAAACTGACCTAAACTTCACAGCATATATGCTGTGTTAGTATCCCATTTTCAAGTTTAAGAACATAAAGCACAAAATTTCTCCACGAGTTACCATCTCAAGATTGGAAAAGTCAGGGTTCCCGAGGGTGAGGCCATGAAAATGTTCTTCACACCAATACTCGACATACATCATGGATGTAAAGTACGAGCCACAAATCTATAAAACATAAAACATTCTTTCAGAGAAAGCACATATAATTCCAAAAAGCATAAAAACAAATGGAAACAATTAAAAGGAAATGGAGTGTGAAGGTTCAGATACTCACAATCGCTGACCTAGCAACAACGAGATAATCAATAGAAAGCCAATACACCTGGCAAAATAATACATCATCTCAAAAAGGAAAATCAAGGGAGCAACAAAGCATGACTAAAATAAACCAAACACATCCAAATTCCAAAAATTAGAGGTCCCAGCGACTTATGGTAAAGTGAGCAAACAATTTCTACAATCAACTCTAGGTACAATAACAACTGGCCTTAAATCACAAAAATGTGCATTCGAAGGACCTTAACCGACTTGTATTGTCTCCTTATCAATCTCCTTTTGGACCTTTCAACAAATCAATATTCCTTACTTGTGAATATAGAGATCTCCAAACTTTGAGTAATGATAGTAGGTGATGCACATCTCATGTGTTATCAGTTAGGACTAAAAAGAACCTATTTAACAGCACTAATAGAGGGAAAAAGCAAAAAATAGAGCTAGACGAGAAAGCTAAAAAATTTCACATTTATGTCCTCACTTCTCAATTATAATGAGCTCCAAGAATACGCTATTAAACATTACTACCAATAAATTCTAGTATTTTTTCAATTAAGTGCCAATGTCTCATTCTTTAAGAAAAAAAAAGTGTCAATATTTCTCCTTTTCCAACTAGTTAAGTGAAATCCTAATGAGCTGGACAAAATTATTGACCTAGCCAATACTTAATTTGAAGTCTAAACTCTCTATCACCACATGCATTACCAGTGTAGTGCTTCACCTCCACCAGAGTAAACTTCTAGCTGACCATCCCTTTCAATAATAAACAAAAAGATTATTACATTGCTCGTAGTAAACTTTTTCTTAGCACTACTCATAACATCCACTGTCAGAACTCAGCAATGATCACATTATAAAAGAAAATTTTGAGTATGAAGCACGCAACAGTGAACAAGTTAAAGTAATGTTTAGCACTTGTGCACCATTCCTTAGATCAAACTGGTATTTTATTAAGCCAATTAGAAAATTAATAATTCCTTTCAAGATGCCCAAGGTTGCAAGACACAGCTCTTTCTATAAACAGGAGAACCTAATAGCGTTGAATTGTACACAAGCAGGAACTGAAAAACAAATGGCTTACTAATCAGGTAATTCTCCATATTGTATTTGGATCTACTCAATATGCAAGGGCATCAAATGTATTCCTTGTATGTTTGTGCACATTATAAGGTGAAAAGCAAACCTTGTCCCATGAAGACGTTGACATGGCCATTGCACTCAATGTAGCTGGTGAATCTCTAGTTTTCATGGAGGAGGAATGGGATTTTGAGCTAAAACTAGAGGGCTTAGCATGCTGCAAAATCATAACAAAACTCTCATTAGATTATAGATAGCATTGGTAACCATGCAAACATTAGATAAATTGCCATAAATCAAAAGAATTTAATAAGTCCCAAAGGATTGATGTTGAGTTGTTTACTAGCAATCAAATGTCAATATATTGATAGGTCAATTACATTTGAGTATGGATATTCTATTGGATAATCTCATGTGTATGGAGTAAAAAACTTCACTTGCTACTATGGCTGCTCAGATTTGACTCTTAGTAGCAGCTACGCACAAAAGTTCACCCTCCTAGACCTGTCTTACAGGATCCAGTACTAAGCAATGAACAATTTGAATTCTTAAATTAATATCTGATCAAATAATTACACATTTTTTGACTCTTTACAGAAAACTAAGTTTTACGCCAATGTTTTTCAATCAAGGGTTTCCCATCAAACTTAAGAAATTATCCCTCTCCACCCTCATCAAATGTAGAGTAGTAAAATAAAAAAAGCTACTATAACAATATCATAATATGATATACTATCTTGAATGAAGCAGTGTAGAAATCATTATAAATAATACAAATAAAAGGAAATTATGTTATTCATTAATTGTTAAATTTTAAGATAGGCATCCAACCTAAAATCAATTGACAATAGGTGAAGTGCTCTTGTTATAATTATGTGCCCAGGTTACCCCCAATCTCTGTTGCTCCGACTCTTCATTTTTTTTTTTGAAGTACCCATTCCGACACCCGTGTCCAACGCATATCCGGACATGGGTATGGGGATATGACCCTCCAAAGACCATCCACATATATGGAAAAACTTAGAAAAAATTGAATATACCTGTGTCGGACACATACCCGTATCCGACACTCACACCCGAGTCCGAGTGACATAGCCCCAAAATTAACATATGTGGGATTTATTTTATCTCCACTTCTAATACTCCCCCTCATGTGGCATGAAATTCACGTGTAGGCATAAAGAGCCTATTGTGCAACATGAACTTAGCATCACAGGCATAAAACACCCATCATGGAGGGGCTATCGAATGGGGGCAGAACCTGCTCTGATACCATGAAAGAACAAATGATTTGATTGAATGAAGAATAAATTCTGTTAAGTACATGGTATATATATACAACTGTTGGTGTTGGTGATAAGCTGTAGCGTATCATCTTTACAGGATTAAATCCTAATCTAGAATTTCAACTGGCTTATCATCTTTACAGGATTAAATCCTAATCTAAGATTACAACTAATATAATAATTCTAAGATTACAACCAAGTAATCTAATCATTCAAAACTTTATGCAGCTACACTTAGTCTAAGTCATGGATAATGAGATGACAAAATCATGAAATTCCACATTAACTCTATCTACTTTTCATGTAACTGAGGCAACAAAAGCATCGCAAGCATCACATCCAAACAATCAAAGAGGAAATCTGATTTATGCACCTTAGAACTTTCTTTTCTTAATGGCCCTGAAGATCTTTCTAGAACATAACAAAATCGAAGTTCATTAAGGACATTCAGCCAAACTTGAATAGACTTTATCAACTTATTAGACTCCACAAATATATGCTCCTGAACCTGCAAATCAAACAAAGAAAAAATTCCAATTTGGTGTTTTCAACTAAGATCATACATTGCAAATTAGGCAACAAAGATCAGAAAGACATCACAATACCAGCATTAACATCTAAAACTAATCTAAAGTGAATTTAGAAACCATTCCAACATAGACTATCAGTAACATCATAACTAAAACTGCAAAAAACTTAATGGGTTATAAGCAACAGAAACAAGAGTGACACTATCAGAGGAAATTTATAACTGAAAGATGGCATAAAAGGAAACAAAACTAAAGCAGTAAAATAGTCCTTTTTTTTATTTTATATCAGTGATAAATGAATGATGGTCAGTCAATTGCGCAGCAAAAAGCTATATCTCATGCATTTAATACATGCATCCATCTATACCATCCTGTAGCATCCAACGACACTTCACCCAATTGCCATTTATTCTCTATAATTCATGCTTCCTCGTTCTCATGAAAATCTAATTAATTAGATTGCTCCTCAGGCAAAGCATATGCAAAAGGCTTTCGTCTTGTTTTTAAAAGATGCCGCATTACTCAAAATGAGTTTATTTGACACCTTCAGGCTCCGTTTGGCATTAAGGTGGGAACGGGCTTTTGGCCTAAAAGCTGCGTTTCACCCTTACCTCAATGCCAAACGGGTAATAATTTTGGCTTTTGAATCAAAATGCCTGGTTTCCAGGCAGCAATGCGAGAAGTGCTTTTGCAGTGAAAAGCTGTGGTTTGTGACTAAAATTACCTTTTTATCCTTATATCTCTAATCTTTTATTATTCCATGCATATATTTGTGGACATTTTAATTCATCACAGCACCTTTTAACACCAATGCCAAAGACTTAAAACTCTTAAGTCTCTTAACCATACTCTTTCTCACTGCAATTTCAAACGCACTTTTTACAACCCAAGCTTTTCCCAACTCCAACAACAAAACCAAACTAGGCTTTAATTTGCTTTTGCAATAACTCATTCACTATTATAAATAACAGCATCAAAATGCTTGAGCTTGAGTATTAAGAACTAAAGATCACATATCATGCATAGCCTTGTTGTTCTCATTCTGTTTTTTGTTTATTTATTTATTTTTACTAGATAGAAACACAGCATGCCGACTTCAAACTATAATGTTCACTCCGAATAAGTATACAGATTGTTCATACTCTATTACTCTAATCCACTCTTAGAGCCATTGCCTCCACTAAAATGACAGAATGAATTAGCAAAGCAAACACATGAAATACTGAAAAATATACATGCATTAACAAGGAAAGAGCCAAGCAGAAAGGAAAACCTAGGCCAAAAAAAGCAGAAAGGAAAACTAGTAAAACTCCGTTAAAACTTTAATAGGCAACCTGGTAAGAAATCAACTTCTGAATATTAACATCAATATCCTTTCTTCCAGCTAAATTGACAACAACACTGGGCAACAGAAGCTCTGCAACTTCTGGTTTCAGCAGTGCAACATCCTGACATAATCTGAACATAGCATGTTAAGCAATTAGGAATTCGAGCACACTATCAAGAGAACGAAATCAGAATTATGAATTAGTAAGGTTGCATTTCGGAACCTAAATTTGGATATTCAATTTTAATATTTTCAAACTTTTTGAGTTAAAATTCATGAATTTGTCATCCTTGGTTTGGATAAATATAGGATTTGAAAAAGATTTAAAACAATCTTAGATTTGGGAAGAAAGAAAATTTTAATTGGGCTGAATTTGATAAATACATACCTAAAAAAGTTATTTGAAACCATAGATGTGGACGTTTTTAAAAATCCTAGTGGGTTAAAATCAAAGTCAACATTTTAAAACCATTCCCCAACCACATTTAGATTTTATAATCCAAATATCTCTAATGCAGATTCCCAAACGTACCATGAAACATTTCTCGAGATGCATGAAAATAGTACCTTAGGATCACATCATTGCAGTAGCCAACCAATGAGTATACAAGTGGACATATCCACATCTCAAAAGTTTTACCATGCGTCACCCAAGTGGAAGACTTCTCCAGAAAAATGTCTTCAGCTGTAAAAATGTAGAATGAGTCATTAGACATTTAATGGCTAAAGAACATAGATATAGGAAAACCAACAGAAAGTTTATATTATTATCTGGAAAAGCTAAATCAAGCAAAATGTTCTAAAAAAAATTGAAGATAGCAGCTTGAGCTAACCAAAACAGAAGGCACCACAAATGTTATCCTACTCTTAGTCTAAAACCTATTAATAGCATGATTTTGGATCTACCTGTCCTAAAGCATATTCCCTTAATTGTTTTCTTTATAATTACACTTCATTTTCCATGTTAATAACACTTATCTTGTTGAAAAGAGAAAGTTTGTTTGCATTTTAGAAAAGTGATCACTGATCACCCAATGCCCCCAAATAAATGTTTACATTGATGACAATAATTAATTTCTTCATGTCTGAGAAAGTTTAAAATATAGCCAAGAAATATATAATAATAGTAATAATAATATAACCTACAAGACCAGATCCATTCAACAGGCAAAGCCCACTTAAACTTTTTTAAACCGAGAGAGAAACAATTTTCATTCATTTAGCGATGCACACTACCTTTAAACTTCTTTTCCAGATCCATTAACAACTTTTCCACCAGCTCAAAGTTAATGCCTTTAGAGTGAACCTGCAAGAGAGGAAGATCATTACTTAAACCTATGAGAAAGGAAGATCTGTATAAACTTTTCATCAAACAAAATACACTTATCAGGATAATGAAAGGGACATATCATAATTAGCAAGACTATTAGCAGCAGTCAGTTAGGTTCAACAGATATGCAATATAGGAAGCATTGTGAGCATTCAAAACCTGTATGCTAAACCTTTTTCTCCTAAACATGCATTAAGTGTGATTCCATCACTACACAAGAAGGAAAAATCAAATTCCATTCAGATGCAGCACCATTTCTATCTGACTCAGGCACATGTGACCATATATTTTAATTTCATACATTTGACTTTAGTATGCTTCAGTTGTGAATGATGCTTCTATTAAAAGGATATGACTCTATTCTATTCTAGTTAAATTATGCACAACAGTGACATGTACATATGGCGCAGCATCTAACACATGCAAATATTCAATCTACATGCATTTCTAACAAAAGCAATTTCGCAAATCGTATCTGACAGAAGACAAACTGAGCTTTGGCTCAGCGGCACCTTCTGATGCCTCCTAATTAAATATCTGGTACCACTATTTAACTAGGAGGCATAGGAGGTCCAGATCAGATTCAAGTCCAAACATCCTCATCCAGCCGGTGGAGTTAGATGGTGCAGGAAGGTTGTTCATGGGTAGTTTAGGGATTACGCGATGCCGAAAAAGAAAAACCTTCTAATTTGACAGAAATTTCAACTTGGATAGACTTTCAACTACCTAGGACATGCCATATTCAACCTAAACAAGAGAATAAAACTGATGTAGATGGAAATCTTATAGAAGTCAGCTATCCCTGTGGAAACACTGCCATAATAAGATTCCAAAGAACCATGCTAAAATGAATTAAAATCAAGTGAAAAAATGTCCCTCCTATCTTCAATCATAATTTTAAGGTACTTTTAACGTTTAGAATTAAACACCATAATAAGCAAACGAAAAAGAGAATAAAATACTTACCTCAACCAGAGATCTTTCATAAGAATCAAATGATAACAATGCTTTTTGACCCCTTTCAGTTGACAGTATTCCCTATAGGGGAAGGGAGGGGTGCAGGAAAAGAAATCAACAAGATTCTCTTTTTACCATCAAAGAAGCTTAAAATAACATTTTGAAAAAGAAAAAGAGAGATAGCACATAAAAAATGATTAACCAAAGGAGAAAACCAGATATGAGAGGAAAGAGAATAAATCAGAGTGATCCTTTCCCACAAAAACAAGTAAAATAAGAGATGCAACTACTTTATGAGAATTAGGTCCAAGACAATTATTTTAATGAACTTACGCACACCAAAGATTTTAATATCTTAACAAGACCACACACCTTTCACTGGTCTTATCCACTCAGAATTTATTTTTAGTCATAGTTTATAAGTAAGTGCATCGGCAGTTATGTTCTGAAGTAACAAAGAAATAATTTTCGTTCTGTTAAGATTTAAATTATTTTTATAGGCAATGTACCGAGTTTATAAGATTTATGTTGTCATTACTGCTTACCTAGTCAAAAAAAAAAAAATCTGCTGGCTAATAAAAAAAGAAAGAAAAGAAATCCATTGAATAGAACTTTAAAATGGAAACTTTACCATAAGGCAGAGGCAAAGAGATCTTTATGGACTCACCCGAAGAGTTTGTGACGTTATATCAACTATTTTAACAGAATCATCCATTAAGTATTTCTTCAAAACTTTCAAAAGTGCAATTAGAAGCTCTTCAGATATGCCAGCACCCATAGTAAAAATTATTTCAGAAGCACCATTATGACTAATGGGTCCACAAACATGCATATGGTTAGAGTCTCCAGGGAGATGAAAAACAACAGAGTGTGGATCTCCAATGCCAACCTATAACCACAATCAAGTAGGGGAAAATCGTGTAAACTCTCACATAAAGCATCAGATAATGAAGGTTTAAGCAAATCTAACATAAATACCCTGGATATAAAATCAGACACCAATCCTCTAATCCTACTTGAATCATCTGAGGCACACATGCGAACAAGTGTCCAAACTGCATGGACAATTTCACCGTCACCATGCCAGTATGTATCATCCACAAATTCTTTAGTACTCTTTCCGCCCTGAAATGTTTCTCCTGCAAGTAGCTTCTTGTGCAGTGCTTGTAGACTGCAGGGGACAAGAAACATGAAGCATCTTAACAGCAACATAATATCAGAAAATTCTATTCTAAATCTAGAATACAACAGCTTTAAGCATTTTGAAAACAATCAATTTATAAATTCTAACTTCCAAAAGTCTAGGGAGTGATTTAATATTAAGAGGTTTCTTATTTTTTTTTTCTTCGTTTTTGCATCTCCATGCTAACATGAATACCCAAAGGTATTTAGATAAGCTTCGATTTGAAGAACCAAGAGCATGGAAATGTCTGTTTTGAAAGGGCAACCACCTCCATGAAAGTAATCTTGGCGGAAGGTAGCAAGATCTCTTCACAAACTGAAAACAAGCAGAAGAAAAAGGGAGAAAAAGAACAGGAAAAACTATGGTGAGGAAACCATCCAATCATACATACAACGATACAAATGATTTAGCTTGAATTCAGTCTTACCTTCAATAAATGGTCTCTTGGAGAGTACGCTCGGCACAAATCCTGGTGGAAGTTTCTTATTCCTTCAAAAATATCTATTTCAGGAAAGGGTTCCAATTCCTGAAATAGATAACTCCATATATAAGTTAAAGGATATAGCTTCCAGAAGTTCAAAAGAGAACCATAAAACTGTCTGCCTCTTCGCTTAGCATAGATATCATACAAAAAAAAAAATATCACATATGCATCCCGAAAACATCATAAAAGTCAAATTAAGGTATAATTACAAGAGCCTCCACTCCAAAGTAAGAAACCAAAGAAACATACTCTTATATAATCATAAAGCGATGGATCAGAATCCACTGTTAGCTCAAGGAGCAAAGATAAAACTTGAGATGAAACAGATGCAGAAGGTTGCCCATCAGCTTCAAGAGGAATGCAACATGCCACCAACTTTGATACCAAAAACTGCAAAAGAAAACAAGTTGAGAACAGAGATTATTCATCAAGTTAATATATTGTTAGCTTTAAAGGGTTCAGAAAATAAAATACCTGAAGTTGTTCACCAAGCACACCAACAATTTCCTTAGATGGGTTGCTTTTAAAAGTTTTGAGTAAGGCAGAAATTATACGACAGCATTGATCTTGTAAAGCATGACAACCAATAAATTGCCCGATCAAATTGAAAAGATAACTGCATTAACTCAAGAATGATTCAAATGAGAATTCAATTCACTACACAGCACAGAAGTTTAATAATAACTGCACAAGCTAAAACTAGTATGTATCACAGACTGAATTTCTTCCGAAACCTCAAAGACATTTCTGAAAAGCCAAGCACGAAAAAAATCATGACTAAACTCAGCCAAAGATGCCTGAGAGAGTTAACTGTTAACCCTTTCAGACAACCCTGTTATTGGAGACTAAAAGAATCCAAAGAAAATATCAAACTAAAAAAATAATAATAAGACCAAAAAAAATGCTCCACTTTATAAACATCAATTGCGTTTTACTATTATGCCAGGCTTGAGAAGACTGCAATATAGGTAAATTGTCTTTGAGCAAGTGTACAACTATTCTGCAATGTAAATCTGAGGGGAGGATGCCTTAAACAAACAAATAGAAATATGGGAGACAAGGCAATAATCTAGAAGATAAAAGGCATCTGTCTAAACATCCTAAAACGGCAATCAACTCAACATAAGAATTCTAATATGGTATTTCACTATTAAATCCAGAGATAAAGTTACATGTCCAGAAAAGAAAACATAAAAATTAAGACACATCCTCAATCCACAATTAACCAAGCATCCAATATTTACTTTTGTGATATGCAATAGTTTACCACAATAAAGGGGAATTCCACACAAACTTGCCTCCTACTTCCTTCCTAGTCCTAATCTGATCTTCATTCATTGTTTTTATAACTTACACTTAGACACTAAAATAACACAACTAATCACAACCATCAAGTGTTATAAATAAAAAGAATCTTCAAAATTCTTCTGATTGAACACGAGCAAAGGAATAAAAAAACTTAAAAACATATAACAGCTATATATAAAGTATATGCAACCTGTTAAGGAAAAGCATAGGGCTTCACTGATTGCGAAAACAAGAACTTAGAAGCTCATGCAGATGTCTCATACATGCACATGCATAACTTTGATTAAGTCATTAAGTCTCTGATCGCAACTCACTTGGAAGTACTTGAAATCGCAGCTCTATGTCCAAGAATGCTTACAAGCACCTCTACTGAAGCTAACCGATGACATCTGTGCCTGTGATGAATTGCTGCTGCAATTTTGTAATGCATTTCTATGATAAACTGCAAAGTAACAATATCTGTGAGAAAACGACAGAAGTTAAAGAAAACTATTCATTGAAAGATTCTTAAATAGAAATCCTTATTATAAGAGAGTGCATCATCACCATGAAAGCTCTGTCAGGGCGAAAAATGTTAATCTTGTCAATAACACTAATACTTGCACAGCGATCGTCCCTACATGAGTCGAAGGAGAAATTTTTTTTCATAAAATAAAGAAAAGTTAACAAAATGAATAATAAATAAAAAGCAAACTGAAGGTAACACACATTTCCAAAAATCCATCAACGACTGTTTGAATTGCGCATGCAACAGTATCCCTAGAGAAAAAAGGAATTATAGGATCTGCTGCACAAGATGCAAGAGAAAGAATATGGCTGACGATAGACACCTACAAATGCACAAAAAAAGGGGGAAAAAGCAAAACGTTAGAGTTGATGTGATCCTGATCATACACGATTATAAAATCTCTGTCCCTAGATATAAAATGATTTATAATAAATAAGGCTCCATTTAAATGGAACTCAGTGTAAATGGATGCATGATTCAAATGCTATGAATGCATAATAAAAGGAGCTAAGTGTTCGAATCAGACGCCAACACTCAGGGAAAATACTGTCCAAATGAATGTAACTTAATTTACTCTCATTTGAAAATGATCTTTGAAGTCCTCAAAACGTATATGCTAGTTATAAGACTCTCCAAGAAAAAAGTCAAATGCACCTAACCATTAGCATACCATTATCCTTTCATAGAAGAGTACTTTCTAAAATTCAGTTGTCTCAAGTGGCATTATCCCACATTACCTGTGGTTGCAGTTTTTCATGTCCTTCTATGCAAGTTGGAACTCTCCACCTATTATCAATTTGTTTTACTTTGAGTGTTTGGCATGGTATCAATGGCTAGGTTGTTTGTTGCCCATTTGTTATGTTAATTGTTGTTTACTCTGTATTCACTGTCCACATTGTAAACCCATTTGGTTTTTAATTATCACTATTAAACCTATATATGCGGATGAGTACTAAATGGTGTTATCCCACATCAAATAAGTTTTCAATTTGTTGTGGCCATATATTCAAGTTGGCCCCTCCACCTGTTATCAATTGGTTTTAGATTGTAAGCTTAAATTCTTGCTATAGTAATCAGTCAGCCAGTACAACGAATCATCACTAGTTTTCAGAAAAATCTTGAGAAAACAATACTGATGAATACGTATTACAGTAACACATTATATGAAAGAAAAATTTTCCTTATGTTATCCTGCACAGTGGAACGTTGTCATATGCCAAAACCAACATAAAAAGGTTCTCCACCAATTTTGTTATCACACTCAAACCATTGGATTTATCAATATGCAAGTTGGAACTCTCCACCTATTATCAATTTGTTTTACTTTGAGTGTTTGGCATGGTATCAATGGCTAGGTTGTTTGTTGCCCATTTGTTATGTTAATTGTTGTTTACTCTGTATTCACTGTCCACATTGTAAACCCATTTGGTTTTTAATTATCACTATTAAACCTATATATGCGGATGAGTACTAAATGGTGTTATCCCACATCAAATAAGTTTTCAATTTGTTGTGGCCATATATTCAAGTTGGCCCCTCCACCTGTTATCAATTGGTTTTAGATTGTAAGCTTAAATTCTTGCTATAGTAATCAGTCAGCCAGTACAACGAATCATCACTAGTTTTCAGAAAAATCTTGAGAAAACAATACTGATGAATACGTATTACAGTAACACATTATATGAAAGAAGAAAAATTTTCCTTATGTTATCCTGCACAGTGGAACGTTGTCATATGCCAAAACCAACATAAAAAGGTTCTCCACCAATTTTGTTATCACACTCAAACCATTGGATTTATCAAACCTACAAGGAACATACCATATTTTTCTTGATGAGTTTATCTCTTTCACTCTCAGAAATCTCAGCCAAATGCAAAATAGAATTCTGAAGCACCATTGCTCCCTTCTCAAAACCAGAGCTCTTACTGCAATGCAGTGTCATGCAAACTGAAAAAATCGGCACAAAATGATCCTTTACCATAACAGGCAAAGATGGGCCAGCAATCTGAAATCAACTAAACATGTCAGTAAAACAAAATATAGTGTGCAAGTAGAAAAGAGAATAGATGACATTAAGAGACCAGTATCTATAAAACAAAACATAAATCAGAATGACTCGAGACCACCTATAAACCTTAATTTCTTGCCAAAGGGAAGATAATATTGATTAGTGACATTTCCCTAAGATTTCTACTTAGATGTAAGAATAAACCTTAAAAGGTCTTTATTTACTCAAACCAGAAAGGTGATAGGACAAGGAAATTGCTCCTACCTTAGCAACCCAATTCAGGTTAGAGTTGTCCTCATGAAGAACTAGATATGGAAGAAGCCAATGGAAACAATATTGCAAGAAATAACTAGGTTCGGCATCTGATACAAAAAGTTGTCGTATCTGCAAAGAATAACCACCAATGATCAGAGAACATTTAGATTCAGAAGGAAAAAGTGAAAAAAAAAATGGAAAAGGATCATTATTGTATATGAAAATAATAATGAACATAAGCAAATAAACATCCAGAATATGCTTTTCAAGTTTAATAATTGAAAGCAAATAAAGTAACCCTAATAGCAAGATATTAGCCAAGTTTAGACCACATAATCAATGTAACTGATTTAGCCACGCAACTGGATGAATTAATCAAAACGGATGAAACTTCAACACATTCAGTGACTTCTATAGTTTATCAGCATTAAAATACATGATAAGAGATAGATAAAACTCAAACTAAGCCGACTTAGTAACATTAGCAACATTTTCTAATAACATAAAAATTATTGCCTTTGAATATTTTAAAGTTTTTTTGAAACCGACTGCATCTAAAAGCGTAAATACTGCTAAAACGACATACAACATTGGAGTTGTGAAAAGACATACTTGATTGACTACAAAAGAAACCACTTATACTGTTTTGTTCAACCAGAACAGAACCCAATAAGAAGCTAACAGCTAAGTTACCTCAACAAGAGCAGCTATGCTGACACCACAAGCAACCCAGCAAAACAGAATGGATCCAATGAGTTCTTCCAAGTACTGCAGAGGAAAAAAAATTCTGCAAAGTTAAAGCCAAATGAAGGTCCAGATAGTTCGGAAATTCAATAACTTCCAGTAACCAAACCCCAGAAAGCATCCAGATAAAACCCTGATCAACCCTTCTACTGAAATGCTTTAAATAAAATGGGGTCCATTAAAGAGGCATTTCCACGGGGTAGAACCTCCTTAGGGAATATAAATCACAGTCATCACTGTTTCATGTGAACAATCATAATTCATCAAAAGGAAGGAAATCTGCTCACCTTCATTCTTGACATATACTGTAGCTTTCTTGATAGATTATCAAGTGCTGCATTTACTAATTCCCTGCAGCAAAAAGGTTACCAGTCAAAGGAACAAAGCTATGTTAGTAAAAATTGCAAAAAGGGTAGAATATTGTACCTCTGACAAGGATCAATGGCAGAAACTGCACACATCATGAAAACAGCCTGCATATTAAATGAATACAACCTTTAAGTCTTTCTAAATTGCACTTTAACCTATTCAATCCTATGCAGATGGTTCAACAAGTGCAAGTACTATGGTAACAGACCAAAATCACATTTCACACCTCTAATTCAATTTTCTCACTATGCAAAGCAAGCTGCATAAGGGTAATAATGACAGTTTCAACTTTTGGACGGGGCTGTGGACCAGCGGCAAGGACTTCCCTAGCTGTAACAAGTTTTTCTTTGGAGTAAAACACCAACTCAATGCCAAAGTTGGAACTGCAAAAACAACCAAGGAAGTGTTATGATTTGATGCGTTAATTTTTTATTAAGGATAACTGCTGTACATGTTAATGGAGAGAGAAAAATAGATTGAAGAGAACTAGAGAACCTATATATTAATTAAAATTATAAAGTACAATGAGACTAATATACCCTTTGCACTAATTCCTTAACAGATACCAATATAAGAAAGAACTAGAAAGTGAGTGGGCAAATTTTTTTCTTTTAGTTAATTTTCATGAAAAAATTACTTTTTTTTACAGTAATGCTAATATTCAGAATGGAACAAAGATGCTTAGAAAGACAGTTTTCAACAGCGTCCCTTTATTAGTAGATTCCAGAGAACAAGTCTAGTCACCTTGAAACTTTATCAAACCTTTGTCCGTCATAAACAACCCCATATCTTCAAATGTAGTATTTGTACTGATAACAATTTTTGGGCAAAAAAGCTCTAGCATACAAGACTATACAAGAGAAAAAACCTAAAAGGAAAATGGTTTTGCCAACGAGTGCTCTTAGGGCACTTTTTAAGGTGCTATTTATGAAAATATTTTCACATTACATGCAATAGTTTGTTGAAATCCCTGATTTACATGTAAATCCCTGATTTAGTGTAGTTTACTGTCCCTAATTAGTGTAGTCTACTGTATCCCTGATTTAGTGTAGTTTACTGTCCCTAATTAGTGCAGTTTACTGTTTCACTAATTTAGGTCCTTAATTTGTTCCATAACTCTAGACCATAATTCTAGGATAATTCTAGGAGAATTTATTTCATAGTTATATTATAAATAGGTGCTGTGTATGTACAGTTTTTCATATAATTCAATACAGAAAAGCTCTATTTCTGTTTTCTCACCTGTTTTCTCTCCTTTTCTGTTTTCAATGTTTTCTCACCATTTTTGTTTTCATGGTATCAGAGCCTAGGGTTTTCTAACCTTAGCCATCAATGGTGAAAACCACTGTTGACAGCATAGAGTCTTCATCTACTGAAACCACTGAAGAAACGGAGGTCATGAACACCATGAATTCAAATGGGTCTGACAACTCCAATTTTCAATTCACGGTTGAGAAACTCAATGGGAAAAACTTTCTCGAATGGGCTCAATCAATCAAACTTGTGATCGAAGGAAAAGGCAAACTTGGATATCTCACCGGTGAAACAAAGAAGCCATCCTCAATTGATGCTTCTCTGCACAAATGGAAGTCAGAGAACTCGATGGTGACTGCGTGGCTGGTCAACTCCATGAAGCCTTCCATCGGAAAAACCTATATGTTTCTTCCTTCAGCAAAAGAAGTTTGGGATGTCGTTCGTGAGACATACTCTGATGTGGAGAACTCTTCTCAAATATTTGAGATTAAAACCCAACTATGGCAAATGAAACAAGGAGAAAGAGAAGTTACTGATTACTACACTGAGATGAAATCTCTATGGCAGGAACTTGATCTGAGTTATGAAGAAGATTGGGAATGCTCTGGAGATAGTGTAAGGTACAAAAAAAGGCTAGAGAATGAAAGAGTCTTCGAATTTATGGCTGGACTCAATCAGGAGTTAGATGAGGTCAGAGGAAGAATTCTTGGTCGGAAACCTCTACCTTCCATCCGTGAAGTCTTCTCAGAAGTGAGGCGAGAAGAAAATAGACGCAAGGTGATGCTAAAACCCAAGAACTTTACTGAACCAGAAACAGCTGCACTGATGTCAAAAAGGGCACCGAATGGGTCAAGTCAGAATCAACAGAAAAAAAAAACCCTGGTGTGAACACTGTCACAAAACTGGGCACACCAAGGATACTTGCTGGGAGTTGCATGGAAAACCACCAGACTGGAAACCAAGGCAAATGAACAAAGGCCGTGGATATCAAGCCTCTGTTGATGATCAGACCGAGAGAAAGATGGAGGCTACCAACAATGATAATCAGTCAAAAAATACGTTCAACCAAGAACAAATGGAGCAACTTTATAAACTGTTTTCAAGCCTTCAAACTGCTGGTCAGTCTTCCAATCATGTGTCCTCTGGTTCACTAGCACACAGAGGTAATTTTTTGAGAGCCTTAAACACTATTTCCCTAACCAAAAACCCTTGGATTGTTGACTCTGGTGCTTCTGACCATATGACAAGAAATTATCACATTTTTTCTACATACTCACCTTGTGCTGGCAACATTAAAGTTAAAATTGCAGATGGGTCACTCTCTACAGTTGCTGGAAAAGGAACTATAAAACTCACTGATTCTGTAACTCTAGAAACTGTCCTCCATGTCCCAAATCTGTCTTGCAATTTATTATCAATCAGCCAATTGACAAGAGATTCTAATTGCCTTGCTAAATTTTTTCCCTCTCATTGTATTTTTCAGGACCTATCATCGGGGTAGATGATTGGCAGTGCTAAGGAATGTGAGGGACTCTACTACTTTGATGAGGCAAATGTGAGTAGACAGCTTCAAGCTACAAACTGTAATTCTGCATCTAGTTCTAGGGAAAGTGAAATTATGTTATGGCATTTTAGAATGGGTCATCCTAGTTTTCAGTACTTAAAACACTTGTTTCCTTCTATTTGCTCCAATAAAAAAGACTTTGTTTTTCAGTGTGAAATCTGCCAATTGGCTAAACATCAACGTACTTCATTTCAAAAATCAAAATACCAACCTTCAAAACCATTTACTATGATTCACAGTGATCTATGGGGACCCTCTCGTATTTCTACTCGCACTCACACAAATTGGTTTGTTACATTTATTGATGATCATACTCGGGTTTGTTGGGTTTATCTCTTAAAAGACAAAACTGATGTTCGTGATGTGTTTAAAAATTTCCACTCCATTGTTAAAACACAATTTCAAACTCACATTCAGATCTTGCGTACGGATAATGGAACAGAATACTTTAATTCTATTCTGGGAGATTATCTGAAAACTAATGGAATAGTTCATCAAAGTTTGTGTGTCAACACTCCACAGCAAAATGGGGTAGCCGAACGAAAAAATAAACACTTGCTTGAAGTAGCTCGTGCATTGATGTTTACTAACAATATGCCAAAAATGTTCTGGGGAGATGCTATTTTAACATCTGCCTATCTTATCAACAGGATGCCTAGTCGAGTCCTTTCCTTTGAAACTCCACTCAATACCCTTAAAAAAAAATTTCCCACTTCACGTTTACCCTCTAATTTACCACTCAAGGTGTTTGGATGTACTACATTTGTTCATGTTCACTCCCCTAATAGAAGTAAACTAGATCCTCGAGCTATCAAGTGTGTGTTCATTGGTTATTCTCCTACTCAAAAAGGGTACAAGTGTTTTGATCCTTCCACAAAAAAGGTCTTTGTTAGTCTTGATGTTTCATTCTTTGAAAACACTCCTTTCTTCAAAAAATCTTCTCTACAGGGGGAGATTTCTAGTGAAGATCGTTTTTTGGACTTTGAACTTCTTCCTTCTCCACCTATTCCTCATACTAATCTGCCATATACAGAAGGAAACTTGAACTCAGGGGGAGATGTGGAAGAACAGAATGATAGGGAGATGCTAGTCTATTCAAGAAGGCCAAAATCAAGACATCAAGAGAACCTCACACCTGAAGCACCAAGAAAGTCTAACCCGGTGATAGCTCCAATTGTGAGTGAGTCAACAACAAACACAGGTATTTGTAATACTTTTGATATTGATTTACCTATTGCTCTCAGAAAACAACCTCGTTCATGTACACTTCATCCTATTTCCAAATTTGTGTCACACAATAATCTTTCTACTGTTTTTCGAGCATTTGTCTCTAATCTCAATAGTACAGAAATTCCAAAGAACATACAGGAGGCACTGGCTATTCCTGAATGGAAGAATGCAGTAATGGAGGAAATGAAAGCTTTAAGAAAAAATGAAACTTGGGATGTGATGGAGTTACCGAGAGGGAAGAGACAAGTAGGCTGCAAGTGGGTTTTTACTCTGAAATACAAAGCAGATGGAACAATAGAAAGATACAAAGCTCGTATTGTCGCCAAAGGTTTTACACAAACTTATGGCATTGACTATACCGAGACATTTGCTCCCGTGGCAAAGCTGAATACAGTTAGAGTTCTTTTATCTTTGGCATCTAATTTGGATTGGCCACTTCAGCAACTTGACATAAAAAATGCCTTTTTGAATGGTGAATTAGAAGAGGAAGTTTATATGGAAATGCCACCAGGTTTCAGTAATGGGCATCGAGACAACCAAGTGTGCAAACTCAAAAAGTCACTTTATGGCCTCAAACAGTCCCCTAGAGCATGGTTCGATAGGTTTGCCAGAGTTCTAAAGAAACAAGGGTATCAACAGGGACAATCAGATCATACTTTGTTTTTCAAACAAGCCGAGGGTGGAAAGAAGACAATTCTGATTGTGTATGTTGACGATATAATTCTTACCGGGGATAATGAAGTGGAAATGGAAAGGCTGAAAAGTGTTCTCAACACAGAATTCGAAGTAAAAGATCTGGGGCAGATGAGGTATTTCTTGGGAATGGAAGTCGCAAGATCAAAGAAAGGAATCAGCGTGTCTCAAAGAAAATATGTCCTCGAACAGAAACTGGTATGCTTGGATGCAAACCAAGTGACACTCCAATCGAAGCAGGGAAGAGGACAGATGATTATGGGGAACTGGTTGACAAAGACAGATATCAGAGACTAGTTGGCAAGTTGATTTACTTATCTCATACTAGACCTGACATTGCATTTGCAGTAAGTGTAGTAAGTCAGCACATGCATTCACCAAAGGAAGCTCACTTGGAGGCTGTTTTTAAGATACTTAGATATCTTAAAGGTTCACCTGGTAAAGGATTATTCTTCAAGAAGAATGACAGCAAAGGAGTATAAGTCTTTACAGATGCAGACTGGGCAGGATCTGTTGAAGATAGAAAATCCACTTCTGGATATTGTACCTTTGTATGGGGAAATCTAGTAACTTGGAGAAGTAAAAAGCAAAGTGTAGTGGCTCGGAGTAGTGCTGAAGCTGAGTTTAGAGCAGCTGCTCAAGGAATATGTGAAGCATTATGGCTAAGGAAACTCCTAGAAGAACTACAAGTCATTGTAAAGTTTCCCATTAAACTTTACTGTGATAACAAAGCAGCAATAAATATCTCTCTCAATCCAGTCCAACATGATCGAACCAAGCATGTGGAAGTGGATAGACATTTCATTAAAGAAAAGGTGGAGAAGGGAATCATTTGCATGACCTATGTTCCTACACAAGATCAAACTGCAGATATCTTCACCAAAGGGCTTACAAGACAAAAATTTGATGATTTCATAAACAAGTTGGAAATGATTAACATATATGATCCAACTTGAGGGGGAGTGTTGAAATCCCTGATTTACATGTAAATCCCTGATTTAGTGTAGTTTACTGTCCCTAATTAGTGTAGTCTACTGTATCCCTGATTTAGTGTAGTTTACTGTCCCTAATTAGTGCAGTTTACTGTTTCACTAATTTAGGTCCTTAATTTGTTCCATAACTCTAGACCATAATTCTAGGATAATTCTAGGAGAATTTATTTCATAGTTATATTATAAATAGGTGTTGTGTATGTACAGTTTTTCATATAATTCAATACAGAAAAGCTCTATTTCTGTTTTCTCACCTGTTTTCTCTCATTTTCTGTTTTCAATGTTTTCTCACCATTTTTGTTTTCATAGTTGACTAATGACAATTAATGTGATGACATCCAATGCATTGAATGAAAATATTTCTCAGAAAAACTCGTTAGGAAATGCCAAGCAAATTTTCAGAAACTACAAATCCAAGGCTGGGTAAAAACTCCAACCATGGAACAAAAAGAATGCTAGAGAGGCATCTTCCTAGCTAAAGAACCTGCAGCAGATGGTCCATTATTTTGTCATTTCTCATGCACATAATATGTTATAATTTTATTTTTGCAAAAGAAGGTTCTATAAAGCACAACTGCCTAAAGCGGCAATATAGCAAGTTTAGAATGTGCCTTAAACATCAAAGGTTCTTCCATGAGAAAACACCTGCTGAGTTCCGGTCAAAGCCTAAAAAAAATAACCTGAAGCTGTTAACTATTTGACACAAACCTTGGAAGTAAATGAACATTCCCCTGAATTATCCATGCAGTAAGCAAAAATACGATCAACACAAGTTTAAATATCCACCAAACAGGTAAGTTCAGAATGTTAAGTTCAAGTTCTAATAAATTTATAACCCCATGCAATTTATAGTAACACTTAATACCATGGATAATTCAAGTTCCATTACTTAACATTACAACTTGACCACTAAGTAAAGTCTCAAACAATTTTAGGACTTCCATCTATGTTCAGCTTCAATATCCCTCAGAAGTTCAAAGTAAACATTGTTAGACAATCTCAAAAACCTAAAAGAAAATTAAAGATGAAGATTTCCAAAAAGCATAATCACTATGGTCAATATAGTTTTGCTTAGAGCCCACATCACTCAAGCACAAAAGCAGGAAAGCTTAACGATGTGGAAGATAATTATAATGACAGAAGCAAAGAAGGGGCTGGGGGTGGAGGTGGAGGTCCGACACATAATTTATCAGAAGTTCAAGAGTTGATAAACAGACAGCATTATTGATAATAAAGAAAAGGACAACTTTTACTAGCTTGGCACAAGCATGAAAAGATAAAATAAAAAGTTAAAAATGATCATAATAGTGACTAAATAAGCATACATATACCCATGCAGGAGAAAAAGGGGAAACTCATTGGAAAAGTTTACACCACGTCAAAAACAAAGACAATATATAAAGACGATGATGTCTATCAAATCATTATGGTGCTTAAACACAATAATATACAGATGAAGATAACAATGTCACTGCAACAATAGAAAACTTTACCAGCACTAAAACCTATACTTTTCAAATAAAAGCAAAAGAATTAGGTAGCATCAGAAAACAAAGTCCATTTTAATTTTCATTCTCTTCAGAAATGGAAAACAAGAGTGAAATCATGTTTAATAATTGAAAATGACAACATTTTTAAAAAACAAAAATGAAAATGGATTCAAATATGAAAAAAAAAAAAAAAAGTCATTTTCAAATTAAAACATGGGATGTTCATTACTTTTTTAATGGTCTTTTGCAAATTAAGAAGTTGTCCCATATTTGAACATTTTTTGAAACCATTAATAGATATATATTTATAATCAGAAGTTATTTATATATTAACTATTTGCATAATTGTTTCTTTTTTTATTTGTCTTTAGATATATTTGGCATCCTGAATCATATATAATCTTTTTTGTTCTTCCAACTCAAATCCTTTTTACAACGCTTTATGAAATTAATAAACAAAGTTGAGAAATTTGAAATCATATGTAAGGGATTATATCGTTGGATATTTTCTTTATTTCTTTAATAATTTTTTTTTTTTTTAAAATTATCTATAGTGATATCAACATATTTCACTATTTTGCATTTTAGAAAACAACTTTTATTTTCATTCACCAAACACATTTTCTAGAAAACAAAAACAGTTTTTCAAAAAATGAAAATAGAAAATAAAAATATATATATTTCTCAAACCAAACAAAGCCTTATTTTTTGTAGACTCAAATAATAGAAATAAAATGCAAAATTATTGGCATGTGCATTAGACAAAGTTGAAACATAAGAACTATTGAAGTGGTTATAAGAAAATCACACATCTATTAAATTGGGGGAATCTTAGGCACATAAATACAACAAAGGCCTCCTCACCTATTGCTAATTGGTTTTAGCTTGGATGCCCATCTTAAAATTTAAAATGGATAGCATAGATATATACATGCAGGAGAAAAAGAAGGGGAAAGTCATTGAGAAAATTTACACCACGTCAAAAACAAAGACTATAAAGACGATGATGTCTATCATATCATTATGGTGCTTAAACATAATAATATAGAGATAATGATAACAATGTCAACAACTGCAACAATAGAAAACTTTATCAGCATTAAAACCAATACTTTTCAACTAAAAGCAAAACAATTAATATTTGTAGACTCAAAATAATAGAAATAAAAAAGTTATTGGCAAGTGCATTAGAACAAAGTTGAAACATAAGAACTATTCAAGTGGTGATAAAAAAAAATCCCACATAAGTTAAATTGGGGGTATCTTAAGCACATAAATACAAGGGCCTCTCCACCTATTGCTAATTGGTTTTAGGTTGGATGCCCATCTTAAAATTTAACATTTGTATCAGAGCAGGAGCTGCCCCGTTCGTTAGCCCCTCTGTGATAGGCCTGTTATGCCTACGATGCGAAATTCATGCCGCACAATAGATCCGTTATTCCTACAGATGAAGTTCATGCCACGTGATAGGTCCATTGTCCCTACACGTGAGGGGGAGTATTGAATTGGTCATAAAAAGAAATCCCACATCTATTAATTTGGCGGTATCCTAGGCACATAAATATAACAAGGGCCTTTCCACCTATTGCCAATTGGTTTTAGGTTGGATGTCCATCTTCAAATTTAACAAGAACTAACCATCGTAATATGACATACTCCAACATACAAACTTAAAAAAGCTTGTGGTTAGCTGAGCCTTTCACAAAATTAAATACATTTCAAGAAACTCACCAAATATCATGAAAGAGCTCTCCATGGCCTTCCCAGGTCTGAAAAAGAACACCAACGCGCCTACTTAGAAAGAACCTAACTCGATAATCAGGATCTTGGAGCATGGAAAGCAGCTTTTCAATCATTGTCTGTAAATAGTTATGAATCAGCAAAAATGCCCCATATAGTGGCATGTAGAGAGAGAAAGAGAAATTTAATCAGTTTGTCCAATTTAAATAATTTTCAAATAGGAACAAATATTCTCTTTGATGTCCTAAAACTAAGAGAGACAGATGAAAACTAGAACTACAAAAGATTGAAAAGGAATTGAACTGCTCCTAAAATAACATCTGTCCAGGAAGCAGAAATACTTTAGAGGCATGTGTATATGTCTTAGAGTGAAAATAATTAAATGTGATTTACCTTTTAAATAAAACAGTTGACTAAATGCCTCATTAAAGTGATTCAAAATGTTTCACATCTAGAAGAGAGTGTATCCTCACAGTGCTGATGACCTCAAGTTTTTAGATTTTCCACATCATATATAAGTAAACAAAATCATATCAGCACTACATTTGTCTCCTACTTTTAATATTTTATTTTAGCCGGTGCATGTACTTTTCTATCCAATCTGAGACTAGGAAACATGAGAGGCACTGTATAAGGGAAGGATCCAAAAATAATCACCTGGCCGATCTTGGGACTGAGTAAAATAAAATTGCATATGCAGTCAATTAGTTTGACACGACCAAACCAGTCAAGAAGATCAAATTCTGCAACTTTGCTGACCAGCTCCCCAAGTTTTGTCAAGGACTGCAATGCAATATAAAGCAAAAACACAATGGTTGGGACATAATCTCTAGGTCAATCTCATCATCACCATAACAAGAAAATTGTTGAATAATATATTATGTTTTGCAGCAAAGGGAACCAATCTTTAAATACACAATTACAGTTATGTAGTTGGAAACTTTTCCAAAGCAGCATGTCCGCAATAAGTATTCATTTCACTTGATGAGAGCACATTGCTACAATCAGGGTTTATGGCACTAGAAAAGGTGACAAAGCAGTTTGTAATCAAAATTCAATAGCTTCATATGACAATTATTCATCCAAACTGAGAACTGACGCCATGTTAAAGTCCCATTTATCATGATGCATATAAATGAAGACACAGACAAACACAACCTAATAAGAGCAAAGCTAGCAACCAAAAATAAATGAGCCCATTCATTTTGCATTGATTTTGGACAACATTTTGAGTATTCAGAACCTGATCTAAAGTTAGATATATTCATCATAACTGAAAATCCCCAGGTCACTTGATCAACGCCCTGAAACCCATAAAATGATGATTTCTCTTTTAAGCAATTGATGGTGAGAACAAGTCTAAAATTCTGTAAATTTTCAACTTGTTCAGGTTTCTCACCATCTATAAATACAGTTTTTCTTTCTGCAGAAACCAACCACCTTCTTCATGCATCAGATGACAGCTAGTGCTAGACTTACCACAACAATAGAGGTGGCAGTAGGTGCAGCAGGGCAGATTGGATCATTTCAGGTTTTCACGACCGGTTTGCTTCAGGTTGTTCAGGTTTCAATTTGTAATCTTTTCAAGTTAATTTGGATTGGCTTTTACATTTACTACTCTGCTAGCAATTAGAAATCAAGTTCAAGTCAAGCTTGGTCTTGATTTTAGGTCGACATAGTTCAAGATCGGTTTGGTTTAAAAATAACTTAAGATATCTGAAATTCAACATAATACAAGGCTGAATAATCATTCATTAATCAATGAAGAAAACTTTGGCATATTTGACCCAAATCCACACATGCCGCACTATTCAAATTGAGGATGTATTATATCTGAGGCAAAACTACTAATTCACCTGAAAACCCAATCTCTTACACAGATATTAAACAACAATCATCATTTTTTTCAAATCAAGCATATAAAAGCCCAATTACAAGAATAAACAAGCAAACACAAAATAACATTCTGAAGCACCTGTTTAGCTTCTTTTTCTTCCATAGCTACGGCATTATGTTTATCCTTTCCAATGTCCAAAGATAGTAGGGTATCAAGCAAACAACCAATAGCCGCTAGAACATTAAAACTATCAAGCTTCAGACTAACTTGCACTCTGATCCTGTTATTTATTAAATTGACCTAGAGGAAAAAAGGAATGTTAGAACAGTGGACAAGATAAAAAGACTAATAAAAAGGCATGAGCATTAAACAGGCTGCTATTGTTTCTATTACAATTTACAAATACTTTTCCAGAAAATCCAGATTAAATTCTACACAATCATCAGTGAGACATTTTTCATACCAGATCTGTCAGCTTTGAAGAAGATAACAAGTGGAGATGTTGACAAAGATTGCACAAAATAATCTCATACACCTGAATGCATTGAAAAATGAAATTATAGTACAAAAGATAAAACCATTTAAATGCAGATAATGCAGGATGAAACACATGCAGCATAAGAATACTACACTCTTGCATACCTTCAAGTCAAGTTCTTTTCCCATGAGGTTCAATAGGACATCCCATGTTTTATCGTGCAAGACTGAGAAAAAACTTGAGATTAGTGATACCATACCCAACTTCCACTTCACTGCAGAGAAAGATCCACCACTGGGGGTTTTTCCACTAGATGTCAGAATATTTACATCTTTACCATCCTCATTTACATCCAACTCCATGTCCATGATCCTACTTTTATTGCTATCCGCATGGTTCGAAATTTGCATAGAAGAATCAGATCCAGAAGAATCTGATGCCAATATCTCAGACCGAAGGTTAGTTACACTTTCAATATATTCATCATACAGTCTAGCAAATGCCTTCAGAAGCCTCTGAAGGGATTGTTTTACAGCATCATAAAGTACAACGTCCAGGGCATCTCCATCTCTCCTTTGTGTGAAAAGGGGGCCAAGAACAAAGCTTTTAAATGAAGCAACAATAGCACTTTTTTGGTTAAAGCTGGAGGTAAAGCCCAAAAATCCAAGACATCTGGAGTCATTTTTGTTTTCTTGAATTACATTAACAGCATAATTCAGCAATTCTAACAAATACTGGCCCAATTTTGAGAGAAATGGTGAAACTTCTTCTCTATTCCTGGCATAAACAATCCATATAAAACAATTAATAAAAGAGTGAAAGAAGAAAGGAATAAATGATGGGAAAAGATCAGTAGTAAATGACTAAAAAGTTCATAAATGAAAAACCATGTTTAAACCTCTGGACTGCAAATAAAACAAGAAATAGGCATAAACTTGTAAAGGAGCAAGAAATGCCAAGGCCAACACTTGCTATAATCAATCAGTCAAATTCCATTCAAATGTAGTTCATTTTACAAACATAAATATGTCAGCAACCATAAAATCTACACTCCAACAGAGTGAAAGCCCAAACAAGAGGGCACCTGTCATGGAGAAAATTTAGAAAGAGAACTAAGAAAAATTGACTAGAACACAATCAGGGAAAACTTCACGAAATTATTCACTCAACAGAAGAAATTACAGCAAGACTGGTTAGCATCAAAGTATTAACTCACCTAGCAAATAATCAACCAGCTCAATAGAAGAAAAGATAAAAACAAATTGGTCGTCTCCACAATAGACAAGGTCAAACAAAAAGTTTACTAGAAAAAAGCAAGTTTAAGAAAATTTTGCCACCTAAGTTAGCTGTCTACCATGGTTAACGAGCTAAAACAGAAACTTAACTGAATTAGAACAAGTGTGGGAAAGTATATCCACCTAGTTCGCGGTCGGCTAGATCTAGGAAAATCAGAGATATTCAGACCAAAGAGACATTGAACAAAACTATAAAAAGGACATTACATTTACTGAGCTTACTGAGGAAATTGTCTTGAATAGAACACACTGGCAGACTATGACCCATACAACCAATCCTACATAGTGGAAAACTGCTTAGTTTGTTATTGAGATTAAGATTTCTACTTGTGGGAATCAAAGCTCAAAGTTCAACCACTTCTTCTGGGCCGTACATGTAGGAAAGTTCCAAGAATTTGAAGCCTTCTCATTTGGTGAAATCGGACACTAAGTTGCAGGAAAATCTAGGTGACATCTATTTTTATAGTGATAGGCTGTGGACTCAGGTTGTTGGCTTAATGGTAGGACAAGGTTCTAGATTTTGAGGAATAGGTGGTAGGAAAAGGTTCTAGAATTTTGAGGAATAGGTTCAAGAATCAGAGAATTAAGAAGGGTTTAATTTGAGAATGCAACAGTAGTGAGACTATAGAGAACATTGATAAAGAAGAATGAGAACAATTAGAGAAATAAAATAAACGGCATGGGTTATAACCCACAAGGCAACCATGCCCTCAAGGAAACAAATAACTTTTAATATCATTAACCATAAGCCAACCAAAAGAAAACAATAGATTGGAACTTAGAGAAGCTCTTGAACAATTCCTTGATTTGCAAGTACTTAGACTCCTAAATATGAAATTACATAACACATAATACTCTTAGAAACTCCTAGAAACACTAGACTAAACTATATTACCAAAACCACCTTCCAGAATTTTAAGTATGTCCCTCCTAGAAAGTAATTTAAATTGCTTGAACTAACATTGCATTAATTAAAATCCACTCAGAAAAATACTTGATTTTTTACATGACATAAGAACCTATTAATAAGTTTTAATCTCTAAAAGTCAAACCCCATGCAAGCCTGTCGGGCTTCTATTGACTTAGCACAGTCACCATATACGTTATACTTAAACATTGTTTTGACATAGCACAGTCCACCATATGTGTTAATACTGAAATTAATTATTAATTAAAATATAAAGGAATGCATGATTTGAACCTGCTGCTAGGTAAAAAGGCCTTTGATACCATGCAAAGGAATCACTGGACCTAAAGGCTTATGATACTAGGAGAAAGACCAAGAATAGGTTTTAGTTTCTGCAACACACAACATAGAATAAGGTAATTTCTACTTCATGGCTGCATTGTGAACAAATAAAAAAGCAGCAAATCAAAGCTGATGAAGACTAGTTTTAAGAAGATAATACAAACCTTGTTAAATATAATCCATATATTAAATTGCATAGTAAAGCACATATGAAGAAGACATCAGGCAAAGGCTTCTTTTCAACCTTGAGATCTGCTAAAACTCCCAAAATATATGTCTCCATTTCATGCATAAGTGGCTCTCTCAACTGTCGAGGAAGACGTACATTTTGATGGAATTGAGATGGGGAAACCTGAAAGTTTATCAAAATTAACAAAATTAATAAATCATATAAACCTGAATAACAGCCCATCACCTGAAGAATGCTTTTGACAATAACAGCCCATCACCTGAATATTTGAATTCAAATCAATATTTGCAAGAACTTCAACAGAGCATTCAAAATTTTCAAGTTGTTTTTCCTGATCATATTCATCAATCTACAAACATGATCCAAATTCGATGTATCAGAAGAAACAACCCTATAGTATAAGATTCAAATATCAAGCCACAACAAGAAATGTCAACCATCACAAAATACCTTGATCCAATCATCTGCAACCTCAATAGCATCCACAAAAGAGTGTAACAGGAGAATTTCTTTGTAACACTGGGTAAAAGGCTCACAACCAGCACAAAGAGCATAAACAGCTGCTGGTAACAATAATACCATGCGGTCATTCAGTAAGGCAGATTCCTGCATTCAAAAAATAAAGAAAACTTGAGAGTTTAAATAACATAGTTTATCTTGCTGCAAATGGATAACTTAAAAGGTGCCAAACTAACATGAACATGGTTATTAACCTGATTATATTTTCATTCTCAACAGCCAAAAAAATATACAACCACCAAAAAAATTCGACATAAAACAAACTTCTTCTCAGTTCAAAATTTCTAGCAAGCACAAACTTGAAAACTAGATTGCACCAAACTGAATGGACCAAACTAGATTGCAGTTCAAACTTCAAAAGAACCAACTTGTAGTTGAACTCTATAAATGGATCATTTGCACAACCCCACAAAAGACCTAGATTGAATAAAACTGGAGCACAGTTCAAATAACCAACTTGTAATTGAACTCTATAGATAGACAATTTGCATAACCCCAAAAAAGATCCAAGGGAATTAGGGAAAGTTAACTTGCAGCAATCAATAAATTTCAAGAAAAAGAGGCTTATGGGAATCCACAAAACATCCAGGCCATTATGCCTACTGACAAATGGCCTCAGGAGGATGAAACCAAACACAAAATCACTCACCTAAATAAACCAAAGAAAGTCAAAAGCAGTATGGAAGAAGACCAAGGGTATCATTGCCTCCACTTCCAATTGGCAAGATGCTTAAAAGATGAGACTCTCGCCCCACACGAAATCAAGAAATTTAACTATAGAGCGACTTCAGATCATAAAAATGTATTTCTCCTAACTCCTAAGAATGAAGGTTCTTTGAGAGGAGACTCTGACAACAAATCTAGAAACCACTGCCACCACATTAAACAAGAAACCAATCTTGGTTGCAAACAACCAAAAAGGAAAGATAGCTCCCCCTTTCTCCCGAAACAGACACACACCCCTTTCCCCCTCTAATCATGACCTAAAACAATAACGTTACATTTGGTTCGCTGAATGGATTAGAGGGGAATGGAATAGCCATTCGATAGGAATAGGTTAGTTTGGTTCATTGAATAGAATAGAGGAGGAATACTATTAAGATGTTTGGTTGATTAAAATGATGTTAATGAATATGTAAGGAATAGGTATAAAAGTATTGTTTTACCTTTCAATTCAATAATAACATTTTATTTATAAAAATTAAACTTATTAGTAATTTGTAATAAAATATTATTAATATATGTAAAAACATATTTAAAATTATATTATTACAAATAATAACTAAAAATATATTTTAAAATTTTAAATTTAAAAAATAATTTATTAAAATTAAAAAAAAAATTAAAATTATATTTAAAAATATTATTAATTCTTCTTATAAATACCCAATTTTTTTAAATACTCATTTCTTCCCTTCCTTATCTCTTTATACCTCACTCACTCTCTCTAGAACCCAAAATGTTCAAACGGATTCAAAGAAAACCCAGAATCCACCGCACATTTGCAGATTTCGACAGCCACCTGCTGCCGTCAGCCGACGTCCTTTTCATCCCAAAATTTCACCCCACACGGGTCTTGGCCTCCTCTTTTCAATTCTCCACTTAGTTTTTTTATAACCCCTAAGCTTTTTTCTAAATTAACCCCTAAAAGCGCAAATCTAAGAGTAAAGTCTGTGAAAAAAAAAAACCCAAAAAACACTTCCTTCTGCCGCTTTAAAGGGGGCTGATTTTTTTAGTATGTTTTTCCCCTCCCTTTCCTCTTCCTCCCCACCAAATTTGAAGTCGCGATGCCTCCTACAACTATCCTAACCCGAAACCCTAGGAGAGAATTTCTCTCCCCTTTTCCTTTTTATTTATTCTGTGTTTTTCTTTATTGCTAGTTGTGTTGCTTCCTCAAAAAATTTTGAGGATGATGCTGAAATATATTTTTTTGGTATTTTCGGGGTTTATTTTCTCATATTTTGAGAATAGCATTTTTTTTTTTTAACCAGAAGCATATTTTAAAAATAATTTTAGGGGTTCTTTTACATGAGGTTGAGAATGATATTTTTGGGGGGAGTTTCTCATATTTGTCGCTTAAAAGCTTAAAATTTTAGATTGCATCTGTCATGCTTCAATATTTTGATTTGTTTGTAGGAAGAACATTCGTGCAATTGATTGAGAAATGAAGAAAAATCTAGAAAAAAAAAAAGTAGAAAGATAAAACAAAGAAAAAGAAAAAAATGAAATAATTGGAAATACATAAAATATGTGAGGGTAAAATCATCCTAAAAAGAGTCTTACTTATTCCTTGCCACCCGTAATAGCCATTCTAAGGGGAGATCTTGGAATGGCTATTCTACAGAATAGCTACTCCTTTCAACCAAACTCTTGCATAATTGTTCACCATCAAATAAGGGGGAATAGAATAGCCATTCCCCCCAACCAAACATGTTGTAAATAAGAAACAAACACATAAACAGCAGTCTGAAAGTTCTAACTTCTATGCTAACTAAAAGGGGCAACAACTAACATCAAAAATCATGCCAAATAAAGGACAGTGGTGGTATAGGAATCAAGAGCAAACATACATTCCAGCTGAGAGAGCCCAAAGTTGCTCTTACAAGATACTTCCGTAGATGTAAAATGTCCCTAAGGTCACCCTGCAAAAAATCAAAAGATGACCAAAATAATACAAGAAAACTTTTAGACTTAATAACATGACATGCGCTTATTCAAAGTTCACTTCATTAATATCCCAACACCCAAAAGAAAAGGGAATAAGACAGATGCCATATGAAATCTCACTATCTCACTCCCCATTCCTAGCACACACAAAAAATGCCATGCCAGCTACTATAAAAGCTTGAATAAAAAAATAAAAAGGTGATAAATTCTAGTTTATTCAACTAAAATTGGCAAGATATTTGACAAACATTCTTTTATTAATTTGTTTGTTTCCAAAAGAGAGTTATGGAGACAATCATTATTTCCAGAATTTTAAAGAAAAGAGAAACAGCAAACTCCAATGCATACTATTAGAGCGAAAAAGAAAAAAAAAAAAAAAAAAAAAAACTAGTAGGTATGTGAATGAAAAAATATGAGAAACATGAAAAATAACACACAAAGATGCCAACCAGCATGTAGAGACAGTGAAAGCAATTGTGAGGTAACAATTCAAAATCCAAAAGGAACCAGTTTGAGCCACTTACCTGAGATCCCTTCCGAGAAAAATAACATGCGATGAAGTACAGAGAACACCTGGATAAACATCAAAGCCGCACAATTAGATAAAAGAATGACAACATCAAATGTAGGTTTGAAATCAGGTTCCCTCCAAAAGAGAAATGGAGAAAGATAAAGGGTGAGAATTTCAAGTATCAACTGGGATTTCTTAACCAGTCCCTTAATCATCACTTCAGCAGTTCAGCTTTCTGACTTGCACATAAAGATTCACATTTTGTAGCTCTATTCTATTTTACTTGATATTTTAATTGACAAATGCTAACCTTCATGAAATTATATACATCAGATGCAGTAGAAAAAGTTGCAATGCAACATTATATATAGACAGATAAGTATACATCTTAACCATATCCTTTTTTTCAGTTGAAACTCAATATTTCATAGTTGATTTCAACAGGAGAGCTGGAGAATTTTACATGCTCTAGCATTAAGTTCCCTCTATTCTCAAATTTACCCTTAAGGCCAAAAAAATGTACCTGTCAAGCACGTAAATTTTATTTAACTTGTACACGGCCAGTATACCTTCTTTGAATGATGACTAATACTATATGTTAGGAAGAACTTTAGCAAAGACAATCGCCTAAAAAAGCTTTTTTAACACAAGTTGAGCTAGAAGTTATTCATCTTTTCATTAAAGTCTCCTAATGACAAATATTTTCATTAAGTTAAAAGTAAAGAGAACTTACAGTGAAGGCATTCCTTTAAATAACCGAAGATCCCATACATCATGAGGCACAACACATGTGTTTGTTAAATCCTAAAGACAGAAATCATGAGTAAACCACATAAGAATATTTAAATAAGGAGGGAATAATAAAGTAGTTTTAGGCTATGTTACTCGGACTCGAGTGTGAGTGTCGGACATAGGTATGTGTCCAACATGGGTATGTTCAATTTTTTCTAAGATTTCCATGTATTTGGAGGATCATATCCTCATAACCATGTCCGGATATGCGTCGGACACAGATGTCGGACACGGATACTTGAAGAAAAATGAAGAGTCGGAGCAACATAGGTTTTAGGGTATTTTAATTAAAATAAAATACAGCAACCTCTTACTAACTAATAGGTCATTGGTATGTAGAAAGCACTCACATTTGAAATAATGCTTCCAAGGAGCGCCAGAGCAGCATCCACCTACATGAATACACAAATTAATATCCAAGCAGATGCTTAAACAGCTAGTAAAGCCCAAAAGATAGTTCCAGAAAGACAGCAACTATATTTTGGACATAATCCTTTTAGAATTTTGGAAAAAAAAGGATCTCCAAACACTAATTTTCTGCCTTCTAGCATGCAGTTTAATTTTGAAATTAAAGGATTAGATGGATTTGATGGCCTTTTTTTTCTAAAACGGCCATTGGACAAGAAGGATAGTTCAAACTCCTAGGAAACCAAACAAGACCAAAATTTAGTGAAAACCCCAATAATGGAAAAGTAGCTATTTAATGCAAAACAAGTTCGCCAACTAATTCTAAAGGCTGACTAGTCCAATCACTAAATGAATGGTCACATTTTCAAATTAGAGAGATTATTGAGCATTATGATATTATGAAGGCACATGACGTAGCTGAAAATTATATTGTCGAATTTAGAACTTTATAGAAGTTCAGGATAGAAGTAACTCTAATGAATTGGATATTCCTATGTTATTTTTCATAGAGTAATTTACCAAGCTGCCTACAAAGCAACCCTATAGCCAACAACGATTCCACGGGTAGAAAGATAAAGACTAGAGAAAAACTTTTACAAAACAAGAAAGAGAGTTTCTCAAAACATAAAAGCAGATTCATGGGTAGATTTATGTTTGGTAAAGAATCTTCACAAAATACATCTATTAAGTAGGAAGAATTCACATTTCTTGGCTGACTTAGAGAGGAGGTAATTAAGTATAAAGTAAAAAAGTATTGGTTTTTACAGAACAGAAGAAAATATTTTACCCTTTTGCCTCTACAAGTAACATAACTAAGTCTGACAGGTTCAGTGGGAATTGAGCTGCAGTAGTCTGTGACCGTACAAAGCAGGCTACTCTTGATCTTGATTTCCACTAATCCATCTAGACATCCAGTCCTGCCCCTCCCCTTAAATCGAAAGATCTACTCTTGATTCATAAACAAATGTATAGGCACTAACTTTTAGGAAGGAAAAGTAGTAGAAGGCATCAAGAATTTAAATTACGTTGCGGTCGCGTTTATCGCAGTTACGGATGTAAGGATGAAATAACGGCTATAACGGTCATCGCGTCCTGATTTATTTTTTTTTAAGTTCACACTTTACTGTAAAATTAAGTAAATAATAATTATAATCATAAAACTCTTATTTTATCACATGTAAAGTAGGAAATGAGATTTTAATGCATTTGTTTATATAATTAAAGTATATTATTATTCACATTAATTTCTATTAAAAGAACTATAGCTAAATGTGAATATTTAGAAGAATTGTCTCTTAACATATCAATGAATGGCTAAGAATATAAATATTATGAATTATATGATGAGAACTTTTATTTGTTAATTACAATAACAATTCAATTAACCATCAGATCTTAATCAAACACACATAAAAAAGTAACATTAATAGCTTCAAAATAGTGATTAATTTCTAAATGATAATACATACAAAAAATTTGTACACTATTTATCATCTCCTTTTAAAATTTTAGATGAAAATTTTAAATCTTCAAAACATTCTCCAACACTCCTTTCTCACTAATTACTTACTCTTCCCTCTCAATTTTTTTATCTAAAAAAAATAATAATAAACCAATTTGAATGATTAAAGAGCACACGTGAGCCACCCCCACCCATAAAGAGCAGATGTGACCCACCCTCATCGACACCCCATCCAATCTCCCATGCCTTTCTCCTGTTTTCTTCTATGTTTCAAGTTTCAACTCTCCCAGACATCTTTCTTTTCTTTTTTTTTTCCTTCCCCTTCACACGACAAACCAACCATGACCCCGACCGACCCAACAAACCACTCTTCTCATGCTCAGCCTCAGCTAAACCCTCAAGGTGCATCACTTGGAGCTGACTGGTGGCCATGAATGCTATAAAAGCTCTCTCCACACTAGTCCTAAACTCAAATTTTAAGGAAAAAATTGGTATGTTTTAAGTCAATACTAGTTATTTACCATGAATTGATTTTTTCTTTTGGTTCGATTGAGGCTTAAATCTGTTGAATTGTTATAGAAATTGGGTTTATCTCTGTTTGGGATAAGTTCATTGCATTCACACTGCAGTTGCGGTGGTTAACGGTGGCGGAGGGGAGCGAAACCGTTAAATAGCGAACGTTACCCCGCATCACAGCCGCTTTTTAAATCCCTGGAAGGCATCCATGTAACAAGATGGACTGCAAAACAGAGAACTTGCAACTTAAGCAAGGCAGGAAACTTAACCTTGGGATTAGATCCTACCATTTCAACAATAGACTAGACTAGACCATACTTACAGAGCATAAATTAGTTAATAATACTACTGAATCAGTTTGAAAGTGAACATCTTGGATTCTAAAACTTGCCTCCAAAGTCCAAACCGTAAAGATTAACTAACGATTACCCAGCTGTATAAAAACTAATTAGCAACTATTTATTCTTGAACATTTTAAAACTACTCCCAAATAAGAATGCTCACTCTAACCTCAATATCACAGAATCTGAAACTCAATCATTGCAAATATATAGACCTAAGTACAAAACCCCAAATTTGATAAATTAAATAGATAGTAATGAATGACTATATCAGTTGGTAATTTCAATTGTTCTACCTTTCAAAGCAAATTTTGATTTCAACTGTTCCAAAGATTCCTCGATATCAGTATGTTATAGCAGGCTCACAAGTCACTTTAAATTTCTCTAACAAAAAGAGACCTTAATGCATTGAGATGCTGTTTTTCGAAACAAATATTCAGTGCATAACAAGGAAAACAAAAGATTAAAACTACTTATCAAAAAAGTGCAAGAGGGAAAGGCATAACAGAACTTACTACTGGAATTTCGTTGCTAAATGTTGGCAATCCATGCATAAGATGGCTCCATATTAGTTGCCAACCACAATCAAACTGCAGTTTTTGTCAAATACCAAGTCAGAACAGTTTTAAAAAAGAGAACTCACGCAACAAGAACCATCAAGCAAAAGATATAATTGACGAAAGAAGTCAACTACTGTTGGAAGATCTGCCGTACTACAACCATGTATTACAGTTGGTATTTTGTTCCTTATCTAGTATTTCTTTCTTTATTTACTACACTGTATAATGTAATTAGATAAGATAGCTATTTTATTTGTTTCCTATTGCAATGGGTAATATCAATCCCCTGATTTAAGGGATTGATTCTAAATTTAGATTCAGGACCTGATTGCCTCTCTAGGCTATTGATATACCTTTCTTTCATCGAATAAACATAGAGCATTGTTTTTCTCAGTTTCCACATGGTATCAGAACAAGTGCTACCCCGTCATTGTTTCCTCCTTGATAGGTGTGTTATACCTATGATGCGAAGTTCATATCGCACAATAGGTCCATTATGCCTACACTTGATGTTCATGCCACGTGATAGGTCCGTTGTCCCTACACGTGATAGGTCCGTTATGGGAGTATTAATTCCTTTTGATGTGAGACCTATCAGTTTGCAAAACACACGCTCATGTACTCAGCATCCTCTATATATTTTCCTATCCTACAAAACGCTATCACATTCATTTCGGGTTGCAACCCAACAACCGCTATATAATTACGTTTCCTACAAAAAGCTATCTCATTCATTTCGGGTTGCAACTGAGAGATACCTAAATACAGAGGTACCCAAGACTATCAAAGAGGCCCTTAAGATTCCTAAATGGAAGACAGCAATTCTTAAGGAAATGAGAGCACTTACGCTATGTTTGGATAGATGTTAGTAAATGAAAGGAAAGGAAAAGAAAGGAAAGAATGCATCCTTCCCTTGTTTGGTTAAGTAAAATGTGTTAGGGAAAGGAATGTTAGCCTCCATCATCTATGTCACTCGGACTCGAGTGTGAGAGTCAGATACGGGTATGTGTCCGACATGAGTATGTTCAATTTTTTCTAAGTTTTTTCATGTATTTGGAGAGTCCTTGGAGGGTCATATCTCCATACCCATGTCCGAATATGTGTCGGACACGGGTACTTCAAGAAAAATGAAGAGTCAGAGCAACATAGCCTATCGTTTGGTTAAAGGGTGAAAAGGAAAGGAAAAGATATATTATAATATATATTTTCAATTATGCCCTTTTTTAAATTAAAATATAAATATTACACATCAAATTATAAAAAATAAAATAACGTTACATTAAAAAAATATGACTACAATATAAAAAAAAAATTCAAAAAAGTTTGCTACAATTTTCAATGTCAATTACGTTAAGTATACAAGTCTAGAAATGAAAAAATTATTCTTTGTAATATTGCTTGTAATTTGATGAATGCAATATGGACATTTTATATTTAAACTTTTTTTTTGGCTTCCTTTTCCCCTCTTTTCCCATCGATTTGGGTTTTGGAAAAATGAAAATTCTAAGGGAAAGTGAGGTGTGTTCAATACCACTTTCCTTTAATTTAATTAAAATGTTATCCAAACAAGGGGAGGGTTTCCCCATTTACCCTCATTTCCTTTACTTTCCCTACTCTCCCCTCAATCCAAACATGGGCTTAAGGAAAATGAAACTTGGGATGTGGTTGATCTACCCAAAGGGAAGAAACCAGTTGGCTGCAAATGGGTGTTTATTATCAAGTATAAGTCATATGGGACAATTGAGAGACATAAGACAAGGCTTGTTGCTAAAGGCTTTACTCAAACCTTTGGCATTGACTACACAGAGACCTTCCCTCTAGTGGCAAAACTAAACACAGTACGAGTTCTATTATCTCTTGTTGTCAACCTCGATTGGTCATTACACCAAATGGACATCAAGAATGCTTTCCTTAATGGGACCCTAGATTAAGAAGTTTATATGGAGTTGCCCCCTGGGTTTGAAGGAAAACATATTCTAGAAAAACTTCTAAATTGAAGAGAAAAAAAAATCTTTATGGGCTGAAGCAATCACCAAGAGCTTGGTTTGATCGGTTCACAAAAGTCCGTAAAAAGGCATGGATACAGTCAAGGGCAAGCAAATCATAGTATATTCTACAAGCACTCCATAATGGTAAAATTGCTATGCTAACAGTGTATGTGGATGACACAATTTTAACAGGTGATGACTTTGAAGAACTTGAGTAAAAGAAAGTTCTTGCAAAGGAATTTGAAGTCAAAGATTTAGGACAGCTAAGATATTTCTTGGGAATGGAGCCAGAACAAGGAGAGAAATCTCCATATCCCAAAGGAAGTACATCATTGATCTTCTAAAGACGACTGGAATGCTCAAATGTAAACCAATAGACACACCTATTGAAGCTAAAGGGAAACAAAGAGGAAAACTGGGTGATCCAGCAGACAAGGGGAAATACCAACGGTTAGTTGGGAGATTGATCTATCTCTCACATACAAGGCCCGATATTGCATTTGCAGTCAGCCTAGTTAGTCAATGCATGCACTCACCTATAGAAGAACATCTCAAGGTTGTCTATCGAATTCTGATCTACTTGAAGATGGCACCTGGAAAAGGATTTTTTTTTTTTTTTGGCAAGAATGAAAGAAGAAGAGTATAGGCCTACACTGATGCAGATTGGGCTGGTTTAATTGAAGATAGAAAGTCTACAGCTGGTTACTGTAGTATACTATGCTTTGGTGAAATCTTGTTACTTGGATAAGAGACAAAATGTTGTTACTCGCAGTAGTGTTGTGGCAGAGTTAAGAGCACTAGGACAAGAATCATGTGAATTAATGTGGCTGAAAAGAGTGCTAGAGGAATTGAGAATGGATTTTGATTCTCCTACAAAGTTATATTGTGCTAATCAAGCTGCTATCAGGATAGCTCACAATCCTATTCATCATGATCGAACTAAGCATGTAAAAGTTGATAGGCATTTCATCAAGGAGAAGACCTCGAGTGGAATCATTTGTATGTCTTATGTTTCAACAAAGCAGCAGGTAGCTAATGTATTGACCAAAGCTTTGCCAACACAGTTTTGAGGACATGGTAGACAAGCTGGGAATGATCAACATCTATTTGCCAGATTGAGGGGGGGTGTTGGAAGATCTGCCATATTGGTAGATCCACCGCGTATTATAGCTGTAGTTATTTGGTTCCATATTTAGTATTTGTTTCTTTCTTTAGTGCATTGTGTGATGTAATTAGATAAGATAACTATTTTATATGTTTCATGTTTTGTAATGGGTAATATCAATCCCCTGATTTAAAGGATTGATTCCAAATTTGGGTTCTGGACCCAACAGCCTCTCTAGGCTATTTATGTACATTTCTTTCATCAAATAAACATAGAGTATGTTTTTATCTTTGTTTCCACAACTACTCTAAATGATATGGTCTTTTAAAAATTGTACCTTTGGTCATAGCATATTACTAATGCATAAAGAATTTGGATAGGTCAAACATAAATGCAACTTTTAAATAATATGGACTGACTACTTAATATAACATTGTGCAATAGTAGTCCCCATATATAAAGTTAGAAAAAATTAAGCTATATCTCTCTGACAATATTCTTTTCACTCATTTTGTTTTTTTTTAATTTTATAAACAATAAATTCCATGCAAACTATAAAAATGGGCATGGTTCCAATTAATAATTCTTAACACGACAATGTTGGCATAAACCATTTCAGGTCAATCTTGATCAGCTCTCTTATTAATCAAACTGCAGCATGAAACTCAAATTATATACCTCATGGTGGATGACAACAGCACATATTTGTGGGAAACTTCCTATAGTTTAGCTTTCTGAAAATGGTAAATTCAAGTAACAAATTTCGAATGAGAGACATAACCATCCACAAAACTAGGGATGGAGTTTCTCTTAAGTTAAGCTCTACAACTCCACATGCTTGTTACGATGTGGCAACAGACCCAATTCAATGCCTACAACCTGTTACCATATCTATTTTAGGACTATTAGCTGTCTATATAAGCTGAATAATAGGGATTAATTCCCATGTATATAGGCTGAACATTAGGGACTAATTCCCATGTATATAGGCTGAACATTAGGGACTAATTCCCATGTATTTAGGCACAATGATAGGGATTAGATACCAGATATTTAGGCACAATGATAGGGATTACAGTTTAGAGTAATTGATGAGCTTTCCATGTATAGAATACATAGATGTATAAGAAGGGAAGGGGGGGCTGACAGTCAGCACACTTTTCCAATTTCTCTCTTGGCATTTTCTGTTTCTGTTCAGTTTTCTTAGTATATTCTGTTTCTATTTTGTTTCTGTTTCGGTTCTAACATGGTATCAAGAGCAGGTTCGATTTTTTCTTGGGTTTAGTTTCGGTCAGTGGACTTTTTTTTCTTGGTTTCTGTTCTTCTGTTCAGTTTCAGTCAGTGAGCATATTTTTTTCTTGGGTTTCAGTTCTTCTTGAGTATTTTTTTTTCTTGGGTTTCAGTTCTTCTTGGGAATTTTTTTCTTGGGTTTCAGTTCTTCTTGGGTTTCAGATTCGGTCAGTGGGTATTTTTTGGGTTTCTGTCGACATCAGCAGTGGGTGTTGATTCGATATTGTGGCTATTTTTTCTTGGGTATTTTTTCTAGAGGTGTTTTTTTTTTGGTGGGATATTTTTTCTGCATCTTGGTTGCATCATGTCATCGGATAAGTTGGAATCGTTTCCTATTAAGTTTACTGGCAAAAATTATTCTGCTTGGGAGTTTCAATTTCGATTATTTGTGAAAGGAAAAGAATTGTGGGGTCATATTGATGGGAGTGCTCCCGCACCTCTAGATGCGGAGGCTTTGTCTAAGTGGGAAATTAAAGATGCTAGGGTTATGACTTGGATCCTTAGCTCGGTTGAGCCTCATCTTGTTCTCAACCTGAAACCTTATAAAACCGCTGCTACTATGTGGAATTATCTCAACACAGTTTACAATCAAGACAACTCCGCTAGGAGATTTCAACTGGAATATGAGATGGCTAATTTCACACAGGGAAGTCTCTCAATTGAGGAATATTTTTCTGGTTTTCAAACCCTTTGGGCTGATTATTCGGATATTGTTTATGCTAATGTTCCTGCTGCAGCTCTCTCTGCTGTCCAGGCCGTGCATGCAACTAGCAAGCGCGATCAATTCTTGATGAAGCTACGACCTGATTTTGAAATTGCTCGGTCTAATCTGATGAATCGTCATCCTGTACCATCTCTGGATGCCTGTTTGAGTGAACTTCTTCGAGAGGAGCAGCGTTTGGTAACTCAGGCTGCCATGAAACATCGGGCTAATGTTAATGCACCTGTCTCTATGGCTTATGCAGCACAGGGAAGGAATAAGGGTAGAGATATGCGTGCAGTCCAGTGCTTTAGTTGTAAAGCTTTTGGTCATATTGCTCGGGATTGTCCCAAGAAGTTCTGTAACTACTGCAAGAAACAGGGTCATATCATCTCTGCTTGTCCCATTCGACCTGAACGAAAGCCGGGTACTGCTATCATGCCTCCACTGGTGCTTCTTGTTCTACTGCATTGCCTGCTGCCTCGCCGGTTGTTCCTATTCCTTCTTCTACAACCTTAGCAAACCCGAACACACTCACTCCTGAAATGGTACAACAGATAATCATTTCTGCTTTTTCTACTTTTGGACTCTCAGGTAATCATAAAGTTTCTTCTAAGCCATGGTATTTTGACTCTGGTGCCTCTAATCATATGACCAATACTGTTGTCCCTCTTTCCAATGTCAGAAATTACGATGGAAATCTGACAATTAACATCGCTGATGGCAGTTCTCTGCCTATCAGTGCTGTTGGTGATCTTTCCTCTTCCTTAACTGATGTTTTTGTGTCTCCTGCCCTCTCCACAAATCTTATTTCTGTTGGTCAATTAGTTGATAATAATTGTAATGTCCATTTCTCTCGTTCTGGTTGTGTTGTGCAGGATCAAGTGTCAGGGAAGATGATCGCGAAGGGGCCTAAAGTGGGCCGACTCTTTCCTCTTCATGTTTCTCCTTCCACTATTATCCCTAGTTCTCCTTTACTTTCATTTGCATGTAATATTGTTGGTTCTAGAAATAATCTGTGGCATAGACGTCTAGGTCACCCAAACTCTGATGTACTTCGTACTTTGTCACATTCAAGATTATTGGGAAATAAAGCATGTTCTTCTCTTGATCTCTCTTTTGATTGTCCATCATGCAAACTTGGCAAAAGTAAAATTCTACCCTTTCCTCATCATGCATCTCGTGCATCACAATGTTTTGATGTTATTCATAGTGATGTTTGGGGGATTGCACCTATTGTTTCTCATGCGCATTACAAGTATTTTGTTACCTTCATTGATGATTTTAGTCGGTTTACTTGGGTTTACTTCTTTCGGGCTAAGGCCGAAGTTTTTTTAGTCTTTAAGCGCTTTCTTGCACTTATTGAAACTCAATTTTCTACCAGCATCAAAGTATTACGCTCTGATTCGGGCGGTGAATACATGTCTAATGAGTTTCAAAGTTTTCTTCAAAGCAAAGGGATCTTCTCTCAGCGTTCTTGTCCTTCGACACCACAACAAAACGGTGTTGCTAAGAGGAAAAATCGACATCTTCTTGATGTGGTAAGAACTATTTTACTTGAATCATCTGTTCCTCCTCGTTTTTGGTGTGAAGCACTTTCTACTGCTGTTCATTTGATCAATCGCTTACCCTCTCCTACGTTAAATCATGTTTCTCCTTTCTTTAAGTTGTTTGGTCATTCTCCTTCCTATTCTGATCTACGTACCTTTGGTTGTGTTTGTTTTGTGCATCTCCCTACTCATGAACGTCATAAACTTACTGCTCAGTCTGTTAAGTGTGTTTTTCTTGGTTATGCTATCTCTCAAAAGGGATATGTTTGTTATGATCCTCAGGCTCGTCGTATAAGAGTTTCTAGGAATGTGATTTTCTTTGAAAATCAATATTTTTTTCCATCTCATGTTGAGCTGCCATCTGCATCTTTATCCCTTCTGCCTAGTTTTTCTGATTCCCCAACACTTGTAGAAAGGTTTAAACCTGGTTTTGTCTTTGGACGACGGAGAAGACATGAGTCTGGTTCCACTTCCTCTGTGCCTCCTTCCGATCTTGCCTCGGCACCTGATCCTGCTCCTGCTTCCACCACTCTTCGTCGGTCTACTCGTCTTTCTCGACCCCCTGATCGGTATGGTTTCTTCTCTCTTGTTTCTCTTGTCACTACTTTATCTACTATTTCCATTCCCTCTTGCTACAAACAGGCCATGGAACATGAGTGTTGGCAAAATGCAATGCGAGTAGAACTTCAAGCACTTGAGGAGAATCACACTTGGGATATTGTTCCTTGTCCTCCTACAGTCAAACCTATTGGGAGTAAATGGGTTTTCTCTGTAAAACTTCATTCTGATGGCTCTTTGGACAAGTACAAAGCTCGCCTTGTAGCTCTCGGTAACAAACAGGAATATGGGATTGATTATGAGGAGACATTTGCTCCTGTTGCCAAAATGACCACGGTTCGAACCATCTTAGCTGTTGCTGCTTCACAGTCGTGGCAGCTGCATCAAATGGATGTGAAGAATGCCTTTTTTCATGGTGATCTCCAGGAAGAGATTTACATGAAGCTTCCCTCTGGCATGACTACTTCTTCTCCTCATGATGTCTGTAAGCTAAGGCGTTCTTTGTATGGACTCAAGCAAGCACCCCGGGCTTGGTTTGAGAAGTTTCGCAGTACACTTATTTCCTTCAATTTTACACAAAGTCAGTATGATTCTTCTCTCTTCTTCCATACGTCTGCATCGGGTATAGTCCTTCTCTTGGTTTATGTGGATGATATTATTATTACTGGTACTGACGGCAATTTGATTACTAAGCTTCAGCAGATGTTACATGCCACTTTTCATATGAAAGATCTTGGTCAGCTTACATACTTCTTAGGATTAGAAGTCCATCATCGGGCCAATGGTATTTTTGTAAACCAGCATAAATATATTCAAGATCTTATTACTTTAGCTGGTTTGGAGGACACTTCTTTTGTTGATACTCCTATGAAGGTAAATGTCAAATACAGGAAAGATGAAGGGAATATTCTCGATGATCCTACTCTCTATCGGCGCCTGGTTGGGAGTCTTATCTACTTGACCACTACGCGACCTGATATCTCCTATGTTGTTCATCAGGTCAGTCAGTTTATGTCTTCTCCTCGGCATCTACATCTTGCTGCAGTTCGACGCATCATTCGCTATCTTCGAGGTTCACCTACTCGTGGGTTGTTCTTCCCTATTGGCTCCTCTCTTCAACTTGTTGCCTATAGTGATGCTGATTGGGCTGGGTGTCCAAATACACGTCGATCCACTACGGGATGGTGTATGTTTTTAGGTGATGCTTTAATTTCTTGAAAGTGTAAGAAACAAGATCGTGTTTCTAAATCATCTACTGAAGCCGAGTATCGTGCAATGTCTACTGCTTGTTCTGAAATTGTATGGTTACGTGGTCTTCTTGAAGAGCTTGGGTTTCCTCAGACTACTTCTACTCCTCTACATGCTGATAACACTAGTGCTATTCAGATTGCCACCAATCCTGTTTTCCATGAACGCACCAAGCACATTGAAGTTGATTGTCATTCTATTCGAGATACCTTGGAAAATCGGGTGATATCTCTTCCTCACATCTCTTCTGATCTCCAAGTGGCTGATGTCTTCACCAAAGCTATGACTCGACAGCGGCATCAATTTCTTGTTGGCAAATTGTTGCTGGTTGACTTACCAGCATCAATTTGAGGGGGGCTGTTACCATATCTATTTTAGGACTATTAGCTGTTTATATAAGCTGAATAATAGGGATTAATTCCCATGTATATAGGCTGAACATTAGGGACTAATTCCCATGTATATAGGCTGAACATTAGGGACTAATTCCCATGTATATAGGCTGAACATTAGGGACTAATTCCCATATATATTCTGTTTCGGTTCTAACACAACCAGTTAAGCATCCAACCTAAAACCAATTGGCAATAAGTGAAGCCTAACTTGAATATAAAACCACAACAAATACTAATTTTAAACGATATGGAAGGACACAAGTTAAAACTCCACCTATGTAGACCCAATACTAAAAATTGAAACAAGCAGTTCTAATGAATGGAGAACAAACAAAGGGCAACAAACAAAATAAAAACGAGGTAACAAATGTTAAGCATCCAAAATAAACCAAAACCAATTAGCAATACATGAAAAAGCCAGACCTAAATATAAAGCAACATCAAATTCTAAACTTAAAAAATGTGAGATAACACCAAGACAAACAAGAAATGGGGCCAAGATGTAGCCGCCTAAATTCAATTTGGTACATCTAAGCCAACCTAAAATTATGAGTTATCTTTTTTTCTAATAAATCAATGACCTAAATGTGTGCATGTCAAATTACAGAAAACTATCCCAAAAGAAAAGAGTAAGAAGAAACATATACCTCTTTTGAGGTAAAAGAGGACCTCAATGAAATCTCCACTTGAGCATCTGAAAGCAGCAACATGGAAGAGAGTTCTTGTAGACTCCTTTAAATGCAAGTAACAACAAAAATAAGCTCAAAGGAAAGATAGAGAGAGAGAATCTTAATTCCAAGTTAAATACAACTGATACTGATAAATCAAGCATTGAATCTAACAATTTAAAAGACAACAATATGCAGAATCAAGAAAATTTTAAAGAAACAACAATTCTAGATTTTGTTGTCAGAAGGGTGTACCGCAAAGTCCACAGCAAACCATCATAAGCATGCCCCACATTTGCATCATTCAAGATTCTGTAACATAAACATGTTAATCCAACAAAAGAAATAACAATAAACGGGCAAGGTTATGTTTCATAAATATTAAGAGAATACAAGAAAAATACAACAAATTATTTCCTCAAGCTTGTACACATTCGTCAATATCAACAAGAAAATTCCTAAATAGGCATGCATACACCTCAACATGGAAGGCTTTAGTAGATGGCATCTCAACATGAAAGGGTTTTTTCTTTTGTACATAAGAATTTTGAGTTACACAACAGGAGGTAGCCTCTCCCATCCCATAAATTCCACCCCTCCATCTTAGGATTTGATCCTGAGACCTTCAAGATGGAGCCTAATCGATGGGGTGTACCCTTCAGGACAACATGGAATGTTTTGCATAATGATGCAGTAACTCAAGGCAAATCCAATAATTAATAAAATACAATGTTGTACACTTAAGTTTCAGAAGTTTTCAAGAGTGTACAACCCTATGCTTGTATTGCAATTGCATTGAGAATAATGCAAGTAAAATTTCCCAATGCTTCAACCAAAAAAAAGTTCCAGCACTGCTTTCAAGGTGTCATCAGTAAGAACAATGATAAGGAAACCATATGAAGGCATGACTTTTTCATGCATCGATATGTTACCAAAAAGAAAGTCAACAAAAAAATCTAGATCCAACAATCAAGACAAGTTTTACAAAATGTCTGATTATACCTTTCAAAGCTTGCACAAATGCCTTCAAACCAGTAGACAAAAAGATCCTTACTGATGCGAGTGTAGTAATTACGTATGAGATAACAAAATGCCACATTCCTGCAGTAACACCCATGCAGCTCAACTTAACACAAAATTGTTTACATAGAAAACACAATAAGAGGAACTTGTGGCACTATTGAGATGATAAGCATACGTTAGCAATTCACAGAGATTGAGCACAAACACTAACCATACAAAGAATAAAAGCTTTTGTCATAATAACAAAGAACATCTCCAAAAGAACTCGGGCAAAAATGCATCACAAAAATAGATATGATTGTAACCCTGATTTTACAACAATACTCGGACAGTTTTCTAAGTAGAATGATAAAGTAGTATTAAGGTGTCACTGGGGGTATAGCAGTCAAATCGCAGATTCACATCTCAACATTCAAAGTATGCAACAAGAACACTCCCAAGTATAAAAAGTAAGAGAATCAAAGAATTAAAAGAAGAAAAAAAAAAGATTGCCAGATTTGTTACATAATTACCTTTTTGAATACAAAATTGGAACCGATAACAATAATATATGAAAGAGAAACTAGAAACAAATGGCATCGAATAAAACAAGAACAGTCAACAACAAGCTCACAAAGGCTTCATTAGGAAAATTCTCTAAGTAGTAGAAGCATCAGTGCCATATCAAGTTGGATATCTATGTGAAAACATATGATATAGTGGAAATTATTTTAAAATGTGATATCTAATATGGAACTATAATGAAGGAAAAGTAATTAAACAGTAAATCACTCAAGAATATATGGAATAAAAGTACTTTTTTCAGGTTAAACATACCATAACCATTTTCCTTTCATAAGTGCCTCCTTTAGACGGGCAGCTATACTCTCTTGTTTAACCCGTTTTTCATTTGATGTTGCTCTGCTTGTATTGGCACATGCCTGTCATATTACATTAAGAATGACTAAACCACTAAAACTGGCAATTTCAACAAAAAATTAGTTGAATGCATATCAAGAACACCCAAACTAAAAACTCAATTTCGAAATTCAACAAAAAAATATGCAGCAACTTTGAAATTATTATGTAAGTCTCGAATCAAAAGGAAATACCAAAACATATATACTTTTCAGAGTGTAGCACAGCATCAATTCCAATAGGAAAAAGAAGTAGCTACTAGATACTAAGCATGAGAGAAGAATACCCGATACAATACGAGCGCTGCAAGCTCCACCAAGTTTTGTTGCGAACTACTCAAGGTTCCAAACTTATCATCCTTGACTCCATCGCTCCTAAAATTTCTTGCATGACCATCCATCAAACAACAAGTAAAAAAAAAAAAAACAAATTTGGGTCGGAAAAGGAATAGAATAAAGAGTAAAATCACTCACCAAGAAGTACCAGGAATTGAAAAATTGCTTTGATCTAGTTCCTTACATATGACGTCCAAGAGTTGTTCAACCAAGAAACTCCCATCAATTACACCTCTAACTAAATTTAGCTGTAATCTTGCATAAAGAACAAGTGCATCCTATAGAAGAAAAAAAATACATAAGATACAACCCATAAATTCAAGTTTAGTTTAAAAATTGGAAAAAGTTTTAACCTTAAGACCCTTATCATGTGTAGTCAGCCAACAACGAAAAACAAATTGCTGTGCGGCATTATGGATCTCTAAGGACTGACAACTCAAATTTGGACCATCCTTTAACAAGTATGTATTAATACACTCAATTAGCTTGCGTGAAACTTTTCCCTCATCCCTGAACATGTACAGCAAGGAAAGCAGTAACTATTAGATCACTATCAGCAACCGCTACAGAGAATGATTAAAAACAGCAGATTAGGGAAAAATAAAAATGAAAGCAAGCAGGTTCCATCAGCTATGTACCTTAAATAAGAAAATATCTTAACAAACCCCTTCACAATGTCTTCCCTAAGGTTATTCGGGAAATCTCCGGGAGGATTTTCTAGAAGAGACTGAAGGGTTAGGATGCTGCGAAAGATATCCTCTTTCTGACTATATTGAGTGTTATTTTTCTCAGTCAAGGCGGTTTCCACCTTTTCCATGTAGAAAACCATAAAACCTAGCCAAATAGTATTAAAATAAAATTGAGAAGACTAAACGATTCCAAACAAGGATTGCCAACATAAAAACATGAAAAGATATGTGCCTCTGATACAAACAATATCAAACTCACCGGCGTAAATGTTCCTCCTCATATGAAATCGGTTGTCTTTGACCACCAAAAGGTGTCGTAATATAATCCCATATTCAGATTGAAAGCTTGGAACATTGTTTAACACATCCAATATGTGACTAAAAAGTGTTTTAACCACGGACAACAAAGGAAGCATATTTCCTGACAGAGAGAAATGGTGTGATATATCAATATAAGCTTTGAACAAAGGTGAAAGTACAAACTGCTGGGAACTTGCATAAAACCTTTTAGCTAGTCTATCAATGTGGACTTTCAAAATTAATATGGAGTAGCATGGGCCTCAATAGAAGTCTCTTGAAGTCTTAGGAATAACTTTTCGACTTTTTTTTCAGTGGCTACTAGCTATTTGCAAGGTAGTTTACTAATTTCTATTTTTGGTTGAAATGGCCACGTTTAAATTGGCTGGCATTAATAAGAAGGATTTTACTCACCAAGGAATTCCCTAGAGTCTATATACCTGACTGAAAACCACAACCCTTGAGTTAAGGTAAAGGAATCCAAGACTACCCAGCGGTTGATAACACAAAGATGCAACTAAACATTTTTATCCTATATAAATCATATGGAACCAAATCACTCAGTCACTAACCTGGAAACTTAGTATCTTCTGCACGTTGAATGACAATTCGAAGAGTTTTTGCAAAAATTAACTTAGGTGATCGCCGCTTGCTTGTTGATATCTCCAATGATACACACTGTGTAAGCAATTTAATAAGAAATGGCCATGTTTCAGCTGTAGATAACAATATAACGAATGTCAATTCCCTTTGGATGATTTTTTAATAAAACACTTAAAGAAAGCTTGCCAAAAAATACAAGCAGACAAACAGACATGGATCTTACACTGAGGGATCTCGTTTGGTTTAAGCTTTGCAGTATTCTGTCCAATAAATTTACAAAATCCGATTGATCTTTCTCCCTCTAGCCACATATTCAACAACTTTATTCCTTCCTGAAATTGCAAAAAAAAAAAAAAAGAAATTCAGTTAGTTATCAAGTAAAAACATAAACTACAATATACGCACATTTTTTTAACACGATCCAAATGTATCTAGTATTTTTCTGGATCAAAATGAAAATAGAAGTACACAGAATTTGTTTGGCGGTCCCGTAGAAAATGTGTGAAAGTAAGAAAATCGTGTTTAGTTCCCTAGAAAATGTAAGAAAGTTAAAAAAAAATCCTAAAGCTAATACCATTGTCTTTCTTTGAGTTGTTAAACCTTGAAAAACCTTAAAATCGTAAAAATAAATAAATAAATAGGCACGAAAATCGGAACTTTTAAAATGAAAAGTACTTTCATCGATCATCAAAACCGGAGCAAATGACAAAAAAGAAAGGAAACAAAAACAAAATTCCAGTCCGATTTTACTCATTTTTGACCATCTTTCTTTAGGAAAGGAAACGAGAAGAAAGTAGAGAGTAGAAGGGTTTTACTTCGCGGGCTTTGGCTTTATCGGAGGAGAGCTTGGAGACGATCTCTTGAACATCAATGGAAGTAACCGTGGCGGCCATTGGGAAGAGACTTCACGGCCAAAAAAAATATAAACAGGAAAATGGAGGGAGTCAGGAGTGTTTTGGAAAAGGAAAGAGTGGAAAAAGGGTCGTTTTAGTTGTGTCAGCGGTAAACGAGGGTTTTCTTGACAATGAGGGGGCGGAGCCAGTGCGATCGAGTAATAAAACTATAGCACAGTAACACTAAAACTAAGATATAAGAGCGTGGGATGCATTGTGATAATTTTAATTTATAAATAAATAAATAAATAATAATTTTAGAAAGTGAAATTAAAGTAACAATTATATAAAAAAAAAAAATTGTAAAAATTAAGTTCTACTGGTAATTTTATCCGCGTGATACTGCGGTTTATATATTTTTTAAAATATACATAAATTATTTTATTAAATTATTTTAAAAATATATAAAATAAATAAAAATATTTTTTAAAATATTTTTTTATTATGTTTTTTATTTTTTTAATATTTTTAAATTTTTTTTATCAATATAAAGTGATAAATAAATTATTATAATTATTTTAAAAAATCATATTTTTTTCAAAAAAAATAAGAGAATAATAAAAAATATTAATAAATTTTTTAACACATAAAAATCTAAAATTATGCAAAAAAATTTTACTAAATATATATTTATTTATTTTTGTAAAACTAATAAATTATCAAAAATTAAAACAATAATAATAAAAAAGACTACAACTATTTTCTTTCTATTTTTCTCTTATTCTTCTTGATTATAAAAATTAAAACAAAACTAATAAAAACAAACAAATATATTAGTATCAAAATTCCCTCAATATTTCAGAAAAGACCTTCTTGTCCTGTCGGAACTTTTCTACTCTCACAAAAAGATAAATCAGGACATAAATACCTTTAACATTTGCAGAAATATCCCATTTCTCAAAAAAAAAAAAAAACTTTTACCTCAAATAAAAAACAAAATAGGACAAAAAAATCTTAGACATTTGAAAAAATTACCTCTTGAGTCTCTAAAGACTCTTCGTGAAAAGTCAAAAATACTTGTAAAAGATGACAAAATAGGACAACAAAGTCTTTTAACTAAATTCAAAAATCTCCTATAAGTCTCTTAAGATTCAATTTTCATTATAGTAGATGTCATTATAATTTTGTACACATAAAAACATGAAACACGAACACAACATATTTAATAGACACGAAAATAATGTAATAAATATGATATGACACGTTCAATACACCAATCATATTCGTGTTTAGGATTTTAACATATTCAATAATTTATGTTATATTTATATTTATACGAATGACACAAACATATAAGACACAATACGTATACACGAATTATCAAATTTAATTATATGCATGTTGAACAATATCTTTGAAATTTGGTAATTGAAAAAATAATAATTTTGATAAAAATTTATGGGTTTTGCTAACGAGTGCCCTTAGGGCACTTGTTAAGGTTAGTTAATATACTATTTATAGTAATAATATTGTATTAAATGCAAAAGTTGACAACTTTATTCATCATTTTCGATGCATTGGATGGAGATATTACTATATATAGTAACCTTAACAAGTGCCCTAAGGGCACTTGTTAGCAAAATCCAAAATTTATTAATACCAATGCTATAAAACAACTAATTATAGGAAAAAAAAATAATAATTGAACTATAAAATGTAACAACAATTCAATCACACTAAAAAACTAATATGAAATTCAACTTTCATAAAAAAAATTATGTGATGAAACAAAAAAATAAATAAATAAATAACCCATCAATGGAAAATAATTATAGAAAAATTTTAAGAATAGAGTTTCATCATGAAATTAGAATTCTTTCCCCGCTTTACTGGGAGATTTTTTTAATATTTATAAAATTTTAATTAAATTAATAAATATAAGTTAAATTATATTAAATAATTATTCTTTATTTAAATTTTTTTATATTTTAATATTATAAGTAAATGAATTTATAGCTAAAATCGAATCACTATAACAAATTATGCAAAATATGTAATGAACTGAGATACGACACAAACACAATATCAAAAAATATTTAAAATACGACACGACACGAAAATAACATGAACACGACACGAATAAATGAACGTGTCAAAATATATATAAAACGAATATTAACGTGTAAAAATTTAATATAAATTTATAATACTTTAAACACACAAAAATACGAACACACAAATTTTTCTCTAAATTGAATCACTATCAAATTATGCAAAATATGTCATGAATTGAGATACAACACGAACACACTTTTTTCTAAATTAAATCACAATGAAAAACTATGTAAAATATGAAATGAATTGAGACACGACACAAACATAGCATAGAAAAATAATTAAAACACAATACATGAACACTACATGAATACACAAACGTGTCAAAATATACATAAAATAAATTATTAACATGTAAAAATTTATATAAATTTATAATACTTTAAACACACGAAAAAATAACTCAAATACAAACACATAAATTTTTTTCATTTTTTCTCTTTCCTTTCTTTTTTTTTTCTTTTTCTTTCTCTTTCTCTTTCTCTTTTTCTTTCTTTCCTTCCCCCAAAAAAATAAATAAATAAGTGACATATGCCAGTGTGTGAGGGAGTTGTGTAGTTACAAATATATGTACGTATAGATTGTCCGATAAAAAAAGTAAATTTCATAAACTTTTTTATTTTTCAAAAACTTATGTCCTTTTATCATTGAATAAAGAAAAAAAATCACATATGTTAACCAATGCAAAGGGTTATGAGTACCTTCCTGAATCGTACAATGAGAATTAAAAAAGGGAAATTTTAAAAAATATGTCATCCAAAAAAATTACTAAAGCCAACACGAAATGGCTAAGAGGCTTTGTAGGCATGATGTACTGGGTTCGACCCAACCCAACCCCTCCCCATTTCCCAACTCAAAAAAAAAAATATATCGCTTCGACTAATTTGGGCCAAAAGAATTATAATAATACTCGTATGCGAATACAGTTAAAATTTAAAATAATTGATATTTATTAAATCATTTTGAAGGTTAACAAATAAGAAAGAAAAAAAAAAGATACGACTCGCTTTCTATGAAAGAAAGTCCCTGCGCAACCTTGACACTAGGGTTTCTAGGTCTATCAGGGACATGTGGGAAGTAGAAGACGATGAGATTGTTACCATCTTTGTTGACAATCTTAGCACTAGGGTTCGTTATAAACCATTGTTTGATTACTTTGATCGTTTCGCTAAAGTCTATGATCTTTTTGTTTCGAAGAAAATATGGCCAAAACATAAGGATCTTTTTGGTTTCATCCGGGTAGTGAAAGCAGATGAAATGCGTCTTTTTGTTAAGTGCAATGGAGATGTAATCTTGGGACGAAGGTTATCTCTATCAAGGGCAAGGTTTGGACCGGAGAGGAGAGGAGACAATACTCAAAATCAAAACCTGTTGCTAGGGCTTCGAATAAGGAGCAGGAGAAATGTAAGGTTTTGGGGTCACCTCATGATGATCATTCTTACGTTCAGGTGGTGAAACACGGTGGGAAGGATGCGGCTGTAATGGGACTGGGAAGAATATTATGGAAGATCAGGTGAAGGAGGATATGGGGGAGCAGTCTTCCAAGAGTCTTAGGCCTCGTTTAGCATTGCTTCTGGCACAGCTTTTGAGGTCAAAAGCTGTTTTTCACCGCAAAAGCAATGCTAAACAGATAAAAAAATTTGGCTTCTGCTGTTGAAACCATGGTTTGAAAAGCCAAACCAAAAAACCAAAAAATATAGCTTTTGGGCTTTAAAAGCTGGCTTTTGGATAAAATGACTTTATTATCCTCACATCTCTACACTTTTATTATTTTAAACATATCTTTTTTTGACATTTCAATTTCCTACAACACTTTTTCACAGCAATGCTAAACACTTAAAAGTTTTTAAACCACACTTTTTCACCACACTTTATAAATACACTTTTTCCAACTCGAGCTTTTTCCAACCCAAGCTTTTTCCAACAGCAATGCTAAACTAGCCCTTAGGACTCTAACACAAATTGTTAACGTAGCAACAGAAACTGGTGGAGACAGTAGAGAGATATCAGCGTTGACTCCTTCTGTGGTAAGGATTATCGAAAAGTGGAGATCTTAAACCGGTGAAGGCCTACTCTGCTAATCATAGGTATCTCATGGAGAAAGAAGGGGAGAATACGTATATGGGAAGCATGTCTTGGCCAAAGCTTGATCATAATACAGTGAAGTTAAGGAAATCAGGTCACCATTCAAAAAATGAGGTTTCAATCAGTTCCGAATATGACAACGCTATATGAAGAAAGAAGGTCTCTAGACAAACAGAAGGTATATGATTCTACTATTTCTCATGTAATCGATCTAGGAGAGGTTCCCAAGTCGGATGAATTTTTGAAATTGTCTGTTGTGTATGTGCTTCATGATTACACTAATCTGAAATTGTTGGAAGACTATTTTGGTGGTCAAGGATTTTGTGGATGTAGGGTAGCAGTTATTGATCTAAATAGAGTCCTTATATCATTTGAAAACAAGGATGATGTATCGAGGTTCTTAGAGAATGAACAAAAATGGAGAAGTGATTGGTTCGTTGATATCCGTGCTTGGTTACCGAATGATGTAGCTTGGGATTTTTTTCTGTGGATTCAAGTTGAAAAGGTTCCTTTGGCTTATTGGAATTTGGAATTTTTTAAAAACCTAGCTGAACAATGGGGAAAGTTTATCGCGTTGGATGAGAAGACTCTTTCAAGAGAAAGATTCGATGTGGCAAGGATCCTTATTTCTTGCTCAAATCCTTTCTCTATGAGTGGAATTTGCTCTTGTGCAGTCAATGGTGAGGTCTTTCTTTTACATATTTCGGGTGATTTTTCAGCTTCGCTGAAGTACCCTGATTGTTTCAAGCAGTATTGGGAAAAAGGGGACAGCACTGATTTGGAAGCTGATACAAGGTCAAGTGAAAAGGAAAGAATTAGTGGGAGTGATAAAAATATTTCGGGTGGTATCCGGGAAGAAATCGAGGCTTCTAATAGTGAAATTAGGGGTTTCGGTTATAATAGTATGGGAACAGTGATTTTGGGGAATCAAGCATCATTGGTTGACCAGGAGGAGGAAAAAGAGAAAGATTTAGAGGACATGAGGGAGGTGGAAGTGCAAAGAGAAGTGTCGATAACACCGAAGAAAAGATAAAAGCCTAGAAAAGTGTTATCTTTGAAGGTCGAGAATAGAAACTACCCAAGAACGAGATCTAGGGGACTTGTCAATTGCATTAACAATATCCAGAGGGTCAAAGTGGAAAGTACATCGCAGGATGAGGGATAGCTAACTTGGATACAGGGGCAACAATTGGGGCTTCAGTCCGATGGGAATGATATTGAAATTGAGAGGCGGTTGAGATGGAAGAAAGGGATGCAACAATGGTTCGTGGAAGAGGTGAATCTTAGTTTTTGGGAACCGAATCTTTCTATAAGGGTGTCGTATTTTTATGAAGATCATCTCTTTCAATGTAAAGGGGTTGGGGAAGAAAGAAAATGTGAGAATGGTGAGGCGTTTATCCTCAAAAAACAAACCTTGGTTTCTACTCCTTCAAGAGACCAAGTTGGAATCGGTCAAACAAAATTTTTTGAGACAGGTATGGTATGATAGTAATGGGTCATGGGAGGCAGTGGCATCAAAGGGTAGTTCAAGTGGTATTATAACAGTTTGGGATAACAGAGTTTTTGTGGTGACAGAGGTAATAAAGAAGTTTAGATTTTTGGTTTTGATAGGAGAATTCAGCCAAATGAAGATAAAGGTGGCGATAGTCAATATCTATATGCTTAATAACGATGAGGGGAAAAGGGAATTATGGGAGGAATTGCGGATCATGATTGCTCATTTTTCAGTTCCATGGCTGTTTGGGGGTGATTTTAATGCCATACTGAATAGTGATGAACATTTAGGTTTACATTACAACATTAGAGCAATGTCGGATTTTCAATCTTTGGTAGCGATAGCTGGTTTGATTGAGGTTCCTATGAGGGGAGGAAATTTCACTTGTTGTTCGGGTAAGGAAGCCACTTTTTTGGAGCAAATTAGATCGGTTCTTATTCACTCCGGACATACTGCAACACTTCCCAGACATCTCAGTCCAAAGATTGCCTAGTTATCTTTCAGATCACAAAGTGATATGTTTGTTGTCAGAAAATACGGATTGGGGACCTATACCTTTTCGTTTCTATGACCATTGGTTTTTAGAGGATGGTTTTCATAAAGTGATAACAGAGGCGTGGGAAAAGGAAAAATAGGGAAACGCATGGGCAAAATTCTGAAACCTGATGATGACAATCAAAGATTGGCAGAGGAATAAAAGAGATTCTATTGAGGATCAAATCAGAATAGTTGAGAAAGATTTAGCAAAGATAGATGTGAAATGGATTCAGGGTGTGGTGACAGAAGCAGATAAGAACAATAAATTCCTTTTCACCTCTAAATTGTGGCAGTTGTTTAGAATGGAGGAGATACAGTGGAAACAAAAGTCAAGATTGAATTGGCTGCAATGTGGGGATAGAAATACTAAATTCTTTCATGCTACAGCAATAATAAGGAAGAGAAACAACAATGTGGAGAAGTTGACGCATAATGGAAGAATGGTGACCGAAACTAAGGACATACGACAGGTAGTGTTTGATCACTTCTCTAGTTATTTTAATTCGTGTCCGGATGATTTGAAAATTACTATGCCAAGGTGTGAATTTCAATTGTTATCTAATAAAAGCCAAGACTTCTTAGAGAACGATTTGACAGAGGAAGAAGTATGGCTAGCAGTACAGGATTGTGGAAGTTCGAAGGCACCAGGTCCCAACAGTTTCAATATGGGTTTGTTTAAACAGAAGTGGGAAATGCTAAAGGGGGGACATCATCCCTTTCGCAGAGGAGTTTTGGAGGACAGGTTTCATGCCCAGGTGTGTAAAAGCTTATTTTCTTTCATTGATACCGAAAACATAGTATCCTACAGTAGTGTCTGATTTTCGACCCATATGTTTGGTGGGATGCTTGTATAAGATAATTGCAAAAATTTTGGCAAACAGATTGAGACAGGTAATAGCAGAAGTAATTGGGCAGTTTCAGTCGACTTTTATTGGGGGACGTCAGATTCTAGATAACTTGTTGATTGCAAATGAAACAATAGACTGGTGAGGAAGGAGAAGCAGAAAGCTTGTGTTTTGCAATTAGATTTTGCAAAAGCATATGATTGTGTGCAATGGGATTTCCTTGATTATGTAGTGGATAGAATGGGCTTTGGAGACAAATAGAGAAGATGGGTGAAGGGGTGCATTAATTCAGTGCCGTTGTCAGTCCTAGTAAACGTATCGCCCATAACAAAATTTGATATGAAAAGTGGTCTTAGACAAGGGTGTCCTCTTTCTCCTTTTTATTTAATATGGTGGCTGAGAATCTTAGTGTACTTCTGAGGAAGGCAAATAAGTTTAATCTGTTCAGAGGTCCAGTGGTTGGTCAGCAAGGTATTGAAATCACACATTTGCAGTTCACAAATGACACGATAATATTTTTGGAAGCAGTTGGCTCGTCTTTGAGGAATATAAAGAGGACATTAAAGTGTTTTGAGTTGATGTATGGTCTTCAAATCAACTTACTAAAAGCTGCATTATCGGTATTAATGTTGAGATGGAGGACCTAAAAGAGTGGGGAGACATGCTGGCATGTCGGACAGTTGAGTGGCCTCTGAAATATCTGGGTATGCCGTTGGGGGTGGACAAAAGGAGCACTACAATGTGGGAATCAATGATCAAGAGAATTGAGACAAGGTTGGGTCATTGGAAGAAGAGATATCTATCCACCGAAGGAAGGTTAACACTGATAAAGTCAGTTATGGCTAGTATGCCATTGTATTTTTTGTCATTGTTCAAAGCGCCAGCAGCTGTGGTTAAGAAAATAGAGAAGATACAACGAGATTTTTTTTGGGATGGGAATAATGAGAAACACAAAATGCATTTGGTCAGTTGGCCATCAGTATGCCGGAGTGTGAATAGAGGAAGGTTGGGTATAATACCGGTTGAAGTACAGAACAAAGTATTACTCAACAAATGGATTTTCAGATTCTTAGAGGAACAGGATAGTAGTTGGAAGAAGGTCATTTGTGCTAAGTACAGACTGCAGATTGGCGATATCATTTCAAATCATCAGCCCAGAATCAACACATCTTCGGTTTGGAAAGGTATTATTGATCCACTTCGTGAAGGTGGAAAATTTCATCATTGTTTTGTGAATAATATCGGTTTAATACATGGAAATGGGAATTCAATTTTATTTTGGGAAGAAAGGTGGCTGAATGGGGAGTTGCTTAAAGAAAAGTTTTTGAGGATATTTTCTTTATCAGTGGTGAAACACGCAGTGATCAATAAATTTGGATGGTGGGATGGTGATATCTGGAGATGGCGGATAAATTTGCGAAGAGATATTTTTGATTGGGAAGTTAGTCAGTGGCATTCACTAATCGAAACGTTTAATGGTGTTCAGTTGGACTCAAATGCAAAAGATAGACTCATATGGAGACCGGCTTTGGATGGTCACTACAAATCAAGATTGTTCAGACAAATTACAGAGGGTAACATATCGGATGATATATTTATCAATACTTATAAATGGCGCAGTCTTGTCCCACCTAAAGTGGTGATTTTTCTATGAACATTATTTCGTAATAGATTGCCTGTTTACATGTATTTGTTTAAATGTAATATTCTATCTGTTGATTCTCTGAAATGTCCACTGTACAAAGAGGATGGGGAAACAGTAGATCATTTGTTTGTATGGTGCAGAAATGTTTGGAAGATATGGACATTGGTGTGTGCTTGGTGGAAGATAAGCATCGTATAGCCGAGACAGATAAACGGCTGGTTTCAACACTGGATGGGGGCAATGTGCAGTTTAGTAAAAGAGGAGGTATGGTTTATGATTTTTGCAGTTGTTGTGTGGACTATTTGGTTGTGGCATAATGATGTAGTGTTTAATGGCAAGAAAATTGGCATCGAGTCTTTGATTTTTATGATAAAAAGCAGATTTGCTTGGTGGTGTTGGGCAAAATGGCCAAACGAGTCTATGTCTATGGAAGTCTTTCTTCATAATCCGAGCACTTTCCAACCTAGTAGAAAGAAAGACAAATCTAAATGCATTCTCAGTTGGACTGCAGCAGCTCCACAATGGTGTAAGTTTAATGTGGATGCATCCGTTATTGGTAAACCAGGGCCAGCAGGGATCGGAGGGGTACTAAGGAATGATAAAGGTATAGTGTTGGTTGTGTTCTCTAGGTCTATGGGTGTGATGGACTCTAATGAGGCAGAAATGAGAGCCATAAAGGAAGCTTTTGTAATAATCGAGTCGGAACAGCTTTCGTCAATCAAGTTAGAAGTAGAAAATGACTCAACGACTGCAGTTGCTTGGTGTAAGTCTATTGAGAAAAGACCATGGCGTCTTAATTCGCTTTTTATGGAGATAGATCGGATTATGAGAAAGTTGAATGATTGTAGAGTAGTATACAAGGGGCGTTCTGCCAATTCTTTTGTTGATGCTCTTGTGCGCCAAGGAGTCAATAGGAAGGTTGATTTTGTTGCATGGATAGATGAATAATAGTATCCAAAGTGCGGAGGAATAATGGTTGTAGAGGGTCACATGATGTGTTGTTGTTGTTGTTTTGTTGGTTTTTTAGTTTTGCAGGTACAATTAGCAGGGTGACCAGGTCTCTAATTCCTCATTGGTTCAGAAGTGAACATAGCAAGTTCGACATTCCCTTTTTTTAGTAAGACCAAGTGATTTTGGGGCAAAAAGGGATCTTGTAAGTTTTTTACAAGATTAGGTAAGCACTCTTTCAGGCATTCTTCTTATTAATGTATTTTGGGGTGGGATGGGAAGAGCATTGTTTTGTTGCTTAAGGTAGAACATTTGAAGGTTTCCTTCTAGTGCACTTGGTCTATTTTATTGTTACGGGTTACATATTGGGATTACTTACTATGTTTTTAGATTAGAGGGGTAGAGTAAATATAGGTTTTGAGTCTTTGTTTCGTTTTTTGATATGAAGTAGTCTTGTGAAACTCTGGATCTATTAGTTTCGGTCTAGTATCAATTTGTTTTTAACAGGTTTTAATTGAGGAAGAATCAAATCAAAAGAAGTTTTGAAATGTGAGGTGATCGACAATATATCCTTTGATTTTGCAAATTGCATAAAGAAGGATGGTACAACATTTTCTACCATTGCCTTATGGTTTCTTTGCTTTTAACCAAGTGCATTTTGGGGACCGTGGGCTCTTATAAATTTTTTGCAAGAGTGGGTAATACAATTTAGGTTCTTTCTTTTTAATGTATTTTGGGATCAGATGGAAAAGCATTTTTGTTTGAAGGGTAGAATGCTGAAGGTTTTTTGTTCTAATTAAGCACTTGGTCATTGTAATTCTGTCTTATTGGAGGGTCGATTGGGTAATCAAGTATTTTTTTGACTTGAAGGGTAGAATACTCATATATTAGGTTTTGGTCTACATCTCTGTTATTCGCAATCCCTGCGATGTTTTTAGTTTCGTTTTGTTGAGTTTTAACAGGAACCAAGTGAGTGGTTTTGATGATATGTTTTAATTATCTTCAGATCTCAAATATTTTTAACAGGTTCAGCAAAGGAAAGAATATGGCTATTTGAGGAACTAAGTGTGGTTACATTTCGGAGAGGCTAAAACTGCAGTTTCGGAAAGCTACCATACGCTTGTTTTTTTGTGGAAAATCAGTGATTCGTGATTGGATGCAAAGCACTAATGTGATTTGGTGGATACATACTGTTTCAAAAGCAATATTGCGGAATTAGGGGATTTATCTTCTAATATGGGGAGTGTAGTTTTTTACTAGTTTTTTACGCTCATGTTCTTTTTCTACACATGGTTTGTATTCAGGTTTATAAGGGAGCATTGGTTTATTACTTGTGTCAACGGGATTCATTGGGGTTTCCAGCGTTTGCTTGAAGGGTTGTCAATGATTATATTAGGAAGTGAATTTTAGGGTTCGGACTTTATGTCTGGAGGGTAGTTTCATTTTTAGGAATCAAGTTTTTTTTGGTATATCGAACTCTTGAGACTATCTTTTTAATTCAATAAACGTACTATGCTGTTAAAAAAAAAAATTACTAAATGGCATAAGGGGAAAAAATAATTAGTAGATGAGAAATAAGGAATTGTGAAATTGTGAAAAAAAAATTGTGAAGACAAATATACCTTTAATGAAACAAATAAGTTAAAAAAGGAAAGTACCCTTTTCTTCCTTCCCTCATCTTTTTTCCCTCCCTCGTTTTTTCACCATCACCACCACACTTGCATTATTGTTTCTCTTTAATTCTCTCTTTTCTTGCAATTTTCTAGCACTTTCTTTCTCTATTTCTCTCACTCTACTTTTGTCTTAGAGCTTGCTCCATACAAAGTTGAGAACTCCTGAGTCTTTGATCACTCTTTGGTTAGCTTTCTAAGATAACTATTTCCATCTCTTTTCATCTTATATTTTGTCTTTGATCTCACGTTGTTTTTTTTTACCTCAATTTTAAGGTTTCTGAAAAATTGAGTTACTTTTCCTTTTACATATAATTAAGATCTTAGTGTGTTTTTCATTTATTTTTTATTTTTTCGTGTTTATCGAACTTCAGTTTTATGAGTTTGATGTAAATTTATTAACCATGATTTCAATAATATATTCTAGCTTGGTTTCAAGTTAGATAGCTGTGGCAATCTCAGTTGATTTGATTTGAAAGTGGGAAGTTTAAGTTTTTATAAGCCTTATGGATATTTTTCCCTCTTATTGTTAGTTTTAAGCTGACATTTAGTTATAAATTTTGAGAATAAGACTAGTGATTATTAGATTGAATTTTCATCTAGGTTGATCTTAAATTGTATTTTATTGCGATTCAAGGTTTTGGTGGGAGTTGAGGGTTGTTTATTTTAATGGGGAAAGGTTCGAAAAGTAACTGCAAGTCAGCATCCCATAAACTCTTCAAGGACAATGTAATAAACAATGTGGATGACCTATAGGGAATGTTCTTGGATTTGCAGTTTGTTAGGAAAGAGAGCCGCATCATTAATGTCACAGTCTTTGAAGAGCAAGTCCATCAAATGCTCCGTGAATGAAAAGTTGAGCTCAACAAACCTTCTTCAGCATCTTATTGCAACAAGTTAGCACTACACATAAGTTTCATTTGAATCACATGTATAAATTTATATAAGTCTGAGCTTGTGCTAATGTGTGTTTTAGCAGGTTATATGTAGTTTGAGGGGTTTGGTTTGACGATTACAAAATGTAACTAAGATAAATGCTTATGGGTTTTGATCTTAAAGGGTTGAAAATATTGTCTAAAATGTGTGATTGTGAATTGTGATCTTCATGGTGATTTATAAAGTGGGGGTCTTGTTCATTTTTGTTGGATATTTGTCAGCTGTTGAAGCTTTAAGAGGAGGAAGATTTACGCAACTAGTGTATTAGTTACTGTTAGTGTAAGCCCTACAAGCCAATCGTGATTTGCTTGTAAAACACTACTTTGTCATTTCAAGTATTATACATTATAGTTTAATTAATTATAATTGAGGTATTTCTTTATCCATGAGTCTTGTTATAATTTGTTATAGATAACTTATGTAGATAAAGCCCATGAAACATAAAAGACCTTGCAAAAGGAATTGTAAAGAGTTACAATTATGAGATCCTTATGCATCAAAGCCTTATTTCTAAATACGTTCTTGGTCATTGTATTGTCGAGACATGGCATCGACAATGCTCCAAGACTGGCATATGTTAAGCTTCCATGCACATTTTGTATGCAACTGATCTCATAGATTAAAGTATAAAGATACTTGGGGATAACATATGGGTGCTTGTTAGTTGAACAAATTCACTGAACATGACCCGTTATGAGAATTCCATTTGGTATTTCACTCAAGTGTCTATGGAAATACTATCATGTGTCAGTAGTGTAAATAATCCTTTGACTTGTGATACCAAGTCATCTTGTATGTGAATTATCATATTTTGATTTCATCACGAATCGGTCTCAACAAGGGATGCCTATGGTAGGGTGATTTTGGGTATGATATGAACATACGAAGATGAATGAGTAGTCTAGAGAGTATTCACCACCCAAGTGATATGAGGGGACATATCTCGTTTGTTCCTGACTTATATTAACTCATGGAAGTCCTTGGCCAAGGCAATACTTAAGGAGTTAATATGAAAGCTGCAGGACTAATATGGAAAGGGTTAAAGAGTAGACACTGCACCATGCGCTTCCTTTTTTCAGGATATTTGATGAAGGGATCGAATTACACAGACATACTGTATACTGAAAGGCTTGTCAAACCATGTTGACTCTCCTTGCATTTGAGTGGTCATGATGCATTGCTAGATGCTGCTCATAATCTATAAATATAAATGAGAGTTCTTAATCGAATTAATTTATATTTATTACCAACATGTTGTGGGCCTAATAGGTCACACACATAAAGGTGTTTATTGGAATTAAAATGAGATTGGCCTTAATTGAAGAAATTGATAATTTCTGAGGGAGTTAATTGAATTGTTCAATTAAGTGCAAGGGCTTAAGTGCAATTAGACCAAAAAGTTGGAATGCACTTAACCTAATTATAAATAACATGTTTTTAGCCGCACCCTACAAGGCTTCTTGCGTTTTCTCTTCCTTTCTTGCTCTTGGCGACTCTTGTTCGAAGAAAGAAGAAAAATGTTTTCTTCTTTTTAGATTTCAGTTTTAGCAAAAGGAGAAAGGGTGTGGTTTTATGAAAACCAAAACTACTAGCATAGTTTTCAGCTAAACACAATCTCAACCTTCTTGAAGGTTTCCCGAGTCACTTGTGTGGATAACTATTGGATGCTGGACAATTGGACGGCTCTGGTTTGTGACAATCGGGCTTGGTGTGCAAGAACAAGTGGAGATCAAATCTGGTTTAGGGGTTCGGCAATCCCAAATTCAAAGGTATCAATTTCAGATCTTGTTTGTTCTTGATTAGCGATTGGTTGTAAACTCACAAGTTGATCCTTGAGGTAATCAGTTTTGTATGTTTATGTTTCCGCTGCTTGTTGTATTTTCTTTATTAAATCTCTGATTGAGTATGATCCAATTGCCAACAGTTGCACCACAGCCTGAACCTAATGATGAAAGCCTGCAAGTAGGAAATATTGTTATGTTTCAAGAGGTGATTTCTCTTTGTTCTTGGATTCTTTGTTTTTCATTTTCCTTTAGAACATGCATGATGGTTGGACTGAAAATAAGTTTAATGAATATTTTAGGCTAAGATGAGCTTCAAGTTAAGTTGTCCATCCTAAGGGATGAGATTTCTTTATTCTTGTAAAGCATTTGGTTGCATCCTTATGTAAACGCGGGATTTTTAGTTGTATATGTTCATGATTATTTTTAGTTTTTAGAATGTGGTAAATGAGAGAAACAATGAAAAACTATGCTGCTTGATGATTGTTTCTATTTTTTTTTTCTTTCTTAAAATGGTGTTATAGAGTAGAGAAGGCTATTATAATATGCTTTGCAATTGTCTTCTACTTAGGCTTTAATGAGGGTTGTGATAAATAATGTTTGGTTATCTTAAACCAAACTATAATGTTATTGGTTTCCTTAGTAATTAAGTGGGTGTTGTTGTGAAAAATAGGAAAGGATATATGATATTTTTGTAAGAGGCCGGAGCATCAAATATGTTTCATTAATTGCACACTAAATGAATTGGTAGACAAGGAACACATAAGTGCTTAATTGATTGGGGTTTTGGGTAGAATTGGTCACTGTTAAGAAAATATGCATATAATTTTGTTGAATGTACATATAGTTATGATAAATGTACATATTCTTATACTTATATGTACATATAACAAGGCTTCTTTTCTTATAGCATTAACCATCAAAGCTACTATGTTAAAGTACTTTAAAATGATTACGGTATTAGAGAGAGGAATTATGTCAAGGGTTTGGGGTTCCTCTAAAATTACATGTTAAAAGTTATATATTTACTTAAACATTCAACTATGTTAGTTTTGCCTTACTCCTATATAGCATGCAAAATTCCATTTTTTTAATGGTGAAATTAAGTTAGATTTGTTCAAAAAATGGTAGAAGGATCGATCTCTGTGCCACAAGGATCGATCCCTCTGTGCATTTTATGCCAAGGATCGATCCTTTTATAGATAGAATCAAATGAAAATTTCATGGATAGTAAAGGATCAATCCTTATAGGACAAGGATCGATCTTTTTATGGATAGAACCAAATGAAAATTATTGTCAAGTAAAGGATCGACCCTTTGTCGGACATTTAGCTTATGGATATGTACATGGCACTAAAACTGTATGTACTTTTGAATTTTTAAAATTTATATTTGTTAAGCCTCAAAATAAGACATGTATATTTCAAGATTTGAATATGGACTTTAATATGATTTAAAATTGGATTATCATCATCATAAAAACAAAATGAAACTCACCATGTACTTTGGGATTTTAATATACATAAAGCTAAACACAGGGATTTAAACTAAGGTTGCGACCGAGTTTTCAATTGCATAGCGTTTATTGCTGCTACGAACGTAACGGATGCTATCACGATCATTGCGGTCATCGAGGTCATGAATTTTTTCAAAATTGCATAATTTATTGTAAAAATAGTAATTATAGTTATATATGTAAAAACTCATTTTTAATGATTTTAAAGTAGTTTATAACTTTTTATAATCTTTTATTTGCATTAAAAAAATTTATTCATCTTTTTTCGTCATTATAGTAAAAATATTCATTGTTATCTATGAATTTCTAAGAATATTAATAATTAACAAAATATAAACATGTTAAATGTCAAGCATTCATATTTAATAATATTAAAAACTTAAAATTTCATCTACTACACATATTGATATATACTCAAATTTTTACCACATGTTGGAATGAAGAGGAGGATCAAATCCTCCACCTTCACTTTGAGAACCATCATCAACCCGTTTCCATGGTCTTTGTCCAAAAAAATAACCATATAAATCAATATTCTCTCTTTGTTCTTGATACATTTGAGGTGGAAGATATATTTAAGGATAATGATACATTTGAGGTGAAAGATCATTTGTGGTGGAGGTTTAGTCAGGAAATCCTCACATGGTGACATGTTTGATATTTTGTTTCTATAAACTTAAAGTTAGAACTTAAAATTATATAGATTATATTACATATTCTATATTAAAAATTGAATTTATCTTAAGTTTTTGAAGTTTTACTTTTTAATTGATTTAAAACTTTTTTAACACACTAATTGATTTAATATTTTATCATAAATTACTTTTAATTGTTATTTAATTACACAAAAAGTAATAAAACAACTAATTTAATCTAATACAAAAAAATTAACAACAGTATAAATACAAAAAAATAACAACAATACAAATAATAAAACCAATATATAATTATTTAACTTTAATTATGTTATTTAAATTTTACAAATTTCACTTCTATTAAAATTCCTAAACTTTTCCCCAAATAAAATCATATATAAAATATTTTTCTAAAATTTTTCTCTAAAAAATTCTAAATTTTCCCTTAATAAATTCTCCTAAAAGTTTGTCTAAAAAAAATACTTGGATCGCGTCACATAAATGGACCTGACCCACACACATTACTCATCTCTAATCACACAAATATGGACCCCCTAACATATCTCACCCAGTCAATAGCCATCTTGCTTAATTCCCCCAAATGCCACAATCCCCCACAACCTTGCCATAGGCCTGCCACCATGACATTACCATTCACTCTTCTTCTTCTCTTTGTGCTCCTGGAGCTTTGCCTTCTCCTCCTGACCAGTCTGACTTTGCTTTAGCTTGTTCCTCCCCTCCTGCTCTAGTCCCGAGTCTTTTATGCCTTCAAGTTTGACAAGCAAACCAAAGCCCATAAATAAGAAATTAAGAAAGATAATTGCTGAACTTACCTTGTAAATTTCTGCTTGAGCCTTGAGATTTGAGTTTTTTGCTTGGTTTATCTTATATTGTGAATTGTGTTATGGTTTGTGTTATTTGGTTGTCATAACGATCTCACAACCGTTAAATGACATTAGTTGGGTGAAAAAGATAATTGGTCATCGTAAATAATATTGGTTTTGATAAACCTCGAAAAAAATCACCACCGATAATTTTTGCTAGGTGTGATCGGTCACTTATTAAAACGATCTTTGTAAAACATTTTAAAGTTAATTAATATATTTTGAAAAAAACCAATTCTAAAATCCGTGTTTAAAACTAGAGAAAATCAAATGCGGGTTTGTGAATCGGTTATGTGCGGGGAAGGTGTTCGCACCCCTACAACGCCTATGTAAAACGGTACCTTATTAATCATGTGTTATCCTAAGTTTCGGTAAAAGCTGGTTTTAGATATCGGTATTTTAAAATAATTCCCTTTAAAAATAATCATATTATTTTGAGGATGATAGGAAATTAATTATCACAAAATTTTCTATATTCCCCGGCAAATCCGGCAAAACATAGAATTTTTATTTATTTTAAATCCTCCGCGTCATTCTTTTTTGAAAAGGATATTTCGTTGTTAATGATAATTGATGACATCCTCCTCGACAAACTCAGCAGAGAACTCACTTTAACCTGGAATATTACCTTTTTTATTATTAAAATGTCGCTTTTTATATGCATTAAAATTCATTTAAATAAATATGAATATGCAAAATAAATATTTGTTGGTTAATACGGGCTTATGCTTGTACAAAAACATAAAATTAAGCGCAGCAAAAATTAAATCAGAGAAGTACCCAGATACCACAGGATCTTTGGATTTCGAAATACATGGGTTTAAAACATTTAAAACAATAAATCACCCATATGATTTAGAGTTCATACCTACTCAAGATATCGTAATCCTGAGTGTACAGATCCAAACACGAATGCAGCAACGATGATCTCCTTACGATTTCTCCGAAACCACAAGCAACTCAACTTTGTTGCCTCCAACGGTGATCACATAAACAGCAGTTGGAACCTTCACAAGACAAGGGCATTCACCAGTGCTAGCAGGTTGATCCAACGATCAAAATCAAAAGGCATTTTTCCTCGATTTCTCAAAATGGCAGAAAGGTCTCAAGAACAGTTCTTATCTTTTCGGTTATCAAGCAATCAAGAAGAAAATAATGGAGGAGAGGTGGCGCGGTTGTGGTCACTGTTTTTCTCTCTTAGCCGAATATAGTAAGAACTATTCTCTGTATTTTTAGGTCTAGAAGAAAAACAAGGAAGTGAGATTCCAGAGAAGATGCGACTGCCTCCTCTCACTCTTAGCCAAAAATCAATGTGTTGCCCTAGCAAAGAATAGACTTTCTATTCTTTCTTTAACAAACATTAATTCTCTTCAATGCCTTAGTTAAGTTTCCCTTATTTCTTGCTTTTTCTATTTAAGACAAGAATCAAAACCTTAAGGGAAGGATGCGACTACATCCCTATTAGCCTTGGCCGAAACTTGCATGTTTTTAACCTAGGAGAAGAAACAACTTTCCTTCCTTTCTTAAAAACACTCCATCAACCTTTAGTTGCCCAAAATAAGCCCAAAATAAAACACCCACTTAATTGTTCTTTATTTTTGGTCGGTCACTATAAGAGGAAGGAGCAAATTGTGTTTTAATTTCTTTAAAACACATACTTAAAGAGTAACTATTACTCTTCATTTTACTATGCATCAATTAACTACTAACTATTAGCAAGCTTGGCTAAATACACCTCTTGTAATGTTTAGGTTCAATTTAATTAAATATGAGTCATTAGAATTTAATTCGTAATTAAACTCTTCGAATATGAGAACCTTTTTCTCACTTTGATAACTCAAATTTATCGACCATGACAACTTATCTTAAGACATGTCTACAATTAGATATTATCTACTTAAGACAGTTTATCCACATTGTAATGTTAAGACATCCATATGTGGGTTTCATAAATCCAAGTATGTCTTAACCTGCCTTAGTTGAATCTAATTCAATCAGTTACTCCACATTAACCTTTTATTCAATTAAGTCTTACTTAATCAAATCCCAAGTTTAATCCAACATATTAGTCCTATTGTGTGTGACCCATTAGGTTCCCAATATGTTGGCAATGCGTATAAGTTAATCTCATTAACATATACTCATAGATCAAGAGCGGGATCTAGCAACCCATCATGACCACCCAAATGTTGAGAAGTCAATGTGACCTCATTGAAACCTTTCAGTAACCGGCCTATCAGTGTAATATGGTCCTTTCACCAAATATCCCAAAAAGCCCATGAGCATGGTGCAGTGTCTACTCATGTTCAATCCATATTAGTTCCTGCAGCTTATAGTTAACCTTATGAATTTAGAGAAACGATTTCTCATAAATCCATCATGCTCTGGCCAGAGACTTCATCAAGTTAACCGAAGCCAGGAACAGACGAGATATATCTCCGATGTCACTTGGAGTGGTGAATCCTCTCTAGATCACTCATCCATCTTCGTATGGTTCATGTCATACCCAAACCCACTCTATCATAAGCATCCCTTTTTGGGACCCGTTCGTGATGGAATCAAAGTATGACAGTCCCCATACAAGATGACCTGGTATCTCAAGTTCGAGGACTAATTTACACGACTGGCATGTGAGAACATTTCCATAGACACTAAAGTGACTATACCAATTTGGAGTTCTCATAGAGGGCTACGTTTAGTGAACTTGTTCAACAGACAAGCACCTATATGTTATCCCAAGTATCCCTCATACTTCAACCTATGAGATCGGTTGCTTACTTCATAAGTAAGAAGGCTTAACAAATACTAATTTTTGAGCATTGCCAATGCCCCGTCTTGGCAATACGATGACCAGGAACAATTTGAGGAGCAAGGCTTTGATGCAAAAGGATCTCACAATTATAACAACTCTTTATAATTCTTTTGCAAGGCCATTATGTTCCATGGGCTTCATCCGATTAGTACTTAATAACTCTTTATTGTCGTACTAACATGAAGGAAAATCTTGTATCACTATAGAATAGTGAAGGGTATGCTTTATTAACTAGTATATCCCTCATTAAATATTGATTGGCTCTAGGGCTTATACCATCAATATTAATATGCAATATATGCAAAGTAATATAAACACTAATTATCACATGGCATAAACAAGAAATTAACTTAGGCAACAATTATCAAATGGCATAATTAAGATCATATTATAAGCAAAAAATCATATGAACATCAATTAACAAATATCATAAACATAAAATTAACATGACCATCAATCATTAAATGACATAAACAAAAATCATATAAATCTTAATCACCAAATAATATAATCAAGAACATGGTATAAGCAACAATTGTTAAAGAACATAAAGAAGAATATGCATACAACCATATTTTGAGGATTCTTTTTTCATGTATTTATTTGAAATTACATAAATGACAAACGTAAAAAATTTAACCAAACTCCCCGGCAAACATGGCAAAACTTAGAAAATATTATTTCGTCTAACACGTATGTAATTCCTAGTAAAACAAAACCATACTTTACGATTTCATAAACACACACGTTGAAGGATTTCCTAACCTCCCCGGCAAACCCGACAAAGACTAAGAAATGATTCTTGCCAAATGTTTATGTATGAGATGCGTGAGAACGGGACCATTATCGAAATGTGTTTCTCACTTGAAGAGAGGGCATCCGAATACCTATAGAGGTACCCTAATACCTTTGAAAGAAACTTAAATTGGTCTTAGACAAAGACATATTTTTGGGTAAGGATTTTTGCTCGGATTAAAAGGATATCTGAATACTTATGAAAAAGATATTCAGATAGCCTCGAAGCAAGTTTAGGTTAATTAACTTGAAAAAAGGAGAGACATTCGAATGCTATTGTTTAGACATCCGAATGCTTCTTGATTAAACTTAATGCAATGTTTGAAAAACCAAAGAAATCAAAAGATGCAAATTTTTTAAAGAAAAACAAGGCTTGGCCGAATGCCCCTTAGTGCAAAAACCCAAACTTTGACTCATTTTAAAAGCTCGTTTTGACTACCTAAACTTGTTTTTCTTAAACCTTATTAGTATACTTTGAAAATGAAAAAAAGAAGAAAATTTTGGACCCCTTAAAGGTTTCGGTCAGCCCCCCATCCTAGGACAAAATCCAAACTTTGATTCGTTTTAAAGCTCGTTTTAACTTCAAAAGCTCGGTTTTCTTGAAACATCATTTATAAGCCTTGAAAAACCAACAAAATGACTTTGAAAACTACCCTAGTAGATTCGGCCAAGGATGTTTTAGATGGCATCAAAATAGTTTTTTATTTTAAAAAAAAATGCATTTGACTCATGTTGCCCATAATCTCTATATTCAACCTTTAAAACATTAATTTTCCCAACACTTTGAAAACAAGACTTTGGCTATGGACTATTGATTAATCCTAACCAAAATCCATTGGAAATCATTTTAAAAACATGTTTTAATGCAAACAAAGTGGTTGGCTCAAGATTGGCCTCATGGATGGTTAATCTGGCCTAACCATCACTTAGAGCAAAAATGCTCCAAAATCATTAAGTTCATAACACACTTTTTCAAAGAGAACACTACAAGAGAAAAGGGAATTAGTGACAGAACTATTACCGATGGATATATTCTGTCGAGAATAGTCCACATTACCGATGGAATCTAGAAAATTACTGACGGAATTTCGTCGATAATGTTTATACGTATTATCGACGGAATTGTGAGCCATTACCGATAGAATTTTTGTATTACCGATAAAATATTTTTGACTGAAATATTTTGTCGGTAATTTTCGTCGATAATAATTTGGCGGGAATCAAATTGGTTCCCGCCAAATAATTACCGATAGAATATGGTTTTTTACCTACCAAAATTTTCGTCGGTAAAAAAAATAAATATTAAAAAAGAAAATTAAAAAAAAAAGATAAAGTAAAAAATTATTACTGATGGAATATCCATCGGTAATAATTTTATTCTGTCAGAAATATTTTTTCGATGAAATTTCCTTCGAAAATATTTTTCCAACAGAATTCCCATATTACCGATGGATTTACTTTGAAAAAGGGCAAAATTTTTACCGACAAAATTTTCGTCGATAATGACAGAAATTCCATCGGTAAAAGTCTCGGGCATAATTAAATGCTCGAGACTTTTTATTTCTTTCCTTTTTCTCTCTTTCCTCTCCTCCCTCATCCTCGTGTCTCCCGAGACCCAACCATCTCCGCCCCAGCCATCTGCCGTCCGTGTGCACTAGCCTCTGTCGTCCATGCGCGCCAGCCTCCATCACCTTCCGACCGTTGCGCCGCCGGTATGTCTCTCTTCTTTACAAATTTATCTTTTTAATTCATTTTTTCTTGAAATAAATTTAACAATTTCATTTTGTTTGTGCAGATAATTAGTGGAATCACCATCTTCATCAAATTCTTGGTGTAAGTTATTTTTTTTTTCATTTTACTTATTTTTAAATATTAAAAATTTAAATATGTTTAAAAAAAATATTTGTTTGTGTATGCGTATAATGTTATTGTGTTTTGTCGAAAATTATTTGTAAACATTATGTTTAGATTTATTTATTATTTTTGGTAAAATATTAATCTAATTTATAAAAAAATTATTTATAAATTAATATGTATTTTACTTTTTATTCTGTTTGTTATAAATTTATTATCTAATTTATAAAAAAATAATTAATTTATAAACAAAATTTACTTGTGTAATTGTTAATTATTTATTAGTTTATTTATCAAATTGTATAATATGTGTTATTGTGAAATTGTATAATATGTTTATTATGGTATTGTAGAATATTTGTTGTTGTGTTTATTGTGTTATTCTATTTATTTTGTCATTGTGTTTATTGTGTTATTGTATTGTTGTATTGTTGATAGCTTACTTAGGCTTAGATAATGGAGCACAATAAATCTTAGATGTATAAGAGGTTGGACAAAGATGAATATATTAGTAATGAGTATTTGAATGGAGTTGAAGAATTCTTAGCTTTTGCATATGCTCACAGCGAGTACGTAAAGGACAATAGAATTAGATGCCCTTGTGTGAAGTGTCAGAATAATTGGTTTGCAGAAATTGATGTAGTGCGTAAGCACTTGTATTATAGAGGGTTTAAGGAGAATTACTTGATTTGGGATGCACATGGTGAAAGTCATCAAGGTCGGTCATCAAGGATGCATAATGATGAAGTTGAGACGAGAAGTGAGGTTGAAAGAGATAATCCTTATGATAGAATGGTTATGGATGCTCTAAACCTGAATCTCAATTTAGGTGGTAATTACAAAGTTGATGAGACAATGGTTCAAAGATGATCAACCGAATTTAAGTTTAAGAAACTTTTATTCCTTGTTGAACGAAGTAGATGAACCATTGTGGTCAGGATGTACAAAACTAGGGCTGTAAATGAACCGAGCTTGAACGAACAAGCTTTTGTTCGTGTTCGTTTATTTATTTTTGAGTTTGTTCGTGTTCGGTTCGTGTTCGTTAAGGATTTTCAAATTGTGTTCAAGCTCTGTTCGTTTAAAATTGAGTGTGTTCGTGTTCGTTCATTTAATGTTCACGAACAAGTTCATGAACATATAATTGAACATGTTCGCGAACAATAAAAAAAATATTCATGAACAATAAATAAACAAATATAAAACAAGTCAATTTTATATTATTATTAAATATAAAATAATAAAATACAAACATAATTAAATTAAATTTATTACTAAATTATTAAATTTAAGTTATTAAATAATATTAATTATATTATAAATAAAATACAAATAATAATAATAATATTAATTATATTATAAACGAACAATAAACGAACATAAACGAGCTTTAAACAAACTAATAAACGAGCTTGAAACGAACCATAAACGAGCTTGTTCGTGAACATAAACGAACCGAACACACATTTGTTCGAACTCGGTTCGTTTAATAAACGAACATTAAAATTGTGTTCATAATCGTTTATTTAGCTTAATAAACGAACATAAACGAACAGAAATCGAACGGTTCACGAACGGTTCGTCGAACGCTCTGTTCGTTTACAGCCCTATACAAAACAAACAACTTTATCTGCTGTGTCACAACTGTTAAATGTGAAGTCCGAATTTAACATTAGGGAATCGTGTTTCAATCGTTTGATGATTATGATAAAAGGATGTTGCCGAAAAATGATAATTTACCAGATAAGTTTTACCAAATGAAGAAAAAAATGGCCAAATATGAACTTCACTATTTGAAGATACATGCATGCAACGACAATTGCATGTTGTTTTATAATGACTCAGTCCACTTAGAATTTTGTTCCGTATGCGGCCATCCTCGATATAAACCAAGCAAATCAAGTGTTAGAAAGTCAAAGAAAATTCCTTATAAGATTCTCCGTTATTTGCTAGTGATTTCGAGACTTCAAGGATTATATATGTCACCAGTAACAGCTGAGAATATGACATGGCACGCATAACCGAAGGGATGATGGAGTGTTGATTCACCCTACTGATGGTGAAGCTTGGCAATACTTCAATTGTACGCATTCGTCTTTTGTATTGGAATCTCGAAATGTTTGATTGGGTTTGTGTGTAGATGGGTTTTGTCCGTTTACTCATGACGCGAAGCGTACTCTTGTTGGTCGGTAATGCTTTGTGTATATAATTTACCACCGTGAATGTGTTTGAAACAACCATATTTGCTTCTTAATATGGTAATTCCGGGTCCGAATATTCCATGACAGAAGATTAATGTTTTCCTCAGACAATTGATAAATGAGTTGAAATTATTGTGGAATCATGGTGTTCCGACTTATGATGGGTATAGGAAAGAAAATTTTGTATTAAAAGCTGCATTATTATGGACGATTAATTACTTCTCTGCTTACGACATGTTATCAAGATAGAGCACACATGGACGATTAGCTTGTCCTTATTGTATGGAAGAAGTTAAGTCTTTCAGATTGTATTATGGCAAGAAACCATTTTTTTATTGTCATCGACAGTTCTTACCTTTAAATCATCCTTTTAGAAGACAAAGAGATAAATTTTGTCGAAGAGTTGAGCATAACTCTCCAATTGAGCAATTATCCAGTGAGGCAATTATGGAAAGGATAGATTACATTCCGAATATCACATTTGAGAGTAAATTATGTGAACAAAAGTTGATTGGATTCAGGGAATGTCAAAATTGGACGAAAAATAGTATTTTTTTAGAGTTACCTTATTGGCATACCAATCTCATTCGACATTATTTGGATGTGATGCATATTGAGAAAAATGTGTTTGATAACGTGTTCAACACAATGATGGATGTCAAGGGCAAAACAAAAGACAATATAAAGGCTAGAATGGATTTACCATTGCTTTGCAGATGGTCGGAATTAGAATTTGTGGAAAGCAATGGAAAAACCTACAAGCCTAAAGCCAACTACACATTAAACAGGGAAGAAAAAAAAAGAGTTTGTGCAAGGGTAAAAGAATTACGACTTCCCGATGGATTTGTCTCGAATATTGGGCGTTGTGCAAATGTGGTTGATGAGAGGTTTTATGGCATGAAAAGTCATGATTGTCATATTTTTATGTAGCGATTGCTTCCAATTGCTTTTCGAGATTCGGTACCTAACACAATTTGGTATGCAATTACGGAGTTATCTTAATTTTCAGAGACTTATGCTCAACAAAAATTCATGTCGACCAGATGGATTTGTTGGAAACCAATATTGTTGAAACCATTTGAAAGTTGGAAAATATATTTCCTTTCACATTTTTTTATTCAATGAAACATTTGCCTATTCACCTACCTTATGAGGCAAAAGTTGGTGGACCGATTCATCATCGATGGATGTATCCATTCGAAAGGTACGAAATGATGTACATAATTTATTGATTATTTACTTTATTGAATTGAACATTTGCTAATTTATTATTCGTTTATGATTCTTAGATTTTTACATCATCTAAAGAGAAAAGTGAAAACTCTCGTATATGTTGAAGGGTCAATAGTTGAGGCGTATATAATAGAAGAAATTTTATCGTTCCGCGCCTTATATTTTTACGATTTCATGAAGCTAAGAATCATATCCTTAGTAAATCACATGGCCATCCACTATCTTTTCTTTTCATAAAATTTCTTTCTCACACAACCCTAGAATAGTTTCATATTTATTGAAAACCAATAAAGAATTCTAGATATCCCTTTTAGCATGAAAACCAAATCATGAATACTAGATATCTTTTTGGCATGAAAACCAAATCATGAATTCTTTATTTTTTGATCACATGGCCAACCATCTTAGGGGGCTAGAGATAAGAGTTTTAATTTTATTTTTAAACTCCTAATATTAAGAGAACTCTTCTCTTTCAATGTGACCTAGTTCTACCCAAATTCTTATCACATAAGCTTGGATGAACCTAGACACTTTGAAGTACCCATTCGTCTACCTTGGATAGATAAGGGATATGAGTTTAAATTAAATACAATGACCTAGTTGAGGTGAAACTCTTTCAACCTCAAGCATCCCAGTTCAACCAAAACTCTAACTTTTAAAGCCGAGGTTGGACCTATCCCAGATTATGTCTATGTTAATTGCTCGGCTTCACAAGGATAAGAGTTTGATTCTCAATCAAACTCTTAGAGTCCTAATTGAACTCAACCAGCTCGGATTAGCAGAGTTTTATTCATAATCAGACTCCTTGTTCAAGTGAAACTCTTTCACCTAACAAGTCTTAGAGTCCTAATCAAACACTAACTCTTAGTGCCAGACTCAAATTTAGACATAAACGAAGCAATGTTTAGTTTATTAAATTATGAGAAGATAGAATTTGATTCATAATCAAATTCCTAAAAAACGAGAAACTTTTTCTCATTTCGAACGACTTCATTTTCGGCGAGGATAACTTATCTTAAGACATGTCTACGTTTAGATATTGTCTTTTTAAGACATGCTTATCCACATTGTCTTGTTAAGACATCTTTATTTGGATTTCCCAAATCCAAATTATGTCTTAACCTACCTAAATTGAATCTCATTCAATTAGGTCCTCCAAATTAACCTTTTATTCAATTAAGTCCTTACTTAATCAAATCCCAAGTTTAAGCCAACAATTTCGTCCTATTGTGTGTGACCCATTAGGTTCCGAACAGTTGGCAATGCAAATAAATTAATCTTGTTAACCCATCATGACCACCCAAATGTTGAGAAGTCAAAGTGACCTCTTTGAAACCTTTCAGCAACCAGTCTATCAGTGTAATACAATCATTTCACCAAACATCCCGGAAAGCCCATGAGTATAGTGCAGTGTCTACTCATGTTAAATCCACATTAGTTCTTGCAGCTTATGGTTAACCTTATAAATTTAGAGAAACGATTTCTCGTAAATCCATCATGCTCTGGCCAGAGACTTCATCAAGTTAACTGAAGTCAAGAACATATGAGATATGTCTCCGATGTTACTTGGAGTGGTGAATCCTCTCTAGATCACTCATCCATCTTCACATGGTTCATGTCATACCCAAAACCACCCTACCATAAGCATCCCTTCTTCGGGCCTGTTCGTGATGGAATCAAAGTATGACAGTCCCCATACAAGATGACCTGGTATCTCAAGTTCGAGGACTAATTTACACGACTGGCATGTGAGAACATTTCCATAGACACTAAAGTGACTATACCAAATTGGAGTTCTCATAGCGGGCTACGTTCAGTGAACTTGTTCAACAGACAAGCACCTACATGTTATACCAAGTATCCCTCAAACTTCAACCCATGAGATCGGATCCTTACTTCATAAGTAAGAAGGCTTAACATGTACTAGTCTTTGAGCATTGTCAATGCCCCATCTTGGCAATATGATGACTAAAAATAGTTTGAGGAACATGGCTTTGATGCATAAGGATCTCATAATTATAACTATTTATGATTCCTTTGCAAGGCCCTTATGTTCCATGGGCTTCATCCAATTAGTACTTAATAACTCTTTATCATCGTACTAACATGAAGGAAAACCTTATATCACTAAAGTCTAGTGATGGGTTTGTTTTATTAACTCTATATCCCATGTCCAATCTGATTGGGTCTAGGGCATATACTAATACAATAGACCACAATACACCAAATATCAAGATAAGATAAACAAAAAAAACATAAAAAAAAACCAAGGCTTGCGCCACTTTAAAAGGAAAAGAAAATATTTTGCAAACTTTTTTTTTTGGAAAGGAGAAGAGAAACTTTTTGAAAAACCTTTTGAAAACCTTAAAGGTTTAAGAAAAAATGCAAAGAACATGAAGGAGAAGAAGAAAAGAAAAGAGAAACCATGGAGAATAAGAAGTAGAAACTACCTTAGTCTAGCTTTCCTAGCAAAAATCCTCACTTTTTCCCCTTTTTTTTCCTGTCTTCCTCTTTCTCTCTTTTTTTCTCTTCTTCGTTGTTGTTTTTTCAAAATGGTCGAATGTATCAAATGAGGGGCTACGTATCTTGTTTTGTTCCTTGGCCGAATGGCCCTCCTCCAAGCTTCTTGCTTCTTCCTTTTCTTTAGCCAAATGACAAGCTCTTATTCACCCACTAATAAGCTTTCTCCTTTCCTCATTAAGGTGACCACCCATTGGCTAGCCAATGAGCTTCCAACTTGGTCCCTAAGAATGGCTCTCATTGGCCAAAAATGCCAACTCATGTACCAACATGATAAGTCATGTCCTTACTCTTATGACTCATTAACTTATTTACTATCTTGCCATTTAGCCTTCCAAGAGCATCCTCCACTTTTATTTTTTATTACAACTTTACCTTAAACTTATTTGTACAATTTTCCTACAACTTTTATTTTTTTTAATCTCACCATTCTTCCTCCCATCCATTTTCCTACATGGACATTAACTTTGGCTTTCCACCATTTTCTTCTCTTTTTGGACCTTTAAGGTTGAGCCTTCCACCATTTTTCACAAAGTTGGGCTCTCCTCTTCCTACCACTTAGATCCTTTAAAAAATAGGCTTCCATCTTCTACCCAAAAATCCTATTACTTGGATATATAAAATGGGCTTCCAACTTCTACCAAAATTCTTACCATTTGGATTTTTAAGAAATGGGCTTCCATCTTCCACCAAAATTCCAACCACTTGGATAAAAATTAATGGGCTTCAAACTTCCACCAATTTTCCTACTCCTTAGGTAAAAAATGGGCTTCCAACCTTCTCTCGAACTTTCCAACAAGTTTTTTTCCATTTTACTCTCTATTTTATTCCTTTAAAATTCATCATACCATTATTCAAAGTTGACTTTCCAATTATCAAGCTTACCTCTTTAACATCTAAATTTCCCTTTTAATCTTGATTTTCCACAATTGACTTTTCCCTTTTTGACTTTGACTTTTGTCAACTTTGACTTTTCCAATTGATTTTTCCATTTCGACTTCTCCAAATCAAAATATCAAAACTGGCATGCCCACTTTGCCAAACCCAAATGTTAAGCCACTAAACCATGAAAGTGAGGTAAATTTAGAAACTCGAATTTATAGGAAACGTACCTTGTTTAGAGGCCCAAACAAAATTAGGTGTCTACAGCTGCCCCTCTTTTGCTATTGTTGAGAATCAAGAATAAGGAAAAGACAAATAGACAAAGATTTTGTTCGGGTGTGGAGGTTACTCGAAAAAGGGAGAGTTTTTCGTAAACTTAAAGTAAAATAGAAAATTGAAAATTTTGATCTTGAGGAGAAAACACCTTGATTGCAATACCAAGGCTTGACTCACGAATTCGACTTTTTAAGAGAAAAGAAAATACCTTGATGGCAATCTCGGGGCTCGACATTGAAAAACAACTTCGATTTAAAAGGAAAAGAAATATCTCGGCGGTAATCCTGAGGCTTGACTCATTTGAAAAACAAGTTCAGTTTAAAACAAAAGAAATACCTTTGCGGCAATCTCAGGGCTTGACCCATTTGGAATAAAAACGAGTTTGACTTAAAACAAAAAAATACCTTGACGACAATCCGAAGGCTCGAACCATTTGGAAAAATGAGTTTGACTTCAAACAAAAGAAATACCTCGGTGGCAATCTCGGGGCCCGACCCATTTGGAAAAAATGAGTTCGGTTTAAAACTAAAAAAATACCTTGACGGCAATCTCGAAGCTCGACCTATTTGGAAAAAATGAGTTCGACTTAGAACAAAAGAAATACCTCAACGACAATCTCGGGGCTCGACCCATTTAAAAAAATGAGTTCGATTTAAAACTAAAGAAATACATAGACGACAATCCTGGGACTCGACCCATTTGAAAAAACCGAGTTCAATTTAAAACTAAAGAAATCCCTCGACGGCAATAACGGGGCTCGACCAATTTGAAAAAAAAACAAGTTCGACTTAAAACAAAAGAAATACCTTGACGATAATCCTAGGGCTTGACTCATTTGAAAAATAAGTTCGATTTAAAACGAAAAGAATTACCTCAGCGGTAATCCCGGGGTTTGACTCATTTGAAAAACAAATTCGAATTTAAAAGAAAAGAAATACCTCGGTGGTAATCCCGGGGCTCGACCCATTTGGAAAAAAATGAGTTCGGCTTAAAACAAAAGAAATATTCCACGATTCTTGTAATGTTAGTCAAATACAACGATATTGATGACATGTTTTGCAAATGCTTTGTAAAATGCATGTTCCCTAGAGGTAAATGTTGTTATATGATTATGTCATGAGTTCTCCACGACGATATCTTTGATCTTTCCATTGTTTGCCCTACTTGATGAGCTTCCTAGTATTATGGATTTGTGTTTTTTTTTTCAAATTTTAGTTGTTTTCGAACCTATTCTAAAATCTAACTCTGCTCTATAGTAATACAAAGAAATTTTTTCATTTAAAGATTTTTATGTTTACTAATCATCATTCAATTCAATAACATTCATAATGCATCACAAAATATAAGGAAAAAGAGTAATAGAATAGCCAAATGTAATAAGAAAAAATGGTAATAACAGGGTTCTTTGCAATGATATTTCAAACAACAAAGAGTGTGTATCAAGAGTTCAATAAAAAACGTAATGTTGCAAGTCAAAGATGCCCCAAACGCGGAATATTTTGGACCTTCATGCTTCAATTCATCTGAAATTTCCTTTGATCGAGCCATTACTTGAATGACTTTTTGTCTTTTGCAAATGCGTCCGATCGAGCTTTGCCCCATTTTATGAACCTCTGAAGCCTCATTCCCCATTTCACGGAGCATTGATCTACATCATCCAACTTGGCAAGTACTTGGGCCACTCTTTTCGGTTTTTCAACCCAAGTGTCCTCTTTTTGGTTTTAAGTCGCCTTTTTTTTGGGTTTTTGACTTAAACCTCTCATTTTTTTCCTTTTTTTTTATCAAATTTTATTTTTAATCCATATTTTTTTTGGGCATACTACTTCTTCAACTCGTCAGCATTCACGAGATTTCTCAAATCATCCCCGTCCATCCTGGTCATGATCAATGCCCCACTAGAAAAAGCTTTCTTCACCACGTAAGGACCTTCCCATTTCGGAGTCTACTTTTCGCGAGGATCCTTTACAATAGGGAGAGTCTTCCTCAATACCAACTCCCCCTCACGGAACTGCCTGGGATGAACCTTTTTATTATGAGTTCATGTCATCCTTTTCTGGCATATTTTCCCATGACAAATTGCCTTTAGCCTTTTTCCTCGATAAGGTTCAACTGTTTATAAATGGGCTCTGACCCATTCTGCTTCTTCTAGTCCAACCTCCATCAAAACACGAAGGGAAGGGATTTCAACCTTAATTGCCAGCACCTTCTCCATCTTGTATACCAAAGAAAATGGTACGGTGCTAGTAGATGTGCGGGCCGAAGTGCGATATGCATGAAAAGCAAAAGGCAACTTCTCGTGCCAATCTTTGTACAGTCAGTCAACTTTTCAACAATATTCTTTATGTTCTGATTAGCTACTTCAACTGCCCTATTCATTTTTGTGCGATAAGGAGCTGAATTGTGATGCTTGATTTTGAACTGAGTGCACACTTCTTTCATCATCTTATTGTTCAAATTGAGAGCATTGTCTGATAATTCTTTTCGAAACCTCGTATCGACATACAATCTCCTTCTTAATGAACTTGCATACCATTGACCTCGTCATATTGACATATGAAGTAGCTTCTGCCCATTTTATGAAGTAGTCAATAACTACCAGGATGAAACATATGTCCATTTGAAACTTTCGAGGTAATGGGCCCGATCACATCCATTTCCTACATCGATAATGGCCATGGAGCCGTCATGACATGTAATGGTGATGATGGAACATGAATCTTATTTGCATAGATTTTGCATTTATGATACTTCGAGCATGATTAATACAATCGCCTTCCATAGTCAACCAATAATACCCCGTCCTCATAATCTATTTGGCCATCATGTAGCCGTTGCCATGAGTGCCACATATCCCTTCATGGATTTCCTCGAGGATTCTTCGAGCCTCCACCGAATCGACACACCTTAATAGCACCTGGTTTTTCCCTTTCTTTTAGAGAATTTCCCCATCTAAGATAAAGCCCATTGCTATTCTCTGTAGGGTTCTTTTGTCATTTTTCGTTGCTTGTTCAGGGTATTGTTGACTCTTAATGTATTGCAAGATGTCATAATACCAAGGGCGACCATCCGCTTCCTCCTCGATGCTTAAGTAATGGGCATGAGACTCATATATGCTTATTTTGATAGCACGACCTCGGCCCCTTCATTCACTTTAGACATTGCCACCAAAGTGGCTAAAGCATAAGCCATTCAATTTTCTTCTCGGGGCAAGTAATTGAAATTTATCACTTCGAACTCTCGATCAGGCCTAGTATGAGTTCCTGATATCGGGTCAACTTTGCATCTCTAGTTTTCCATTCCCCACGTAGTTGGTATATCACTAAGGCTGAATCTCTAAAGACCTCTAATATCTTAATCTTTCTTTTAATAGCAGCATGAAGGCCTATAGTGCACGCCTCGTATTCTGCAGTATTATTTGTGCAGTCGAATCCAACCTGTCATTGAAAGAGTGGTAATCTTCATCCGGGGATATAAGCACTGCACCAATCTAATGCCCCATGGCATTCAACGCACCATCAAAATACATTTTCCATATTTTTTTTCCTTTGGGAGAGTTTCATCTTCTTGCGAGACGTACATCAAGTCTTCGTCCGAGAAGTCAAAATTCAAAGGCTAATAATCCTCCACCGCCTGACTTGCTTGGAATTCGGCTATCGCACTACCTTTTATAGCCTTCTGGCTCACATATACAATTTCATATTCGAAAAGCACTACTTGCCATCTCGCCGTTCTCCATAACAGTGAAGGCGCTTCGAATATGTATTGTAGACATTTAATTTTGTTCAGGCCCCCCAAACAAGGATAGAAAAAGATGTGGAGCCAAAAAGATAGAACTCTTTGTGCCAAACAAGAAGGAAAATTTGACCTCTGAAGCTTGTTGCTAAGAAAACATGATTTTTTGTCTTCATTTAAAGAAACTTCCTTCTAGACTATTGAAGCTGATTTGAAGAGCTTTCCAACGGTATATTAGTCGCCCAAAACGGACAAGATTTGGTCATCCAAATGGGTTGAGGAAGTCTGAGAAGTTGCAGCAACAAAATGGGGAGGGCCGAGAGCTCGGCGTAGCGGCGCCCTCCATGTCGAGGCCCAGCACCGTGGCGCTGGCAAATTTTCCCTAATGAATTTTTGTTGCCTCTTTTCCACTTATGCGAGATGAAACGTTTCTTGGGGTCTTAAAGCTTTGTAAATATGATCTTTTAAGGCACGAATTAGGCATCTTATGAAGAGTCTTGGATGACAAAATAAAGAGAATAAAAAGAGGAGATCAAGGGAAGTTGAAGTGAGGAAAAATGATGGAAAATGGTTGTTTTTGGCCAAGGCATGAAGAAGCAAGGGAGAGTCCCATTTTTCATCAAAGGGAATGACAATTCTTGGTGAAAATATGGAGGTTCATTTTTCTAAATGAATGACATTTTGGTGGAAACATGAGAGCCCATCTCCAATGGCCAAATGGTAGGTTTTTGGTGGCCCATCTTCTCATGATCAAGAAGAAGAAAGATGGATAAGTTCAAGAGCCCAACCTTAGAAGTCCATTTAGATTTTTTGTTATAGAGAGGCCCAACTTTAGGATCCATGTAGGAAAATGAGGGTAATTTTAGAATTAAAAAAAGATTGAAAGGACCATTTGACAAATAAGAAGGCATTTTGGTAATTAAAAAGGATGAGCAAAAAGTGTCCTTAGAAGCGCTAAATGGCATAGTGGTAAATAAATGGATAGCAAAAAAAAGACATGAGTCACCTTGCCTAGACATGAGTTGGCATTTTTGGCCAATAGCGAGTGTCGCAACCATTTTAAAAAAAAAAGGCGCTGAAAAAACTGCCTCATCGTAGGGACAATCATTTATTCGTAAAAGAGGTGTGACCTTGGATGAAAAATAGAGAAAAAGAAGACTTAATTCCTCTAAATTAAAGGTTGAGGGTATGAAAATGACCTCGAAAAAGAAATGGAGTCGCCACCAATCTTTTTTTGGCTAGGTGTGATCGGCCACCTATTGAAACCGGTTTTTGAAAAATATTTTAAAATTAATTAAAACATTTTAAAACCAATTTCGAAGTCTGCGCTTTGAACTAGAGAAAATAAGTGCGGGTTCGGGAGTCGGTTATGTGCAAGGAAGGATTAGCACCCCCACAACGCCCGTATAAAACGGTACCTTATTAGTCGTGTGTTATCTCTAGTCTCGGTAAAAAGTCGGTTTTAAATTTGGTGTTTAAAAATAATTTCCTAAAAAAACTTATTTTTTATTTGAAAATGATCCGAAATTTATTAACATAAAATTTCCCATATTTTTCGACAAACTCGGCAAAACATAGAATTTTTCCTTGATTTTGAAATTCTCCGAATCACCCTTATTTTTTGGAAAAAGATATTCCGTTGTTAATGGTAATCGATGATATTCTCTCCGGCAGACCTAGCAAAGAACTCATGAATTATTTTAACTCGGGAAAAATCTTTAATAATATTTCATGAGTTTTAAAATCACAAATGAATGATCATGAATATGCAAGAATATTACTAAGATAAAAATTAAACAACATGCATATTTAAAATGGCATGGCAAAAGAAATAATGACATGGCATGCTTGACATGGCATAAAGATAGAATGACATGGCATATGAGTTAATGACATGGCACATGATTAAATGTCATGGCATATGAATGGATGATATGACATGCTTGACATGGCAAAATCCTAATGGCTAAAAGAATGAATGACATGGCCTACGAATGAATGACATGACATAATCTAAATGGTATGGCACATGAATGAATGACATGGCATAATTTAGATGATATGGCACATGAATGAATGACATGGCATATAAATGAATGACATGGCATAATTTAAATGATATGGCACATGAATGGATGACATGGCATATGGATGAATGACATGACATAATTTAAATGATATGGCATATGAATGAATGACATGGCACATTTTAAATGATATGGCACATGAAATGAAAGACATAGCACATGAAATGGCATAGCATGTCATTTAAATAATCATAGAAATGACATCACCATAGAATATTCACAATCACATCATAATCACATGCACAAATCATTATTTTGAAATGGATTATTCATGTGAGGAATCATATAAATGACATATGTCAGAAAATATTACTGTGCTTCCCGGCAAACCTGGCAAAGATTGGAAAATAATTCTTTCATATGATATTTATATGATTCTGAATAAAACAAGATTCTTGCCTTGCGATTTCATAACCACGTGTGTTGAATAATTTCCTAACCTCTTCGGTAAACCCGGCAAAGATTAAGATCTAATTCTCGCCAAATGTTTAAGAAACCGAAAAGCATATTTGTATGCCAAATTAAGTAAAAAACAAACATGCAATGCATGAAGGCGTATTTCTCTCTTGAAGTAAGGACATCCGTATACCTAAAAAGGTACCCAACTACCTTTGAAAGAAACTTAAGTTGGATTTTCAAAACCAAAATAGTTTGGGCTCGGATTTAAAAAAAATCAGAATTTTTGGAGCAAAAGAAGGCCTTGGCCTAACCCCCTTCTAAAAGGTCTAGTTTCTCCTATTTTTGAAACCCGGGTTGACCACCCTTGATCTGATTTTTGTAAAATTGATTTTGATCATTGAAATGACATGGAAATAAACCTAAGACAATAGCTAATAACCCAAATCAGCCCCCTCTTTGTATACAAATAAAAACATTTTAAAAAACAATTCTAACTCCCAAAACCAGTTTTGAAAAACTATTTTTTTACCCTTCATAAAAAATCAAACAATTCTAGAAAAGTTAGTGTAGACTTAAGAAATAAAGGTCTCCATGGGAAAAAATCAGCTGAATTTTTGGACCAAGGATACCTTGACCGAATTTTCACCAAAGTCAGAACAGTGAGCTAAAAATTGTTTTAACGAAAATCAATTTTCCAACCTTGATAAAAAAATCTAAAACTATTGGAGAAAATGCCAGGGAATCCTCCAAAGGTCTACTACATGTGGTAAAAAAATCATTTTATTTTGACAAGAAATGAGCAGTGAAAAAAATATCAAAGTCAGAATATCCAACTTAAACTATCACTCTTTCAACTAGTATAGACAAGGGATTTTTTGGCCAGAGATCATTGGTTGATCTTTGCCAAAAATCTAGTTGAAGATGGCATGAAATGCATGATTTTACAGACAACAAACATATGACAATGAATGAATCTTGAGCTAAAAATATGAACAAACAAACAAGCAAGAATAATCAAGCAAGAACAAGCACAAAAACTCCCCTAGGTCTCGGCTAAAGCAAGGAGTATGTAAAAAAATTTGTCGACTTGGTTATTTTGTAAAGAATAAAGAATATAGAAGAGAAAACCTTTAAAATTTATTTTTTGAAAACCTTTTATTCAACAAAAAGATTAACAAATCACATGGAAAAAGAGAAGAAAAAGAATATGATATCAAAGAAAATAATTGAAGAAGAAGAGAGGGAATAGCTACCTAGCAATTGCTTTCCAAATCAAGCTCTCTAAATTTTCCTTCCTTATCCTTATCCTTATCCTTCTCCCTCTTTCTCTTTTTTTTCTTTTTCTCCTTTTCTCCTCCAAGAGTGTAGTGAAAATTCCTTGAAGAAAAAATAAATCCCCCTTCCCCTTGGTGTGGTCGGCCCCTTCATATTCCTATAAGAGTGTGTTTTTATTTTTTTAGCCTTTGTCATGCTTTTCATGCTCTCCCAACATCCTTTGCCACTTGGCTAAAAAATCTTCTTGCATGATGCTTTCCTTAAATTAAGGGTTCTTGTCCCCTATTTGCATGATGCTTCCCTTAAATTAAGGGTTTCCTAGCCTCTCATTGGCCAACAATGCCACATAGATTATTCTTCTCCTATCTCTAAAAAATATCTAAACCACTTGTCATGATCATATGGCTTACTATTAAAATATCTTCCTAGGTGGAATTTTTAATCCTACTTGGCATCATTTCATAGCCTTCCCATGGCTTTGCAATTTGGAGACCTCCCATTGGCCTAAAATACCGTGTAGGCAAAGTGGTGGAGAATCTTGTCCTTTTAAAAATGTCATCTTACTATTCAACTTTGGCCATTTGATTCAAGATGATCACACCCCCTCCTCTAATTAGCAGGCTGGCAAAAAATGGCTTGGAAATTTCCAAGCCATTCATCTTTTTTTATTTGCAAAAATGCCCTTTTCGATTTTTTCGATAAAATTATATTTTGGCCCCCAAATTTAATTTAATTGCAAATAGACCCCAATTTTGGATTTTTCTTTTCCAATTTATCCCATCCAATATAAAACTCAGTTATGGAAGTTTTCATATTTTTTCGAGCTCGGATTCTATTTTTCCCAAATTTTTCTCTAAAGTTTCAGTTTAGTGGCTCCCAAACTTTATCTTTTTCCATTTGAACTCTGATTTTGGATTTTTCCTCTCCAATCCCTTCCATAAAATATAAAACTCAGATCTGAAAATTTTCATAATTTTTCGAGCTCATTTTCTATTTTTCCCGAAATTTTCTCTTACAATTTCGGATTAGTGCACCTGAACTTTGTCTTTTTTCATTTGAGCCAATTCTGGATTTTTCTTCTCTAATCACTTCCATAAAATATAAAACTCAGATCTGAAAGTTTTCATAATTTTCCGAGCTCGTTTTCTATTTTCCCAAAATTTTCTCTTGAAATTTCAGATTAGTGGACCCGAACTTTGTCTTTTTTCATTTGAGCTCTGATTCTGGAATTTTCTTCTCTAATCCCTTCCATAAAATATAAAACTCAAATTTGGAAGTTTTCATAATTTTCTGAGCTCGTTTTCTATTTTTCCCAAAATTTTCTCTTGGAATTTTAGATTAGTGGACCCTAACTTTGTCTTTTTTCATTTGAGCTGGTTATACCGCCTTGCATCTTATTCTTATTATTTACTTTAGTTTAAATCTGGCTTCAAAAACCCCTTTTCTTTTATTGTTTTCTTTGAACGTAAGTTATAAACTAATAACTCATAGATTAAAACCCAATCCCTGAGGACTCGACCCTTGCTAATCATTATACTTACAATTGATCTTTTTAGTGCAAGGTTAAATAAGATACACTCTTTTGGGTGCATCAAATTTTTGGCGCCGTTGCCGGGGATTGTTTTCTTTAGTTTATTTGTTACTTGGTTTATTCTTATTTTCAGTTCTAATTAGTTTTATTTTCTTGTACATACAGGTTTTTCTTTTCAAATTTAAAAGAAAAAAAAAACGATGGAATTGAGCAATCTAACACTTGAAGAGTTGGTGGCATACATGAACATGGAGAATCAACAAGCCAATCTCACCTCCCCAGTTCAACAATTGGCCATGGGAGGATGTCAAGGCCATCAAGGGTTCCAAGACCAACAGTATGATCATTACTCAAACACTTACCATGAGGGATGGTGGGATCATACTAATTATGGCTACTCGAAAAATTACCAAGAAGTAGATCCTTATGCCAATTACACTCATCCATCTAGCTTCAATCAATCATGGTCTCAAGAACCAGATCTTTTCAACCACCACATATGACTCAAAACTCAGGTACTTCTTTAGAAGATCTTGTCTATTCTCTTGTTACTGATTCTTTGCAATTTCAACAGGAAACAAGGGCAAGCATCCAGAGTTTGGAAAAGCAAATGAGCCAATTGGCTAGTAGTATGGTGGGATGGGTAGCACAAAGATCTGAAGAACTCCCAGCCCAAACGATGGTTAACCCAAAGGAGAATGCTACTATTGTGACCTTGAAGAATGAGGAACAAGATGAGGATGAAACAAAATTAGAGATGGATTCTATTCTTGAGGATAATGAAGCCAAAGATCCAAATAAGAGTATTTCGGCACCTAAGGTAACGTTTAAGGTTTCACTTTTTACTAATGTTTCTTCTCCACCTTTTCCTAGTAGATTTGCAAAGTTCAAGGAGGAAGAACATGAACAACACATGCCGGAAACCTTAAACAACTTGTTTGTGGAGGTCATTCAACAAGTATCAAAATATGCTCCATTCCTCGATGACATATGCACCACAAAGGATGATGGAATAATACTTGTAATGGAGAATGCATCCACTGTTGTGCAAAGAAAGCTTCCTCTCAAACGCATAAATTTGGGAAATTTCATGTATGAGCCTGACAAGCCTAAAATGCCAAGAAGGGGTGTTGGTTAGGTTCAAAACACTAAATGAAGTGCTAATTGGGGGAGGCAGCCTAATTAGTGAAAGCATTGCCAAACTGCCATCCTCAGATTTGCTCTCTTTTTCTTTATCTTTTTCTTATGTTTCTTTGCTAATTGTGTTTAGTGTTTCTAAGTTCATTTAGGCTGCATAAGTTTATTTTGTTTATTAGTTCTTTTCACTTACACATGATTCTTTCATTTGGGATTAATAGCATTACATTAATGACAATGTAAGAATTATGTGTGGGGGGAAGAATTTAGGATTTTATTTAGAGTGTTTTGTTTTTGTGTCTTTTTATGTTGTTTTTCTTTCTGATCCTTGTTTTGAAAATAACTAGATGTAAATATAATTTTTATTTATTTATTTTTTTAACCCCGGTTAAATGGCGGATAACGGTACTCCGTGATTATTTAAGTCGGTTCCATCAGCTACCCACAAAACTGATATTGTAAATAAATTTCTCTTCCAATTTCTCTTTCAATTTTTTTCATTTTTTTTTCAGGATGGATGATATTCTCACAAGATTGCAGAAACGATTTCCTCCTTTTCCTCGAAATATTTTACTGAAGCTTTACCAAGTTCGATTTGAAAGATTAAGAATGCTTATGCACAAAGGGATTCCTGAAGACATACGTTGGATAATTGAAGCCAAGGTACGTGAAGATGAATATCTTCCTGTTTTGCATTTACCAGGTACAGGTAGAAGCACTTTTGCAAAGAAGCGACGAGCAAAGCGCATGAGTTCAAACTGCCACAAATGTGCACGATGGACGTGTAACGGTAAATGTCGTTCTATTGGGATTCCGTCCTCTAATCGAGATGATAAAATTGAATTCATTAAGGATGGACTGAGTAAGGAGAATTTGGGTAATATCCAACTTTCTCTTGAGACGCATCCTAGTGGAGACGTACAAAGAGAAATTCTCGATTTATGGCCGCAATTCCAAAGGGAATGGCAACATCTTGGGAATCTGATGTTAAAAGACCCTGTTTGCCAGCTTGTAAGAAAACTGGATGGGAAGCATATCCTCGACTCATAGAAGGCGTTTAAGCCGTTTCTGGACGTAAAACCAGAGGAAGATGTGAGCCACAATCACAACTACAATAAATAACTTCTCAGCTTTTGGTTTGATTTGCAATAACTTCATTTCGGTTTAATTTACGTGTTGTTCGATTTGTGTAATTATTCTCGTTTTTTTTTATTGGTCTTTTACGGTTGATTTTTCTTCTCTTTTTGATTTTCTTCCTGAAATCACGCAAAAATCTTTTGTTAGGTAGGTTAACATTTTCTTCTGACAGGTCAAATACACTTTCGGCGACATTATTACTCTTGTCTGATTCACTACTCAGTCCTCTATATATTACACCATCTACTCATTCTCTTTCAGGCACTCGAAAAAAAAAAATGGAAAGTACTTCATCCCAGCGCATTGAAAAAATTTGTGTCTTTGGAGGTGCTTATCCAGGGAAAAATAAAATATTAGCTGATGAAGCCATAAGAGTTGGAGTAATACTTGCCCAACAAAAGATTCAGTTGATTTATGGAGGTGGTAGTACGGGTTTAATCGGAGCAGTCGCTACAGCAGCACACGCCGGAGGAAGTCCAGTTCTAGGAATCGATCCAAAACTATTCACAGGTTTTTGTGGACCTACCGTGGGTAAGGAAATACAAGTCTGGAGTATCCCTGAACGGATGACAATCATGTACCATTGTGCCGATGCATTCATTGCTTTACCAGGAGGTCTGGGTACATTGGAGGAAATAGATTGCGTGGCTTCTTGGTCATCTTTGGTCACAAAAAAGAAACCCATTGGTTTGCTTAATATTAATGGTTATTTTAGTAATTTGCTTTCATATTTAGATAATGCTGTGGAAAATGGATTCATGTTTTCAGAGGCAAGGAGAACCATAATTTCTGCTACAACCATTGAAGATTTACTCAAAAAGCTCCAAGCTTATGAGTATTTATCTGCTACGGTTGTTTCGCAAACGCTCGGAAAAAGAAAAAGAGATATGGACGAGCAAGGAGTGGATTGCACTTTGTCTTTGTGACATTATCTAACATTTTGTTTGTTGTGTCTCAGTTATAATAAGTGGTTAGCAATCTCTGCAGGTAATATCTCCTAAATTCTACCTTTAAAATTTGACATTGGGGACAATGTCATATTTTAGTAGGGGGTAAGGGACATATTTTGCTAATTTAAAATAAAAAAAAAATTTTTGTTGTGTTTTAAGACATTTAGAAGTATTCATTCTGAACAAGGTCTGAGTAAGGGAGACTTGAGACATACCTTGTCAGTTTGATTTAATCTTCTTCAAAAAAAAAAAAGCATGTTTAGACTTAGTGTGTTTTTAGTGTGTTTTAGTTACTTTCAATACTATGATGAGATATGAATTGCATAAGTCTAAAACAGATTTATTAGTGAGAAGATTTTCATGAGAATTGAGCTTGATATCAACCTTTTTATGAGCCAATGTTAATATGATATGTTGATTGAGAAAGAAGCATGTTTAGACTTAATCTGACTTGTATAATCATCCTTGTGAGTTTTTGAGCCTATAATGATTGATGCATTATATAAATCAATCTAATTTCTTTCTTGAGTGCTCTTATGATTACATGATTCTCTAGAACTTGCTTTAGACCTTGTTGAGACTATATTGATGCATGTGACAACATGAATATGATAGAGGCATTAGGATTTTTAGCCAGGGCCAAACAGCCATCCCTTATTGATGTTCCAAGAGAACACACCCTTAGTGAACCAATTTGAGCCTACATTGAATAAGCTATCTCTTTGGTAACCATAACTTGTCCCTAACCTAAATATACTTATATCCTTACCTTTGTTCCAAAGATAAATTAGCATGTTTTGAGACAAGTTGCAAAGACAAGGAAGATCTATTGAAAATTTGGGTTAGAAACAAGAAATAAGTGTGGGGGGGGGGGAAAGAAAAGAAAAGTCAAGAAAAAAAAAATGGAATACTGGCAAAAATTTGATGCACCCAAAAGAGTGTATCTTATTTAACCTTGCACTAAAAAGATAAATTGTAAGTATAGTAGTTAGCAAGGGTCGAGTCCTCATGGATTGGGTTTTAGTTTATAAGTTAATAGTTTAAAACTTAAATTCAAGAACAATAAAAGAAAAGGGGTTTTTGAAGCCAGATTTAAACTAAAGTAAATAATAAGAATAAGATGCAAGGCGGTATAACCAGCCAATAAAAATAAATATACTTTTAAAAATAAGCAAACTAGAAAAGTAAGAAAACAAGTAAGTAAGAAGAATCAAATATGAAAAATATGGTTAAGGTTTCATTCTCCACCACTAGACATCATTAAGAATCAATTTCAGATCTATCAATATCAACCAACTATCAAAGTTAACAACCGTAGATAACAACAAGCTCTGTTATCCCAATCTTTCCTTAGTTTGTCGTTAAATAGAACAAGCTCTCTATTTAATCTCTAACCATTAAACAACCTAGAATAAGCTCTCTAAATTCAATTTAATGGCAGCTTTATGATGAGAAAGATAGGTTGATCTAAGCAACAAACACATAAGCTCGGATTGTTCAACTTAGGTTATGTTCCACTTTGCAATTATTGAAAACTTGACCATAATCATTAATCACAAATTGCCACTTATGAATAGGAAATCAAGACAATTACACGGATCAAGACTCCTAAACTAGAAATAGATAATTATCAAGATCTAACTAGTTGTACACCTAAATAAATCAAGACAACATCATGAACAATTCTTGTAGAAGAACATAAGCAACTTTGATAGAAAATTAATGATAGATAGAATCTAAAAATCAATCACAAAACATGTCTAGGGCTTTGAAATCACCCTTAACCAAATAGAAGTTTAGCCTAGCATAGGCATTGTAAACATAAACATAAAATTAAAGAGAATCTAAGAAGGAAATAAAAGAAAGAAAGAAGAAGAAGAAAATAAAGAAAAAGAAAACTAGAGAAAAGAAAGAAGAAGAAAACTTAGAGAATTTTATTACAATGGCTAATTTCCTACCAATATACCATATGATCCTCTACAATCATCCAAGGCCCTCTATTTATACACATTTTTGAGGGCTAAATGACAAGAGACAAGTTTTACAAATTTCAAAGGTAGGTATAATAGGTGGGTGCATTTTTCTAACAATTTTCGTCATATTGTATGACAATTTTGATCAGCCAACTTGATGGTCGATTTTGTCAATATTGGCGGCCTGATCTGATCACATGGTCTTCTAGAAAAATGTTCCCCTGTCAGTTACTGATCCATAGCCGTTGGAATCAGCTCATTTACTGATGTGGATAAGAAGATATGGGCAAAATACGAAAACAGGTCAGCATAGACGTCATTGCACATCAGCCAACTTGATGGTCGATTTTGCTAGGGAAAACGACTCCGTTTCAAGAAGTGTAAAACATGAAAAAGATAGATATGCCTCTTAGCTTTGCACGGTTAAAATTTCAGCCTTATTGCTTCAGTGAAACTCCAGATATAGCTGATATGGCAAGAGGTGTCGGAACTGGAACTGAACTGGATTTGCCCTTAATTCTAGTAATCTGAAATCACTCAAAGAAACTTGTGAAAAACACCAAATTACATAAAAATATAAAAGATCATAAACACAATTAGACTAAACAATAATAACTCGTATTTGACACAAAACAATAATAAAACATAACTAAAAACTATATAATTATACGAGTTATCACACCCCCACACTTAGATTGTTGCTAGTCCCTAGCAACGACTCAATAAAAATAAAATAAGAAAATCTAATCTAATCCACTTTCGTAGGAAATCACGGTGGCACTTAGCATGTGACACAAGCCTTTAAACCCCTAGGTGTCCCTAGTGGACGAGTTTAGTCTCGTGAGGGTTTACTAGAACGATACCCACAAACATTGAAAAACTAAAATATAAATAAACTACATATACTAAAAATATTTATTCCTAATCCTTTCAATACAAATTAGAGACAATCTTTGAACAAGTCTTATAAACTAATCAATAGCTTAAAGAATTTCACAAAAATTCATGCTTGAATGTAAATTGTTTGAGTTAAGCCAATATTAACATAACATATCTCAATCAAAATAGTGCATGTTCAAATTTAATCTCAACTTCTCACATGATATACCCTCATGATTTTCACTCTTTAAAGTAGTGGTGAAGTGTTTACACTCAATAAATCTCATGAAAACAGTTCTACCATATTCTTGCTTGTCCACCTATTCTCCACTATTTGGATCATACAACTTCATGAATCAAGAGGTCTTTAATCAAGGTTGTAATGGGGCCAAGGGGTTTGTAATGTGGTTGAATAACAAAAGGATAAAGATATCACAAAGGCTCCAAAGAGTTCATAAAGTTTAGAGACATAATAAGATCATACAAAGAAACTTCTCAAAACTCTTTACAAGTACATAGCCACCTAGGCCGGATATTCATGTTGGGCCTTTTCTTCATTCTAAACAACTTTGTAACATCTTTTTCTTTTTCCCCAAATTCAAGAGATGATTCATATTTTTTTTTTACATAGGAATGTATTTGCCAGTATTCCATTTCTTTTTTTTTTCTTGACTTTTCTTTTCTTTCCCCCCCACACTTATTTCTTGTTTCTAACCCAAATTTTCAATAGATCTTCCTTGTCTTTGCAACTTGTCTCAAAACATGCTAATTCATCTTTGGAACAAAGGTAAGGATATAAGTATATTTAGGTTAGGGACAAGTTATGGTTACCAAAGAGATAGCTTATTCAATGTAGGCTCAAATTGGTTCACTAAGGGTGTGTTCTCTTGGAACATCAATAAGGGATGGCTGTTTGGCCCTGGCTAAAAATCCTAATGCCTCTATCATATTCATGTTGTCACATGCATCAATATAGTCTCAACAAGGTCTAAAGCAAGTTCTAGAGAATCATGTAATCATAAGAGCACTCAAGAAAGAAATTAGATTGATTTATATAATGCATCAATCATTATAGGCTCAAAAATTCACAAGGATGATTATACAAGTCAGATTAAGTCTAAACATGCTTCTTTCTCAATCAACATATCATATTAACATTGGCTCATAAAAAGGTTGATATCAAGCTCAATTCTCATGAAAATCTTCTCACTAATAAATCTGTTTTAGACTTATGCAATTCATATCTCATCATAGTATTGAAAGTAACTAAAACACACTAAAAACACACTAAGTCTAAACATGCTTTTTTTTATTGAAGTAGAAGAAGATTAAATCAAACTGACAAGGTATGTCTCAAGTCTCCCTTACTCAGACCTTGTTTAGAATGAATACTTCTAAATGTCTTAAAACACAACAATTTTTTTTTTTTTTTTAAATTAGCAAAATATGTCCCTTACCCTCTACTAAAATATGACATTGTCCCCAATGTCAAATTTTAAAGGTAGAATTTAGGAGATATTACCTGCAGAGGTTGCTAACCACTTATTATAACTGAGACACAACAAGCAAAATGTTAGATAATGTCACAAAGACAAAGTGCAATCCACTCCTTGCTCGTCCATATCTCATTTTCTTTTTCCGAGCATTTGCGAAACAACCGTAGCAGATAAACACTCATAAGCTTGGAGCTTTTTAAGTAAATCTTCAATGGTTGTAGCAGAAATTATGGTTCTCCTTGCCTCTGAAAACATGAATCCATTATCCACAGCATTATCTAAATATGAAAGCAAATTACTAAAATAACCATTAATATTAAGCAAACCAATGGGTTTCTTATTTGTGACCAAAGATGACCAAGAAGCCACGCAAGCTATTTCTTCCAATGTACCCAGACCTCCTGGTAAAGCAATGAATGCATCGGCGGAATGGTACATGATTGTTATCCGTTCAGGGATACTCCAGACTTGTATTTCCTTACCCACGGTAGGTCCACAAAAACCTGTGAATAGTTTTGGCACGATTCCTAGAACTGGACTTCCTCCGGCGTGTGCTGCTGTAGCGACTGCTCCCATTAAACCCGTACTACCGCCTCCATAAATCAAGTGGATCTTTTGTTGGGCAAGTATTACTCCAACTCTTATGGCTTCATCAGCGAATATGTTATTTTTCCCTGGATAAGCACCTCCAAAGACACAAATTTTTTTAATGCGCTGGGATGAAGTACTTTCCATTTTTTTTTTCGAGTGCCTGAAAGAGAATGAGTACATGGTGTAATATATAGAGGACTGAGTAGTGAATCAGACAAGAGTAATAATGTCGCCGAAAGTGTATCTGACCTGTCAGAAGAAAATGTTAACCTAACAAAAGATTTTTGCGTGATTTCAGGAAGAAAATCAAAAAGAGAAGAAAAAATCAACCGTAAAAGACAAATAAAAAAAACGAGAATAATTACACAAATCGAACAACACGTAAATTAAACCAAAATAAAGTTATTGCAAATCAAACCAAAAGCTGAGAAGTCATTTATTGTAGTTGTGATTGTGGCTCACATCTTCCTCTGGTTTTACGTCCAGAAACGGCTTAAACGCCTTCTATGAGTCGAGGATATGCTTCCCATCCAGTTTTCTTACAAGCTGGCAAACAGGGTCTTTTAACATCAGATTCCCAAGATGTTGCCATTCCCTTTGGAATTGCGGCCATAAATCAAGAATTTCTCTTTGTACGTCTCCACTAAGATGCGTCTCAAGAGAAAGTTGGATATTACCCAAATTCTCCTTACTCAGTCCATCCTTAATGAATTCAATTTTATCATCTCGATTAGAGGACGGAATCCCAATAGAACGACATTTACCGTTACACGTCCATCGTGCACATTTGTGGCAATTTGAACTCATGCGCTTTGCTCGTCGCTTCTTTGCAAAAGTGCTTCTACCTGTACCTGGTAAATGCAAAACAGGAAGATATTCATCTTCACGTACCTTGGCTTCAATTATCCAACGTATGTCTTCAGGAATCCCTTTGTGCATAAGCATTCTTAATCTTTCAAATCGAACTTGGTAAAGCTTCAGTAAAATATTTCGAGGAAAAGGAGGAAATCGTTTCTGCAATCTTGTGAGAATATCATCCATCCTGAAAAAAATGAAAAAAAATTGAAAGAGAAATTGGAAGAGAAATTTATATACAATATCAGTTTTGTGGGTAGCTGATGGAACCGATTTAAATAATCACAGAGTACCGTTTTCCGCCATTTAACCGGGGTAAAAAAATAAAAATTATATTTACATCTAGTTATTTTCAAAACAAGGATCAGAAAGAAAAACAACATAAAAAAAACTCAAAAACAAAACACTCTAAATAAAATCCTAAATTCTTCCCCCCACACATAATTTTTACATTGTCCTCAATGTAATGCTATTATCCCCGAATGCAAGAATTATATGTAAGAGAAAAGAACTATTAAACAAAAGAAAAGAAAAACAATAAAAGATAGAATGATGGAGAGTAAGGAATATGCAAATCTGATATAATAGATGCTCTTCATCCTTTTGGGTTGCCTCCCAAGAAGCGCTTGGTTTATTGTCCTCAGCCTAACTTAGACCCATGCCATTATTATTCAACATACTTTGGCTCAAAAAGTGGAAACTCCTCCACATCTTGTATTGGAAAGTTCTCATAGTAAGGCTTCAATCTATGACCATTCACTTTGAATGCCTTATCTGTTTTTGGGCTTTGGATTTCAACTGCACCATGAGTAAATACATTAGTAATAACAAAAGGTCCAACCCAACGAGAACGTAGCTTACCTGGATATAACTTAAGGCGTGAATGGAAGAGAAGAACTTTTTGTCCAACAACAAATTCCTTTCTTGATATCATCTTGTCATGGAATGCCTTAGTCTTTTCCTTGTAAATCCTAGAATTCTGATAGGCATCATTCCTTATCTCCTCTAATTCTTGTAGGTCAAGTTTTCTTTTCTTTCCTGTCTCATCCATCTCCATGTTGCATTGTTTGATAGCCCAATATGATTTATGTTCCAATTCAACCGGAAGATGACAAGGCTTACCATAAACAAGTCGATAAGGAGACATACCAATGGGTGTCTTATATGCTGTCCTATAAGCCCAAAGTGCATCATCAAGTCGTGAACTCCAATCCTTCCTATTTGGATTAACTGTCTTTTCAAGGATGGACTTAACTTCTCGGTTTGACACTTCAGCTTGCCCACTAGTTTGAGGATGATATGAGGTGGAGACCTTGTGTGTGATGTTATACTTCCTCAAAAGTGCTTCCATAGTCCTATTGCAAAAGTGAGTACCTCTATCGCTGATTATGGCCTTTGGCGTTCCAAACCTAGCAAAGATGTTAGTCTTGACAAAATCTGAAACAACTTTAGAGTCATTAGTCCTAGTGGATTTTGCTTCCACCCACTTTGAAACATAATCAACGGCAAGTAATATATAAAGATTACCAAAAGAAGGAGGAAAAGGTCCCATGAAATCCATGCCCCATACATCAAAAATTTCAACAATAAGTATTGGAGTTTGAGGCATTTGATTTCTAGCACCTAAGTTACCTGTTCTTTGGCAACGATCACATGACTTGCAAAAGAGGTATGCATCTTTGAATATGGTAGGCCAATAAAATCCAGAATCAAGAACTTTCATGGCTGTTCTTTTGGATCCAAAGTGTCCTCCACATGCATAAGAGTGACAAAAGGTGAGAATAGATTGAAATTCAGTTTCGAGTACACACCTTCTTATAATCTGATCGGAGCAATGCTTCCAAAGGTAAGGATCATCCCATATGTAGTATTTGGCATCACTCTTGATCTTATTTCTTTGAGCTTGTGTCAACTCTTGTGGCAACTTCTTGGTAACTAAGTAATTAACAATATCAGCATACCAAGGAGTTGTTGTACTTATAAAAAGAAGTTGCTCATCCGGAAAGTTCTCATTCAAGGGTAGTGCATCCTCTTCATGAACTAAACGGCTAAGATGGTCCGCAACCAGGTTGTCACTACCTCTCTTATCTTTTATCTCCAAATCAAACTCTTGTAAGAGAAGTATCCATCTAATCAACCTTGGTTTGGCCTCCTTTTTAGTGAGTAAGTACTTAAGGGCTGCATGGTCAGAATATACAATTACTTTAGTACCAATTAAATAAGATCGAAATTTTTCTAAAGCAAATACAACAGCCAAAAGTTCTTTTTCAGTAGTGGAATAGTTCAATTGAGCATCATGAAGAGTTCGGGAGGCATAATAAATGGCATGTGAGGCTTTGCCAACCCGTTGGCCCAAAACAGCTCCAATGGCATAGTCACTAGCATCACACATGATTTCAAAAGGTACATTCCAATCTGGTGGTTGGATGATAGGAGCTGATGTCAAGAGTCCCTTCAATGTTTCAAACGCCTCTTTGCATTTATCATCAAAGTGGAAAACCACATCTTTTTGTAGTAGCTTGCAAAGAGGTAATGTGATCTTTGAGAAGTCTTTGATAAATCTCCTATAGAAACCTGCATGTCCAAGAAAAGAACGAACCTCTCTCACATTTGTGGGAGGTGGTAAAGAATGCATAATATCTATTTTAGACTTATCAACCTCTATCCCTCTAGAAGAAATAACATGGCCCAAAACTATTCCTTGTTCTACCATAAAGTGACATTTTTCCCAATTCAAAACAAGGTTAGTTTCCATGCATCTTTCAAGTACAAGTGTAAGGTTCTCTAGACATCTATCAAAAGAATCACAATAGACACTAAAATCATCCATAAACACTTCTATGATGTTCTCTACATAATCTGAAAATATGCTAACCATACACCTTTGGAATGTAGCTGGTGCATTACAAAGACCAAATGGCATACGCCGGTATGCAAAAGTACCAAATGGACATGTGAATGTTGTTTTCTCTTGGTCCTCCGGAGCAATGGCTATCTGATTATAACCTGAAAAACCATCAAGAAAACAATAATGAGAATGGCCAGCTAACCTTTCAAGCATTTGATCAATAAAAGGTAAAGGAAAGTGGTCTTTGCGAGTTGTGGAATTAAGTTTCCGATAATCAATACAAACTCGCCATCCTGTTTGAATCCTAGTAGGAACAAGTTCATTCTCATTATTTTTTACCACCGTTACACCTGATTTCTTTAGAACCACTTGGACCGGGCTCACCCATTTGCTATCCGAGATAGGATAGATCACTCGAACATCTAGGAGCTTCAGTATCTCCTTTTTCACAACCTCCATCATAGGAGGGTTCAATCTTCTTTGTGCTTCTCTTGTTGGTTTGGACCCTTCCTCTAACAAAATCCGATGCATGCACATGGATGGGCTTATTCCCTTGATATCGGCAATTGTCCAACCAATTGCTGTTTTATGCTCTCTAAGCACTCGGATAAGTCGCTCTTCTTGCAAAGGTGTGAGCTCTTTGGCAATGATGATCGGTAGTGTGTCCTTTTTACCTAGGAACACATATTTCAAGTGGTTCGGTAGTGGTTTCAACTCTAAAGTTGGTGCCTGCAAAATGGAAGGTAGAAGTTTCTCATTAGATAAAGGCAAATCAATAAATGAAACATCAAACCTTGCATCTTTAGGTGGCAGCGAGTGTAAAGATTCTAGTGCCCCTTCCACATGGTCACTCAAGGCTAGTTTAGCATTCCCCATTCCGAGATGGTTGCTAAGGACTATTTCCACACTATCTTCACCATCTAGCTCATAAGCTTGCTGCACTAGTGAGTCAATTATATCAATATTAAAAACAGAATGCACATCACTAGGATATCTCATGGCCTCAAAAATGTTAAAGCGAATTATTTCACCATCAAATTCCATAGTTAAAGTGCCATCATGTACATCTATTTTAGTTCTTGCTGTTTTCAAGAATGGTCTCCCTAATAGAATAGGTGTGGGATTAGAAGATATCTCATCTTCCATCTCAATAACATAAAAGTCAGCGGGAAAAACCAATTCATTAACCTGTACAAGAACGTCTTCTACAACTCCTCTTGGATAAGTGTTAGAACGGTCAGCAAGTTGTATTATAACACCGGTTTCCTCTAATGGTCCTAGATTCAATGAAGCATAAATTGAATATGGCATGACATTAATAGATGCCCCTAGATCTAGCATAGCACGCTCAAACCTGGTGTTGCCTATCTTACAAGGAATGGTAAACATACCTGGATCCTTGCATTTAGGTGGGAGTTTCTTTTGAAGAACAGCTGACACATTCTCCCCCACACTTACCTTTTCATTCCATTTCAACTTCCGTTTAGATGTGCACAACTCTTTTAGGAACTTGGCATATCTTGGCACTTGCTTGATAGCATCTAGTAAAGGAATGTTCACCTCTACTTTCCGGAAAGTTTCCAAAATTTCCTTCTCTTGCTCCTCCTTCTTGGACTTTGCTAACCTGCCAGGAAAAGGTGGAGGAGTTATATAAGAAGGAAAGGATGGTTTAGGAATTACCTTTTTTAGTGGCTCGTTGGGATGTGAAGAGGATGCCATGGTATTGTTCTCCCCTTGAGCACTATCATTTTGTGGTGTCTCTAGCTGTTTCCCACTTCTTAAAGTTATAGCATTGGCATTCTCTCTTGGATTCACTATGGTTTGGGAAGGTAATTTCCCAGAATCCCTTGCTTGCATTTGACTCATGGTTGTTGCCAATTGCCCTATTTGAGTCTCCAAATTTCGAATACTTGTCTTTGTTTCCTGTTGAAATTGAATTGTATTAGTAGAAAGAGCTTTAACAAGATCTTCAAGAGAAGTACCTGAATTTTGGGTGGGTGGTAGTTGTTGTCGGGTTTGGTATGGTTGTTGCACTCTTTGCTGAAAACCCGGTGGCCTGTGGTCAAATGGTGGAGGAATAGTTTGTGATTGGTTCCCTCCATAATTGAAGTTTGGATGATCCCTCCATCCTGGATTGTAAGTGTTTGAGTAGGGATCATATTTCCTTGATTGGTTCTGAAATCCACCCATGGCATTCACATGTTCATTGGTATCCTCTTGAAGTGTTGGACACATATCAATTTGGTGCCCTATGTTTGAACATATGCCACAAGCCTTTATTTGTTGTATTTTACCTACAGCCAATTGTTGAACAAGAGAAGTCAGTTTATCAAATTTTTGTTCAAGGGATGATATACTTACCTCATTAACTCTCTTAGGTTGTGGTGGTGGATCTTGTCTCATTGAGAACTGTTGAGAATTGGCTGCCATGTTGGAGATTAATGTTCTAGCAGCCCTGGGAGTCTTATCAACTAGAGCTCCCCCACTAGCGGCATCTATCATACTTCTCTCCATGGGCATGAGACCTTCATAGAAGTATTGGATGAGAAGTTGTTCACTTATTTGATGGTGTGGACATGATACACAAAGTTTCTTGAACCTCTCCCAATATTCATATAAGGACTCTCCGTTGTATTGCCGAATCCCACATATCTCTTTCCTAATGTTGGCAGCCTTAGATGCTGGGAAATACCTTTCCAAGAATGCTTTCTTCAAATCATTCCATGTAGTGATGGTCCCGGATGGTAGATAGTAGAGCCATTCCTTTGCTGAATCAGCTAGAGAGAATGGGAAGGCTCTCAACTTAACTTGCTCTTCCGTGACCCCTGTTGGTCTCATGCTTGAGCAAACTACATGGAATTCCTTGAGGTGCTTATTTGGATCCTCTCCTGCAAAACCATGAAAAGTTGGGAGAAGATGAATCAAACTAGATTTTAATTCAAAAGCTACCTCAAGATTAGCATATACAATGCATAATGGTTGTTGACCCAAGTCCGGAGCGGCTAGCTCCTTGAGAGTTCGGTTGTCAGCTGCTGCCATCTCTCCTTGCTTCTCTTGGATGTTTTGGATCAACTCCTCGATTGGTTGTTGGTGAGAAGTTATAAATTCCCGAATTTTCCTAAGTCGTAAGTCTTCTTCGGGAGCTTGGAACATTCACTAATAAAAAAAAAATAAGAAAGTAAATAATTAGAACAGAAAATAAGAATAAACCAATAAACTAATAAACTAAAGAAAGCAATCCCCGGCAACGGCGCCAAAAATTTGATGCACCCAAAAGAGTGTATCTTATTTAACCTTGCACTAAAAAGATAAATTGTAAGTATAGTAGTTAGCAAGGGTCGAGTCCTCAGGGATTGGGTTTTAGTTTATAAGTTAATAGTTTAAAACTTAAATTCAAGAACAATAAAAGAAAAGGGGTTTTTGAAGCCAGATTTAAACTAAAGTAAATAATAAGAATAAGATGCAAGGCGGTATAACCAGCCAATAAAAATATATATACTAAATTAGACGGTATAACCAGCCAATAAAAATAAAACAAAGTTAATATACAAATTAGGCGGTATAACCAGCCAATAAAAATATATATACTAAATTAGACGGTATAACCAGCCAATAAAAATAAAACAAAGTTAATATACAAATTAGGCGGTATAACCAGCCAATAAAAATAAATATACTTTTAAAAATAAGCAAACTAGAAAAGTAAGAAAACAAGTAAGTAAGAAGAATCAAATATGAAAAATATGGTTAAGGTTTCATTCTCCACCACTAGACATCATTAAGAATCAATTTCAGATCTATCAATATCAACCAACTATCAAAGTTAACAACCGTAGATAACAACAAGCTCTGTTATCCCAATCTTTCCTTAGTTTGTCGTTAAATAGAACAAGCTCTCTATTTAATCTCTAACCATTAAACAACCTAGAATAAGCTCTCTAAATTCAATTTAATGGCAGCTTTATGATGAGAAAGATAGGTTGATCTAAGCAACAAACACATAAGCTCGGATTGTTCAACTTAGGTTATGTTCCACTTTGCAATTATTGAAAACTTGACCATAATCATTAATCACAAATTGCCACTTATGAATAGGAAATCAAGACAATTACACGGATCAAGACTCCTAAACTAGCAATAGATAATTATCAAGATCTATCTAGTTGTACACCTAAATAAATCAAGACAACATCATGAACAATTCTTGTAGAAGAACATAAGCAACTTTGATAGAAAATTAATGATAGATAGAATCTAAAAATCAATCACAAAACATGTCTAGGGCTTTGAAATCACCCTTAACCAAATAGAAGTTTAGCCTAGCATAGGCATTGTAAACATAAACATAAAATTAAAGAGAATCTAAGAAGGAAATAAAAGAAAGAAAGAAGAAGAAGAAAATAAAGAAAAAGAAAACTAGAGAAAAGAAAGAAGAAGAAAACTTAGTGAATTTTATTACAACGGCTAATTTCCTACCAATCTACCATATGATCCTCTACAATCATCCAAGGCCCTCTATTTATACACATTTTGGAGGGCTAAATGACAAGAGACAAGCTTTACAAATTTCAAAGGTAGGTATAATAGGTGGGTGCATTTTTCTAACAATTTTCGTCATATTGTATGACAATTTTGATCAGCCAACTTGATGGTCGATTTTGTCAATATTGGAGGCCTGATCTGATCACATGGTCTTCTAGGAAAATGTTCCCCTGTCAGTTACTGATCCATAGCCGTTGGAATCAGCTCATTTACTGATGTGGATAAGAAGATATGGGCAAAATACGAAAACAGGTCAGCACAGACGTCATTGCACATCAGCCAACTTGATGGTCGATTTCGCACCCAAAAGAGTGTATCTTATTTAACCTTGCACTAAAAAGATCAATTGTAAGTATAATGATTAGCAAGGGTCGAGTCCTCAGGGATTGGGTTTTAATCTATGAGTTATTAGTTTATAACTTACGTTCAAAGAAAACAATAAAAGAAAAGGGGTTTTTGAAGCCAGATTTAAACTAAAGTAAATAATAAGAATAAGATACAAGGCGGTATAACCAGCCAATAAAAATATATATACTAAATTAGGCGGTATAACCAGCCAATAAAAATAAAACAAAGTTAATATACAAATTAGGCGGTATGACCAGCCAATAAAAATAAATATACTTTTAAAAATAAGCAAACTAGAAAAGTAAGAAAACAAGTAAGTAAGACGAATCAAATATGAAAAATATGGTTAAGGTTTCATTCTCCACCACTAGACATCATTAAGAATCAATTTCAGATCTATCAATATCAACCAACTATCAAAGTTAACAACCGTAGATAACAACAAGCTCTGTTATCCCAATCTTTCCTTAGTTTGTCGTTAAATAGAACAAGCTCTCTATTTAATCTCTAACCATTAAACAACCTAGAATAAGCTCTCTAAATTCAATTTAATGGCAGCTTTATGATGAGAAATATAGGTTGATCTAAGCAACAAACACATAAGCTCGGATTGTTCAACTTAGGTTATGTTCCACTTTGCAATTATTGAAAACTTGACCATAATCATTAATCACAAATTGCCACTTATGAATAGGAAATCAAGACAATTACACGGATCAAGACTCCTAAACTAGCAATAGATAATTATCAAGATCTATCTAGTTGTACACCTAAATAAATCAAGACAACATCATGAACAATTCTTGTAGAAGAACATAAGCAACTTTGATAGAAAATTAATGATAGATAGAATCTAAAAATCAATCACAAAACATGTCTAGGGCTTTGAAATCACCTTTAACCAAATAGAAGTTTAGCCTAGCATAGGCATTGTAAACATAAACATAAAATTAAAGAGAATCTAAGAAGGAAATAAAAGAAAGAAAGAAGAAGAAGAAAATAAAGAAAAAGAAAACTAGAGAAAAGAAAGAAGAAGAAAACTTAGAGAATTTTATTACAATGGCTAATTTCCTACCAATCTACCATATGATCCTCTACAATCATCCAAGGCCCTCTATTTATACACATTTTGGAGGGCTAAATGACAAGAGACAAGCTTTACAAATTTCAAAGGTAGGTATAATAGGTGGGTGCATTTTTCTAACAATTTTCGTCATATTGTATGACAATTTTGATCAGCCGACTTGATGGTCGATTTTGTCAATATTGGAGGCCTTATCTGATCACATGGTCTTCTAGAAAATTGTTCCCCTGTCAGTTACTGATCCATAGCTGTTGGAATCAGCTCATTTACTGATGTGGATAAGAAGATATGGGCAAAATACGAAAACAGGTCAGCACAGACGTCATTGCACATCAGCCAACTTGATGGTCGATTTCGCACCCAAAAGAGTGTATCTTATTTAACCTTGCACTAAAAAGATCAATTGTAAGTATAATGATTAGCAAGGGTCGAGTCCTCAGGGATTGGGTTTTAATCTATGAGTTATTAGTTTATAACTTACGTTCAAAGAAAACAATAAAAGAAAAGGGGTTTTTGAAGCCAGATTTAAACTAAAGTAAATAATAAGAATAAGATGCAAGGCGGTATAACCAGCCAATAAAAATATATATACTAAATTAGGCGGTATAACCAGCCAATAAAAATAAAACAAAGTTAATATACAAATTAGGCGGTATAACCAGCCAATAAAAATAAATATACTTTTAAAAATAAGCAAACTAGAAAAGTAAGAAAACAAGTAAGTAAGAAGAATCAAATATGAAAAATATGGTTAAGGTTTCATTCTCCACCACTAGACATCATTAAGAATCAATTTCAGATCTATCAATATCAACCAACTATCAAAGTTAACAACCGTAGATAACAACAAGCTCTGTTATCCCAATCTTTCCTTAGTTTGTCGTTAAATAGAACAAGCTCTCTATTTAATCTCTAACCATTAAACAACCTAGAATAAGCTCTCTAAATTCAATTTAATGGCAGCTTTATGATGAGAAATATAGGTTGATCTAAGCAACAAACACATAAGCTCGGATTGTTCAACTTAGGTTATGTTCCACTTTGCAATTATTGAAAACTTGACCATAATCATTAATCACAAATTGCCACTTATGAATAGGAAATCAAGACAATTACACGGATCAAGACTCCTAGACTAGCAATAGATAATTATCAAGATCTATCTAGTTGTACACCTAAATAAATCAAGACAACATCATGAACAATTCTTGTAGAAGAACATAAGCAACTTTGATAGAAAATTAATGATAGATAGAATCTGAAAATCAATCACAAAACATGTCTAGGGCTTTGAAATCACCCTTAACCAAATAGAAGTTTAGCCTAGCATAGGCATTGTAAAGATAAACATAAAATTAAAGAGAATCTAAGAAGGAAATAAAAGAAAGAAAGAAAAAGAAGAAAATAAAGAAAAAGAAAACTAGAGAAAAGAAAGAAGAAGAAAACTTAGAGAATTTTATTACAATGGCTAATATCTGATAACTCGTATAATTATATAGTTTTTAGTTATGTTTTATTATTGTTTTGTGTCAAATACGAGTTATTATTGTTTAGTCTAATTGTGTTTATGATCTTTTATATTTTTATGTAATTTGGTGTTTTTCACAAGTTTCTTTGAGTGATTTCAGATTACTAGAATTAAGGGCAAATCCAGTTCAGTTCCAGTTCCGACACCTTTTGCCATATCAGCTATATCTCGAGTTTCACTGAAGCAATAAGGCTGAACTTTGTATCCCTGCAAAGCTAAGAGGCATATCTATCTTTTTCATGTTTTACACTTCTTGAAACGGAGTCGTTTTCCCTAGCGAAATCGACCATCAAGTTGGCTGATGTGCAATGACGTCTGTTCTGCACCGTTTTGGTATTTTGACCATATCTCCCGATCCACGTGCGCAAAGGATCTGATTCCAACGGCTATGGATCCGTAACTGATAGGGGTATATTTTTCTAGAAGACCATTTTATCAGATCGAGCCTCCAACATTGACAAAATCGACCATCAAGCTGGCTGATCAGAATTGTCATACAATATGACGAAAATTGTTAGAAAAATGCACCCACCTATTATACCTACCTTTGAAATTTGTAAAGCTTGTCTCTTGTCATTTAGCCCTCCAAAATGTGTATAAATAGAGGGCCTTGGATGAGTATTGGGATACATTGATACATTGGTAGGATAGCCATTGTAATAAAATTCTCTAAGTTTTCTTTTTCTTTCCTTTCTCTAGTTTTCTTTTTCTTCTTACATTTCTTTTCATTTTATTCATATCTAGTATGTGTTTCTAATCATATTGTTGAGGTGATGAGGTGAAGCTCTTGGTAAATGCTAAGGTTAGTCTCTTAAACATGAGCTAAAATGAATCATCATTTATAAGCACTAGCATAGATAATATTTTCTTTTGGTTTAAAATCATACTTGCAAAGTAGAGATCTTGATTCATTATTGACAATGAAAATGGCACAGTAAATGCTTGGTTTCATAACCTTGATTTGTTGTAGACATATACCTTGGCATAAGGAATGCTTGGACTCTTTTTATGAGTTTTGAGGACACCAAATGAACATAATATCATATGCTATGGACGTTGGACAATTTGGACTGAATTGCTAAACCTTCCGATTGGAACCTCCCTTATGTGTGGATTTCAATTGTGTAATAAAACAAGATTAATCTTAGCATAACACCAAGAGTGGATTCTCTAACCTCAACATCCTTTCTTATTGTTTTTTATATTTTGTTTAATTTCTTTTATGTTATTTTATTTATTTTGTTCTCTAATATCTTGTTTATTTTGTTTTGTTGTTGATTCCCTAATATCTTGTTTACTTTCTTTTTCTTATATATTTATAAACTTATACTTACTAATACGCTTCCCTGTGGTTCGACCTCGGACACCCGAGAATTTATTACTTGAACATAACCTGCACTTGGGTTTACAACTCTTAATTGAGTTTCCATCAATATCCTACCAATGTACAATGTCCCTTACAATCATCCCAGGCCCTCTATTTATACACATTTTGGAGGACTAAATGACAAGAGACAAGCTTTACAAATTTCAAAGGTAGGTATAATAGGTGGGTGCATTTTTCTAACAATTTTCGTCATATTGTATGACAATTTTGATCAGCCAACTTGATGGTCGATTTTGTCAATATTGGAAGCTTGATCTGATCACATGGTCTTCTAGAACAATGTTCCCCTATCAGTTAGTGATCCATAGCCGTTGAAATCAGCTCATTTGCTGATGTGGATCAGAAGATATGGGCAAAATACGAAAACAGGTCAGCACAGACGTCATTGCACATCAGCCAACTTGATGGTCGATTTCTCTAGGGAAAACGACTCCGTTTCAAGAAGTGTAAAACATGAAAAAGTTAGATATGCCTCTTAACTTTGCACGGTTAAAATTTCAGCCTTATTGCTTCAGTGAAACTCCAGATATAGCTGATATGGCAAACTGTGTCGGAACTGGAACTAAACTGAATTTGCCCTTAATTGTTGATTTAACCTAGTAATCTGAAATCACTCAAAGAAACTCGTAAAAAACACCAAATTACATAAAAATATAAAAGATCATAAACACAATTAGAGTAAGCAATAATAACTCGTATTTGACACAAAACAGTAATAAAACATAACTAAAAACTATATAATTATACGAGTTATCAAGTATGGGAAGCATGACAAGGTTAAAAAAAATCAAAGCACACACACTCTCTAAATAAAGGGGTAGCCGGCCATGAGAGGGAGGGGGGAGGTTTCATTTTTCTTACGGTTTTGGATGATACTCTTGAGAGAAAGAAGGAAGAAAAAGAGAGGAGGAATTAATTTTTTTGCTAAGGCATTTTACTACTATTTGATTTGGAAAGCTTAAGCTAGGTAGCTATATTCTTCTCTTCCTCTTCCATTATTTTTTGCTTTCCATGCTTTCCTCCATGTCTTTGTTCATATGATATTGTTATTTTTATTCTTTTAATTTTTTTCATGAAATAAAATTGTTTTCCAAAGCAAGTTTCTAAAGATTTCTTCTTCTTTTTATCAAATAACAAGGTTTAGCAAAATTTTCCTCTTACATTTAGCCTTGGCCGAATGGCCTAGGCCATTTTTGTGCTTGTTCTTGATTGATATCTCTTGCTTGGTTGATTGTGTTCATGTTCTTAACTCTTGGTTGATTCATTGTCATATGGTTGGTTGGCTGAAAATCATGCATTTCATGACATTTCAACTAGGTTTTTAGCCAAGATCAACTAATGATCTCAAGCCAGAAATCCTTGGCCGATGCTAGTTGGAAAAGTGATAGTTTTTTTTTTGAACTGCATTGTATTATTAATAAGGAATTAAGAAAGAACACAAGTTTTGGATCAAAAGCAAACCTAAGCAAATAACCCGAACCCAATTAATCCCTTACAAACGAAAAGAAAAAAAAAATGAAAAAAGTCCCATAATATGCCCTTTTGAAACAAATCTCCAAAGTTGCATACCCAAAAAGATCGAAATAACAACCCTTCAAGCCAAAAAAACTTGAATCCCTCAATTCCCGTGAAATGCAACGCCATGATCTGCTTGCTGTATACTGATCTGCATCACACAATCTGTTTGGTCTGCACCGTATCTCTGAAAAAATGCGCCATAGTCCTATAAATGAATTCATATTTATTATCGAAAGCTCTTCCTCAAATCTAAGCTAACCCACAATTCGAAAAAGATCTTGAACTTGTCACCATACTGATTGGTTTTCGAAAGCTGAATGCTACATCAAAAACCTGTGATACCAAATTTTTCCCTTGTTAAAAGCTGTCCACTGTTACCCGCTACCCTACACACAAAGAATTCTATGTCCAAATGCTACCATCCAGCGACTGCAACCTGACTTGAGAACACCGAAACTGCATATTTCATGAATCAATTCTGCATTAAAATATAAAATTCTAGAAACCCAAGGTCCCTTAAAGTGAAAATACTACATGGATGACCAATGACCAAAATTAGAAAAGAAACCTACGAGAGTTCTACCCATCTTCCAAACTTCCCAGAAACAATAATTAGAATAAGGAAACCTAGAGTGTTCTACCCATCTTGTAAAAAGCATACAAGACTCCATTAGTTCTCCAAACTAGCGCTTGGTCATCAAAAAGGATCGGTTTTGAATATAACCACCAAGTCAAAAAAGCCTCTTGTACCTGCAAAACTAAACACTTGGATATTCAACCAACAATTTCATCACTCAATTCCCAAATCCATTAATCAGTAATCCATGGCATCAACTCTATTTCTCTTCTAACACCTTGCCACACAAGGCCATCCACAAAAGAGTTAGCGGAACACCCCATGTGCACAATTCTACAACCCTTCAGTTTTCCCATTATCCGATCAATCACCATAAATAATGAGGTAAGGTGTCATGGCCTTATTTTACTGGACTTACACCAAGCAACTGTAGTCATCGAATCACTTTCTACAACCAAATTAATGGTTGATAACTGTTAAGATTTAACTATCTCAAAAGCTTCCTTTATTGCTCACATTTTCGCCTCATTTGAATCCATGACCCCCACATACTTTGAAAACAACGCCAATACTACACCTTTGTCATTCCTTAAAACCCCTCCTATCCCTGCTGGTCTCGGCTTTCCTACCACCGATGCATCCTATAGACACCCAATTTTGTCTGGACCACTAAAACAGGTATGTTTTCTTCCTAAATTAATGCTTCAAAATGCAAAAAGGCTTTTCTCACCCTGCAAGTGGTACTCCGAGACTTAGTCTAAAAAAGCAGATAGAAAAAGTCAAACTCGAAAAAGTCAACTACTGAAAAGTCAACCCACTTTCAAAATCAATATTTGAATTTCAATTGAAAGATGGTGAAAGAATTTTGATAATCCAAGGTCTACATTGAAAGATATGAAGGTCGGAAGTTGGGTTACAGAATCTTAGTAGAAAGAAAACCCTAGTTCAGGAAATTTGGGGAAAAGTGCTTGAACGATCAAATCGTTCGAAATTAAAGGTCTCTAATGAAAGATAAGCACTGACTACGGGTGATGGAGAAGCTACTTGAAAGAAAATCTGAAAGAAAAGTCAATTCGGAAGAAAACTGAGAATTAGGGTTTTTGGTGGATTTCGGTGAAACTTGGAAGAATTAAAGAAATGGCCCGATCAGGTAAGATTAAGCCCCTAAATGATGAGGAGTGATTAAACAAGGATAGCCCAAGGCTCAGTTTGAAGAAAATCTGAAAATCGGATTTGTTTTGAGCAAAACCGGGCTTCGGAGGCAAAATGACAAAATTTAAAATTTTGGGAAAAATTGCAAATGAACTCCAAAAATTTCTAAAAATTTGCAGATCCCATTCTTAAATCATTTTGAAGAGATTGGAGAAAAAAATCTTGATTTCGGGGTTCGTTTGCAAAATGGCCAAATCCCGGGTCCACTATGAAGAAATTCAAGCAGATAAATCCCGAAAAAATAGTAAATGAGGTCCAAAAATTCTGACAATTTGTAGATCTCATTCTTAAATTATTTGGAAGAGATTGGTGAAAAAAATCTTGATTTGGAGTTCATTTGCAAAATGGCCAAATCCTGGGTCTACTACGTAGAAATTCAAGCAGATAAGTCCCGAAAAAATAGCAAATGAGTTCCAAAAATTATGAAAACTTCCAGATCACACTTTTAAATTATTTGGAAGAGATTGATTAATAAAAATTTGGATTTGAAGCTTGTTTAAAATTGGTGAAAATTCGGGTGCACAAAAGGGTAATTTTGGAAAAAATAATCCAAAAAAATAGCAAATAGACTTGAACAATTTTGAAAACTTCCAGAATTCAATTTTTTATTATTTCGGAAGTATTGAAAAAATAAAATTTGAATTTGGAGTTCTTTTTCTATTTATTTAGGTTCGAGAGTCAAAAAGGTTATTTTATCGAAGAAATCGAAAAGGGTAAATTTGTAATTAAGAAAAAATGAAAGAAGATGGAATCACTGGGATTTTAGCTCTTTTGATCAGCCAACATAGAGGAGAAGAAAGAAGCTTGATCAATTTATTTCCTTAGTCACTATCAAGCTCACATGGTAACACTAGTACCTTGCAAATGGCCCCCTTCATCTAATGGCTTAGGTGCCTTGTAGAAAAGTTGAATACACCATTCAATGGCTGAGATTAAATGCCAAGATGATATTTTTATTTATCATGAAAGAACCCTCATCTAATGTCCAAGAATGGAAGAACACAACTCATCCAAAGGTGGACATCCATTTGGCCAAGCAAGGAAGTGCATGGGATTGTTACTTTTCATCCAATAGCTTAGGCCATGTACAAGAGCTGAGTACACATGTTAAGGGCTGGGATTAAATGCCAAGATGACATTTTTTAGCATGAAAGAATCCTCATCCAATGGCCAAGAATAAAAGAGCACAACTCATCCAAGGGTACTCAACGGGCCAAGCAAGGGAGTGCATGGGATTGGTCCTCTTTTCATCTAAGGGCTGAGTACACATCTTAAGGACTGCTATCAATTGGCAAGATGACATTTTTATGTTGTCATGAAAATATCTTAATCAAAGGGCCAAAATTGGAGGAGAAAAAGTGCAAAAAACCATCCAATGGTGGGCATGCCATTCGGCCAAGAGGAAGGAGGAAAGGGAAGGTTTTATTTTTTCCCATATAGGCTGATCATTTAGGAGTAGAAGTCAGTAGCTAATTGAGAAAAAAAAGGTTTTTAAAAGAAAGGAAGAAAAGCTTTTGTTAAGGTAGCCATTCTACCATTGCTACTATATTTTTTCTTCTTCTTCCTCATGCTTTATTTCTTGTTTTCCATGTGATTTCCTACCATTTTTTTACATCTTTCTTGTTGTTCTTGCATTTCAAAAAATAAATAAAACAATGGTTAGGCTTCATGATCTTGATGAAAATCAAGTGATAATGGTTAGGGTGGGCTTTGTCCAATATACCAACCATTAAGCTCATCTCCATATTTTTTTCTTACCTTAGTTATTTTTTATGATTTTGAGATTGAAAAGGCTTCATGACCTTGATGAAAAATCAAGAGATAATGGTTAAGGGGCTTTTTCCAATGTACCAACCATGCAGCTCATCTCTTTGTTATTTATTTGCTTACTTTAACTTGCTTATTTCTATTATTGTTTATCTTTATGTATATTTATATTCTTGCTAACCATCTTGTTCTTTTGACCTATGTCATATTTTTGCATCTTGGGGCTATTGTCATATAGTTTAGGCCATTTCCATTTTTCATATCATCTTCCATAGCATTTAGTTAGGTCATTTTACATGACATTTCTCACAACACTTTGGTTCCTAGGCCATTTGGCCATGTGTATTGTCATTTAGCTTTAGGCCATTTTCATATTACATGTTATTTTTCCATGACATTTAGACATTAGGTCATTTTCATATGCCATGTCATTTCACATGTCATTTAGCTTTAAGCCGTTTTTATTATTCCATGTCATTTAAGTTTAGGTCATTTTATTATTCTATGTCATTTTACATGTCATATAAGCGTTAGGCTATGTTCATGTTATTGTTCCATGACATTTAGACATTAGGCCATTTATATGCCATGCCATTTCCCATGTCATTTAGGCACTAGGCCATTTTCATTATTTTTAATGCCATTTTTCATGTCATTTAGACACAAGTTCATGCATGTTAAGTTAGGATAGCATTTATTGCCATGCAAACTCATGCTAGGCATTTAGGTTATTTATGCCATGCATTTTCCATATCACTTAGGCTTTAAACCATGCATTTCATGCATTCACTTTGTTGTATTTTCATGCATTTCATGTCATGCCACATGATATATGACTTAGGCCAATCAATGGCTCAAAGCATGCTAACTTGAGCATACTTGTGGAAAATTAAAGGGTTTTCAAATTGATTATTCTATCTTTGTGATTTTTTTTACTTAGCCAATTCTTGTCCAAGGTTTTTAAATTTTTACCTACTGTTTGTAGGTCTTTATGAGAGTCTCCAACATTTTTACTTGATTTTTAAATGATTTTATCAAAGGCAAAAAAATATGTTTTGGCGAAACAGTTTTTCATCCAGTACTAGTACTTTCCCGATTTTTCTAGACAGTCATATTTAATCATAAAATTAAGCCAATTTTTTCTCGTGTAGTTTTACATGTTCTGAGTCTCCAGTATTTTTTTATATTTTTTTGAATTTTTAAAAATAGGCTAAAAAATCGGGTGTCAAATTTGGACAGTAGAGGCAGATTTGAATTCAAAAGAAAAACAATTGTTGAATTTGGCTAAGGAATTTCGAGGGGGTTGGTTAGAAGCATTAGCTACTGTCTTAGGATAGTTTCTAATTATTTTTAAACTTTAAAAATGATTTTATAAATCTCGAGTTAAGGGTGGTCAAGTCCGGGATTTAAAACTTGGGAAATTAGAGCCATTTTCAAAGGTTTTGGCTAAGGTTTTAATATTTATTCAAGTCTCTTAAATTGTTTTCAAAAAAATCACAAAGTATTTTGATTTTTGAAGATTTAATTTGATATATTTTCCTAAGGTAGCCGTATATCTTTTTAGATCTACGAATTTCCTTAATTAAAGGAAAAAATACACTTTCATGCATTGCATTTTCCATATTCATGCATGTTGTATAACATATGATTTTTTATTTCCTATGATAATTTCTATGATATTTGTTATTATTTTGATTTATATTTTTTGGTATTAAATTGTTTGTCATATGGTTTTGAATGTTTCATGCTATCCTATGCTTTTTATTTAGTCATTTATTTTGTCGCATTATTTAGCATGTTCATGCATTTTGTTATTTTATTTTCATGCATATTTCATGATAGCATTATTTAATGTTTCATATTTCATGTCACTTAGATAATATTTCATGTAATTTAGATTATCTTATTTAGGATATGCCATGTCATTTAAACTTGCCATATCATTTAAATCTTATTCATTTAATTTAGAATATCATGATACTTAGGATATCTCATTTCATTTAGCATATGCTATGCCTTTTGAATTATATCACATTATTTAGGATGTATTACATTATCTAGACTTTGCTATGTCATTTTATTCATGTGCCACATTTTCATATTCATATGTTTTAAAATATTTTGAAAAAGATAATGATTTTCAATAAAATAAAGATATTCCCAAGTTAAAATAATTCATGAGTTCTCTGCTAGGTTTGCTGGGGAGGATATCATCAATTATTAGTAATAACAGAATATCTTCTTTAAAACGAGAATGACTCAGAAATTTTTTCGTGTTAATATAAATTTCTATATTTTGCCACGTTTGTTGGGGAATATAGAAAAATTTTGAATTAATAAATTCCGGATCACTTTCAATTAAAAAATGGAATATATATATTTTTTTAAATTGGGAATTAATTTGAAATACCAAATTTAAAACCAACTTTTTTCTTTTTATCGAGACTTGAGATAACACACGATTAATAAGGTATCGATTTATACGGGCGTTGTGGGGGTGCTAATCCTTCCCCGCACGTAACCGACTCCCGAACCCCCTTCTTTGATTTCTCTGGTTTATAACGCAGACTTGAAATTGGTTTTAAAAATGTTTTAATTAATTTTAAAATGTTTTACAAAACCGGTTTTAATAGGTGGCCGATCACACCTAGCTAAAAAGGATTGGTGGCGACTCCATGTCTTTTTACGAGGCCGTTTTCATACCCTCGACCTTTTATTTCAATCTAGAGGAATTAAGTCGTCTTTTCCTCTACTTCTATTTCCCCCTTACTCGGATGGGTCCCCACGACGGGATCACGTATCGACAGCTTGGCAACTCCACTGGGGACTTTAGAGAGTCAGGCCAAGAATTATTCATGTTTTATCAAAGTCTCGATTTTGTTGGTTTAATTGGTATTTAATTTTAATTCCCACATTTAAAAAAATAAAAATAAGGAGAATTTTGAAAATAATAAAATGTTTTTAAATATGTCCAGATTCATGTGCATACATATTATTATTGTTCTTTGGTTATTTTGGTGTATTTATTCTTTGCTTGATTAATGCTTAAATTGTTTGATCTTGTTGGGGCATTTAGAATAAGGGGTGCAGAATAAGTGGTGAAAGGTTTGTTATTCCTCCTCACACACCACACGTGCATTTCCATAATATGAACTCTCTACCCAGGTTCCGTCCTTTTAAAAGGGAGTAAAGTAACTACGCCTTCGTGATGATCCTCCGTATAGGCTAGTGAAACACTTTCGGAGTATAATTTATCTAATGCCTTCATGATGATCCTCCGTAAATGCATAGGAAAATATACTCTAATGAATTGAACCCGCTTTTATAGGGGTGCCTTACTTGCCTTCACCGGCGACAGTGAGGAACAATTCGGGGCTTTTAGAACTGATTCACCTTCATATAGTGAACCTAGGCGAAGCCATGCCAGATTTCCGATTAGATATCTCGAAGCTAGGAACACATGGAGAAATGTTCCTAATCCTTTTACTTTCTATTCTACATTCCGAATAAGTTTACATTTGCAAATCGGGCAATGATGAATGCACATCGCTCATAATAAGTTTTGAAAATAACAAAAGGTTTTTGCATGCATTTTATTACTGCTCTTTGGTTGGTTAATGCGTTACACTATTCTTGATATTTGTTTTAGTAAATTGTTGGGATATTTAGGACAAGGATTGTAGAATAGGTGTTGAAAGGTTTGTTTTGTTCCTCCACACACACTACACTTGCATTTGCATATCATGAGCCCTATACTCGGGTTCCGTCCCTTTAAGTGGAAATAAAGTAGCTACACTCCCGTGATTAACAATCCGCATGGGTTAGCAAAATATTTCCAGAGTATAAATTACCTAAGCTCCCGTGGTTAACAATCCGCATGGGCTAGGGAAATATACTCTAACGAATTGAACCCGCTTTTATCGGGGTGTCTTACTAGCCTTCACAGGTGACAGTGAGGAACAATTCAGAGCCTTTTAGAACCATTCACCCACATATAGTGAACCATAGAGCCAACATAGGCGAAGCCCTGTCGAATTTTTGATAGATACCTAAGATAGGAACACATGGAGGGACATTTCTAACCTTTTGTTACCTATTTTACACTCTGAATAAAGGGTTGTGGATTGGGAAACGATGTACGTACATCGCCCGTAAATAAATGTGATACTCCGCCCCAAAGGCACCGTGATGCCTATATAAGTAGATTTTGTTGGGGCAAGTGTTCACTAACTTTTTGAAATTCAAAATACAAACATTCTTTTTCAAACATTTTTGCATTTTTCATGCATGTGTGAGTAGAGCATGTACATTCATGGTTGTATCTTTGATCTCATTCTTTGCAATAAACAGTTGGTAATAATAATCTCATTTGATGATTTCATAAACATTTGTTGGTTGAATAAGAATTATGAACCGGTAGTGTTACATGAACATTTGCATATTATACCATATTAGGATCCACTACCCTGAAATTCTTTTGAAAATAATATGTTTGGCTTTTCATAGAGAAAACATTTTTCAAAAAATCATAGATTAAATTTGGAGGCAAATTTTGCATAGTGAGATTTTTGAATAATCAAAATTTGGTCCCACCAATTTCGTGAAATCATTGGTCATTGTATATACCTTTGTGTTAATTCATTTATTCTTTACATGTATCATTTTGACATCATGTTACAGTCATAGCATGCATGGTCATTCATTGTAAATACATTTATGACATGCATGGTCATTGATAACTCGTATAATTATATAGTTTTTAGTTATGTTTTATTATTGTTTTGTGTCAAATACGAGTTATTATTGTTTAATCTAATTGTGTTTATGATCTTTTATATTTTTATGTAATTTGGTGTTTTTCACAAGTTTCTTTGAGTGATTTCAGATTACTAGAATTAAGGGCAAATCCAGTTCAGTTCCAGTTCCGACACCGTTTACCATATCAGCTATATCTCGAGTTTCACTGAAGCAATAAGGCGGAAATTTGTAGCCGTGCAAAGCTAAGAGGCATATCTATCTTTTTCATGTTTTACACTTCTTGAAACGGAGTCGTTTTCCCTAGTGAAATCGACCATCAAGTTGGCTGATGTGCAATGACGTCTGTGCTGACCTGTTTTCGTATTTTGCCCATATCTGCTTATCCACATCAGCAAATGAGCTGATTCCAACGGCTATGGATCCGTAATGGATAGGGGTATATTTTTCTAGAAGACAATTTTATCAGATCGAGCCTCCAACATTGACAAAATCGACCATCAAGCTGGCTGATCAGAATTGTCATACAATATGACGAAAATTGTTAGAAAAATGCACCCACCTATTATACCTACCTTTGAAATTTGTAAAGCTTGTCTCTTGTCATTTAGCCCTCCAAAATGTGTATAAATAGAGGGCCTTGGATGAGTATTGGGATACATTATACATTGGTAGGATATTAGCCATTGTAATAAAATTCTCTAAGTTTTCTTCTTCTTTCCTTTCTCTAGTTTTCTTTTTTATTTACTTATGCTTCTTACATTTCTTTTCATTTTATTCATATCTAGTATGTGTTGCTAATCATATTGTTGAGGTGATGAGGTGAAGCTCTTGGTAAATGCTAAGGTTAGTCTCATAAACATGAGCTAAAATGAATCATCATTTATAAACACTAGTATAGATAATATTTTCTTTTGGTTTAAAATCATACTTACAAAGTAGGGATCTTGATTCATTATTGACAAGGAAAATGGCACAGTAAATGCTTGGTTTCATAACCTTGATTTGTTGTAGACATATACCTTGGCATAAGGAATGCTTGGACTCTTTTTATGAGTTTTGAGGACACCAAATGAACATAATATCATATGCTATGGACGTTGGACAATTTGGACTGAATTGCTAAACCTTCCGATTGGAATCTCCCTTATGTGTGAATTTCAATTGTGTAATAAAACAAGATTAATCTTAGCATAACACCAAGAGTGGATTCTCTAACCTCAACATCTTTTCTTATTGTTTTTTATATCTTGTTTAATTTCTTTTATATTTTGTTTATTTTGTTCTCTAATATCTTGTTTATCTTATTTTGTTGTTGATTCCCTAATATCTTGTTTACTTTCTTTTTCTTATATATTTATAAACTAATACTTACTAATACGCTTCCCTGTGGTTCGACCTCGGACACCCGAGAATTTATTACTTGAACATAACCTGCACTTGGGTTTACGACTCTTAATTGAGTCTCCATCAAGTTTTTGGCGCCGTTGCCGGGGAGGCAATACTAAGTATATAAGTTTATAAGTATATTTATTTTTATTGGCTGGTTATACCGCCTAATTTTCTATATATATTTATATTGTATATTAACTTTGTTTTATTTGTATTGGCTGGTTATACCGCCTAATCTGTATATTAACTTTGTTTTATGCTTGTTTGGCGACGTGATTTTAGATCTCGTCGTTTAGTTAGATTTTATTGTGAAACTTTTTCAGGTAATCTTTCTAATACAACTCCTACCATGGCTGACAATGAAAGTGTTCATGCTGAAGATGAGAACAGACAAGTACGCACCATGCGTGACTACTTGCAACCAACTCGAAGCTCATCACCCTCTTGTTTTATTTTTCCTCTCAATGCAAACAACTTTCGTTTTAAACCAGGTATGATAGCTTTGCTTCCAAATTTCCATGGGTTAGAATCGGAAAGTGCTTACTCGTTTCTAAAAGACTTCGAAGATGTATGTGTCACCTTTAATGACCAACAATGTACAAATGAAATTGTCAAGCTAAAATTATTTCCTTTTTCTTTAAAAGATAAAGCAAAAATTTGGCTTCATAATTTAAAACCAAGGTCAATTGGCATATGGCAAGAATTACAAACTGAGTTTCTAAAGAAATTTTTCCCAGCACATAAAACTACTGCTTTGAAAAGACAGATTCAAAATTTCAATCAAAATCAAAATGAAGCATTTTTTCAGTGCTGGGAGCGTTTTAAAGATTTGTTAAGTTCTTGTCCACATCATGGTTTTGAAAAATGGCGTCTTATTAGTTTCTTTTATGAAAGTTTAACTCTCGAAACTAAACAATTTGTTGAAACAATGTGTAACGGTGAGTTTCTAGAAAAAGAACCTGAAGAAGCCTTTGACTACCTAGACCATTTGGCAGATAACTCTCAAGCCTGGCACACAGATAATTCCTCTGAAAGTTCCAATAGATCTAATCTTGTTTCTAACAGAGGTAAATATCATTTTAGTCAAGAAGATGAGATAAAAGCTAAAGTAGCTAATTTGGCTAGAAAGATTGAAGCCATGGAACTTAGAGAAGTAAAAGAAGTCAAAACGGTTAAAAATGAAGAAAGTTGTGGAATTTGTGAAATCATGGGACACCCCACTTCTGAATGTCCAAACATTCCCATTCTTAAAGAAGCGTTGCATGATCAAGTAAATTCCATAAACACATTTAAAAAGCCTTTTCCTTCTCCTTACTCTGAAACGTATAACCCTGAATGGAGAAATCATCCCAACTTCAGTTGGCGGAATAATAATCATGTTCAGGTACCACAATCTCAAAAGCCGGGCAACACTTTTTCCTATCAACCTTCACGTGTACAAACCTTGGAAGAGACATTGCAAGCATTCATGCAAACACAAGCAAATGTGAATAACCGGACTTCACAGGACATCAATGAGATCAAAAACACCTTGTCCACATTGACAGCTTCATTACGCACTCAAGAAAAAGGTAAGTTTCCTGCTCAACCTCAGCCTAACCCTTCTACTCAATGTTTTGTTTCTTGCTCCAATGAAACTCAACAGGAAAATGCCAGTTCTATCACAACTCTTCGAAGTGGAAAGGCAATTGACAAAAACATTCCATCAAAAGACCAAGATCCTTCTTCCCCTCCGAAAAGTAAAGGTAAGGATGATGGTAAGTCTGAACTTCTTGAAAATTTGGACAAAGAAAAAGGTATGCATCCTGCTCCTTTTCCTCAAAGGTTGCAAACAATAAAGAATTTGAATCAAAATGCAAAAATTTATGAACTTTTCAAACAAGTTAAGATTAACATTCCTTTATTGGATGCAATCAAACAAGTTCCATCTTATGCTAAATTTTTGAAGGACATGTGCACATTTAAAAGGAAACATAATGTACAAAAGAAAGCATTTCTGACGGAAAGTGTGAGCTCAATCATTCAGCACCTTACTCCACCAAAATTCAAAGATCCTGGATGTCCAACAATCTCATGCATCATTGGAAACACTAGAATAGAACGTGCATTGCTTGATCTTGGTGCTAGTGTTAATCTTTTGCCTTTTTCTGTTTATCAACAGTTAGGTTTAGGTGAACTCAAGGAAACACCTGTTACACTTCAACTAGCTGATCGTTCTGTAAAAATTCCTCGAGGGATAGTTGAAGATTTCTTGGTTCAAATTGATAATTTTTACTTTCCTGTTGATTTTATTGTTTTGGACACACATCCTGTTTCAAATCCAAATGTTCAAATTCCTGTTATATTAGGCCGTCCATTTCTTGCAACTTCTAATGCTCTGATAAATTGCAGGAATGGTATTTTGAACATTTCTTTTGGAAATATGACTTTAGAATTAAATGTGTTCAACACTTGCAAGCAACCTGGTGATGATTCAGAAGTACATGAAGTGGATTTCATTGAAGAACTTGTTCATGAACATCTCACCACTACCACATTCCATGATCCTTTAGAAGCTTATTTAATTGAATGTGAGTTTGATAATGCTTCAGAAATTTCACACACTGATTCTTTGTTAAATTCTTTTCAGGTCAAGCATTGTTGGAAACAAAAGTTTGAGGAACTTCCATCACTCACAAATGTCACTGTACCATCAACTATTGAACCACCCAAGCTGGATTTAAAACCATTGCCATCCGAGCTAAAATATTCCTTTTTGGGTGAGAATGAAACTTTTCCAGTCATAAATGTACTTGAGGAACTCAGAAATGATGCATATGAGAATTCTAAAATTCATAAAGAAAAGACTAAAGCCTTTCATGACAAGTTAATTTCAAGAAAAACATTTGATGTTGGGCAAAAAGTTCTACTTTATAATTCTAGACTTCACATATTTCCTGGTAAATTGAGATCAAGATGGACTGGCCCATTTGTGGTTAAGCATGTGTATCATTATGGAGCAGTTGACATTGAGAATCCTCAAAATGGTAACGTATTCAAGGTAAATGGACAAAGACTCAAACTCTTTTTGGAAAATCATGTTACTCAAGAAGAGGTTGTTTTTCTTTCTGATCCTTGTTTTGAAAATAACTAGATGTAAATATAATTTTTACTAATCTTCAAAAAAAAAAAAAATACATTTTTTTAACCCCGGTTAAATGGCGGATAACGGTACTCCGTGATTATTTAAGTCGGTTCCATCAGCTACCCACAAAACTGATATTGTATATAAATTTCTCTTTCAATTTCTTTTTCATTTTTTTTTCAAGATGGATGATATTCTCACAAGATTGCAGAAACGATTTCCTCCTTTTCCTCGAAATATTTTACTGAAGCTTTACCAAGTTCGATTTGAAAGATTAAGAATGCTTATGCACAAAGGGATTCCTGAAGACATACGTTGGATAATTGAAGCCAAGGTACGTGAAGATGAATATCTTCCTGTTTTGCATTTACCAGGTACAGGTAGAAGCACTTATGCAAAGAAGCGACGAGCAAAGCGCATGAGTTCAAATTGCCACAAGTGTGCACGATGGACGTGTAACGGTAAATGTCGTTCTATTGGGATTCCGTCCTCTAATCGAGATGATAAAATTGAATTCATTAAGGATGGACTGAGTAAGGAGAATTTGGGTAATATCCAACTTTATCTTGAGACGCATCCTAGTGGAGACGTACAAAGAGAAATTCTTGATTTATGGCCGCAATTCCAAAGGGAATGGCAACATCTTGGGAATCTGATGTTAAAAGACCCTGTTTGCCAGCTTGTAAGAAAACTGGATGGGAAGCATATCCTCGACTCATAGAAGGCGTTTAAGCCGTTTCTGGACGTAAAACCAGAGCAAGATGCCAAATACACTTTCGGCGACATTATTACTTTTGACTTTTACGGTTGATTTTTCTTCTCTTTTTGATTTTCTTCCTGAAATCATGCAAAAATCTTTTGTTAGGTTAACATTTTCTTCTGACAGGTCAAATACACTTTCGGCGACATTATTACTCTTGTCTGATTCACTACTCAGTCCTCTATATATTATACCATGTACTCATTCTTTTTCAGGCACTCGAAAAAAAAAAAATTGGAAAGCACTTCGTCCCCGCGCATTAAAAAAATTTGTGTCTTTGGAGGTGCTTATCCAGGGAAAAATAACATATTCGCTGATGAAGCCATAAGAGTTGGAGTAATACTTGCCCAACAAAAGATCCACTTGATTTATGGAGGCGGTAGTACGGGTCTAATGGGAGCAGTCGCTACAGCAGCACACGCCGGAGGAAGTCCAGTTCTAGGAATAGTGCCAAAACTATTCACAGATTTTTGTGGACCTACCGTGGGTAAGGAAATACAAGTCTGGAGTATCCCTGAACGGATAACAATCATGTACCATTCTGCCGATGCATTCATTGCTTTACCAGGAGGTCTGGGTACATTGGAAGAAATAGCTTGCGTGGCTTCTTGGTCATCTTTGGTCACAAATAAGAAACCCATTGGTTTGCTTAATATTAATGGTTATTTTAGTAATTTGCTTTCATATTTAGATAATGCTGTGGATAATGGATTCATGTTTTCAGAGGAAAGGAGAACCATAATTTCTGCTACAACCATTGAAGATTTACTCAAAAAGCTACAAGCTTATGAGTGTTTATCTGCTACGGTTGTTTCGCAAACGCTCGGAAAAAGAAAAAGAGTTATGGACGAGCAAGGAGTGGATTGCACTTTGTCTTTGTGACATTATCTAACATTTTGCTTGTTGTGTCTCAGTTATAATAAGTGGTTAGCAACCTCTGCAGGTAATATCTCCTAAATTCTACCTTTAAAATTTGACATTGGGGACAATGTCATATTTTAGTAGGGGGTAAGAGACATATTTTGCTAATAAAAAAAAAAATTGTTGTGTTTTAAGACATTTAGAAGTATTCATTCTGAACAAGGTCTGAGTAAGGGAGACTTGAGACATACCTTGTCAGTTTGATTTAATCTTCTTCTTCTTCTTCTTCTTCTTCAAAAAAAAAAAAAAAGCATGTTTAGACTTAGTGTGTTTTTTAGTTACTTTCAATACTATAATGAGATATGAATTGCATAAGTCTAAAACAGATTTATTAGTGAGAAGATTTTCATGAGAATTGAGCTTGATATCAACCTTTTTATGAGCCAATGTTAATATGATATGTTGATTGAGAAAGAAGCATGTTTAGACTTAATCTGACTTGTATAATCATCCTTGTGAGTTTTTGAGCCTATAATGATTGATGCATTATACAAATCAATCTAATTTCTTTTTTGAGTGCTCTTATGATTACATGATTCTCTAGAACTTGCTTTAAACCGTTTGAGACTATATTGATACATGTGACAACATGAATATGACAGAGGCATTAGGATTATAACCAGAGCCAAACAGCCATCCATTATTAATGTTCTAAGAGGACATCCCCACTAGTGAGCCAATTTGAGCCTACATTAAATATGTTGTTTTATTGGTAACCACAACTTACACCTAGCCTAAATATACTTATATCCTTACCCTTGTTCTAAAGATGGATTATATATTTTGAGACATATTGCAAAAAACAAGGGATATTTTTAGTTGAAAATTTGGGTTAGAAACAAAAGATAAGTGTGGGGAAAGAAAAGAAAAGAAAAAGTCAAGAGAAAAAGAAAGGGATCATTGTCAAATACATTCCCATATTAAAAAAAAAAAAGAAAAAGAATCTTCTCTTGAACTTCTAGAAAAAGATGTTACAAAGTTGGTTAGAATGATGCAAAGGCTCAACATGAATATTTAGCTTATGTTATTATGTGCTTTATAAGAGTTTTGAGAAGTTTTATTTGTATGATCTTATTATGTCTCTAAAATCTATGAACTCTTTGGAACCTTTGTGATATCTTTATCCTTTTGTTCTTTAACCACATTATAACCCTTTGGCCCCATTACAACCTTGAATAAAGACCTCTTGATTTATGAAGTTGTATGATCTAAATAGTGGAGAATAGGTGGACAAGCAAGCATATGGTAGAAGTGTTTTCAAGAGATTGATTGAGTGTAAACACTTTACCACTACTTTAAAGAGTGAAAATCAAGAGAGTATCCCATGTGAGAAGTTGAGATTAAGTTTGAATATGCACTATTTTGATTGAAATATGTTATGTTAATATTGGCTTAACTCATTTATTTACATTCAAGCAAGATTTTTTGTGAATTTCTTTAAGGTATTGATTAGTTTTTAAGACTTGTCCAATGATTATCTCTAATTTATATTGGAAGGATTAGTTATAATTATTATTTTTAGTTTTTCTTATGTCTTCAATGTTTGTGGGTATCGTCCTGGTAAACCCTCACGAGACTAAACTCGTCCACTAGGGACACCTAGGGGTTTAAAGGCTTGTGTCACATGCTAAGTGCCACCGTGATTTCCTACGAAAATGGATTAGATTAGATTTTCTTATTTTATTTTTATTGAGTCGTTGCTAGGGACTAGCAACAATCTAAGTGTGGGGGTGTGATAACTCGTATAATTATATAGCTTTTAGTTATGTTTTATTATTGTTTTGTGTCAAATACGAGTTATTATTGTTTAATCTAATTGTGTTTATGATCTTTTATATTTTTATGTAATTTGGTGTTTTTCACAAGTTTCTTTGAGTGATTTCAGATTACTAGAATTAAGGGCAAATCCAGTTCAGTTCCAGTTCCGACACCGTTTACCATATCAGCTATATCTCGAGTTTCACTGAAGCAATAAGGCTGAAATTTGTAGCCGTGCAAAGCTAAGAGGCATATCTATCTTTTTCATGTTTTACACTTCTTGAAACGGAGTCGTTTTCCCTAGTGAAATCGACCATCAAGTTGGCTGATGTGCAATGACGTCTGTGCTGACCTGTTTTCGTATTTTGCCCATATCTGCTTATCCACATCAGAAAATGAGCTGATTTCAACGGCTATGGATCCGTAACTGATAGGGGTATATTTTTCTAGAAGACAATTTTATCAGATCGAGCCTCCAACATTGACAAAATCGACCATAAAGATGGCTGATCAGAATTGTCATACAATATGACGAAAATTGTTAGAAAAATGCACCCACCTATTATACCTACCTTTGAAATTTGTAAAGCTTGTCTCTTGTCATTTAGCCCTCCAAAATGTGTATAAATAGAGGGCCTTGGATGAGTATTGGGATACATTATACATTGGTAGGATATTAGCCATTGTAATAAAATTCTCTAAGTTTTCTTCTTCTTTCCTTTCTCTAGTTTTCTTTTTTATTTACTTATGCTTCTTACATTTCTTTTCATTTTATTCATATCTAGTATGTGTTGCTAATCATATTGTTGAGGTGATGAGGTGAAGCTCTTGGTAAATGCTAAGGTTAGTCTCTTAAACATGAGCTAAAATGAATCATCATTTATAAACACTAGTATAGATAATATTTTCTTTTGGTTTAAAATCATACTTACAAAGTAGGGATCTTGATTCATTATAGATAATAAAAATAAGGAGAATTTTGAAAATAATAAAATGTTTTTAAATATGTCCAGATTCATGTGCATACATATTATTATTGTTCTTTGGTTATTTTGGTGTATTTATTCTTTGCTTGATTAATGCTTAAATTGTTTGATCTTGTTGGGGCATTTAGAATAAGGGGTGCAGAATAAGTGGTGAAAGGTTTGTTATTCCTCCTCACACACCACACGTGCATTTCCATAATATGAACTCTCTACCCAGGTTTCGTCCTTTTAAAAGGGAGTAAAGTAACTACGCCTTCGTGATGATCCTCCGTATAGGCTAGTGAAACACTTTCGGAGTATAATTTATCTAATGCCTTCATGATGATCCTCCGTAAAGGCATAGGAAAATATACTCTAATGAATTGAACCCGCTTTTATAGGGGTGCCTTACTTGCCTTCACCGGCGACAGTGAGGAACAATTCGGGGCTTTTAGAACTGATTCACCTTCATATAGTGAACCTAGGCGAAGCCATGCCAGATTTCCGATTAGATATCTCGAAGCTAGGAACACATGGAGAAATGTTCCTAATCCTTTTACTTTCTATTCTACATTCCGAATAAGTTTACATTTGCAAATCGGGCAATGATGAATGCACATCGCTCATAATAAGTTTTGAAAATAACAAAAGGTTTTTGCATGCATTTTATTACTGCTCTTTGGTTGGTTAATGCGTTACACTATTCTTGATATTTGTTTTAGTAAATTGTTGGGATATTTAGGACAAGGATTGTAGAATAGGTGTTGAAAGGTTTGTTTTGTTCCTCCACACACACTACACTTGCATTTGCATATCATGAGCCCTATACTCGGGTTCCGTCCCTTTAAGTGGAAATAAAGTAGCTACACTCCCGTGATTAACAATCCGCATGGGTTAGCAAAATATTTCCAGAGTATAAATTACCTAAGCTCCCGTGGTTAACAATCCGCATGGGCTAGGGAAATATACTCTAACGAATTGAACCCGCTTTTATCGGGGTGTCTTACTAGCCTTCACAGGTGACAGTGAGGAACAATTCAGAGCCTTTTAGAACCATTCACCCACATATAGTGAACCATAGAGCCAACATAGGCGAAGCCCTGTCGAATTTTTGATAGATACCTAAGATAGGAACACATGGAGGGACATTTCTAACCTTTTGTTACCTATTTTACACTCTGAATAAAGGGTTGTGGATTGGGAAACGATGTACGTACATCGCCCGTAAATAAATGTGATACTCCGCCCCAAAGGCACCGTGATGCCTATATAAGTAGATTTTGTTGGGGCAAGTGTTCACTAACTTTTTGAAATTCAAAATACAAACATTCTTTTTCAAACATTTTTGCATTTTTCATGCATGTGTGAGTAGAGCATGTACATTCATGGTTGTATCTTTGATCTCATTCTTTGCAATAAACAGTTGGTAATAATAATCTCATTTGATGATTTCATAAACATTTGTTGGTTGAATAAGAATTATGAACCGGTAGTGTTACATGAACATTTGCATATTATACCATATTAGGATCCACTACCCTGAAATTCTTTTGAAAATAATATGTTTGGCTTTTCATAGAGAAAACATTTTTCAAAAAATCATAGATTAAATTTGGAGGCAAATTTTGCATAGTGAGATTTTTGAATAATCAAAATTTGGTCCCACCAATTTCGTGAAATCATTGGTCATTGTATATACCTTTGTGTTAATTCATTTATTCTTTACATGTATCATTTTGACATCATGTTACAGTCATAGCATGCATGGTCATTCATTGTAAATACATTTATGACATGCATGGTCATTGATAACTCGTATAATTATATAGTTTTTAGTTATGTTTTATTATTGTTTTGTGTCAAATACGAGTTATTATTGTTTAATCTAATTGTGTTTATGATCTTTTATATTTTTATGTAATTTGGTGTTTTTCACAAGTTTCTTTGAGTGATTTCAGATTACTAGAATTAAGGGCAAATCCAGTTCAGTTCCAGTTCCGACACCATTTACCATATCAGCTATATCTCGAGTTTCACTGAAGCAATAAGGATGAAATTTGTAGCCGTGCAAAGCTAAGAGGCATATATATCTTTTTCATGTTTTACACTTCTTGAAACGGAGTCGTTTTCCCTAGTGAAATCGACCATCAAGTTGGCTGATGTGCAATGACGTCTGTGCTGACCTGTTTTCGTATTTTGCCCATATCTGCTTATCCACATCAGCAAATGAGCTGATTCCAACGGCTATGGATCCGTAACTGATAGGGGTATATTTTTCTAGAAGACAAATTTATCAGATCGAGCTTCCAACATTGACAAAATCGACCATCAAGCTGGCTGATCAGAATTGTCATACAATATGACGAAAATTGTTAGAAAAATGCACCCACCTATTATACCTACCTTTGAAATTTGTAAAGCTTGTCTCTTGTCATTTAGCCCTCCAAAATGTGTATAAATAGAGGGCCTTGGATGAGTATTGGGATACATTATACATTGGTAGGATATTAGCCATTGTAATAAAATTCTCTAAGTTTTCTTCTTCTTTCCTTTCTCTAGTTTTCTTTTTTATTTACTTATGCTTCTTACATTTCTTTTCATTTTATTCATATCTAGTATGTGTTGCTAATCATATTGTTGAGGTGATGAGGTGAAGCTCTTGGTAAATGCTAAGGTTAGTCTCTTAAACATGAGCTAAAATGAATCATCATTTATAAACACTAGTATAGATAATATTTTCTTTTGGTTTAAAATCATACTTACAAAGTAGGGATCTTGATTCATTATTGACAAGGAAAATGGCACAGTAAATGCTTGGTTTCATAACCTTGATTTGTTGTAGACATATACCTTGGCATAAGGAATGCTTGGACTCTTTTTATGAGTTTTGAGGACACCAAATGAACATAATATCATATGCTATGGACGTTGGACAATTTGGACTGAATTGCTAAACCTTCCGATTGGAATCTCCCTTATGTGTGAATTTCAATTGTGTAATAAAACAAGATTAATCTTAGCATAACACCAAGAGTGGATTCTCTAACCTCAATATCTTTTCTTATTGTTTTTTATATCTTGTTTAATTTCTTTTATATTTTGTTTATTTTGTTCTCTAATATCTTGTTTATCTTATTTTGTTGTTGATTCCCTAATATCTTGTTTACTTTCTTTTTCTTATATATTTATAAACTAATACTTACTAATACGCTTCCCTGTGGTTCGACCTCGGACACCCGAGAATTTATTACTTGAACATAACCTGCACTTGGGTTTACGACTCTTAATTGAGTCTCCATCAGTCATTATTTGTATATACCTGTGTATCAATTTATTTATTCTTTAAATGCATCATGTTGGCATTAGATTACATCCATGGCATACATAGTTATCATGATATGCCCATGCATTAATCTATCTTATTAATATCAGGATACATTCATGACACACATGGTCAGCATGATTTTCTTTGTATATACTCTGTGTCAATCATTCATTGTTTACATATATCATAATTGACATCGTGTTGCATTCATAGTGTATATGATCATTCATTGGGAAATACACTGAAATATACATGGTCATTCATTGCATAGATCCATGCGTTGATTTATTTATTCTTTGCTTGCAGCATGTTGGCATCGTGATTGCATTTATTACATAAACGGTCAACATGTTTCCACTATATATGTCCATACATCATTTTTTTATTATTCACATGCATCAAATGACAATCATGGCTTATTCATCATGACATATATTTGGGGAAATAAAACAGAAGTTGGCTTGGCTTTAAGAGTTTTGAAGAAGCTTCCATTTCAAATCAGAGGTATAAGAAGTACTGAGTACCCTTTTTAATACAGGCTAGTGCTATGGAGAATGAACAAGTTGCCCGAATAGAAAGAATGGAAAGGGTAGAGGAAGAATTGCGAGAAAAGCTGGCAAAGTCTCAAGCAGAATCTAAGGATAATGACTAAATTGATGGAGTTGATGTCCGCCGTAATCAAGGGAGAAGGATACACTGAAAACTTTGCTGCCAGAGAAGGGTTAGAGGCACAAAAGGGTCAGAATGAGGTCGTAATGATGGATGGCCAGAACACAGTTAACCCCAGCAACATCCTGAACTTAGACGACTTAGTTGAACTGGAAAAGTTGAAAATAATTGAGTCAAATATGGCTGAGTTGACAGATTCCTGAGGGAAATATCAGTTGTTAGATGAAAGGCTCCGGGCAGTAAAAAATACAGATGTATTCGGGAGTGTGGATGCGAAGGAACGATGCTTGGTCCTCAATTTAGTTATTCCTCCTAAATTCAAGGTCCCTGACTTTGTGAAATATGAAAAGACGACTGATCCATCAAACCACATCACCATGTTCTGCTGAAAGATGGCAAGTCACATAGATAATGATAAGCTTTTGATTCACTACTTTCAGGATAGCCTCAGCAAGTCCACAATTAGGTGGTATAGTCAATTGAACAAGTATCATATTCGCTCTTGGAATGATTTGGCCAGGGCTTTTCTAAACCAGTACAAGCATGTGACCGACATGACACCTGACCGTCTCACCTTGCAAAATATGGAGAAAAAGGTTACTGAGAGCTTCAAAGAGTATGCTTAGAGGTGGAGGAACATGGCCACCCAAGTACAACCGCCCTTAACTTAGAAGGAAACCACTGTCCTTTTTGTGAATACACTACAGGCCCCATACTACGATAGACTTGTTGGCATCACCACAAAGAATTTTTTGAATATGGTAATCTCTGGGGAAATGATTGAAAATGCTATCAAGGCTGGGAAACTCGAAGGAGGTAAAACATTTAATGCAGAGAGAAACAGGACGCCCAAAAAGAAAAGGGAGATGTCCAAGCTGTGGGAGACTTTGCCCCGTATATTTTGGCTACTTCATACCAACCACCCTGTCCTTCTACGAACTATATATCCCAAGGTTCATACTTATACCCGATGGCCTCTCAGAATCCAGTAAATTTTCAACCTTTAGTCAGCCAGAGGAAACCGAAGAATATCCGAAAAAGAGATCAGTTTGAGCCACTCCCCATATCTTACTTTGAACTATTGTCCCAGTTGGTCGAAGAGCAACTCCTCACTAAAGTTCCAGTGTAGCCTGTCCAACCCCCATATCCGAGCTGGTATGACGAGAATGCATATTGTGATTATCATTCTGGGATTCGGGGACATTCCACAGAAAATTGCTTATGTCTGAAACGGAAGGTTCAAGCACTCATCAATAAAGGACAGTTAGATGTGGGGAAGACACAAAGGTCAGACAGCGTGGAGAATCTACTGAATAGGAATGATGAGACCATTATGGATGTCATAATGGAAGAAGTAGATGGAAAGGTCGAAAAGAGTATCGAGGAATAGCCAATTTGAATTAGAGAGAACATGTCAAGGGGGAGTTTTTTATGCATGTAGTTTCATACCTCATGATCAAAACACTTGTCTTATGGTGACATTCATATGAATTAAATGAATTTTGAATTTTAAATGATTTGCATTTGTTGTGTTTTAACAATAATTTGAATTTGCAAAAAAACAAGCATTAATGAAGTTTTAATAATGGACGGTCTCGAGAATATTGATGATCATTGTTAGAAATGACCCAATACCCTCCCCTCTCTCTTTTGGGCTTCTCTATGCCTAAACCCCTTGAATCGAGAACACTTGAAAGACCTAATGCTTCAAGGAATATGAATGATTGAACTTCATAAAAAAAAAATTTGTCATCATAGAATAAGCAAAGATGTAAATCCCAGTCTAGGCCATGAACAAAGGAACGAACTTTTTGAAATTTTTTCGAATTCCTTGAAATTCAAACAAATGAGATATTCTTTCAAGAATTTAGATCATGGTAATTTGGTGTGTTCAAGATTGTGCTAAAACCATTCATGCCTTTTCCAATAACCACAAAACACTAAATGCCCAAACATCACTTCATGATTGATACCTTGGGGCACAATGATTAAACTAGATTATCCTGTCCCAGAGAAAACCCATTTTTGGGGTCATATTTTCCTTGTCTCTTCAAAGAACTCAGATTTGAAACTCAACCTTTTCGAAGTAGACCTAGACTTGCTATGTTTCTCGTTGATACAAATTCTCATGGTTAATCAAATTGGGGCATCATAGGTAGAAATGATGGTTGTATGGTGAAAAAGGATGGGACTAGCACATGAATCATTGGGGCATGCGATTAAGAAAAAGGGATATCATGCATATGAGAATTCGGATGATTCCAAAGTGCAAAATGAAATTTCGGTTATCTATTTCCCCTGGGGATTGCTTTTCAATGTGAATATTCGTGCTTGACATGAGAAATGACCATCTTTCATGTCCTTGTCACAAAAAGAAATTATCCAAAGTCACCCCTTTTTGAGCCGAAAGAATTCTTCTTTCTTTAAACCCTGATCAAGGATTACCCTCTACACTGGGGGGCAAATGTGAGAAAGGATCATTGAGAAATGAGTCATAGCTTAAAGACAGATGCAAAGCAAATGGATCCCCAAATAAATACGGGATCACTCTATCAAAGAAAAAGGATAAGGAAAAGATGGCGAAATGAAAACCAAGAAAAACAAAAACAAAAAAATGTGAAAAAGTATTGCAAATGAAAGCCAAAAGCAAGGAAGAAAAATAGCAAAAAGACAAAAAGGAATGAAAAGTGCAAAAAGGGATAAATGTTTCAAAGAGAATCCTCCTCAAGAAATGATCCTTGATCTGATTACCCTCAAACACATATTTTGGGCCTATTTATCCTTTCTTTCTGAACCCTGAGCCATGGCTTACATTACGTGCTTTAAAAGTCCATTTTGATCAAGCATGAATAATTAACTTGAAGGGTTTTTTCCTCAGATTTTATCCCATTTCATCAAATTATCATTTCTTTAAGGAAGAATTTAGAATTCTCAAATGCATGGTAAAACAATGAAAAAAAAAGAAAAAAAATGGAGAGAAAAGGACTCTAGGGCGAAAACCCAAAAACGGGCGGTCTAGAGTAAAATGGGAATTTTCGATGCCATCTATGATAGTGCCGATACCATAAAAGAGAAGATCATCTTAAAAAAGTGGTCATCAAGGAACATCTAGGAATTCCTGAACCTCCCAAATTGTCAACTCTCATTTGGATGATTGATTTCAAAAACTGAAACTTTTTTTTCACCAAAATCAACTTTCCAGTTTAAACATCTCAGCCAATCTTGATGCTTGTCAAAATACCTTGATATGGAAACTAAAAGAATGTTGAATTTGTTTGGTTCTCAATGAATTCATGATTTATAAAATCTGTTCCATTTGTGAGCCTAAAAGGGACATACATTTTTTGTTGTGAAGTTTTCTTGGAAAAACCAAAATCATGTTGTACCAAGCCTTGTCAATTCAAGTTGAAAAACCCAAATTGACACTTAGGAAAATTTCTAATAGTGATCATCAATCTTCAAAAGATTTGTACATTACACACTGTGGGGTTAAAATTTTTGGCTCAAAAGTTTTCATTAAATAAGCAAAATTGTTTTTCAGAAAGGGAAAATAAAAATATTTTTGAAATACCCAATTTTGATATTGACATGAGATAAGAGTTTTTCTAATCCAAAGGTGTGGAATTACTAGGGATAACCTTGACTTTCAAATATGAGAAGAAGAAATAAAACTCAGCAAGCAGATTTCTGTTGATAAGAGTTTGAAAACTGTTGGGGCAAAAAAAATAGCCAAAGATTGAAAAAGGAGTTGAAGATATACTCTGATTTGAAGAGGAAAAATGAATGGGAAAGGCTAAGCCAAAGTCTAGAAAAACGATCGAGGGCATTTGCATCATTCATGAACACTCATCTCTCTATTAAGCTTTGCATCTGTACCATGTCAGCAAGCATTTGCATCATTCATGGATATTTGCATTTTCACTATTCCATGAGCATCTGCAGTCTACCTTTACAAGTACATCCTTCATAGATATTTGCATTCGCATCATCTCAAGCAAGTGCATCATTTCTAGGATCATTGCATCTTCATTGTAGCTGCAATTACACCATTTATGAACCACTTACATGAACATGATTCGTAGGGACATCTGCATCTGCATTTAGAAGCATTTGCATCAATCCAAGAGATTTGCATCTGCATTTAGAAGAATTTTCATAAATCCAAGACATCTGTATCATTTCAAGAAGCATTTGCATCAATCCAAGACATTTGCATTTACACCATCAAGCATTTGCATCCTCTCTCAAATCCTTCAAGTTAATTTTCAATCCATTTCAATTTCTGGTTTCATCCAAATCTTTTTTAATTTTCTGGTTTAACCCATGCTTTTCAATTTCTGGTTTCATCCAGATCTTTTTCAAATTTCTAGTTTCACCCATGCTTTTCAATTTCTGGTTTCATCCAGATCATTTTTCAATTTTTTGGTTTCACCCATGCTTTTCAATTTATGGTTTCATCCAGATCTTTTTCAAATTTTTGGTTTCACCCATGCCTTTTTATTCTTTGGTTTCATCCAGATCTTTTTCAAATTTCTGGTTTCACCCATGTTTTTCAATTTCTGGTTTCATCCAGCTCTTTTTCAAATTTCTAGTTTCACCCATGCTTTTCAATTTCTGGTTTCATCCAGATCTTTTTCAAATTTTTGGTTTCACCCATGCTTTTCAATTTTTGGTTTCATCCAGATCATTTTCAAATTTATGGTTTCACCCATGCTTTTCAATTTCTGGTTTCATCCAGATCTTTTTCAAATTTCTGGTTTTACCCATGTTATTTCAATCCATGGTTTCATCCAGATCTTTTTCAATTTTCGGTTTCACCCATGCTAGTAAGGTTAGCACAAGATAAGATAAGACCCCGAGGCCATCATCGAGGTCTTTTCTTCTCTTGCAAATCGAACCCGTTTCCTTAAGACGGGTCGAGCCTTGATTAGTCAGGGAATTCAATTTAAGGATAAAATCTTCAATTTACAGCTTTTTCAAAATAATGAAAAAATGATGAAAAAGATGATGATGATTGAAAACCCCTTTCCCTTTCCTTCACATGTGATTTCACTAACCGTAGAAAATTAGTGTTTGTTTATCTTTGCCTGATTCCTAATTCTCAGCAATAGCCAAAGAGGGGTAAATGTAAACACCTAATTTTGTCCAGACCACTAAATCAGGTATGTTTTCTTCCTAAATTGATGATTCAGAATGCAAAAAGGCTTTTTTCACCCTGCAGGTGGTACTTCGAGACTAAGTCTAAGAAAGCAGACAGAAAAAGTCGAACTCGAAAAAGTCAACCCCAAAAAAGTCAACCCCAAAAAAGTCAACCCACTTTCAAAATAAAGATTTGAATTTGAATTGAAAGATGGTGAAAGAATTTTGATAATTCGAGGTCGACATTGAAAGATATGAAGGTCGAAAGATGGGTTACAGAATCTTAGTAGAAAGAAAACCCTAGTTCGGGAAATTTGGGGAAAAGTGCTTGAACTATCAAATTGTTCAAAATTGAAGGTCCTGAATGAAAGATAAGCACTAACTACGGGTAATGGAGAAGCTTCTTGAAAGAAAAACTGAAGGAAAAGTCAATTCGAAAGAAAACCGAGAATTAGGGTTTTTGGTGGATTTTGGTGAAATTTGGAAGAATTACAGAAATGGCCCGATTCGGTAAGACTAAAACCCTTAATTGATGAGGAGTGATTAAAAAAGGATAGCCCAAGGCTCAGTTTGAAGAAAATCTGAAAATCAGACTTGTTTTGAGCAAAATCGGGCTTCGGAGGCAAAAGGGCAAAATTGAAAATTTTGGGAAAAAAAGCAAATGAACTCCAAAAATTTTGAAACTTTGCAGATCTTATTCTTAAATTATTTCAAAGAGATTGGCAAAAGAAAATCTTGATTCAGAGTTCGTTTGCAAAATGGCCAAATCCCGGGTCCACGATGTAGAAATTCAAAAGGATAAATCCTGGAAAAATAGTAAATGAGCTCCAAAAATTCTAAAAATTTGCAGATCTCATTCTTAAATTATTTGGAAGAGATTGAAGAAAAAAAATCTTGATTCGGAATTCTTTTGCAAAATGGCCAAATCCCGGGTCCACTATGCAGAAATTCAAGTAGATAAATACCAAAAAAAATAGAAAATGAGTTCCAAAAATTATGAAAACTTCCAAATCACACTTTTAAATTATTTGGAAGAGAATGGTGAATAAAAATTTGGATTTGGAGCTCGTTTAAAATTGGTGAAAGTTCGGGAGCACAAAAGGGTAATTTTGGAAGAAAAAATCCAAATAAATAGCAAATGGACTTGGAAAATTTTGAAAACTTTCAGAATTCAATTTTTTATTATTTCGAAAGTATTGAAAAAAGAAAATTTGAATTTGGAGTCAGCTTGCTATTTATTTAGGTTCGAGGGTCAAAGGGATCATTTTACCGAAGAAACCGAAAAGGGCAAATTTGTAATTCAAAAAAATATGAAAGAAGAAGGAATTGCTGGGATTTTACCTCTTTTGATAAGCCAGCATAGTACCTTGCAAATGGTCTCACATTCACCCAATGGCTTAGGTGCCTTGTAGAAAAGTTGAATACACCATTCAATGGCTGAGATTAAATGCCAAGATGATATTTTTATTTGTCAAGAAAGAACCCTCATCTAATGGCCAAGAATGGAAGAACACAACTCATTCAAAGGTGGACATCCATTTCGCCAAGTAAGGAAGTGCATGGGATTGTTCCTTTTCATCCAATGGCTTAAGCCATGTACAAGGGCTGAGTACACATGTTAAGGGCTGGGATTAAATGCCAAGATGACATTTTTATGTTGTCATGAAAGAATCCTCATCCAATGGCCAAGAATAAAAGAGCACAACTCATCCAAGGGTAGGCACTCAAAGGGCCAAGCAAGGGAGTGCATGGGATTGGTCCTCTTTTTCATCTAAGGGCTGCTGTTATTACAAAGACTGAGTACACATCTTAAGGGCTACTATCAATTGGCAAGATGACATTTTTATGTTGTCATGAAAATATCATAATCAAAGGGCCAAGATTGGAGGAGAAAAAAAATGCAAAAAACCATCCAATGGTGGGCATGCCATTCGGCCAAGAGGAAGGAGGAAAGGGAATGTTTTATTTTTTCCCATATAGGCTGATCATTTAGGAGTGGAAGTCAGTAGCTAATTGAGAGAAAAAAAAGGATTTTGAAAGAAAGGAAGAAAAGCTTTTGTTAAGGTAGCCATTCTACCATTGCTACATCATTTTTTCTTCTTCTTCCTCATGCTTTATTTCTTGTTTTCCATGTGATTTCCTACCAATTTTTTTACATCTTTCTTGTTGTTCTTGCTTTTCAAAAAATAAATAAAACAATGGTTAGGCTTCATGATCTTGATGAAAATCAAGTGATAATGGTTAGGGTGAGCTTTGTCCAATATACCAACCATAGAGCTCATCTCCATATTTTTTTCTTACCTTAGTTATTTTTTATGATTTTGAGATTGAAAAAGCTTCATGACCTTGATGAAAATCAAGAGATAATGGTCAGGGGGGCTTTGTCCAATGTACCAACCATTGAGATCATCTCTTTGTTATTTATTTGCTTACTTTAACTTGCTTATTTCTATTATTGTTTATCTTTATGTATATTTATATTCTTGTTAACCATCTTGTTTGTAGACACCTAATTTTGTCCGGACCAATAAAAAAGGTATGTTTTCTTCCCAAATTGATGTTTCAGAATGTAAAACGACATTTTTCATCCTGCAGGTAGTACTCCGAGACTTAGTCTAAGAAGGCGAGCATAAAAAGTCAAACTTGAAAAAATCAACCCCAAAAAGTCGACCTTAAAAAATCAACTATTAAAAAAGTCAAACCACTTTCAAAATCAAGATTTGAAGTTCAATTGAAAAATGACAAAAGAATTTTGATAATCCGAGATTTACATTGAAAGATATGGAGTTCGGAAGTTGGGTTATGGAGATTCAGTAGAAAGAAAACCCTAATTCGAGAAATTTAGGGAAAAGTGCTTAAATGATCAAATTGGTCGAAATTGAAGGTTCCAAATGAAATATAAGCACTGACTACGGGTAATGGAGAAGCCACTTGAAAGAAAAACTGAAAGAAAAGTCAATCCGGAAGAAAATCGAGAATTAAGGTTTTGGTGGATTTCGGTGAAATTGGGAAAAAATACAGAAATGGCCCGATTCGGTAAGACTAAAGCCCCTAATGGATGAGGAGTGATAAAAAAGGATAGCCCAAGGCTCAGTTTGAAGAAAATCTGAAAATCGGACTTGTTTTGAGCAAAATAGGGTTTCGGAGGCAAAAGGGCAAAATTGAAAAATTTGGAAAAAATAGCAAATAAAGTCCAAAATTTCTGAAAAATTGCAGATCTCATTCTTAAATCATTTCAAAGAGATTGGCAAAAAAAAAAAAATCTTGATTCGGAGTTCGTTTGCAAAATGGCCAAATCCCGGGTCCCCTATGTAAAGTTCAAGAAGATAAATCCCGAAAAAATAGCAAATGAACTCCAAAAATTCTGAAATTTGCAAATCTCATTTTTAAATTATTTGGAAGAGATTGGCAAAAGAAAATTCGGATTCAGAGTTCATTTGCAAAATGGTCAAATCCCGGGCCCTCTATGCAGTAATTCAAGGAGATAAATCCTGAAAAAATACCAAATGAATTTTAAAAATTATGAAAACTTCTAGATCACACTTTTAAATTATTTGGAAGAAATTGGAGAAGAAAAATCTGGATTGTGGAGCTCGTTTAAAAATGGTAAAGTTCGGGAGCACAAAAGGGCAATTTTTGAAGAAAAAATCTAAATAAATAGCAAATGGACTCGAAATTTTTTGAAAACCTACAGAATTCAATTTTTTATTATTTTGAAAGTATTAAAAAAATAAAATTTGAATTTGGAGTCCGTTTGCTATTTATTTATGTTTGGGGGGCAAAAAGGTCATTTTATCCAAAAACAAGAAAAGGGCTTTTCTTGCCTTTAAAAAAAAAATGAAGCATGAGGCCATTCAGCCACCCCTCTATTTTATGCTTTGCATGTGCATTTTCATCATGCTAGTTGATAGGTTTGCATTTTCATGATATTTGGTTGAGTGTTTTGTTTAAGCATGCCATATGTTTGTGTTATTGCCATGCATTTTTTAGGTTTAGGATTGGTTTGCTTTGCCATGCATATTCATGAATTTTAGACCTAGGTTGCATTAAATTCCATGCAAGTTCATTTAGGTCTAGGTCATTTTATTGATGCCATGCATTTTTCATGTCATTTAGGTTTTAAATCATGCATTTCATGCATCATATTTGCTGTGTTTTTCATGCATTTCATGTCCTTCCCACTTGACTTATGACTTAGGCCAATCAATGGTTCAAAGTCATGCTCACTTGAGCAGACTTGTGGAAAATTAAAGAGTTGTCAAATTGATTATTCTACCTTTGTGGTTTTTTTACTTAGCCAATTTTTTGCCTAACTTTTCAAAAGTGTTAGCTACTGTTTGTGAGTCTTTTAGAGAGTCTCTAATATTTTTACTTTGATTTTTAAATGTTTTTATCAAAGGCAAAAGAATGTGTTTTGGCAAAACAAATTTTTCACCCAGTACTCATACTTTCCCGATTTTTTTGGGTAGCCATCTTTAATCAGAAAATTAAGCCGATTTTTCCCCATGTAGTTTTACGTGTCCTGAGTCTCCAATATGTTTTTTAGATTTTTTTGGATTTTTAAAAATAGGGTAAAAAATCATGTTTTAAAATTGGACAGTGGAGTCAGAGTTGAATATGAGGGAAGATCATTTTTCTGCTTTGTTTTACTTAGAGAGGGCTGATTAGAAAGTTTAGATACTGACTTAGGGTGGTTTCTAAGCCTTTTTAAACTCTAAAAATATTTTTTTAAATCTCGGGTTAAGGGTGGTCAAGTCCGGGATTTTAAACTTAGGAAATTAGAGTCATTTAAAGGGGTTTAGCTAGGTTTTTATTCTTTAATCTAAGCTTTTCAAAATTGTTTTCAAACAATCACAAAGTATTTTGGTTTTAGAATATTTAATTTGATATATTTTCCTAAGGTAGTCGGATATTTTTTTAGATATACGGATTTTCTTAATTAAAGGAAAAAAATACATTCTCATGCATTGCATTTTCCATATTCATGCATATTATATAATATGTAATTTTTGTTATATGGTTTTGAATATTTCATGATGTCCTATGCTTTTTATTTAGTTATTTTTGTCATATTATTTAGCATATACTATGTTCATGCATTATTATTTTTATTTTTATTTCCATGCATATTATATGATAGCATTATTTTATGTTTCATGTCATTTAGATTATATGCCATATCATTTATATTTGCCATGTCATTTAAATTAGTTCATTTCATATAGAATATATTATGTTACCTAGGTCATTTCATTTAATGTAGAATATATTATGTTACCTAGGTCATTTCATTTCATTTAGAATATATTATGTCACTTAGGATATTTTATTTCATTTAGAATATATCATATAACTTAGGATGTTTCATTTCATTTAGAATATGCTAAGACATTTAAATTATGTCATATCATTTAGGTTGCATTATGTTATTTAGACTTTGCTATGTCATTTTATTTATGTCATACATATTCATATTTTTAAAATGGTTTGAAAAAGGTAATGATTTTCAATAAAATAAAGATATTCTCGAGTTAAAATAATTCATGAGTTCTCTGCCGGGTTTGCTGGGGAGGATATCATCAATTATCAGTAATAATAGAATATCTTCTTTAAAATAAGAATGATTCGGAAAGTTTTTCAAACTAATAAAAATTTCTATATTTTGCCACGTTTGTTGGGGAATATAGGAAAATTTTGAATTTATAAATTCCGGATCATTTTCAATTAAAAAATGGAATTATTTTTCTTTAAATTGGGAATTAACTTGAAATACTAAATTTAAAATCGAATTTTTACCGAGACTTGAGATAACACATGATTAATAAGGTACCATTTTATACGGGTGTTGTGAGGGTGGTAATCCTTCCCCACACGTAACCGAGTCCCGAACCCGCTTCTTTGATTTCTCTGGTTTAAAACGTAGACTTGAAATTGGTTTTAAAAATGTTTTAATTAACTTTAAAATATTTTATAAAACCGGTTTTAATAGGTGGCCGATCACACCTAGCTAAAAAAGATTGGTGGCGGCTCCATGTATTTTTCAAGGTCATTTTCAAAACGTTCATTTTTCAAAAGGAATTAAGTGACTTTTTCTCGGTTTTTTTTAATGTCACGCTTAACGAATAATAAAGTCTTGCGATAAGACTTGTTAGTTTTTAGGTTGCGACAGCTTGGTGACTCCACTGGGGAATTTTAGAGAGTTAGGCTTAGAATTAGTCGTGTGTTATCAAAGTCTCGGTTTTGTTGGTTTAATTGGTAATTAATTTTAATTCCCTCATTTTTTTAAATAATAAAAATAATTTTGAAAATAATAAAATGTTTTAAATATGTCCATATTCATGTGTATAAATTTTATTATTGTTCTCTAGTTATTTAATAATTGTATATTATAATTGCTTATTGGTTAATGCATTACACTATTCTTGAATGTTATTTTAATAAATTGTAGGGGCATTTAGAATAAGGGGTGTAGAATAGGTGGTGAAAGGTTTGTTGTTCCTCCTCACACACTACACTACACGTGCATTTGCATTTGCATATCATGAGCTCTATACCCGGGTTCTGTCCTTTTAGGTGGGAGCAAAGTAACTAAGCCTTCGTGATTAACAATCCGCATGGGCTAATGAAACACTTCCGGAGTACTAAATTACCTAAGCCTTCGTGATTAACAATCCACATGGGCTAGGGAAATAGACTCTAACGAATTGAACCCGCTTTTTATCGGGATGCCTTACTAGCCTTCACCGGAGACAATGAGGAGCAATTCAGGGCCTTTAGAACCGATTCACCCTCATATAGTGAACCTAGGAGAAGCCATGCTGGATTTACGTTAGATATACCGAAGATAGGAACACATGGAGGGACATTTCTAAACCTTTTGTTACCTATTTTACACTCTGAATAAGGGTTGTAGATCGGGTAATGATAAACGTACATCGCCCGTAATAAATGTGATAATCCGCCCCAAAGGCTTTGCGATGCCTAAATGGTTGGATACTATTGGGGCAAATGTCCATTAACTTTTTGAAATTAAAAAAAAAAAAAAAATCCTTTTTCAAGCATTTTTTGCATTTTGCACATTTCATGCATGTGTGAATAGAGCATGTACATTTTTGGTTGTATTATTGATCTCGTTTTTTGCAATAAACGGATGGTGATAATAATCTCATTTGATGATTTCATAAAATCGATAGTGTTACAAGAACATTTGCATATTGTACCATAGTAGGATCCACTATCCCGAAATTATTTGGAAAATAATATGTTTGGTTTTTCATAGAGAAAACATGCATTTTTTTTTAATAAAAAAAATCATAGATCAAATTTGGAGGCAAATCTTGCATAATGAGATTTTTGAATAATCAAGATTTAGGTCCTACCAATTTCGTGTAATCATTGGTTAATTTACATGTATCATTTTGACATCATATTACAGTCCTAACATGCATGGTTATTCTTTGTAGAATACATTTGTGATATACATGGTCATTCTTTGTACCTACCTTTGTGTTAATTCATTTATTATTTGCATATATTATTCTGACATCATGTTACAGTCATAGCATGCATGGTCATTCATTGTAGAATATGTTTATGACATGCATGGTCGTTATTTGTGTATACCTATGCATCAATTTATTCATTTAAAAAAAAATGCATCATGTTGGCATTAGATTGCATCCATGGCATACATAGTCATCATAATTTCTCTGTATATGTTCATGCATTAATCATTAGTATATTCATGAGCATGTACCTTCATAATTGTATTTTAATCTCATGTCAATTTCATTTGCATGAAAGGGGATCGAGATATGGGGAATGAATCGGAGGAACGATTGGGTGCTTTGGAACGCAATCAAGAGGAGTTTGGACATGAACTCCGGGAGTTGAAGGAACAACTTGTCAAATTTATGAAAATGGTTGAAGATATGGGTAAGAGTAAAGGGGAACTTTCTCAGGGCTCTGCATCGCCTTCGGATCAACCAAAACCATTAAGTCCAGAACATACAATCCTTGCTGGATCCTGCGCTTGTCAATGCCACAAAGGTTGCAACCCTGATGAAATTATGGACAAAATTGTGAAAATGATTAAACCCGAGAGCTTGATACCAAGGATAGAAACTTCAGATCCCAAACCATACCTACAATTGGTCTTAGGTCCAAACCAGTATCCTCACCCTACTATGGTAAAATCGTCCATTGGGATGACCACTACGAGATTCCTGAATCCCACTCCATCACCACTAACTGTCAGTTCGTACTATTTCCCTCATCAATCATCTTATCAAGCATCCGAAATAGGAACCTCGAATTTTGTACAGCCTCCAAGGGTCTTGAGTCCAAACCCATACCCTTGTCTTGTTATTCCGCATCTCCCTATGTAAACACTCCGGTTCGGACCTTAGTGCCACCACCAAGTGCCCCAACTCCTAGGCCATGTGTGACTAAGAAACAACCCCAGGATAAGACCCAAAGGCATTTTGATCCCCTTCCAATCAGCTATTAAAAGCTTTCCCAATGTTGGTCTGAAATCACCTGGTTGCCTATTGCCGTTGAAACCCCTGTCACCACCATACCCAAAGTGGTATAATTCGAATGCAAAATGTGATTATCACTGTGGAACTGTTGGGAATAGCTTTGAGCACTGCAACGCACTCAAGAACAAAGTACAATACCTTACAGACGCCAAGTGGTTGGATCCAACGACACTGATTGACAGAGGACTAGAAAAGGATAATTAGGATTGGGAGATCTACAGCAATGATGTAGAAGGATTTTAGTTTGATATGATGTAGTAGGATTTCACTTTTTCAATAGCCGGCTCTTATAACCTTAGGATGCTAGGAAGAATAAAGTGCTTGTAAAGACAGTTTTAACCACTGCTCAAATTTTGTAAAACATGGTTTATACCATTGTGAACTTTGATATGGGAATGAATTGACTATGCTTCAAATTTATGAGATGTTGATGATTAAGTTCCTCCGATTCTTATTTCCTCCGTGATATCTTCCCCTTTGCATTTTTCATTCGATCAATTGTTTGTCATACCATACGTTCATACATGTATCATGTTAGCATCAGGTTGCATTCATGCATTCATAATCAACATGATTTTTCTGTATCCATGCATTAATTTGCTTATTCTTTATATGCATCATGTTGACTTTGGGTTGCATTCATGACAAACATAGTCAGCATGATTTCTCTATATATGCTCATGCATTAATCTGTCATATTAACATCAGGATGCATTCATGACACACATGGTCAGCATGATTTTCTTTGTATATACTCTGTATCAATCATTCATTGTTTACATGCATCATAATTGACATCGTGTTGCACTCATAGTGTATATAATAATTCATTAGGAAATACGCTGAAATGCACATGATCATTCATTGCATATCTCCATGCGTTGATTTGTTTATTCTTTGTTTGCAACATGTTGGCATCGTGATTGCATTTATTACATATATGGTCAGCATGTTTCCACTATACATGTCCATACATCATATTGTTTAGGCTTTACGTGCATCAAATTGCATTCATGGCTCCTTCATCATGACACACTCTTGGGGGGGAATAAAACGGAAGTTGGCTTGGTTTTAAGAGTCTTTGAAAGAATTTCCATTTCAAAGCAGAGGTATAAGAAGTACTGAGTACCCTTTTAATACAGGCTAGTGCTATAGAGAATGAACAAGTTGGCCGAATGGAAAGGGTACAGGAAGAATTACGAGAACAGCTGGCAAAGTCTCAAGCCAAATCTAAAGATCAAATACTAAATTGATGGAGTTAATGTCCACCATAATCAAGGGATATATTGAAAACTTGGCTGCCAGAGAAGGGTTAGAGGCACGAAAGGGTTAGAATGAGGTCGTAATGATGGATGCCCAGAACACAGTGAACCCCGTCAATGTCTTAAATTTAGATGATCACCTGAACAGGCAAAGTTGGAAATGGTTAATGAGGTAGATTTGGTAGATTCCCAAGAGAAATATCAATTGCTAGATGAAAGGCTCCGGGCAGTAGAAAATACAGACATATTCGGGAGTGTAGAGGCGAAAGAACGATGCTTGGTCCTCAATTTAGTTATTCCTCCTAAATTCAAGGTCTTTGATTTTGTGAAAAATGACGGGACGACTGATCCGTCAGCCCACATCACTATGTTCTGCCGAAAGATGACAAGTCATATAGATAATGATAAGCTTCTGATCCACTACTTTCAGGACAGCCTCAGTGGGTCTGAAATTAGGTGGTATAGTCAGTTGAGCAAGGATCAGATTCGCTCTTGGAATGATTTGGCTAGGGCTTTTCTAAACCAGTACAAGCATATGACCGACAGGACACCTGATCATCTCACTTTGCAAAATATGGAGAAAAGAGCTACTGAGAGCTTCAAAGAGTATGCTCAGAGGTGGAGGAACATGTCTACCCAAGTACAACCACCTTTGACACAAAAGGAAATCACCGTCCTTTTTGTGAATACACTGCAGGCCCCATACTATGATAGACTCATCGGAAATGTCTCGAAGAATTTTGCGGATATGGTAATCTCAGGGGAGATGATTGAGGATGCTATCAAGAGTGGGAAACTTGAAGGAGAAGGAACATCTAATTTCGAGAGAAATAAGGCACCTAGAAAGAAAGAGAAAGATGTCCAAGCTATGGGAGATTTCGTCCCATATTCCCAATTTCCCTTATACCAATCATGTTACCCTACTGAGGTATCTCCAAGACTTTATCCTTACCTACCAACCCAAGCACCTAATCCTATACCAGTCCGTGCAACAAGGCTTACTTCCAGAAAATGACCGCGGGACAACCAAGAAAGAATTCCAATCCCCATCCTTGACCTGCTGCCATTACTAATAAAGAATCAGTACCTTACCCTGATACCTTTGAAAATAGCTCCGAATCCATCAGCGAGGAGTTATGACCCTGACAGCAAATGTGATTATCACTTGGAGGTAGTTGGGCATTCAACTGAAAAATGCAAATAACTGAGGGAAAGGATTGAAAAGTCTTATCCGTGCTGGTATGTTGACACCGAAGCTTATCAATCAGTGGAAGGCTGCTTTATCGTAAATCAGTTTCTTTCAGGGTTTTAGGGAGAGAATTACTACTTTTGAAGGATGTCAATAGGAGCATTTTGATGCATGTAGTTTCAGACCTTATGATGAAAACACTTGTCTCATGTCGACATTCATATGAATTAAATGAATTTTAAATGCTTTATGTCTGTTGTGTTTTAACAATAATTTGAATTTGCAAAAAACAAGCATTAAGGAAGTTTTAATAATGGATAATTTCAAGAATATTGATGATCATTGTTACCCAATACCTTCTCTTTTCCCTTTTAGTCTTTCCTAGGCCTAAACCCCTTGAAGCAAGAACACTTGAAAGACCTAATACTTCAAGGAATATGAATGATTGAACTTCATAAAACCATTGTCATCATAGAATAAGCAAAGATGTAGATCCTAGTCTAGGCTATGAACAAAGGAACGAACTTTTCGAAATTTTTTCGAACTCCTTGAAATTCAAACAAATGAGACTTTCTTTCAAGAATTTAGATCATGGTAATTTGGTGTGTGTCAAGGTTGTGCCAAAACCATTCATGTCATTTTCAACAACCACAAAACACTAATTGCCCAAACATCACTTCATGATTGACACCCTGGGGCACAATGATTAAACTAGATTATCCCATGTCCCAGAGAAAATCCATTTTTAGGTCATATTTTCTTTGTCTCTTCAAAGAACTCATATTTGAAGCTCAGCCTTTTCAAAATAGACCTAGACTTGCTATGTTCCTCATTGATACAAATTCTCATGGTTAATCAAATTGGGGCATCATATGTGGAAATGATGGATACATGGTGAATAAGGGTGGACTAACGCATGAATCATTAGGGATGCGATGAAAAAAAATATAGAGAAAAAAGAAGAAAAATTGTAATATCATGCATATGAGAATTCAGATGATTCCAAAGTGCAAAATGAAATTTTGATTATCTATTTCCCCTGGGGATTGCTTTTCAATGAGAATATTTGTGCTTAATATGATGAATGGCCATCTTTCATATCCCTTTCGCAAAAAAGAAATTATCTATAGTCACCCACTTTGAACCAAAAAAATTCTTTCTTCTTTGAACCTTGATCAAGGATCACCCTCTATACTGAGGGGCAAATGCGAGGAAAGATATTTTTAAAGATCATGGAGGAATGAGTCCTGGCTCAAAGACAGATACAAAGCAAATAGAGCCCCGAATGAATATGGACTCACTGTGTCAAAAGAAAAAGGAAAAGATGGCGAAATGGAAGCCAAGAAGAAAAAAGAAAAAATGTGTGAAAAAGTATGGCAAATAAAAGCCAAAAGCAAAGAAGAAAAATAGTAAAAGTAAAAAGGAAAGAAATGTCCAAGAAGGGACAAATGCTTCAAAAATAATTCTCCTCAAGAAATTATCCTTGATTTGGAGCTCGTTTAAAAAATGGTAAAATTTGGGGGCATAAAAGGGCAATTTTGGAAGAAAAAATCCAAATAAATAGAAAATGGACTCGAAAAAGTTTGAAAACTTCCATAATTCAATTTTTTATTATTTTGAAAGTATTGAAAAAATAAAATCTGAATTTGGAGTCCGTTTTCCATTTATTTGCATTTAGGGGGCAAAAAGGTCATTTTACCCAAGAAACCGAAAAGGGCTCTTCTTGTCTTTTTAAAAAAATCAAACATGGGCTGGAAGAAGGAGGGCTGGCCGGCCAAGGCCCATAGATGGGAAGGAGGTTTCTGATTTTTTAATGAAGAGGCTAACAATGAAGAGTTAGTGATTTTTTTGATCAAGCCTTTGTAAATAAGCCACATGGACCAATGCATGAAGAGGGAGAGTGTCAACATAATGGCTTAAGATTCTTGAACAGTTGTAATTGTGGATAGCTGATGGCCTAATCTAAAGGAGATAATTTCATGTTTTAAACATCTTGAATCAATAGCCCTTGGATGAAAATTGGTTGATGGAAAAATGACAATATCCTAGCCTAGGGAAGAGGGCATTCGACCATATGAAAAAGGACTCTCTCTTTCATTACACTGTCATTCTCTATTCTCTCTTGCTTTTGGCTGATTTTCTCTCTATTGTTGAGAAGCAAAAAAGAAAAGTTTAGAAAAGAAAAGAAAGTTAGAAGAGAAAAAGCTTGAAAGATAGCTTCTAGAGGTTGCTTTTAGCACCATACTCTTGCACTTTCTTTGATTTTCCATTCTTGATTTGCTGTTTAGATTATTACTTTGGGGAGTTTCTTTTGATTTTTGTTTTTAAATAAGTGTTTTTAATGTTCTTCTTTGAGTTCTTTCTTCATCTTTTCTTATAAAAAGTTCTTGAAATATTTTTTTCCTTTATTCTTTGACATGGCCAAATAGCCCATTTTTTTTTGTTTGTTTTAGTTGTTGTTTTGCTTTGTTATTTCATGTTATTTTTTATATTAAATAAGTCTTGATGCTTTAAATCTTCTTCTACTACATATACTTGAAGCTTGTTTTAATTTGGTTGCTTGCTTATTTCCATTTATGAGTCTATTATCATGTTCTTGTATTTTTGATTTTCTGTTTTCAAAATGTTTAAGTTTGTTTATGTTTTATATTTTGAAATCCATTTGTTTGTAAAAATGCATGCTAGTTTTCATACCTCTACTTTATATTTGCATGATTTGAGTGTTATCTTTTAGTTAAGTATGTTAGTATATCAAGTATTTGTGAAAATGCCATGCTCACTTTGAACATGAGGCCATTCGGCCACTTCACTTTCTTTGCTTTGTCTGTGCATTTTTGTTATGTTTGTTGATAAGGTTTGCATTTTCATGACATTTGGTTAATTATTTGGTTTAAGCATGCCTTGTGTTTGTGTTATTGCCATGCATATTTTAGATGTTAGGATTGGTTTGTTTTGCCATGCATATCCATGCACTTTAGACCTAGGTTGCATTAAATGCCATGCAAGTTCATTTAGGTCTAGGTCATTTTATTGATGCCATGCATTTTTCATGACATTTAGGTTTAAAATCATGCATCATATTTGCTTTATTTTTCATGCATTTCATGTCTATGCCACTTGACTTATGACTTAGGCCAATCAATGGTTCGGAGTCATGCTCTCTTTAGCATACTTGTGGAAAATCAAATAGTTGTCAAATAGATTATTCTAACTTTGTGATTTTTTTTACTTAGCCAATTTTTGTCTAACTTTTCAAAAGTTCTAGCTACTGTTTGTGAGTCATTTAGAGAGTCTTAAATATTTTTACTTTGATTTTTAAATGATTTTATCAAAGGCAAAAAAATGTGTTTTGGCAAAACAGTGTTTTCACCCAGTACTCGTACTTTCTCGATTTTTATGGGTAGTCATCTTTAATCAGAAAATTAAGTTGATTTTTTCCCATGTAGTATTACATGTCTTGAGTCTCCAGTATGTTTTTTATATTTTTTAGAATTTTTAAAAATAGGGTAAAAAATCATGGTCTAAAACTAGACAGTGGAGTCAGAATTGAATTTGAAGGAAAATTATTTTTCTGTTTTGGTTAAGTTACTTAGAGGGGGCTGATTAGGAAGTTTAGCTACTGACTTGGGGTAGTTTGTAAGCCTTTTTAAACTCTAAAAATGATTTTTTAAGTCTCGAGTTAAGGGTGGTCAAGTCCGGGATTTTTAAACTTAGGAAATTAGAGCCATTTAAAAAGGGTTTAGCCAAGTTTTTATTTTTAACCTAAGCTTTTCAAAATTGTTTTCAAACAATCACAAAGTATTTTGGTTTTAGAATATTTAATTTGACATATTTTCCTAAGGTAGCTGGATATCTTTTTAGATATACGGATTTCCTTAATTAAAGGAAAAAAAACACTTTCATGCATTGCATTTTCCATATTCATGCATTTTATATAATATGAGATTTTTGCTATGATAATTTCTATGGTAATGTTTTTATTTTGATTTATATTTTTGATGTTATATTGTTTATTATATGGTTTTGAATATCTCATGATATCCTATACTTTTTATTTAGTTATTTTTTGTGATATTATTTCGCATATACTATGTTCATGCATTATTATTTTCATTTTTATTTTCATGCATATTATATGATAGCATTATTTTATATTTCATGTCATATATTCTAAATGAAATAAAATATCCTAAATGACATAATATATCCTATATGAAATGAAATGACCTAGGTAACATATGACTTAGGATATTACATTTCATATAGAATATATTACATTACCTAGGTCATTTCACTTCATTTAGAATATATCATATGACTTAGGATATTACATTTCATATAGAATATATTATGTTACCTAGGTCATTTTATTTCATTTAGAATATATCATATGACTTAGGATATTACATTTCATATAGAATATATTATGTTACCTAGGTCATTTCATTTCATTTAGAATATATCATATAACTTAGGATATTTCATTTCATTTAGAATATGCTAAGACATTTAAATTATATCATATCATTTAGATTGCATTATATTATTTAGACTTTGCTATGTCATTTTATTTATGTCATACATATTCATATTTTTTAAAATGTTTTTAAAAAGGTAATGATTTTAAATAAAATAAAGATATTCTCGAGTTAAAATAATTCATGAGTTCTCTGCCGGGTTTGCTGGGGAGGATATCATCAATTATCATTAATAACGAAATATCTTCTTTAAAATGAGAATGATTCAAAAACTTTTCAAACTAATAAAAATTTCTATATTTTGCCACGTTTGTTGGGGAATATAGGAAAATTTTGAATTTATAAATTCTGGATCATTTTCAATTAAAAATGGAATTATTTTTCTTTAAATAAGGTACCGTTTTGTACGGGAATTGTGGGGGTGCTAATCCTTCCCCTATTAGTAAGGTAACCGAGTCCCGAACCCGTTTCTTTGATTTCTCTGGTTTAAAACACAGACTTGAAATTGGTTTTAAAAATGTTTTAATTAATTTTAAAATATTTTATAAAACCGATTTTAATAGGTGACCGATCACACCTAGCTAAAAAAGATTGGTGGCGACTCCATGTCTTTTTTCAAGGTCATTTTCAAAACCTTCATTTTTCTAGAGGAATTAAGTCGACTTTTCCTCGTTTTTTTTACGTCACGCTTAACGAATAATAAAGTCTTGCGATGAGACTTGTTATTTTTTAGGTTGCAACAATGATCATCAATATTCTCGAGACTATCCATTATTACAACCTTTTTAATGCTTGTTTTTGCACATTCAAATTATTGTTAAAACACAAGAAACATAGAAACATTCAAAATTCATTTATTTCATAGGGATGTTAACATAAGACAAGTGTTTTCATCATGAGGTATGAAACTAAATGCATAAAAACTTCCCCTTGACATGTTCTCCCTAATTCAAACTGGCTATTCCTCGGTACTCTTTTCAAACTTTCTATCTTCTTCCCCTATTATGACATCCACAATGGTCTCATCATTCCCATTCAGTAGATTCTCCCCTCTGTCTGACCTTTGTTTCTTCCCCACATCTAACTGTCTTTTATTAATGAGTGCTTGAACTTTCCGTTTCAGACATAGGCAATTTTCTGTGGAATATCCCTGGATCCCATAATGATAATCACAATATGCATTCTCGTCATACCAACTCGGATATGGGGATTAGATAGGCTCCACTGGAACTTTAGTGAGGAGTTGCTCTTCGACCAGCTGGGGCAATAGTTCAGAGTAAGACATGGGGAGTGGCTCAAACTGATCTCTTTTTCGAATATTCTTCAATTTCCTCTGGCTGACAAAAGGTTGAAAATTTTCTGGATTCTAAGAGGCCATTGGGTATAAGTATGTGTACTTCGTGGAAGGAAAGGGTGGTTGGTATGAAGTAGCCGAAATATACGGGGCAAAGTCTCCCACAGCTTGGACATCTTCCTCTTTCTTTTTGGGTGTCCTGTTTCTCTCTGCATTAAATGTTTTACCTCCTTCGAGTTTCCCAGCCTTGATAGCACTTTCAATCATTTCCCCAGAGATTATCATATCCGAAAAATTCTTCGTGGTGTTGCCAACAAGTCTATGATAGTATGGGGCCTGTAGTGTATTCACAAAAAAGACAGTGGTTTCCTTCTGTGTTAAGGGCGGTTGTACTTGGGTGGCCATGTTCCTCCACCTCTGAGCATACTCTTTGAAGCTCTTATTAACCTTTTTCTCTACATTTTGTATGGTGAGATAATCAGGTGTCATGTCGGTCACATGTTTTTACTGGTTTAGAAAAGCCCTGGCCAAATCATTCTAAGAGTGAATTTGATCCTTGCTCAACTGACTATACCACCTAATTGTGACCCGCTGAGGCTATCTTGAAAGCAGTGAATCAAAAGCTTATCATTATCTATGTGACTTGCCATCTTTCGACAGAACATGGTGATGTGGGTTGATGGATCTGTCATCTCATCATATTTCACAAAGTCAGGGACCTTGAATTTAGGAGGAATGACTAAATTGAGGACCAAACATCGTTCTTTCACATCCACACTCCCGAATACGTCTGTATTTTCTACTGTCCGGAGCCTTTAATCTAACAACTGATATTTCCCTCGGGGATCTGTCAACTCAGCCATATTTGACTCAACCATTTTCAACTTTTCCCGTTCAGCTGGGTCGTTTAAGTTCAGGGTGTTGCTAGGGTTAACTGTATTCTGGCCATCCATCATTACGACATTATTCTGACCTTTTTGTGCCTCTAACCCTTCTCTGGCGGCAAAGTTTTTAGTGTATCCTTTTTCCTTGATTACGGCAGACATCAGCTCCATCAATTTAGTCATCTGATCCTTAGATGCTGCTTGAGACTTTGCCAACTATTCTCGCAATTCTTCCTGTACCCTTTCCATTCTTTCCATTCGGGCAACTTGTTCATTCTCCATAGCACTAACCTATATTAAAAAGGGTACTCAGTACTTCTTATACCTCTGATTTGAAATGGAAATTCTTCCGAAGACTCTTAAAGCCAAGCCAAGTTCTGTTTTATTCCCCCCAAGTGCATGTCATGATGGAAGAGTTATGAATGCAATTTGATGCACGTGAAGCCTAAACAATATGATGTATGGACATATACAATGGAAACAGGCTGACTATAGATGCAATCATGATGCCAACATGCTGCAAGCAAACAATAAACAAATCAATGCATAGATATATGCAATGAATGGCCATGTATATTTCAGCGTATTTCCCAATGAATGATCGTATACATTATGAATGCAACATGATGTCAATTATGATGCATGTAAACAATGAATAATTGACACAGAGTATATACAACGAAACTCATTCTGACCATGTGTGTTATGAATGCGACCTAATGCTAATATGATGTATGTAATAAGCAAATTAGTGCATGAACATATAGAAAAATCATGCTGACTATGTTTGTCATGAATACCACCTGATGCTACCAAGATGCATGTATGAATGTATGGTATGACAAATAATTGATCGGCTGTAAAATGCAAAGGGGAAGATATCACGGACGAAATAAGAATCGGAGGAACTTAATCATCAACATCTCATAAATTGAAGCACAACCAATTCATTCCCAAATCAACATTCACAATGGTATAAACCATGTTTACAAAATCATGAGCAATGGTTAAAACTGTCTTTACAAGCACTTTATTTTTCCTAGCATCCTAAGGCTATAAGAGCCGGCTACTGAAAAAGTGAAATTCTACTACATCCTATAAGACCGAAGTCCTTCCACATCATTACCATAAATCTCTCAATCCTAATTACCCTTTCTTGGTCCTCTATCAATTAGCATCATTGGATCCAACCACTTGGCATCTATAAGAGATTGTACTTTGTTCTTGAGTGCATTGCAGTGCTCAATGCTATGCCCAACAGTTCAACAGCAATAATCACATCTTTCATTCGGGTTATACCACATAGGGTATGGTGGTGACAAGGGTTTCAACGGCACATAGGCAACTAGGTGATTTCTGACCAACATTGGGAAAAGTTCTTGATAGCTGATTGGAATAGGATCAAAATGCCTTTGGGTTTTATCCCGTGGTTGTTTCTTAGTCACACAGGGCCTAGGAGTTGGGACACTTGATGATGGCGCTAAGGCTTGCATCAGAGTGTTTGCATAGGGAGATGGTGGAATAACAAGGCAAGGGTATGGATTTGGACACTGGACCCTTGGAGGTTGTATATAGCTCGAGGTTCCTATCCTAGATGCTTGATAGGGTGATTGATGAGGGAAATAGTACAAACTTCCAGTTGGTGGTGATGGAGTGGGATTCAGGGGTCCCGTAGTGATCATCCCAGTGGACAATTGAGCCATAATAGGGTAGGGATTCTGGTTTGAACTTAGAGCGGTTTGCAGGTATGGTACAGGATCCGTGATTTCTGTCTTCGGTATCAAGCTCTCTGGTTTAATCATTTTCATGATTTTGTCCACAATTTCATCAGGGTTGCACCCTTTGTAACACTGGCAAGCGCAAGATCTAGCAAGGATTGTATGTTCTGGACCTGAAGGTTTTGGTTGATCCAAAAGTGATGAAGAACCCTGAGAAAATTCCCCTTTACTCTTACCCATATCCTCAATCATTTTTATAAATTTGACAAGCTGTTCCTTCAACTCCTGGAGTTCATGTCCAAACTCTTCTTGATTTCGTTCCAAAGCACCCACTCATTCTTCCAATTCTTTCCTCATATCTCGAACCCCTTTCATGCAAATGAAAATGTCATGAGATTTAAGAATACAATTATGAATGTACATGCTCTACTTCTATATGAATGTATATACTGATGATGAATGCATGAAAAGTTCAAAGAAATTATGATGACTATGTATGCCATGTGTGCAACTTGATGCCAACATGATGCATGTAAAGAATAAGCAAATTACTGCATGGATATATACAGAAAAATTATGCTAACTATGACTGTATTCTACAATGAATGAGCATACATGCTTATGAATGTAACATGATGTCAAAATGATATATGCAAAGAATAAATGAATTGGTAACATGGTATATACAAAGAAATCAATGGCTACACAAAAATGGTGGGACCAAATTTTGATTATTCAAAAATCTGATTATGCAAGATTTGCCTCCACATTTAATCTACAATTTTTTGAAACATGTTTTCTCTATGAAAAACCACACATTATTTTTAAAAGAATTTCGGGATAATGGATCCTAATATGGTATAATATGCAAATGTTCATGTAACACTACCGGTTCATAATTCTTATTCAACCAACGAATGTTTATGAAATCATCAAATGAGATTATTATTACTAACCGTTTATTGCAAAGAATGAGATCAAAGATACAACCATGAATGTACATGCTCTACTCATACATGCATGAAAAATGCAAAAATGTTTGAAAAAGAATGTTTGTATTTTGAATTAAAAAAAAAAAACTAGTGAACACTTGCCCCAACATTATTGACTCATCTAGGCATCACGATACCTTCAGAACGGAATATTAAACTTTTTACGGGCGATGTACGTACATCGTTGCCCGATCTACAACCTTTATTCAGAGTGTAAAAAATAGGTATCAAAAGGTTTAGAAATGTCCCTCCATGTGTTCTTATCTTCGGTGTATCTAATGAAAATCTGGCATGGCTTCGCCTAGGCTCACTATATGAGGGTGAATCGGTTATAAAGGCCCCGAATTGCTCCTCACTGCCGCCGGTGAAGGCTAGTAAGGCACCCCGATAAAAGTGGGTTCAATTCGTTAGAGAATATTTTCCTAAGCCCATATGGAGGATCATCACGAAGCATTAACGAAGGCATTAGGTACTTTATACTCCGGAAGTGTTTCACTAGCCCATACGGAGGATTATCACGAAGGCGTAGTTATTTTACTCCCACTTAAAAGGACGGAACCCGGGTAGAGAGTTCATGTTATGCAAATGCAAATATAGTGTGTGCGGAGGAACAACAAACCTTTCACCACCTATTCTACACCCCTTATCCTAAATACCCCAACAATTTATTAAAACACAGATCAAGAATAGTGTAACGCATTAACCAACAAGCAATTATAATATACAACATTAAATAACTAGAGAAAAATAATAAAATGCATGCATATGAGTATGACCATATTCAAAAACATTTTATTATTTTCAAAATTCTCATTTATTTTAAAAATATGGGAATTAAAATTAAATACCAATTATACCAACAAAACCAAGATTTAGATAACACACGACTAATTTTAGGCCTGACTCTCTAAAATGTCCCCAGTAGAATCGCCAAGCTGTCGATACGTGATCCCGGATCGCGGGGGACCCCGTTCGAGTGAGGGGCGAAACATAAGCAGAGGAAAAGACGACTTAATTCCTCTAGAAATAAAATAAACGGTTGATGGTATGAAAACAGCCTTATAAAAAGACATGGAGTCGCCACCAATCTTTTTTAGCTAGATGTGATCGGCCACCTATTAAAACCGGTTTTATAAAACATTTTAAAATTAATTAAAACATTTTTTAAAACCAATTTCAAGTCTGCGTTATAAACCAGAGAAATCAAAGAAGCGGGTTCGGGAGTCGGTTACGTGCGGAGAAGGATTAGCACCCCTACAACGCTCGTACAAATCGGTACCTTATTAATCGTGTGTTATCTCAAGTATCGGTAAAAAGTTGGTTTTTAATTTAGTATTTCAAGTTAATTCCCAATTTTAAGAAAAATAACTCCATTTTTAATTGAAAATGATCCGGAATTTATTAATTCAAAATTTTCCTATATTCCCCGACAAAATCAGCAAAATATAGAAATTTTTATTCATTTGGAAAACTTTCCGAATCATTCTCGTTTTTTTGAAGGAAAGATATTCCTTTATTAATGATAATTGATGATATTCCCTCCAGCAAACCCGGTAGAGAACTCATGAATTATTTTAACTCGGGAATATCTTTTTTTATATTGAAAATCATTATCTTTTTTTCAAAACATTTAAAATATTAACATGAACATGTATGACATAAATAAAATGATATGGCAAAGTGTAGATAATATAATGCAACCTAAATGATATGACATAATTTAAATGACAGTATATTCTAGGTAAAATGAAAAATCCTAAGTATCATGGTATATTCTAAATGAGATAAAAAAAAAATTAAATGACATGGCATATTCTAAATAAAATAACCTAAATGACATGGAATATGATCTAAATGACAAGAAATGACATGAAATTAAAATAATTCTAACATATAATATGCATGAAAATAAAAATAATAATGCATGAACATAATATATGCTAAACAATATGACAAAAATAACTAAATAAAAAGCATAGGATATCATGAAACATTCAAAATCATATGGAAAACAAATATAAGATCATAAAATGTGAATTAAAATAATAATAATACCATGAAAAATATCATAGCAAAAATCACACATTTAAATAAAATGCATGAACATGGAAAATGCAATGCATGAAAATGTATTTTTCCTTTAAATAAAGAAATCCGTATATCTAAAAAGATATCCGGCTACCTTAGGAAAATATGTCAAATTAGATTTTCTAAAAAAAAAAAACAAAACTTTGTGATTGTTTGAAAACAATTTTGAGGAAAACTTGAATAAAAATTAAAACCCTTACCAAACCCTTTTAAAATGGCTCTAATTTCCTAAGTTTAAAATCCCGGACTTAACCACCCTTAACCTGAGATTTATAAAATCATTTTTAAAGTTTTAAAAGGCGTAGAAAATACCCTAAGAAAATAGCTAAATCTTCTAACCAACCCCCTCTAAATGCCTTAGCCAAATTCAACCCTCTTTTGATTTCAAATCTGCCTCTACTGTCCAATTTTGCCACATGATTTTTTAGCCTATTTTTAAAAATTCAAAAAACTCTAAAACAAATACCGGAGACTCATAACATGTAAAAATACACGAGAAAAAATTGTCTTAATTTTTTGATTAAAGATGGCTGCCCAGAAAAATCAGAGAAGTTCGAGTACTGGGTGAAAAAAAACTGTTTTGTCAAAACACATTTTTTGCCTTTGATAAATTCATTCAAAAATCAAAGTAGAAATTGTTGGAGATCATCCTAAAGACCTAAGGACAGTAGCTAAAACATTTGAAAACCTTGGACAAAAATTGGCTAAGTAAAAAAAAACCACAAAGGTAGAACAATCAATTTGACAATTACTTAATTTTCCACAAGTATGCTCAAGAGAACATGACTTTGAGCCACTAATTAGCCTAAGTCACAAATTAAGTGGCAATGACATGGAATGCATGAACATACAGCAAATGAAATGTATGAAATGCATTGTCTAAAGGTATAAATGGTAAAGGAAATGCATGACAATTCAAGACAACCTAGATGTCTAGCATGAATTTGAATGGCAATAAATGCTATCCTAACTCAATATTCATGAAATGCTTGATAATGAAAATGTGACTTGGACCTAATATGTTATGAATATGCATGAAAATGCTAATGTAACCTAAGACCTAAATAGCACAGTAATGCATGACAATACCAATATGATTTAAGGCTCAATATGCATGGCAATACCAATATTGCCTAGACCTAAAATGTAATGAACATGCATAGCAATACTATGAACAAACAATGACACATGAAACTAATGTCAATGCTGGAACAAACAGAAACTAATACACAATTTCAAGATCTGATAATGCAAAGCATGTTACCTAAACAAAATGCAAATGCATGACAAGGCAAGGGATGCATGAAGAGGCCAAATGATCACATGAGACTCTAATGCAATCCTATTTAGTAAATGACACAAGTACATGATAAATCATATTAAGATGCATAATGTCATGACATTTTCATAAGCATATGACATACTAAAACCAAAAGGCACAAGCTCATGGCTTGGAGATACAAACAAGTCAAGAAGCAAAGTGAAAATGCACATACAAGGCATATCAATAACGGAGTTGCCGAATGGTCATGGAACAAAATAATGGCATTTTATCACAACATTTTCATAAGCACATGGCATACTAAAATCAAAATGTAAAAGTTCATGGCATGGAGATGCAAACAAGTTAAGAAGAAAATGGAAAATGCACATGCAAGGCATACAAAAATGAAGTTGCGGAATGGTCATGGAACAAAATAAAGAAAATGCAAACATGTAAGACATGATACATGAAAAAAATGCACAACATGAGCATATGAACAACAATGGCCGAATATGCAAGGATACAATATCAATCATGGAAATGAAATATATAAGTAAATATAGCATAGAAAATAATGTAAAGAACATATATATAAAAAATTTAACAGACATGCAAAATAAATAACAAGCAAAACTAGTAAGTAAAACAAGGAAAGTTAAGCTCCATGGTTGGTATCAAATGGGCATAGCCTCTCACCTAACCATAATCACTTGGTCTTGCCAAGATCATGAAGCCTTTCCATCTCAATAAAACAGAAAATTAACCATGTTAAACAAAAAATTAAGGTGAGTTTCATGGTAGGTAAAAATGGGCATAGCCTCTCTCCTAACCATGGTCACTTGGTCTAGCCAAGATCATGTAGCAATTTCAACCTTTTTGCTCCATATTTTGTAAAAAATCAAAACCTTAGAATGCTTTAAAAAACCTTATAAAAATCATTTTTCACAACAACATGCAAGGAAGAAAAAAAGAAAACCAAGACAAGTAAATAAGACACTTTCGGCCATAGCATGAAACGATAAGAAAAAAAATTGTTTTCCACCATTTTAAAGAAGAAGAAGAGATGAAAACATAAGTAAACATTAAAAAACTTTATTTCTATGAAAAATGTAGTAGGAAAACAAGATAGAAATTTAAGAAAACACCATGGAAGTCAAGAAGAAAGCTATGCTAGAGCTTGGTAGAGATGACTACCTTCAAGCTCTCTATTGAAAACCTTTTTTTTTTATTTCTTTCAAAACCTTGCTCTTTGCCAAATTGGATACTGTTTCCAGCCAAAAAAAAACCTCTAAAAAAATGAAATCATCCCACTCGCTTTAGCCTTGGCCGAATGGCCCTCTGACCCTTGGGTGGAATTGCACTTTTTCTTCTCCAATCTTGGCCTTTAGATTAAGATATTTTGATGACAACATAAAAATATCATCTTGCCAATTGACAGCAGCCCTTATGATGTTTACTCAGCCCTTGTAGTAACCTTAGCCCTTAGATGCAAAAGATGACCAATCCCATGCACTCCCTTGCTTGCCCCCCTTGAGTGCCTACCCTTGGATGAGTTGTGCTCTTCCATTCTTGGTCATTGGATGAGGACAACATAAAAATGACATCTTGTAGATTAAATCCAGCCCTCAACATGTGTACTCAGCCCTTGTACATGGCCTAATCCATTGGATGAAAAGAGATAATCCCATGCACTCCCTTGCTTAACCGAATGGATGCTCACCCTTAGATGAATTGTGCTCTTCTTTTTTCTTCCATTCTTGGCCATTATATGAGGGTTCTTTTATGAAAAATAAAAATGTCATCTTGGCATTTAAATTTGGCCATTGGATGGTGCATTCAACTTTCCTACAAGGCACCTAAGCCATTGGATGAAGGGGGGACCATTTGCAAGGTGTTAGTGGTAGCATGTGGCTTGATAGTGACTAAGGAATTAAATTGTTAAAGCTTCCTTATTCTCCTCTATTTTGGCTGACCAAGGGAAGAAAAATCCCAACAATTCCTTCTTCTTTCATATTTTCCTCAACTACAAATTTTCCCTTTTTGTTTTTTTTTTTGGTGAAATGACTTTTTTGCCCCCCGAACCTAAATAAATAGCAAACGGACTCCAAATTTGTATATTCTTTTTTCAATACTTCTGAAATAATAAAAAATTGAATTCTGGAAGTTTTCAAAAAAATTCGAGTCCATTTGCTATTTATTTCGGATTTATTTCTGAAATTACACCTTTTATGCACCCGAACTTTACCATTTTTTAGACGAGCTCCAAATCTAGATTTTTCTTCACCAATACTTTCCAAATAATTTAAAAATGTGATCTGGAAGTTTTTCATAAATTTTGGAGCTCATTTACTATTTTTTCGGGATTTATCTACTTGAATTACTACATAAGAGACCTGAGATTTGGCCATTTTGCAAACGAACTCCGAATCAAGATTTTCTTTTTCCAATCTCTTCCAAATAATTTAAAAATGAGATTTGCAAATTTTCATAATTTTTGGAGTTCATTTGCTATTTTTCCGGGATTTATCCTGTTGAATTATTGCATAGGAGACCCGTTATTTGGCCATTTTGCAAACGAACTTCGAATCAAGATTTTATTTCTCCAATCTCTTCCAAATAATTTAAAAATGAGATTTGCAGATTTTTAGAATTTTTGGAGTTTATTTGCTATTTTTCCCATATTTTCCAATTTTGCCCTTTTGCCTTCGAAACCCGGTTTTGCTCAAAACAAGTTCGATTTTTAGATTTTCTTCAAATTGAGCCTTGTGCTATCCTTTTTTAATCATTTCTCATCAATTAAGAGCTTTAGATCTTCCGAATCGGGCCATTTCTATAATTTTTCCAAATTTCACCAAAATCCACCAAAAAAACCCTAATTCTTGGTTTTCTTCCAAATTGACTTTTCTATTAGTTTTTCTTCCAAATGGCTTATCCATTACCCGTAGTCAGTGCTTATCTTTCATTTGAGACCTTCAATTCTGACCAATTTGATCGTTTAAGCACTTTTCCCCAAATTTCTCGAATTAGGGTTTTCTTTCTACTAAATCTCGTAACCCAACTTCCGAACTCCATTATCTTTCAATGTAGACCTCGGGTTATCAAAATTCTTTCACCGTTTTTCAATTGGACCTCAAATCTTGATTTTGAAAATGGGTTGACATTTTTAGTAGTTGACTTTTTTAGGGTTGACTTTTTTTAGGTTGACTTAATTCGGGGTTGACTTTTTTGAATTTGACTTTTTCTATCTGCTTTCTTAGACTAAGCCTCGGAGTACCACCTGCAGGATGAGAAAAGCCTTTTAGTGTTCTGAAACATCAATTTAGGAAGAAAATGTACCTGATTTAGGGATCCGGACAAAATTAGGTGTCTACATTATGCTTTTTATTTAGTCATTTATTTTGTCGCATTATTTAGCATGTTCATGCATTTTGTTATTTTATTTTCATGCATATTTCATGATAGCATTATTTAATGTTTCATATTCCATGTCACTTAGATAATATTCCATGTCATTTAGATTATCTTATTTAGAATATGCCATGTCATTTAAATTTGCCATATCATTTAAATCTTATTCATTTCATTTAGAATATCATGATATTTAGGATATCTCATTTCATTTAGGATATGCTATGCCTTTTAAATAATATCACATTATTTAGGTTGCATTATATTATCTAGACTTTGCTATGTCATTTTATTCATGTGCCACATTTTCATATTCATATGTTTTAAATTTTTTGAAAAAGATAATAATTTTCAATAAAATAAAGATATTCCCAAGTTAAAATAATTCATGAGTTCTCTACCGGGTTTGCTGGGGAGGATATCATCAATTATTATTATTAACGGAATATCTTCGTTAAAACGAGAATGATTCGGAAAAATTTCCGTGTTAATAAAAATTTCTATATTTTGCCACGTTTGTTGGGGAATATAGAAAAATTTTGAATTAATAAATTCCGCATCACTTTTAATAAAAAAATGGAATATTTTTTCTTTAAATTGGGAATTAATTTGAAATACCAAATATAAAACCAACTTTGTTTTTTTTTTTTACCGAGACTTGAGATAATACACGATTAATAAGGTACCGATTTATACGGGCGTTTTGGGGGTGTTAATCCTTCCCAACACGTAACCGACTCCCGCCATTTCTTTGATTTCTCTCGTTTATAATGCAGACTTGAAATTGGTTTTAAAAATGTTTTAATTAATTTTAAAATGTTTTACAAAACCGGTTTTAATAGGTGCCCGATCACATCTAGCTAAAAAAGATTGGTGGCGACTCCATGTCTTTTTACGAGGCCGTTTTCATACCCTTAACCTTTTATTTCAATCTAGAAGAATTAAGTCGTCTTTTCCTCTGCTTCTGTTTCCCCTCACTCGGACGGGTTCCCGCGACGGGATCACGTATCGACACATCCACATTGAACTTCCACCAATTTACTTCAGGTGCTATCCATTGTAACGAAATTTTAACTTTATCTACTTTTCTTGATACTAAGAAAGATCGAGGATTATGAATGAACTCTTCCATGGAATGAAAATCACTTGGCCATTTTGCCCAACACCACCAAGCTAACCTACTTTTAATCATGAACACTAAAGAGTTGATTTCCAATTTCTTATCATTAAATACCACACTATTTCTCCACAACCATATTGCCCACAAAATATCTGCAAATAACATGATCCATACCTTTTCATTCGTCGACCTAGGAATCAAACCCATCAACTGTATGAACCAATCATTAATTGCTTTCGGCAATGCCATGCTCATCTTCCACCATGCACAGACAAGCATCCATATTATCCAAAGCTATCTTCATAGCAAAAAAAGATGATCAATTGATTCAACATCAGACTTGCACAATGGACATTTAAGATTGTCATCTGTTAAAATATTACATTTAAACAGATACGAAAAAATAGGTAATCGATATCGAACGAGAGTCCAAAGAAAGATCTCCATTTTTGGAGGTATGAGTCAGCGCCATTTTAGGGTGTCAATGGATCTGACTTCCACTAAATTCCCCTCAAATGCTCGTCTAAACCTTTTTGTCTTGTAATGTCCGTCTAAGGAAGGTTTCCAGATCAACCTGTCCTTCCTATTAGTGTCCAAAAGAACGCCACAGAGTAAGTCTATCAATTGTTGCCACTGTGCGATTTCCCAATAGAATAAATATCTGCGCAATGAAATCCTCCATCTCTATCCCACCACCCAAAATTAATAACCACTACATTTTTTGTCATGAATAAAGCATGTATTCTTGGGAATTTTTCTTTCAAGATTTCCTCATTTAACCACCTATCTTCCCAAAACAAAATGGAACTTCCATCCCCCATAAGCAAACCTGTATTTGCAGGAAAATAATACTGGTATTTTCCTTTTTCTCTAAGTGGTTCGGTAATACCCTTCCATAGTGTAGATGTACTAACTCGTGTTTGATGTCTTGGAATGGGATCACTAACCTCTATTCTATATTTCGCACAAACTACTTTTTTCCAACTACTGTCACCATCCTTCGAGAATCGGAATATACATTTGTTGAGTCGGGCTAGATTCTAAATCTCAATTGGGATTATGCCCAAACCTCCGTTATCAATACTTCGGCATACAATGGGCCAACTCACTAAATGCAACTTATGTTTATCCTTATTGCCATCCCAAAAAAATTCTCTCTGTAACTGCTCAATTCTCTTAACAACAGCAACTAGAGCTTTGAACAAAGAAATGTAGTATAAAGGCATACTAGCTATAACCGAATTTATTAAAGTTAATCTTCCACTTGAACCATAAATTTGATTTTATAAAAGTTGGGTCAAGGGTGGTCAACCCGAGTTTCAAAACTAAGAAGCCTTTTAAAGAGGGGGTTAGGCTATGAGGCCTTTTTCATCCCAAAAATTTGATTTTTTTTTTAAAATCCGAGCCCAAAGTCTTTTGATTTTGAAAATCCGATTTAAGTCTCTTCCAAAGGTAGTCGGATAGGTTTTTAGGTATACGGATGTCCTTACTCCAAGGAAGAAATACATCTTCATGCATTGCATATCTAAAATGTTTTTACTTAATTTGGCATAAAAAGAATTTTTTCGGTTTCCTACACATTTGGCAAGAATTAGTTCCCAATCTTTGCTGGGGAGGTTGTGAAATTATTCAACGCACGTGTTTATGGAATTGAAACGTATGGTTTTTGTTTTACTCGGAACCATGTAACTATCATATGAAAGAATTATTTTCCAAGCTTTGCTGGGTTTGTCGGGAAGCACGATAATATTTTCTGACATATTCTATTTGTATGATTCCTCACATGAATAATTCATTTCAAATAATGATGTGTGTATGCGATCATGATGAGATTATGAATATTTTATGATGATGCCATTTTATTGATTTTGCCATGTCATACGCTATGTCATTCATTCACATGTCATGTCAGTCACTATGCCATGTCATTCATATGTCATGTCATCCATTCACATGTCATGCCATTCATTCACATGCCATGTCATTCATCATGCCATGTCATTCATTCACATGCTATGTCATTCATTCACATGCCATGTCATTCATATAACATGTCATCCATTCATATTGCCATGTCATTCATATGCCATGTTATCCATTCACATGCCATGTCATCCATTCACATGCCATGTCATTCATACTGCCATGTCATTTATATGCCATGTTATCCATTCACATGCCATGTCATTCATGTGCCGTGTCATCCATTCACATGCCATGTCATTCATATGCCATATCATCCATTCAGATGCCGTGTCATTCACATGCAATTTCATTCTCATGCCATGTCATTCACATGCCATGTCATTCATGTGCCATGTTATCCATTCACATGCCATGTCATTTATTTTGCCATGTCATTCATATGCCATGTTATCCATTCACATGCCATGTCATTCATGTGCCATGTCATCCATTCACATGCCATGTCATTCATATTGCCATGTCATTCATATGCCATATCCTCCATTCACATGCCATGTCATTCACGTTCCATGTCATTCATATGCCACGTCATCCATTCACATGCCATGTCATTCATATGCCATGTCATTCATTCATATGCCATATTGTTCATTCATGTGCCATACCATTTGAATTTTTGCCATGTCAAGCATGTCATACCATTCATTCATGAGCCATGATATTCATTCATGCGCCATCTCATTTAGAGCATGCTAAGTCATTCATTCGCATGCCATGTCATTCATTTCCTTATGCAATGTCATTTAGATTTTTGCCATGTCAAGCATGCCATGTCATTATCTCTTTTACCATGCCATAATAAAATGTTTGCCATGCCTTCATAAATGTGCATGTTTCTTTGATTTTTATCTTAGTAACATTTTTGCATATTCATGGTCATTTTATATGATTTTCAAAATACATGAAAAACAAATAATACTTTTTATATAAATCAAGATTATTCCCGAGTTAAAATAATTCATGAATTCTTTGCTGAGTCTGCCGGGGAGGATATCATCAATTATCATTAACAACGGAATATCTTTTTTTCCAAAAAACGAGGATGATTCAAAAAATTTCAAAATCAAGTAAAAATTCCATGTTTTGCTGAGTCTGTCGAAAAATATGGAAAATTTTATGTTAATAAACTCCGGATCATTTTCAAATAAAATATGATTTTTTAAAGGGAATTATTTTCGAACACCAAATTTAAAACTGAATTTTCATCGAGATTCGAGATAACACATGACTAATAAGGTACCATTTTATATGGGCGTTGCAGGGGTGCTAATCCTTCCCCACATGTAACCGACTCCCGAACCCGCACTTGTTTTTCTTTGGTTCAAAGCCCAGACTACAAAATTGGTTTTAAAAATGTTTTAATTAAAATGTTTTATAAAAACAATTTTAATAGGTGGCCGATCACATCTAGCTAAAAAAAGATTGGTAGCGACTCCATTTCTTTTTCCAAGGTTTTTTCAAAACCTCGCAATTTTAACTTGAAAGGAATTAAGTTGTCTTTTCCTTTGCCTGTTTTTCCCCCTCACTTGAACGGGTCATTCCTAACCCAGGGAGGATCAACGTATCGACAGCTTGGCAACTCCACTGGGGACACTTTAAAGAGTCAGGCCTAGAATTAGTCACGTGTTATCGAAAGTCTCGGTTTGTCGGGTTTAATTGGTGTTCAATTGTAATTCCCACATTTTTGTAAATAAGGAGAATTTTTGAAAATAACAAAATGTTTTTAATATGTTATTGGTGCTTGCATATTATTACTGTTATCTGGTTATTTAATCTTGTATATTATTATTGTTTTTTCAATTATTTAACCTTGTATATTATTACTGCTCTCTGGTTGGTTAATGCATTACACTATTCTTGATCTTTGTTTTAATAAATTGCTAGGGCATTTAGAATAAGGATTGTAGAATGGGTGATGAAAGGTTTGTTTGTTCCCCCTCACACACTACATGTGCATTTGCATAACATGAGCCCTCTACACTGGTTCCGTCTTTTAGGTGGAAGTAAAGTAACTACGCTCTCGTGAGGTGATAACCTCTGTATGGGCTAGCGAAACACTTCCGGAGTAGTAGACTACCTACGCTTTCGTGAGGTGATAACCTCCGTATAGGCTTGGGAAATACACTCTAACAAATTGAACCCGCTTTTATCGAGGTGCCTTACTAGCCTTCACCAGCGACAGTGAGAAGAAATTTGGAGCCTCTTTAGAACCTAATGCAACCTCATATAGTGAACCTAGGCGAAGCCATGCCGAATTTTCGTTAGAGGTACCAAAGCTAGGAACACATGGAGGAATACTTCTGATCTTTTGCCATTTATTTCTACATTCTGAATAAGCATTGTAGATCGGGCAACAATGTACGTGCATCGCCTGTAATAAATGTGATAATCTGCCCCAAAGGCATCGTGATGCCTAGAATATGTTATATTACTTAGGTTATACTATATCATCTAGAATACATTATGACACTTAGGTTATATCATTTCATTTAGATTATTTCATATCATTTAGATTATACTATGTCATACATTTTCATATCCATATTTAAAAAAAATATATATTTTGAAAAGATAATGGTTTCAAATAAAATAAAGGTATTCCCAAGTTAAAATAATTCATGAGTTCTCTACCGGGTTTGCTGGGGAGGATATCATCGATTATCATTAGTAACGAAATATCTTCTTTAAAACGAGAATGATTCGAAATTTTTTCAAAATTAATTAAAATTTCTATATTTTGCCACGTTTGTTGGGGAATATAGGAAATTTTTGAATTAATAAATTCTGGATCATTTTCAATTAAAAATGGAATTATTTTTCTTAGAATTGGGAATTGATTTGAAATAATAAATTTAAAACTGACTTTTTACCGAGACTTCAGACAACACATGATTAATAAGGTACCATTTTATACGGGCGTTGTGGGGGTGCTAATCCTTCCCCACACGTAACCGAGTTCCGAACCCGCTTCTTTGATTTCTCTGGTTTAAAACGCGGACTTGAAATTGGTTTTAAAAATGTTTTAACTAATTTTAAAATATTTTACAAAATCGGTTTTAATAGGTGTCCGATCACACCTAGCCAAAAAAGATTGGTGGCGACTCCATGTCTTTTTCTAGGTCATTTTCAAACCTTCATTTTCAAGAGGAATTAAGTTGTCTTTTCTTCAGTTTTTCCAATGTCACTCTTAACGAATAATAAAGTATCGCGATGAGACTTGTTATTTTTTAGGTTGCGACAATGAGTACACCCTTCAATGCCCAAGATCAAATTGCAAGATGACATTTTTATTTGTCATGAAAAGATCTTTATCCAATGGCCAAGATTGGTGGAAGAAAGATGAGCACAAACCATCCAATGGTGAGGGGAGGTTCGGCCAAGCCAATGGAGCATGAAAGGGTGCCTTGTTTCATCCAATGGCCTAGGTTCTTTGTAAAGGCTGAGTACACCTTTCAATAGCCAAGATGGATTTGCAAGATAACATTTTTATTTGTCATGAAAAGATCCTCATCCAATTTCCAAGATTGGTTGGAGAAAAGGAGCAGAATTAATCATATGGTTGGGAGGCCAACCGGCCAAGCTTGAGAAAGGGAGGGGGAATGTTTTATTTCCTTAAGAAGCTGGTCATTTTAGAAGGGGAGGTCAGTAGCTAATTTGGCTAGAAAAGGTTTTTGAAAGAAAGGAAGAAAGGTTTTACCAAAAATCTTGGAAGTTAGCCATTCCTATCTAGCTCTAGCATGATTCTGTTCTTCATTCTCATGTAGTTTTCTTTATTTTTTATGTGGTTTCTACTACTTTTCTCATGAAAATAAAAGTTTTGAAATGTTCATTTAAGCTTTCATCTTTTCCTTTTCGTCAAAAATAGAAGAAAACAAGTTTTCACAAATTTTTTTGACATGGCCGAATGCCACATTTGTGCTTGCCTTGATTTTTGTTTTGCATTTTTGTTGTGGGAAACATGATTGTGGAAGGTTTATTATTTGTTTTATGTTCTGATTTTTCAAAATAAATGAAGCAAAAGAGGTTGAAATGGCTACATGATCTTGATAAAAATCAAGTGACCATGGTTAGGGGAGGGCTATGCCCATTATACCAACCATGGAGCTCACCTCCATATTTTGTTAGCTTGGTTTATTTTCTGATTTGTGAGTTGGAAAGGCTTCATGATCTTGACAATCAAGTGATTATGGTTAGGGGAGAGCTATGCCCATTTGTACCAACCATAGAGCTCAAATTTCCTTGTTTTTCTTGTTATTTCCTTGCATGTCTATGCTTATTTTGGTCATGTTCTTTGCATTATTTTTATGCTATATTAGCTTTTACATCATTTTCATGTAGTGATAGTTCCCCTTTACCATTCGACCCTTGTATTTTTTTTTTGTTATGTCTTATTTTTTCCATGTATCATATCTTGCATGTTAAGCATGTTTGCATCTTGCATTTTTGCCATACAGCATTCGACCATCCTTGTATTTTTTTTTTTTTTACTTTGTTATGTCTTGTATTTTGCCATGCATCATATCTTGCATTTTAAGCATGCTTTACATTTTGTATTTTTTTCCATGTATCATATCTTGCATCTTTAGCATGCTCTACATTGTGCACAAAATCATGTACTATTCGACCCTCCCATGTATTTTAGGTCTAGGTCATGCCTTGCATAAGATTTGGTTATGTCATGCATATTAGGTCATATAGTTATGTCATGCAATCTTAGGTCATTTTCCATACTACCTTTTATGCCCTGTCATTATTTCATGCCATGTCAGTTATGCCATGTCATCATTTCATGCCATGTCACCTTTGCCATGTCATCATTTCATGCCATGTCAGCTATGCTATGTCATCATTTCATGCCATGTCATGTCATCATTTCATACCATGTCACTTACGACATGTCATCATTTCATGCCATGTCACCTATGCCATGTCATCTATGCCATGTCACTTATGCCATGAAACCTATGCCATGTCATCTATGCCATGTCACTTATGCCATGTCATCATTTCATGCCTTGTCATCTATGCCATATCATTTGTTTCATGCCATGTCATTCATTTCATGCCATGTCATTTATAGTCTAGGTGCATTTTCATGCCATGCCATCCATGCCATGTTATCATTTCATGCTATTCGACTATCCATATGCCATTACCATACATTCGGCCATTCACATGCCACTACCTTGACCATTCGGCCACCTTGATATTTCCTACATGTCATTGTATTTTTATGCCATAACATTTAATCCCATAGCATATTTTTTTATCTTTTTTGTTTGCCATTTCATTTAGCACGCAAAGCTCATGTTTGCCATGTTGATTTCACTCACATGACATTCATTCTCATGTTATGTCACAGGTTTGACATGTCATTATGCTTATCATTTTGTTTGCTATGTCAATTCCATTCACATACCTTTATTAGCATGCTATGCTATTCATAACATTTTTAATAAATAAGGCAATGTTCCCGAGTTTAAATAATTCATGATTTTCTCTGCTGGGTCTGCCGGAGAGGATTCCATCAATTATTAACGAAGGAATACCCTTTTCTAAAACAAAATGATTCGAAAAATTTTGAAATAAATAAAACTTTCTATGTTTTGCTAGGTTTTTCGGAAAACATGGAAAGATTTTTGGTATTAATAAATTTTGAATCATTCTCAAATAGATTCACTTATGTCATGTCATGTCATTATTTCATTTCATGCCATGTCATCTTATGCTTGTCATGTTGATTTCATTCACATGCCATGTTCACTTATGCCATGTCATTTTAAGTCATCTTTATGCTATGTGATGTCGATTTCATTCACATGCCAAGTCATTTTATGCCATGTTACATGCCTTGTCATTTTATGTCATCCATATACCATGTCATCTTGCTTGCCATGTCGATTTCATTCACATGTCACGTCATCTTATGCTATCTCATCTTGCTTGCCATGTCAATTTCATTCACATGCCATGTCATCTTATGTCATTATATATTACATGTCGATTTCATTCACATGCCATGTCATCTTATGTCATTATATTGCTTGTCATGTCGATTTCATTCCCATGCCATGTACTTTTATGCCATGTCACATGCCATGTCATTTTATGTCATCCATATGCCATGTCGATTTCATTCACATGCCATGTCATTTTATGTCATCCATATGCCATGTCATCTTGCTTGTCATGTCGATTTCATTCACATGCCATGTCATTTTTGCCATGTCACATGCCATGTCATCTTAGGTCATCACCTTATGCCATGCCATCCATATGCCATGTCATCTTGCTTGTCATGTCGATTTCATTCACATGCCATGTCATTTTATGCCATGTCACATGCCATGTCATCTTATGTCATTATATATGCCATGTCGATTTCATTTACATGCCATTTTTCATGCCATGTCGATTTCATTCACATGCCATGTCACATGACATTCATTCTTATGCCATGTCATCTATATGCCATGCCATCCATATGTCATGTCGATTTTATTCACATGTCATTTTGTGTGCTATGTCAATCATTTGTCATGTTCTTTTATTAGATCATAATAAAATGTTTATCATATCATGATAAATATGCATGATTAACTAATTGTTATCTTAGTAACATTTTTGCATAATCATGGTCATTTTCTATGTTTTACAAGGGTTGTTTTTGTAAATCAAGATTATTCCCGAGTTAAAATAATTCATGAATTCTCTACTGGGTCTATCGGAGAGGATATCATCAATTATCATTAATAATGGAATATTCTTTTTAAAAGGAAAATGATTTAGAGAACTTTAAAAAACAAGGAAAAATTCCATATTTTGCTGAGTCTGTCGAAAAATATGGGAAATTTTATGCTAGTAAGTTCCGGATTATTTTCAAATAAAAAATAAATTTTTTAAGAGAATTATTTACAAACACCAATTTTTAAAAAAAAACTGACTTTTTACCGAGACTCGAGATAACACACCACTAATAAGCTATCTATTTATACGAGCGTTGTGGGGGTGCTAATCCTTCCCCGCACGTAATCGACTTTCAAACCCGCACTTGTTTTTCTCTGGTTCAAAGCGCAGACCTCAAAATTGGTTTTAAAAAATATATATTTTAATTAATTTTAAAATGTTTTTATAAAAATCGGTTTTAATAGGTGGCCGATCACACCTAGCCAAAAAAAAATTGGTGGCGACTCCATTTCTATTTTCGAGATCGTTTTCATACCCTCAACCCTTTGATTTAGAGGAATTATGTCGTCTTTTCCTCTGCCTATTTTTTTCCCTCACTCGAGCGGGTTCTCCCTACCTTAGGAGGATCACGTATCTACAAGATTATTATCTTTTCACTACCAGTTTGGGTTTTGATTGTACCAACAATACCGCTGAGTATGAAGTATGTACTATGGGTCTTCGTGCCGCCATAGAAAGAAAGATCAAAACACTAGAGGTCTTCGGAGATTCAGCCCTGGTGCTATACCAACTGTGTGGAGAATGGGAAACTCGGGATGTAAAGTTTATCCGATATCGTGAGCTTATACTGAGATTGATTGGGGAATTCGAAGAAGTGGTTTTCAATTACTTGCTCCGAGAAGAAAATCAAATGGCAGATGCTTTAGCCACTTTGTCATCAATGTTTAAAGTGAATGAAGGGGCTGAAGTTGTGTCGATCAAGATGAGCATATACGAGTCTCCTACCCACTACTTGAGTATCGAAGAAGAAGCGGATGGTCACCCTTGGTATTACGAAATCTTGCAAAACATCAAGAGTCAAAAGTACCCTGAACAAGCAACAAAAAATGATAAGAGAACCGTAAGAAGAGTAGCAATGGATTTTGTCTTAGATGGTGAAATCCTTTACAAGAAAGGGAAAGACCAGGTTCTATTCAGGTGTGTTATTTCTGCGGAAGCTCAGAGAATCCTCGAAGAGGTCCATGAAGGGATATGTGGCACCCACGTGAATGACCACATGCTGGCTAAGCAGATTATGAGGGTCGGATACTATTGGCTAACCATGGAAGGGGATTGCATCAATTATTCTCGGAAGTGCCATAAATGCCAGATATACGCCTACAAGATTCATGTGTCGCCATAGCCGCTGCATGTCATGACGGCTCCACGGCTATTTTCAATATGGGGGATGGATATGATCGAGCCCATTACCCTGAAAGCTTCGAACAGACACCGTTTTATCCTAGTGGCTATAGACTACTTCACAAAGTGGGTAGAAACAGCTTCTTATGCCAATGTAACAAAGTCAGTGGTGTGCAGATTCATCAAGAAAGAGATTGTGTGTCGATATGGACTCCTGGATAGAATAATCTCAGACAATGCTCTCAATCTGAATAACAAGATGATGAGGGAAATATGTACCGGTTCAAGATTAAGCACCATAATTTGGCACCTTATCGTCCGAAAATGAATGGGGCAGTAGAAGTAGCTGTTAAGAACATCAAGCAGATTGCTGAAAAGATGACTGATGTGTACAAACATTGGCATGAGATCTTGCCTTTTGCTCTCCACACATACCGTACTACAGTTCGCACATCTACGGGGGCCATGCCATTTTCTTTGGTATACGGGATGGAAGCATTGCTGCCTATTCAAGTTGAAATCCCTTCACTTCATGTCTTTATAGAAGTAGGCCTAGAAGAGGCAGAATAGGTTAGAGATCGCTATGAACAGTTGAATCTCATCGAGGAGAAGAGGCTGAAGGCAATTTGCCATGGGCAGATGTATCAGAAAAATATGATTTGAGCCTATAACAAGAAAGTTCGCCCCAGGCAGTTTCGAGAGGGAGAGTTGGTACTGAGGAAGGTTCTCCCCATTGTGAAAGATCCTCGTGAAAAATGGGCTCCGAATTAGAAAGGACCCTATGTGGTGAAAAGTTCTTTTTTCTAGAGGAGCATTGATCTTAACTCGGATGGACAATGATGACTTGAGAAATCCCGTGAATGCCGACGAATTGAAGAAATACTATGCTTGAAGAAGAAAAGAAAAAAGAAAAGTGTGATACTGTGCATGAGTGGATTCGAGTGACTCCAAATATAAAAATGGAAATTCTATATATCTATTTCCCCCTAAGGATTGCTTTTCAATAAGAATATTCATGCTTGATATGATAAATGGCCATTTTTCATATTCCTTTCACTAAGAAGAAATTATCCCTAGTCACCCTTTTGAGACGTATGAATTCTTTCTTTCTTTGAACCTTGATCAAGGATCACCCTCTACACTAGAGGGCAAATACGAGGAAAATCCTCATTCAAAAAAATCATGGGCCAAAAGAGCCATCAGAAACAAAAATCATCATGGCGAAAAAAGCCATCGAAAACAAAATAAAAAAGAAAAAGAAGAAAAAAAAAACACACACAAAAAAGGTGTGATATCAAAAAATGGCAAATGAAAGCCAAGAATGAAACGAAACAAATTAAAAAAGGAGAGAAAAATCCAAATAGGACAAATGATTCAAAAATGAATCATCCTCATGAAATGATCATTGATTTGATCACCCTTAAACACATTTTGGGCCTATTTATCATTTCTTTCTAAACCCGAACCTTGGCCTACATTACGTGCTTTTAAAGTCCATTTTGATCAAGCATGGGTATTTAACTTGAAGGGTTTTTCTTTGATTTCATCCCATCTTTTGGAATTGTCATTCTTACCATGCAAGAACTTAGAATTCTCACATGCAGGGTGGAACACAAAAAAAAAAAAAATGAAAAAAGAATGTAAAAGGAGAGGTTTAAGCCAAAAACCCGAAATGGACGACTTAAAACTGAACGGGGGACACTTGGGTTGAAAACCCGCAAAGGACGGCCCAAGGACTGACCAAAGATTGAATCAATGCTCCGTGTAAAGGGGGAGAAAGTATCAGAAAATCAGAGAAAATGGGTACTGCTCAGTCTGAAGCAATAGCGAAAGCTGAGAAGTCACCCAAGCAAATGGCAAGCTCAAAAGATATTTTAGAGGAACTAAAGTAGGAAGGGTCTAGGATATTTCGCGTCCGGGGCATCTATACCTTCTCCTTTGCATTTTTATTTTAATCCTTAATATTCATCGTTGTTATCTAAACGTTTTTACAATAAACACTTGTTGGCCTTTTCATGGCCTTTGGCTGTTTCACACCATCTTTCATATATGTTGTGATACATTTTTTAGTGTTATCAAATTGAATGATGATTCGTAAACATAAAAATCTTTAAATGAAAGGATTTCTTTGCATTACTATGGAGTAGATTTAAATTTTAGAAGAGGTTTGGAAACCACTAAAGTTTAGAGAAAGTCGAGACAACCCATAATGTTGAGAAATCCATCAAGTGGGGGCAAACATTGGATGCACTAAATGCGTCAATCCAAGATACAGAGAAAAGCTCATCAAAAAGGGCAAATCAGAGGTAGATTGAAGACACCGTCACAAGGACAAAACTTGTAGATCACAGTGAAACCATAGAGAAAAGCTCATCAAGAAGGGCAAAACAAAGATAGATTGGAGACACCATCACAAAGCCAAAACCTGTGGATCACGATGAAACCATAGAGAAGAGCTCATCAAGTTGAGCAAACAGTGGGGTTGAACAGATTCATGAACCTCAATGAAATCATGGATTAAAACTCATAACAATCATGTAATTGCATTCATTCCTAGGGAACATGCATTTTACAAACAATTGCAAAACCTGTCATCAGCATCACTGCATTCGACTAACATTGCATAAATCATGGAAATTTTTCTTTCTTAAGTCCAATACATATGGCACAAAAGGAAGTAAGACATCCAATTTTCGCTAGACAATACAACTAGATTTCTCGGACAAGACATCAAATTTTCCTAGACAAGACAACCAGACTTTTCAGACAAGACATCCACGATTCCTGGACAAGACAACCAGATTTCTGGGACAAGACGTCCAAAATTTCCTGGACAAGACAACCAGATTTCTCGGACAAGACAACCAAAATTTTCCTGGACAAGACAACCAAAATTTTCGGACATGGCATCCAAGTTTTGCAAATCGAACTCGTTTCCTTAAGACGTGTCGAGCCTTGATTAGTCAGGGAATTCAAGTTAAGGACAAATCTTTTGTTTTAGTCAAAGCTGCACCAAGATGAGGAAGGCCCCGGGACATTCGTCGAGGTATTATCTTCTCTTGCAAATCGAACTCGTTTCCTTAACACGGGTCGAGCTTTGATTAGCCAAGGAACTCAATTTAAGGACAAATTTCTTTTCTTTTTACAAAAAATGAATGAATAAAAATGATGATAAGATTTCTCCATTTCTATCCTTCACATGTGATTTCTCTGACCGGACAAAATTATTGTCTAGTTTTTCTTTGCCTGATTCCTGATTCTCAGCAATAGTCAAAGAGGGACAGCTGTAGACACCTAATTTTGTCCGGACCCCCTAAACGGGCAGATTCTCCTTTTCAACTTCTCGGAACGCAAAGAGACTTCCACCGTTCCATAGATAGGTCCCCAAGACTTTATTTCAGAGGTAAGCAAACAAAGTCAACTCGAAAAAAGTCAACCTAAAAAAGTCAACTCTCAGTCAAAATCAAGATCCGAAGTTGAATTGAACAATGGAAAAAGAATTTTGATAATCTGAGGTCTACAATGAAAGATGTAGAGTTCGAAAGATGGGTTGCAAAAATTCACTGCAGGGGAAGACCTAATCCGGCAAATTTGGGAAAAACTACAAAAATGGCCCGATTTAATTAAATTGAAGCCCCCAGTTGAGAAAGGATGAATAAACAAAAATAGCCCAAGGCCCAGTTTGAAGTAGATCCCAAGGAAGAGTCGGTTAAAGCAAAAACGAAAAAATGAGAAAATTCTCGAGGTTGAAAAAGGGAAAACTAAATCGGAGGGGAGTTTGATCGTAAAAATTGGGCGTTTTTGGACCAACTCAAATTCAATATATGACAAAGGAAGTAGAAAAAAAATCCAAAAATCGGACATGTTTTGAGCAAAACCGAGGTTTCGGAGGTTAAAGGGCAATCTTGGAAAATCCCAAAGAAAATTTTGGGAAAAATAGCAAATGAGCCTAAAAAATTATAAAAACTTCCAGATCTGAGTTTTATATTTTTTGGAAGAGATTGGGGAAAGAAAATACGAAATCAAAGCTCGAATGAGAAGACGAAGTTTGGGTGCACTAACCCGAAATTTCAAAAGATAATTCCGGGGAAAATAGCAAACGAGCTCGGAAAATTATAAAAACTTTCAGATCTGATTTTTATAATTTTTGGAAGGTATTGGTGAAGAAAAATCCAGAACCGGAGTTCAATTGAAAAAGGGCAAAGTTTGGGTGCACTAACCCGAAATTGCAAAAGATAATTCCGGGGAAAATAGTAAACAAGCTCGAAAAATTATGAAAACTTCAAGATCTGAGTTTTATAACTTTTGGAAGGTATTGGTGAAGAAAAATCTGGAATCGGAGTTCATTTGAATAAGGGCAAAGTTCAGGTGCACTAACCCGAAAAATCCCAAAAGAGAATTCCGAAAAGAATAGCAAACGAGCTCGAAAAATTATGAAAACTTCCAAATCTGAGTATTATAATATTTGGAAGGTATTGGTGAAGGAAAATCTGGAATCAGAGTTCATTTGAAAAAGGGCAAAATTCGGGTGCACTAACCCAAAATTCCAAAAGATAATTTCGGGAAAATAGAAAACGAGCTCGAAAAATTATGAAAACTTCCAGATCTGAGTTTTATAATTTGTGGAAGGTATTGGTGAAGAAAAATCCGAAATTGGAGCTCAAATGAAAAAGACTAAATTTGGGAGGCATTAAATCGAAACTTTAGATAAAAATTCGAGAAAAATAGAGAATGAGCTCGAAAAAATGTGAAAACCTCAAGAATCAAGTTTTATATTGGATGGGATAAGTTGGAAAAGAAAAATCCTAAATTGGGGTCCATTTGTAATTAAATTAAGTTTGGAGGCTAAAAAGGTAATTTTATCGAAGAAATCGAAAAGGTTCAATTTGCAATTAAAAAAAATATGAAAGATGAAGGAATTTATGGGATATTCTAGACCCTTGGCCGACCAACATAGGAAAAGGGTGGAGATTTAATTAAATTCAACCAATGGTCACTATTACATTACAAGATGTCATTTTTACTATCTTGAAAGTGTTCTTGCCCATCCAATGGCCTAGGTGCTTTCTAGAAAGATGAGTACATTCAATGGCCAAGATCAAATTGCAAGATGAAATTTTTATTGTCATGAAAATATCCTCATCCAATGGCCTAGATTGTTGGAGAAAAGATGAGCACATCTCATCCAAGGGTCTAGAGGCCATTCGGCCAAAGAGAAAGGAGAGGGGGATATTTTTTTCTTAAGTTGGCTGGGCATTTTGAAAGGTGAAGGTAGTAGCTAAAAAAAGAGAAAAAGGAATTTGAAAGAAAAGAAGAAAGAGTTACCTAAGAAAGCTTGGAAGGTAGCCATTCCCCCTTGCTCTAGCATTATTTCTTCTTCATTCTCATGTGTTTTTCTTTGTTTTCCATGTGATTTCTACCTCTTTTCTTGTGAAAATAAAAGTTTTGAAATGTTTTTAAGTATTCATATTTTCCTTTTCATAAAAAAAAAAATCCAAAGAAAACCATGCTTACAAGCTTTTCACCATAGCCGAACCTATGCTTGTTGCTTGCCTTGATTTTTGTTTTGCATGTTTGATGTGGGAAACGTGATTGTGGAAGGTTTACACTTATTTTTATGTTCTGATTTAAAAAAATAAAGGACTCAAAAGAGGTTGAAAGGCTTCATGATCTTGATAAAAATCAAGTGATCATGGTTAGGGGGCTATGCATATTGTGCCAACCATGGAGCTCACCTCCATTTTTCTTAGTTTGCTTAGTTTATTTTCTGATTTTTGAGTTGGAAAGGCTTCATGATCTTGATGAAATATCAAGTGATAATGGTTAGGGGGGGCTATGTCCATTGTACTAACCATGGAGCTCATTTTCCTTCTTCTTTGTTTGCTTATCTTTTTATTACCTCCATGCTTGTCTATATATTTTTGGTCATGTTTCTTTACATTATCTTCATGCCTTACTAATTTTTCTATCATTTTCATGAAAATATAGCTCCTTATACATTTCGGCCAGCCCATAGATTTTGTTTAATGTCATGCCTTGCATCATATTTGGTTATGTCATGCATCTTAAGTCATTTAACTATGTCACTTTGTATTTTGTGCTCATAATATGCTTTACATACATTTCGGCCAGCCCATGTTTTTTGTTTCATGTCATGCCTTGCATCATATTTTGGTTATGTCATGCATCTTAGGTCATTTAGCTATGTCATGCATCTTAGGTCATTTTCCATGTTATTAGAGAATAGGTTATTTTCGGGTTTTCCATGTCATTCTAGTGGTCATGTCATTTTCATGCCATGTCATTTAAAGTCTATGTCATTTTTTATGCCATGTCATCATTTTATGCCATGTCACCTATGCCATGTTATTTACCATGTCATTTTCCATGTCACTTAAACCTTAGGTTCTTTTCATGCCATGTCATCATTTTATGCTATGTTACCATGCATTCGGCCAATCATATGCCATCTCCATGCATGTAACATCATTCATGCCATTACCATGACCATTCGGCCACCATGATATATCATACATGTCATTGTATTTTTATGCCATAATATTCAATTCCATAGCATGTCTTTGGACATGTCATTTAGTATGCTAAGCACATATTTGCCATGTCGATTTCACTCACATGACATTCATTCTCATGCCATGTCACTTGGTTTGCCAGGTCGTTATGCTTATCTAGCTTTGGTTTGCCATATCGTTTTTATTCACATGACATTTATTATCATGATATGCTATTCATAACATTTTTAATAAATAAGGCAATATTCCTGAGTTATTATAATTCATGAATTCTCCTCCAGGTTGCCGGGGAGTCTTCATCAATTATATTAACAAAGGAATATCTTTTTCTAAAATAAGGGTGACTCGAAGAATTTTGAAATAAATAAAACTTTCTATGTTTTGACGGGCTTGCCGGGGAACATGAAAAGATTTTGCTGCTAATAAGTTCTGAGTCATTCTCAAATAAATTCATGCATATGCCATGTCGATTTCATTCACATGACATTCATTCTCATGCCATGTCATTTTGTATGCCATGTTATTCATACATATGCCATGTAGATTTTATTCACATGACATTCATTCTCATGCCGTGTCATTTTGTATGCCATGTCATTTTGCATATGCCATGTCGAATTCATTCACATAACATTCATTATCATGCCATGTCGTTTTGTATGCCATGTCATTTTGCATGCCATGTCAATTTCATTCACATGACATTCATTCTCACACCATGTCATTTTATATGCCATGTCATTTTGCATATGCCATGTCGAATTCATTCTCATGCCTTGTCATTTTGTACGCCATGTCATTTTGCATATGCCACGTCGAATTCATTTACATGACATTCATTCTCATGCCATGTCGTTTTGTAAGCCATGTCCATTTCATTCACAAGACATTCATTGTTTATGCCATGCCATTTTTGCATGCCATGTCGATTTCATTCACATGACATTCATTCTTATGCAATGTCATCTAGACTTTGCCATGTCAAGCATGCCATGTCATAATAAATGTACACATAAGTTAGGTCATATTTGTACCTTGGTAATAATTGGCATATTCATAACCATTTTTTTAATATTTTTTTTAATGCAATAAAAAAGGATTCCTTTTTCCAAAATGAAATAAGGCAATATCCCCGAGTTATTATAATTCATGAATTCTGCTCCAGGTTGCCGGGGAGTCTCAATCAATTATATTAATGAAGGAATACCTTTTTAAAAAAGAGGATGATGCGGATATTTCCAAAAGTAATAAAAAATCTATATTTTATCGGTTTGCCGAGGAATATAGAAAATTTTTGCAGTAACAAATTCCGGATCCTTCTCGAACAAAAATAGGATTATTTTTTAAAATGGGAATTATTTTCAAAATTCCAAATCTAAAGCCGACTTTTCACCAGACTCGAGATAATACATGACTAATAAGGTACCATTTTATATGGGCGTTGTGGGGGTGCTAATCCTTCCCCATACGTAACCGACTCCCGAACCCGCACTTGTTTTTCTTTGGTTCAAAGCACATACTACAAAATTGGTTTTAAAAATGTTTTAATTAATTTTAAAATGTTTTATAAAAATCGGTTTTAATAGGTGGCCGATCACACCTAGCCAAAAAAGATTGGTGGAGACTCCATTTCTTTTTTCGAGGTTGTTTTCATACCCTCGACCTTTAATTTCAAGAGGAATTAAGTCAACTTTTCCTCCACTTGTTTTGTTTTTCCTCACCTCACTTGAGCGGGTTCTCCTCCCCAGGAGGTTCATGTATCGACAATTCACATGCCATGTCACCCATTCACATGCCATGTTATCCATTCACATGCCATGTCACTTATATGCCACGTCATCCATTCACATGCCATGTCATTCATTCATATCTCATGTTGTTCATTCATTTGCCATACCATTTGAATTTTTGCCATGTCACGCATGTCATACCATTCATACATGAGTCATGATATTCATTCATGCGCCATCTGATTTACAGCATGCTAAGTCATTCATTCGCATGCCATGTCATTCATTTCCTTATGCCATGTCATTTAAATTTTTGCCATGTCAAGCATGCCTTGTCATTATCTCTTTTACCATGCCATAATAAAATGTTTGCCATGCCTTCATAAATATGCATGTTTCTTTGATTTTTATCTTAGAAACATTTTTGCATATTCATGGTCATTTTATATGATTTTCAAAATACATGAAAAACAAATAATATTTTTTATATAAATCAAGATTATTCTCGAGTTAAAATAATTCATGAATTCTCTGCTGGGTCTACCGAGGAGGATATCATCAATTATCATTAACAACAGAATTTTTTTCTCCAAAAAATAAGGATGATTCGGAAAATTTGAAAATCAAGGAAAAATTCAATGTTTTGCCGAGTCTGTCGAAAAATATGGAAAATTTCATGTTAATAAACTCTAGATCATTTTGAAATAAAATACGATTTTTTTTAAGGGAATTATTTTTGAACCCCAAATTCAAAACCGATTTTTCACCGAGATTCGAGATAACACATGACTAATAAGGTACTGTTTTATACGGGCATTGCGGGGGTGCTAATCCTTCACTACACGTAACCAACTCCCGAACCCGCACTTGTTTTTCTCTGGTTCAAAGCGCAGACTACAAAATTGGTTTTAAAAATGCTTTAATTAATTTTAAAATGTTTTATAGAAACCGGTTTTTAATAGGTGGCCGATCACACCTAGCTAAAAAAAGATTGGTGGCGACTCCATTTCTTTTTTCGAGGTTGTTTTCAAAAGCTCCCAATTTTAACTTGAGAGGAATTAAGTCATCTTTTCCTCTGCCTGTCTTTCCCCCTCCCTCGAACGGATCCTTTCCAACCCGGGGAGGATCAATGCAGCGACAAAGTTAAATATCTATGCTTGATCAAAATGGACTTTAAAAGCACGTAATATAGGCCAAGGTTCGGGTTTAGAAAGAAAGGATAAATAGGCCCAAAATGTGTTTAAGGGTAATTAGATCAAGGATCATTTCATGAGGAGGATTCATTTTTGAAACATTCGTCATTTTTTGGACTTTTCTCCTTTTGGAATTTTGTTTCTTTTTGTTCTTGGCTTTCATTGGCCATTCTTTTTCACACGTTTTTTGTGTGTGTGTTTTCTTTTTTTCTTTTCTTTTGTTTTTTTTTTTTGTTTGTTTGATGTCTCATTTTTCCATGGAGGAGATTTTTCCTCGCATTTTCCCTCCAGTGTTGAGGGTGATCCTTGCTCAAGGTTCAAAGAAAGAAAGAATTCCTAAGGCTCAAAAGGGTGACTAGGGTAATTTTTTCTTAGTGAAAGGAATATGAAAAATGGCCATTTATCATATCAAGCACGAATATTCTCATTGAAAAGCGATCCTTAGGAGAAATAGATAAATAGAATTTTCATTTTTGCACATGGAATCATTTGAATTCTCATATGCACAGTATCATACTTTTTCTTTTTTTTTTCTTTTTCTTCTTTAAGCATAGTATTTCATCAATTCATCGGCGTTCACGGGATTTCTCAAGTCATCACCATCCATTAGAATTAAGATCAATGCTCCTCTAGAAAAAACTATTTTCACCACATAAGGTCCTTCCCAATTCGGAGCCCATTTTCTGCGAGGATCTTTCACAATAGGGAGAACCTTCCTCAGTACCAACTCTCCCTCTCGAAATTTCCTAGGGCGAACCTTTTTGTTGTAGGCTCGAATCATCCTTTTCTGATACATCTCCTATGGCAAATTGCCTTCAGCCTTTTCTCTTCGATGATATTCAACTGTTCATAACGAGCTCTCACCCATTCTGCCTCTTCTAGGCCAACTTCCATCAAGACACGAAGTGAAGGGATTTCAACCTCAATAGGCAACACTACCTCTATCCTATATACCAGCAAAAATGGCATGGATTGCAGAGTAATCTATAGCCACCAAGATGAAACAGTGTTCATTCGAAGCTTTCGGAGTAATAGGCCCGATCATATCTATTCCCCACTTTGAAAATGGCTATGGAGCCGTCATGACTTGCAGCGGTGATGGCGGTACATGAATCTTGTCTGCATATATCTGGCATTTATGGCAATTCTGGGAATAATTAATGCAATCCCCTTCCATGGTTAGCCAATAGTATCTTGCCCTCATAATCTGGTTAGCCAGCATGTGGCCATTGGCGTGAGTGCCGCATGTCTCTTCGTGGACTTCTTCGAGGATTCTCTGAGCTTCAGCGAAAACAACACACCTCAACAGAACTGTTACTTGTGCAGGTATTGTTGACTCTTGATGTATTGCAAGATGTCGTAATACCAAGGGTGACCATCTACTTCTTCTTCGATACACAAGCAGTGGCAGGAGACTCATATATGCTCATCTTGATTGGCACAACTTCGGCCCCTTCATTCACTTTAAACATTGATGATAAAGTGGCTACAGCATCTGCCATTCGGTTTTCTTCTCGGGGGAGGTAATTAAAAGCCACTTCTTCGAATTCTTCAATCAAGCTCAGTATATCTCGATATCAGATTAACTTTGCATCCCGGTTTCCCATTCTCCCCGCAGTTGGTATATCACCAGGGTTGAATCTTCGAAAACCTCTAGTGTTTTGATCTTTCTTTCTATGGCGGTGCTAAGACCCATAGTACACGCTTCATACTCAGCAATATTGTTTGTACAATCAAAATCCAATTTGGCAGTGAAAGGATAATAATATTCTTCAGGGGATATGAGCCCTGCACCAATTCCATGCCCCATGGCATTAGATGCGCCATCAAAGTATATTTTCCAGGTTTTCTTCTCAGAGGAAGTTTCTTTTTCTTGCGAGACACACATTAGGTCTTCGTCAGGGAAATCAAAATTTAGAGGCTCGTAATCCTCCACCGCTCGGCTTGCTAGTAATTCGGCTACTGCGCTACCTTTTATAGCCTTTTGGCTCACATATACAATATCATATTCAGAAAGCAACACTTGCCATCTCGTTATTCTTCCTGACAACGAAGATGCCTCGAATACGTATTTAAGTGGATTTAACTTTGCAATCAGCTATGTCGTGTGATACAACATGTACTGTCTAAGCCTTCGGGCAGTCCAGCCTAGGGCATCACAAAGCCTTTCTACCAATGAATACTTCAACTCGTACTCAGTTTACTTCTTGCTAAGATAGTAGATGGATTGTTCTTTCTTTTCGGTTTCATCATGTTGCCCCAACACACATCCCATGGACCTTTCGAATACTAACAAATACAATATCAACGACTTCCTTGGGACTGGTGGCATTAGTATCAGTGGGTTTGACAGATAATGCTTAACCTTATCAAAGGCTATCTGGCATCCTTCTTCCCATTCCCCTAGATCTCGCTTTCGGAGTAGCTTGAATATCGGGTCACACTTATCGGTCAGTTGAGAAATGAACGGAGTGATATAATTCAGCCTTCCCAAGAAGCTTCTTACTTCCTTCTGAGTACGAGGTGGAGACAAGTTCTGAATAGTGTTGTTGATTTTCACCACGCAAGTGCATGTATCGTACCAAGTAATATAATGAAAAAGTAAAGAGTCGAACCCACGAGGAATTGCTACTAAATTTGCTAAGTACTAAAATTAACACAACTTAATCTTATCTAAACAACTAATTAAAGATGATAATCAAAAACTAAATTAAAAGAAACTAATATTAAAAGCAAGTAAATTAAATAGGATGAATTCAATTAATTATAAAAGCCTAGGATTACAACTTCCCTCGACACTTCGCTTGAATCTCTCTCAACCTCTTTACTTGATTAATGATCCTGAGTTGTTAACCTAGAGTTCTATCTTATTTATAAGTATATATTGATGGTCTCATAAAAATATCCTTCTTAACCAATTAACTAACCAACTATGAAAATTGATTTAAAGAAGAACTCATTAAGCTTAAGCTCTAACAATGGTTACACATGACAAGTAAGTATATTTCTACCCTACCTGCAGATCAACTCATCCTAATAAATGAATATGAAACATTTGTCATTCAATCCATGTCTAACACTAAACTCCCTATGTCTAGTTGTATTTAGGTTAACAAATCATTCTAATTGGTGGCCAATCAATTAGAAGCATTAAAAACAAGATTGAACAAACAACTCAACAAACCATTAAATCAAGCTAGAGAGAGAAAGTAAATTCAAACTACATGTTTAGTTCCATTGAAATCCTAGTAAAAGAAAATTAGTTCATGATAACTAATGAAAACAAATATTCAAATAGTTTCACCATCATCAACAACACAAGAAAAATCAAGAAGAGAAAACTAAGAGATGTCAATTCTTGAATCTTGAATCTTCACCAATCTTCCAATCTTCTTGAGAGCTTTTGATGGAAACTATCCTCTTGAAAGAATTAGGTTTTTAGAACCCCAATCACCCTTATTTTAACCTGAAAGAGTCCTATTTAAAGTGTCCAAGGCCCTCTGGAGTCCGAAACTTCGGGCAGAAGAAAATAGGTAAGCTACAACTTTTAATTTTTTTTCTATATTTTACTATTCACACCTGGCGCTGTAGCGCTGACTCTCGAATTGTAGCGCCAGCCTTCTCGATTTGCGGCACTTCACCTCTGTCATCTTCTTGGACTTTGTCAGCTGATTTGGATGGGCAAATCTTGTCTGATTTTAACGAGTAAACTACCGTTGGAAAGGTATGGAAGTCGGCTTCAAAAGTCATGAGGAAGTTTTCTTAAATGAAGAGTTTAAGATCATGTTTTCCTTGAAAGAAGCTCCGGAGGTCAAATCTACTTGCACGTTGTTTTGCACCGTTTTTCATCGTTTTGCACCCCGAAGCTTCGGATCACTTTGGACCTATAAAAACACATAAATAATGACTAAATAACTATTTTAAACATGAAATGGATAAATAAAATAAATCTAAAAACATCTAAAACTAATCAAATCCTAATAAAAGCCTCAAGGACTTAGCCGATTTATATGCATAAAAGGTGGCAAAATAACTATATTTCCTAGAGTTATCACACTTCCAAAATTAAGATTTTGCTAGTCCTGAAGCAAAACAAAACAAAACAAACTAAATAAACTGACTCTAACACAACTTAAGATAAATGCACTAAAACAATCATTCCCTTAATTGTCCTCAAAAGTTATCTCAAAATCCCAACTCAAAGTAGAACACAAACATAATTCAAATTTATGATTGAATTCAATCGTATGCCTTATGCTTGAATGGATTTTCAGTGTGTGTGTGAATAATATATTTGCAAATCATTGAATGCAATCGAAATAAGTTTATGCCAATGCAAAATATGAATTACTATTAGATTCTCATATGTTTGCTTTTCATCTCTCTCTCCACTAATGTAGACTAACACTTCATCAAGGATCAAGTAGGTCTTTATTAAGCTTGTAAGTAAGGCTAGGGTCAAGGTAGGGTAAAGATATATTTCGGTTTAAGTCACCATAGACACTTTACATTTTTTTCAGGATTTTTGAGAGCCATAGTCTTTTCCTCAAATTACATTCTCCATTCTTTGAATACAATTCCTTTTTTCTTCACCAATCTATTTTTTTTCTGTTCTTCGTTTACGAAGAACCATAATTTTTTTTTTCTATAAAGAAATTTCACATCACTATTTCACCGAAATTCGACATGGCTCATAATTGTTTCCTGTAATATCAGCACATGCCTATATAGTGAGAGTTAATCATGATTTTTCTTATTTGGCTAGGCTAAAAGATATGGCAATCAAAGAAAATAGATATATCAATAGGCACAATAGGGTAGACTAATGATAATCATATATAAAGGTAGGCTCGAAAGGCTCAAACGATCCAAATATGGCCTAAATCACTTTCTTAATTTAGTGTTCTCTAGGATTTCGCCTCGAGAGAGAATCAAACAAATTCTAGTCTCCTTGACATAATCGCAATTCACATTAACATAATTAGCCTTTAAATAAGCAATGTAAATCTAAGCAAGAGATTAAATGCTCAATTTGTGAAAATCACATCCTAACATGAAACTAACAATAGAATTTAACACAAATTCTTCTCATGCTTAAGTTTTTCCCAAAAATCAAGATAAATCAATAACTAAAATTCATCATTGGATATGGATTCCATCATAATAAGTGCATCATATCTGAAGCAAAACCAATTTGTTTTTCAAAATTTTATTAAAGAATCATAAAACATAAATATAGAAAATAAACTAAAAAGAAAACACACAAACTAACTAAAAAAAATCACACAAAATAAAAGAAATCAATAAACCAAAGACCAATACCCCCAAACTTAAAACAGAAATTGTCCTCAATGTTTTTTTAAAAAAAAAGAGTAAGAATAAGAAAACTCCCCTATCAATGAAAGCAAAGTAGGAGAAGCTCTAGTTTTCCTCTTAGACCTTATTATGCTTGTCCAAGTTGAGTGAGTAGTCACTACAAAGGAAAAACAAAGTAAAAAGAAATTAATAATAATATCCTAAAAAAATGAAAATCAAAATTAATGAAAAGAAAAATTTATAACTTGGGTTGCCTCCCAAGAAGCGCTTGATTTATAGTCATCGGCTTAACTATCTCATTGTTCATCATTCTGTATCCAACCACTTGATGATTTTCATTTCATGCCATGTGTTTCTTTTTTCTTTGAACAGTTTAGTAATCTTGCAGGCTTGAAAGCAAAATTCATCCCTTTTCATGGTAGAATTCAAGAATGCTTTAAGTGGATCAATAGGATAAATCTCTATGAATTCCTCGTTGTTAGCACTATTTATCACATCTATTAGCTTTGGCTGTTGCATGCATTAGGGAACAAAGTTGTGGTGGTGGGTCACACTGGATCTCCTTTTCTTAAACTTTTTCAACTTCTTTTTCACTCACTTTTTCTTTTTCAATAGGATTGTTTGGTAGTGGGTCACACTGAATTTCTTCTTGAGCTTTCTCAACTTCATCTCCAATAAGCTTGGTTGGCAATTCAAGCTCTTTGTTATCCTCTTCTATCTCTTTTTCAATCCCAAGTGTATTGGCATTACAATGCTCTTGTTCTTCTCTTATGGGATTAGTTTCAATATCACTTGGAAGAGTTTCTTGAGGGCAATTGTTAATGGCATTGACAAGATGGCACATTTGTGTTTCAAGACTCCTAAGTGTTGCCGTTTGACTCTGAAGTAATGCTTCTTGACTTTGAAGTTCTACTTCTTGACTTTGAAGTGATGCTGATTGCTCCTGAATGATAGTGTCGGTTCTTGCCATGAACTGCATAAACATCTCTTCCAATGAAGGATTCGTTTTTGGAACTGGTGCTTGAGCTTGTGATGAAAACTCAAGAGGAAAGGCTTGGTTGGCTGAAAACAAAAGGCTTTCCAGTGCTGACTCTCAAATTGGAGCGCTAGCCTTCTCGATTTACTACACTTGAAACCTACTGAGGAAAAAATGTGAGGGATTGGAGGGAAAGTCATGGGCTTCCATTCCATATCTATACCTGAAAGTTGGGCCATCCTCCTCTTTTGGTTCTTCTCAACTTGTCTTCTTTTCTCATGGGCTTTAGGGAGGTACCCAAGACCAAATTGTCTTTCTTTCCAGCCACTTTGATCTCTCTTGCCATTCTTTGTAGGTGTTTTCCTAATCTTTTTCCTGCGCGACAGCCTTTTCCAACTATCATCTTTACCCCTAACCTGGTATTCTTGGATAATCTCGGCTCTGGAATTTTATATCCCTCGGTGATGAACACAGCGTTGACAAACTCTAATGATCTGAACGAGCACTCTACAGCATCTTCATTCACTTCTATATAAGGGGATTCGGTGGATGCAGAAGCTATAATATCTTTTTCTCCTAACACATTGACTAGGCATCTTTCAATCACAACTTTCAGCTTTTGATGGAGAGATGACGGCACAGCCTCGGCAGAGTGAATCCATGGCATCCCTAGCAAACAATTATAAGATGGGGTGATGTCCATTACTCAAAAATTAACCTCATAGGTACAAGGACCTATTTGAAATGAGATTTTAATGCTTTCAATCACCTCCCAACGAGTGCCATCAAAGGCTCTGACAACAGCATGACTTGGCAGCATGTAGGTCATATCAATTGGTAGTTTCGACAAGGTTGCCAATGGCATCACATTCAAAGAAGATCCGCTGTCGAGGAGTACTCGCGGAAGAATGTGCCCCCTTATAGGTTGTGGTTATATGAAGAGCCTTGGTAGACCCTATTCCATTTGGCGGTATCTCATCATAACTGAAAGAGATATAATCATCTACTGTGATGTTCCCCACCAATCGGTCTAACTTCTCCATTGATATGTTGTTAGCCACATAAGCCTGGTTCAATATTCTCAGCAGAGCATTTCGGGGTGGCTCTGAGTTTAACAGCAGTGAAAGAACTGAAATCCTCATCGGTTGGCGATGCAATTGTTCTACTACACTATATTCACTGTGTTTGATGAACTTTAAGAACTCGCAGGCTTCCTTCTCATTCATCGGCTCTTTCACTTTATTAATTGGGGATGAATCCTTCTCCACTTCCCCAGATTATTCTACCTCCATAGGGTCTGGTTCCATTGTCCTTTTCCCCTTATCAGTTCCTCCTGTTTTTCTCATTTGATTATGCTCAACTGTTCCCGGGGCATAGCATCTACCACTTCGGGTTAGGTGACCTACTTCAGTTACATCTACAGAGACTGTCTGATGGTTCGAGGATCCCAGCATTGCCATACTACATTCATAGTTCCATGGAATTGTCTTGTCCCCCTTGTAAGGAAAAGGTAACGACAATTCTATGATCAATTTCGGAACGGGTCCCTCAACTACTGGAATACCCTTTACCTATGGATCATCATAATATATGATTAGGGGTCTATCTACCCCATAACTGATTTCATTCATACTGACTTAAGGATCCTCTATCTTTTCAAAAAATGGGCCTCACCTATATCCATCATCTTTTGAATCTTTGCCAAAAACTCTTCACAATGTTGAATGGCATGCCCCTTACCCTCATGATATTGGCAAAAGTCCTCTGACTGACTGGCTATTTTTCTCACATCCGATTTTGGCTGAATCAACCCTGACTTGACCATCTCTACCCAGACTCTGATCATTGGTGTTTTTACCTTCTTGACATCTCTTTTCACCTTTTCAACCTCTCCTGACATGATTGCGTTAACCTTAGCCTCTGTGTGATTAGGCAATGAGTTACCTGCCATATTAGGCCCATTTTTCGGTCTGAATTTCAAAATTCCCCCATCAATAAGGCTCTGGACCTTGAAAGCAGTGAAGTTCTTGTTTGAGTGTCCTTGAATCCCCGCATGGTATGCGCAATGAGCGTTGGAATCGTACCACTTGGGATAAGGAGGTTTTAAAGGTTGGAGATAGACAGGTGCAACGAGTTGCTCCTATAGAAGCTTTGGGTATAACTTATTGTAAGTAGTAGGGATAGGGTCATATTAAGGCTTTGGATTATTCCTCACAGGACTTTGATCATTTAGGCTGATGCTTTGAGTGTTTGGTGAAATGGCTATTTGAAGAGATATTCCAGTCGGATATGGTTGTTGTGGTATGGCTGTATAGGGAAAAAGGTTGTAAGTGAGGCTGTTTATAGCTGGGTAGTATGGGTTATAGGTTGGGTAAGGTGTATAGGGTGCAGGAGATATAAAAGTATGGTTATTGAAACTGACTGCATGAGCCTCCCCTTCTTTTTTCTTGGTAGGAGTTGTTTTCTTGTGGGTGACTTGTTCCCCACTTTCCAGTTTTTCGCTCTAGATAGCGGTTTCAATCATCTCTCTAGTTATGACCATATCTGCAAAAATTTTAGTGGCATTACCCACCAACTTTTCATAGTATGGCGTCTTCAGAGTATTGATAAAAAGAACCGTAGTTTCTTTATCAGTCAAAAGTGGCTGCCCCTGGGTAGCCATGTCTCGCCATTTCTACGCATACTATTTGAAGCTTTCAGTAGCTTTCTTCTCCATGTTTTGCAGGGATAGTCTGTCAAGTACCATGTCAGACACATGCCTGTAGTGTTCCAGAAAAGCCATAGACAAGTTCGTCCAAGAGCAGATCTTGCTTAGGGTGAGCTGATTGTACCATCGAGTTACAGACCCAATAAGGCTATCTTGGAAGCAATGGATAAGCAATTTCTCATTGCTATCATGTTCGATCATCTTTCGATAATACATTGTCCAATGCGCGAAAGGATTGGTGGTCCCGTTGTACTTCTCAAAATCTGGCATTTTGAACTTAGGTGGGATCACTAGAACAAAAATTAAACTCATCTCTTTAGCATCGAGGCTGCCAAACAATTCAGCCACTTCGACGACCCGCACCTTTCTTCTAATAGTTAATACTTCTTTTACGATTCAGTTATTTCAACCTTTTTCAGCTCCGCCGTTTTCATCTTTCGAGGAGATCATCTAGTTATGGGGCATATTGGGGTTAGCTGGGATTGCCCCAAGATTTACCCCAATCGGCTTTTATTTTGTGCCCGTGTGTTGGGTTGAACATACACGAAAGGCATTGCAGCTGTCGGTGGTAGAGTTTCTGTATTCTGTAGGGATTGGCCGTCTGTCAGTACGGCTTCTTGCCGACCCTCTATGTCCTTTTGACTTCTTGATTCTACTCCTAAAGTCAAATTTTTGGTCTGTCCATTTCCCTTAACTGCCACGGACACCAGTTCTATCAACTTATTCATCTGATCTCTCGATTCGGCTTGAGATTTGGCCAACTATTCCCTTAACTCATCTTGTGCTTTTTGCATTCTCTCTATTCGAGCAGTCTATTCATTTTTCATGATCCTGACTTGCGATCGAGTATTATACTGATGCAGAGTGCTTCTCTCTGGGTGTTTCGGTAGCCGCCCAATTTTTAAACCTTGGTGTAAATACCACGGATTAGAATTCCATGGCACATTATTCCCTTTTTTACTTATTAAATGCACGCAAGAATGAATTAATAAATGAATCAATGAATGATTGAACAAACATTTTAGACGAATGAATGAATAAATGTATGCTTCTATAACTGTATCAAATGATGCAAATAATGGTATTTTCCTTACGATCAAATTCCAACGGAAAGGTTTTTTCATTAATTCATAGAAACTTTTTACAAGTCATCTCTCACTCTCAGGTTACATAGAAATATCTGATCTGCTCGTATTGGCCTTGAGCCTCCTTTAAGAAGTTCAGCAGGCACTGTCCATGCTCTCTTGTCGGGTTAGCACACCTCAAAGTCTTCACTTTCTCCAACATCTCCCTGACCTTAATCACAGCCTTGCGGATCTGCCTAGTCAGGTGGTCTATATACTGTTTCCTCCCCAAGGTTTCTGTCTTCCACCTCATACTGGCATCCATGGCTAAGTCATTTGCTTGGCACCACTCAGTCTTTCTCTCTTTGTATTCCTGAATGATGGCAGTGATGTCATCCTTTTGGACTTGAAACTGATGCTCTAGGTCTGAATGGTCGCATGGAGCGTCTCATTCTCCTTACGTAGCATAGATGTCCTTTCCCTCTCATTTCCCAATCTGGCTTTCAACAGCTCATTCTCTTGCAGGCACCTTTCTAACTTGGCCGAGATCAATGAACGTGCATCTCCCCACTTTTCCCTCTCCTGAGAAAATATGGACTCCTTTTCTTTGCTTTGCTTTTCTTAGCCTTACCCTTCCAGAAATCCAATTCTTTCTGAAGCTTTTCTATCGCCTTCTGAAGTGCACCCAGAGACCTGCTAGTTCCAATAAATTTTCCCTTGGCCCTTAGCTTCTTGTTCTCTCGACGCAAGTCCTTTATATCGGATTGTGCCGTGTCTCACTCTCTGGCCACTTTCCATGTCTTGACCTCTTTGATCTCAAGTTTGGTCTTCAAGTCCTCGACTTCCTTTTGAAGCTTATCATATTCTCGCTTCAATTTCCCTTTGTCCTTTTCTAATTCTTGCTTGACAAGCTTAACCTTTGATGGTACTGCTGGCTCTGGCTGAAGGATTATTGGATAAACAGAGGCATCTTAACAGGAAGCACCATGTCGTGAATCCTCTTGGCTCTCCAAACCAAGTATCCAGCAGTAGCGTTGTCAGTATATCTACCCAATTGTGATCGGTGCAACTTCCTCCATGCTTTGATGAGCTCATGTGTTTCCTTCATGTATCTAGGACCATTATATGTAAAATCTAGCAAAGTGAGCTCATGAGTCATCGGGATGAACTGCTTAGACCCATACTGTCTTCGTACCAGAAGTGGTGCATAACTGATAGCTCCCCAAATTTCCATTAATGGAACCCACGGTTTGTCTCCACAACTATACAAAATGGATCCCATCGGCATCCACGGAGCTCTCCAAGTAACGTCCTCTCGGGCTAAGTGACGAAGAGTCATGATCCATTGTTTCTTATCTCCTTTTCTCGGCTACTCTTTCTTGCGAAATTCCTTAAGGGGGATGAAAGTTTTTATGTAGGGGCGAAGCTTTTCCTTATCATTTCCTCAAAAATGATTTTGGATCCAAACATGCAAAAGCTGTGCACGTCCCTCGAAACTTCCCTCGCCTTTTCTTTGACAGAAATTGAGTGACCTAATCATCTCAACAAGGATAGCAGGAAAAGGATCAATTTGTTTACCCAGACACTCAAAGAAATTCATTACGACCATCTCAATGTGCCCTAAAATCTTTGGAAATATCACCAAACCATAAATCGCCAAGGCAAATACATCCACCACGCGATTACTCCCCGGGATGCTCATGATATAGCCTCGCAAGAATAGCCACGAGATACAAACACTCGAACCCTTCTTCTTAATATTTGGGGAGTCGATCGAAATCTCCATACCCAATATCTCGGATAGCTTTTTTTGAAAACTAACTATCTTTTGCTGTTTGCAATAGATCTTATATGGGCTGGATGACTCAATGCGGAGTAAGGTTGAGTATTCCTCGATGGTAGGTGTCATATCCTCTTGATTGAACATGAAAGCATCAGTAAGAGGGATCCCAAAACTGTACCACTGCCTTAATCAGCTGCTCATCTATCTGGATCGGGAGAAGTAATGCTATGTCGCCATACTTCTTAGTGAATTCATTCTTCTTTGCCACTCCCCATCGTCCCCAAATTTATTCTAATTCTATCAAATCATTCTGACCCAGATCTAAATGAACTGACTCGGGAAGAATAGGCATGAAGTATCTAGCCAAGCAGTCTCCCTTATTGACTTGATTCTTCTCTGACTCTATTCTGACCTCTCGATATGTTTTGGAAGTAACCGACACTGATGAAAGATCCTGGTGTTCCATGACCATAATGAAAACTCCTCTGATTGGAATTCAGCTTAAGGCAAACACTCCTAAATAATGATGATGCATGCGATGGAAACAAAGCAAAGCAAAACAAAAAGAACGAGTCAGTACAAGGGTATAATAATTAAATCAATGTGATATTGAAATAAATAGCTAAAGGTAAGAAAGATTCCTCCGTATGTTCCTAACTTCGGTACCTCTAACAAAAATTCGGCATGGCTTCTCCTAGGTTCATTATATGAGGTTGCATTAGGTTCTAAAAGGCTCCAAATTGTTCCTTACTGTCGCCGGTGAAGGCTAGTAAGGCACCCCAATAAAAGCGGGTTCAATTTGTCAGAGTGTCTTTCCCAGGCCTATATACGGAGGTTATCACCTCACGAAAGCGTAGGTAATCTACTACTTTGGAAGTGTTTCGCTAGCCCATGTGGTGGTTATCACCTCACGAGAGCGTAGTTACTTTACTTCCACCTAAAGGACGGAATCCGATAGAGGGCTTATGTTATGCAAATGCAAGTATAGTGTGTGAGGAGGAACAAACAAACCTTTCACCACCTATTCTATACCCCTTATCCTAACACCCGAGCAATTTAATAAAGACAAAATTAAACAATATAAAACATTAGTTAAACAAAGAATAATAATGACATACGAAGCTAACTAACCAGAGAATAGTAAAAATATGCATGCACATGAGAATGAACATATTTAAAAACATTTGGTTATTTTTAAAAATTCTCCTTATTAAAAAGTGAGAATTAAAAGTAAACACCAACCAAAACCGACAAAACCGAGTGCCGATACGTGATCCTCCGGGGAGGAGAACCGTTCGAGTGAGGTGAGGAAAAACAAAACAGGCGGAGGAAAATACGACTTAATTCCTCTTCAAATTAAAGGTTGAGTTAAAAAGACCTCGAAAAAGAAATGGAGTCGCCACCAATCTTTTTTGGCTAGGTGTGATCGACCACCTATTAAAACAAGTTTTTAGAAAATATTGTAAAATTAATTAAAACATTTTTAAAACCAATTTTATAATCTGTGTTTTGAACCAAATAAAAACAAGTACGGGTTCGGGAGTCGGTTACGTGCGGGGAAGGATTAGCACCCCCACAACTCCTATATAAAACGGTACCTTATAAGTCATGTGTTATCTCGAGTCTAAGTAAAAAGTCGATTTTAAAATTGGTGTTTGTAAATAATTCCCTTAAAAATTCATATTTTATTTGAAAATGATCCGGAACTTACTAGCATAAAATTTCCAATATTTTTCGACAGACTCGGCAAACTATGGAATTTTTCCTCAATTTTGAAATTCTTCGAATCATTCTTTTGAAAAAGATATTCCATTATTAATGATAATTGATGATACCCTCTTCGGCAGACCTAGCAGAGAACTCATGAATTATTTTAACTCGGGAATAATCTTGATTTATAAAAAAAATATCATTTGTTTCTCAAATATTTCAAAAATAATTGAAAATGACCACAAGTATGCCAAAATGTTACAAAGATAAAAATGAAATGAACATGCTCATTTATCATGATATGACAAACATTTTATTATGACCTAATATAAAAAAATAATGACATGGCAAATGATATGTCATACAGAATGACTTGGCATAAGAATGAATGTCATATGAATGAAATCGACACAGCATACAAAATGACATGGCATATGGATGACATGGCATAAGAATGAATGTCATGTGGATAAAATCGTCATGGCATACAAATGACATGGCATACGGATGACATGGCATAATAATGAATGTCATGTGAATGAAATCGACTTGGAATAAATAATGACACGACATATGCATGAATGGCATAAGAATGAATGTCATGTGAATGAAATCGACATGGCATAGGTGACATAGCATAAAATGATGACATGGCCTGGATGACATGGCATAAGAATGAATGTCATGTGAATGAAATAGACATGGCATACAAAATGACCTGGCATACATGATGACATGGCATAAAATGATGACATGGCATAGGTGACATGGCATAAAATGAGGATATGGCATAAGAATGAATGTCATGTGAATGAAATCGACATGGCATACAAAATGACTTGGCATACATGATGACATGGCATAGTGTGAGACCCTCGTAAGCCAGAGATGACTCGGGTCTCCTATAACATTCTAATGGCTCGGAACTACACATGCAAAAGCCACTAGGAAGGACGGGCTATCATGTGGTATACATGTTGTATGATGGATTATAGAATTGGAGGTTAAATCAGGTGGTTAAACGATCTGACCCTAAAATAGTTTAAAATTCAGACTAAAATCGGGTAGGGGAAAATTCCATAAAATATGATAAATTGAGTGGATATGATGAGAATATACTATATAGAACCCATACCTATTATCAGAGCAACAATCGGCATCAAATTCAAAAAAATATGCATTAGGGGTATTTTGGTCATTTTACACCCTTTTCATTTTTAGTCCGAGAAATGGTATAAATGGGCTTTTTGACTATATAATATGTTAATATGACATTTGGATCTAATATTTGGCATTAGAAAAAAAAAAACGGGACTAGAATCGGTAAAATTGGAAAATTATGACATTGTCGTACTTTTTTCGAAAAACGTGGTTCAAAAAAATTCTTGTTATCGATCCGAACACATGGATAGATGTGTTAACACCCAAGAAACATGAATATGTTGAGAAAAAGGAAAAACGAAATCCCGAACATCACATTCTGTAGGGCATGTGCAAAAAGTCAAAGTTGGTCAACTCTTTTGACCAAGCTTAGGCAAGATGAGGAACATGGGATAATTTCCCATAAGTTTTCAGCCCTAATAAGAAGACACAACGTCTTCTTCTTATTCTTGATGTCTTTAGGCATTTTCTCACCAAAAACTCCATTAAACCTTACAAAAGCTTTCTCTCTCCTCCAAATTTCAAGGGAAATCACCAAATTTTGCAAGGATTCCACTAACCTATAGGTAATTTCATGTTCTAAGCTTGATTTTGATATTAGATTTTGAAGAATTTGTCTCTATCAATGAGAAATCATTTTTGCTGAAAATTGGTGGTGATGAATCACCATGTTGCCGCCAGTTTTTTCGTTACGGGAGGTGTTCCTCCACCTCCTTAAACCGTAAATTAGTATCGGATAGCTTTGAATCAAATTTAGAGGCTAAAACAAGCTTGGCTAAAACCCTAGCTTGCCCAAGAGGTGGTGCCGCCACCTTCCTTGGTTGTCCGAGGCCACCGTTAGCTTCGTTGTTATTGTGTGAGCAACTTTTCAGTTGATTGTTGCTCCGAATTTTGACTCGAGCTAAGTGTAGGAATTTATTTGTAAAAATTCTTAAGCTGAAAAATTTTGGATAGCAGCTAACTATTATAAATAATGGGAATTTGAGTGTCCCGTAGTTGTAAAATACTTACAGAATATCCTGACGATGTCATAGGTACCCATATCGTGGAGTTCGCCTGGGATCGCGACAGAGTCACGAAAGTGTCGCTTTAATACTCGAAATAACACTGTGAGTATTTAGGTTAATCTAGGAAGTAGTTATTGTTTTATATGTATTGTTGACTGATATAGATATTGAAACACGAAAGATTGCTCGGATTACAAAAATGGTAAGTTTCGAACCTTACGCGGATCAAAGGCGTAAGTGTGGAGTTGAATAATAATGAATGATTTGTATAGGATGATTGAGTATTTAAGGATAGTTAGATATTGTAGATTAAAAGGTTATGCATATAAGTTGTTTGATAAAAAAAAATCTAAAAAAAATCTATAAAAAAAATCTATGTGAAACTGTAATGCTTTGAGGTGTAGAGATTGTTTCCTAGCATAGTATAAATATATATATATATATTACTCCATGATATTAGAGAATTAATATATCATGCTATTATTGTACGGACAAGGTGATGTCCGGGATGCTATTATTGTACGGACAAGGTGATGTCCGGGATGCTATTATTGTACGGACAGGGTGATGTCCGGGATGCTATTATTATACGGACAGGGTGATGTCCGGGATGCTAATATTGTACGAACAAGGTGAAGTTCGGGATGCTATTGTTGTACGGGCAAGATGAGTCCGAGATGATATGGACAAGATAGTCCAGGATGACAAATATTACGGACTGGTATAAGTCCGGGATGTTTTGATGATGTAGACATGAGAAATTCTTCATTAATAATTGTGGAGGTATACACGTAAATCGATTGTTAAATATTTTTGGCTATCAATTTAGGCTGGCCAATGGCTTATTTATATTCAGCACTCAGTATAGAAGATTTCATATGGGACAAATAATTTTTATAAGTCCCGGAATGATTTTTAAATATTACTTTTCGGTTAATTAGTCATACTTGATATGTCATATTTATACTTTAATAGTCAAGAAAGGAAGTACGAAATTTCCAAGTACTCTTCCTAGTTACCTTATGCTCACTGAGTTTTTCGACTCATTTCGTTTATTTTCATTTTTTTTTCAAATTCTAATAGACCCAGCTCTTCCCAGATTCCGGATAGCTAGCTGCTCACATACTTGTGGTGAGCGAATTGACCCAAGACGTGGTAAGCAGTGGCGATGGTAGGGTATATTTTGTAGTCACTAGGGTATCATGGGTCCTCTGTATTTTGTGTATGTTGAATATGTACTGTATATTTTGTAAGCGGATGTAAATTAAGTGATGTATGACGTATATCAGTCTTAGAGGCCTGGTATGACATGGTGATGTTCATTTTGTTATGATATAGTATAAATGTATGTTTATATATAAGATGTCATAAAGGTTGAGTCTGCTGCGGGGCATTTCGGTTACTCATCCAAACCGAGATGTCATGTTTTGATGAATTATTACATTGTGAATGTTGATGATTGAGCGGCAAACGCCCATGTAGGGCGAGATTATGCCAAAATTTTCTTTAATTTGGTTTAATGAGTATAGTCAGGCTTTGGAGGCAGGGGCATACCTTGTCTCTAGCCGGTCACATGCCCTGAATTTGGGGTGTGACAAAAGTGGTATCAGAGCATGGTCTAGAGGTTAGTGACTGCAAAAAGAGGTAGGGTGGTAGTGCATTGCTTACAAGTAATCCCGGGATATCGGTAAGTAGTGTACTACCCCTACGGGTGTGCATCGTCAGATGCTAATACGTCCGGTGATTTTTAAGCTAGCTAGCACATATTGAACTTTATAAATAATATTATGGAGTTATTGACATATGTTTATTTTCTAGATACGATGCCTCCCCAAACAAGAACTCGTAGACCTAGAGATAAATCAGGGACCGAGAGCTTGAGGTCCCGGATCAGATTTCTGCTGGCCCTGAGATTAGAGGCCAGAGTGGGGAAAGTAGTAGGACTGCTACTAGGGATACTACAGAGGCGGAGATGAGATTTGACAGGATGGATGCTAAAATGGATGAGGTATTACACCAGGTAGAGGCTCTGACGCAGGTTGTGGCAGAGCAACAGAGGAAACTAGATCAGGCCCAGCAGGCACAGCCACAGCCACAATCGGCAGCTGCACCAGTAGAGTTAGAGCAGGGCCAACCAGAGGGATACCTTCAGGTTTCATTATCTGAGTTTAAGAAGAATCAACCACCTTTGTTTACAGGGAAGGTTGCTAATACAGATCCCAATGACTTTTTGGATCAATGCAGTAGATTGTTCATATCATTGGGATGTTCTCCGATTCGATCTGTGGAGTTAATTAGTTTCCAGCTTAGGAGTATAGCTGGCACGTGGTATACGACCTTGCTTAAGAGATGACGAGCTACTGATCCTCCATTAGCGTGGCCAGAATTTTGTACTGAGTTTCTTCGTAGGTTCTTACCACAGAGTGTTCGCGAGGCTAGGGCTCACGAATTCTAGCAGCTAAAGCAGACAGAGACCATGACTGTGACTGATTATGATATTCGATTTTCTGATCTTTCTGTATATGCGCCACAGTTGGTATCCACCGAGTATGATAGAGCTAAGAGGTTTGTGGATGGTCTTCGGGAGTATTTGTTTAGGTCAGTTCAGTTGACAGAGACATCCACATATGCTGAGGTACTAAATTCTGCTCTGAGGTTCGAGCAGCGAGTCCGAGATAGGCAGAGTGATAGGGGCCCACAAAAGAGACCCAGATTTGGTGGACTGGGTTCTAGGGCGATAGGGTTATCGGGGCCGATTGGTGGTATCGTGTCTAGAGGAGAGGCATCTACTAGTGGTGTACAGAGGGAAGGGGTCAAAACAGTCAGCATAGACCTGGTGGTCGCCCTCAGAGTACATCATCTGCTACTACTACTGGGGAGCTTCTACCCCATTATGTCAGATTTGTAGACGCCGACATAGAGGCGTATGTTGGAGATCAGATTTATGTTTTAGATGCGGTAAATCGGGGCACATGAGGAGAGACTGCCCATTGGGTTCTGGCTCACTCCCATCAGTAGTAGCTCCACTCCCAGCTACAGCTGCACCAAGGCAGTCAGCAGGATCAGTCGCACAGCAGACTGGCAGAGGTACTCAGGGTCGGGGACAGCAATCTGCTGGTAGAGGACAGACGTTAGGCGGCAGGGGGCAGGCTCGAGTATTTGCACTGACACCTAGGGATGCCCAGGCATCCAATGCAGTTGTGACAGGTATTATTATGGTTTGTTTACAGCCTGCACATGCTTTATTTGATCCGGGTGCCACCCATTCATTTATTTGCCCTGGTTTGTGGATATTTTGCTCAGAGATGTTAGTGAGTTAAATGAACCTTTTCTAGTTTCAACACCTGTCGCGGTAGAGTATGTAGTTAGTCGAGTTTTGAAAGGGTGTGATATTGAGATTGGAGGGGAGGTGTTCATAGCCCATATAGTGATACTAGATATACTAGAATTTGATGTGATACTGGGCATGGATTGGCTAGCTGCCAATTATGCTGTGTTAGATTGTTTCGAGAAGGTTATTACCTTCCAGATACCAGGAAAATTAGTTTTAAAGTATCAGGGAGATCGAAGTATGAATACAACAAGAATGATATCGGTCTTAAAAGCAGAGAAGTTGTTAAACAGTGGCTGTCAAGGCTATTTAGCCTATGTGTGCGATATTGAAGGCAAGGTTCCAGATTTGGATTAGATACCAGTAGTATCTGAGTTTCCAGATATATTTCCAAAGGAGTTACCCGGACTGCCTCCTCAGCGAGAGATTGAGTTCTGTATTGATGTGTTGCCAGGAACCCAGCCTATTTCAATTTCCCCTTACCGTATGGCTCCCCTTGAACTAAGGGAATTGAAGGTACAACTTCAGGATTTGTTGGACAAGGGATTCATACGCCCGAGTACTTCACCCTGGGGTGCTCCGGTATTGTTTGTTAAGAAAAAGGATGGATCCCTGCGGCTATGTATTGACTATAGGCAACTTAATAAGATGACTATTAAAAATAAGTACCCACTACCGAGGATTGATGATTTGTTTGATCAGTTGCAGAGAGCTAGTTGTTTTTCTTAGATTGATCTTCGATCAGGTTATCATCAGCTCCGTATTCGGAGGGAAGATGTGCCTAAGACTGCTTTCCGTACGCGTTATGGGCACTATGAGTTTCTTGTAATGTCTTTTGGACTGACTAACGCCCCTGCAGCTTTTATGGATCTAATGAATAGGGTGTTTAAACCCTATTTAGATCACTTCGTGATAGTGTTTATTGATGATATCTTGGTGTATTCACGGATTGAGGATGATCATAGCCAGCATCTTAGGGTGGTGCTTGAGACCTTGAGAACACACCAGTTATATGCTAAGTTTTCAAAGTGCGAGTTCTGGTTGAGTAGTGTAGGATTCTTTGGACATATTGTATCCAAGGAAGGTATTAGTGTGGACCCTAAAAAGATGGAGGCAGTGCGTGACTGGAAAAGGCCTACCACCGTTACTGAGATTCGGAGTTTCTTGGGGCTGGCAGGGTATTACAGGAGGTTTGTTGAGAATTTTTCGAGATTGGCAGCTCCATTGACTAGACTTACCCAGAAGGATGTCAAGTTTGAGTGGTCAAACGAATGTGAGAGGAGCTTTCTAGAGCTCAAGGAACGTTTGACTACTGCTCCAGTCTTGACATTACCCACAGGATCCGGTGGATATGTTGTATATTGTGATGCATCCAGGGTTGGATTGGGATGTGTGTTAATGCAGGGTGGCAAGGTTATAGCATATGCCTCAAGGCAGTTGAAGAAGCATGAGCAGAATTATCCTACACATGATTTGGAGTTAGCAGCCATTATCTTTGCATTAAAGATATGGCGACATTACTTATATGGCCAATCATGTGAGATATACACCGATCACAAGAGTTTAAAATATATTTTTGATCAACGGGAGTTAAATTTAAGACAGAGGCGGTGGTTGGAATTACTCAAGGATTACGATTGCACTATCCTTTATCATCCAGGTAAAGCCAACGTGGTTGCTGACGCTTTGAGCCGTAAATCTATGGGAAGCATGGCTCACTTGTCCCTAGAGAAGAGACTGTTGGCTAAGACTATTCAGGATTGTTTGGGAAGAGGTGTTACCTTGAGTTTTATCGGGACTGGTGCACTTATTGCACATGTACAGGTTAGATCCTCCTTAGTAGAGGAAGTTAAAGCAAGGCAGCATGTCGATGCTTTTTGTACTGAGACTATAACTAGTGTGAAACAGGGTAAAGACGATGGATTTCAAGTAGATGAAGAGGGAAGTCTCCGTTTCCATAGTCGATTGGTAGTTCCTGAGATAGAGGGAATTCGAGGTAAGATCCTTGATGCAGCACATAATTCATCATATACGATGCATCCTGGTGCTACCAAGATGTACCGTGATCTTAAGCAATTCTACTGGTGGCAAGGCATGAAACGTGATGTAGCAGATTATGTGGCTAAATGCCTAATATGTCAGCAAGTAAAGGTTGAACATTATAGACCAGTTGGTCTATTGCAGAGCCTTGAAGTGCCAGAGTGGAAATGGGATCATGTTACCATGGATTTAGTAACTGCTTTGCCTAGAACTAAGACAGGATATGATTCTATTTGGGTGATTGTCGACAGATTGACTAAGTTGGCACATTTTATTCCAGTGAAAACTACTTATCCAGCTAATAAGTATGCTAAGCTTTATTTGGATCGAATTGTGCCTTTACATGGTGTACCATTATCGATTTTATCAGATAGAGGTTCGCAGTTTACAGCAAGATTTTGGAAATCATTCCAGGAGGCCCTCGATACGCAATTGCGGTTTAGCACTGCTTTTCACCCCCAGACAGATGGACAATCCGAGAGGACTATACAGACCCTTGAGGATATGTTGCGGGCCTGTGTATTAGATTTTAAAGGGACTTGGGATGATCATTTACCTTTGATTGAGTTCGCTTATAACAACAGTTATCACAGCAGTATACAGATGGCACCATTTGAGGTACTATATGGTCGGAAGTGTAGATCACCTGTTGGTTGGTTTGAGGCAGGCGAGTATCGGCTACTTGGTCTAGATATTGTGCAAGATGCAGTGCAAAAGGTTGGAATAATAAGAGAGAAGTTGATGGCTGCCCAAAATCGGCAAAAGGCCTATGCTGATAACCGGAGACGTGAGTTAGAGTTTGATGTTGGAGATTATGTGTTCCTAAAAGTTTCACCTTTCAAAGGGGTTATGAGATTTGGGAGACGAGGTAAGTTGAGTCCAAGGTACATTGGACCATTCCAAATATTGAGCCGTAAAGGTGCGGTAGCATATGAGTTAGCGTTGCCTCCAGACTTGAGCTTTGTACACCCTGTATTCCATGTGTCTATGTTGCGAAAATACATTTCAGACGATTCACATGTTTTATAGCCACAAGCAACACAGATAGATTCCCAGTTAGCATATATTGAAGAACCCATAGCCATAGTAGATCGTCAAGTGCGAAAGATGCGGTCAAAGGAAGTTCCTACAGTTAAAGTTTTGTGGCAGTATCATAATACGCAGGAGGCTACATGGGAGCTTGAGGATGAGATGAGACAGCAGTACCCCCAGTTATTTCAAACATGAGGTAATTCTTTATAGATTAATTTTATGCAAAATTCGAGGACGAATTTTATTAAGGGGAGAGAAATGTGAGACCCTCGTAAGCCAGAGATGACTCGGGTCTCCTATAACATTCTAATGGCTCGGAACTACACATGTAAAAGCCACTAGGAAGGACGAGCTATCATGTGGTATACATGTTGTATGATAGATTATAGAATTGGAGGTTAAATCAGGTGGTTAAACGATCTGACCTTAAAATAGTTTAATATTCAGACTAAAATCGGGAAGGGGAAAATTCCATAAAATATGATAAATTGAGTGGATATGATGAGAATATACTATATAGAACCCATACCTATTATCAGAGCAACAATCGGCATCAAATTCAAAAAAATATGAATTAGGGGTATTTTGGTCATTTTTCACCCTTTTTCATTTTTAGTCCGAGAAATGGTATAAATGGGCTTTTTGACTATATAATATGTTAATATGACATTTGGATCTAATATTTGGCATTAGAAAAAAAAAACGAGACTAAAATCGGAAAAATTCGAAAATTGTGACATTGTCGTACTTTTTCCGAAAAACGTGGTTCAAAAAAATTCTTGTTATCGATCCGAACACATGGATAGATGTGTTAACACCCAAGAAACATGAATATGTTGAGAAAAAGGAAAAACGAAATCCCGAACATCACGTTCTGTAGGGCATGTGCAAAAAGTCAAAGTTGGTCAACTCTTTTGACCAAGCTTAGGCAAGATGAGGAACATGGGATAATTTCCCATAAGTTTTCAGCCCTAATAAGAAGACACAACGTCTTCTTCTTATTCTTGATGCCTTTAGGCATTTTCTCACCAAAAACTCCATTAAAGCTTATTAAAGCTTTCTCTCTCCTCCAAATTTCAAGGGAAATCACTAAATTTTGCAAGGATTCCACTAACCTATAGGTAATTTCATGTTCTAAGCTTGATTTTGATATTAGATTTTGAAGAATTTGTCTCTATCTATGAGAAATCATTTTGGCTGAAAATTGGTGGTGATGAATCACCATGTTGCCGCCACTTTTTTCGTTACGGGAGGTGTTCCTCCACCTCCTTAAACCGTAAATTAGTATCGGATAGCTTTGAATCAAATTTAGAGGCAAAAACAAGCTTGGCTAAAACCCTAGCTTGCCCATGAGGTGGTGCCGCCACCTTCCTTGGTTGTCCGAGGCCACCGTTAGCTTCGTAGTTATTGTGTGAGCAACTTTTCGTTGATTGTTGCTCCGAATTTTGACTCGAGCTAAGTGTAGGAATTTATTTGTAAAAATTCTTAAGCTGAAAATTTTTGGATAGCAGCTAACTATTATAAATAATGGGAATTTGAGTGTCCGTAGTTGTAAAATACTTACAGAATATCCTGACGATGTCATAGGTACCCATATCGTGGAGTTCGCCTGGGATCGCGACAGAGTCACGAAAGTGTCACTTTAATACTCGAAATAACACTGTGAGTATTTAGGTTAATCTAGGAAGTAGTTATTGTTTTATATGTATTGTTGACTGAGATGGATATTGAAACACGAAAGATTGCTCGGATTACAAAAATGGTAAGTTTCGAACCTTACGCGGATCAAAGGCGTAAGTGTGGAGTTGAATAATAATGAATGATTTGTATAGGATGATTGAGTATTTAAGGGTAGTTAGATATTGTAGATTAAAAGGTTATGATATAAGTTGTTTGATAAAAAAAAAATATCTAAAAAAAAAAATCTATGTGAAACTGTAATGCTTTGAGGTGTAGAGATTGTTTCCTAGCATAGTATAAATATATATATATTACTCCATGATATTAGAGAATTAATATATCATGCTATTATTGTACGGACAAGGTGATGTCCGGGATGCTATTATTGTATGGACAAGGTGATGTCCGGGATGCTATTATTGTACGGACAGGGTGATGTCCGGGATGCTATTATTATACGGACAGGGTGATGTCTGGGATGCTAATATTGTACGGACAAGGTGAAGTACGGGATGCTATTGTTGTACGGGCAAGATGAGTCCGGGATGATATGGACAAGATAGTCCAGGATGACAAATATTACGAACTAGTATAAGTCCGGGATGTTTTGATGATATAGACATGAGAAATTCTTCATTAATAATTGTGGAGGTATACACGTAAAATCGATTGTTAAATATTTTTGGCTATCAAGTTAGGCTGGCCAATGGCTTATTTATATTCAACACTCAGTATAGAAGATTTCATATGGGACAAATAATTTTTATAAGTCCCGGAATAATTTTTAAATATTACTTTTCGGTTAATTAGTCATACTTGATATGTCATATTTATACTTTAATGGTCAAGAAAGGAAGTACGAAATTTCCAAGTACTCTTCCTAGTTGCCTTATGCTCACTGAGTTTTTCGACTCACTTCGTTTATTTTAATTTTTTTTCAGATTCTAGTAGACCCAGCTCTTCCCAGATTCCGGATAGCTAGCTGCTCACATACTTGTGGTGAGCGAATTGACCCAAGACGTGGTAAGCAGTGGCGATGGTAGGGTACATTTTGCAGTCACTAGGGTATCATGGGTCCTCTGTATTTTGTGTATGTTGAATATGTACTGTATATTTTGTAAGCGGATGTAATTAAGTGATGTATGATGTATATCAGTCTTAGAGGCCTGGTATGACATGGTGATGTTCATTTTGTTATGATATAGTATAAATGTATGTTTGTATATAAGATGTCATAAAGGTTGAGTCTGCTGCGGGGCATTTCGTTTACTCCCTATCGGAGGCATCCAAACCGAGATGTCATGTGTTGATGAATTATTACATTGTGAATGTTGATGATTGAGCGGCAAACGCCCATGTAGGGCGAGATTATGCCAAAATTTTCTTTAATTTGGTTTAATGAGTATAGTCAGGCTTTGGAGGCAGGGGCATACCTTGTCTCTAGCCGGTCACATGCCCTGAATTTGGGGTGTGACACATAGGTGACATGGCATACAAAATAACATATTAATGACATGGACAAGTGTCACAGCAAGAGGATGAATTTATTTGAGAATGACTTGAAATTTATTAATACCGAAAATCTTTTCATGTTCCCCGGCAAACCCGGCAAAACATATAAAGTTTTATTTATTTCGAAACTCTCCGAATCACCCTTGTTTTAGAATAGGGTATTTATTTTAATAATAATTAATGATATCCTCCCTGACAAACCCAGCAAAGAAAATCATGAATTAGTTAAACTTGGGAATATTGCCTTATTTATTAAAAATGTTATGAATAGCATGGCATGATAATAAATGTCATGTGAATGAAAACGACATGGCAAACCAAAACTAGATAAGCATAATGACATGGCAAACCAAGTGACATGGCATGAGAATGAATGTCATGTGAGTGAAATCAACATGGCAAACATGAGCTTAACATACTAAATGATATGGCTAAAGACATGTTATGGAATTGGATGTTATGGCATAAAAATTCACTGACATGTATGAAATGTCATGGTGGCCGAATGGTCATGGTAATGGCATGAATGGCATGACATGCATGGAGATGGCATATGATTGGCCGAATGCATGGTGACATAGCATAAAATGATGACATGGCATGAAAAGAAACTAAGCTTTAAATGACATGACAAATGACATGGTAAATGACGTGTTATATGGATGACATGGCATAGGTGATATGGCACAAAATGATGACATGGCATAGGTCACATGACATAAAATGATGACATGGCATATATGACATGGCATAAAAGGGATGACATGGCATAGGTGACATGGCATAAAATGAATGACATGGCATAGGTGACATGACATAAATGATGACATGGCATGGTTATATGGCATAAAATGATGACATGGCATAAAAGGAATGACATGGCATCAGTGACATGGCATAAAATGAATGACATGGCATAGGTGACATGGCATGAAATGATGACATGGCATAGATGACATGGAAAATGGAATGGCATGAAGGTGACATATCCACTAGAATGATATAGACAAGCCGAAAATGACCTATTCTCTAAATAACATGGAAAGTGACCGAAGATGCATGACATAACCACATGACCTAAGATGCATGACATAATCAAATATGATGCAAGGCATGGCATATACCAAAAATATATGGGATGGCCGAATATGATGTAGTTCATGTCATGAGTACAAAATGCAAGGGAACATAACTACATGACCTAAAATGCATGATATGACCAAGTATGATGCAAGGCATGGCATGAACCAAATGACATGGGTTGGTTGAATGGTGTAGGAGTCTAATATGCCATGAAAATGATACAAAATTAGTAAGACATGAAGATAATGTAAAAAAACATAACCAAAAATACATACACAAGCATGGAGGTAATAAAAAGCTAAGCAAACAAAGAATAAGGAAAGTGAGCTCTATGGTTGGTACAAATGGGCATAGCCCTCCCCTAACCATTATCACTTGATTTTCATCAAGATCATGAAGTCTTTCCAACTCAAAAATCAGAAAATAAATTATAAAAACTAAGAAAAATGAAGGTGAGCTCCATGGTTGGTACAATAGGCATAGCTCTCCCCTAACCGTAGTCACTTGATTTTCATCAAGATCTTGACGCCTTTCGACGTCTTTTACTTCATTTATTTAAAAAAAAAAACAGAATATAAAAAAGTAATATAACTTCCACAATCATGTTTCCCGACATCAAACATGCAAAACAAAAAAAATCAAGGCAAGCACAAGTATGGTTCGGCCATGGTAAAAAAATTTGCAAACATTGTTTTCTTCTTTTTTGATGAAAAGGAAAAGATGAAAGCTTAAGAAAAACATTTCAAATCTTTTATTTTCACAGAAAAGAGGTAGAAATCACGTGGAAAACAAAGAACAAAGCATGAAAATGAAGAAGAAACAATGCAAGAGAAAGATATGAATGGCTACCTTCCTAGATTTCTTAGACAACTCTCTCTTCCTTTTCTTTAAAATTTCTTTTTTTTTTTGCCAAATTAGCTATTGCCTTCTCTTTCAAATGACCACCCAACTTAAGGAAAAAAAATCCTCCCCTCTCATTCATGCTCTTGGTCGTTTGGCCTCTTCACCATTGGATGAATTGTGCTAATTTTTCACCCACAATTTAAGCCATTGGATTAGGATATTTTCATGACAATAAAAATGTCATCTTGCAATTTGATCTTGGCCCTTGAAGGAGGTACTCATCTTTTACAAAACACCTAGGCCATTGGATGAAACAAGGACACTCCTTCATGCTCTTGGCCAAATGGCCTCCTCACCATTGGATGAATTGTGCTAATCTTTTCTCCAACAATCTAAGCCATTGGATGAGGATATTTTCATGACAATAAAAATGTCATCTTGCAATTTGATCTTAGCCATTGAAGGATGTACTCATCTTTCTACAAAGCACCTAGGCCATTGGATGAGGGAGGACCACTTGCAAAGCAATAAAAATGACATCTTGCTACTTGATAGTGACCATTGGATGAAATAAACTAAATCTCCACCCTTCTCCTATGCTGGCTGACCAAAGGCTGGTATTTTCTAGAATTTTCCTTCATTTTTTCACTTTTTAATTTTTCAAATTGGGCCTTTTTTTGTTTCTTTAGTAAAATTACCTTTTTAACCCCCCCCGAACTTAATTTAATTGTAAATGGACCCCAATTTTGGATTTGTCTTTTCCAACTCATCCCATCCAATAAAAAAAACATGGTTTTGGAGGTTTTCACATTTTTCCGAGCTCATTTGCTATTTTCCTCGGATTTTCTCTAAAATTTCGGTTTAGTGCCTCCCAATTTAGCCTGTTTCAAATGAGCTCCAATTCCAAAATTTTCTTCACCAATCTCTTCCAAAAATTATACAACTCAGATTTGGAAGTTTTAATAATTTTTTGAACTCGTTTGCTATTTTTCCCGGAATTATCTTTTGGAATTTAGGGTTAGTGCACCCGAACTTTGCCATTTATCAAATGAGCTTCTATTCTGGATTTTTCTTCACTAATATCTTCCAAAAATTATAAAACTCAGATCTAGAAGTTTTTATAATTTTTCGAGCTCGTTTGCTATTTTTCTTGGAATTATCTTTTGGAATTTCAGGTTAGTGCACCCGAACTTTACCATTTTTCAAATGAGCTCCAATTCCGGATTTTTCTTCACCAATCTCTTCCAAAATTTATCAAACTCAGATCTAGAAGTTTTCATAATTTTCCAAGCTCGTTTGCTATTTTTCCCGGAATTATCCTTTTGAATTCCGGGTTAGTGCACCCGAACTTTCCATTTTTCAAATGAGCTTCGATTCTGAATTTTTCTTCACCAATATCTTCCAAAAATTATAAAACTCAGATCTGGAAGTTTTCATAATTTTCCAAACTCGTTAGCTATTTTCCCAGAATTTTCTTTTGGGATTTTTCGAGATTGCCTTTCAACCTCCGAAACCTCGGTTTTACTCAAAACGGGTCTGATTTCTGGATTTCTGGATTTTCTTTTTCCACTTCCTTTTTCCTATATTGAATTTGAGTTTGTTCTAAAATGCCCAATTTTTACGATCAAATTCCCCTCCGATTTAGTTTTCCTATTTTCAAACTCGAGAATTTTCTCGTTTTTCCATTTTTTCTCTAACCGACTCTTCATTGGGATCCACTTCAAACTAGGCCTTGGTCTATTTTTCTTTATTCATCCTTTATCAACTGGGGGCTTCAATTTCAGTGAATCGGGCCATCTCTGCAGTTTTCCTCAATTTTGCAAATTAGTTCTTCCCCTACACTGAATTTTCGCAACCCATCTTTCGAACTCTATATCTTTCGTCGTAAACCTCGGATTGTCAAAAAAATTTCGCCATTATTCAATTCAACTTCGAATCTTGATTTTGACTGAGAATTGACTTTTTTCGTGGTTGACTTTTTGGAGTTGACTTTTTTTTAGTTGACTTTTTGTGTTGACCTCCGAAATAAAGTCTTGGAGAGCCATCTATGGAATGGTGGAAGTCTCCTTGCATTCCAAGGAGTTGAAAAGGAGAATCTACCCAGTTTAGGGGGCCCGGACAAAATTAGATGTCTACAGCTGCCCCTCTTTGACTATTGCTGAGAATCAGGAATGAGGCAAAGATAAACTAGACAATAATTTTGTCTGGCCAGTGAAATCACATGTGAAGGATAAAAAGGGGAATTTCCATTTTTCCATTTATTGATTTTTTTGCAAACTGTAAACAAGGAAAATAAAAGAAATTTGTCCTTAAATTGAGTTCCTTGACTAAAAAAGGCTCGACCCATCTTAAGGAAACGAGTTCGATTTGCAAGAGAAGACAATACCTCGGCAGAAGTCCCGGGGCCTTACCTTATATTGGTGCAGCTTTGACAAAAACAAAAGGTTTGTCCTTAACTTGAATTCCCTGACTAATCAAGGCTCGACACGTCTTAAGGAAACGAGTTCCATTTGCAAAACTTGGTTGTCCTATCCGAAAAGTGTGGTTATCTTGTCTAGGGAAGATTTGGTTGTCTTGTCCGAGAAATCTGGTTGTCTTGTACAGGAAAATTTGGATGTCTTGTCCGAGAAAATTTGGATGTCTTGTCCGAGAAATCTAGTTGTCTTGTCCGGGAAAATTTGGATGTCTTGTCCGAGAAATCTGGTCGTCTTGTCCAGGAAAACTATGGATGTCTTACTTCCTTTTGTGCCAGCTGTGTTGGACTTAAGAAAACTTTCCATAATTTATCCAATGTTAGTCAAATGCAGTGATGCTGATGACAGGTTTTGCAATTGTTTGTAAGATGCATGTTCCCTAGGGATGAAAGCAATTACATGATTGTTATGAGTTTTAATCCATGATTTCATTGAGGTTCACGAATCTTTTCGGTTTCACTGTTTGCTCTACTTGATGAGCTCTTCTCTATGGTTTCACCGTGATCCACAAGTTTTGGCTTAGATAGTGTCTCCAAGTTATCTCTGATTTGCCTTTCTTGATGAGCTTTTCTCTGTATCTTAGATTGACGTGTTTAGTGCATCTAATGTTTTCCCCATTTGATGAGTTTCTCAACATTATGGGCTGTCTCGATTTTCTCCAAACTTTAGTGGTTTCTAAACCTCTTCTAAAATTTAAGTCTACTCCATGGTAATGCAGAGAAATCCTTTCATTTAAAGATTTTTATGTTTACTAATTATCATTCAATTTGATAACACTAAAAAATGCATCACAACATATATGAAAAATGGTATGAAACAACCATATGCCATGAAAAGGCCAACATGAGCTCATTGCAAAAACGTTTAGATAACAAAGATGAATATCAAGGATTGAAAGGAAAATGCAAACAAGAAAGTATAGATGCCCCAGATGCAGAATAGCCTAGACCCTTTCTGCCTTAGTTCCTCTAAAATATCTTTGGAGCTTGCCGTTTGCTTGGGTGACTTCTTAGCTTTCGCTGTTGCTTCAGACCGAGCTTTACCCCTTTTCTCTGATTTTTTGATATTTTCTCCCCATTTACACAGAGTATCGATTCAATCTTTGATCAGTACTTAGGCCACCCTTTGCGGATTTTCAACCCAAGTGTCCCCCGTTCGATTTTAAGTCACCATTTTCGGGTTTTCGACTTAAATCTCTCTTTTTACATTCTCTTTATTTTTTTTCTTGTGTTCTACCATGCATCTGAGAATTCTAAATGCTTCCAAGGTAAAAAATTGATATTTTAAAAGATTGGATGAAATCTGAGAAAAACCTATCAAATTAAATACCCATGCTTGATCAAAATGGACTTTAAAAGCACGTAATGTAGGCCAAGGTTCAGGTTTATAAAGAAAGGATAAATAGGCCCAAAATGTGTTTAAGGGTGATCAGATCAAGGATCCTTTCATGAGGATGATTCGTTTTTGAATCCTTTGTCTCTTTTGGACTTTTCTCTCCTTTTTGAATTTGTTTCTTTTCATTCGCGGCTTTTATTTGCCATTCTTTGATTTCACACATTTTGTGTGCCTTTTTCTTTTTTTCTTTTCTCCTTTTAGATGGCTCTTTTCGCCATGATTTTTTTTACGGAGATTTTTCCTTGCATTTTCCCTCCACTGTAGAGGGTGATCCTCGATCAAGGTTTGAAGAAATAAAGAATTCCTAAGGCTCAAAGAGGTGACTAGGGATACTTTATTTTTAATGACAGGAATATGAAAAATAGCCATTTATCATATCAAGCATGGAAATTCTTATTGAAAAGTGTTGTCGATTTTCACCACGCAAGTGCACATATCGTAACAAGTAATATAGTTTAAAGTAAAGAGTCGAACCCACAAGGAATTGTCACTAGATTTGCTAAGTACTAAAATTAAAACAACCTAATCTTATCTAAACAAATAATTAAAAATGGTAATCAGCCTAATTAAAAGAAACTAAAAATAAGCAAGTAAATTAGAAAGATGGATTGAATCAAACGAGAAAAGCCTAGGATTACAATTTCCCTCAACACTTCGCTCGAACCTCTCTTACCCTCTTAACTTGATTAATGACCTTGAGTTGTTAACCTAGAGTTCTAATCTATTTATAAGGATCTTCAATGTCTTATTAAAATATCCCTCTTAACCAATTAACTATATTACTATGATAATTGAATTGAAGAGAAACTCATTAAACTTAGGCTCTAACAATGGTTACACATGACACGTAAGTATATTTCTACCCTACATGCAGATCAATTCATCCTAATAAATGAATATGAAACATGTGTCATTCAATCCATGTCTAACACTAAACTCCCTATGTCTAGTTGTATTTAGGTTAACAAATCAATCTAATTGGTGGCCAGTCAACTAGAAGCATTAAGAACAAGATTGAACAAACAACTCAAAAACCATTAAATCAAGCTAGAGAGAGAAAATAAATTCAAACTACATGTTGAGTTCCATTGCAATCCTAGAAAAATAAATTTAGTTCATTCTAATTAAAGAAAACAAATATCCAAGGAGTTTCACCATTATCACCAATACAAGAAAAATAAAAAAGAGAATAGAGAAAACTAAAGGGTGTCAAGTCTTGAGTCTTCAATCTTCACAAATCTTCTTAACTCCTTGAAAGCTTTTGGTGGCTACTCTCCTCTCAAGAGAATTAGGTTTTTAGAACTCAAATTCCTTTAATTTCAGCCTTAAAGAGTCCTATTTATAGTGCCTTAGACCCCTTAAGTCTGAAACTTCGCGTGCAAGCAATCAGGTAAGTGCAGGCTTCTTTTACATTTTGTTTTCCCGCTATGGCGCTGCAACACTGGCTTTCCAGCGATGACTCTCGAATTGGCTGGCGCTGCAGTGCCAGCCTTCTCGGTTTGCTGCACTTCACTTTTGTCATCTTTTCTCACTTCCTTGTTTGATTTGGATGGGCAAATCTTGTCTGATTTGGACGAGTAAACAACCGTTGGAAAAGGTACGGAAATAAAAATTAAAATTCAATAAGGAAGTTTTCTTGATAAAGAATTTAAGATCATGTTTTCCTTGCAACAAGATCCGGAGGTCGAATCTACTTACACGTTGCTTTACACCATTTTCGACGTTTTACACCTCGAAGCTCCTTCTCACTTTCAACCTATAAAAACACATAAATACTAACTAAATAACTATTTTAAACATGAAATTGATAAATAAAATTAATCTAAAAACATATAAAACTAATCAAATCCAAATTAAAACCTCAAGGACTTCACAAATTTGAATGCATAAAAGGTGGCAAAATAATTATATTTCCTGGAGTTATCAGAAAGCAATCCTCAGTGGAAATAGATATATAGAATTCTCATTGTTACATTTGGGATCATTCGAATTCTCATATATACAGTATCACACTTTTTTTTTTCTTTTCTATTCTTTTTTCTTCTCATTCTTCTTCAAGCATAGTATTTCTTCAATTCGTCGGCATTCACGGGATTTCTTAAGTCATCACCGTCCATCCGGGTTAAGATCAATGCTCCTCCAGAAAAAGCTTTTTTTACCATGTAGGGTCCTTCCCAATTCGGAGCCTATTTTTTCGCGAGGATCTCTCACGATAGAGAGAACTTTCCTTAGTACCAACTCTCCCTCTTGGAACTGCCTAGGGCGAACCTTCTTGTTGTGGGCTCGGATCATCCTTTTTTGATACATCTGCCCATGGAAAATTGCCTTTAGCCTTTTCTCCTCGATGAGATTCAACTGTTCATAGCCAGCTCTAACCCATTCTGCCTCTTCTAGACCCACTTCCATCAAGACACGAAGTGAAGGGATTTCAACCTCAACAAGCAGCACTGCCTCCATCCCGTATACCAGCGAAAAATGGCATGGAACCCGTAGATGTGCAAACCAAAGTACGGTATGCATGGAGAGCAAACGACAAGATCTCATGCCAATCTTTGTACACACCAGTCATTTTTTCAACAATCTTCTTGATGTTCTTATTGGCTGCTTCTACTGCCCTATTCATTTTTGGATGATAAGGTGCCGAATTATGATGCTTGATGTTGAACTGGGTACATATTTCCCTCATCATCTTATTGTTCAGATTGAGAGCGTTGTCTGTGATTATTCTATTCGAAAGTTCGTATCGACACATGATCTCTTTCTTGACGAATCGACACACTACTAACTTTGTCACATTGGCATAAGAAGCTGATTCTACCTACTTCGTGAAGTTAGTCTATGGCCACCAGGATGAAGTGGTGTCCGTTTGAAGCTTTCGAGGTAATGGGCCCGATCATATTTATTCCCCACATTGAAAATGGCCATGGAGCCATCATCACATGCAGCGGTGATGGCAGCACATTAATCTTGTCGGCATACATCAGACATTTATGGCATTTTTTGGAATAATTAATGCAATCCCCTTCCATTGTTAGCCAATAGTATCCTGCCCTCATAATCTGTTTAGCCAACATGTAGCCATTAGCATGTGTGTTGCATATCCCTTTGTTGACCTCTTCGAGGATTCTCTATGCTTCAGTAGAAACAACACATTTCAACAGAACCTGGTCTTTCCCTTTCTTGTAAAGAATTTCACCGTCTAAGGCAAAACCCATTGCCATTCTTCTCAGGGTTCTCTTATCATTTTCCGTTGCTTGCTCGGGATACTATTGACTCTTGATGTATTGCAAGATGTTGTAATACCAAGGGTGACCATTTGCTTCTTCTTCAATACTCAAGCAGTGGGCAGGAGATCATATATGCTCATTTTGATTGGCACAACTTTGGCCCCTTCATTCACTTTAAACATTGATGATAAAGTGGCTAGAGCATCTGCCATTCAGTTTTCTTCTCGGGGGAAGTAATTGAAAACTACCTTTTTGAACTCCTCAATCAAGCTCAGTATAAGCTCTTGATATCGGATTAGCTTTGTATCCTGGGTTTCCCATTCTCTGCGTAGCTGGTATATCACTAGGGCTGAATCTTCGAAGACCTCTAGCGTTTTGATCTTTCCTTCTATGGCGGCACGAAGACCCATAGTACATGCTTCATACTCAGGGGTATTGTTTGTACAATCAAAATCCAATCTGGCAGTGAAAGGATAATAATCTTCCTCGGGGGATATGAGCACTGCACCAATCGCATGCTCCACGGCATTAAATGCGCCATCAAAATACATTTTCCAGGTTTTCTTCTCAGCGGAAGTACCTTTTTCTTATGAGACACACATTAGGTCTTCATCAGGGGAATCAAAATCCAGAGACTCGTAATCCTCTACTACTCGACTTGCTAGGAATTTGGCTTCTGCGCTACCCTTTATAGCTTTTTGGCTCACATACACAATATCAGATTCGGAAAGCAAAACTTGCCATCTCGTCGATCTTCCTGACAATGAAGGTTCCTTGAATACGTATTTGAGGGGATCTAGCTTTGCAATTAGTCATGTCGTGTGATACAACATGTACTGTCTGAGCCTTCTAGCAGTCCAGGCTAGGGCACAACAAAGTCTTTCTACCAATGAATACTTCAAATCGTACACAGTGAATTTCTTACTGAGATAGTAGATGGCTTGTTCTTTTTTTCCGGTTTCATCATGTTGCCCCAACATACATCCCATAGACCTTTCAAATACAGACAAATACAATATCAGCGGCTTCCCTGGTACTGGTGGCATTAGTATCAGTGGGTTTGACAGATAATGCTTGACCTTATCAAAACCTATCTAGTATCCTTCATCCCATTCCCCTAGATCATGCTTTCGGAGTAACTTGAATATCGGATCACGGTTATTGGTCAGTTGAGAAATGAGCTGAGCGATATAATTCAGCCTACCCAAAAAGCTCCTTACCTTTTTCTGAGTACGAGAGGGAGGCAAGCTCTGAATAGCTTTCACTTTATCCGGATCAATCTCAGTTCCTTTTTCACTAACAACGAAGCCCAATAGCTTTCCTGAGGTGACTCCGAAAGTACACTTCGCTGGATTGAGTTTAAGTTGAAATTTTCTCAACCTTTCAAAGAGCTTTTTAAGATTTGCAATGTGTTCATCCTCTCCTTGCAACTTTGCGATCATATCATCTACATAAAATTCGATGCCTTTGTGCATCATGTCAAGGAACAAAGTTACCATAGCTCTTTGATATGTTGCCTCAGCATTTTTCAACCCGAATAGCCTTACCTTATAGAAAAAGTTTCCCCATATCATCACGAATGTGGGTTTCTCCATATCCTCCTGTGCCATCTTGATCTAATTATACCTTGAGAACCCGTCCATGAAGGAAAACACAAAATTCTTCACGGTATTATCGACTAGAGTATCAATATGAGGCAAGGGAAAGTTATCCTTTAGGCTTGCCCAGTTCAGATCCCGATAATCGACACACATCCGTACTTTACCGTCTTTCTTCAAAACTGGGACAATGTTTGCTACCCACTATGGGTATTTTGCCACTTCCAAGAATCCGGCATCGAATTGCTTTGTCACTTCCTCTTTCACTTTTAATAGCATTTCGGGCCTCATTCTCCTCAATTTCTACTGAATCGGCTTGCAATCTGGTTTCAACTGAAGTTTTTGAACCACGATATTAGGGTCCAACCCAGGCATGTCTTGGTACTATCATGCAAACATATCCACGTATTCTCGGAGTAGAATTATCAAACCTTGCTTTATCGATGGTGAAATAGCAGTCCCAATCTTGATTTCCCTTATTTCTTCCCCATCCCCCAGATTTATAACTTCCAACTGCTCCTTTTGAGGCAATACTTGTTTCTCCTCTTGTTCTATTATTCTCAACAAATCCGGAGGCAAATCACAGTCCTCGACATCTTCGTTAGCATCGAAATCACCCGTAAAGATGGGTTTTTCAAAATCAATTTCAGAATTATTGACAGGACGGTCCTCATATTCTGTATCCGGGCACCTGTAAATAGGTGAGGAGAAAACAATATAGGAAGGCATATAGGCAATAATAATGAAAGAACAAAAGAATGAAATAATATGGACATATCAATATGATGGAAATGCATCATGGTTGTTATTTATTAAATGATAAGTTTTAAGCATAAACTCGTACAAAGGATTCTTAATGCCTTGGGGCAGAGGCAATTAAGGTTGATTCGTGCATTACACTAGAGTAGACCTAAAAACTATGGGAAGTTCAGTCATGCTCCAATTGGTTAGCTCATAACCTTGAGGGCACGGGCGCACTATCCAACTAGTGCTCTCCTCTCTCTGCTCATCTGTTTCGGCCTTACCGACCATCATTTCATGTGGTTGATTGTCTTCAACCCCGTAGAGCTTCTCCAAAGCCTGCTCCAGCAGGACCATCACATCCTCAAAATTCTTACTCCCAAACTCGAAATCTGCCGAGCGAAAGATGTGAAGGATTGGAGGGAAAGCCATAGGCTCCCACTCCATATCCACAACAGCAAGATGGGCCATCCTTTTTTTTCGGTTCTTCTTGATTTGTTTCTTTTTCTCGTAAGCTTTAGGGCGATATCCGAGACCAAATCGGTCTTTCTTCTTGGCCACTTCTATTGCTTTGGCCATCCCTTGGAGATACTTTCCTAGTCCTTTTCCTGCTCTGCAACCTTTTCCAACTATTGTTTTCACCCCCAACCTGGTATTCTTGGATAGCCTTGGCTTTGGAATTTTATATCCTTCAGTGATGAACACGACATTGATAATTTCCAGCTACTTGAATGAGTATTCTACAGTATCCTCGCTTGCATCTATGTAAGCGGAATCCGTGGACGTGGAAGCAATTATATCCTTTTCTCCTGACACTCTGACTAAGCGTCCCTCCTTCACAAATTTTAGTTTTTGATGGAGAGATGACGGTACAGCCAGTAGACTGAATCCATGGCTTTTCTAGCAAGCAATTGTAGGATGGGGTGATGTCCATCACTTGAAAATCCACTTTATTTTTTAGGTAGAACCTATCTGAAGCGGGATTTCAATGTTTCCCATCACCTCTCGACGAGTGCCATCAAAGGCTCTGACAATGGTATGACTCAGCAGCATGTAGGACATATCCATTGGTAGTTTTGACATGATAGCCAATGGCATCACATTCAAAGAAGATCCATTGTGAAAGAGTACTTGGGGTAGAATGTGGCCCTTGCAGGTAGTGGTAATATGAAGAGCCTTAGGGGATCCTATTCCATTTGGATGTATCTCATCATAACTGAAGGAGATATAATCATCGGTTGTGATGTTTCCCACCAATCGGTCTAACTTCTCCGCCGATGTGTTGTTGGAGACATAAGCCTGGTTCAAAATTCTCAGTAGAGCATTTTGGTGTGGCTCTGAGTTTAATAGCAGTGAAAGAACTGAAATGCTCGCCAGTTGGCGGTGCAATTGTTCTACTACACTGTACTCGCTGTGCTTGATGAACTTTAGGAACTCGCAGGCTTTCTTCTCATTCACCAGCTCTTTTACTTTACTAGCTGAAGTTGGATATTTTCCTAGCTCCCTAGGTTGTTCTATCTCTATTGGGTCTGGTCCCACTACTATTTTTCCTTTATCAGGTCCTCCTGTCTTTCCAGGTTCAACTGTCCCCGAGGCATAACATTTATCGCTTTGGGTTAGGTGCCCCACTCCGGTTACATCCACTGCAACTGCCTAATGGTTTGAAGATCCTGGTATTGCCATACTCAATTCATACTTCCACTGAATCGTCTTGTCTCCTTTGTAAGGAAAAGGTGATGGCAATTCTATGATCATCTTTGGAGAGGGTCCCTCGACTACTGGAATAGCCTTTACCTCGGGCTCATCATAATATAAGATCAAGGGTCTATCCACCTCATAACCAATCTCATTCATAACAATTTTAGGCTCCTCTATCTTTTCAAAAAATCGGGACTCGCCCATATCTATCATATTTTGAACCTTTGCTAAAAACTCTTCACAGTAATGAATGGCGTGCCCCTTGCACTCATGATATTGGCAAAAGTTTTCCACCTGGCTGACTACCTTCCCCACATCTGATATCGACTTAACCAACCCCGCATTGACCATCTCAAACCAAACTCTGATCATAGGCATTTTTACTTTCCTGACATCCCTTTTTACCTTTTCAACCTCCCCTAACATGATTGCGTTGACCATGGCCTCCGTATGATTAGGCTACGGGTTTCTCGCAATATTAGGTCCACTTCTCGACCCAATTTTCAAGATTCTTGCATCAATAAGGCTCTGAACCTTGCGTTGAAAAGCAATGCAAGTCTTGGTTGAGTGTTCTTTGATGCCCGCATAACGCGCAGTGAGCGTTGGAATCGTGCCACTTGGGATAAAGAGGTTTTAAAGGTCTGAAGATAGACAGGTGGAACGAGTTGACCCTGTAGAAGCTTCGGGTATAACTCACTGTAAGTAGTGGGGGATAAGGTCATATTGAGGCTTTTGGGTATTCTTCAGTGGCCTTTGATCATTTCGAGGAATGTTTTGAGTGTTTGGGGTAGTGTTTGGTTGAATGGCTATCTGAGGAGATATGTCAATCGGATATGGTTGCTGAGGGATAACCGTGTAGGGAAAAGGGTTCTATGTGAGGCTGTTTATAGTCGGATAATATGGATTGTAGGTTGGGTAAGGTGTATAGGGTGTTGGAGGTGCAAAAGGTCAGCTATTGAAACTGACTGCATGAGCCTCCTTTTTTTTTCTTGGACGGAATTGTTTTCTTATAGGCGGCTGGCTCTCCACTATGCATTTTCCCGCTTTTGATGGCGGTTTCAATCATCTCTCCAGATATGACCATATCTGCGAAATTATTAGTGGCATTCCGCACTAGCTTTTCATAGTATGGGGCCTTCAAAGTATTGATGAAGAGAACCGTAGTTTCTTTATCAGTCAATGGTGGTTGCACCTGGGTAGCCATGTCTCTCCATTTTTGGGCATACTGTTTGAAGCTTTCAATATCTCTCTTCTCCATGTTTTGCAAGGATAGTCTGTTAGGTATCATGTCAGATACATTTTTATAGTGTTCTAGGAAGGCCCTAGCCAAGTCCGTCTATGATCGGATCATGCCTCGGGTGAGTTGATTGTACCATCGAGTGGCAGATCCTGTAAGGTTATCTTGGAAGTAGTGGATAAGCAACTTTTCATCACTATCATGTCCGGTCATCTTCCGATAATACATTGTCAAATGTGCGGAACGATTGGTGGTCCCATTGTACTTCTCAAAATCTGGCGTTTTGAACTTAGGTGGGATCACTAAACCGGAGACCAAGCTTATCTCTTTAGCATCGAGGCTTCCAAGCAACTCATCCCCTTAGATGGCCCTCAGCTTTTTTTTTTTTCTAATAGCTGATACTTCTTTTGTGATTCAGCTGTTTCAACCCTTTTCAGTTCCACCGCTTTCCTCTTTTCTTGTTCGGCAAGATCATCTATGTCTGGGATATCGATAGGATCTGTCGGGATTGCACCAAGATTTATTCTAAGTGGCATTTGTTTCTGTGTCCTTGTGTTGGGTTGAATATAAAAGAAAGGCGTTTCAGTTGTCGGTGGTGGAATTTTTGTATTTTGCGCAGATTGGCCTTTTGTCAGTACGACTTCTTGCTGACCCTCTTTGCCCCCTTGATTTCCTGATTCTACTTCTACGGCTGAATTTTCCATGTGTCCCTTTCCTTTAACTGCGGAGGACACCAGTTCCATCAACTTAATCATCTGATCTCTCGATTTGGCCTGAGATTTGGCCAACTGTTCCTTTAACTCATCTTGTGACCTTTCCATTCTCTCTATCCGGGCCATTTGTTCATTCTCCATGACCCTGACTTGTGATCGAGTATTATACTGATGTGGAGTGCTTCTCTCTGGGAGTTTAGGTGGGTGCCCAATTTTTAAACCTTGGTTTTGGTGGAACAATAAAAAAAAAAAATAAACAAACAATGAAGCTCTAGGGTGAAAACCCAAAAAAAAAGGCAGTCTAGAGTTGAACAAGAAGAAATTCTAATGCCACACATTGGTATTGCCGAAGCAATCGGTTTGAGGAATACAAGGAGTATCAAGGAACTCCTAGACATACCAAAAGGACAGCCTTTTCTTTGGACTTGATTTTGAAAGTTAAACCTTTTTCCTTCCAACACTGAACCTATCAGGGCTAAGGTTAATACTTATCAAAATGCCATATTTAGAGATTGGAGGATTGATGAGATTTAATTAAAATTTTTTCCAAAAAAGTTTGGTTTAAGGAATTCATGTTTTGAGAAAACTTACTCAGGAGCCGAAACAAAAGGAAATTCACCTTCTCCTCTTTGCCAAGATGAAAAGCTTTCCTAGACAAATCTGGACCTTATTGTATCAGCCTATTGACCTTATTGCATTAAACCAATAAAATCACTCGAAAAAAGTTATGCAGATTTCCTATCTTGCTTAGAAATATTTCTAATGGTGATCACCAATTTCTGTAGGACTTCAATTTCACATGTTTTGGAAGAAATAAAATTGACATGACTTAGGAAGAACAAATTAAAATTTTGATGTAGATATGCTTTAGCAAAAAGTTCATTTTGTTCAGGGGCATGAAATTTTGTGTTTAAATGAAGCTTGACTCTGTGTTTTGGTTTTGACCAGATAACTAAAAGGAAGGAATCTACTAGGGCAAGGACAAGTCAGGAATACGAAACCATGCGATTTCTTCCAACAAGATGAATTGGAAAATATAGACAAGGGGCAGGAATCACTCCCTCCAATAGGAAACCTCGTCAGGACACGAGGAAAAAGGGAGATGATCAACCCTCTTAACATTCTCTTAATGTGAAATGGTGTCATAAGCATTCATGCATATTGTAATGAACATGTGCATCTGCATTTCTGCAAGTTACATTGGTTTTTGCATCCATACAATTGATCAAATGCATTGAAAAAGACACAAAGGAAAAGAAGATAGGTTTCTTAAAAGGGGAAGGGCCTTCTTTAGATATAGAGGAAAGAATCTGTTGAAGAAAAGAAGAAAAACAAAAGTTTGTCTGGAAAGAAAAGACGTGAGTATTGAAAAATCCCAAGTTGATGAAAATTTTTGAAAAATGAAAATGATTTTAGATGAGATATTTTTAAAGTTGTGGAGCCTCGAAGGAGGGGTTTTTTTTCAAGTGAAAGATGTTGGTTAAGCCTAATGTAAGTTGGCACAAAAAGGAAGTAAGCCCAGTGAAGTTGGCACGTCATATGTGAGTAAGCCTAATAAGCTTGCAGAAAAAAGGGAGTAAGCCCAGTGAAGTTGGAACGTTAGATGTGAGTAAGCCCAATGTAAGCTGGCACACAAATGATTAAGCCCAGTGAAGTTGGCATTTTAGATTTGTTTAAGCCCAATATAGCTGGCAAAAAAATGATTAAGCCCAGTAAAGTTGGCATTTTAGATTTTGTTTAAGCCCATTATAGCTGGCACAAAAATGATTAAGCCCAGTGAAGTTGGCATTTTAGATTTGGTTAAGCCCAATATAGCTTGCACAAAAATGATTAAGCCCAGTGAAGTTGGCATTTTAGATTTGGTTAAGCCTAATATAGCTGGCACAAAAGGATTTTAGCCCAGTGAAGATTGGCATGTTATTTCGTTAAGCCCAATATAGCTGGCACAAAAGGGTTTAAGCCCAGTGAAGATTGGCATGTTAGATTTGGTTAAGCCCAATATAGCTGGCACAAAAGGATTTAAGCCCAGTGAAGTTGGCATGTTGGATTTGGTTAAGCCTAATATAGCTAGCACAAAAGGAAGTAAGCCCAGTGAAGTTGGCATGTTAGATGCGATTAAGCCCAATATAGCTGGCACAAAAGGAAGTAAGCCTAGTGAAATTGGCACGTTAGATATGATTAAGCCTAATGTAAGTTGGCACAAAAATGATTAAGCCCAGTGAAGTTGGCATTTTAGATTGGTTCCACCTTGGTCATCACTTTGCAAATCAAACTCGTTCTGCTTCTCAAATGAGTTGAAGTATTTTCCTTTTGGTTTTAAATCGAACTCGTTCTGCTTCTCAAATGAGTCGAGGTATTTTCCTTTTGTTTTAAATCGAACTTGTTTTGTTTCTCAAATGAGTCGAGGTATTGCCTTTTGTTTTAAATCAAACTTGTTCTGCTTCTCAAATAAGTCGAGGTGTTTTCCTTTTGTTTTAAATCAAACTTTTTCTGCTTCTCAAATGAGTCGAGGTATTTTCCTTTTGTTTTAAATCGAACTCGTTTCCTTAAGACGGGTCGAGCCTTGATTAGTCAGGGAACTCAATTTAAGGACTAAAAATCTTCTATTTTCTTGCAAATCGAACTCGTTTCCTTAAGAAGGGTCGAGCCTTGATTAGTTATGGAACTCAATTTAAGGACAAAATCTTCTATTTACAGCTTTTTCATTAAAAAAAATGAAAAATGAAAAAAATGAAAAATGATGAATAAAAACCCCCTTTCCCTTTTCTTCACATGTGGTTTCACTGACCGGACAAAATTAGTGTTTATTTATCTTTGCCTGATTCCTGATTCTCAACAATAGCTAAAGAGGGGTAGCTGTAGACACCTAATTTTGTTCGGACCACTAAATCAGGTATTTTTCTTCCTAAAGTGATGTTTTAGAATGCAAAAAGTCTTTTCTCATCCTACAGGTGGTACTCCGAGACATAGTTTAAGAAAGCAGGCATAAAAAGTCAATTTGAAAAAAGCCAACCCCGAAAAAGTCAACCTCAAAAAGACAACTACTAAAAAATTCAACCCTCTTTCAAAATCATGATTCAAATTTCAATTGAACAATGATGAAAGAATTTTGATAATCCGAGGTCTACAACGAAAGATATGGAGTCCGAAAAATGGGTTACGGAGATTCAGTAGAAAGGAAACCCTAGTTCAGAAAATTTAGGGAAAAGTGCTTAAATGATCAAATTGGTAAAAATTAGAGGTTCTGAATGAAAGATAAGCAATGACTACGGGTAATGGAGAGGCCGTTTGGAGGCAAAACTGAAGGAAAAGTCAATTTGGAATAAAACCGAGAATTAGGGTTATTGGTGGATTTTGGTGAAATTGGGGAAAATTGCTGAAAATGACCTAATTCGGTAAAACTAAAGCCCCTAATTGATGAGGAGAGAGTAAACAAGGATAGCCCAAGGCTCAGTTTGAAGTAATTTCGAGAAAAGAGCCGACTGGATGAAAAACAAAAAAATTAAGGAAATTCCTGATACTGAAAAAAGGAAAAATCAAAACCGAGGGAATTTGATCGTAAAAATTAGGCATTTTTCGACCAACTCCAATTCAATATATAAAAAAGGCCGAGAAAAAGAAAATCTGGAAATTAAATTTATTTGAGGAAAACCGGGCTTCGGAGGAAAAAGGGCAAACTTCGAAAATTCGAGAAAAATAGCAAATGATCTCCAACAATTCCCAAAATTTATGAATCTCAATCTTAAATCATATGGAAGAGATTGGTGAAGAAAAATCTAGGTTCGAAGTTTATTTGAAAAATGGAAAATTTTGGGCCCACTAATCTGAAAATTCCTAAAGATAAATCCCGAAAAAATAGCAAATGAGCTTGGAAAATTCTGAAAATCTCCAGATCTTACTTTTAAATTATTTGGAGGAGATTGGAAAAATAAAATCCGGAATCGGAGCTCATTTGCAAAATGACAAATTTCGAGCCCACTAAACTGAAATTCAAGAAGATAAATCCCGAAAAAATAGCAAATGAGCTCGAAAATTCTGAAAATCTCCAAATCTCACTTTTAAATTATTTGGAAGAGATTGGTGAAGAAAAATTCGGATTTGGAGCTCGTTTGCAAAATGGTAAAAGTTCGACTACATTAAGGGGTAATTTTGGAAATAAATCCAAATTGGCTCAAAAAATTATGGAAATTTTCAGAATACAATTTTTTATAGTTTAGGAAGTATTGAAAAAAGAAAAATTGGATTTGGAGTCCGTTTGCTATTTAATTTGGTTTAGGGGTCAAAAAGGTCATTTTACCAAAGAAATCGAATAGGGCTTTTAAAAATTGGAGTTTGGGCTGGAATTCCAAGAGTCATTCAGCCAACCCATAATGGAGAGTGATTTTGCTGAGATTTTGCATCCAAGGGCTAAGAGTGGATAGGAAGGTAGTTATTTTTCTTAATCAAGCCTTTGCAATTATGACACATGGACCAATGCATGAAAAGAGATGATGTCATATTTATGACATCATATTCATGACATCATATTAGTTAGGGGCTGATTAGATCTAAGGGTGGAAATTTTACATAGAAAGCATCTTGGATCAAGGGCCATTGGATTAAAATTGGTTAGAAAAAAATGACAACTTTCTACACACTTCTACTACCATTTGGCCAAGGCATTTTGGGGGAGGGGAATTCAGATTTTTAGAGGCTTGGAGGGCTGAGAAAGACGCAGTAGCTAAGGAAAAAAGGAGAGAAAAAAGAAAGGAAAAAGAGAGGAGTAAAAAGGAGAAGGAAAAGAAAGGTTTTAGCTTGCTACTTCTTGATTTGGAAAGATAGAGCAAGGTACCTATGTTCTTTCATGGTTTTCTCATACTTTGTTGACATGATTTTGTTATTTTTATTATCATTTTATTCTCTTTTATGAAATAAACTTGTTTTTAAAATAAGTTCTAAAGAGCTTATACTTTGTATTTTTATATGAAATCAAGAAAACAAATTTTACCATGATTTTTAGCTTGGCCGAATGGCATTTTTTAAAAGATAATATTTTTTTTTTTTTTTGTTCATGTTATTGGTTGTGTTAAGATAGCTTACTGGTGGTAGGCTAGCTTGATTGTGGTAGTTTAGCTCTACACCATGCCATATGTTTGTGGTAATGCCATGCTTAGCAACATTTAGAAACTTGTCTATTCGGTTACTCCATGATTTTGTGCCTTGTATTTGCATTTTCATCTTATTTAGTTGATAAGCTTGCATTTCCATGCTATAATAATGTGTATTTTGATTTAGTATGCCATGTGTTTGTGTTAATACCATGATAGGATTTCACCATCTAGGCTTAGGACCATTCGGCTACCTTATTGTTCTATGTCTTGTATGTGCATTTTGATCTTGCTAGTTACGATGCTTTGCATTATTATTCCATGAGATTGTGTATTGGTTGTCCCATGTTCATGCATTAGTATTAGGTTTATTTGGTCATTATATGGTCATGATATTTTCATGCATTTTCATAACATTTTAGGTCTAGGCCATATTTGTATTGCCATGCATATTCTCATGCATATTAGGTCTTAGGACAACCTTGTATTACCATGCATTTTCATGACATCTTAGGTTCAGGTTATATTTGCATTACTATGCATTTTCATAACATTTTAGGTCTAGGCCATCTTTGTATTGCCAAGCATATTCCCATGCACATTAGGTCTTAGGACAACTTTGTATTGCCATGCATTTTCATGTCACTTTAGGTCTAGGTTACATTTGCATTACCAAGCTTTTCATGCATATTAGGTACGCAGCATTTATTGCCATGCAAATTCATGCTAGGTGTAGACACCTAATTTTGTCAGAACCCCTAAATCAGGTACATTTTCTTCCTAAATTGATGTTTCAGAATGCTAAAAGGCTTTTCTCATCCTGCAGGTGGTACTTCGGGGCTTAGTCTAAGAAAGCAGACAGAAAAAGTCAAACCGAAAAAACTCAACCCCAAAAAAGTCATCCACAAAAAAGTCAACTACTAAAAAAGTCAACCCACTTTCAAAATCAAGATTTGAGGTTCAATTGAAAAATGGTGAAAGAATTTTGATAGTTCGAGGTCTACATTGAAAGATATGGAGTTCGGAAGGTGGGTTACGAGATTTAGTAGAAACGAAACCCTAATTCAAGAAATTTGAGGAAAAGTGCTTAAATGATCAAATTGGTCAGAATTGAAGGTTCCAAATGAAAGATAAGCACTAACTATGGGTAATGGAGAAGTCATTTGGAAGAAAAACTGATAGAAAACTCAATTCGAAAGAAAATCGAGAATTAGGGTTTTTTGGTGGATTTCGATGAAATTAGGAAAAATTACAGAATTTGCCCGATTAGAAAGATCTAAAGCCCTTAATTGATGAGAAATGATTAAACAAGGATAGCCCAAGGCTCAATTTGAATAAAATCTAAAAATCGAACTTGTTTTGAGCAAAATCGGGTTTCCGAGGTAAAAGGGCAAAATTGGAAATATGGGAAAAATAGCATATGAACTCCAAAGATTATTAAAATTTGCAAATCTCATTCTTAAATCATTTTGAATAGATTGGAAAAAGAAAATCTTGATTCGGAGTTCGTTTGCAAAATGGCTAAATACTGGGTCTCCTATGGAGTAATTCAAGAGGATAAATCCCAAAAAAATAGCAAATAAGCTCCATAAATTATGAAAACTTCCAGATCACATTTTAAAATTATTTGGAAGATATTGGTGAAGAAAAATCTGGATTCGGAGCTCGTTTAAAAAATGGTAAAGTTCGGGTGCATAAAAGGGGCAATTTCGAAAATAAATCCGAAATAAATAGCAAATGAAGTCGGAAAATTTTGAAAACTTCTAGAGTTCAATTTTTTATTATTCCAAAAGTATTGAAAAAAAAAATTCAAATTTGGAGTCCGTTTGCTATTTATTTAGATTCGGGGGGCAAAAAGGTCATTTCACCAAAGAAACCAAAAAGGGCAAATTTGTAATTGAGGAAAATATGAAAGAAGAAGGAATTGCTGGGATTTTTTCTTCCCTTGGTCAGCCAACATAGAGGAGAAAAAGGAAGCTTGAACAATTTAATTCCCTAGTCACTATCAAACCACATGCTACCACTAACACCTTGCAAATGGTCCCCCCTTCATCTAATGGCTTAGGTGCCTTGTAAGAAAGTTGAATGCACCATCCAATGGCCAAATTTAAATGCAAAGATGACATTTTTATTTTCATAAAAGAACCCTCATATAATGGCCAAGAATGGAAGAAAAAAGATGAGCACAATTCATCCAAGGATTAGCATCCACTCGATTGAGTAAGGGAATGCATGGGATTATCTCTTTTCATCTAATGGCTTAGGCCATCTACAAGGGCTGAGTACACATGTTGAGGGCTGGTTTTAATCTACAAGATGTCCTTTTTATGTCGGCCTCATCCAATGACCAAGAATGGAAGAGCACAACTCATCCAAGGGTAGACACTCAAGAGGGGCAAGCAAGGGAATGCATGGGATTGGTCCTCTTTTGCATCTAAGGGCTAAAGTTACTACAAGGGCTGAGTACACATCTTAAGGGCTGCTATCAATTGACAAGATAACATTTTTATGTTGTCATCAAAATATCTTAATCTGAAGGCCAAGATTGGAGGAGAAAAAGTGCAACTCCCATCCAAGGGCTAGGGGGCCATTCGGCCAAGGCTAAAGGGAGGAGGATGATTTCATTTTTTCAGAGGTTTTTTTGCTGGAAACAGTAGCTAATTTGGAAAATAAAGAGGTTTTGAAAGAAAGAAAAAAAAGGTTTTGAATAGAGAGCTTGAAGGTAGTCATCTCTACCAAGCTCTAGCCTAGCTTTCTTCTTGATTTCCATGGTGTTTTCTGGATTTTCTATCTTGTTTTCCTACTACATTTTTCATAGAAATAAAGTTTTTTAATGTTTACTTATGTTTTCATCTCTTCTTATTCTTTAAAATGGTGGAAAACAATTTTTTCTTATGGTTTCATGCTATGGCCGAATATGTCTATTTTACTTGTCTTGGTTTTCTTTTCTTTTTTCCTTCCTTTTATGTGGTTGTGAAAAATTATTTTTACAAGGTTTTTAGAGTATTCTAAGGTTCTGATTTTTTACAAAATATGAAGCAAAAAAGGTTGAAATGGCTACATGATCTTGGCTAGACCAAGTGACCATGGTTAGGAGAGAGGCTATGCCCATTTTTACCTACCATGAAGCTCACCTTATTTTCTGTTTTATTGAGATGGAAAGGCTTTATGATTTTCGCAAGACCAAGTGATTATGGTTAGGTGAGAGGTTATGCCCATTTGATACCAACCATGAAGCTTAACTTTCCTTGTTTTACTTACTAGTTTTGCTTGTTATTTGTTTTATATGTCTATGTTAAATCTTTTATATATGTTCTTTACATTATTTTCTATGCTATATTTACTTATATATTTCATTTCCATGCTTGATATTGTATCCTTGCATATTCGGCCATAGTTGTTCATATGCTTATGTTGTGCATTTCTTTCATGTATCATGTCTTACATGTTTGCATTTTCTTGGTTTTGTTTCATGACCTTTCGGCAACTCCATTTTGTATGCCTTGCATGTGCATTTTCCTTTTGCTTCTTAACTTGTTTGCATCTCCATGCCATGAATTTGTACATTTTGATTTTAGTATGCCATGTGCTTATGAAAATACTATGATAAAATGCCAATATTTTTTTCATTACCATTCGGCACTTCCATTTTTGTATGCCTTGCATGTGCATTTTCATTTTGTTTCTTAACTTGTTTGTATTTCCATGCCATAAGTTTGTGCATTTTGATTTTAGTATGTTATATGCTTATAAAAATGTCATGACATTATGCATCTTAATATTACTTGTCATGTACTTGTGTCATTTACTAAATAGGATTGCATTAGAGTCTCATGTGATCATTTGGCCTCTTCATGCATCCCTTGCCTTGTCATACATTTGCATTTTGTTTAGGTAACATGCTTTGCATTATCGTATCTTGAAATTGTGTATTAGTTGCTGTTTGTTCCAGCATTGACATTAGTTTCATGAGTCATTGTATGTTCATAGTATTGCTATGCATGTTCATTACATTTTAGGTATAGGCCATATTGGTATTGCCATGCATATTGAGTCTTAAATCACATTGGTATTGTCATGCATTACTATGCTATTTAGGTCTTAGGTCACATTAGCATTTTCATGCATATTCGTAACATATTAGATCCATGTCACATTTACATTATCAAGCATTGCATGCATATTGAGTTAGGATAGCATTTATTGCCATGCAAATTCATGCTAGGCATTTAGGTTGCCATGAATTGTCATGCATTTCCTTTACCATTTAGACCTTTAGACCATGCATTTCATATATTTCATTTGCTTTATGTTCATGCATTCCATGTCATTGCCACTTGATATGTGACTTAGGCCAATTAATGGCTAAAAGTCATGCTCTATAGAGCATACTTGTGGAAAATTAAGGAATTGTCAAATTGATTATTCTACCTTTGTGATATTTTTTTTTACTTAGCCAATTTTTGTCCAAGGTTTTTAAATGTTTAGCTATAGTCCTTAGGTCTTTAGGATGATTTCCAACAATTTCTACTTTGATTTTTGAATGAATTTATCAAAGGCAAAAAATGTGTTTTGACAAAACAGTTTTTTTCACCAGTACTTGAACTTCTCTGATTTTTCTGGGCAGTCATCTTTAATAAAAAAATTAAGAAATTTTTTTTTATTTTACATTTACATGTTCTTAGTCTCCATTACTTTTTTAGATGTTTTTGAATTTTTAAAAATAGTCTAGAAAATCGTGTGGAAAAACCGGACAGTAGAGGCAGATTTGAAATCAAAAGAGGAATAATGGTTGAATTTGGCTAAGGCATCTAGAGGGGGTTGGTTAGAAGATTTAGCTACTGTCTTAGGGTAGTTTCTAAGCCTTTTTAAACTTTAAAAATGATTTTATAAATCTCGGGTTAAGGGTGGTTAAGTCCGGGATTTTAAACTTAGGAAATTAGAGCCATTTTAAAAGGGTTTGGTAAGGATTTTAATTTTTATTCAAGTTTTCCTCAAAATTGTTTTCAAACAATCACAAAGTTTTTTATTAGAAAATATAATTTGACATATTTTCCTAAGGTAGCCGGATATCTTTTTAGATATACGGATTTCTTTAATTAAAGGAAAAAATTACATTTTCATGCATTGCATTTTCTATGTTCATGCATTTTATTTAAATGTGTGATTTTGCTATGATATTTTCCATGATATTATTATTATTTTAATTCTCATTTTATGATCTTATATTTGTTTTCCATATGATTTTTAATGTTTCATGATATCCTATGCTTTTTATTTAGTTATTTTTGTCATATTGTTTAGCATATACTATGTTCATGCATTATTATTTTTATTTTCATTTTCATTTACATGCATATTATATGTTAGTATTATTTTAATTTCATGTCATTTAGATCATATTCCATGTCTTTTAGGTTATTTTATTTATAACATGGCATGTCATTTAAAATATGCCATATCATTTAAAATTGCCATGTCATTTAAATTATTTTATCTCATTTAGAATATACCATGATACTTATGATTTTTCATTTTACCTAGAATGTACCATGTCATCTAAATTATGTCATATCATTTAGGGTTGCATTATATTATCTAAACTTTTCCATGTCATTTTATTTATGTCATACATGTTCATGTTCATAATTTTAAATGTTTTGAAAAAGATAATAATTTTCAATAAAAAAATAAAGATATTCCCGAGTTAAAATAATTCATGAGTTCTCTACCGGGTTTGCTGGAGGGAATATAATCAATTATCATTAATAAAAGAATATCTTTCTTTCTAAAAACGAGAATGATTCGGAAAGTTTTTCAAATAAATAAAAATTTCTATATTTTACAAATTTTGTCAGGGACTATAGGAAAATTTTGAATTAATAAATTCCGGATCATTTTCAATTAAAAATGAAATTATTTTTCTTAAAATTGGAATTAACTTGAAATACTAAATTAAAAACCAACTTTTTACCGAGACTTGAGATAACACACGATTAATAAGGTACCGATTTATACGGGCGTTGTGGGGGTGCTAATCCTTCCCCGCACGTAACCGACTCCCGAACCCGCTTCTTTGATTTCTCTGGTTTATAATGCAGACTTGAAATTGGTTTTAAAAATGTTTTGATTAATTTAAAAATGTTTTATAAAATCGGTTTTAATAGGTGGCCAATCACACCTAGCTAAAAAAGATTAGTGGCGACTCCATGTCTTTTTACGAGGCCGTTTTCATACTCTCGACCTTTTATTTCAATCTAAGGAATTAAGTCATCTTTTTCCTCTGATTCCGTTTCCCTCTCACTCAAACGGGTTCCCCGCGATCGGGATCACATATCGACACCATCACTTTTCTAGAGGAATTAAGTCGACTTTTCCCTCAATTTTTTTTAATGTCACGCCTAATGAATATTAAATTCTTGCGATGTCGTCATTATTTTATTTAGGTTGCGACAGCTTGGCAACTCCACTGGGGACTTTTAAGAGAGTCAGGCCTAGAATTTGTCGTGTGTTATCAAAGTCTCGGTTTTGTTGATTTAATTGGTATTTAATTTTAATTCCCACATTTTTTTTTTAAAAAATAAGGAGAATTTTGGAAATAGTAAAATATTTTTGAATATGGTCATACTCATGTGCATGCATTTTATTATTTTTCTCTAGTTATTTAAGGTTGTATATTATAATTACTTGTTGGTTAATGCATTACACTATTCTTGATCTTTGTTTTAATAAATTGTTGGGGTATTTAGGATAAGGGGTGTAGAATAGGGGGTGAAAGTTTTGTTGTTCCTCCACACACACTCACTTGCATTTGCATAACATGAACTATCTACCCGGGTTCTGTCCTTTTAAGTAGGAGTAAAGTAACTACGCTTTCGTGAAGATCCTCCGTATGGGCTAGTGAAACACTTCCGGAGTATAAAGTACCTAATGCTTTCATGATGATCCTCTGTATGGGCTTAGGAAAATAAACTCTAACTAATTGAATCCGCTTTTATCGAGGTGCCTTACTAGCCTTCACAGGCGACAGTGAGGAACAATTTAGGGCCTTTTAGAACCATTCACCCACATTTAGTGAACCATAGAACCAACATAGGCGAAGCCCTGCCGGATTTTTGATAGATACCGAAGATAGAAACACATTGAGGGATATTTCTAACCTTTTTGTTACCTATTTTACACGCTGAATAAGTTTTGTAAACCGAGCAAAGATGATGATACTCCACCCCAAAGTCATCGTGATGCCTATATAAGTAGATATTGTTGGGGCAAGTGTTCATTAACCTTTTGAAATTCAAAATACAAACATTCTTTTTCAAACATTTTTGCATTTTGCACATTTCATGTATGTGTGAATAGAGCATGTACATTCATGGTTGTATTTTTTATCTCATTCTTTGCATAAACAGTTGGTAATAATCTCATTTGATGATTATGAACCGGTAGTGTTACATGAACATTTGCATATTGTACCATAGTAGGATCCATTGTTTCGAAATTCTTTTGAAAATAATATGTGTGGTTTTTCATAGAGAAAACATGTTTAAAAAAATTGTAGATTAAATGTGGAGGCAAATCTTGCATAGAGATTTTTGAATAATCAAAATTTGGTCCCACCATTTTTGTGTAGTCATTGATTTCTTTGTATATACCATGGTGCCAATTCATTTATTCTTTGCATGTATCATTTTGACATCATGTTACAGTCATTAGTATGTATGCTCATTCATTGTAGAATACAGTCATAGTTAGCATAATTTTTCTGTATATACCCATGCAGTAATTTGCTTATTCTTTACATGCATCATGTTGGCATCAAGTTGCACACATGGCATACATAGTCATCATAATTTCTTTGAATGCTTCATGCATTCATCATTAGTATATCCATGCATATAGGAATAAAGCATGTACATTCATAATTGTATTCTTAAATCTCATGACATTTTCATTTGCATGAAAGGGGTTCGAGATATGAGGAAAGAATTGGAGGAACAAGTAGGTGCTTTGGAACAAAATCAAGAGGAGTTTGGACATGAACTCTGGGAGTTGAATGAACAGCTTGTCAAATTTATGAAAATGTTTGAGGATATGGGTAAGAGTAAAGGGGAATTTTCTCAGGGTTCTTCATCACTTTTGGATCAACCAAAACCTTCAGGTCCGGAATATACAATCCTTGATAGATCCTGCGCTTGCCATTGTTACAAAGGGTGCAACCCTGATAAAATTGTGGACAAAATCATGAAAGTGACTAAACCAGAGAGCCTGATACCAAAGACAGAAATCACCGATCCTGTACCATACCTGCAAACTGCTCTAAGTCCAAACCAGTATCCCTACCCTGCTATGGCTCGATTGTCCACTGGGATGATCACTACGGGACCTGATGCACCCAAAAGAGTGTATCTTATTTAACCTTGCACTAAAAAGATAAATTGTAAGTATAGTAGTTAGCAAGGGTCGAGTCCTCAGGGATTGGGTTTTAGTTTATAAGTTAATAGTTTAAAACTTAAATTCAAGAACAATAAAAGAAAAGGGGTTTTTGAAGCCAGATTTAAACTAAAGTAAATACTAAGAATAAGATGCAAGGCGGTATAACCAGCCAATAAAAATATATATACTAAATTAGGCGGTATAACCAGCCAATAAAAATAAAACAAAGTTAATATACAAATTAGGCGGTATAACCAGCCAATAAAAATAAATATACTTTTAAAAATAAGCAAACTAAAAGTAAGAAAACAAGTAAGTAAGAAGAATCAAATATGAAAAATATGGTTAAGGTTTCATTCTCCACCACTAGACATCATTAAGAATCAATTTCAGATCTATCAATATCAACCAACTATCAAAGTTAACAACCGTAGATAACAACAAGCTCTGTTATCCCAATCTTTCCTTTGTTTGTCGTTAAATAGAACAAGCTCTCTATTTAATCTCTAACCATTAAACAACCTAGAATAAGCTCTCTAAATTCAATTTAATGGCAGCTTTATGATGAGAAAGATAGGTTGATCTAAGCAACAAACACATAAGCTCGGATTGTTCAACTTAGGTTATGTTCCACTTTGCAATTATTGAAAACTTGACCATAATCATTAATCACAAATTGCCACTTATGAATAGGAAATCAAGACAATTACACGGATCAAGATTCCTAAACTAGCAATAGATAATTATCAAGATCTATCTAGTTGTACACCTAAATAAATCAAGACAACATCATGAACAATTCTTGTAGAAGAACATAAGCAACTTTGATAGAAAATTAATGATAGATAGAATCTGAAAATCAATCACAAAACATGTCTAGGGCTTTGAAATCACCCTTAACCAAATAGAAGTTTAGCCTAGCGTAGGCATTATAAACATAAAATTAAATAGAATCTAAGAAGAAAATAAAAGAAAGAAAGAAGAAGAAGAAGAATATTAATTATCCAACCTCTTGCTCTTTCTAAAGAAAAAGAAAACTAGAGAAAAGAAAGAAGAAGAAAACTTAGAGAATTTTATTACAATGGCTAATATCCTACCTATGTACAATATGATCCTCTACAATCATCCAATACCCTCTATTTATACACATTTTGGAGGGCTAAATGACAAGAGACAAGCTTTACAAATTTCAAAGGTAGGTATAATAGGTGGGTGCATTTTTCTAATAATTTTCGTCATATTGTATGACCATTTTGATCAGCCAACTTGATGGTCGATTTTGTCAATCTTGGAGACCTGATCTGATCACATGGTCTTCTAGAAAAATGTTCCCCTATGAGTTTCCGATTCATAGCCGTTGGAATCAGCTCATTTGCTGATGTGGAGAAGAAGATATGGGCAAAATACGAAAACAGGTCAGCACAGACGTCATTGCACATCAGCCAACTTGATGGTCGATTTCTTCAATATTGGAGGCTTTATCTGATCACATGGTCTTCTAGAAAAATGTTCCCCTATCCGTTAGTGATCCATATCCGTTGAAATCAGCTCATTTTCTGATGTGTATCGGACGATATGGTCAAAATGCAAAAACTGCTCAGGACAGACGTCATTGCACATCAGCCAACTTGATGGTTGATTTCGCTAGGGAAAACGACTCCGTTTCAAGAAGTGTAAAACATGAAAAAGATAGATATGCCTCTTAACTTTGCACAGTTAAAATTTCAGCCTTATTGCTTCAGTGAAACTCCAGATATAGCTGATATGGAAAAAGGTGTCGGAACTGGAACTGAACTGGATTTGCCCTTAATTCTAGTAATCTGAAATCACTCAAAGAAACATGTGAAAAACACCAAATTACATAAAAATATAAAAGATCATAAACACAATTAGACTAAACAATAATAACTCGTATTTGACACAAAACAATAATAAAACATAACTAAAAACTATATAATTATACGAGTTATCACACCCCCACACTTAGATTGTTGCTAGTCCCTAGCAACGACTCAATAAAAATAAAATAAGAAAATCTAATCTAATCCACTTTCGTAGGAAATCACGGTGGCACTTAGCATGTGACACAAGCCTTTAAACCCCTAGGTGTCCCTAGTGGACGAGTTTAGTCTCGAGAGGGTTTACTAGAACGATACCCACAAACATTGAAAAATTAAAATATAAATAAACTACATATAAATAAACTACATATACTAAAAATATTTACTCCTAATCCTTTCAATACAAATTAGAGACAATATTTGAACAAGTCTTATAAACTAATCAATAGCTTAAAAAATTTCACAAAAAATCATGCTTGAATGTAAATTGTTTGAGTTAAGCCAATATTAGCATAACATATCTCAATCAAAATAGTGCATGTTCAAATTTAATCTCAACTTCTCACATGGGATACTCTCTTGATTTTCACTCTTTAAAGTAGTGGTAAAGTGTTTACACTCAATCAATCTCATGAAAACACTTCTACCATATGCTTGCTTGTCCACCTATTCTCCACTAAAAGATCATGCAACTTCATAAATCAAGAGGTCTTTAATCAAGGTTGTAATGGGGCCAAGGGGTTTGTAATGTGGTTGAAGAACAAAAGGATAAAGATATCACAAAGGTTCCAAAGAGTTCATAAAGTTTAGAGACATAAAAAGATTATACAAAGAAACTTCTCAAAACTCTTTACAAGTACATAGTCACCTAGGCCGAATATTCATGTTGGGCCTTTTCTTCATTCTAAACAACTTTGTAACATATTTTTCTTTTTCCACAAATTCAAGAGATGATTCATTTTTTTTTTATATAGGAATGTATTTGCCAGTATTCCATTTCTTTTTCTCTTGACTTTTCTTTTCTTTTCCCCCCACACTTATTTCTTGTTTCTAACCAAAAAATATCCCTTGTCTTTGCAACTTGTCTCAAATCATGCTAATTCATCTTTGGAACAAAGGTAAAGATATAAGTATATTTAGGTTAGGGACAAGTTATGGTTACCAAAGAGATAGCTTATTCAATGTAGGCTCAAATTGGTTCACTAAGGGTGTGTTCTCTTGGAACATCAATAAGGGATGGTTGTTTGGCCCTGGCTAAAAATCCTAATGCCTCTATCATATTCATGTTGTCACATGCATCAATATAGTCTCAAACGGTTTAAAGCAAGTTCTAGAGAATCATGTAATCATAAGAGCACTCAAGAAAGAAATTAGATTGATTTGTATAGTGCATCAATCATTTTAGGCTCAAAAACTCACAAGAATGATTATACAAGTCAGATTAAGTCTAAACATGCTTCTTTCTCAATCAACATATCATATTAACATTGGCTCATAAAAAGGTTGACATCAAGCTCAATTCTCATGAAAATCTTCTCACTAATAAATATGTTTTAGACTTATGCAATTCATATCTCATCATTGTATTAAAAAGGAACTAAAACACACTAAAAAATAATAATAATAATAAAGACTTATAAAAAAAAAATAGTAGACAAAAATAAAAGAAATCCTAAATCATTCCCCCCACACTTAATTCTTACATTGTCCTCAATGTAAGTCTATTAACCCAAATGAAAGAATCATGTGTAAGAGAAAAGAACTAATAACATAAGAATAGGAATAACTAGACTCAAAACAAAACAAACTCATGCAACCTAAATAATCCTAAAATACTAAACAAAAATTAACAAGTAAACGTAAAAATATTAAAATCAAACTGACAAGGTATGTCTCAAGTCTCCCTTACTCAGACCTTGTTCAGAATGAATACTTCTAAATTGCTTAAAACACAACAAACTCTTTTTTTTTTTTTTTTTTTAAGAAGGTAAAATTTAGGAGATATTACCTGTAGAGGTTGCTAACCACTTATTATAACTGAGACACAACAAACAAAATGTTAGATAATGTCACAAAGACAAAGTGCAATCCACTCCTTGCTCGTCCATATCTCTTTTTCTTTTTCCGAGCGTTTGCGAAACAATCGTAGCAGATAAATACTCATAAGCTTGGAGCTTTTTGAGTAAATCTTCAATGGTTGTAGCAGAAAATTATGGTTCTCCTTGCCTCTGAAAACATGAATCCATTATCCACAGCATTATCTAAATATGAAAGCAAATTACTAAAATAACCATTAATATTAAGCAAACCAATGGGTTTCTTATTTGTGACCAAAGATGACCAAGAAGCCACGCAAGCTATTTCTTCCAATGTACCCAGACCTCCTGGTAAAGCAATGAATGCATCGGCAGAATGGTACATGATTGTTATCCGTTCAGGGATACTCCAGACTTGTATTTCCTTACCCAAGGTAGGTCCACAAAAATCTGTGAATAGTTTTGGCACGATTCCTAGAACTGGACTTCCTCCGGCGTGTGCTGCTGTAGCGACTGCTCCCATTAAACCCGTACTACCGCCTCCATAAATCAACTGGATCTTTTGTTGGGCAAGTATTACTCCAACTCTTATGGCTTCATCAGCGAATATGTTATTTTTCCCTGGATAAGCACCTCCAAAAACACAAATTTTTTTAATGCGTTGGGACGAAGTACTTTCCATTTTTTTTTCTTTTTTTTTTCTTTTTTTCGAGTGCCTGAAAGAGAATGAGTACATGGTGTAATATATAGAGGACTGAGTAGTGAATCAGACAAGAGTAATAATGTCGCCGAAAGTGTATCTGACCTGTCAGAAGAAAATGTTAACCTAACAAAAGATTTTTGCGTGATTTCAGGAAGAAAATCAAAAAGAGAAGAAAAATCAACCGTAAAAGTCAAATAAAAAAATGAGAATAATTACACAAATCGAATAACACGTAAATTAAACCGAAATAAAGTTATTGCAAATCAAACCAAAAGCTGAGAAGTCATTTATTGTAGTTGTGATTGTGGCTCACATCTTCCTCTGGTTTTACGTCCAGAAACGGCTTAAACGCCTTCTATGAGTCGAGGATATGCTTCCCATCCAGTTTTCTTACAAGCTGGCAAACAGGGTCTTTTAACATCAGATTCCCAAGATGTTGCCATTCCCTTTGGGATTGCGGCCATAAATCAAGAATTTCTCTTTGTACGTCTCCACTAGGATGCGTCTCAAGAGAAAGTTGGATATTACCCAAATTCTCCTTACTCAGTCCATCCTTAATGAATTCAATTTTATCATCTCGATTAGAGGACGGAATCCCAATAGAACGACATTTACCGTTACACGTCCATCGTGCACATTTGTGGCAATTTGAACTCATGCGCTTTGCTCGTCGCTTCTTTGCAAAAGTGCTTCTACCTGTACCTGGTAAATGCAAAACAGGAAGATATTCATCTTCACGTACCTTGGCTTCAATTATCCAACGTATGTCTCCAGGAATCCCTTTGTGCATAAGCATTCTTAATCTTTCAAATCGAACTTGGTAAAGCTTCAGTAAAATATTTCGAGGAAAAGGAGGAAATCGTTTCTGCAATCTTGTGAGAATATCATCCATCCTGAAAAAAAATGAAAAAAAAATCAAAGAGAAATTGAAAGAGAAATTTATATACAATATCAGTTTTGTGGGTAGCTGATGGAACCGACTTAAATAATCACGGAGTACCGTTATCCGCCATTTAACCGGGGTTAAAAAAATTATATTTACATCTAGTTATTTTCAAAACAAGGATCAGAAAGAAAAACAACATAAAAAGACTCAAAAACAAAACACTCTAAATAAAATCCTAAATTCTTCACCCCACACATAATTCTTACATTGTCATTAATGTAATGCTATTATCCCCCAATGCAAGAATTATATGTAAGAGAAAAGAATTATTAAACAAAAGAAACTTATGCAGCCTAAATGAACTTAAAAACAATAAACACAATTAACACAATTAACAAAGAAACATAATAAATAAAAATAAAAACAATAAAAATAATAAAAGAAAAAGGAAAAGAAAGAGAAAGAGAAAGCAAATCTGAATATGGAAGGTTGGCAATTTCATCTTTAATTGGGCTGCCTTCCCAATTAACACTTGAGTTAGTGTTTTGAATCTAACCAACACCCCTTCTTGGCTTTTTAGGCTTGTCAGGCTCATACATGAAATTTCCCAAATTTATGCGTTTGAGAGGAAGCTTTCTTTGCACAACAGTGGATGCATTCTCCATTACAAGTATTATTCCATCATCCTTTGTGGTGCATATGTCATCGAGGAATGGAGCATATTTTGATACTTGTTGTAAGACCTCCACAAACAAGTTGTTTAAGGTTTCCGGCATGTGTTGTTCATGTTCTCCCTCCTTGAACTTTGCAAATCTACTAGGAAAAGGTGGAGAAGAAACATTAGTAAAAAGTGAAACCTTAAACGTTACCTCAGGTGCCGAAATACTCTTATTTGGATCTTTGGCTTCATTATCCTCAAGAATAGAATCCATCTCTAATTTTATTTCATCCTCATCTTGTTCCTCATTCTTCAAGGTCACAATAGTAGCATTCTCCTTTGGGTTAACCATCATTTGGGCTGGGAGTTCTTCAGATCTTTGTGCTACCCATCCCACCATACTACTAGCCAATTGGCTCATTTGCTTTTCCAAACTCTGGATGCTTGCCCTTGTTTCCTGTTGAAATTGCAAAGAATCAGTAACAAGAGAATAGACAAGATCTTCTAAAGAAGTACCTGAGTTTTGAGTCATATGTGGTGGTTGAAAAAGATCTGGTTCTTGAGACCATGATTGATTGAAGCTAGATGGATGAGTGTAATTGGCATAAGGATCTACTTCTTGGTAATTTTCTGAGTAGTCATAATTAGTATGATCCCACCATCCCTCATGGTAAGTGTTTGAGTAATGATCATACTGTTGGTCTTGGAACACTTGATGGCCTTGACATCCTCCCATGGCCAATTGTTGAACTGGGGAGGTGAGCTTGGCTTGTTGATTCTCCATGTTTATGTATGCCACCAACTCTTCAAGTGTTAGATTGCTCAATTCCATTGTTTTTTTTTTTTTTTTTAAATTTGAAAAGAAAAACTTGTATGTACAAGAAAATAAAACTAATTAGAACTGAAAATAAGAATAAACCAAGTAACAAATAAACTAAAGAAAACAATCCCCGGCAACGGCGCCAAAAATTTGATGCACCCAAAAGAGTGTATCTTATTTAACCTTGCACTAAAAAGATAAATTGTAAGTATAGTAGTTAGCAAGGGTCGAGTCCTCAGGGATTGGGTTTTAGTTTATAAGTTAATAGTTTAAAACTTAAATTCAAGAACAATAAAAGAAAAGGGGTTTTTGAAGCCAGATTTAAACTAAAGTAAATACTAAGAATAAGATGCAAGGCGGTATAACCAGCCAATAAAAATATATATACTAAATTAGGCGGTATAACCAGCCAATAAAAATAAAACAAAGTTAATATACAAATTAGGCGGTATAACCAGCCAATAAAAATAAATATACTTTTAAAAATAAGCAAACTAAAAGTAAGAAAACAAGTAAGTAAGAAGAATCAAATATGAAAAATATGGTTAAGGTTTCATTCTCCACCACTAGACATCATTAAGAATCAATTTCAGATCTATCAATATCAACCAACTATCAAAGTTAACAACCGTAGATAACAACAAGCTCTGTTATCCCAATCTTTCCTTAGTTTGTCGTTAAATAGAACAAGCTCTCTATTTAATCTCTAACCATTAAACAACCTAGAATAAGCTCTCTAAATTCAATTTAATGGCAGCTTTATGATGAGAAAGATAGGTTGATCTAAGCAACAAACACATAAGCTCGGATTGTTCAACTTAGGTTATGTTCCACTTTGCAATTATTGAAAACTTGACCATAATCATTAATCACAAATTGCCACTTATGAATAGGAAATCAAGACAATTACACGGATCAAGATTCCTAAACTAGCAATAGATAATTATCAAGATCTATCTAGTTGTACACCTAAATAAATCAAGACAACATCATGAACAATTCTTGTAGAAGAACATAAGCAACTTTGATAGAAAATTAATGATAGATAGAATCTGAAAATCAATCACAAAACATGTCTAGGGCTTTGAAATCACCCTTAACCAAATAGAAGTTTAGCCTAGCGTAGGCATTATAAACATAAAATTAAATAGAATCTAAGAAGAAAATAAAAGAAAGAAAGAAGAAGAAGAAGAATATTAATTATCCAACCTCTTGCTCTTTCTAAAGAAAAAGAAAACTAGAGAAAAGAAAGAAGAAGAAAACTTAGAGAATTTTATTACAATGGCTAATATCCTACCTATGTACAATATGATCCTCTACAATCATCCAAGACCCTCTATTTATACACATTTTGGAGGGCTAAATGACAAGAGACAAGCTTTACAAATTTCAAAGGTAGGTATAATAGGTGGGTGCATTTTTCTAATAATTTTCGTCATATTGTATGACCATTTTGATCAGCCAACTTGATGGTCGATTTTGTCAATCTTGGAGACCTGATCTGATCACATGGTCTTCTAGAAAAATGTTCCCCTATGAGTTACTGATTCATAGCCGTTGGAATCAGCTCATTTGCTGATGTGGAGAAGAAGATATGGGCAAAATACGAAAACAGGTCAGCACAGACGTCATTGCACATCAGCCAACTTGATGGTCGATTTCTTCAATATTGGAGGCTTTATCTGATCACATGGTCTTCTAGACAAATGTTCCCCTATCAGTTAGTGATCCATAGCCGTTGAAATCAGCTCATTTTCTGATGTGTATCGGACGATATGGTCAAAATGCGAAAACTGCTCAGGACAGACGTCATTGCACATCAGCCAACTTGATGGTTGATTTCGCTAGGGAAAACGACTCTGTTTCAAGAAGTGTAAAACATTAAAAAGATAGATATGCCTCTTAACTTTGCACGGTTAAAATTTCAGCCTTATTGCTTCAGTGAAACTCCAGATATAGCTGATATGGCAAAAGGTGTCGGAACTGGAACTGAACTGGATTTGCCCTTAATTCTAGTAATCTGAAATCACTCAAAGAAACTTGTGAAAAACACCAAATTACATAAAAATATAAAAGATCATAAACACAATTAGACTAAACAATAATAACTCGTATTTGACACAAAACAATAATAAAACATAACTAAAAACTATATAATTATACGAGTTATCAGGACCCCTGAATCCCACTCAATCACCACCAACTAGCAGTTCATATAATTTCCCTCATCAATCACCTTATCAAGCTTCCGGGATAGGAACCTCAAGTTATATACAACCTCCAAGGGTCCCGTGTCCAAATCCATACCCTTGCCTTGTTATTCCACCATCTCCCCATGCAAACACTCCGATGCAAGCCTTAGCGCCACCACCAAGTGCCCCAACTCCTAGGCCCTGTGTGACTAAGAAACAACCACGAGATAAAACCCAAAGGCATTTTGATCCTATTCCAATCAGCTATCAAGCACTTTTCCCAATGTTGGTCAGAAATCACCTAGTTGCCTATGTGCCGTTGAAACCCCTGTCACCACCATACCCCAAGTGGTATAACCCGAATGAAAAATGTGATTATCACTGTGGAACTGTTGGGCATAGCATTGAGCTCTGCAATGCACTCAAGAACAAAGTATAATCTCTTATAGATACCAAGTGGTTGGATCCAACGATGTTGATTGATAGAGGACCAGGAAATGGTAATTAGGATTGGGGGATTTACGGTAATGATGTGGAAGGACTTCGATCTTATAGGATGTAGTAGGATTTCACTTTTTCAGTAGCCGGCTCTTATAGCCTTAGGATGCTAGGAAGAATAAAGTGCTTGTAAAGACAATTTTAACCACTGCTCATGATTTTGTAAACATGGTTTATACCATTGTGAATGTTGATTTGGGAATGAATTGGTTGTGCTTCAATTTATGAGATGTTGATGATTAAGTTCCTCCGATTCTTATTTCTTTCGTGATATCTTAACATTTGCATTTTACATCTGATCAATTATTTGTCATACCATACATTCATACATGCATCTTGGTAGCATCAGGTGGTATTCATGACAAATATAGTGAGCATGATTTTTTCTATATGTCCATGCACTAATTTTCTTATGCACTAATTTGCTTATTACATACATCATGTTAGCATTAGGTCACATTCATAACACATATGGTCAGAATGCGTTTCGTTGTATAAACTCTGTGTCAATCATTCATTGTTTACATGCATCATAATTGACATCATGTTGCATTCATAATGTATATGATCATTCATTGGGAAATACACTAAAATATACATGGTCATTCATTATATAAATCCATGCGTTGATTGTTTATTCTTTGCTTGCAGCATGTTGGCATCGTGATTGTATTTATTACATACATGGTCAGCATGTTTCCACTATATATGTTCATACATCATTTTGTTTAGGCTTCACGTGCATCAAATTGCAATCACGGCTCATTCATCATGACATACATTTGAAGGAGGGAATAAAACAGAAGTTGGCTTGGCTTTAAGAGTCTTTGAAAGATTTTCCATTTCAAATCAGAGGTATAAGAAGTACTGAGTACCTTTCCAATACAGGCTAGAGCTATGGAGAATGAACAAGTTGCCCGAATGGAAAGAATGGAAAGGGCGCATGAAGAATTGTGAGAACAGCTGACAAAGTCTCAAGCAAAATCTAAGGATCAGATGACTAAATTGATGGAGCTGATGTCCGCCGTAATCAAGGGAAAAGGATACATTGAAAACTTTGCCGCCATAGAAGGGTTAAAGGCACAAAAGGGTCAGAATGAGGTCGTAATGATGGACGGCCAGAACACGGTTAACCCCAGCAACATCCTGAACATAGAAGACCTAGTTGATCGGGAAAAGTTGAAGATGGTTGAGTCGAACGAGGCTGAGTTGACAGATTCCCGAGGGAAATATAAGTTGTTAGATAAAAGGCTCAGGGTAATAGAAAATACAGACATATTCGGGAGTGTGGATGCGAAAGAACGATGCTTGGTCCTCAATTTAGTCATTCCTACTAAATTCAAGGTCCCTGACTTTGTGAAATATGATGAGACGACCGATCCATCAATCCACATCACCATGTTCTGCCGAAAGATGGCAAGTCACATAGATAATGATAAGCTTTTGATTCACTGCTTTCAGGAAAGCCTCAACGGGTCCGCAATTAGATGGTATAGTCAGTTGAGGAAGGATCAGATTCACTCTTGGAATGGTTTGGCTAGGGCTTTTCTAAAACAGTACAAGCATGTGACCGACATGACAACTGACCGTCTCACCATGCAAAATATGGAGAAAAAGGTTACTGAGAGCTTCAAAAAGTATGCTCAAAGATGGAGGAACATGGCTACCCAAGTACAACCGCCCTTAACTCAGAAGGAAACCACTATCATTTTCATGAATACACTACAGGCCCCATACTAAGATAGACTTGTTGGCAACACCACGAAGAATTTTTTGGATATGGTAATCTTTGGGGAAATGATCAAAAATGCTATCAAGGCTGGGAAACTTGAAGGAGGTAAAACATTTAATGCAGAGAGAAATAGAACGCCCAAAAAGAAAGAGGAAGATGTCCAAGCTATGGGAGACTTTGCCCCGTATATTTTGGTTGCTTCATACCAAGCATCTTGTCCTTCTACGAATTGTGTATCCCAGGGTTCATACTTATACCCGATGGCCTATCAGAATCTAGTAAATTTTCAACCTTTTGTCAGTTAGAAGAAACCGAAGAATATCCGAAAAAGAGATCAGTTTGAGCCACTCCCCATGTCTTACTCTGAACTATTGCCCTAGCTGGTCGAAGAGCAACTCCTCACTAAAGTCCAGTGGAGCCTATCCAACCCCCATATCCGAGTTGGTATGACGAGAATGCATATTGTGATTATCATTTTGGGATTCGGGGATATTCCATAGAAAATTATTTATGTCTGAAACGGAAGGTTCAAGCACTCATTAATAAAGGGCAGTTAGATGTGGGGAAGAAACAAAGGTCAGACATCATGGAGAATCTACTGAATGGGAATGATGAGACCATTGCGGATGTCATAATAGGGGAAGAAGATGGAAAGGTCGAAAAGAGTATCGAGGAATAGCCAATTTGAATTAGGGAGAACATGTCAAGAGGAAGTTTTTTATGCATTTAGTTATCTCATGATGAAAACACTTGTCTTATGTTAGCATCCCTATGAAATGAATGAATTTTGAATGTTTTTATGTTTGCTGTGTTTTAACAATAATTTGAATGTGCAAAAACAAGCATTAAGGAGGTTCTAATAATGGATAGTCTCGAGAATATTGATGATCATTATTAGAAATAACCCAATACCTTCCCTCTTTTGGGATTTCCATATGTCTAAATCCCTGAAACTAATATCACTTGAAAGACCTAATGCTTCAAGCAATATGATTGATTAAACTTCATAAACCATTGTCATTGCAGAATAAGCAAAGATGTAAATCCTAGTCTAGGCTATGAACAAAGGAACGAACTTTTTGAAATTTTTGAAATTTGCTTGAAATTCAAACAAATGAGACATTCTTTCAAGAATCTAGATTTTGGTAAATTGATGTATGTCAAGATTGTGCTAAAACCATTCATGACCTAGACCAATAACCACAAAACACTAATTACCCCAAACATCACTTCATGATTGACACCCTAGGGCACAATAATTAAACTAGATTATCCCATATCCCAGATAAAACCCGTTTTTGGATCGTACTTTCCTTGTCCTTTCAAAGAACTCATATTTGAAACTCAGCCTTTTTAAAATAGAACTAGACTTGCTATGTTCCTCGTTGATACCAATTTTCATGGTTAATCAAACTGGGGCATCATATGTGGAAATGATGGTTATATGGTGAAAAAGGATGGACTAACGCATGAATCATTGGGGCATGTGAAAAAAAAATGAAAAAAAAATGTGATATCATGCATATGAGAATTCGGATGATTCCAAAGTGCAAAATGAAATTCTGGATATCTATTTCCCCTGGGGATTGCTTTTCAATGTGAATATTCGTGCTTGACATGAGAAATGGCCATCTTTCATGTCCCTGTCACAAAAAAAAATTATCCATAGTCACCCCTTTTGAGCCGAAATGATTATTTCTTCTTTAAACCCTGATCAAGGATTACCCTCTACATTGGGGGGCAAATGCAAGGAAAGATCTTCTCAAAGATCACGGAGAAATGAGTCCTAGCTCAAAGACAGAAGCAAAGCAAATGGAGCCCCGAATAAATACGGGCTTACTCTGTCAAAGAAAAAGGAAAAGGAAAAGATGGCAAAATGAAAGCCAAGAAAAACAAAAAGAAAAAAATATGAAGAAGTATGGAAAATGAAAGCCAAAGACAAAGAAGAAAAAGAGCAAAGTCAAAAGGAATGAAATGTCCAAAAGGTATAAATGTTTCAAAGAGAATCCTCCTTAAAAAATGATCCTTGATCTGATTACCCTCAAACACATATTTTGGGCCTATTTATCCTTTCTTTCTGAACCCTAAGCCATGGCCTACATTACGTGCTTTAAAAGTTCATTTTGATCAAGCATGAATATTTAACTTGAAGGATTTTTTCCTCAGATTTTATCCCATCTCATCGAATTATCATTTCACTAAGGAAGAATTTAGAATTCTAAAATGCATGGACAAAAAAAAAAATTGGAGAGAATGGGACTCTAGGGCGAAAACTAGAAAACGGTAGTCTAAAGTTTAACGGGAATTTTCGGTGCCATCTATGATAGTGTCGATACCATAAAAGAGAAGATCATCTTAAAGAAGTGGTCATCGAGGAACATCTAGGAATTCCTGAACCTCCCAAATTGTCAACTCTCATTTGGATGATTGATTTCAAAAACTAAAACTTTTTTCTCCAAAATCAACTTTCCAGTTTAAACATCCTAGCCAATCTTGACGCTTGTCAAAATACATTGATATGGAAACTAAAAGAAAGTTGAATTTGTTTGGTTCTCAATGAATTCATGATTTATAAAATCTGTTCCATTTGTGAGCCTAGAAGGGACATACATTTTTTGTTGTGAAGCTTTCCTGAAAAAACCAAAATCATGTTGTACCAAGCCTTGTCAATTCAAGTTGAAAAACCCAAATTGACACTTAGGAAAATTTCTAACACTGATCATCAGTCTTCAAAAGATCTGTATATTACACACTGTGTGGTTAAAAATTTTACAACCAAAAAGTCTCTTCTCATCCTGCAGGTGGTATTCCAAGACTTTGTTTAAGAGGTCAAGCGAGAAAAGTCAATCCAAAAAAGTGAACCCCAAAAAAGTGAACCCCAAAAAGTCAACCACTAAAAAAGTTAACCCTCATTCAAAATCAAGATTCAAAGTTTAATTGAACAATTGTGAAAGAATTTTGATAATCTGAGGTCTACAATGAGAGATATAGAGTCCGAAAGATGGGTTATGGAGATTCGGTGAAAAGGGAACCCTAATTCGGTAAATATGGGGAAAGTGCTTAAACGATCAAATTGGTCTAAATTGGAGGTTCCGAATGGAATATAATCAATGACTACTGGTATTGGAAAGGCCAATTGGAAGAAGAACCAAAGGAAGAGTCAATTTGGAAGGAAAATCGGAAATTAGGGTTTTCAATAAATTTTGCGAAATTGGGAAAAATTGCAGAAATAGCCCGATTCAGTAAAATTAAAGCCCCTAATTGATGAAGAGTAGGTAAATAAAGATAGCCCAAGGCTCAGTTTGAATTAATTCCGAGGAAAGAGACGGTTGGAGGAAAAACGAAAAAACGAGAAAATTCTCGATATTTGAAAAAGGAAAAATAAAATCGGAGGAGAATTTGATCGTAAAAATTGGGAATTTTTGGACCAACTCCAATTCAATATATAACAAAGGCAATGGAAAAAGAAAATCTGGACATCGGACATGTTTTGAGTAAAACCGAGATTTCAGGGCTTAAAGGGCAATCTTGAAAAATCCTAGAAAAATAGGAAACGAGCTCGAAAAATTATGAAAACCTCCAGATCTGAGTTTTATGTCATTTGGAAAAGATCGACGAAGAAAAATCTAGAATCGAAGCTCATTTGAAAAATGGCAAAGTTCGTGTGCATTAAGTTGAAATTCCAGAAGATAAATCCGGGAAATATAACAAATGAGCTCGGAAAATTATGAAAATTTCTTGATCTCAATTTTATATTATTTGGAAGAGATTCGAGAAGAAAAATCCAGAATCGAAGCTCAATTTAAAAAGGCTAAATTTAGGAGGCATCAAACCGAAATTCCAGAAGATAAATTCAGGAAAAGTAGAAAACAGGCCCAAAAAATTATGAAAACTTCCAGAACTCAATTTATATTATTTAGGAAGTATTGGAAAAAGAAAATTCGAATTTGGAGTCCGTTTGTAATTTAATCAAGTTTGGGGGGCTAAAGTGCAATTTTACCGGAGAAATGAAGAGGGCCATTTTTGCAATTTCAAAAATAAAGAAGTGGTAGGAATTTGAAGGGCCATTTGGCCAGCCCATTAGGAGAGGAAAGTTGGTTGAGTTCTTTCATCCAAAGGCCAAAATTGGATAGCAAAATGGTATCTTTATTTGATTGAGCCTTTGTGATCTTGCCACATGGTCAAATGAAAGAAGAGGAAGGATGTCAACATTATGGTTACATATTTCAGCCAGCTGGTTATTGTTAGGGAGCAGATCAATTCATCTTATGATTGTAAATTCATATTTTTAGCATCTTTGATTAGTGGCCTTTAGATCTTGCTAGCTAGTAAAAAAGATATCAACATCCTTACACCATTATACCATTCAGCCAGCTTGATAAATAAGGGGGATTTTCAGATTTAGGTTGTTCTTTTGACTAATTATTGGATGCATGAGCAGTAGCAAAAAGGGGTAGAAAAGCAAAGAAAAATTTGAAGAGAATGAAGCTTGAAAGATAGCTTTGAAAGGTAGCCTTTTGGCACCTAACTCTTGCATTTTTCTTTCTTTTTCTATGCTGATTTGCTCATTTTCCATATGATTTCTTGTTATTTTAGTATGAAATAAAGGTTTTTAAAACTCCCTTTTAAGGTTCCTATCTTGGGTTTTCATAAAAAGATCAAATACAATTTTTACAACATTTTTCATGCTAGGGCCGAACCCTTTTTTGTGTGATTGTCTTGTGTTTGATTTTATTACTATGTTGGTTGTGGTAGATTAGCTTGTTTTGATGTTCTAGTTTTCTATAATAATCAAGATATGGAGCTTATTTTTACTTTCTTTACTTGTTCTTATTTTGCTGTTTTTATCATTTATTTTCATGTTTACTTGCGTTATTTACTATCTCTAATTTTCTGTTTTTACTACATCAAGTTGTTCATGCTTTGTGTTATTGCCATACCATGTGTTTGTGTATTTGCCTAGCTATATCTATGCATTTTCGTCATGATTATTTGTCTATCATGCTTTCATTTATGTCTTGCATATTTACCATGCCATGTGTTTGTGTTAATGCCTTGCTAGGATTTCATCATATTGTATAAGTGTCCATTCGGCTACCATGTCATTTGTTGTCTTGTATTTGCATTTTTATCTTGATTTTTGACTACCATGCTTTCATTCATGCTTTACATCATTATGCCATGTTATTGTGTACTTGTTTATCCATGTTCTTGCATTGTTCTTATGTTCATTTAGTCATTATATGTTCATGTTACTTCCATGCATATTTCATGTTCATATTATGTATTAGGTTATGTTATATTGCCATGCATATTCTCATGACATTTTAGGCATTAGGGTCATCTTTGTATGCCATGCACATTTTCATGCTTATTAGGTCTTAGGTCATTTTGTATTGCCATGCATGTTTCATGTTCATTTAGGTCTAGGGTCATATTTATTGTCATGCATTTTCATGCATATTAGGTCTAGGGTTGCATTTATTGCCATGCACATTTTATGTTAGGCATTAGGTCATCTTTTATGCCATGCATATTTCCATGTCATTTAGGCATTAGATCATGCATTTCATGCATTTAACTTGTTGTTTGTTCATGCTTTTCATATCATCCCACTTGATTTTTGACTTAAGCCAATCAATGGCTCAAAGCCGAGCTCTCATAAGCATGTTTGTGGAAAATTAAGATATTGTCAAGTTGGATACTCTACCTTTGTGGTTTTTTTTTCATTAGGCAATCCTTGTCCAAATTTTTAGAAATTTGTACCACTGATTGTAGGACCTTAGAGGAGTCTCTAATATTTTTACTATGATTTTTGGATGTTTTTATCAAAGGTTTAAAAATGTTTTTTGGTTAAACAGTTTTTCACCCAGTGTTCTAATTTTCATGATTTTTCGGGTAGGACATCCTTAGTCCAAAAATTAAGCCAAATTTTTTCCATAGAGCTTGGCACGTTCTGAGTCTCTCATAATTTTTTCAGATTTTTTTGAAAATTTTAAAATAGGTAAAACAACGTTTTAAAACTGATCAGAAAAGTCATATTTGATTTCAAGAAGAAAATAATTTTCTGTTTTGGTTTAGGCATTAAGAGGGTGCTGATTTAGAACAATAGATATTGTCCTAGGTTGATTTCTAAGTAATTTTAATCCTAAAATTTGATTTTATAAAGTTCGGGTCAAGGGAGGTCAACCTGGGTTTTCAAAATTAGGAAAATATAGCTTTTTCAAGGGGAGGTTTCGACCATAGTGCCATTTTTCATTCAAATTTTTCAAAATTGTTCTCAATCCAATCACAAAGTATTTTTGATTTAGAAAAATCTGATTTGATGACTTTTCCTAAGGTAGTCGGATATCTTTTTAGATATACAGATTTCTTTATTTAAAGAAAAAAATACACTTTCATGCATTGCATTGCATTTTCCATGTTCATGTATATTATATGATATATGATTTTTGCTATGAATATTTCTATGGTAATGTTATTGTTTTGATTTATATTTCATGATATTATATTGATTGTTATGTGGTTGTGAATATTTTATGTTATTCTATGCTTTTTGCTTAGTCATAAATTATTTTTCCATATATTTTAGGTTTATTATGTTCATGCATTTTTTTTTAAATTCACATGCATATTTCATGATAATATTATTTTAGTTTCATATCATTTCATGTTATTAATTATATTGATATGTCATTTAAATTATGCCATGTCATTTAGAATATACCATGTCACTTAGATTTTGCCATGTCATTTAGATTATATCATGTCATTTAGAATATACCATGTCTCTTAGATTTTGCCATGTCATTTAGATTATGTCATGTCATTTAGATTTTGCCATGTCATTTAGATTTTGCCATGTCATTTAGATTATGTCATGTCATTTAGATTTTGTCATGTCATTTAGATGTTGCCATGTTATTTAGATTATACTATGTCATCTAGATGCCATGTTATACATGTTCATATTTGTCGCAACCTAAAAAATAACGAGTCTCATCGCAAGACTTTATTATTCGTTAAGCGTGACATTAAAAAAAACCGAGGAAAAGTCGACTTAATTCCTCTAGAAAAATGAAGGTTTAGAAAATGACCTTAAAAAAAGACATGGAGTCGCCACCAATCTTTTTTAGCTAGGTGTGATCGGCCACCTATTAAAAATGGTTTTATAAAATATTTTAAAAATTAATTAAAACATTTTAAAAACCAATTTCAAGTCTGCGTTTTAAACCAGAGAAATCAAAGAAGCGGGTTCGGGAGTTGGTTACGTGTGGGGAAGGATTAGCACCCCCACAACGCCCGTATAAATCGGTACCTTATTAATCGTGTGTTATCTCAAGTCTCGATAAAAATTGGTTTTAAATTTAGTATTTCAAGTTAATTCCCAATTTAAAGAAAAATAATTCCATTTTTATTGAGAATGATCCGGAATTTATAAATTCAAAATTTTCCTATATTCCCCAACAAACGTGGCAAAATATAGAAATTTTTATTAGTTTTGGAAAATTTTCCGAACCATTCTCTTTTTAAAGAAGATATTCCGTTATTAATAATAATTGATGATATCCTCCCCAGCAAACCCGGCAGAGAACTCATGAATTATTTTAACTCGGAAATATCTTTATTTTATTGAAAAACATTATCTTTTTTGAAACCATTTAAAATAAATGAATATGTATATGCATGACATAAATAAAATGACATAGCAAAGTCTAAATAATATAATGCAACCTAAATGACATGACATGATTTGAATGCCTTAGCATATTCTAAATGAAATGGAATATCCTAAGTTATATAATATATTCTAAATAAAATGAAATGACCTAGGTAACATAGTATATTCTATATGAGATGCAATATTCTAAGTCATATGATATAATCTAAATGAAATAGAATAACCTAAGTAACATAACATATTCTATATGAAATGAAATAACCTAAGTAACATGATATTTTCTAAATGAAATGAAATGATTTAAATGACATGACAAATATGAATGGTATGCCATATAATTTAAATGACATGGAATAAAATAATGCTATCATATAATATGCATGAAAATAATAATGCATGAACATAGTATATGCTAAATAAAAATAACTAAATAAAAGCATAGGATATCATGAAATATTCAAAACTATATAATAAACCATGTAACATCAAAAAATATAAATCAAAATAACAACAATATCATAGAAATTATTATGGCAAGAATCACATATCCACTGTCCAGTTTTAATCCACGATTTTTTACCCTATTTTTAAAAATTCCAAAAATTCTGAAACAAATACTGGAGACTCAGGACATGTAAAAATACACGAAAAAAAATCGGCTTAATTTTATGATCAAAGATGAATTCCCAGAAAAATCAGAGATGTACGAGTTTTTGGAGGAGAAAAAAAAAACTGCTTTGCCAACACATTTTTGCCTTTGATAAAATCATTTAAAAACCAAAGTAAAAATATTTGAAACTCATAAAATGATTTGCAAACAGTAGCTAGGACTTTTTGAAAGTTAGATAAAAATTGGCTAAGTAAAAAAAATCACAAAGGTAGAATAATCAACTTGACAAACTTAATTTTCCACAAATGTGCTCAAGAGAGCATGACTTTGAACCATTAATTGGCTCAAGTCATTATTCAAGTGGCATGAACATGAAATGCATGAAATAATGCAGCAAACATAATGCATGAAATGCATGGATTTAAACCTAAATGTAAGGAAAATGCATGACATAAATAATATGGCCTAGACCTAACATGAACTTGCATGGCAATAAATGCAAACTAGGTCTAAAATGCATGAAGTGCATGGCATTTTCACAAACACAAGGCATGCTTAATTCAAAAATCCTACCAAATATCATGCAAATGCAAAAACCTAACAACTAGCATGACAAAAAATGCAACACACAATGCAAAACACATGGAGTAGCCAAATGGCCTCAAGCTCCAACAAGCATGGCATTTTCACAAACACTTGGCATACTAACATGAAAAACTAAGTCATAACACTTGAATCATGCAAAAATCACACAAGCATTTTCACAAACACTTAATATACTAAATCTAAAACATGCTCAACTAAGATATAAAACAAGAATCATGCAAAGAATCACACAAGCATTTTCACAAACACTTAATATGCTAACTCTAAAACATGCTCAAATTTAAACAACATGAAAACAGAAAATTAAAAATGCAAAAACATGATATCTAAGACATAAATGGCAACAAACAAAGCAACCAAATTAAAATATAACTCAAGAACATGAAGTAACATAACATTTAAAACATCAAAATAAAAAAAATAGCATAAACAATATGGTAAAATGAACTCAAAACAGCAACTCAAAATAAATAATGTAGGCCATTTGGCCATGGTGAGTTTATTGTAAAAACAAAATGTAAAAAAAATATACTTAAGAAAGGAGATGAAGAAAGAACAAAAAACATTATTTTAAAATGAAAACTCACCAAGTAGAGATTAAAATAGCAAAAACAAGAATAGAAAATGAAGAAAGTGCAAGAGTTGGTGCTCAAGAGCAACCTCAAGAAGCTAATATTTCAAGCTTTTCTCTTCAAACTTTCCTTTTTTTTTCTAAACTTTTCTTTTTTGCTCTCAACCAAGAAGATAAAAACTAAGAAAAACTAAGAGAAATCAGCCAAAATGAACCTCCCAATTCGAAATTCTTCCCCTCCCCTTAATGGTGGCAGAATTTTACCTCTCTCCTCCCCTAGGATGTTGTCATTTTTTGTGTAACCAATTTTCCATCAAATGGCTAATAATTCAAGGTGAAAAATCATGAAATTACCACCTTTAGATTAGCATCTCAGCTCTCTCAAATTACAGCTGTTAAAGAATAATGTTGACATCTTTCTTAGCTTATGTGGCTTAATCACCATGGCTTGATCAAAGAGAATCTCTAACTAACTCTTGATTTTTAGCCATTTGATTGAAAAATCAGAAGCTTCCTCCTTCCTTTGGGCTTGGGCAGGACAACACTTCTCTTTTCCAGCCCAACTCTGATTTTTTTGAAAGGCCCAAAGAAGCCCTTTTCGGTTGCTTGGGTGAAATGACCATTTTGCCCCCCGGATGCAAATAAATATCAAACGGACTCCAAATTCAAGTTTTCTTTTTTTAATACTTCCAAAATAATAAAATATTGAGTTCTGGAAGTTTTCAAAATTATCCGAGTCCGTTTGCTATTTATTTGGAATTTTTCTTCCCAAAATGCCCTTTTATGCCCCTATATTTTACCATTTTTTAAACGAGCTCCAAATGAAGATTTTTCTTCACCAATCTCTTCAAAATAATTAAAAAGTGTGATCTGGAAGTTTTCATAATTTTTGGAGCTCATTTGGTATTTTTTCGGGATTTATCGGCTTGAATTACTACATAGAAGGCCCGGGCTTTGGCCATTTTGCAAACGAACTCCGAATCAAGATTATCTTTCGCCAATCTCTTTCAAATAATTTAAAAATGAGATTTGCCAAATTTCAGAATTTTTGGAGTCGTTTTGCTATTTTTCCGGGATTTATCTTTTTGAATTATTGCATAGGAGGCTCGGGATTTGGCCATTTTGCAAACGAACTCGGAATCAAGATTTTATTTCGCCAATCTCTTCCAAATAATTTAAAAATGAGATCTGCAAAATTTCAAAAGATTTGGAGCTCGTTTGCTATTTTTCCAGGATTTTCCTTTTTGAATTACTGCATAGGAGGCCCGGGATTTGGCCATTTTGCAAACGAACTCTGAATCAAGATTTTCTTTCGTCAATCTCTTCCAAATAATTTAAAAATGAGATCTGCAAAATTTCAAAAGATTTGGAGCTCATTTTCTATTTTTCCGGGATTTTCCTTTTTGAATTACTACATTAGAAGCCCGGGATTTGGCCATTTTGCAAACGAACTCCGAATCAAGATTTTATTTTACCAATCTCTTTCAAATGATTTAAGAATGATATTGAAAAAATTTTCAGAATTTTTGGAGTCCATTTGCTATTTTTCCCAAATTTTCCAATTTTGCCCTTTTACCTCCGAAACCCGGTTTTGCTCAAAATAAGTCCGATTTTCAAATTTTCTTCAATCTGAGCCTTGGGCTATCCTTTTTAATCGTTCTTCATCCATTGGGGGCTTTGTTCTCACCAAGTCAGGCCATTTCTGTGATTCTTCCCGATTTCACCGAAATCCACTAAAAAACCTAATTCTCGGTTTTCTCCCAGATTGACTTTTCTTTCAATTTTTCTTGCAAGTGACTTCTCCATTACCCGTATTCAGTGCTTGTCTTTCATTTGGAACCTTCAATTTCGATCAATTTGATCGTTTAAGCACTTTTCCCCAAATTTCTCGGATTAGGGTTTCTTTTCTATTGAATCTCCAAATCCCAACTTCCGAACTCCATATCTTTCAATATAGACCTCGGATTATCAAAATTCTTTCGCCATTTTTCAATTGAACTTAAAATCTTGATTTTGAAAATGGGTTGACTTTTTTAGTAGTTGACTTTCTGGGGTTGACTTTTTCGAGGTTGACTTTTTTCGGGGTTGACTTTTTTCTAGTTTGACTTTTTGTGCTCGCCCTCTTAAACTAAGACTCGGAGTACCACCTGCAGGATGAAAACAGTCTTTTTACACTCGGAAACATCAATATAGGAAGAAAACATACTTGTTTAGTGGTCCGGACAAAATTAGGTGTCTACAGCTGCCCCTCTTTGGCTATTGCTGAGAATCAGGAATCAGGCAAAGATAAACCGACACTAATTTTGTACGGTCAGTGAAATCACATGTGAAGGAAATGGAAAGGGATTTTCTTTTTCATTCTTCTATCATTTTTCATTTTTTTCATTTTTCATTTTTTTTCATTTTTTTTAATTTTTCCTTTTTTCATTTTTCTTTTTTTTTTCAATTTTTTTTTTTTTGTTTTTTTTACCATACAGTAAATTGAAGATTTTGTCCTTAAATTGAATTCCCTGACTAAACAAGGCTCGACCCGTCTTAAGGAAACGAATTCGATTTGCAAGAAAAGAAATGACCTCGACGATGGTCTCGGGGCCTTAACCTGTCTTGTTCTCAGCTATGTTTAAAATTCTGGATATCTCCTCCAGAAGCTTCGGCTATCACCACCAAAGTCTTGCTCATTTTTTTTCTAAAATGTAAAAATTATGGGTATCACCTCCAGAAGCTTCAGCTATCACCACCGAAGACTTTTTACCTTTTCAAAGGATTTTAAAACTCTGGATATCTCCACCAGAGGCTTCAGCTATCACCACCGAAGACTTGTTCATAATTAAAAAAAAAGTACCTCGACGATGATCTCGGGGCTCGACTCGTCTTAAGAAAACGAATTCGATTTGTAAGAACAGAAATGACCTCGACGATGGTCTCGGGGCCTTAACCTGTCTTGTTCTCAGCTGTGCTTAAAATTCTGGATATCTCCTCCAGAAGCTTTGGCTATCACCACCAAAGTCTTGCTCATTTTTAAAACTGTAAAAAATTCTGGGTATCACCTCCAGAAGCTTCAGCTATCACAACCGAAGACTTTTTACCTTTTCAAAGGATTTTAAAACTCTGGATATCTCCACCAGAGGCTTCAGCTATCACCACCGAAGACTTGTTCATAATATTAAAAAAAGGTACCTCGACAATGATCTCGAGGCTCCACTCATTTGAGAGGCAAAACAAGTTCAATTATACCTGACAGCTTTAAGAGATGATGCAAATGCAAATGTCTTTGATTGATGCAAACGCTTCTTGATGCAGATGCAAATGACTTAGATTGGTGCAAATGTTTTTCATGCAAATGTAAATGACTTGATTTGATGCAAACTTTCTTGATGCAGATTCAACTAACTTAGATTGATGCAAATGCTTCTTGATGTAGATGCACATGTTGAATAAAATTCTGGATAACTCCTCCAAAAGAAGATTTCTCATTTTTCAAAATTATAAAACCCTGGATATCTCTACCAGAGGCTTCAGCTATCACCACCGAAGACGTGTTCACTTTTAAAACTGTAAAATTCTGGATATCCCCACCAGAAGCTTTGGCTATCACCACCAAAGACTTGCTCATTGTAAAATTCTGGGTAACTCCTTCAGAAGAAGATTTCTCATGTTTCAAAATTATAAAACCCTGGATATCTCTACCAGAGGCTTCAGCTATCACCACCAAAGACTTGTTCACTTTTAAAACTGTAAAATTCTGGATATCCACACCAGAAGCTTTGGCTATCACCACCAAAGACTTGCTCATTGTAAAATTCTGGGTAACTCCTTCAAAAGAAGATTTCTCATGTTTCAAATTTATAAAACCCTGGATATCTCTACCAGAGGCTTCAGCTATCACCACCGAAGACTTTTTCACTTTTAAAACTGTAAAATTCTGGATATCCCCACCAGAAGCTTTGGCTATCACCACCAAAGACTTGCTCATTGTAAAATTTTGGGTAACTCCTTCAAAAGAAGATTTCTCATGTTTCAAAATTATAAAACCCTGGATATCTCTACCAGAGGCTTCAGCTATCACCACCGAAGACTTTTTCACTTTTAAAACTGTAAAATTCTGGATATCCCCACCAGAAGCTTTGGCTATCACCACCAAAGACTTGCTCATTGTAAAATTCTAGGTAACTCCTTCAGAAGAAGATTTCTCATTTCCAAAATTATAAAACCCTGGATATCTCCACCAGAGGCTTCAGCTATCACCACCGAAGACTTGTTCTTTTAAAACTGTAAAATTCTGGATATCCCCACCAGAAGCTTTGAGAAATGATGCAGATGCACATGTCTTTTAACAAGGTGCTCATGCTTCATGTTGCAAATGCAAAATATTTCTTAGTGCAAATGCAAATGGCCTGGATTGATGCCCATGTTTCATGATGCAGATGCCCCTACTAATTGTGTTCATGTAACTGGTTTATGAATGGTATAACTACAATTACCACACAATAATGAAAATGCAATGATTCTAGAAATTATGCAATTGCTTGAGATGACACAAATGCGAATTCCATGAAGAATGTAAATGTAAAATGCAGATGCTTATGGAATAATGCCAATGCAAATACCCATGAATGATGCAAATGCTTGCCGACACTGTGCAGATGCAAAAGCTCGATAAAGAGATGAGTGCTCATGAGTGATGCAAATGCCCCCGGTCGTTTTTCTCTAGACTTTGGCTTAGCCTTTCAAACTCATTTTTCCTCTTCAAATCAGAGTATATCTTCAATTCATTTTGGCTATTCTTTTTTCCCGGACAGTTTTCAAACTTTCATCAACAGAGATCTGCACTGGATTCGATTTCTTTTTCTCATATCTGGAAGTCAGGACCTACCCTGGCAGTTCTATACCTTTGGGTTAGAAAAATCCTTGTCTCATGTTAACATCAAAATGGGTATTTCAAAAAAAAAACTCTTTATTTGTTTTCGCATTTTGAAAACTTCTGAACAAAAAATATTAACCCCACAATGTGTGATATATAAATCTTTTGAAGACTGATGATCATTGTTAGAAATTTCTCTAAGTATCAATTTGGGTTTTTCCAACTGGGATTGGCAAGGCTTGGTATAACAAGATTCTGGCTTTTCCAGGAAAACTACATGACAAAAATGTATATCCCTTCTAGGCTCACAAATGGAACAGGTTTTATAAATCATGAATTCATTGAGAACCAAGCAAATTCAACATTCTTTTAGTTTCTATATCAAGGCATTTTGACAAGCGTCAAGATTGGCCGGGATGTTTAAGTCGAAAAGTTTAATCTTGGAGAAAAAGTTTCAGTTTTTTGAAGACAATCCTTCGAATAAGAGCTGATAATTTGGGGGGTTCAAGAATTCCTAGATGTTCCTCGATGACCACTCCTTTAATAAGATCTTTTCTTTTGGAGTATCGGCACTATCATAGATGGCATCTAAAATTTCCAAATTTACTCTAGACCGCCCATTTTTGGGTTTTCGCCCTAGAGTCCCATTCTTTCCATTTTTTTTTCTTCTTTTTTTTTCTACCATACACTTGAGAATTCTAAATTCTTCCTTAGTGAAATGATAATTCGATGAAATGGGATAAAATCTGAGGAAAAACCTTTCAAATTCAATATTAATGCTTGATCAAAATGGACTTTTAAAGCACGTAATGTAGGCCATGGCTCAAGGTTCAGAAAGAAAGGATAAATAGGCCCAAAATATGTGTTTGAGGGTAATCAGATCAAGGATCATTTCTTGAGGAGGATTCTCTTTGAAGCATTTGTCCCTTCTTGGACATTTCTTTCCTTTTGACTTTTGTGTCTTTCTTTCCTCGTTCTTGGCTTTCAATTTGCCATGTCTTTCACACATTTTGTTTTCTTTTTTATTGTGTTTTTTTGTTTTTCTTGGCTTTTATTTCGCCATCTTTTCCTCTTCTTTTTTCTTTGACAGAGTGCGCCCGTATTTATTCGGGGCTCTATTTGCTTTGTGTCTGTCCTTGAGCTGTCACTCATTTCTCAATGATCTTTGAAAAGACCTTTCCTCGCATTTGCCCCCTAGTGTAGAGGGTAATCCTTGATCAGGGTTCAAAGAAGAAAGAATTCTTTTGGCTCAAAAGGGGTGACTATGGATAATAATTTTTTTTTTGTGAAAGGGATATGAAAGATGGCCATTCATCATATCAAGCCCAAATATTCTCATTGAAAAGCAATCCTCAGGGGAAATAGATAATCAAAATTTCATTTTGCACTTTGGAATCATCCGAATTCTCATATGCATGATATCACAAAAAATTTCTTCTCTTTTTTCCATCGCATACCCCAATGATTTAATGTGTTAGCCCATCCTTCTTCACCATGTATCCATCATTTCCACATATGATGCCCTAATTTGATTAACCATGAGATTTTGTATCAACGAGGAACATAGCAAGTCTAGGTCTATTTTGAAAAGGTTGAGTTTCCAATCTGAGTTCTTTGAAGAGACAAGGAAAATATGACCCAAACACAGGTTTTCTCTGGGACAAGGAATAATCTAGTTTAATGATTGTGCCCCAGGGTGTCAATCATGAAGTGATGTTTGGGCAATTAGTGTTTTGTGGTTTGTTGAAAATGACATGAATGGTTTTGGCACAACCTTGACACACACCAAATTATCAAAATCTAGATTCTTGAAAGAATGTCTCATTTGTTTGAATTTCAAGGAATTCGAGAAAAACATTTCAAAAAGTTCGTTCCTTTGTTCATAGCCTAGACTAAGATCTACGTCTTTGCTTATTCTGTGATGACAATGGTTTTATGAAGTCAAATCATTCATATTCCAGAAGCATTAAGTCTTTCAAGTGTTCTTGGTTTAAGAGATTTAGGCTTAGGAAAACCTAAAGAGAGGGGAAAAGGTATTGGGTCATTTGTAACACTGATCATCAATCTTCTTGAGACTATCCATTATTAAAAATTCCTTAATGCTTGTTTTTGCAAATTTTCAAGTTATTGTTAACACACAATAAACACAAAGCATTTAAAATTCAAAATTCATTTAATTCATGTAGATGTTAACATGAGACAAGTGCTTTCATCATCACAGTGTATAGAACTACATGCGTCAAAAACCTAATATGATCATGCACAATGTTTCTTATGACACTTGGCTTCCCCATCTTCAAAACTTATCAAACCAATCTTGATGAGATCCCTGACCTTGTACTTCAAAGCGGGACAGTTCTCTGTTGAGTGACCTTGATTGCCAGAATGGTAACCACAACACTCTTTAGCATCATACCAGCTCGGATAAGGGGGCTTCAGAGGCTCTATTTGCATGGGTGTCACAAGGTGATTCTGGATGAGTTGAGGTAGTAGCTCACTGCATGTCACAGGAATCGGGTCAACCTGATTTCTTTTTCGCTTTTTATGCCCCCTTCGATTATTCCCAAGGGTGTTCGATTGATAGACAGATGTAAATTCGGGTGTAGTTGCAGTCATTGGTTGGTAAGGATAAAAACCTTGAGAGACATTGTTCAGGGTAGAGTAAAATGGCTGATACGAGGAGAATTGGGGAGGTGGGGCAAAGTCTTCCACGACTTGGGTATCTTCCTTTTTCTTTTCAGATGCCCCATTGTTCTTGGTATTGGATGTTCTTTCTCCTTCAATTTTCCCATCCTTGATAGCATTCTCAATTATCTCCCCTGAAATTACCATGTCCAAAAAATTCTTCGTGGTGTTGCCAACAAGTCTATCGTAGTATGGGGCCTGTAGTGTATTCACAAAAAGGACAGTGGTTTCCTTCTGAGTTAAGGGCGGTTGTACTTGGACGGCCAGGCTCATCCACCGTTGCGCAAATTCTTTGAAGGTCTCAGTAGCTCTTTTCTTCATATTTTGCAAGGTGAGACGGTCAGGCGCCATGTCGGTCATATGCTTGTACTGGTTTAGAAAAGCCCTAGCCAAATCATTCCAAGAGCGAATCTGGTCCTTGCTCAACTGACTATACCATCTAATTGCGGACCCGCTGAGGCTATCCTGAAAACAGTGAATCAAAAGCTTATCATTATCTATATGACTTGTCATCTTCCGGAAGAACATAGTGATGTGGGCTGATGGATCGGTCGTCCCGTCATATTTCACAAAGTCAGGGATCTTGAACTTAGGAGGAATGACTAAATCGAAGACCAAACATCGTTCTTTCGCGTCTAAACTCCCAAATACATCTGTTCTTTGTACTGCTCGGAGCCTTTCATCTAACAACTGATATTTCCCTTGGGAATCTGCCAACTCAACCTCATTTACTGCAACCCTTTTCAACTTTGCCTGTTCAACTGGATCATCTGAGTTTAGGACATTGACTGTGTTCTGGGCATCAATTATTACGACCTCATTCTGGCCTTTTTGTGCCTCTAACCTTTTCCTGGCAACAAAGTTTTCAGTGTATCCTTTTCCCTTGATTACGGCGGACATCAGCTCCATCAATTTAGTCATCTGATCCTTAGATTCTGCTTGAGACTTTGCCAGCTGTTCTCGCAATTCTTTATGTTCCATTTCCATTCTTTCCATTCGGGCAACTTGTTCAACCTCCATAGCACTAGCCTGTATTAAAAGGGTACTCAGTACTTCTTATACCTCTGATTTGAAATGGAAATTCTTTCAAAGACTCCTAAAGCCAAGCCAACTTCTGTTTTATTTCCCCCAAATGTATGTCATGATGAATGAGCCATGAATGCAATTTGATGCATGTGAAGCCTAAGCAATATAATGTATGGACATGTACAATGGAAACATGCTGACCATATATGTAATAAATGCAATCACGATGCCAACATGTTTCAAGCAAAGAATAAACAAATCAACACATGAATATATGCAATGACTGATCATGTGCATTTTAGCATATTTCCCAATGAATGATCATATATCCTATGAATGAAACACGATGTCAATTATGATATATGCAAATAATGAATGATTGATACAGAGTATATACAAAGAAAATCATGCTAACCATGTGTGCCATGAATGCGACCTAATGCTAACATGATGTATGTAATAAGCAAATTAATGCATGAACATATACAAAGAAATCATGTTGACTATGTTTGTTATGAATGCAACCCACAGTCAACATGATGCATGTAAAGAATAAGCAAATTAATGCATGGATATATACAAAAAAAATCATGCTGATTATGAATGCATGAATGCAACTTGATGCTACCATGATGCATGTAGAGAAAGAATAAATTGATAATGGATATATACAGAAAAATCATGCTGACTATGAATGCATGAATGCAACTGGATGCCAACATGATGCATGTAAAGAAAGAATAAATTGATATATGGATATATACAGAAAAAATCATGCTGACTATGAATGCATGAATGCAACTTGATGCTACCATGATGCATGTAAAGAAAGAATAAATTGATACATAAGTATATACAAATAATGACCATGCATGTCATAAACGTATCTTACAATGAATGACCATGCATGCTATGATGTCAAAATGATACATGCTAAGACTAAATGAATTAACACAAAGGTATACACAAAGAATGACCAAGTATATCACAAATGTATTCTACAATGAATAACCATGCATGCTATGATTGTAACACGATGTCAAAATGATACAAATAAAGAATAAATGAATTAACACCAAGGTATATACAAAGAAATCAATGATTACACGAAATTGATGGGACCTAAATCTTGATTATTCAAAAATCTCATTATGCAAGATTTGCCTCCAAATTTATGATTTTTGAGACATATATTTTTTTTAATGAAAAACCAATCACATTATTTTAAAAAAAATTTCAGGGTGGATCCTACTATGGTACAATATGCAAATGTTCATGCAACACTACCGGTTTTATGAAATCACTAAATGAGATTACCAACTGTTTATTGCAAAGAATGAGATCAATAACACAACCAAAAATGTACATGCTCTATTCACACATGCATGAAATGTGCAAAATGCAAAAATGCTTGAAAAAATATATATTTTTTTTTATTTTTTTAAAACAGCTAATGAACATCTGCCCCAACAATATCTGTTTATTTAGGCATCACGATGCCTTCGAGGCAGAGTATCACATTTATTACGGGCGATGTACGTACATCATTGTCCGATCTACCACACTTATTCGAAGTGTAAAAACAGGTAACAAAAGGTTTAGAAATGCCCCTCCATGTGTTCCTATTTTCGGTATATCTAACGAAAATCCGGCATGGCTTCGCCTAGGTTCACTATATGAGGGTGAATCGGTTCTAAGGCCCCGAATTGTTCCTCACGGTCGTCGGTTAAGGCTAGTAAGGCACCCCGATAAAAGCGGGTTCAATTCGTTAGAGTATATTTTCCTATGCCCATGCGGAGGATCATCACGAAGGCATTAGGTACTTTATACTCCGGAAGTGTTTCACTAGCCTATACGGAGGATCAATCACGAAGGCTTAGTTACTTTACTCCCACTTAAAAGGACGGAACCCGGGTAGAGGATTCATGTTATGCAAATGCACGTGTAGTGTGTGTGGAGGAATAACAAACCTTTCACTACCTATTCTACAAACCTTATTCTAAATGCCCTAGCAATTAAAAGATTCAAGAATAGTGTAACGCATTAACCAACAAGCAATTATAATATACAACCTTAAATAACTAGAGAACAAAAATAAAATGCATGCACATGAGAATGAACATATTTAAAAACATTTTATTATTTTCAAAATTCTCCTTATTAAAAAAATGAGAGAATTAAAATTAAATACCAATTAAACCAACAAAATCGAGACTTTGATAACACACGACTAATTCTAGGCCTGACTCTCTAATAATCCCCAGCGGAGTCGCCAAGCTGTCGCAACCTAAAAAATAACGAGTCTCATCGCAAGACTTTATTATTCGTTAAGCGTGACATTAAAAAAAACCGAGGAAAAGTCGACTTAATTCCTCTAGAAAAATGAAGGTTTTGAAAATGACCCTAAAAAAAGACATGGAGTCGCCACCAATCTTTTTTAGCTAGGTGTGATCGGCCACCTATTAAAACTGGTTTTATAAAATATTTTAAAAATTAATTAAAACATTTTAAAAACCAATTTCAAGTCTGCGTTTTAAACCAGAGAAATCAAAGAAGCGGGTTCGGGAGTCGGTTACGTGTGGGGAAGGATTAGCACCCCCACAACGCCCGTATAAATCGGTACCATATTAATCGTGTGTTATCTCAAGTCTCGGTAAAAATTGATTTTAAATTTAGTATTTCAAGTTAATTCCCAATTTAAAGAAAAATAATTCCATTTTTATTGAAAATGATCCGGAATTTATAAATTCAAAATTTTCCTATATTCCCCAACAAAGGTGGCAAAATATAAAAATTTTTATTAGTTTTGGAAAATTTTCCGAACCATTCTCTTTTTAAAGAAGATATTCCGTTATTAATAATAATTGATGATATCCTCCCCAGCAAACCCGGCAAAGAACTCATGAATTATTTTAACTCGGAAATATCTTTATTTTATTGAAAAACATTATCTTTTTTGAAACCATTTAAAATAAATGAATATGTATATGCATGACATAAATAAAATGACATAGCAAAGTCTAAATAATATAATGCAACCTAAATGACATGACATGATTTGAATGCCTTAGCATATTCTAAATGAAATGGAATATCCTAAGTTATATAATATATTCTAAATAAAATGAAATGACCTAGGTAACATAGTATATTCTATATGAGATGCAATATTCTAAGTCATATGATATAATCTAAATGAAATAGAATAACCTAAGTAACATAACATATTCTATATGAAATGAAATAACCTAAGTAACATGATATTTTCTAAATGAAATGAAATAATTTAAATGACATGACAAATATAAATGGTATGGCATATAATTTAAATGACATGGAATAAAATAATGCTATCATATAATATGCATGAAAATAATAATGCATGAACATAGTATATGCTAAATAAAAATAACTAAATAAAAGCATAGGATATCATGAAATATTCAAAACTATATAATAAACCATGTAACATCAAAAAATATAAATCAAAATAACAACAATATCATAGAAATTATTATGGCAAGAATCACATATTATATAAAATGCATGAATATAAAAATGCAATGCATGAAATGTATTTTTTCCTTTAATTAAGGAAATCCGTATATCTAAAAAGATATCCGGCTACCTTAGGAAAATATGTCAAATTAAATATTCTAAAACCAAAATACTTTGTGATTGTTTGAAAACAATTTTGAGAAGCTTGAATTAAAAATAAAAACTGGGCTAAAATTTTTAAAATGGCTCTAATTTCCTAAGTTTAAAAAATCCGAACTTTACTACCCTTAACCCGAGACTTGAAAAACCATTTTTAGAGTTTAAAAAGGCTTAGAAATTACCCTAAGTCAGTAGCTAACCCTCATAATCAGCCCACTCTAAGTAAATTAATCAAAACAGAAAAATGGTTTCTCTTTAAATTCAATTCTGACTCCACTGTCCAGTTTTAATCCACGATTTTTTACCCTATTTTTAAAAATTCCAAAAATTATGAAAAATATACTGGAGACTCAGGACATGTAAAAATACACGAGAAAAAATCGGCTTAATTTTCTGATCAAAGATGAATTCCCAGAAAAATCAGAGATGTACGAGTTTTTGGAGGAGAAAAAAAAACTGCTTTGCCAACACATTTTTGCCTTTGATAAAATCATTTAAAAACCAAAGTAAAAATATTTGAAACTCATAAAATGATTTCCAAACAGTAGCTAGGACTTTTTGAAAGTTAGATAAAAATTGGCTAAGTAAAAAAAATCACAAAGGTAGAATAATCAACTTGACAAACTTAATTTTCCACAAATGTGCTCAAGAGAGCATGACTTTGAACCATTAATTGGCTCAAGTCATTATTCAAGTGGCATGAACATGAAATGCATGAAATAATGCAGCAAACATAATGCATGAAATGCATGGATTTAAACCTAAATGTAAGGAAAATGCATGACATAAATAATATGGCCTAGACCTAACATGAACTTGCATGGCAATAAATGCAAACTAGGTCTAAAATGCATGAAGTGCATGGCATTTTCACAAACACAAGGCATGCTTAATTCAAAAATCCTACCAAATATCATGCAAATGCAAAAACCTAACAACTAGCATGACAAAAAATGCAACACACAATGCAAAACACATGGAGTAGCCAAATGGCCTCAAGCTCCAACAAGCATGGCATTTTCACAAACACTTGGCATACTAGCATGAAAAACTAAGTCATAACACTTGAATCATGCAAAAATCACACAAGCATTTTCACAAACACTTAATATACTAAATCTAAAACATGCTCAACTAAGATATAAAACAAGAATCATGCAAAGAATCACACAAGCATTTTCACAAACACTTAATATGCTAACTCTAAAACATGCTCAAATTTAAACAACATGAAAACAGAAAATTAAAAATGCAAAAACATGATATCTAAGACATAAATGGCAACAAACAAAGCAACCAAATTAAAATATAACTCAAGAACATGAAGTAACATAACATTTAAAACATAAAAATAAAAAAAAAATAGCATAAACAATATGGTAAAATGAACTCAAAACAGCAACTCAAAATAAATAATGTAGGCCATTTGGCCATGGTGAGTTTATTGTAAAAACAAAATGTAAAAAAAATATACTTAAGAAAGGAGATGAAGGAAGAACAAAAAACATTATTTTAAAATGAAAACTCACCAAGTAGAGATTAAAATAGCAAAAACAAGAATAGAAAATGAAGAAAGTGCAAGAGTTGGTGCTCAAGAGCAACCTCAAGAAGCTAATATTTCAAGCTTTTCTCTTCAAACTTTCCTTTTTTTTCTAAACTTTTCTTTTTTGCTCTCAACCAAGAAGATAAAAACTAAGAAAAACTAAGAGAAATCAGCCAAAATGAACCTCCCAATTCGAAATTCTGCCCATCCCCTTAATGGTGGCAGAATTTTACCTCTCTCCTCCCCTAGGATGTTGTCATTTTTTGTGTAACCAATTTTTCATCAAATGGCTAATAATTCAAGGTGAAAAATCATGAAATTACCACCTTTAGATTAGCATCTCAGCTCTCTCAAATTACAGCTGTTAAAGAATAATGTTGACATCTTTCTTAGCTTATGTGGCTTAATCACCATGGCTTGATCAAAGAGAATCTCTAACTAACTCTTGATTTTTAGCCATTTGATTGAAAAATCAGAAGCTTCCTCCTTCCTTTGGGCTTGGGCAGGCCAGCACTTCTCTTTTCCAGCCCAACTCTGATTTTTTTGAAAGGCCCAAAGAAGCCCTTTTCGGTTGCTTGGGTGAAATGACCATTTTGCCCCCCGGATGCAAATAAATATCAAATGGACTCCAAATTCAAGTTTTCTTTTTTTAATACTTCCAAAAATAATAAAATATTGAGTTCTGGAAGTTTTCAAAATTATCCGAGTCCGTTTGCTATTTATTTCGAATTTTTCTTCCCAAAATGCCCTTTTATGCCCCTATATTTTACCATTTTTTAAACGAGCTCCAAATCAAAATTTTTCTTCACCAATCTCTTCAAAATAATTAAAAAGTGTGATCTGGAAGTTTTCATAATTTTTGGAGCTCATTTGGTATTTTTTCGGGATTTATCGGCTTGAATTACTACATAGGAGGCCCGGGCTTTGGCCATTTTGCAAACGAACTCCGAATCAAGATTTTCTTTCGCCAATCTATTCCAAATAATTTAAAAATGAGATTTGCCAAATTTCAGAATTTTTGGAGTCGATTTGCTATTTTTCCGGGATTTATCTTTTTGAATTATTGCATAGGAGGCTCGGGATTTGGCCATTTTGCAAACGAGCTCGGAATCAAGATTTTATTTCGCCAATCTCTTCCAAATAATTTAAAAATGAGATCTGCAAAATTTCAAAAGATTTGGAGCTCGTTTGCTATTTTTCCGGGATTTTCCTTTTTGAATTACTGCATAGGAGGCCCGGGATTTGGCCATTTTGCAAATGAACTCGGAATCAAGATTTTTATTTCGTCAATCTCTTCCAAATAATTTAAAAATGAGATCTGCAAAATTTCAAAAGATTTGGAGCTCATTTTCTATTTTTCCGGGATTTTCCTTTTTGAATTACTACATAAGAAGCCCGGGATTTGGCCATTTTGCAAACGAACTCCGAATCAAGATTTTATTTTACCAATCTCTTTAAAATGATTTAAGAATGAGATTGACAAATTTTTCAGAATTTTTGGAGTCCATTTGCTATTTTTCCCAAATTTTCCAATTTTGCCCTTTTACCTCCGAAACCCGGTTTTGCTCAAAATAAGTCCGATTTTCAAATTTTCTTCAATCTGAGCCTTGGGCTATCCTTTTTAATCATTCTTCATCCATTGGGGGCTTTGGTCTCACCAAGTCAGGCCATTTCTGTGATTCTTCCCGATTTCACCGAAATCCACTAAAAAACCTAATTCTCGGTTTACTCCCGGATTGACTTTTCTTTCGATTTTTCTTGCAAGTGAATTCTCCATTACCCATAGTCAGTGCTTATCTTTCATTTGGAACCTTCAATTTCGATCAATTTGATCGTTTAAGCACTTTTCCCCAAATTTCTCGGATTAGGGTTTCTTTTCTACTGAATCTCCAAATCCCAACTTCCGAACTCCATATCTTTCAATATAGACCTCGGATTATCAAAATTCTTTCGCCATTTTTCAATTGAACTTAAAATCTTGATTTTGAAAGTGGGTTGACTTTTTCAGTAGTTGACTTTCTGGGGTTGACTTTTTCGAGGTTGACTTTTTCGGGGTTGACTTTTTTCAAGTTTGACTTTTTATGCTCGCCCTCTTAAACTAAGACTCGGAGTACCAGCTGCAGGATGAAAACAGTCTTTTTACACTCGGAAACATCAATATAGGAAGAAAACATACCTGTTTAGTGGTCCGGACAAGATTAGGTGTCTACAATATTCATTTTTTAAAATGTTTTTAATAAAGATAATGATTTTCAATAAAAATAAAGATATTCATGAGTTAAAATAATTCATAAGTTCTCTGTCGGGTTTGTTGGGGAAGATATCATCAATTATCATTAATAAGGGAATATTCTTCTTTAAAAAAATGAAAATAATTTGGAGATTTTTCAAATAAATAAAATTGTTTATATTTTGCCGAGTTTGTCAGAGATATAGGAAAATTTTGAATTAATAAACTCTGGGCCATTTTCAATTAAAAATTAAATTATTTTTCTTTAAATTGGGAATTATTTCAAAATGCCAAATTTAAAATCAACTTTTACCGAGGTTTGAGATAACACACGATTAGTAAGGTACCATTATATACGGGCATTGTGGGGGTGCTAATCCTTCCCCGCACGTAACCGATTCCTGAACCTGCTTTTTTGATTTCTCTAGTTTAAAAAGCAGACTTTGAAATTGGTTTTAAAAAAATATTTTAATTAATTTTAAAATATTTTACAAAAATGATTTTTAAAGGTGGCCGATCACACCTAGCCAAAAAAGATTGGTGGCGACTCTATTTCTTTTTCGAGGTTGTCTTTGAACCCTCATTTTATTTCAAGAGGAATTAAGTCGTCTTTTCCTCTGTTTTCCTCAATGTCACACTTAACGAATAAAGTCTCGCGATGAGACTTGTTATTTTTTAGGTTGCGACAATTATCACATGATTTTTCATCAAGATCATGAAGCATTTCCAACTCAAAAAGTCAGAAAATAAACTAAGCAAACTAAGAAAAATGGAGGTGAGCTCCATGGTTGGTACAGTAGGCATAGCCCTCCCCTAACCATGGTCACTTGATTTTCATCAAGATCATGAAGCCTTTCAACCTCTTTTACTTCATTTATTTTAAAAAAAAAATACAGAATATAAAAAAGAAATATAACTTCCACAATCATGTTTACCAACATCAAACATGCAAAACAAAAAAAAAAATAAGGCAAGCACAAATAAGGTTCGGCAATGGTAAAAAAATTGGCAAACATTTTTTTCTTCTTTTTTGATGAAAAGGAAAAGATGAAAGCTTAAGAAAAACATTTCAAAACTTTTATTTTCACAAGAAAAGAGGTAGAAATCACATCAAAAACAAAGAACAAAGCATGAAAATGAAGAAGAAACAATGCAAGAGCAAGGTAGGAATGGCTACCTTCCTAGCTTTTTTAGACAACTCTCTCTTCCTTTTCTTTCAAAAACCTATTTTTTTTCCATATTAGCTACTGCCTTCTCTTTCAAATGACCAACCAACTTAAGGGAAAAAAATATCCTCCCCTTTCATTCATGCTCTTGGCCGGTTGGCCTCTCCACCATTGGATGAATTGTGCTCATTTTTCTCCCACAATCTAAGCCATTGGATTAGGATATTTTCATGACAATAAAAATGTCATCTTGCAATTTGATCTTGGCCCTTGAAAGAGGTACTCATCTTTTACAAAGCACCTAGGCCATTGGATGAAACAAGGACACTCCTTCATGCTCTTGGCCGAATGGCCTCCTTACCATTGGATGAATTGTGCTCATCTTTTCTCCAACAATCTAAGCCATTGGATGGGGATATTTTCATGACAATAAAAATGTCATCTTGCAATTTGATCTTGGCCATTGAAGGATGTACTCATCTTTCTACAAAGCACCTAGGCCATTGGATGAGGGAGGAGCACTTGCAAGGCAATAAAAATGACATCTTGCTACTTGATAGTGACCATTGGATGAAATGAATTAAATCTCTACCCTTCTCCTATGCTGGCCGGCCAAGGGCTGGAATATTCCAGAATTTTCCTTCATTTTTTCACTTTTTAAATTTGCAAATTGGCCCCTTTTCTATTTCTTCGGTAAAATTACCTTTTTAGCACCCCCAAACTTAATTTAATTGCAAATAGACCCCAATTTTGAATTTGTCTTTTCCAACTCATCCCATTCAATATAAAACTTGGTTCTAGAGGTTTTCAAATTTTTTCGAGCTCATTTGCTATTTTCTTGGATTTTCTCTAAAATTTTGGTTTAATCCCTCCCAAATTTAGCCTTTTTCAAATGAGCTTCGATTCCGGATTTTTCTTCATCAATCACTTTAAAAAATTCTAAAACTTAGATTTGGACGTTTTCATAATTTTCTGAGCTCGTTTGCTATTTTTCCCATAATTATCTTTTGAAATTTTGGGTTAGTGCACCCGAACTTTGCCATTTTTCAGATGAGCTCCTTGGATTTTTCTTCACCAATCTCTTCCAAAAATTATATAACTCAGATCTTCATAATTTTTCAAGCTCGTTTGATATTTTTCCCGAAATTATCTTTTGGAATTTCGAGTTAGTGCACCCGAACTTTTCCATTTTTCAAATGAGCTCCAATTATGGATTTTTCTTCACCAATCTCTTCCAAAAATTATAAAACTTAGATCTGGAAGTTTTCATAATTTTTCGAGCTCGTTTGCTATTTTTCCCGAAATTATCCTTCGAAATTTCAGGTTAGTGCACCCGAACTTTTCCATTTTTCAAATGAGCTCCGATTCTGGATTTTTCTTCACCAATCTATTCCAAAAATTATAAAACTCAGATATGGAAGTTTTCATAATTTTTCGAGCTTGTTTGCAATTTTTCCTAGAATTATCTTTGGGATTTTCCGAGATTGCCTTTCAACCTCCGAAACCTCGATTTTACTCAAAACGGGTCCGATTTCCAGATTTTCTTTTTCCACTTCCTTTGTCCTATATTGAATTTTAGTTGGTCCGAAAACGCCCAATTTTTACAGTCAAATCCCCTTCCGATTTAGTTTTACTCTTTTCAAACTCGGGAATTTTCTCATTTTAACGTTTTTGCTTTAACTAGCTCTTCCTTGGGATCCACTTCAAACTTGGTCTTTGGCTATTTTTCTTTATTCATCCTTTATCAACTGGGGGCTTTAATTTCACCGATTCGGGTCATCTTTGCAGTTTTCCCAAATTTGTCGGGTTAGGTCTTCCCCTACATTGAATTTCCACAACCCATCTTTCGAACTCTATATCTTTCATCGTAGACCTCAGATTGTCAAAATTCTTTCACCATTGTTCAAGTCAACTTCGAATCTTGTTTTTGACTGAGAGTTGACTTTTTTAGTGATTGACTTTTGGGGGGACTCTTTCGGGGTTGACTTTTTCTGAGTTGATTTTTTGTGCTGACCTCTGAAACAAAGTCTTGGGGACCCATTTGTGGAACGGTGGAAGTCCCCTTACGTTTCAGGGAGTTGAAAAGGAAGATCTACCCGGTTTAGGGGGCCCGAACAAAATTAGGTGTCTACAATAATAAACTTGATTTTCATAACTTGGAACATTTCATATATAGGAAGCATCCATCAGTTGTGATTATAATAAGTACCAAAAGTAATAGAAATAACAACCTCAAATTGATATTAGAACAAAGTTTAAAGTTTTCATTTGAGGAAGTTACAAACATAAAAAGTTACAAGTTTACTTCTTTGACTTGGGGTTGGGATTGTTTGCTTTGAAGTTCTTTAGCTTTTTACTCATATTCTTGCTTTCTTGTGTCCCCTTGGTTTCATGTTGAGTGCTTACAATCTCATCATCCAGCCCTCTGTTTGGTCTTTTCCTCTGTGTTCCCAACAAGTCATCTCTTAGGTCCTAAAGTAAAAAATGAAATTTGGATCAAACATAACTAACTTGTTTCTAATGATTTACAATGAACTCAGTTTGTTATTATAATCTCACCTTGAAAAAGCCAGTTGGTCCATCTGTATAACTTGTAAAAGCATCACATTCAACAGTCGAAGTGTTGACAGAGGCAACAGTTGCTGCATTTGAACTTACTGTTCTCTTTGTGTTTTTTGGAGCAGAAATCAACTGCATTCCTTTTAGTCCAGGCTGAATTTGATGGGAAAAGAAACAAATAAAATTAAAATCATAGTTAACACAATTTAAGTAGTTTTAACAGATTCACACTTACATTTAAAATTTGTAGACCAGTCTTTTCATTAACATAAATCCCCATTCCTTGCATTATTTTTCTCCCTCTTGTTCCAAGTGCACATATATTTTCGAAGACCTTCTCTTCTCCTTTCCTTTTTGTAGTTGTTGCTGCTGGGACACTTGTTGTTGGTGGGACACTTGCTGCTGTTGGGACAGTTGTTGTTGGTGGAACAACTTATGGTGGTGGATCAATAGTTGCTGAAGTAGTTGTTCTTTTTGGAACAGCTGGTCTGGAAGCTGTTCTTGGAGGAACAGCTGGTTTGGAAGTAGTTCTTGGAGGAACAGCTGGTTTGGAAGTAGTTTTTTTTTTTTGGGAACAGTTGGTTTGGAAGTAGTTTTTGGAGGAACAGCTGGTTTGGAAGTTGTTCTTGGAGGAACAACTGCTTTGTTATTTGATCTAGACCTTCCCTGGGCATAAGGTCCAATAGTTGATGTCTGTTGTATTGGTATATCAAAAAAAAATTCCTGAAATATTATTAAAATAGTTCAAATTATGATACATCTTGATAAATAAATCCTAAAATGAAAATAAGCAACCGTTTTACCTGAACTTCAGAATCAGATTGTGTGGAACTTGAGATTGATAAGATTCTTGGGTTACAGATTGACTTGCATCTTCATTACTGTCAAACTGCAGTTGCACATTTTTATTACAATATAGTCAACTCGGAAAAAACCATTATGATACAAAGTTTAAAGCTATTAAATACTTACATTCTGTTTATTTTTTCTTTACATTTTCTAGAATTGTGGCCTACCGTGAAACATAGTTGACACCTCATTTTCCTACCTTTTCTTGACAAATTTGTACCACTGCATTCACCCTTCTCTCTAAGTCTGTTCTTTTTGGGTCTTCCAGGTAGTTTTCTAGGTAGTGGTGGTTCAATATTGCCCATATTTGTAGCAGACCAAAATTTATCTCTAGCAACTGGTGGCAGTACACAACTATAGCATTTCTCATAAACTTATTTCTTGTACACATGTGCCACATAGTCTTCAACCCTCTCCGTCCTAAATAAGATAACACATATAACATGTGGGCAGGGTATTCCAGTAAGATCCCAAAACCTGTATGTGTATTTTCTTCCATTTGTGTCAACCACAAATCTATCCCTATGACATTGCACCTCGTATCCCTCTGCACCATTCCATGCAACGTGAAAAAAAAGCACTAAGTTCCTTCAGCTCTTCAACTTTCCCACAAATTTTGGGACAAATTACTTTTGTCCACTTCAGACAAACACTCTTATTATTCACAATTCTTTGCATAACATAATGCCTAATTTCCTCAAACATTGAAATTATGGACATATGTCTAGCATAGATAATCCTAGCATTAAATGCCTCAGCTATGTTATTATCTACCATATCAAATAAACATCAAGTGCTAAAAAATGCCTTACTCCAGTGTCTTGGATTTTTCCTTATCATATCCACTAGTGTTGTTCCATTCATGTCACCAAGTTCAGTTGCCTTCTTCCTAAATTCAGCCTCTGTTGTTGCTTTACTGCACATCCAGAATTGCTTGTGCAGGTCTGAGGTTCTATGACTTTTCTTCCAAATTGCAAACCAATGTCTGGCACAGAATCTATGCTTAGTTTTTGGAACCACACTACTTACAGCATCACATAAACCCTGCAGAATAAATACATAGTCATCATTAAATCTCAAACCAGTTTAGCATTACTAAAAAACAAAGAAAGAAAAGGAAACACATACCTTCTGCATGTCACTCATGATAGTGAATCTCTCACCATCCATCATCTGAAGATCCCTTTTCAAATTTTCTAAAAACCATCCCCATGAATACTTATTCTCTACCTCTACCAATGCCCATGCAACAGGATACATTTGATTATTGGCATCTCTTCCAACCGCAACTAACAGTTCACCTTTCAATGGTCCCTTCAGAAAACAACCATCTAAATAAACAAAAGGCCTACAATAATTGACAAACCCTTCCTGCAGTGCACTAAAACAAACATAAAACCTTAAAAATCTAGGCTTATGTATTGGAGTATGTCTTTCAACCATCAAATCTACATTCCCATGTTCATCTGCCTCCCTCAAAGCATTAGCATAGTCAAATAGTCTTTTAAACTCATAATGATACCTACCAGTAATCCGTTCTTGAGCTATAATCCTAGCTCTCCTACATACACCCATAGAGATATCAACTTTCAACTCCTTTTTGGAAAGTCTTACCATCTCAACCAACTTCATATCAGGCATTATCCTAAGCTTAGGAAGAAAATGTTCTACTAGGAACTTATAATTTGCCCTTGAGTTCTTGAATGTAAATGTGCAGTTATGCTCATTCCTTAATGTTTTTATCTTAAACAAACCATCTTGATTATCCACTCCAGCAAAAATTACAAATGGACAACCCTCACCATTGCAAACAACCCTTGTTCTCTTCTTCTCATTCCTAAGCAGCTTAAAATCAAATCTTTTAGCAGTTGCATACTTGTTCAATGCATCCTTGAATTGTCTTGGACCTTCAAAAATCAAACCAAGCTTAAATCTAGGCACCAGATCCGAAGCGTCAAAATAACTTTTCTTACTATTCTTACATACCACCTCTCCATCCTCATCACTCTCATAACTACCTAAATCAGAAGAACCTATATAATCAGTTTCACTCCCATCTTCAGTATTCTTCCCTACCCCACTAGACTCACCTAGATTTATTTTCTTCAAAGCTACCCTTCTTTTCTTGCCCTTTTAGACTAGACCCTCAAACTCCAACTCAGGTGGGATTTCAATATGGTTCAGATTTATGTCTTGTTTTTTCTCTTTAAACTTTCTAAAATGTATACTAATCTGTTCTATCTCTTCATCCTCTTTATCTAACACCCATTCAAAATCCCCTAAGATCTCATTATCACTATCTTCAAAGTTACCCTCACAACCATCAACTTCTACTTCCTCATCTTCACTGTTATTGCCAGGAGACCCACCAAAGTTAATATCATCTAACCCCTCATTACTGCTGATAACTCGTATAATTATATAGTTCTTAGTTATGTTTTATTATTGTTTTGTGTCAAATACGAGTTATTATTGCTTAGTCTAATTGTGTTTATGATATTTTATATTTTTATGTAATTTGGTGTTTTTCACGAGTTTTTTTGAGTGATTTCAGATTACTAGGTTAAATCAACAATTAAGGGCAAATCCAGTTCAGTTCCAGTTCCGACACCTTTTGCCATATCCGCTATATCTGGAGTTTCACTGAAGCAAAAAGGCTGAATTTTTTACATTGCATAGTTAAGAGGCATATCTATCTTTTTCATGTTTTACACTTCTTGAAACAGAGTCGTTTTCCCTAGCGAAATCGACCATCAAGTTGGCTGATGTGCAATGACGTCTGTGCTGACCTGTTTTGGTATTTTGACCATATCTTCCGATCCACATGAGAAAATGATCTGATTCCAACGGCTATGGATCCGTAACTGATAGGGGTATATTTTTCTAGAAGACCATTTGATCAGATCGAGCCTCCAACATTGACAAAATTGACCATCAAGCTGGCTGATCAGAATTGTCATACAATATGACGAAAATTGTTAGAAAAATGCACCCACCTATTATACCTACCTTTGAAATTTATAAAGCTTGTCTCTTGTCATTTAGCTCTCCAAAATGTGTATAAATAGAGGGCCTTGGATGAGCATTAAAGGTAGATTGGTAGGATATTAGCCATTGTAATAAAATTCTCTAAGTTTTCTTCTTCTTTCCTTTCTCTAGTTTTCTTTTTCTTTATTTACTTATGCTTCTTACATTTCTTTTCATTTTATTCATATCTAGTATGTGTTGCTAATCATATTGTTGAGGTGATGAGGTGAAGCTTTTGGTAAATGCTAAGGTTAGTCTCTTAAACATGAGCTAAAATGAATCATCATTTATAAACACTAGTATAGATAATATTTTCTTTTGGTTTAAAATCATACTTGCAAAGTAGGGATCTTGATTCATTATTGACATTCAAAATGGCACAGTAAATGCTTGGTTTCATAACCTTGATTTGTTGTAGACATATACCTTGGCATAAGGAATGCTTGGACTCTTTTTATGAGTTTTGAGGACACCAAATGAACATAATATCATATGCTATGGACGTTGGACAATTTGGACTGAATTGCTAAACCTTCCGATTGGAATCTCCCTTATGTGTGAATTTCAATTGTGTAATAAAACAAGATTAATCTTAGCATAACACCAAGAGTGGATTCTCTAACCTCAACATCTTTTCTTATTGTTTTTTATATCTTGTTTAATTTCTTTTATGTTATTTTGTTTATTTTGTTCACTAATATCTTGTTTATCTTGTTTTGTTGTTGATTCCCTAATATCTTGTTTACTTTCTTTTTCTTATATATTTATAAACTTATACTTACTAATACGCTTCCCTGTGGTTTGACCTCGGACACCCGAGAATTTATTACTTTAACATAACCTGCACTTGGGTTTACAACTCTTAATTGAGTCTCCATCAAGTTTTTGGCGCCGTTGCCGGGGAAGCAATACTAAGTATATAAGTTTATAAGTATATTTATTTTTATTGGCTGGTTATACCGCCTATATTTATTTTTATTGGCTGGTTATACCGCCTAATTTTCTATATATTTATATTTATATTGTATATTAACTTTGTTTTATGCTTGTTTGGCGACGTGATTTTAGATCTCGTCGTTTAGTTAGATTTTATTGTGAAACTTTTATTGTGAAACTGAGTTTCTAAAGAAATTTTTCCCAACACATAAAACTACTGCTTTGAAAAGACAGATTCAAAATTTCAATCAAAATCAAAATGAAGCATTTTTTCAGTGCTGGGAGCGTTTTAAAGATTTGTTAAGTTCTTGTCCACATCATGGTTTTGAAAAATGGCGTCTTATTAGTTTCTTTTATGAAAGTTTAACTCCCGAAACTAAACAATTTGTTGAAACAATGTGTAACGGTGAGTTTCTAGAAAAAGAACCTGAAGAAGCCTTTGACTACCTAGACCATTTGGCAGATAACTCTCAAGCCTGGCACACAGATAATTCCTCTAAAAGTTCCAATAGATCTAATCTTGTTTCTAACAGAGGTAAATATCATTTTAGTCAAGAAGATGAGATAAAAGCTAAAGTAGCTAATTTGGCTAGAAAGATTGAAGCCATGGAACTTAGAGAAGTAAAAGAAGTCAAAACGGTTAAAAATGAAGAAAGTTGTGGAATTTGTGAAATCATGGGACACCCCACTTCTGAATGTCCAAACATTCCCATTCTTAAAGAAGCGTTGCATGATCAAGTAAATTCCATAAACACATTTAAAAAGCCTTTTCATTCTCCTTACTCTGAAACGTATAACCCTGAATGGAGAAATCATCCCAACTTCAGTTGGCGGAATAATAATCATGTTCAGGTACCACAATCTCAAAAGCCGGGCAATATTTTTTCCTATCAACCTTCACGTGTACAAACCTTGGAAGAGACATTGCAAGCATTCATGCAAACACAAGCAAATGTGAATAACCAAACTTCACAGGACATCAATGAGATCAAAAACACCTTGTCCACATTGACAGCTTCATTACACACTCAAGAAAAAGGTAAGTTTCCTGCTCAACCTCAGCCTAACCCTTCTACTCAATGTCTTGTTTCTTGCTCCAATGAAACTCAACAGGAAAATGCCAGTTCTATCACAACTCTTCGAAGTGGAAAGGCAATTGACAAAAAGATTCCATCAAAAGACCAAGATCCTCCTTCCCCTCCGAAAAGTATTGGTAAGGATGATGGTAAGTCTGAGCTTCTTGAAAATTTAGACAAAGAAAAAGGTATGCATCCTGCTCCTTTTCCTCAAAGGTTGCAAACAATAAAGAATTTGAATCAAAATGCAGAAATTTATGAACTTTTCAAACAAGTTAAGATTAACATTCCTTTATTGGATGCAATCAAACAAGTTCCATCTTATGCTAAATTTTTGAAGGACATGTGCACAGTTAAAAGGAAACATAATGTACAAAAGAAAGCATTTCTGACGGAAAGTGTGAGCTCAATCATTCAGCACCTTACTCCACCAAAATTCAAAGATCCTGGATGTCCAACAATCTCATGCATCATTGGAAACACTAGAATAGAACGTGCATTGCTTGATCTTGGTGCTAGTGTTAATCTTTTGCCTTTTTCTGTTTATCAACAGTTAGGTTTAGGTGAAATCAAGGAAACACCTGTTACACTTCAACTAGCTGATCGTTCTGTAAAAATTCCTCGAGGGATAGTTGAAGATGTTTTGGTTCAAATTGATAATTTTTACTTTCCTGTTGATTTTATTGTTTTGGACACACATCCTGTTTCAAATCCAAATGTTCAAATTCCTGTTATATTAGGCCGTCCATTTCTTGCAACTTCTAATGCTCTGATAAATTGCAGGAATGGTATGTTGAACATTTCTTTTGGAAATATGACTTTAGAATTAAATGTGTTCAACACTTGCAAGCAACCTGGTGATGATTCAGAAGTACATGAAGTGGATTTCATTGAAGAACTTGTTCATGAACATCTCACCACTACCACATTCCATGATCCTTTAGAAGCTTATTTAATTGAATGTGAGTTTGATAATGCTTCAGAAATTTCACACACTGATTCTTTGTTAAATTCTTTTCAGGATAAGCATCGTTGGAAACAAAAGTTTGAGGAACTCCCATCACTCACAAATGTCACTGTACCATCAACTATTGAACCGCCCAAGCTGGATTTAAAACCATTGCCATCCGAGCTAAAATATTCCTTTTTGGGAAAAATTCCTTCTCAATGGAGCCCCCAAGATAAAAGGAAGTTTCTGAATGAGGTAAAGAAGTTCTACTGGGATGACCCTTACTTGTTCAAATATTGTCCTGATCAAATTTTTCGAAGATGCATTCCCGACAATTAGGTAAGTAGTGTAATTAAGTTTTGTCATTCCGAGGCATGTGGTGGTCATTTTTCATCAAAGAAAACTGCTGCAAAAATTTTACAGTGTGGATTTTACTGGCCAACTTTATTCAAAGATGCATATGAGAATTCTAAAATTCATAAAGAAAGAACTAAAGCCTTTCATGACAAGTAAATTTCAAGAAAAACATTTGATGTTGGGCAAAAAGTTCTACTTTATAATTCTAGACTCCACATATTTCCTGGTAAGTTGAGATCAAGATGGACTGGCCCATTTGTGGTTAAGCATGTGTATCATTATGGAGCAGTTGACATTGAGAATCCTCAAAATGGTAACGTATTCAAGGTAAATGGACAAAGACTCAAACTCTTTTTGTAAAATCATGTTACTAAAGAAGAGGTTGTTTTTCTTTCTGATCCTTGTTTTGAAAATAACTAGATGTAAATATAATTTTTACTAATCTTCAAAAAAAAAATACATTTTTTTTAACCCCGGTTAAATGGCGGATAACGGTACTCCGTGATTATTTAAGTCGGTTCCATCAGCTACCTACAAAACTGATATTGTATATAAATTTCTCTTTCAATTTCTTTTTCATTTTTTTTCAAGATGGATGATATTCTCACAAGATTGCAGAAACGATTTCCTCCTTTTCCTCGGAATATTTTACTGAAGCTTTACCAAGTTCGATTTGAAAGATTAAGAATGCTTATGCACAAAGGGATTCCTGAAGACATACGTTGGATAATTGAAGCCAAGGTACATGAAGATGAATATCTTCATGTTTTGCATTTACCAGGTACAGGTAGAAGCACTTTTGCAAAGAAGCGACGAGCAAAGCGCATGAGTTCAAATTGCCACAAATGTGCACGATGGACGTGTAACGATAAATGTCATTCTATTGGGATTCCGTCCTCTAATCGAGATGATAAAATTGAATTCATTAAGGATGGACTGAGTAAGGAGAATTTGGGTAATATCCAACTTTCTCTTGAGACGCATCCTAGTGGAGACGTACAAAGAGAAATTCTTGATTTATGGCCGCAATTCCAAAGGGAATGGCAACATCTTGGGAATCTGATGTTAAAAGACCCTGTTTGCCAGCTTGTAAGAAAACTGGATGGGAAGCATATCCTCGACTCATAGAAGGCGTTTAAGCCGTTTCTGGACGTAAAACCAGAGGAAGATGTGAGCCACAATCACAACTACAATAAATGACTTCTCAGCTTTTGGTTTGATTTGCAATAACTTTATTTCGGTTTAATTTACGTGTTGTTCGATTTGTGTAATTATTCTCGTTTTTTTTTTTGCATTGGTCTTTTACGGTTGATTTTTCTTCTTTTTTTGATTTTCTTCCTGAAATCACGCAAAAATCTTTTGTTAGGTTAACATTTTCTTCTGACAGGTCAAATACACTTTCGGCGACATTATTACTCTTGTCTGATTCATTACTCAGTCCTCTATATATTACACCATGTACTCATTCTCTTTCAGGCACTTGAAAAAAAAAATGGAAAGTACTTCGTCCCAGCGCATTAAAAAAATTTGTGTCTTTGGAGGTGCTTATCCAGGGAAAAATAACATATTCGCTGATGAAGCCATAAGAGTTGGAGTAATACTTGCCCAACAAAAGATCCAGTTGATTTATGGAGGCGGTAGTACGGGTTTAATGGGAGCAGTCGCTACAGCAGCACACGCCGGAGGAAGTCCAGTTCTAGGAATCGTGCCAAAACTATTCACAGATTTTCGTGGACCTACCGTGGGTAAGGAAATACAAGTCTGGAGTATCCCTGAACGGATGACAATCATGTACCATTCTGTCGATGCATTCATTGCTTTACCAGGAGGTCTGGGTACATTGGAAGAAATAGCTTGCGTGGCTTCTTGGTCATCTTTGGTCACAAATAAGAAACCCATTGGTTTGCTTAATATTAATGGTTATTTTAGTAATTTGCTTTCATATTTAGATAATGTTGTGGATAATGGATTCATGTTTTTAGAGGCAAGGAGAACCATAATTTCTGCTACAACCATTGAAGATTTACTCAAAAAGCTCCAAGCTTATGAGTATTTATCTGCTACGGTTGTTTCGCAAACGCTCGGAAAAAGAAAAAGAGACATGGACGAGCAAGGAGTGGATTGCACTCTGTCTTTGTGACATTATCTAACATTTTGTTTGTTGTGTCTCAGTTATAATAAGTGGTTAGCAACCTCTGCAGGTAATATCTCCTAAATTCTACCTTTAGTAGGGGGTAAGGGACATATTTTGCTAATTTTAAAAAAAAAAAAATTTGATGTGTTTTAAGCCATTTAGAAGTATTCATTCTGAACAAGGTCTGAGTAAGGGAGACTTGAGACATACCTTGTCAGTTTGATTTCTTCTTTCAAAAAAAAAAAAGTTTGTTGTGTTTTAAGCAATTTAGAAGTATTCATTCTGAACAAGGTCTGAGTAAGGGAGACTTGAGACATACCTTGTCAGTTTGATTTTAATCTTTTTATGTTTACTTGTTAATTTTTGTTAAGTATTTTAGGATTATTTAGGTTGCATGAGTTTGTTTTGTTTTGAGTCTTAGTTATTCCTATTCTTATGTTATTAGTTCTTTTCTCTTACACATGATTCTTTCATTTGGGTTAATAGACTTACATTGAGGACAATGTAAGAATTAAGTGTGGGGGGAACGATTTAGGATTTCTTTTATTTTTGTCTACTATTTTTTTTTATGAGTCTTTATTATTATTATTATTTTTTTAATGTGTGCTAGTTCCTTTTTAATACAATGATGAGATATGAATTGCATAAGTCTAAAACAGATTTATTAGTGAGAAGATTTTCATGAGAATTGAGCTTGATGTCAACCTTTTTATGAGCCAATGTTAATATGATATGTTGATTGAGAAAGAAGCATGTTTAGACTTAATCTGACTTATATAATCATCCTTGTGAGTTTTTGAGCCTATAATGATTGATGCATTATACAAATCAATCTAATTTCTTTCTTGAGTGCTCTTATGATTACATGATTCTCTAGAACTTGCTTTAAACCGTTTGAGACTATATTGATACATGTGACAACATGAATATGATAGAGGCATTAGGATTATAACCAGAGCCAAACAGCCATCCATTATTAATGTTCTAAGAGAACATCCCCACTAGTGAGCCAATTTGAGCCTACATTAAATATGCTATTTTATTGGTAACCAGAACTTACACCTAGCCTAAATATACTTATATCCTTACCCTTGTTCTAAAGATGGATTATATATTTTGAGACATATTGCAAAAACAAGGGATACTTTTTGAACATTTGGGTTAGAACGAAAGATAAGTGTGGGGGAGGAGAGAGGCAAAAGTCAAGAGAAAAAGAAAGGGATCATTGTCAAATACATTCCCATATTAAAAAAAAAAAAAAAACTTCTCTTGAACTTCTAGTTAAAGTAAAGAAAAAGATGTTACAAAGTTGGTTAGAATGAAGCAAAGGCTCAACATGAATATTTAGCCTATGTTATTATGTGCTTTATAAGAGTTTTGAGAAGTTTTATTTGTATGATCTTATTATGTCTCTAAACTATATGAACTCTTTGGAACCTTTGTGATATCTTTATCCTTTTGTTCTTTAACCACATTATAACCCTTTGGCCCCATTACAACCTTGAAAAAAGACCTCTTGATTTATGAAGTTGTATGATCTAAATAGTGGAGAATAGGTGGACAAGCAAGCATATGGTAGAACTGTTTTCATGAGATTGATTGAGTGTAAACACTTTACCACTACTTTAAAGAGTGAAAATCATGAGAGTATAGTGAGAAGTTGAGATTAAGTTGAATATGCACTATTTTGATTGAAATATGTTATGTTAATATTGGCTTAACTCATTTATTTACATTCAAGCATGAATTTTTGTGAAATTCTTTGAGCTATTGATTAGTTTATAAGACTTGTTCAAATATTGTCTCTAATTTATATTGAAAGGATTAGGAGTAAATATTTTTAGTGTATGTAGTTTACTTATATTTTAGTTTTTCAATGTTTGTGGGTATCGTTCTAGCAAACCCTTACGAGACTAAACTCGTCCACTAGGGACACCTAGGGGTTTAAAGGCTTGTGTCACATGCTAAGTGCCACCGTGATTTCCAACGAAAATGGATTAGATTAGATTTTCTTATTTTATTTTTATTGAGTCGTTGCTAGGGACTAGCAACAATCTAAGTGTGGGGGTGTGATAACTCGTATAATTATATAGTTCTTAGTTATGTTTTATTATTGTTTTGTGTCAAATACGAGTTATTATTGCTTAGTCTAATTGTGTTTATGATATTTTATATTTTTATGTAATTTGGTGTTTTTCACGAGTTTCTTTGAGTGATTTCAGATTACTAGGTTAAATCAACAATTAAGGGCAAATCAAGTTCAGTTCCAGTTCCGACACCTTTTGCCATATCCGCTATATCTGGAGTTTCACTAAAGCAATAAGGCTGAATTTTTTACAGTGCATATTTAATAGGCCTATCTATCTTTTTCATGTTTTACACTTCTTGAAACGGAGTCGTTTTCCCTAGCGAAATCGACCATCAAGTTGGCTGATGTGCAATGACGTCTGTGCTGACCTGTTTTGGTATTTTGACCATATATTCCGATCCACATGAGCAAATGATCTTATTCCAACGGCTATGGATCCGTAACTGATAGGGGTATATTTTTCTAGAAGATCATTTGATTAGATCGAGCCTCCAACATTGACAAAATCGACCATCAAGCTGGCTAATCAGAATTGTCATACAATATGACGAAAATTGTTAGAAAAATGCACCCACCTATTATACCTACCTTTGAAATTTATAAAGCTTGTCTCTTGTCATTTAGCTCTCCAAAATGTGTATAAATAGAGGGCCTTGGATGAGCATTAAAGGTAGATTGGTAGGATATTAGCCATTGTAATAAAATTCTCTAAGTTTTCTTCTTCTTTCCTTTCTCTAGTTTTCTTTTTCTTTATTTACTTATGCTTCTTACATTTCTTTTCATTTTATTCATATCTAGTATGTGTTGCTAATCATATTGTTGAGGTGATGAGGTGAAGCTTTTGGTAAATGCTAAGGTTAGTCTCTTAAACATGAGCTAAAATGAATCATCATTTATAAACACTAGTATAGATAATATTTTCTTTTGGTTTAAAATCATACTTGCAAAGTATGGATCTTGATTCATTATTGACAATGAAAATGGCACAGTAAATGCTTGGTTTCATAACCTTGATTTGTTGTAGACATATACCTTGGCATAAGGAATGCTTGGACTTTTTTTTATGAGTTTTGAGGACACCAAATGAACATAATATCATATGCTATGGACGTTGGACAATTTGGACTGAATTGCTAAACCTTCCGATTGGAATCTCCCTTATGTGTGAATTTCAATTGTGTAATAAAACAAGATTAATCTTAGCATAACACCAAGAGTGGATTCTCTAACCTCAACATCTTTTCTTATTGTTTTTTATATCTTGTTTAATTTCTTTTATGTTATTTTGTTTATTTTGTTCACTAATATCTTGTTTATCTTGTTTTGTTGTTGATTCCCTAATATCTTGTTTACTTTCTTTTTCTTATATATTTATAAACTTATACTTACTAATACGCTTCCCTGTGGTTCGACCTCGGACACCCGAGAATTTATTACTTAAACATAACCTGCACTTGGGTTTACAACTCTTAATTGAGTCTCCATCAACTGCCACCCACGTTTGAAGTGGTTTTTACATTATTGTCCTTATGAGAACTAGTTTGCATATTACACTCACTAACTTCTACATTGTTATTTTGTTCCCCTCCCTGGTTATTTTCCTTACATGGCAATCCAATAAGATCCTCAACCACCTCTGGAACATCAATCCCATGTTCCACATAAACATGTATCTCTCCCTCTACCCTCATATGTCCTATCATTCTTAAAAAATAGGCATTATCATAACACAACACTAACCCTTCATCAAACTCAGAACCTGGTGTTAAATAATAAAAACTTTTAACAGACCCATATCCTGCTTCTCCAACCATATCACACAATATCCCATAAGATACCACATCAGGGTCAACATCACATACATCAACATCCCCACCAACATAAGGTAATTTTGGATTTTCCACAATAGTTCTGCCAAAATGCATGTGTAAAGGCAACATTATAAAAGCCATTTTTATACTGCATGATGACAATAATAATAAAAATATATTAAACCTATAAAATGACAAAAGGACAAAGGACTGATGAAACATAAAGAAAACTGAAAAAGGTTGATATAAGATGCTCATCTTGGAAACCAACCCTAAAGCCAACAACAGCTAATAAAAAAATTATTTAATAACACATTCAAAATGTACACAAACTAAGCAAGAATGTTAACATTTCAAATAAACAAGTTTGACAAGAAATACAAAAAAGTTTAATACATTATATACTGTAAAAAAACAAAAAGCAGCATTTCTCAAAAAGCAAGAAGTTCAAACAAACATATGTATTTACCAAGATCCCACGAATTTCACTTTTCAAAAACCCACTTCAGTTGTTGACGATTCCCACCAGATTCTCCTAATGCCGACGATAACAACACAATCGATTTACTTGACCCAATCGATTTACTGACTATTTCGAATCAACTTTGCATTTTCATTGTTAGGTATTCGGGGTTGTTTCAATTTCAAAATTTGGGAATTTTTTGATTTTTTTTTCTCACAGGATTGTTTTTTTTTTCAAAAGGGTTAATAAAATTGTTTAGGGTTTAATTTTGGCTTTTTTTTACATTGGAAACGTGGGAAAATATGGTGAGGACCTCTTAATATGACATGGAATTAATATACACGTGTCACGTCAGGATTGGATAAAAGCCATGAAATTTAAAAAATTTCACGGTGTTAATGACAAGTACTATATTAAATATTGAAATGACATTTTTAAAGTACAGGGATCACAATAGAATATTTGATAAACTTCAGGGGCTATTGGGGTCATTATTCATTTCTTAAATTAAGGGTCTACTAACCTCTTATTGGCCAAGAATGCCACCTCAATTATTCTTGTCTCCTATCACTACAAAATATCTTAAGCCACTTGTCATGATCATGTAGCTTACTAACAAAATAGCTTCCTATTTGGCATTTTTACTCCACTTGGCATGATCGTATAGCCTTCACATGGCCTTCACATGGCTTTGCAATTAAAAAGCCTCCTAATGGCCAAAAATGCCACATAGGCAAGTAATAGAGAATCTTGTCCTCTCTTAAAAATGTCATCTTTCTACTTCAACTTAGCTATTGGATCAAGTTGATCAAAAGTTCCCCTCCCTATTTCCATGCCGGCCGAAAATGGCCTGGAATATTCCAGACCGTTCCTCTTTTTTATTTGCAAATTGGCGATAAAATTACATTTTGGCCCCCAAACTTGATATATTTGCAAATGGACCCCAATTTCAAATTTTTTTTTCAACCCATCCCATCCAATATAAAACTCAGTTCTGGAGGTTTTCATAATTTTTCGAACACGTTTTCCATTTTCCCAAATTTTTCTCTAAAATTACGGATTAGTCCCCTCGAACTTTGCTTATTTTCATTTCAGCCCCATTTTTGGATTTTTCTTCTCCAATCCATCCTATCCAATATAAAACTTATTTCTGGAAGTTTTCATAATTTTTCGAGCTCGAATTCTGTTTTTCCCGAAATTTTTTCCTAAAATTGCGGATTAGTCCCCCGAATTTAGCTTATTTACATTTTGACCCCAATTTTAATTTTTTCTTCTCATTTCCTTCTTTTCATCCTAAAACTTAATTTCGAAAGGTTTTGCAATTTTCCGAGCTCGGATTCTATTTTTCTCAAATTTTTCAAAATTGTCCTTTAACCTCTGAAACCTCGGTTTTACTCGAAATGGGCCAATCTTCCGGATTTTATTTTTCCATTACCTTTGTCATATATTGAATTGGAGTTGGACAGGTTTTGCCCAATTTTTACATCCGAATTCCTCTTTGATTTAGTTTTTCCTTTTTCCTCAAAATTGAGAATTTTCTTGATTTTCCAATTTCTCCTCCAATCGGCTCATCCTTTAGATCCACTTCAAATTAAAACTTGGGGTATCTTTATTTATTTATTATTTATCAACTAGGCACTTCAATTTTATCAAATTGGACCATCTCCGTAGTTTTTCCCAAATTTATGATTTTTCCATTTATAAACTAAATGTTTTTTTTTCTCTTCGAATTGATTCCTCCTTCAACTCCACTTCAAATTGGACTTCCAATATCTTTATTTATTGATCTTATTTCATTTTGAACCTTCAATTTTATCCAATTTGATCATTTATACACTTTTTCCCAAATTTGCAAAATTTATCGTTTTTCCCAAAATGGCAATTTTCGATTTTGTCCAATTCTTCTTCCGATTGATTCCTCTTGGTGAAATTGGACCTTGAGATTTTTTTTGTGTTGATTATCCTTCAATTTGAGGTTTCAATTTCATTCAATTTGATCGTTTACGCACTTTTTCCCAAATTTGAAAATTCCATGCTTTTTCCTACGTTGAATTTTGCCATTTGTCTTTTCACTTTCAATTTTCCTCTCTATCTTCAATTGTAGATCTCCGATTATCAAGATTTCTTCACCATTGTTCAAATCACCTTCAAATCTTGATTTTCCCTGAAAGTTGACTTTTTCAGTGGTTGACTTTTTGAGGTTGACTTTTTGGAGTTAACTTTTTTGGATTGACTTTTTCATGTTTACCTCCGAATCAAAGTCTTGGAGACCCATCTGTGGAACGAGGGAAGATTCTTCGCATTCCGAGAAGTTGAAGAAATAACTTAGCTTGTTTAGGGAGCCTGGACAAAATTAGGTATCTAAACAAATTATCAAGACTCCCATGATTTAAAAAAAATGTGTGGGGTCAAACAAACCAGGTAAAGTTTGATCATTTGGCATTTGAAAACAATTTGTTTAAAATTTTGTCTTCGGCATCCGAATGTCCCGGGAGGGCATCTGAATACCTCATCAAAACACTGCAATTTTGTGAACTTCATAAGGCATTCGAATACTCGTAGAGTCGTAGATGTGTATTCGAATGCCTTACAATTTTTGTTACAACTTATAGGGTATTCGATTGCCTTATATTGTTTCAACAAATGCTTGAGGTATTCGAATACCAAAGGTTGGGCATCCGAATGCCCTTATGCAAAAACACATTTTTATATCAAACTTTCCTAGGACATTAGAATGCCTAAAACGAACATTCGAATCCCATTTCTGGAAATTCAAAAGTTACGCTTTCAATCTTATTTTCATCAAAATTCAAAATTTCTAAAACCGAACCTAGGATCCAACAAATTCAAAATTGTTATACTACGCAAGTTTTATGGTCTTATACATGTTTGTATAATAATCCATGGAATCCAAACGTTTTTAAGTGGATTAAAGCATTTCACAAGAAAAATCAATTTGACAAGTTCATGTACATGTTCTTAAATATGTAAACCAAAAATAAAAAACTTTTGGCTCTGATACTAATGAAGATTATAACATATATAATTTATAACAAATGCGAAATTAAAATAAGGAATTTACAAGATTGTTTGATGCGAAAGTCGTTTTTATTCACTAGTCGAATACAAATCATAAACTAAAGTTGTCTATTTATCTCAGCTTAAATCCTTCAAGAATTACAGAGAGTATTTTGAGTATTGTTTCCTTTTGTTTTAGAGAAAAACTTATTTTCTCTTTTCTTTTAGTTTTTGGCCGAATGAAAAGTTATCATAAAAACTTATTTTCTCTTTTCTTTTATACTTGTTAACTAACCTTTAGCAGTTAACATTTTGAATGTACAAGCTGGTTATCCCATCAACCTAAGAATAGGATAGATGGCAACATACAAACTGTCTTGGGCAACTTTATTTTGTTCCATGTTGGATTGGATTGTGCTCATTATAGGCGTTCGATTCCAACACCTGAGCTTTACAGGAGCATGCAATTTTCAAACTTTCCTCCAAACAGTATCTTCAACCCATTTTTTCTCCTCTCGTTATCCTTCACTGTAAGGTAACTACCCAGTGCGAACTGAATATTACCCATCAGAACTACTTGGCCAAACTAGCTTGTCCTTTCCTCCACTTTGGCAGATTTAAATACATGAAATAGAAATGGCTGATTCAATAAAAATTCTATCCTTTATTATAGGGTCTAATTTCCATTATCCTGCTTCCTTATCAATTAATTGAGTTACCTTTTGTGGAATATTTTGGATATGCTCCTCGTTAACCTTTTCATGAGAATTCCTTTAAGAATTTGAGATTAAAATTAATTTCAAAATCTAACAAAATTTTAAATATAATAATAATACGTTTCACGATGCAATGTCTCAAATTAAGTGCAAGTAAAAGGGTTTCAAACTCTTAGATCAATGATTTTCATTAGAAGTTTTTATTTGTTTTGCAAAATAAAGTTACTTGGTTTTTGGATAATTGAAAACAAAAAGAATGTTAATGTCATTCAAGTAACTAAACTAGGATGAATGATAACAAAAGAAATTTATGTCATTCTCATTATTTTTCTGATCACATAACCTATAACTATAATTAAGGTAAGGTTAGAGTTTCTTTCAATAATTCATCCATTAAAACTCGTTAGGATTCATCACGTACGCCATTTTAAATGAAAACTTGATGATCATGTGAAATTCCTTGAGAAGAATGGCAACTATATCTAATTTCATGAAAAGATGAATTCAAAATTAAACCTAACTACGAATTGACCCCACGCTACACTGCAAGTGCAACAGGTTTTAGTTAGTAATGAATATATTTTGATTCCTGATGAATTTATCAAATTTAATATACATTAACTTATTAATTTTGGAAATTATCATTATAAAAAATAATGTAACTTGTAAATAAATAAAACCAAAACCTATTAAACCAAAAAGTTTCAATTTATCTCTAAAAAAACAGTAAAATGGCACAAACAAATTCTTCCTAATAAAGTTGGCTCCACAATGAATATATAAAAGACAACAACAAATTTATACACTTGGGTTTACCCTTAAAACTCGCCAGTTGATCAGTCTCTAATATTGTAGTAATTAGCATAAAAATCATAAAGATATAAATAGCATATGTTGGTGATCAAATGAAAAAAATCATAACCAAGAAATATTTAAAGCAGTAAATGAAAATAACATCATTAACTCATATAAGATTATTCAAGAAAACAAAATTTTTAGGTAGAACAAATAGACTCATTCATCTCTAAAGATAGCCCTAAAATCAATAAGCTTTTTTGACAAAGGCACCATTGTTCTAAAACCTTAGCTTTCCATGTATTTGATCATTAATATCAATATTGATTCTTCTAGACTCTGTTAATAGTGTCATTGTCTTTCACAGAATTTTTTTAACTATCAAATAAATCTTAAAATTTCTAAAGAACTCAAGATTCAAAAATAAGTCTTGAAGGAAAAATGCTAATTATGAACTCAAACACCCAAACAAAGTAGAATCTTTTAGAAGTCCTTATATTTCGAATTATAAACTTATCAACAAAAACAAAATCTTAGATTTCAAGTCTAAAGATTTGAAAAGGAATATTTATATCCAAAAGATTAAAGGCAAATTCACAATTATACTTATCACTTGTGCATACTCAAGTCCAAATCATCCAATTGATCTCAACAATTTTTGCCATATTAAGAACTTGAATAAATTTCACTAAAATTATCCAATTGACAATCAGTTTTTTGCATGTCAAACCAATCTAGATTACTTCCATTTTGCACAATAACAAAGCATCAGCAATTACAATAAACAATATTTTTATAATTGAAACATGAACTTTACCAATTTCCAAGGATGTAGAAGACTTAAGAGCAAATCAAGCTTTTTGAAGTTTCAATTTGTCCTCTAGTGTTGAGATTGAAAACCTTCCATTATCTTCATTGTCATCCTCGTTGTCTGTATCAAAGATGATTCAAAAACATAAGTTTTTACTTTAAGAAAAAGAAAGGAAAACCAAGATTTCTAATATATTCCTTTAGCAAAGTATCCTCTCAAGTGTAAAGAAACAAATGTTAATGTTCAATCTGAGATATTCTATTAAGCCAACCTTTTTATCGATGAAGAAACACTTCTTCAAAGTTTTATTGTGGCTGCTATTCGGCAAGCAGTGCATCAAGCATAAGAGCCTTGAACACTGACATCAAAAGTAAATGTTAAAATGGACAAAATAAAGCTAAAGATTATATATATATTTTTCAAAAGAGACAGATATATGAATTGAACCTATTCATGCAACTAATAGATTAAGTTAAATACAAAAAGCAAAAAAAAAAAAAAAACATGAAGTTGTAAGTAGATAGAGAAAAAAAAAAGATTTAGAAGTTAATTAATAAAACTACTTTAGCATTTGTCCTTATCATCTTAAGAATCTTTAAATCTTAACTCTTTTCATGCATTCATTTACAACTCACAACAATAATTCAAGCTAAAAAAAAAGTCATTCGAATTGCAAAAATATATAAAAAATTCGAAATCAAAAGTTCTTAAAATTCACCAAATAAAACTATATGAAAAAGTCATTTTTTTGCTTGATAATTACATTAAAAAACCGAACCCTACAATCTTCAAATGAAACTCCTTCAAAATTCAATCCAAGCTTCAATTATCCTTTACATGGGACACACACCAAACAAAATAAAATCTTCATTCAATCCAAAAATGCAACAAATCAAGTGGCATCAACAAAGTCAAAAATCCCATGCAAAGGAAAAAAAAAAAAACACAATCCAAAATTTGACACGACCTTAATTGCAAAGATAAGTATTGTGCTCATTGCAATCCACTAATTATTGATAAATGTAAAGACACCTTAACAGCAAAATAATCATGCCAATGATAGTTCCTTATCTGTCGATACGTGATCCCGGATCGCGGGGAACCCGTCCGAGTGAGGGGAAAACAGAAGCAGAGGAAAAGACGACTTAATTCTTCTAGATTGAAATAAAAGGTCGAGGGTATGAAAACGGCCTCGTAAAAAGACATGGAGTCGCCACCAATCTTTTTTTAGCTAGGTGGGATCGGCCACCTATTAAAATCGGTTTTATAAAATATTTTAAAATTAATTAAAACATTTTTAAAACCAATTTCAAGTCTACGTTATAAACCAGAGAAATCAAAGAAGCGGGTTCGGGAGTCGGTTACGTGCGGGGAAGGATTAACACCCCCACAATACCCGTATAAACCTTATTAATCGTGTGTAATCTCAAGTCTCGGTAAAAAGTTAGTTTTTAATTTAGTATTTCAAGTTAATTCCCAATTTTAAGAAAAATAATTCCATTTTTAATTGAAAATGATCCGGAATTTATTAATTCAAAATTTTCCTATATTCCCCGAGAAAATCGACAAAATATAGAAATTTTTATTCATTTGGAAAACTTTCCGAATCATTCTCATTTTTTGAAAGAAAGATATTCCTTTATTAATGATAATTGATGATATTCCCTCCAGCAAACCCGATAGAGAACTCATGAATTATTTTAACTCGGGAATATCTTTATTTTTTATTGAAAAATCATTATCTTGTTCAAAAACATTTTAAAAATATGAACATGAACATGTATGACATAATAAAATGACATGGTAAATCTATATAATATAATGCATCCTAAATGATATGACACAATTCAATTGACATAGTATATTCTAGGTAAAAAAAAATCCTAAGTATCATGGTATATTCTAAATGAGATAAAATGATTTAAATGACATGGCAATTCTAAATGATATGGCATATTTTAAATTACATGGCATGTTATAAATGAAATAACCTAAATGACATGGAATATGATCTAAATGACAAGAAATGATATGGAATTAAAATAATGCTAACATATAATATGCATGAAAATACTAATAAAAATAATAATGCATGGACATAGTATATGCTAAATAATGTGACAAAGATAACTAAATAAAAAGCATAGGAAATCATGAAACATTAAAAATCATATGGCAAACAAATATAAGATCATAAAATGTGAATTAAAATAATAATAATATCATGGAAAATATCATAGCAAAAATCATACATTTAAATAAAATGCATGAACATGGAAAATGCAATGCATGAAAAATGTATTTTTTCCTTTAATTAAAGAAATCCGTATATCTAAAAAGATATCCGGCTACCTTAGGAAAATATATCAAATTAGATTTTCTAAAAAAAATGAAATTTTGTGATTGTTTGAAAATAATTTAGAAGAAAAATTTGAATAAAAATTAAAACCCTCATTAAACCCTTTTAAAATGGCTCTAATTTCCTAAGTTTAAAATCCCGGACTTAACTACCCTTAACCCGAGATTTATAAAATAATTTTCAGAGTTTAAAAAGGCTTAGAAACTATCCTAAGACAGTAGCTAAATCTTCTAACGAACCCCCTCTAAATGCCTTAGCCAAATTCAACCCTTATTCCTCTTTTGATTTCAAATCTGCCTCTACTCTCTGGTTTTGCCACACGATTTTTTAGCCTATTTTTAAAACTTCTAAAAATTCTAAAACAAATACTGGAGACTCAGAACATGTAAATATACACGAGAAAATTGGCTTAATTTTCTGATTAAAGATGACTGCCCAGAAAAATTGGAGATGTTCGAGTACTGGGTGAAAAAAAATGTTTGTCAAAACACATTTTTTTGCCTTTGATAAATTCATTCGAAAAACAAAATGGAAATTGTTGGAAGTCATCCTAAAGACCTAAGGATAGTAGCTAAACATTTTAAAAACCTTGGACAAAATTGGCTAAGTAAAAAAATCATAAAGGTAGAATGATCAATTTGACAATTCATTAATTTTCCACAAGTATGCTCTAGAGAGCATGACTTTGAGCCATTAATTGGCCTAAGTCACAAATAAAGTGACAATGACATGGAATGCATGAACATACAGAAAATGAAATGTATGAAATGCATGGTCTAAATGTCTAAATGGTTCTAAATGTCTAAATGGTAAAGGAAATGCATGACAATTCATGGCAACCTAAATGCCTAGCATGAATTTGCATGGCAATTAATGCTATCCTAACTCTATATGCATGCAATGCTTGATAATATAAATGTGACTAGGACCTAATATGTTATAAATATGCATGAAAATGAATGTGACCTAAGACCTAAATAGCATATTAATGCATGACAATACCAATGTGATTTAAGACTCAATATGCATGGCAATACCAATATGGCCTAGACCTAAAATGTAGTGAGCATGCATAGGAATACCATGAGCATATAATGACTCATGAAATTAATGTCAATGCTGGAACAAACAGTAGCTAATACACAATTTCAAGATATGATAATGCAAAGCATGTTACCTAAACAAAAATACAAATGCATGACAAGGCAATGAATGCATGAAGAGGCCAAATGATCACATAAGACTCTAATGCAATCCTTTTTAGTAAATTACATAAGTACATGACAAACCATATTAAAATGCATAATGTCATGACATTTTCAATAACATATAACATACCAAAATCAACATGCACAAGCTCATGGCATGGAAATGCAAACAAGTTAAGAAACAAAAGAAAAATGCACATGCAAGGCAAAGAAACATGGTATTGCCGAATGGTCATGGATCATAATGATGGCATTTTTATCATAGCAGTTTCATGAGCACATGGCATACTAAAATCAGAATATGCAAGTTCATGACATGGAGATATAAACAAGCTAAGAAGGAAAAGCAAAATATACATACAAGGCACACAAAATGGAATGGCCGATATGCATGAAACAAAACTATTGAGAATGAAAACATGTAATACATGGTACATAAAAAAATGCACAATATGGATATATGAACAACAAAGGCCGAATATGCAAGGATGCAATACCAAGTATGGAAATGAAATATAACAAACTTAGCATAGAAAATAATGTAAAGAAAATGTATACATAAGATTTAACATAGACATGCAGAAATTATAAGCAAAACAAGTAAGTAGAACAAGGAAAGTTAGGCTCCATGGATGGTATCAAATGGGCATAACCTCTCACCAAACCATAATCACTTGGTCTTGCCAAGATCATGAAGCCTTTCCATCTCATCAAAACAGAAAATAAACTATGTAAAACAGAAAATAAGGTAAGCTTCATGGATGGTGTCAAATTGGCATAGCCTCTCACCAAACCATAATCACTTGGTCTAGCCAAGATCATGTAGCCATTTCAACCTTTTTTTTCCTTCATATTTTGTAAAAATCAGAACCTTAGAATACTAAAAAAACTTGTATAAATCATTTTTCACAACAACATGCAAGGAAGAAAGAAAAGAAAAAACAAGGTAGAAAAATGAGCCATTCAGCCATGGCATGAAACTCAAAGAAAAAAATTATTTCCACCATTTTAAAGAAGAAGACGAAAACATGAATAAACATTAAAAAACTTTATTTCTAAGAAAAATGTTGTAGGAAAACATGATAGAAAACACCATGAAAATGAAGAAGAAAGCTAAACTAGAACTTGGTAGAGATGACTACCTTCAAACTCTCTAAAGAAAACCCTTTTTTTCTTTCTTTCAAAACCTTTTTTCTTGCCAAATTATCTGCTCTTTTCCAGCCCAAAACCTCTGAAAAAATGAAACTCCCCCTCTCCCTTTAGCCTTGGCCGAATCCCCCCTTAGCCATTGGTTGAAAATTGCACTTCTTCCCCTCCAATCTTGGCCTTTAGATTTAGATATTTTGATGATAACATAAAAATGTCATCTTGCCAATTGATTCCAGCCCTTAAGATGTGTACTCAGCTCTTGTATTAACCTTAGTCATTAGATGCAAAAGAGGACCAATCCCATGCACTCACTTGCTTGCCCCTCTTGAATTGCTACCCTTGGATGAGTTGCTCTTCCATTCTTGGTCATTGGATGAAGCCAACATAAAAATGATATCTTGTAGATTAAATACAGCCCTCAACATGTGTACTCAGCCCTTGTAGATGGCCTAAGCCATTGGATGAAAAGGGATAATCCCATGCACTCCCTTGCTCAACCGAATTGATGCTCACCCTTGGATGAATTGTGCTCATCTTTTTTCTTCCATTCTTGGCCATTAGATGAGCATTCTTTTATGACAAATAAAAATTTCATTTTGGCTTTTAAACTTGGCCATTGGCTGGTGTATTCAACTTTCCTACAAGGCACTTAAGCCATTGGATGAAGGGATGACCATTTGAAAGGTGTTAGTGATAGCATATGGCATGATAGTGACTAGGGAATTAAATTGCTTAAGCTTACTTCTTCTCCTCTATGTTGGCTGACCAAGGGAAGAAAAAATCCCAGCAATTTCTTCATCTTTCATATTTTCCTCAATTCCCTTTTTGGTTTCCTTGGTGAAATGACCTTTTTTGCCCCCGAACTTTACTATTTTTTAAATGAGCTCCGAATCCAGATTTTTTTTTACCAATATTTTCCAAATAGTTTAAAAATGTTATCTGGAAGTTTTCATAATTTTTGGAGCTCATTTGCTATTTTTTCGGGACTTATCTGCTTGAATTACTGCATAAGAGACCCGGTATTTGGTCATTTTGCAAACGAATTCCGAATGAAGATTTTATTTCGCCAATCTCTTCCAAATAATTTAAAAATGAGATTAGCAAATTTTCAGAATTTTTGGAGTTCATTTGCTATTTTTTCGAGATTTATCCTATTTAATTACTACATAGGCGACCCGGTATTTGGCCATTTTGCAAACGAACTCCGAATTAAGATTTTCTTTCGCCAATCTCTTCGAAATGATTTAAGAATGCGATTTGCAAATTTTTAGAATTTTTGGAGTCCATTGCTATTTTTCCGATATTTTCCAATTTTGCCATTTTGCCTCCGAAACCCGGTTTTGCTCAAAACAAGTTCGATTTTCATATTTTCTTCAAATTGAGCCTTGGGCTATCCTTGTTTAATCATTTCTCATCAATTAAGGGCTTTAGATCTTCCGAATTGCGCCATTTCTACAATTTTTCCAAATTTCACCGAAATCCACCAAAAAAAAACCTAATTCTCGATTTTCTTCCGAATTGACTTTTCTATCAGTTTTTTCTTCCAAGTAGCTTCTCCATTACCCGTAGTCAGTGCTTATCTTTCATTTGAAACCTTTAATTCTGACCAATTTGATCATTTAAGCATTTTTCCCCAAATTTCCCGAATTAGGATTTCCTTTCTACTGAATCTCGTAACTCAACTTCTAAACTCCATATCTTTCAATGTAGACCTCAGATTATCAAAATTCTTTCATCGTTTTTCAATTGAACCTCAAATCTTGATTTTGAAAGTGGGTTGACTTTTTCAATAGTTGACTTTTTTTAGGTTGACTTTTTCGGGGTAGACTTTTTTCGAGGTTGACTTTTTTTGAGTTTGGCTTTTTTTGTCCGCTTTCTTAGACTAAGCCTCGGAGTACCACCTGCAGGATGAGAAAAACCTTTTAGCTTTCAAAAACATCAATTTGGGAAGAAAATATACCTGATTTAGGGGTCCGGACAAAATTAGGTGTCTACAGCTGCCCCTCTTTGGCTATTGTTGAGAATCTGAAATCAGGCAAAGATAAACAAACACTAATTTTGTACGGTTAGTGAAATCCCATGTGAAGGAAAGGGAAAGGGGTTTTCTTTTTCATTTCTTCTTTTTTTCATTTTTTCATTTTATTTCATTTATTCTTCTTCTTCCTTTTTTTTTTTAGCTGTAAATTGAAGATTTTTTCCTTAAATTGAATTCCCTGACTAATCAAGGCTCGACCCGTCTTAAGGAAATAGGTTCAATTTCAAAAGAAAAAATTGTGCCCGAAGGTCTTAAAAATGGTGCCCGAAGGTCTTTAAAAATGGTGCCCGAAGGTCTTTAAAATGGTGCCCGAAGGTCTTTAAAACTGGTGCCCGAAGGTCTTTAAAACTAGTGCCCGAAGGTCTTTAAAACTGGTGTCCGGAGGTCTTACCTGTGATTAAAATACCTTGACGATGGTCTCAAGGCTCGACTCATTTGATAAAACAGAATGAATTCGATTTAAAACAAAAGGAAATACCTCGACGGTGGTCTCGAGGCGCGACTCATTTGAGAAGCAGAACGAGTTCGATTTGGGAAGCGAAAGTTTTCTTGATTCCTGCAATGTTAGCTAAATGCAATGATGGGAATGACATGCTTTGCTAATGCTTATATGTTTCCTGAGGATGAATGCAATCAAATGATTGTGTCATGATTTCTAATCCATGGTTTCTTTGAGGTTCACAGATTATCTGACTTCATGACGGGGTCTTCAATTGTTCGCTGATGCCCCACTTTAAAAAAAACCTTTTTACTCAAGATAATTTGTCAAACAGTCCCAGTTTCTGACTTTACTGAAATTGACAAGTTTCTGACTTCATGACGGAGTCTCCAACACATTCACTGTTTTCCTTTACTTGGTAAATTTTCCATCAGGATTAGTGGTTTCCAAACCTTTTCTAAGATTTAGATCTATTCCTTAGTAATACCTTTAAACTCCTTTTTATTAAAAAATTTAGGTTTACTAATCATCATTCAATTTTAATAACAAACAAAATGCAATTTAGAAAATGTATGAAAGAAAGTATGAAACAAGCAATTGTCATAAAAAGGGGTAACAAAAATTTATTGCAACAAAATGTTTTAAAACGATAAAAGTGGATATCAAGGATATAAGAAACAAATGTAAAGTTATAGGTTGTTGATGCCCCGGATGCGGAATATCTTAGAGCCCTCATTTTTCAAATCATCTGAAATTTCCCTTGAACGGTCAATTCACTTGGGTAATCCCTCGGCTTCTGTAGTTACGTCAGACGGAGTCGTTCCCCTTTTCTCTGATTTTCAAATACTTTCTCCCCCTTTAAACGAAGCATCGATTCAAACCTCAATCAGTACTTGAGCCGCCCTTTGCGGGTTTTGAACTCAAGTGTTCCCTCATTCGGTATTAAGTCGCCCTTTGAGGGTTTTCGGCTTAAACCTCTCTTCTTTTTTTTCTTCTTTTTTTTCTTGTGTATTCTACCATGCATTTGAGAATTCTAAATGCTTCCAAGGTAAAAATATCAATTCAAAAGATGGGATGAATTCTGAGAAAAACTTTTCAAATTAAATACCCATGCTTGATCAAAATGGACTTTTAAAGTACGTAATATAGGCCAAGGTTCAGGTTTAGAATGAAAGGATAAAATAGGCCCAAAATGTGTTTAAGGGTAATTGGACCGAGGATCATTTCCTGAGGATAATTCATTCTTGAGATATTTGTCCCTTTTTTTTGTTTTTTTTTTGGTGGCTTTCATTTGCCGTTCTTTGATTTCACATTTTCCAATGGCTCTTTTTTTTTTCTTGCCATGATTTTGATTAAATTTCCTCGTATTTTCCCTCCAGTGTAGAGGGTGATCCTTGATCAGGGTTCAACGAAAGAAATAATTCCTAAGGCTCAAAGGGGCGACTAGGGATAATTTCTTCTTTGTGAAGGAAATATGAAAGATGGCCATTTATCACACCAAGCATGAATATTTTCTTTGAAAAGCGATTCTCAGGGGAGGTAGATATATAGAATTTCCGTCTCTACACTTGGAATCATTCGAATTCCTATGTGCATAGCATCACACCTTTTTTTTTTAAGCATAATACTTCTTCAGTTCATCAGCATTCACGGGATGTCTAAAATCATCTTCATCCATCCGAGTTAGAATCAATGCTCCTCCAGAAAAAGCTCCTTTTACCATATAGGGTCTTTCCCAATTTGGATCCCATTTTCCTCACAGATCCTTCACTATGGGGAGAATTTTTCTCAGTACCAATTCTCCTTCTCGGAACTGTCTGGGTTGAACCTTCTTATTATGGGCTCGAATCATCCTTTTCTGATAGAGCTGCCCATGACAAATTGCCTTCAATCTTTTCTCTTCGATGAGATTCAACTGTTCATAACGAGCTCTAACCCATTCTGCCTCTTCTAGGCTAACCTCCATCAAAACCCGAAGTGAAGGAATCTCAACTTCAATAGGTAACACTGCTTCCATACCATATACCAAAGAAAACGGCGTTGCCCCTGTAGATGTGCGAACCGAAGTACGATATACGTGGAGAGCAAAGGGTAAGATCTCATGCCAATCCTTGTACACATCAGTCATCTTCTCGACAATCTTCTTGATGTTCTTGTTGGCTGCTTCTACTGCCCCATTCATCTTCGGACAATAAGGTTCCGAATTGTGATGCGTGATTTTGAACTGAGTACATACCTCTTTCATATCTTATTATTCAGATTGAGAGCATTATCTGAAATAATTCTTGCTGGCAATCCATATCGGCATATGAGTTCCTTCTTGACAAATCTGCATACCACCGACTTCGTTACATTCGTATAAGAAGCAGCTTCCACCCACTTTGTGAAATAGTCTATGGCCACCAGGATGAAACGATGTCTATTTGAAGCTTTCAGAGTAATAGGCCCAATCATATCCATTCCCCATATTGAAAACGGCCAAGGCGCGGTCATGACATGCAATGGCGATGGCGGCACATGAATCTTATCCGCATAGATCTAGCATTTATGGCACTTCCGGGAATAAATGATACAATCTCCTTCCATCGTCAGCCAATAATACCCTGCCCTCATAATATGCTTAGCAAGCATGTAACCATTAGCATGGGTGCCACATATCCCTTCATGGACTTCCTCTACGATTCTTTGAGCTTCGACAGATCCAATACATCTCAATAGGACTTGATCTTTCCCTTTCTTGTATAGAATCTCGCCATCTAGAACAAAACCCATTGCTAGCCTTCTCAGAGTTCTCTTGTCGTTCTCTGTTGCCTGTTCTGGATACTGTTGACTCTTGATGTACTGTAAGATGTTGCTATACCAAGGGAGACCATGTGCTTCTTCTTCGATACTCAAATAGTGGGTAGGAGACTCATATATGCTCATCTTGATTGGCATAACTTCAGCCCCTTCATTTACTTTAAACATTGATGACAAAGTAGCCGGAGCATCCGCCATTCGGTTTTCTTCTCGGCGGAAGTAATTGAAACTTACTTCTTCAAACTCCTCCAATAAACTCAGTATGAGTTCTCTGTATCTGATTAACTTTGTATCCCGAGTTTCCCATTCTCCCTCTAACTAGTATATCACTAAAGCTGAGTCTCCGAAAACTTCCAAAACTTTGATTTTTCTATCCACTGCTGCACGAAGGCCCATAGTACACGCCTCATACTCAGCCGTATTGTTTGTACAATCGAAATCCAATCTGGAAATGAAGGGATAATAATCTTCTTCTGGGGATATGAGCACTGCACCGATTCCGTGCCCCATGGCATTGGATGCCCCATCAAAGTACATCTTCCATACTTTCTTCTTCAAGGGAGCCTCATTCGCTTGCGAAGTATACATCAAATCCTCATCTGGGAAATCAAAGTTCAATGGCTCATAATCCTCCATTGCCCGACTTGCTAAGAATTCAGCCACTGCCCTGCCCTTGATAGCCTTCTGACTTACGTATACAATGTCGTATTCTAACAACAAAACTGCCATCTTGCCGTCCTCGCTGACAAATAAGGTGCTTCTAACATGTACTTGATCAGATCTAGCTTGGCGATCAACCACGTTGTGTGGTACAGTATGTACTGTCTGAGTCTCCGAGCAGTCCAAGCTAAGGCACAGCACAGCTTTTCTACCGACGAATATTTCAACTCATAATCTGTGAACTTCTTGCTGAGGTAGTAAACCGCCTGTTCTTTCTTTCCAGTCTCATCAAGCTGCCCAAAGCACAACCCATGGATCTCTCAAATACTGATAGATACAGTATCATCGGTTTATCCGGAACGGGTGGCATTAATACTTGTGGGTTTGATAGATAATGCTTAACCTTTTCAAAAGCAATCTGACACCCTTCATCCCACTCTCCTGGATCACGTTTTCGACGTAACTTGAATATTGGATCGCATTTATCGGTTAACTGAGAAATAAACCGAGCAATGTAATTCAATCTCCCCAGAAAATCTCTTACTTCTTTTTGCGTACGTGGAGATGGCAAATTTTGGATGGCCTTCACTTTATCCGGATCAATCTCACTTCCCCTTTTGCTAACAACAAAACCCAACAATTTTTCCGAAGTAACTCCAAAAGTGCATTTTGCCGGGTTTAGCTTGAGTTGAAACTTTCTTAGTCTTTCAAAGAGTTTTCTAAGATTCGCAATATGCTCCTCTTCTCCTTGTGACTTTGCAATCATATCATCAACATAAACCTTAATTCCCTTATGCATCATGTCATGAATTAAGGTCACCATGGCTCTCTGATACGTTGCCCTAGCTTCAACCCAAACGTCATTACCTTGTAGCAGAATGTTCCCCACATTGTAACAAATATGGTTTTCTCCATATCTTCCGGTGCCATCTTAATCTGATTATATCCCGAGAATCCATCCATGAAAGAAAACAAGGAACTCTTTGCCATATTATCCACCAAAGTATCAATGTAAGACAAAGGGAAATTATCTTTGGGACTGGCTTTGTTCAAATCTCGGAAATCGACGCACATACGCACCTTGCCATCCTTCTTTGGTACTGGAACAATGTTTGCAACCCATTCCGGATATTTTTCCACCTCTAAGAATCCTGCATCAAACTGCCTCTTCACCTCCTCTTTTACCTTTAACAGCATGTCTGGCCTCATTCTTCTCAACTTTTGCTAAATGGGCTTGCACTCCGGCCTTAAAGGGAGCTTATGAACCACAATGTCTGGATCCAAACCCGGCATGTCTTGGTATGACCATGCAAATACATCTACATATTCTCGGAGTAAGGCTATGAGTTCACCTTTTATTGACGATGACAATGTAGTGCCGATTTTAACCTCTTTTATCTCCTCACTACTTCCCAGATTCAACAATTCCAATAGCTCCTCATGAGGAAGTACTTGTTTCTCTTCTTGTTTTATTTTTCTTAATAAGTCCGGAGGTAGGCCATAATCCTCAATATCTTCGTCGGCCTCAAAATCACCCGTGCAAATGGGCCTCTCAAAATCAATTTTAGAATTATTGGCAGGAAGGTCCTCATATTCCGCATCCGTGCACCTGTAAATTGGTGGGGAAGAAACAATATAGGAAAACATATATACAATCGAAGCAAAATAAATAGCATAACTGAAAGAATATGGACACATCAATATGAAGGAAATGCATCATGTTTGTTATTTATTGGATGAAAAGTTTTAGACAAAAGCCCATTACAAAAGAAATTCTTAATATCTTCGGGCAAAGATATTTAAGATTTGTTTAAAAGCATTACGTTGGAATAGACCTAAAAACTATGGGTAGCTCGGTGGCACTCCAATTGGTCAGTCTATATCCTGGTGGACAAGGTCGCACCATCCAATTAGCATTCTCTCTTTCAATTCTTTCTTTCTCAGTCGTGCAGATCTCCACATCATACATCTGCTCATCCCTATTCACCTGGAATCTCTCGAAGGCTTGCTCTACCATTACGAGCACATCATCAGACTTCTTTTCTTCGAACAGAGAACCGGCTGAGCGAAAGCTGTGAAGGATAGGTGGGAATGTCATAGGCTCCCATTCAATATCCATACCCGAAAGACGGGCCATCCTCATTTATCGGTTCCTTTCAACTTGTTTCCTTTTCTCATGGGCCTTCGGAAGATACCCAAGGCCAAACCTGTCTTTCTTTCATATTACTTCTATTGCTCGGGCCATCCCCTGAAGATATTTCCCGAGACCTTTTCCAGCCCTGCAACCTTTTCCAATGGTAGTTCTTACCCCCAGCCTTGTATTCTTGGACAGCCTTGGTTTTGGAATTCTTCATCCTTCAGCGACGAAAACTGCATTTACGAATTCCAAAGACCGAAAGGAACATTCTACAGCATCTTCATTGGGTTCAACATAAGGAGATTCAGTAAATGTAGAGGCTATCACGTCCTCTTCTCCTGATACAGTGACTAGACGCCCCTCTATTACAAATTTCAGCTTTTGGTGGAGAGACGAAGGTACAGCCCCTGCTGAATATATCCACGGCCTTCCCAGCAGGCAATTATAGGATGGATTAATATCCATGACCTGAAAGTTCACTGTATAGGTACATGGGCCTATCTCTAGAGGAACCTCAATAGTTCCCATCATATCTCTCCTGGTACTATCAAAGGCTCGGACCACCGTGCAGCTTGGCAGCATATAAGAAATATCCACTGGCAATTTGGACAGGGTTGCCAAAGGCATCACGTTCAATGAAGAACCTTTGTCCAAAAGGACCCTTGGTAATATGTGCCATTTACAAGTGGTAGTTATATGGAGAGCTTTTGTTGACCCAATACCATTGGGTGGTATCTCCTCATAGCTGAAATATATATGGTCGTCTGCCGTGATGTTTCCCACTAGCCTGTCCAATTTTTCTACCGATATATTGTTAGCCATGTATGCCTGATTCAATACCCTTAATAGGGCATTTCTATGTGGCTCCGAGTTCAAAAGCAAAGATAAGATTGAAATTCTAGCTGGTTGACGTTGCAGTTGCTCAACCACGCTATACTCACTATGTTTTATGAATTTTAAGAACTCGCAAGCTTCCTTCTCACCGACTCTTTTATTCTATTAAACGGGGCTAATCCCCTTTCTATTTCTTTTGACAAATCCATCTCAATATGGATTGGTTCAGCTGCTTTCTTCCCCTTGTCCATTCCTCTATCTTTTCCTGTTAACCCTTGTTCAGCAGCCTCAGGAGTATAACACCTTCCACTTCGAGTTAAGTGCCTCACACCTGTGATATCTTGCTGACTCGAAGACCCAGGCATAACCATGTTGCAGTCGTATTTCCATGGTGCAGCTTTGTTTTCCTTTTATGAAAAGGAAATAGGGAGATCAATGATTAACTTAGGCGCACTTTCCTCAATGATTGGCATGACTTTCTCCTCTGGTTCATCATAATAAATGATCAAGGGTCTTCCTATCCCGTAGCCAGCTGCATTTTCAATAACCTCTATTTCTTCCTCTGTCTCTTCGTAAAACTGGGCCTCCCCACTATCCATCATTTTTTGGACTTTAACCAGGAAGTCCCTACAGTCCTGTATGACATGACCTCCACACTTATGGAACGGGAACCAATTCTGCACCCTTTTTGCTACCATTTTCAAACTGTCCGCATCTCCCACCATCCATGCCTTGACCATCTCGACCCATACTATCAACATTGGAGTCTTGACTTCCCTAACGACCCTCTTTACCCTTCTGACTTCCCTTGTCCATACTGCATTTACCCGATTCCCCGCATGATCTGGCAATGGGTTCCCCGCTATATTTGGCCCATTCTTTGCCCCAAACTTCACAACTCCGGCATTGATCAAGCTTTGGACTTTCTTTTTAAAGGCCAAGCAGTCTTCAGTTGAATGTCCTTGAATTCCTGTGTGGTATGCGCAGTTAGTATTTGCATTGTACCACCTTGGATATGGAGGTGTCAGAGGTTTGAGGTACACAAAGGCAACAAGTTGACCCTGCAATAGTTTAGGATATAGCTCACCATAGGTGGTAGGAATCGGATCAAATTGGGGTTTTTGATCATTTCTTGGTGAACGTTGGTCATTACGCCCGGCTCCCTGAGTGTTTGGGATAATGTTTCTGGGAAGGTTTATTTGTGGGGATATGCCAGTTGAAAATGGCTGTTGTGGTATATTGGTGTAAGGGAAGGGATTTTGGGTAAGGTGGTTCACATTGGGGTAATAAGGACTATACCTCGGGTAAGGTGTGTAAGGTGTAAAAGGTGCATAAGATGTGGTGAGAGTATAGGGCCTTGGTGGTGTATGTGGTGTGGGATGTACGTATGGGTATTGGTTGATACTAACTGGATGGGTCTCTTCTTTTTTCTTGGCAGGGAATACCTTTTTCTGAATAAATAAATCCTAAAATGAAAATAAGCAACCTTTTTACCTGAACTTCAGAATCAGATTGTGTGGAACTTGAGATTGATAAGATTCTTGGGTTACAGATTGACTTGCATCTTCATTACTGTCAAACTGCAGTTGCACATTTTTATTACAATATAGTCAACTCAGAAAAAACCATTATGATACAAAGTTTAAAGCTATTAAATACTTACATTCTGTTTATTTTTTCTTTACATTTTCTAGAATTGTGGCCTACCGTGAAACATAGTTGACACCTCATTTTCCTACCTTTTCTTGACAAATTTGTACCACTGCATTCACCCTTCTCTCTAAGTCTGTTCTTTTTGGGTATTCCAGGTAGTTTTCTAGGCAGTTGTGGTTCAATATTGCCTATATTTGTAGCAGACCAAAATTTATCTCTAGCAACTGGTGGCAGCACACAACTATAGCATTTCTCATAAACTTCTTTCTTGTACACATGTGCGACATAGTCTTCAACCTTCTCCGTCCTAAATAAGATAACACATATAACATATGGGCAGGGTATTCCAGTAAGATCCCAAAACCTGTATGTGCATTTTCTTCCATTTGTGTCAACCACAAATCTATCCCTATGACATTGCACCTCGTATCCCTCTGCACCATTCCATGCAACGTGAAAAAAAAGCACTAAGTTCCTTCAGCTCTTCAACTTTCCCACAAATTTTGGGACAAATTACTTTTGTCCACTTCAGACAAACACTCTTATTATTCACAATTCTTTGCATAACATAATGCCTAATTTCCTCAAACATTGAAATTATGGACATATGTCTAGCATAGATAATCCTAGCATTAAATGCCTCAGCTATGTTATTATCTACCATATCAAATAAACATCTAGTGCTAAAAAATGCCTTACTCCAGTGTCTTGGATTTTTCCTTATCATATCCACTAGTGTTGTTCCATTCATGTCACCAAGTTCAGTTGCCTTCTTCCTAAATTCAGCCTCTGTTGTTGCTTTACTGCACATCCAGAATTGCTTGTGCAGGTCTGAGGTTCTATGACTTTTCTTCCAAATTGCAAACCAATGTCTGGCACAGAATCTATGCTTAGTTTTTGGAACCACACTACTTACAGCATCACATAAACCCTGCAGAATAAATACATAGTCATCATTAAATCTCAAACCAGTTTAGCATTACTAAAAAACAAAGAAAGAAAAGGAAACACATACCTTCTGCATGTCACTCATGATAGTGAATCTCTCACCATCCAGCATCTGAAGATCCCTTTTCAAATTTTCTAGAACCCATCCCCATGAATACTTATTCTCTACCTCTACCAATGCCCATGCAACAGGATACATTTGATTATTGGCATCTCTTCCAACCGCAACTAACAGTTCACCTTTCAATGGTCCCTTGAGAAAACAACGATCTAAATAAACAAAAGGCCTACAATAATTGACAAACCCTTCCTGCAGTGCACTAAAACAAACATAAAACCTTAAAAATCTAGGCTTATGTATTGGAGTATGTCTTTCAACCATCAAATCTACATTCCCATGTTCATCTGCCTCCCTCAAAGCATTAGCATAGTCAAATAGTCTTTTAAACTCATAATGATACCTACCAGTAATCCATTCTTGAGCTATAATCCTAGCTCTCCCACATACACCCATAGAGATATCAACTTTCAACTCCTTTTTGGAAAGTCTTACCATCTCAACCAACTTCATATCAGGCATTATCCTAAGCTTAGGAAGAAAATGTTCTACTAGGAACTTATAATTTGCCCTTGAGTTCTTGAATGTAAATGTGCAGTTATGCTCATTCCTTAATGTTTTTATCTTAAACAAACCATCTTGATTATCCACTCCAGCAAAAATTACAAATGGACAACCCTCACCATTGCAAATAACCCTTGTTCTCTTCTTCTCATTCCTAAGCAGCTTAAAATCAAATCTTTTAGCAGTTGCATACTTGTTCAATGCATCCTTGAATTGTCTTGGACCTTCAAAAATCAAACCAAGCTTAAATCTAGGCACCAGATCCGAAGCGTCAAAATAACTCTTCTTACTATTCTTACATACCACCTCTCCATCCTCATCACTCTCATAACTGCCTAAATCAGAAGAACCTATGTAATCAGTTTCACTCCCATCTTCAGTATTCTTCCCTACCCCACTAGACTCACCTAGATTTGTTTTCTTCAAAGCTACCCTTCTTTTCTTGCCCTCTTAGACTAGACCCTCAAACTCCAACTCAGGTGGGATTTCAATATGTTTCAGATTTATGTCTTGTTTTTTCTCTTTAAACTTTCTAAAATGTCTACTAATCTGTTCTATCTCTTCATCCTCTTTATCTAACACCCATTCAAAATCCCCTAAGATCTCATTATCACTATCTTCAAAGTTACCCTCACAACCATCAACGTCTACTTCCTCATCTTCACTGTTATTGCCAGGAGACCCACCAAAGTTAATATCATCTAACCCCTCATTACTGCCACCCACGTTTGAAGTGGTTTTTACATTATTGTCCTTATGAGAACTAGTTTGCATATTACACTCACTAACTTCTACATTGTTATTTTGTTCCCCTCCCTGGTTATTTTCCTTACATGGCAATCCAATAAGATCCTCAACCACCTCTGGAACATCAAACCCATGTTCCACATAAACATGTATCTCTCCCTCTACCCTCATATGTCCTATCATTCTTAAAAAATAGGCATTATCATAACACAACACTAACCTTTCATCAAACTCGGAACCTGGTGTTAAATAATAAAAACTTTTAATAGACCCATATCCTGCTTCTCCAACCATATCACACAATATCCCATATCATACCACATCAGGGTCAACATCCCATACATCAACATCCCCACCAACATAAGGTAATTTTGGATTTTCCACAAAAGTTCTGCCAAAATGCATGTGTAAAGGCAACATTATAAAAGCCATTTTTATACTGCATGATGACAATAATAATAAAAATATATTAAACCTATTAAATGACAAAAGGACAAAGGACTGATGAAACATAAAGAAAACTGAAAAAGGTTGATATAAGATGCTCATCTTGGAAACCAACCCTAAAGCCAACAACAGCTAATAAAAAAATTATTTAATAACACATTCAAAATGTACACAAACTAAGCAAGAACGATAACATTTCAAATAAACAAGTTTGACAAGAAATACAAAAAAGTTTAATACATTATATACTGTAAAAAAACAAAAAGCAGCATTTCTCAAAAAGCAAGAAGTTCAAACAAACATATGTACTTACCAAGATCCCACGAATTTCACTTTTCAAAAACCCACTTCAGTTGTTGACGATTCCCACCAGATTCTCCTAGTGCCGATGATAACAACACAATCGATTTACTTGACCCAATCGATTTACTGACTATTTCGAATCAACTTTGCATTTTCATTGTTAGATATTCGGGGTTGTTTCAATTTCAAAATTTGGGAATTTTTTGATTTTTTTTTCTCAGAGGATTGTTTTTTTTTTCAAAAGGGTTAATAAAATTGTTTAGGGTTTAATTTTGGCTTTTTTACATTGGAAACGTGGGAAAATATGGTGAGGACCTCTTAATATGACATGGAATTAATATACACGTGTCACGTCAGGATTGGATAAAAGCCATGAAATTTAAAAAATTTCACGGTGTTAATGACAAGTACTATATTAAATATTGAAATAGACATTTTTAAAGTACAGGGATCACAATAGAATATTTGATAAACTTCAGGGGCTATTGGGGTCATTATTCATTTCTTAAATTAAGGGTCTACTAACCTCTTATTGGCCAAGAATGCCACCTCAATTATTCTTGTCTCCTATCACTACAAAATATCTTAAGCCACTTGTCATGATCATGTAGCTTACTAACAAAATAGCTTCCTATTTGGCATTTTTACTCCACTTGGCATGATCATATAGCCTTCACATGGCCTTCACATGGCTTTACAATTAAAAAGCCTCCTAATGGCCAAAAATGCCACATAGGCAAGTAATGGAGAATCTTGTCCTCTCTTAAAAATGTCATCTTTCTACTTCAACTTAGCTATTGGATCAAGTTGATCAAAAGTTCCCCTCCCTATTTCCATGCCGGCCGAAAATAGCCTGGAATATTCCAGACCATTCCTCTTTTTTATTTGCAAATTGGCGATAAAATTACATTTTGGCCCCCAAACTTGATATATTTGCAAATGGACCCCAATTTCAAATTTTTTTTTTCAACCCATCCCATCCAATATAAAACTCAGTTATGGAGGTTTTCATAATTTTTCGAACACGTTTTCCATTTTCCAGAATTTTTCTCTAAAATTGCGGATTGTCCCCTCGAACTTTGCTTATTTTCATTTGAGCCCCATTTTTGGATTTTTCTTCTCCAATCCATCCTATCCAATATAAAACTCATTTTTGGAAGTTTTCATAATTTTTTGAGCTCGAATTCTGTTTTTCCCGAAATTTTTTCCTAAAATTGCAGATTAGTCCCCCGAATTTAGCTTATTTACATTTTGACCCCAATTATGATTTTTTCTTCTCATTTCCTTCTTTCCATCCTAAAACTTAATTTCGAAAGGTTTTGCAATTTTCCGAGCTCGGATTCTATTTTTCTTGAATTTTTCAAAATTGTCCTTTAACCCCTGAAACCTCGGTTTTACTCGAAATGGGCCAATCTTCCAGATTTTATTTTTCCATTACCTTTGTCATATATTGAATTGGAGTTGGACAGGTTTTGCCCAATTTTTACATCTGAATTCCTCTCTGATTTAGTTTTTCCTTTTTCCTCAAAATTGAGAATTTTCTTGATTTTCCAATTTCTCCTCCAATCGACTCGTCCTTTAGATCCACTTCAAATTGAAACTTGGGGTATCTTTATTTATTTATTATTTATCAACTAGACACTTCAATTTTATCAAATTGGACCATCTCCGTAGTTTTTCCCAAATTTATGATTTTTCCATTTATAAACTAAATCTTTTTTTTCTCTTCGAATTGATTCCTCCTTCAACTCCACTTCAAATTGGACTTCCAATATCTTTATTTATTGATCTTATTTCATTTTGAACCTTCAATTTTATCCAATTTGATCATTTATACACTTTTTCCCAAATTTGCAAAATTTATCGTTTTTCCCAAAATGGCAATTTTCGATTTTGTCCAATTCTTCTTCCGATTGATTCCTCTTGGTGAAATTGGACCTTGAGATATTTTTTTGTATTGATTATCCTTCAATTTGAGGTTTCAATTTTATTCAATTTGATCGTTTACGCACTTTTTCCCAAATTTGAAAATTCCATGCTTTTTCCTACGTTGAATTTTGCCATTTGTCTTTTCACTTTCAATTTTCCTCTCTATCTTCAATTGTAGATCTTCGATTATCAAGATTTCTTCACCATTGTTCAAATCACCTTCAAATCTTGATTTTCCCTGAAAGTTGACTTTTTCAGTGGTTGACTTTTTGAGGTTGACTTTTTGGAGTTGACTTTTTTGGATTGACTTTTTTATGTTTACCTCCGAATCAAAGTCTTGGAGACCCATCTATGGAACGAGGGAAGATTCTTCGTATTCCGAGAAGTTGAAGAAATAACTTAGCTTGTTTAGGGAGCCTGGAAAAAATTAGGTATCTAAACAAATTATCAAGACTCCCATGATTTAAAAAAAAATGTGTGGGGTCAAACAAACCAGGTAAAGTTTGATCATTTGGCATTTGAAAACAATTTGTTTAAAATTTTGTCTTCGGCATCCGAATGTCCCGGGAGGGCATCTGAATACCTCATCAAAACACTGCAATTTTGTGAACTTCATAGGGCATTCGAATACTCGTAGAGTCGTAGATATGTATTCGAATGCCTTACAATTTTTGTTACAACTTATAGGGTATTCGATTGCCTTATATTGTTTCAACAAATGCTTGAGGTATTCGAATACCAAAGGTTGGGCATCCGAATGCCCTTATGCAAAAACACATTTTTATATCAAACTTTCCTAGGACATTAGAATGCCTAAAACGAACATTCGAATCCCATTTCTGGAAATTCGAAAGTTACGCTTTCAATCTTATTTTCATCAAAATTCAAAATTTCTAAAACCGAACCTAGGATCCAACAAATTCAAAATTGTTATACTACGCAAGTTTTATGGTCTTATACATGTTTGTATAATAATCCATGGAATCCAGACGTTTTTAAGTGGATTAAAGCATTTCACAAGAAAAATCAATTTGACAAGTTCATGTACATGTTCTTAAATATGTAAACCAAAAATCAAAAACTTTTGGCTCTGATACTAATGAAGATTATAACATATATAATTTATAACAAATGCGAAATTAAAATAAGGAATTTACAAGATTGTTTGATGCGAAAGTCGTTTTTATTCACTAGTCGAATACAAATCATAAACTAAAGTGGTCTATTTATCTCAGCTTAAATCCTTCAAGAATTACAGAGAGTATTTTGAGTATTGTTTCCTTTTGTTTTAGAGAAAAACTTATTTTCTCTTTTCTTTTAGTTTTTGGCCGAATGAAAAGTTATCATAAAAACTTATTTTCTCTTTTCTTTTATACTTGTTAACTAACCTTTAGCAGTTAACATTTTGAATGTACAAGCTGGTTATCCCATCAACCTAAAAATAGGATAGATGGCAACATACAAACTGTCTTGGGCAACTTTATTTTGTTCCATGTTGGATTGGATTGTGCTCATTATAGGCGTTCGATTCCAACACCTGAGCTTTACAGGAGCATGCAATTTTCAAACTTTCCTCCAAACAGTATCTTCAACCCATTTTTTCTCCTCTCGTTATCCTTCACTGTAAGGTAACTACCCAGTGCGAACTGAATATTACCCATCAGAACTACTTGGCCAAACTAGCTTGTCCTTTCCTCCACTCTGGCAGATTGAAATACATGAAATAGAAATGGCTGATTCAATAAAAATTCTATCCTTTATTATAGGGTCTAATTTCCATTATCCTGCTTCCTTATCAATTAATTGAGTTACCTTTTGTGGAATATTTTGGATATGCTCCTCGTTAACCTTTTCATGAGAATTCCTTTAAGAGTTTGAGATTAAAATTAATTTCAAAATCTAACAAATTTTTAAATATAATAATAATACGTTTCACGATGCAATGTCTCAAATTAAGTGCAAGTAAAAGGGTTTCAAACTCTTAGATCAATGATTTTCATTAGAGGTTTTTATTTGTTTTGCAAAATAAAGTTACTTGGTTTTTGGATAATTGAAAACAAAAAGAATGTTAATGTTATTCAAGTAACTAAATTAGGATGAATGATAACAAAAGAAATTTATGTCATTCTCATTATTTTTCTTTTCACATAACCTATAACTATAATTAAGGTAAGGTTAGAGTTTCTTTCAATAATTCATCCATTAAAACTCGTTAGGATTCATCACGTATGCCATTTTAAATGAAAACTTGATGATCATGTGAAATTCCTTGAGAAGAATGGCAACTATATCTAATTTCATGAAAAGATGAAATCAAAATTAAACCTAATTACGAATTGACCCCACGCTACACTGCAAGTGCAACAGGTTTTAGTTAGTAATGAATATATTTTGATTCCTGATGAATTTATCAAATTTAATATACATTAACTTATTAATTTTGGAAATTATCATTATAAAAAATAATGTAACTTGTAAATAAATAAAACCAAAAACTATTAAACCAAAAAGTTTCAATTTATCTCTAAAAAAACAGTAAAATGGCACAAACAAATTCTTCCTAATAAAGTTGGCTCCACAGTGAATATATAAAAGACAACAACAAATTTATACACTTGGGTTTACCCTTAAAACTCGCCAGTTGATCAGTCTCTAATATTGTACACTATCTAACATTAATATTACTTGACTCCTGAACCAACAACACAGTAGTAATTAGCATAAAAATCATAAAGATATAAATAGCATATGTTGGTGATCAAATGAAAAAAATCATAACCAAGAAATATTTAAAGCAGTAAATGAAAATAACATCATTAACTCATATAAGATTATTCAAGAAAACAAAATTTTTAGGTAGAACAAATAGACTCATTCATCTCTAAAGATAACCCTAAAATCAATAAGCTTTTTTGACAAAGGCACCATTGTTCTAAAACCTTAGCTTTCCATGTATTTAATCATTAATATCAATATTGATTCTTCTAGACTCTGTTAATAGTGTCATTGTCTTTCACAGAATTTTTTTAACTATCAAATAAATCTTAAAATTTCTAAAGAACTCAAGATTCAAAAATAAGTCTTGAAGGAAAAATGCTAATTATGAACTCAAACACCCAAACAAAGTAGAATCTTTTAGAAGTTCTTATATTTCGAATTATAAACTTATCAACAAAAACAAAATCTTAGATTTCAAGTCTAAAGATTTGAAAAGGAATATTTATATCCAAAAGATTAAAGGCAAATTCACAATTATACTTATCACTTGTGCATACTCAAGTCCAAATCATCCAATTGATCTCAACAATTTTTGCCATATTAAGAACTTGAATAAATTTCACTAAAATTATCCAATTGACAATCACTTTTTTGCATGTCAAACCAATCTAGATTACTTCCATTTTGCACAATAACAAAGCATCAGCAATTACAACAAACAATATTATTATAATTGAAACATGAACTTTACCAATTTCCAAGGATGTAGAAGACTTAAGAGCAAATCAAGCTTTTTGAAGTTTCAATTTGTCCTCTAGTGTTGAGATTGAAAACCTTCCATTATCTTCATTGTCATCCTCGTTGTCTGTATCAAAGATGATTCAAAAACATAAGTTTTTACTTTAAGAAAAAGAAAGGAAAACCAAGATTTCTAATATATTCCTTTAGCAAAGTATCCTCTCAAGTGTAAAGAAACAAATGTTAATGTTCAATCTGAGATATTCTATTAAGCCAACCTTTTTATCGATGAAGAAACACTTCTTCAAAGTTTTATTGTGGCTGCTATTCGGCAAGCAGTGCTTCAAGCATAAGAGCCTTGAACACTGACATCAAAAGTAAATGTTAAAATGGACAAAATAAAGCTAAAGATTATATATATTTTTTTCAAAAGAGACAGATATATGAATTGAACCTATTCATGCAACAATAGATTAAGTTAAATACAAAAAGCAAAAAAAAAAAAAAAAAAAATTGAAGTTGTAAGTAGATAGAGAAAAAAAAAAAGATTTAGAAGTTAATTAATAAAACTACTTTAGCATTTGTCCTTATCATCTTAAGAATCTTTAAATCTTAACTCTTTTCATGCATTCATTTACAACTCACAACAATAATTCAAGCTAAAAAAAAAAGTCATTCGAATTGCAAAAATATATAAAAAATTAGAAATCAAAAGTTCTTAAAATTCACCAAATAAAACTATATGAAAAAGTCATTTTTTTGCTTGATAATTACATTAAAAAACCGAACCCGACAATCTTCAAATGAAACTCCTTCAAAATTCAATCCAAGCTTCAATTATCCTTTACATGGGACACACACCAAACAAAATAAAATCTTCATTCAATCCAAAAATGCAACAAATCAAGTGACATCAACAAAGTCAAAAATCCCATGCAAAGGAAAAAAAAAAAAAAAAAAAACCACAATCCAAAATTTGACACGACCTTAATTGCAAAGATAAGTATTGTGCTCATTGCAATCCACTAATTATTGATAAATGTAAAGAAACCTTAACAGCAAAATAATCATGCCAATGATAGTTCCCTATCTGTCGATACGTGATCCCGGATCGCGGGGAACCCGTCCGAGTGAGGGGAAAACAGAAGCAGAGGAAAAGATGACTTAATTCTTCTACATTGAAATAAAAGGTCGGGGTATGAAAACGGCCTCGTAAAAAGACATGGAGTCGCCACCAATCTTTTTTTAGCTAGGTAGGATCGGCCACCTATTAAAATCGGTTTTATAAAATATTTTTAAATTAATTAAAACATTTTTAAAACCAATTTCAAGTCTACGTTATAAACCAGAGAAATCAAAGAAGCGGGTTCGGGAGTCGGTTACGTGCGGGGAAGGATTAACACCCCTACAATGCCCGTATAAACCTTATTAATCGTGTGTAATCTCAAGTCTCGGTAAAAAGTTAGTTTTTAATTTAGTATTTCAAGTTAATTCCCAATTTTAAGAAAAATAATTCCATTTTTAATTGAAAATGATCCGGAATTTATTAATTCAAAATTTTCTTATATTCCCCGAGAAAATCTACAAAAATAGAAATTTTTATTCATTTGGAAAACTTTCCGAATCATTCTCATTTTTTGAAAGAAAGATATTCCTTTATTAATGATAATTGATGATATTCCCTCCAGCAAACCCGATAGAGAACTCATGAATTATTTTAACTCGGGAATATCTTTATTTTTTATTGAAAAATCATTATCTTGTTCAAAAACATTTTAAAAATATGAACATGAACATGTATGACATAATAAAATGACATGGTAAATCTATATAATATAATGCATCCTAAATGATATGACACAATTCAATTGACATAGTATATTCTAGGTAAAAAAAAAAATCCTAAGTATCATGGTATATTCTAAATGAGATAAATTGATTTAAATGACATGGCAATTCTAAATGATATGGCATATTTTAAATTACATGGCATGTTATAAATGAAATAACCAAAATGACATGGAATATGATCTAAATGACAAGAAATGATATGGAATTAAAATAATGCTAACATATAATATGCATGAAAATACTAATAAAAATAATAATGCATGGACATAGTATATGCTAAATAATGTGACAAAGATAACTAAATAAAAAGCATAGGAAATCATGAAACATTAAAAATCATATGGCAAACAAATATAAGATCATAAAATGTGAATTAAAATAATAATAATATCATGGAAAATATCATAGCAAAAATCATACATTTAAATAAAATGCATGAACATGGAAAATGCAATGCATGAAAAATGTATTTTTTTTCCTTTAATTAAAGAAATCCGTATATCTAAAAAGATATCCGGCTACCTTAGGAAAATATATCAAATTAGATTTTCTAAAAAAAATGAAATTTTGTGATTGTTTGAAAATAATTTAGAAGAAAAATTTGAATAAAAATTAAAACCCTCATTAAACCCTTTTAAAATGGCTCTAATTTCCTAAGTTTAAAATCTCGGACTTAACTACCCTTAACCCGAGATTTATAAAATAATTTTCAGAGTTTAAAAAGGCTTAGAAACTATCCTAAGACAGTAGCTAAATCTTCTAACGAACCCCCTCTAAATGCCTTAGCCAAATTCAACCCTTATTCCTCTTTTGATTTCAAATCTGCCTCTACTCTCTAGTTTTGCCACACGATTTTTTAGCCTATTTTTAAAACTTCTAAAAATTCTAAAACAAATACTGGAGACTCAGAACATGTAAATGTAAACGGGAAAAAATTGGCTTAATTTTCTGATTAAAGATGACTGCCCAGAAAAATTGGAGATGTTCGAGTACTGGGTGAAAAAAAATGTTTGTCAAAACACATTTTTTTGCCTTTGATAAATTCATTCGAAAAACAAAATGGAAATTGTTGGAAGTCATCCTAAAGACCTAAGGATAGTAGCTAAAGATTTTAAAAACCTTGGACAAAATTGGCTAAGTAAAAAAAATCATAAAGGTAGAATGATCAATTTGACAATTCATTAATTTTCCACAAGTATGCTTTAGAGAGCATGACTTTGAGCCATTAATTGGCCTAAGTCACAAATAAAGTGACAATGACATGGAATGCATGAACATACAGAAAATGAAATGTATGAAATGCATGGTGTAAATGTCTAAATGGTAAAGGAAATGCATGACAATTCATGGCAACCTAAATGCCTAGCATGAATTTGCATGGCAATTAATGCTATCCTAACTCTATATGCATGCAATGCTTGATAATATAAATGTGACTAGGACCTAATATGTTATAAATATGCATGAAAATGAATGTGACCTAAGACCCAAATAGCATATTAATGCATGACAATACCAATGTGATTTAAGACTCAATATGCATCGCAATACCAATATGGCCTAGACCTAAAATATAGTGAGCATGCATAGGAATACCATGAGCATATAATGACTCATGAAATTAATGTCAATGCTGGAACAAACAGTAGCTAATACACAATTTCAAGATATGATAATGCAAAGCATGCAAAATTATTTCCACCATTTTAAAGAAGAAGACGAAAACATGAATAAACATTAAAAAACTTTATTTCTAAGAAAAATGTTGTAGGAAAACATGATAGAAAACACCATGAAAATGAAGAAGAAAGCTAAACTAGAACTTGGTAGAGATGACTACCTTCAAACTCTCTAAAGAAAACCCTTTTTTTCTTTCTTTCAAAACCTTTTTTCTTGCCAAATTATCTGCTCTTTTCCAGCCCAAAACCTCTGAAAAAATGAAACTCCCCCTCTCCCTTTAGCCTTGGCCGAATCCCCCCTTAGCCATTGGTTGAAAATTGCACTTCTTCCCCTCCAATCTTGGCCTTTAGATTTAGATATTTTGATGACAACATAAAAATGTCATCTTGCCAATTGATTCCAGCCCTTAAGATGTGTACTCAGCTCTTGTATTAACCTTAGTCATTAGATGCAAAATAGGACCAATCCCATGCACTCACTTGCTTGCCCCTCTTGAATTGCTACCCTTGGATGAGTTGCTCTTCCATTCTTGGTCATTGGATGAAGCCAACATAAAAATGATATCTTGTAGATTAAATCCAGCCCTCAACATGTGTACTCAGCCCTTGTAGATGGCCTAAGCCATTGGATGAAAAGGGATAATCTCATGCACTCCCTTGCTCAACCGAATTGATGCTCACCCTTGGATGAATTGTGCTCATCTTTTTTCTTCCATTCTTGGCCATTAGATGAGCATTCTTTTATGACAAATAAAAATTTCATTTTGGCATTTAAACTTGTCCATTGGCTGGTGTATTCAACTTTCCTACAAGGCACTTAAGCCATTGGATGAAGGGGGGACCATTTGAAAGGTGTTAGTGATAGCATATGGCATGATAGTGACTAGGGAATTAAATTGCTTAAGCTTCCTTCTTCTCCTCTATGTTGGCTGACCAAGGGAAGAAAAAATCCCAGCAATTTCTTCATCTTTCATATTTTCCTCAATTACCAATTTGCCCTTTTTGGTTTCCTTGGTGAAATGACCTTTTTTGCCCCCGAACTTTACCATTTTTTAAAATAGCTTCGAATCCAGATTTTTTTTACCAATATTTTCCAAATAATTTAAAAATGTTATCCGGAAGTTTTCATAATTTTTGGAGCTCATTTGCTATTTTTTCGAGACTTATATGCTTGAATTACTGCATAAGAGACCTGGTATTTGGTCATTTTGCAAACGAACTCCAAATCAAGATTTTCTTTCGCCAATCTCTTCCAAATAATTTAAAAATGAGATTAGCAAATTTTCATAATTTTTGGAGTTCATTTGCTATTTTTTCGAGATTTATCCTATTTAATTCCTACATAGGAGACCCGGTATTTGGCCATTTTGCAAACGAACTCCGAATTAAGATTTTCTTTTGCCAATCTCTTCGAAATATTTAAGAATGTGATTTGCAAATTTTTAGAATTTTTGGAGTTCATTGCTATTTTTCCCATATTTTCCAATTTTGCCCTTTTGCCTCCGAAACCCGGTTTTGCTCAAAACAAGTTCGATTTTCATATTTTCTTCAAATTGAGCCTTGGGCTATCCTTGTTTAATCATTTCTCATCAATTAAGGGCTTTAGATCTTCTGAATTGCGCCGTTTCTGCAATTTTTCTATATTTCACCGAAATCCACCAAAAAAAAAAACCTAATTCTCGATTTTCTTCCAAATTGACTTTTCTATCAGTTTTTTCTTCCAAGTAGCTTCTCCATTACCCGTAGTCAATGCTCATCTTTCATTTGAGACCTTCAATTCTGACCAATTTGATCATTTAAGCATTTTCCCCAAATTTCCCGAATTAGGATTTCCTTTCTACTGAATCTCGTAACCCAACTTCTGAACTCCATATCTTTCAATGTAGACCTCGGATTATCAAAATTCTTTCATCGTTTTTCAACTGAACCTCAAATATTGATTTTGAAAGTGGGTTGACTTTTTCAATAGTTGACTTTTTTTAGGTTGACTTTTTCGGGGTAGACTTTTTTCGAGGTTGACTTTTTTTGAGTTTGGCTTTTTTTGTCCGCTTTCTTAGACTAAGCCTCGGAGTACCACCTGCAGGATGAGAAAAACCTTTTAGCTTTCAGAAACATCAATTTGGGAAGAAAATATACCTAATTTAGGGGTCCGGACAAAATTAGGTGTCTACAGCTGCCCCTCTTTGGCTATTGTTGAGAATCTGAAATCAGGCAAAGATAAACAAACACTAATTTTGTACGGTTAGTGAAATCCCATGTGAAGGAAAGGGAAAGGGGTTTTCTTTTTCATTTCTTCTTTTTTTCATTTTTTCATTTCATTTCATTTATTCTTCTTCTTCTTTTTTTTTAGCTATAAATTGAAGATTTTTTCCTTAAATTGAATTCCCTGACTAATCAAGGCTCGACCCGTCTTAAGGAAATAGGTTCAATTTCAAAAGAAAAAATTGTGCCCGAAGGTCTTAAAAATGGTGCCCGAAGGTCTTAAAAATGGTGCCTGAAGGTCTTTAAAAATGGTGCCCGAAGGTCTTTAAAAATGGTGCCCGAAGGTCTTTAAAAATAATGCCCGAAGGTCTTTAAAATGGTGCCCGAAGGTCTTTAGAAATGGTGCCCGAAGGTCTTTAAAATGGTGCCCGAAGGTCTTTAAAACTGGTGCCCGAAGGTCTTTAAAACTAGTGCCCGAAGGTCTTTAAAACTGGTGTCCGGAGGTCTTACCCGTGATTAAAATACCTTGACGATGGTCTCAAGGCTCTACTCATTTGATAAAACAGAATGAATTCAATTTAGAACAAAAGGAAATACCTCGACGGTGGTCTCGAGGAGCGACTCATTTGAGAAGCAGAACAAGTTCAATTTGGGAAGCGAAAGTTTTCTGGATTCCTGCAATGTTAGCTAAATGCAATGATGGGAATGACATGCTTTGCTAATGCTTATATGTTTCCTGAGGATGAATGCAATCAAATGATTGTGTCATGATTTCTAATCCATGGTTTCTTTGAGGTTCACAGATTATCTGACTTCATGACGGGGTCTTCAATTGTTCGCTGATGCCCCACTTTAAAAAAAAAACCTTTTTACTCAAGATAATTTGTCAAACAGTCCCAGTTTCTGACTTTACTGAAATTCACAAGTTTCTGACTTCATGACGGAGTCTCCAATACATTCACTGTTTTCCTTTACTTGGTAAATTTTCCATCAGGATTAGTGGTTTCCAAACCTTTTCTAAGATTTAGATCTATTCCTTAGTAATACCTTTAAACTCCTTTTTATTAAAAAATTTAGGTTTACTAATCATCATTCAATTTTAATAACAAACAAAATGCAATTTAGAAAATGTATGAAAGAAAGTATGAAACAAGCAATTGTCATAAAAAGGGGTAACAAAAATTTATTGCAACAAAATGTTTTAAAACGATAAAAGTGGATATCAAGGATATAAGAAACAAATGTAAAGTTATAGGTTGTTGATGCCCCGGATGCGGAATATCTTGGACCCCTCCTTTTTCAAATCATTTGAAATTTCCCTTGAACGGTCAATTCACTTGGGTAATCCCTCGGTTTCTGTAGTTACGTCAGACGGAGTCGTTCCCCTTTTCTCTGATTTTCAAATACTTTCTCCCCCTTTAAACGAAGCATCGATTCAAACCTCAATCAGTACTTGAGCCGCCCTTTGCGGGTTTTCAACTCAAGTGTTCCCTCATTCGGTATTAAGTCGCCCTTTGAGGGTTTTCGGCTTAAACCTCTCTTCTTTTTTTTCTTGTGTATTCTACCATGCATTTGAGAATTCTAAATGCTTCCAAGGTAAAAATATCAATTCAAAAGATGGGATGAATTCTGAGAAAAACTTTTCAAATTAAATACCCATGCTTGATCAAAATGGACTTTTAAAGTACGTAATATAGGCCAAGGTTCAGGTTTAGAATGAAAGGATAAAATAGGCCCAAAATGTGTTTAAGGGTAATTGGACCAAGGATCATTTCCTGAGGATAATTCATTCTTGAGATATTTGTCCCTTTTTTTTGTTTTTTTTTGGTGGCTTTCATTTGCCGTTCTTTGATTTGACATTTTCCAATGGCTCTTTTTTTTTTTCTTGCCATGATTTTGATTAATTTTCCTCGTATTTTCCCTCCAGTGTAGAGGGTGATCCTTGATCAGGGTTCAACGAAAGAAATAATTCCTAAGGCTCAAAGGGGTGTGTAGACACCTAATTTTGTCCGGACCACTAAACAGGTATGTTTTCTTCCCATATTGATATTTCTGAGTATAAAAAGACTATTTTTATCCTGCAGGTGGTACTCCGAGACTTAGTTTAAGAGGGCGAGCACAAAAAGACAAACTTGAAAAAAGTCAACCCGAAAAAGTCAACCCCGAAAAAGTCAACCCCATAAAGTCAACTACTGAAAAAGTCAACCCACTTTCAAAATCAAGATTTTAAGTTCAATTGAAAAATGGCGAAAGAATTTTGATAATCTGAGGTATACATTGAAAGATATGGAGTTCGGAAGTTGGGATTTGGAGATTCATTAGAAAAGAAACCCTAATTCGAGAAATTTGGGGAAAAGTGCTTAAACGATCAAACTGGTCGAAATTGAAGGTTCCAAATGAAAGATAAGCACTGACTACGGGTAATGGAGAAGTCACTTGCAAGAAAAATCGAAAGAAAAGTCAATCCGGGAGAAAACCGAGAATTAGGATTTTTAGTGGATTTCGGTGAAATCGGGAAGAATCACAGAAATGGCCCGACTTGGTAAGACCAAAGCCCCCAATGGATGAGGAATGATTAAAAAGGATGGCCCAAGGCTCAGATTGAAGAAAATCTGAAAATCGGACTTGTTTTGAGCAAAACCGGGTTAAGGAGGTTAAAGGGCAAAATTGGAAAATTTTGGGAAAAATAGCAAATGGACTCCGAAAATTATGGAAAATTTGTCAATATCATTCTTAAATCATTTGAAGGAGAATGGAGAAAGAAAATCTTGATTCCGAGTTCGTTTGCAAAATGGCCTAATCCCGGGCCTTCTATGCAGTAATTCAAAAAGGAAAATCCCGAAAAAATAGCAAATGGACTCCAAAAATTCTGAAATTTGGCAAATCTCATTTTTAAATTATTTGGAAGAGATTGGAGAAAGAAAATCTTGATTCCGAGTTCGTTTGCAAAATGGCCAAATCCCGGGCCTTCTATGCAGTAATTCAAGCCGATAAATCCCGAAAAAATACCAAATGAGCTCCAAAAATTATGAAAACTTCCAGATCACACTTTTTAATTATTTTGAAGATATTGGTGAAGAAAAATCTTGATTTGGAGCTCGTTTAAAAAATGGTAAAAAGTAGGGGCATAAAAGGACATTTTGGGAAGAAAAAATCCAAATAAATAGCAAACGGACTCGGAAAATTTTGAAAACTTCCAGAACTCAATATTTTATTATTTTGAAAGTATTAAAAAAAGAAAAATTGAATTTGGAGTCCGTTTGATATTTATTTGCATCCGGGGGGGCAAAATGGTCATTTCACCCAAGCAACCGAAAAGGGCTTCTTTGGGCCTTTCAAAAATCAGAGCTAGGCTGGAAAAGAGAAGTGCTGGCCTGCCCAAGCCCAAAGGAAGGAGGAAGCTTATGATTTTTTCAATCAAGTGGTTAAAAATCAAGGTGGTATTTTTGAGCCTAAGTCCCAATCCCACATCCCTTTGTAATGTCAAGCCAAGGAGGTGCTCACCTTATAAATAAGGGGTCTTGGCCTTTGGTTGAAATCACCCACTACCCCTTGTGAGATAGTCTATACACTTGTATTAGGATTATCCGGGTGGTGAGTCATAGTGTTTTTGTTGAGAGGGTTTGTAGCTTAATCCGTTCAAAAGCTACTCTGATGGTTTATAGCTTAATCCGTTCAAAAGCTACTCTGATGGTTTATAGCTTAATCCGTTCAAAAGCTACTCTGAGGGTTTATAGCTTAATCCGTTCAAAAGCTACTCTGAGGGTTTATAGCTTAATCCATTCAAAAGCTACTTGTGAGAGGGTTTGTGGCTTAATCCGTTCAAAAGCTACTCTGAGGGTTTATAGCTTAATCCGTTCAAAAGCTACTTGGTGAGTTTTCATTTTAAAATAATGTTTCTTGTTCTTCCTTCATTTCCTTTCTTAAGTATATTTTTCTTACATTTTGTTTTTACAATAAACTCACCATGGCCAAATGGCCTACATTATTTATTTTAAGTTGTTGTTTTTGATTCATTTTACCATGTTGTTTATGCTATTTTATTTATTTTTGATGTTTTAAATATTATGTTATTTCATGTTCTTAAGTTATATTTAATTTGGTTGCTTTGTTTGTTGCCATTTATGTCTTAGATATCATGTTTTTGCATTTTTAATTTTCTGTTTTCATGTTGTTTAAATTTGAGCATGTTTTAGAGTTAGCATATTAAGTGTTTGTGAAAATGCTTGTGTGATTTTTGTGTTATGACTTAGTTTTTCATGCTAGCATACCAAGTGTTTGTGAAAATGCCATGCATGTCTTAGGTCTAGGTTACATTAAATGTCATGCAAGTTCATGTTAGGTCTAGGCCATATTATTTGTGTCATGCATTTTCCTTACATTTAGGTTTAGATCCATGCATTTCATGCATTATGTTTGCTGCATTGTTTCATGCATTTCATGTTCATGCCACTTGAATAATGACTTGAGCCAATTAATGGTTCAAGATCATGCTCTCTTGAGCACACTTGTGGAAAATTAAGTTTGTCAAATTGATTATTCTACCTTTGTGATTTTTTTTACTTAGCCAATTTTTATCTAACTTTCAAAAAGTCCTAGCTACTACTTTCAAGTCATTTTATGAGTTTCAAATATTTTTATTTTGATTTTTAAATGATTTTATCAAGGACAAAAAAAAATGTGTTGGCAAAGCAGTTTTTTTCAAAAAACTCGTACATCTCTAATTTTTCTGGGAATTCATCTTTGATCAGAAAATTAAGAAAATATTTCCTCGTGCAGTTTTACATGTCCTGAGTCTCCAGTACTTTTTTTAGAATTTTTGGAATTTTTAAAAATAGGATAAAAAATCGTGGATTAAAACTGGACAGTGAAGTCAGAATTGATTTTAAAGAAAAACAAAGCAGTTTTTTCTCCTCCAAAAACTCGTACATCTCTGGTTTTTCTGGGAATCCATCTTTGATCAAAAAATTAAGCCGATTTTTTCTCGTGTAGTTTTACATGTCCTGAGTCTCCAGTAATTTTTTCAGAATTTTTGGAATTTTTAAAAATAGGGTAAAAAATCGTGGATTAAAACTGGACAATGGAGTCAGAATTGAATTTAAAGAAAAACCAATTTTCTGTTTTGGTTAATCTACTTAGAGTGGGCTGATTAGGAGGGTTAGCTACTGACTTAGGGTGATTTCTAAGCCTTTTAAACTCTAAAAATGGTTTTTCAAGTCCCGGGCTAAGGGTAGTCAAGTCCGGATTTTTTAAACTTAGGAAATTAGAGCCATTTAAAAATTTTTAGCCCAGTTTTTATTGTTAATTCAAGCTTTTCAAAATTGTTTTCAAACAATCACAAAGTATTTTGGTTTTAGAATATTTAATTTGACATATTTTCCTAAGGTAGCCGGATATCTTTTTAGATATACGGATTTCCTTAATTAAAGGAAAAAATACATTTCATGCATTGCATTTTTATTTTCATGCATATTATATGATAGCATTATTTTATTCCATGTCATTTAAATTATATGCCATATCATTCATGTTTGCCATGCCATTTAGGTTGCATTATATTATTTAGATTTTGCTATGTCATTTTATTTATGTTATGCATATACATATTCATATCTTTTAAAATGTTTTCAAAAGGATAATGATTTTTCAATAAAAAATAAAGATATTCCCGAGTTAAAATAATTCATGAGTTCTCTACCGGGTTTGCTGGAGGGAATATCATCAATTATCATTAATAAAGGAATATCTTTCTTTCAAAAAAAAAAAAAAGAGAATGATTCGGAAAGTTTTTCAAAACTAATAAAAATTTCTATATTTTGCCATGTTTGTTGAGGAATATAGGAAAATTTTGAATTTATAAATTCCGAATCATTTTCAAATAAAAATTGAATTATTTTTCTTTAAATTGGGGATTAACTTGAAATACTAAATTTAAAACCAATCTTTACCGAGACTTGAGATAATACATGATTAATAAGGTACCGATTTATACGGGCGTTGTGGGGGTGCTAATCCTTCCCCGCACGTAACCGACTCCCGAACCCGCTTCTTTGATTTCTCTGGTTTTAAAACGCAGACTTGAAATTGGTTTTTAAAATGTTTTAATTAATTTTTAAAATATTTATAAAACCGGTTTTAATAGGTGGCCGATCACACCTAGCTAAAAAAGATTGGTGGCGACTCCATGTCTTTTTTAGGGTCATTTTCAAAACCTTAATTTTTCTAGAGGAATTAACTCGACTTTTCCTCGATTTTTTTTTTAAATGTCACGCCTAACGAATAATAAAGTCTTGTGATGAGACTCGTCGTTATTATTTTTTAGGTTGCGACAGTTTGGCGACTCCACTGGGGACTATTAGAGAGTCAGGCCTAGAAATAGTCGTGTGTTATCAAAGTCTAAGTTTTGGTTGGTTTAATTGGTATTTAATTTTAATTCCCACATTTTTCTAATAAAGAGAATTTTGAAAATAATAAAATGTTTTTAAAAATGTTCATTCTCATGTGCATGCATTTTATTATTGTTCTCTAGTTATTTAGGTTGTATATTATAATTGCTTGTTGGTTAATGCGTTACACTATTCTTGAATGTTTTAATTGCTAGGGCATTTAGAATAAGGTTTGTAGAATAGGTAGTGAAAGGTTTGTTATTCCTCCACACACACTACACGTGCATTTGCATAACATGAATCCTCTACCCAGGTTCCGTCCTTTTAAGTGGAAGTAAAGTAACTAAGCCTTCGTGATTGATCCTCCGTATGGGCTAGTGAAACACTTTCGGAGTATAAAGTACCTAATGCCTTCGTGATGATCCTCCGCATGGGCATAGGAAAATATACTCTAACGAATTGAACCCGCTTTTATCGGGGTGCCTTACTAGCCTTCACCGGCGACAGTGAGGAATAATTCGGGGCCTTAGAACCAATTCACCCTCATATAGTGAACCTAGGCGAAGCCATGCCGAATTTCCGTTAGACATACCGAAAATAGGAACACATGGAGGGACATTTCTAAACTTTTTGTTACCTATTTTACACTCCGAATAAGTGTGGTAGATCGGGCAACGATGTACGTACATCGCCCGTAATAAATTTGATACTCCGCCTCGATGGCATCGTGATGCCTAAATAAGCAGATATTGCTGGGGCAGATGTTCATTAGCTGTTTTTAAAAAAAAAAATCTTTTTTCAAGCATTTTTGCATGTTGCACATTTCATGCATGTGTGAATGGGGCATATACATTTTTGGTTGTATTATTGATCTCATTCTTTGCAATAAACAGTTGGTAATTTAATTTGATGATTTCATAAAACCGGTAGTGTCACATGAACATTTGCATATTGTACCATAGTAAGATCCACCCTGAAATTCTTTTGAAAATGATGTGATTGGTTTATCAAAAAAAAAAAAAAAAATTGGAGGTAAATCTTGCATAATGAGATTTTTGAATAACCAAGATTTAGGTCCCACCAATTTCGTGTAATCATTGATTTCTTTGTATATACCTTTGTGTTAATTCATTTATTTTTGCATGTATCATTTTGACATCATGTTATAGTCATAGCATGCATGGTCATTCATTGTAAGATACGTTTATGACATACATGGTCATTATTTGTATATACTTATGTATCAATTTATTCTTTCTTTACATGCATCATGTTGGCATCAAGTTGCATTCATGCATTCATAGTCAGCATGATTTTTTCTGTATATATCCATATATCAATTTATTCTTTCTTTACATGCATCATGTTGGCATCCAGTTGCATTCATGCATTCATAGTCAGCATGATTTTTCTGTATATATCCATTATCAATTTATTCTTTCTCTATATGCATCATGGTAGCATCAAGTTGCATTCATGCATTCATAGTCAGCATGATTTTTCTGTATCTATTCATATATCAATTTATTCTTTCTTTACATGCATCATGTTAGCATCAGGGTGCATTCATGGCATCCATAGTCATCATGATATGCTCATGCATTAATTTGTCATATTGGCATCAGGTTGCGTTCATGACATACACGGCCAGCATGACTTTCTTTGTATATACTCTGTGTCAATCATTTATTCTTCACATGCATCATAATTGACATTGTGTGGCATTCATAGTGTATATGATCATTCATTGAGAAATGCATTTGGAACATACATGGTCATTCATTGCATATATCCATGCATTGGTTTTTCTTATTCTTTAAATGCATCATGTTGGCATCGTGTTGCATTTATAACATACATGGTCAACATGTTTCCACTGTATATGACCACACATAACTTTGTTTATCCTTCACATGCATCAAATTGCACTCATGACATTCATAGCTCATTCATCATGAAACACATTAATAAGATGAAATAGAAATTGGCTTAGCTTTGAAGAGTTTTCTTCGTCAGCTAAAAGCTATGACCCCAACAGCAAGTGCGAGTATCATATTGGGGCAATTGGGCATTCGACTAAAAATGCAGAAAACTGAAGGAAAGAATTGAGGGTCTTGTCCACAATGGCATTTGGATTCCAGAGCTTATCGAACATTGGAAATCTGTTTTACCATAGATTGATTTCCTCTTGAAGAATTTTGAGGATAAGATTTGTTATCTTTGAAAGCATGTCAATAGGAGCATTCTGATGCATATTTTTCTATACACTTTGATGATGAAAGCTCTTGTCTCATGATGACATATACATGAAATAAATAAATTTTGAATTTTAATATTTTGTGTTCATTTTATTTTAGCAATAAATTTGAAATTGTAAAAAAAAAAAAAAAAAAAAAAAAAAAAAAAAAAATGAAACTTTGAGAAAATTTGTGGTACACAATAAATAAGTGGTTTTCACATGAAATAATGAACAATCTTGAGAATATTGATGATCATTGTTAGAAATGACCCAATACCTTCAGCCTTCTCTTTTAGGCTTTCCTAAGCCTAAATCCTTTGAACCGAGACCACTTGAAAGACCTAATGCTTCAAGGAATATGAATGATTTGACTTTATAAAACCATTGCCATCACAGAATAAGCAAAGACTTAGATCTTAGTCTAGGCTATGAACAAAGGAACGAACTTTTTGAAAATTTTCAAATTCCTTGAAAAATCAAACAAATGAGACATTCTTTCAAGAATTCAGATTTTGATAATTTGGTGTGTGTCAGGATTGTGCTAAAACCATTCATGACCTTTCCCAATGACCACAAAACACTAATTGCCCAGACATCACTTCATGATTGACACCTTAGGGCACAATGATTAAACTAGATTATCCCTTGTCCTAGAGAAAACCTGCTTTTGGGTCATGTTTTCCTTGTCTCTTCAAAGAACTCAGATTGGAAACTCAGCCTTTTCAAAACAGACCTAGACTTGCCATGTTTCTCGTTGATACAAATTCGCATGGCTAATCAAATTGGGGCATCATATGTGGAAATGATGGATACATAGTGAAGAAGGATGGGCTAATGCATGAATTATTGGGGGCATGCAACAAAAAAAAAAACAAAAAACAAAAAATTTGTGATATCATGCATATGAGAATTCGGATGATTCCAAAGTGCAAAATGAAATTCTGAATATCTATTTCCCCTAGGGATTGCTTTTCAATGTGAATATTTGTGCTTGACATGAGAAATGGCCATCTTTCATATCCCTTTCACACAAAAAGAAATTATCCATAGTCACCCCTTTTGAGCCAAAAGAATTCTTTCTTCTTTGAACCCTGATCAAGGATTACCCTCTACACTGGGGGGCAAATGCGAGGAAAGATCTTTTCAAAGATCATTGAGAAATGAGTGATAGCTCAAGGACAGACACAAAGCAAATGGAGACCCGAATAAATACGGGCTCACTCTGTCAAAGAAAAAGAAGAGAAAAAGATGGTGAAATGAAAGCCAAGAAAAACAAAAGAAAAACACAATGAAAAAGAAAATGTGTGTGAAAGACATGGCAAATTGAAAGCCAAGAGCAAGGAAGAAAAAGAGCAAAGTCAAAAGGAAAGAAATGTCCAATAAGGGACAAATGCTTCAAAGGGAATCCTCCTCAAGAAATGATCCTTGATCTGATTACCCTCAAACACATATTTTGGGCCTATTTATCCTTTCTTTCTGAACCCTGAGCCATGGCCTACATTATATGCTTTAAAAGTCCATTTTGATCAAGCATGAATATTTAATTTGAAGGGTTTTTCCTCGGATTTTATCCCATCTCATCGAATTATCATTTCACTAAGGAAGAATTTAGAATTCTCAAGTGTGTGGTAAAAAAAAAAGGGAAAGAATGGGACTCTAGGGCGAAAACCCAAAAACGGGCGGTCTAGAGTAAATTTGGAAATTTTCAATGCCATCCGTGCCGATACCCAAAAAAAAAAAAAAAAAAGAAGGTCATTTAAAAAAAGTGGTCATCGAGGAACATCTAGGAATTCCTGAACCCCCGAAATTGTCAGCTCTCATTCGGAGGATTGTCTTCAAAAATTGAATCTTTTTTTCCTCCAAGATCAAACTTTCCGATTTAAATATCCCGGCCAATCTTGACGCTTGTCAAAAAGCCTTGATATGGAAACTAAAAGAATGTTGAATTTGCTTGGTTCTCAATGAATTCATGATTTATAAAACCTGTTCCATTTGTGAGCCTAGAAGGGACATACATTTTTGTTGTGAAGTTTTCCTGAAAAAACCAAAATCTTGTTGTATCAAGCCTTGTCAATTCAAATTGAAAAACCCAAATTAATACTTACGGGATTTTCTAACAGTGATCATCAGTCATCAAAAGATTTGTACATCATACACTGTGGAGTTAAAATTTTTGGCTTAGAAGTTTTCCTTAAATAAGCAAAATTGTTTTTCAAAAAGGGAAAATAAAAATATTTTTGAAATACCCATTTTGATGTTGGCATGAGACAAGGATTTTTCTAACTCAAAGGTGTAGAACTGCCAGGATAGGTCTTGACTTCCAGATATGAGAAGAAGAAATAGAACCCGGTTCAGATCTCTGTTGATGAAAGTTTGAAAATTGTTGGGGCAAAGAGAATAGCCAAAATGAATTGAAGATATGCTCTGATTTGAAGAGGAAAAATGAATTTGAAAGGCTAAGCCAAAGTCTAGAAAAACAGCCGGGGGCACTTGCATCACTCATGAGCACTCATCTCTTTATCGAGCTTTTGCATCTACACAGTGTCGGCAAGCATTTGCATCATTCATGGGTATTTGCATTGGCATTATTCCATAAGCATCTGTATTTTACCTTTACATTTACATTCTTCATGGAATTCGTATTTGTGTCATCTCAAACAATTGCATCATTTCTAGAATCATTGCATTTTCGTTAATGTGTGGTAATTGTAGTTACACCATTCATAAACCAGTTACATGAACACAATTAGTAGGGGCATCTGCATCATGAAACATGGGCATCAATCCAAGTCATTTACATTTGCATTAAAGACATTTGCACCAGTTTTTTAACACCTCCGGGCACCAATTTTAAAGACCTCCGGGCATAATTCATAGGTAAGACCTCCGGGCAACATCTTTAAGACCTCCGGGCATAACTTTTTTCAGGGGTAAGGCCTCCAGGCACTATTCTTAAGACCTCCGGGCATCATTTTTAAAGTCGCATACAGCGCATTTTTTCCAAATTATGGGTAAGGCCTCCGGGCACCATTCTTAAGACCTCCGGGCATCATTTTTAAAGTCGCATACAGCGCATTTCTTCCAAATCACGGGTAAGGCCTCCGGGCACCATTCTTAAGACCTCCGGGCATTATTTTTAAAGTCGCATACAGCGCATTTCTTCCAAATTATGGGTAAGGCCTCCGGGCACCATTCTTAAGACCTCCGGGCATCATTTTTAAAGTCGCATACAGCGCATTTCTTCCAAATCACGGGTAAGGCCTCCGAGCACCATTCTTAAGACCTCCGGGCATCATTTTTAAAGTCGCATACAGCGAATTTCTTCCAAATTATGGGTAAGGCCTCCGGGCACCATTCTTAAGACCTCCGGGCATCATTTTTAAAGTCGCATACAGCGCATTTCTTCCAAATCACGGGTAAGGCCTCCGGGCACCATTCTTAAGACCTCCGGGCATCATTTTTAAAGTCGCATACAGCGCATTTCTTCCAAATTATGGGTAAGGCCTCCGGGCACCATTATTAAGACCTCCGGGCATCATTTTTAAAGTCGCATACAGCGCATTTCTTCCAAATCACGGGTAAGGCCTCCGGGCACCATTCTTAAGACCTCCGGGCATCATTTTTAAAGTCGCATACAGCGAATTTCTTCCAAATTATGGGTAAGGCCTCCGGGCACCATTCTTAAGACCTCCGGGCATCATTTTTAAAGTCGCATACAGCGCATTTCTTCCAAATCACGGGTAAGGCCTCCGGGCACCATTCTTATGACCTCCGGGCATCATTTTTAAAGTCGCATACAGCGAATTTCTTCGAAATTATGGGTAAGGCCTCCGGGCACCATTCTTAAGACCTCCGGGCATCATTTTTAAAGTCGCATACAGCGCATTTCTTCCAAATCACGGGTAAGGCCTCCGGGCACCATTCTTAAGACCTCCGGGCATCATTTTTAAAGTCGCATACAGCGCATTTTTTTCAAATCACAGGTAGGACCTCCGAGCAACATCTTTAAGACCTCCGGGCATAACTTTTTTTTTCAGGGGTAAGGCCTATGGGCACCATTTTTAAGACCTCCGGGCATAATTTTTCAAATCACAAGTAAGACCTCCGGGCAACATCTTTAAGACCTCCGGGCATAACTCTTTTTTCAGGGGTAAGGCCTATGGGCACCATTTTTAAGACCTCCGGGCATAATTTTTCAAATCACAGGTAAGACCTCCGGGCATAACTTTTTTTCAGGGGTAAGGCCTATGGGCACCATTTTTAAGACCTACGGGCATATTTTTTCAAATCACAGGTAAGACCTCCGGGCAACATCTTTAAGACCTCCGGGCATAACTCTTTTTTCAGGGGTAAGGCCTATGGGCACCATTTTTAAGACCTCCGGGCATAATTTTTCAAATCACAGGTAAGACCTCCGGGCAACATCTTTAAGACCTCCGGGCATAACATTTTTCAAGGGTAAGGCCGCCGGGCACCAATTGGTAAGACCTCCGGGCACCAGTTTTTTAAGACCTCCGGGCACCAATTTTAAAGACCTTCGGGCATAAATTTTTCTTTTGAAAATCGAATTCGTTTTCTTAAGACGAATCGAGCCTTGTTTAGGCAGGGAATTCAATTTAAGGACAAAATCTTCAATTAATTGTTAAAAAAAAATCAAAAATAAAAAAAAAATAGAAAAAAAAAGTAGAAAATGAAAAATGAAAAATGAAAAAAATAAAAAATAATATAGAAAATGAAAAAAAAATGAATAAAATGAAAAATGAAAAAGAAACCCCTTTCCCTTTCCTTCACATGTGATTTCACTGACTGTACAAAATTAGTGTTGGTTTATCTTTGCCTGATTCCTGATTCTCAGCAATAGCCAAAGAGGGGCAGCTGTAGACACCTAATTTTGTCCGGACCACTAAACAGGTATGTTTTCTTCCCATATTGATATTTCTGAGTATAAAAAGACTGTTTTCATCCTGCAGGTGGTACTCCGAGACTTAGTTTAAGAGGGCGAGCACAAAAAGACAAACTTGAAAAAAAGTCAACCCGAAAAAGTCAACCCTGAAAAAGTCAACCCCAAAAAGTCAACTACTGAAAAAGTCAACCCACTTTCAAAATCAAGATTTTAAGTTCAATTAAAAAATGGCGAAGCATTTTGATAATCTGAGGTCTACATTGAAAGATATGGAGTTCGGAAGTTGGGATTTGGAGATTCAGTAGAAAAGAAACCCTAATTCGAGAAATTTGGGGAAAAGTGCTTAAACGATCAAACTGGTCGAAATTGAAGGTTCCAAATGAAAGATAAGCACTGACTACGGGTAATGGAGAAGTCACTTGCAAGAAAAACCGAAAGAAAAGTCAATCCGGGAGAAAACCGAGAATTAGGATTTTTAGTGGATTTCGGTGAAATCGGGAAGAATCACAGAAATGGCCCGACTTGGTAAGACCAAAGCCCCCAATGGATGAGGAATGATTAAAAAGGATGGCCCAAGGCTCAGATTGAAGAAAATCTGAAAATCGGACTTGTTTTGAGCAAAACCGGGTTAAGGAGGTTAAAGGGCAAAATTGGAAAATTTTGGGAAAAATAGCAAATGGACTCCAAAAATTATGGAAAATTTGTCAATCTCATTCTTAAATCATTTGAAGGAGAATGGAGAAAGAAAATCTTGATTCCGAGTTCGTTTGCAAAATGGCCTAATCTCGGGCCTTCTATGCAGTAATTCAAAAAGGAAAATCCCGAAAAAATAGCAAATGGACTCCAAAAATTCTGAAATTTGGCAAATCTCATTTTTAAATTATTTGGAAGAGATTGGCGAAAGAAAATCTTGATTCCGAGTTCGTTTGCAAAATGGCCAAATCCCGGGCCTTCTATGCAGTAATTCAAGCCGATAAATCCCGAAAAATACCAAATGAGCTCCAAAAATTATGAAAACTTCCAGATCACACTTGTTAATTATTTTGAAGATATTGGTGAAGAAAAATCTTGATTTGGAGCTCGTTTAAAAAATGGTAAAAAGTAGGGGCATAAAAGGACATTTTGGGAAGAAAAAATCCAAATAAATAGCAAACGGACTCGGAAAATTTTGAAAACTTCCAGAACTCAATATTTTATTATTTTGAAAGTATTAAAAAAAGAAAAATTGAATTTGGAGTCCGTTTGATATTTATTTGCATCCGGGGGGGCAAAATGGTCATTTCACCCAAGCAACCGAAAAGGGCTTCTTTGGGCCTTTCAAAAATCAGAGCTAGGCTGGAAAAGAGAAGTGCTGGCCTGCCCAAGCCCAAAGGAAGGAGGAAGCTTATGATTTTTTCAATCAAGTGGTTAAAAATCAAGAGTGGTATTTTTGAGCCTAAGTCCCAATCCCACATCCCTTTGTAATGTCAAGCCAAGGAGGTGCTCACCTTATAAATAAGGGGTCTTGGCCTTTGGTTGAAATCACCCACTACCCCTTGTGAGATAGTCTATACACTTGTATTAGGATTATCCGGGTGGTGAGTCATAGTGTTTTTGTTGAGAGGGTTTGTAGCTTAATCCGTTCAAAAGCTACTCTGATGGTTTATAGCTTAATCCGTTCAAAAGCTACTCTGATGGTTTATAGCTTAATCCGTTCAAAAGCTACTCTGAGGGTTTATAGCTTAATCCGTTCAAAAGCTACTCTGAGGGTTTATAGCTTAATCCGTTCAAAAGCTACTTGTGAGAGGGTTTGTGGCTTAATCCGTTCAAAAGCTACTCTGAGGGTTTATAGCTTAATCCGTTCAAAAGCTACTTGGTGAGTTTTCATTTTAAAATAATGTTTCTTGTTCTTCCTTCATTTCCTTTCTTAAGTATATTTTTCTTACATTTTGTTTTTACAATAAACCCACCATGGCCAAATGGCCTACATTATTTATTTTAAGTTGTTGTTTTTGATTCATTTTACCATGTTGTTTATGCTATTTTCTTTATTTTTGATGTTTTAAATATTATGTTATTTCATGTTCTTAAGTTATATTTAATTTGGTTGCTTTGTTTGTTGCCATTTATGTCTTAGATATCATGTTTTTGCATTTTTAATTTTCTGTTTTCATGTTGTTTAAATTTGAGCATGTTTTAGAGTTAGCATATTAAGTGTTTGTGAAAATGCTTGTGTGATTTTTGTGTTATGACTTAGTTTTTCATGCTAGCATACCAAGTGTTTGTGAAAATGCCATGCATGTCTTAGGTCTAGGTTACATTAAATGTCATGCAAGTTCATGTTAGGTCTAGGCCATATTATTTGTGTCATGCATTTTCCTTACATTTAGGTTTAGATCCATGCATTTCATGCATTATGTTTGCTGCATTGTTTCATGCATTTCATGTTCATGCCACTTGAATAATGACTTGAGCCAATTAATGGTTCAAGATCATGCTCTCTTGAGCACACTAGTGGAAAATTAAGTTTGTCAAATTGATTATTCTACCTTTGTGATTTTTTTTTACTTAGCCAATTTTTATCTAACTTTCAAAAAGTCCTAGCTACTGCTTTCAAGTCATTTTATGAGTTTCAAATATTTTTATTTTGATTTTTAAATGATTTTATCAAGAACAAAAAAAAATGTGTTGGCAAAGCAGTTTTTTTCAGTTTTTTTCAAAAAACTCGTACATCTCTGATTTTTCTGGGAATTCATCTTTGATCAAAAAATTAAGAAAATATTTCCTCGTGTAGTTTTACATGTCCTGAGTCTCCAGTACTTTTTTTAGAATTTTTGGAATTTTTAAAAATAGGATAAAAAATCGTGGATTAAAACTGGATAGTGAAGTCAGAATTGATTTTAAAGAAAAACAAAGCAGTTTTTTCTCCTCCAAAAACTCGTACATCTCTGGTTTTTCTGGGAATTCATCTTTGATCAAAAAATTAAGCCAATTTTTTCTCGTGTAGTTTTACATGTCCTGAGTCTCCAGTAATTTTTTCAGAATTTTTGGAATTTTTAAAAATAGGGTAAAAAATCGTGGATTAAAACTGGACAGTGGAGTCAGAATTGAATTTAAAGAAAAACCAATTTTCTGTTTTGGTTAATCTACTTAGAGTGGGCTGATTAGGAGGGTTAGCTACTGACTTAGGGTGATTTCTAAGCCTTTTAAACTCTAAAAATGGTTTTTCAAGTCCCGGGCTAAGGGTAGTCAAGTTCGGATTTTTTAAACTTAGGAAATTAGAGCCATTTAAAAATTTTTAGCCCAGTTTTTATTGTTAATTCAAGCTTTTCAAAATTGTTTTCAAACAATCACAAAGTATTTTGGTTTTAGAATATTTAATTTGACATATTTTCCTAAGGTAGCCGGATATCTTTTTAGATATACGGATTTCCTTAATTAAAGGAAAAAATACATTTCATGCATTGCATTTTTATTTTCATGCATATTATATGATAGCATTATTTTATTCCATGTCATTTAAATTATATGCCATATCATTCATGTTTGCCATGCCATTTAGGTTGCATTATATTATTTAGATTTTGCTATGTCAGTTTATTTATGTCATGCATATACATATTCATATCTTTTAAAATGTTTTCAAAAGGATAATGATTTTTCAATAAAAAATAAAGATATTCCCGAGTTAAAATAATTCATGAGTTCTCTAACGGGTTTGCTGGAGGGAATATCATCAATTATCATTAATAAAGGAATATCTTTCTTTCAACAAAAAAAAAAAAAGAGAATGATTCGGAAAGTTTTTCAAAACTAATAAAAATTTCTATATTTTGCCATGTTTGTTGGGGAATATAGGAAAATTTTGAATTTATAAATTTCGAATCATTTTCAAATAAAAATTGAATTATTTTTCTTTAAATTGGGGATTAACTTGAAATACTAAATTTAAAACCAATCTTTACCGAGACTTGAGATAATACATGATTAATAAGGTACCGATTTATACGGGCGTTGTGGGGGTGCTAATCCTTCCCCGCACGTAACCGACTCCCGAACCCGCTTCTTTGATTTCTCTGGTTTTAAAACGCAGACTTGAAATTAGTTTTTAAAATGTTTTAATTAATTTTTAAAATATTTATAAAACCGGTTTTAATAGGTGGCCGATCACACCTAGCTAAAAAAGATTGGTGGCGACTCCATGTCTTTTTTAAGGTCATTTTCAAAACCTTAATTTTTCTAGAGGAATTAAGTCGACTTTTCCTCGATTTTTTTTTTAAATGTCACGCCTAATGAATAATAAAGTCTTGCGATGAGACTCGTCGTTATTTTTTAGGTTGCGACAGGGTGACTAGGGATAATTTTTTCTTAGTGAAGGAAATATTAAAGATGGCCATTTATCAAACCAAGCATGAATATTTTCTTTGAAAAGCGATTCTCAAGGGAGGTAGATATATAGAATTTCCGTTTCTACACTTGGAATCATTCGAATTCCCATGTGCATAGCATCACACCTTTTCTTTTTAAGCATAATACTTCTTCAGTTCATCAGCATTCACGGGATGTCTAAAATCATCTTCATCCATCCGAGTTAGAATCAATGCTCCTCCAGAAAAAGCTCTTTTTACCATATAGGGTCTTTACCAATTTGGAGCCCATTTTCCTCACAGATCCTTCACTATGGGGAGAATTTTTCTCAGTACCAATTCTCCTTCTCGGAACTGTCTGGGTTGAACCTTCTTATTATGGGCTCGAATCATCCTTTTCTGATAGAGCTGCCCATGACAAATTGCCTTCAATCTTTTCTCTTCGATGAGATTCAACTGTTCATAACGACCTCTAACCCATTCTGCCTCTTCTAGGCTAACCTCCATCAAAACCCGAAGTGAAGGAATCTCAACTTCAATAGGTAACACTGCTTCCATACCATATACCAAAGAAAACGGCGTTGCCCCTGTAGATGTGCGAATCGAAGTGCGATATACGTGGAGAGCAAAGGGTAAGATCTCATGCCAATCCTTGTACACATCAGTCATCTTCTCGACAATCTTCTTGATGTTCTTGTTGGCTGCTTCTACTGCCCCATTCATCTTCGGACAATAAGGTTCCGAATTGTGATGCGTGATTTTGAACTGAGTACATACCTTTTTCATATCTTATTATTCAGTTGAAATCATTATCTGAAATAATTCTTGCTGACAATCCATATCGGCATATGAGTTCCTTCTTGACAAATCTGCATACCACCGACTTCGTTACATTCGTATAAGAAGCAGCTTCCACCCACTTTGTGAAATAGTCTATGGCCACCAGGATGAAACGATGTGTATTTAAAGCTTTCAGGGTAATAGGCCCAATCATATCCATTCCTCACATTGAAAACGGCCAAGGTGCGGTCATGACATGCAATGGCGATGGCGGCACATGAATCTTATCCGCATAGATCTAGCATTTATGGCACTTCCGGGAATAAATGATACAATCTCCTTCCATCGTCAGCCAATAATACCCTGCCCTCATAATCTGCTTAGCAAGCATGTAACCATTAGCATGGGTGCCACATATCCCTTCATGGACTTCCTCTACGATTCTTTGAGCTTCGACAGATCCGATACATCTCAATAGGACTTGATCTTTCCCTTTCTTGTATAGAATCTCGCCATCTAGAACAAAACCCATTGCTAGCCTTCTCAGAGTTCTCTTGTCGTTCTCTGTTGCCTGTTCTGGATACTGTTGACTCTTGATGTACTGTAAGATGTCGCTATACCAAGGGAGACCATGTGCTTCTTCTTCGATACTCAAATAGTGGGTAGGAGACTCATATATGCTCATCTTGATTGGCATAACTTCAGCCCCTTCATTTACTTTAAATATTGATGACAAAGTAGCCGGAGCATCCGCCATTCGGTTTTCTTCTCGGCGGAAGTAATTGAAACTTACTTCTTCAAACTCCTCCAATAAACTCAGTATGAGTTCTCTGTATCTGATTAACTTTGTATCCTGAGTTTCCCATTCTCCCTCTAACTAGTATATCACTAAAGCTGAGTCTCCAAAAACTTCCAAAACTTTGATTTTTCTATCCACTGCTGCACGAAGGCCCATAGTACACGCCTCATACTCAGCCGTATTGTTTGTACAATCGAAATCCAATCTGGAAATGAAGGGATAATAATCTTCTTCTGGGGATATGAGCACTGCACCGATTCCGTGCCCCATGGCATTGGATGCCCCATCAAAGTACATCTTCCATACTTTCTTCTTCAAGGGAGCCTCATTCGCTTGCGAAATATACATCAAATCCTCATCTGGGAAATCAAAGTTCAATGGCTCATAATCCTCCATTGCCCGACTTGCTAAGAATTCAGCCACTGCGCTGCCCTTGATAGCCTTCTGACTTACGTATACAATGTCGTATTCTGACAACAAAACTGCCATCTTGCCGTCCTCGCTGACAAAGAAGGTGCTTCTAACATGTACTTGATCAGATCTAGCTTGGCGATCAACCACGTTGTGTGGTACAGTATGTACTGTCTGAGTCTCCGAGCAATCCAAGCTAAGGCACAGCACATCTTTTCTACCGACGAATATTTCAACTCATAATCTGTGAACTTCTTGCTGAGGTAGTAAACCGCCTGTTCTTTCTTTCCAGTCTCATCAAGCTGCCCCAAAGCACAACCCATGGATCTCTCAAATACTGATAGATACAGTATCATCGGTTTATCCGGAACGGGTGGCATTAATACTTGTGGGTTTGATAGATAATGCTTAACCTTTTCAAAAGCAATCTGACACCCTTCATCCCACTCTCCTGGATCACGTTTTCGATGTAACTTGAATATTGGATCGCATTTATCGGTTAACTGAGAAATAAACCGAGCAATGTAATTCAATCTCCCCAGAAAATCTCTTACTTCTTTTTGCGTACGTGGAGATGGCAAATTTTGGATGGCCTTCACTTTATCCGGATCAATCTCACTTCCCCTTTTGCTAACAACAAAACCCAACAATTTTTCCGAAGTAACTCCAAAAGTGTATTTTGCCGGGTTTAGCTTGAGTTGAAACTTTCTTAGTCTTTCAAAGAGTTTTCTAAGATTCGCAATATGCTCCTCTTCTCCTTGTGACTTTGCAATCATATCATCAACATAAACCTCAATTCCCTTATGCATCATGTCATGAATTAAGGTCACCATGGCTCTCTGATACGTTGCCCCAGCATTCTTCAACCCAAACGGCATTACCTTGTAGCAGAATGTTCCCCACATTGTAACAAATATGGTTTTCTCCATATCTTCCGGTGCCATCTTAATCTGATTATATCCCGAGAATCCATCCATGAAAGAAAACAAGGAACTCTTTGCCATATTATCCACCAAAGTATCAATGTAAGGCAAAGGGAAATTATCTTTGGGACTGGCTTTGTTCAAATCTCGGAAATCGACGCACATACGCACCTTGCCATCCTTCTTTGGTACTGTATCAATGTTTGCAACCCATTCCGGATATTTTTCCACCTCTAAGAATCCTGCATCAAACTGCCTCTTCACCTCCTCTTTTACCTTTAACAGCATGTCTGGCCTCATTCTTCTCAACTTTTGCTAAATGGGCTTGCACTCCGGCCTTAAAGGGAGCTTATGAACCACAATGTCTGGATCCAAACCCGGCATGTCTTGGTATGACCATGCAAATACATCTACATATTCTCGGAGTAAGGCTATGAGTTCACCTTTTATTGACGATGACAATGTAGTGCCGATTTTAACCTCTTTTATCTCCTCACTAATTCCCAGATTCAACAATTCCAATAGCTCCTCATGAGGAAGTACTTGTTTCTCTTCTTGTTTTATTTTTCTTAATAAGTCTAGAGGTAGGCCATAATCCTCAATATCTTCGTCGGCCTCAAAATCACCCGTGCAAATGGGCCTCTCAAAATCAATTTTAGAATTATTGGTAGGAAGGTCCTCATATTCCGCATCCGTGCACCTGTAAATAGGTGGGGAAGAAACAATATAGGAAAACATATATACAATCGAAGCAAAATAAATAGCATAACTGAAAGAATATGGACACATCAATAAGAAGGAAATGCATCATGTTTGTTATTTATTGGATGAAAAGTTTTAGACAAAAGCCCATTACAAAAGAAATTCTTAATATCTTCGGGCAAAGATATTTAAGATTTGTTTAAAAGCATTACGTTGGAATAGACCTAAAAACTATGGGTAGCTCGGTGGCACTCCAATTGGTCAGTCTATATCCTGGTGGACAAGGTCGCACCATCCAATTAGCATTCTCTCTTTCAATTCTTTCTTTCTCAGTCGTGCAGATCTCCACATCATACATCTGCTCATCCCTATTCACCTGGAATCTCTCGAAGGCTTGCTCTACCATTACGAGCACATCATCAGACTTCTTTTCTTCGAACAGAGAACCGGCTGAGCGAAAGCTGTGAAGGATAGGTGGGAATGTCATAGGCTCTCATTCAATATCCATACCCGAAAGACGGGCCATCCTCCTTTGTCGGTTCCTTTCAACTTGTTTCCTTTTCTCATGGGCCTTCGGAAGATACCCAAGGCCAAACCTGTCTTTCTTTCATATTACTTCTATTGCTCGGGCCATCCCCTGAAGATATTTCCCGAGACCTTTTCCAGCCCTGCAACCTTTTCCCATGGTAGTTCTTACCCCCAGCCTTGTATTCTTGGACAGCCTTGGTTTTGGAATTCTTCGTCCTTCAGCGACGAAAACTGCATTTACGAATTCCAAAGACCGAAAGGAACATTCTACAGCATCTTCATTGGGTTCAACATAAGGAGATTCAGTAAATGTAGAGGCTATCACGTCCTCTTCTCCTGATACAGTGACTAGACGCCCCTCTATTACAAATTTCAGCTTTTGGTGGAGAGACGAAGGTACAGCCCCTGCTGAATATATCCACGGCCTTCCCAGGAGGCAATTATAGGATGGATTAATATCCATGACCTGAAAGTTCACTGTATAGCTACATGGGCCTATCTCTAGAGGAACCTCAATAGTTCCCATCATATCTCTCCTAGTACCATCAAAGGCTCGGACCACCGTGCAGCTTGACAGCATATAAGAAATATCCACTGGCAATTTGGACAGGGTTGCCAAAGGCATCACGTTCAATGAAGAACCTTTGTCCTAAAGGATCCTTGGTAATATGTGCCATTTACAAGTGGTAGTTATATGGAGAGCTTTTGTTGACCCAATACCATTGGGTGGTATCTCCTCATAGCTGAAATATATATGGTCGTCTGCCGTGATGTTTCCCACTAGCCTGTCCAATTTTTCTACCGATATATTGTTAGCCATGTATGCCTGATTCAATATCCTTAATAGGGCATTTCTATGTGGCTCCTAGTTCAAAAGCAAAGATAAGATTGAAATTCTAGCTGGTTGACGTTGCAGTTTGATAACTCGTATAATTATATAGTTTTTAGTTATGTTTTATTATTGTTTTGTGTCAAATACGAGTTATTATTGCTTAGTCTAATTGTGTTTATGATCTTTTATATTTTTATGTAATTTGGTTTTTTTTTACGAGTTTCTTTGAGTGATTTCAGATTACTAGGTTAAATCAACAATTAAGGGCAAATTCAGTTCAGTTCCAGTTCCGACACCTTTTGCCATATCAGCTATATCTGGAGTTTCACTGAATCAATAAGGCTGAAATTTTAACCGTGCAAAGTTAAGAGGCATATCTAACTTTTTCATGTTTTACACTTCTTGAAACGGAGTTGTTTTCCCTAGCGAAATCGACCATCAAGTTGGCTGATGTGCAATGACGTCTGTGCTGACCTGTTTTGGTATTTTGCCCATATCTTCTGATCCACATCAGCAAATGAGCTGATTCCAACGGCTATGGATCACTAACTGATAGGGGAACATTTTTATAGAAGACCATGTGATCAGATCAAGCTTCCAATATTGACAAAATCGACCATCAAGTTGGCTGATCAAAATTGTCATACAATATGACGAAAATTGTTAGAAAAATGCACCCACCTATTATACCTACCTTTGAAATTTGTAAAGCTTGTCTCTTGTCATTTAGTCCTCCAAAATGTGTATAAATAGAGGGCCTTGGATGATTGTATGAGGAATTGTACATTGGTAGGATATTAGCCATTGTAATAAAATTCTCTAAGTTTTCTTCTTCTTTCTTTTCTCTAGTTTTCTTTTTCTTTATTTTCTTCTTCTTCTTTCTTTCTTTTATTTCCTTCTTAGATTCTCTTTAATTTTATGTTTATGTTTACAATGCCTATGCTAGGCTAAACTTCTATTTGGTTAAGGGTGATTTCAAAGCCCTAGACATGTTTTGTGATTGATTTTCAGATTCTATCTATCATTAATTTTCTATCAAAGTTGCTTATGTTCTTCTACAAGAATTGTTCATGATGTTGTCTTGATTTATTTAGGTGTACAACTAGATAGATCTTGATATTTATCTATTGCTAGTCTAGGAGTCTTGATCCGTGTAATTGTCTTGATTTCCTATTCATAAATGGCAATTTGTGATTAATGATTATGGTCAAGTTTTCAATAATTGCAAAGTGGAACATAACCTAAGTTGAACAATCCGAGCTTATGTGTTTGTTGCTTAGATCAACCTATCTTTCTCATCATAAAGCTGCCATTAAATTGAATTTAGAGAGCTTATTCTAGGTTGTTTAATGGTTAGAGATTAAATAGAGAGCTTGTTCTATTTAACGACAAACTAAGGAAAGATTGGGATAACAGAGCTTTTTGTTATCTACGGTTGTTAACTTTGATAGTTGGTTGATATTGATAGCTCTGAAATTGATTCTTAATGATGTCTAGTGGTGGAGAATGAAACCTTAACCATATTTTTCATATTTGATTCTTCTTACTTACTTGTTTTCTTACTTTTCTAGTTTGCTTATTTTTAAAAGTATATTTATTTTTATTGGCTGGTTATACCGCCTAATTTGTATATTAACTTTGTTTTATTTTTATTGGCTGGTTATACCGCCTAATTTAGTATATATATTTTTATTGGCTGGTTATACCGCCTTGCATCTTATTCTTATTATTTACTTTAGTTTAAATCTGGCTTCAAAAACCCCTTTTCTTTTATTGTTCTTGAATTTAAGTTTTAAACTATTAACTTATAAACTAAAACTCAATCCCTGAGGACTCGACCCTTGCTAACTACTATACTTACAATTTATCTTTTTAGTGCAAGGTTAAATAAGATACACTCTTTTGGGTGCATCACAGTTGCTCAACCACGCTATACTCACTATGTTTTATGAATTTTAAGAACTCGCAAGCTTCCTTCTCACCGACTCTTTTATTCTATTAACCGGGGCTAATCCCCTTTCTGTTTCTTTTGACAAATCCATCTCAATATGGATTGGTTCAGCTGCTTTCTTCCCCTTGTCCATTCCTCTATCTTTTCTTGTTAACCCTTGTTCAGCAGCCTCAGGAGTATAACACCTTCCACTTCGAGTTAAGTGCCTCACACCTGTGATATCCTGCTGACTCGAAGACCCAGGCATAACCATGTTGCAGTCGTATTTCCATGGTGCAGCTTTGTTTTCCTTTTATGAAAAGGAAATAGACAGATCAATGATTAACTTAGGCGCACTTTCCTCAATGATTGGCATGACTTTCTCCTCTAGTTCATCATAATAAATGATCAAGGGTCTTCCTATCCCGTAGCCAGCTGCATTTTCAATAACCACTATTTCTTCCTCTGTCTCTTCGTAAAACTGGGCCTCCCCACTATCCATCATTTTTTGGACTTTAACCAGGAAGTCCCTACAGTCCTGTATGACATGACCTCCACACTTATGGAACGGGAACCAATTCTGCACCCTTTTTGCTACCATTTTCAAACTGTCCGCATCTCCCACCATCCATGCCTTGACCATCTCGACCCATACTATCAACATTGGAGTCTTGACTTCCCTAACGACCCTCTTTACCCTTCTGACTTCCCTTGTCCATACTGCATTTACCCGATTTTTGCATGATCTGGCAATGGGTTCCCCGCTATATTTGGCCCATTCTTTGCCCCAAACTTCACAACTCCGGCATTGATCAAGCTTTGGACTTTCTTTTTAAAGGCCAGGCAGTCTTCAGTTGAATGTCCTTGAATTCCTGTGTGGTATGCGCAGTTAGTATTTGCATTGTACCACCTTGGATATGGAGGTGTCAGAGGTTTGAGGTACACGAGGGCAACAAGTTGACCCTGCAATAGTTTAGGATATAGCTCACCATAGGTGGTAGGAATCGGATCAAATTGGGGTTTTTGATCATTCCTTGGTGAACGTTGGTCATTACGCCCGGCTCCCTGAGTGTTTGGGATAGTGTTTCGGGGAAGGTTTATTTGTGGGGATATGCCAGTTGAAAATGGCTGTTGTGGTATATTGGTGTAAGGGAAGGGATTTTGGATAAGGTGGTTCACATTGGGGTAATAAGGACTATACCTCGGGTAAGGTGTGTAAGGTGTAAAAGGTGCATAAGATGTGGTGAGAGTATAGGGCCTTGGTGGTGTATGTGGTGTGGGAGGTATAGATGGGTATTGGTTGATACTAACTGGATGGGTCTCTTCTTTTTTCCTGACAGGGAATACCTTTTTCTGAATAGAATGCTCACCCACTTCCATTTTCCCATTCTTAATGGCCAATTCTATCATCTCCCCAGATATTACCATGTCTGCAAAGCCCTTGGTGGCACTCCCCTCCAATTTATCGTAATATGGTGCTTTCAAAGTGTTGATGAAAAGCACTGTGGTTTCTTTGCTAGTTAAAGGGGGTTGTACTTGTGTAGCCAGATCCCTCTACCTTTACGAGTATTCTTTGAAGCTCTCATTGGACCTCTTCTCCATATTCTGTAGCGACAGCCTATCAGGTACCATGTCGGACACATGCTTATAATATTCCATGAAAGCCCTGGCTAAATCCGTCCATGAACGAATCTTGGTACGACTCAACTGATTGTACCATCGGGTTGCTGACCTTGTCAAGCTATCCTGGAAACAATGGATAAGCCGTTTCTCATTATCATCATGTCCCGTCATCCTTCTACAGTACATGGTCAGATGTGCTTATGGGTTAGTAGTCCCATCGCATTTTTCAAAGTCTGGTACTTTGAACTTTGGGGAATTTCCATATCATGTACTAAGCTCATCTCTTTGGCATCCAGACTGCCAAATAACTCTGCCCCTTCAACGGCCCTCAGCCTCTCCTCCAGCAGTTGATATTTTTTCTGTGATTCTGCCATTTCGACCCTCTTCAGCTCAGTCATCTTTGTTTTTTCCTTTTCAGCTAGTTCCTCAAAGTTTGAAACATTAACATCATTTAGGTCAGCTCCCACATTACCCTTTCCGGGAACATAGTTCTGTGTCTCTACAGCTGGCTGGATGTAAACATAGGAGGCTGCCCCAATTGGCACCTCTTGGCCCTTTTGCTGTACGTTTTTAAGCTGATCCTCTTCAACTCCCACCCATTTCCCGGTGACCGAGTTCTCTCCAGGCCCTTTTTGTTTCATCATGGCTCTCATCATTTTCTTGAGCTTAGTCATCTGTTCTCGAGACTTCTCCTGAGATTTAGCTAACTGTTCCTGCAGTTCCCTCTAAGTTCTTTCCATTCTTTTAATTCTGGCAAGCTGATCGTTTTCCATAGCTCTGGCTTGAGATCAAGTATTGTAAGGATGTCAAAAATCCGTTTCTCTCTCAGTGCGACCAATTGTACCTTTAGTTTTGAAAACCATGAATTAGAAATTATTGACAGATCTTTTTTTTATGTTTTATAAAATGAATGTAAGAATGACTAAATGTGAATGAATCAATCAAATAAAATGGATATGTACATGACTACATATATGAATATGAAAAATAAATGAATGGACAAGTGAAATGAACAAATAAGTGTTTAAATGTATGAATATGAATGAATGAACAAGTCAAAGGAATAAATAAGTGGTTAGGTGTATAAAATAATTTCAAAAATGAATGATTATAAATATAAGTAAATGTACAAGTGAACAAACAAAACATATAAAATATGAATGCATTTGAATATATTGGCCCCGGATAATTTCAACCGAACGGTATTTCATTGATTTCCTGGAACTAAATACATCAGAGATAGAATAAAAGATCACTGCCTAAGATAAATTCGTAATTCGCCTTCCAAAGTGCTATTACAAAATTAGTCCTACAGTGACTTCCTCGGATCTTGGACTTTCTTTCACAGTCTCCTTTTGATTGCCCTGCTCTTCAATCTGACCCCTACTTGTTCACGGCCCCTCGACGTCTCAGCAGAAGTATCTCCGTGTAAGCTTTCCTTAGCTTGCTTCTTTAGTTGATTGGCTCGGGCTTCCTCACGATTCGCTCTCTCTTTCCAGTAGTTATTCTCTTCTTGAGGTTTTTGACCTCATGTTCCTACTCCCCGGAAGTATTGAGAGTCCCCTCAAATCTGAGGTCGAAGCGGTACCTCTTGTTCTCCAAATGTAATTCCCGAAGATCGCCCTTAGCGGTGTCTCTTTCTCTCTTGATCTGTTCCTTTTCTCTTTCCCGAGCTGATTCCCTATTTTTCATGTCCTCAAGCTCTTCTTGCAGTTGGGCAATCTCCTTGCTCATCCGGGCCTTTTCTTTTTCAAATTCCGCCCTTGCAATTTCTAACTCTGATGGCATTTCCCTCGGTGGCAAATTCATGAACTAGACCTCTTCCCCATCTGATGTCAACAACCTATCATTAACCCTTAATTCCCTCCATACCAAGTAATCAGGTGTGACGATGTCGGCATATCTAGCCACTTTTATCCGGTGAGTTTTCTTCCATGCTTCAATCACTACTCGTACTTTTCCAGAATATTCGTCTTCCCCATAAGTGAACTCGGATGATCCTAGATTATAAGTCACGGGTGTGAATTACCGAGACTCAACCTGTCTTTGCACCAACAAAGGCACATAACTCGCAGACCCCCAAATTTCGAGTAGTGGAACTCCAGAGTTGTCCCCATATTTGTACATGATCGGCATAGGAACCATCCATGGAGCTCTCCAAGTCACCATCTCCCTTTTTATATTCTGAAACATGTTGACCCATTTCTCTTCATCCCCGTCTTCAGGCCAATCATTTTGAAGGAATTCCCTGATCGGAACTAAAGACTTCATGTACGGTTTGAAGGAAACATTTTCTATCTTCCAAAAGTGACTTTGAATCCAAATATAAAGGAGTTTTACACACCCCTTGATTCTCCCTTGTCCTACCCTTTTGCAAAATTTCAAAGATCGGATAGTTTCAGCTATGATGGCCGGAGATGGGTTGATCTTCTGTTCCAACTTTTCAAAGAAATCAAACACGGCTATATCCACATGACCCAATATCTTCGGGAATATGATTAACCCGTAGATGGCGAGAGCGAAGATGTCCCTGGCTTTTTCTTTGTCAGAACAACCCAATATCAACTGTCGGAGAGTTTCCCACGGAATGCATCCATTTTTCTGCTTTGTGTCCACATGACTCTCAACCCATGTTGTATCCATTCCTGTGATCCTAGCCACTTTCTTCTTAAAACCTAAAGGTTTCACTTCCTTCAAATATACCCGATCAGGATTAGGACAATCAATACGTAACAGTGCTGAATATTCTTCGATCAGTGGTGTCATATCCTCCTTGTTAAAAGTGAAACATCTATAAGCAGGATTCCAAAACTGTACCATAGCCTGAATCAACCCACTATTGACCCGAATCGGAATTAAGAGTGCTATATCTCCATATTTCTGAGTGAAGGCTTCTTTCTCTGATACATTCCACTGATTCCAAATGTCAGCTAACCCTCGGAGATTATTCTATCTAGAATCCACTTTGACCCTTTCCGGCAATACTGACACATAATCTTTCTTCAGGCAATCACCATCCTCCCTCTGATCTTTTTCCGACCGTGCCCTGACTACTGCATGATCTTCTATCACTGAAATAACCTGACACTCCATGAAAGTCCTTTGGGTTGATGACTATCCCGAGGCCAATAAACTCCAGGTGCATGATGATGTCTATGATGCTTGTCAAAGAAAAGAAAACATAAAGAAATAGATTAGTAAAGAAATGAATTCACAAATATAACATAAATAACAACATGCTTTAAAAAATGTCCCAAAAATTTAAACAGAGCTTCGGCATTACGACGCCTTTGGGACAAAAATAAAAGATTCATTACGAGCGATATGATGTTCGTTCATCATCACCCAATTTGTATCTAACATATAGATTGATGGTAAAAGGTTGGAAATGTACCTTCATGTGTTCTTAAACTTTGGGTATCTAACAGAAATCAGGCATGGCTTCGCCTAGGTTCACTATATGAAGGTGAATCGGTTCTAAGGCCCCGAATTGTTCCTCACTGTATTCGGTGAAGGCTAGTAAGGCACCCCGATAAAAGCGAGTTCAATTCGTTAGAGTATATTTTCCTATGCCCGTACGGAGGATTATCACGAAGGCATTAGGTACTTTATACTCCGAAAGTGTTTCACTAGCCCATACGGAGGATCATCACGAAGGCGTAGTTACTTTACTCCCACTTATAAGGACGGAACCCGGGTAGAGGATTCATGTTATGCAAATGAAAATACAGTGTGTGCGGAGGAACAAAACAAACCTTTCACCACCTATTCTACACCCCTTATTCTAAATACCCCACTAAAATCAAACAATGTAAAGCATCAGTCAAGCAAACATATAAATATATGCAACAAAATAACCAGAGACCAAATAATAATATGAATGCACATGACGATAGACATATATAAAACATTTTATTATTTTCAAATTTCTCTTTCATTTTAAAAATATGGGAATTAAAATTAAATACCAATTAAACCAACAAAACCGAGACTTAAATAACACACGACTAATTCTAGGCCTGACTCTCTAAAAAAAAAGTCCCCAGTGGAGACGTCAAGCTGTCGATACGTGATCTCGGATCGCGGAGAACCCGTCCAAGTGAGGGGAAAACAGAAGCAGAGGAAAAGACGACTTAATTCCTCTAGATTGAAATAAAAGGTCGAGGGTATGAAAACGGCCTCGTAAAAAGACATGGAGTCGCCACCAATCTTTTTTTAGCTAGGTGTGATCGGCCACCTATTAAAACCGGTTTTATAAAACATTTTAAAATTAATTAAAATATTTTTAAAACCAATTTCAAGTCTGAGTTACAAACCAGAGAAATCAAAGAAGCGGGTTCGGGAGTCGGTTACGTACGGGGAAGGATTAGCACCCCCACAACACCCGTATAAATCAGTACCTTATTAATCGTGTGTTATCTCAAGTCTCGGTAAAAAGTTAGTTTTTAATTTAGTATTTCAAGTTAATTCCCAATTTTAAGAAACAAAATTTCATTTTTAATTGAAAATGATCCGAAATTTATTAATTCAAAATTTTCCTATATTCCCCAACAAAATCGACAAAATATAGAAATTTTTATTCATTTGGAAAACTTTCCGAATCATTCTCGTTTTTTGAAAGAAAGATATTCCTTCATTAATGATAATTGATGATATTCCCTCCAGCAAATCCGGTAGAGAACTCATGAATTATTTTAACTCGTGAATATCTTTATTTTTTTTTTGAAAAATCATTATCTTTTTCAAAAACATTATAAAAATATGAACATGAACATGTATGACATAATAAAATGACATGGTAAATCTATATAATATAATGCATCCTAAATGATATGACACAATTCAAATGACATAGTATATTCTAGGTAAAAAAAATCCTAAGTATCATGGTATATTCTAAATGAGATAAAATGATTTAAATGACATGGCAATTCTAAATGATATGGCTTATTTTAAATGACATGGCATGTTATAAATGAAATAACCTAAATGACATGGAATATGATCTAAATGGCAAGAAATGATATGGAATTAAAATAATGCTAACATATAATATGCATGAAAATACTAATAAAAATAATAATGCCATGGACATAGTATATGCTAAATAATGTGACAAAGATAACTAAATAAAAAGCATAGGATATCATGAACCATTAAAAATCATATGGCAAACAAATATAAGATCATAAAATGTGAATTAAAAAAATAATAATATCATGGAAAATATCATATCAAAAATCATACATTTAAATAAAATGCATGAACAAGGAAAATGCAATGCATGAAAAATGTATTTTTTTCCTTTAATTACAGAAATCCGTATATCTAAAAAGATATCCGGCTACCTTAGGAAAATATGTCAAATTAGATTTTCTAAAAAAACGAAACTTTGTGATTGTTTGAAAATAATTTAGAAGAAAAATTTGAATAAAAATTAAAACCCTCATTAAACCCTTTTAAAATGGCTCTAATTTCCAAAGTTTAAAATCCCGGACTTAACTACCCTTAACCCGAGATTTGTAAAATCATTTTCAGAGTTTCAAAAGGCTTAGAAACTACCCTAAGACAATAGCTAAATCTTCTAACTAACCGCCTCTAAATGCCTTAGCCAAATTCAACCCTTATTCCTCTTTTGATTTCAAATCTGCCTCTACTATCCGGTTTTGCCACACGATTTTTTAGCCTATTTTTAAAATTTCTAAAACTTCTAAAACAATTACTAGAGACTCAGAACATGTAAATCTACACGAAAAAAAAGTGGCTTAATTTTCTAATTAAAGATGACTGCCCAGAAAAATTGGAGATGTTCGAGTACTGGGTGAAAAAAAAAACTATTTGTCAAAACACATTTTTTTGCCTTTGATAAATTCATTCAAAAACCAAAATGGAAATTGTTGGAAGTCATCCTAAAAACCTAAGGAAAGTAGCTAAACATTTTAAAAACCTTGGAAAAAATTGGCTAAGTTAAAAAAAATCTCAAAGGTAGAATGATCAATTTGACAATTCCTTAATTTTCCACAAGTCTGCTCTAGAGAGCATGACTTTGAGCCATTAATTGGCCTAAGTCACAAATCAAGTGGCAATGACATGGAATGCATGAACATACAGCAAATTAAATGTATGAAATGCATGGTCTAAAGGTCTAAATGGTAAAGGAAATGCATGACAATTCATGTCAACCTAAATGCCTAGCATGAATTTGCATGGCAATTAATGCTATCCTAACTCTATATGCATGCAATGCTTGATAATATAAATGTGACTAGGACCTAATATGTTATAAATATGCATGAAAATGAATGTGACCTAAGACCTACATAGCATAATAATGCATGACAATACCAATGTGATTTAAGACTCAATATGCATGGCAATACCAATATGGCCTAGACCTAAAATGTAGTGAGCATGCATAGCAATACCATGAACATATAATGACTCATGAAATTAATGTCAATGCTGGAACAAACAGTAGCTAATACACAATTTCAAGATATTATAATGCAAAGCATGTTACCTAAACAAAAATACAAATGCATGACAAGGCAATGAATGCATAAAGAGGCCAAATGATCACATAAGACTCTAATGCAATCCTATTTAGTAAATGACATAAGTACATGACAAACCATATTAAAATGCATAATGTCATGACATTTTCAATAACATATAACATACCAAAATCAACATGCACAAGCTCATGGCATGGAAATGCAAACAAGTTAAGAAACAAAAGAAAAATGCACATGCAAGGCAAACAAACATGGTATTGCCAAATGGTCATGGATCATAATGATGGCATTTTTATCATAGCATTTTCATGAGCAAATGGCATACTAAAATCAGAATATGCAAGTTCATGACATGGAGATATAAACAAGCTAAGAAGCAAAAGCAAAATATACATACAAGGCACACAAAATGGAATGGCCGAATATGCATGAAACAAAACTATTGAGAATGAAAACATGTAATACATGGTACATAAAAAATGCACAATATGGATATATGAACAACAAAGGCCGAATATGCAAGGATGCAATACCAAGTATGGAAATGAAAATAACAAACATAGCATAGAAAATAATGTAAAGAAAATGGATACACAAGATTTAACATAGACATGCAGAAATTATAAGCAAAACAAGTAAGTAGAACAAGGAAAGTTAAGCTCCATGGATGGTATCAAATGGGCATAGCCTCTCACCAAACCATAATCACTTGGTCTTGCCAAGATCATGAAGCCTTTCCATCTCATCAAAACAGAAAATAAGGTAAGCTTCATGGATGGTGTTAAATAGGCATAGCCTCTCACCAAACCATAATCACTTGGTCTAGCCAAGATCATGTAGCCATTTCAACCTTTTTTTGCTTCATATTTTGTAAAAATAAGAACCTTAGAATACTAAAAAAACTTGTGTAAATCATTTTTCACAACAACATGCAAGGAAGAAAGAAAAGAAAAAAAAACAAGGCAGAAAAATGAGCCATTCGGCCATGGCATGAAACTCTAAGAAAAAAATTTATTTCCACCATTTTAAAGAAGAAGAAGAAGATGAAAACATGAATAAACATTAAAAAACTTTATTTCTAAGAAAAATGTTGTAGGAAAACATGATACAAAAACCAAGAAAACACCATGAAAATGAAGAAGAAAGCTAGACTAGAACTTGGTAGAAATGACAACCTTCAAATTCTCTAATGAAAACCTTTTTTTTCTTTTTGTCAAAACCTTTTTTCTTGCCAAATTAGATACTGTTTTCCAGCCAAAAACCTTTGAAAAAACTGAAACTCCCCCTCTCCCTTTAGCCTTGGCCGAATCCCCCCTTAGCCATTGGATGAAAATTGCACTTTTTCCCCTCCAATCTTGGCCTTTAGATTTAGATATTTTGATGACAACATAAAAATGTCATCTTGCCAATTGATTCCAGCCCTTAAGATGTGTACTCAGCTCTTGTATTAACCTTAGCCATTAGATGCAAAAGAGGACCAATCCCATGCACTCACTTGCTTGCCCCTCTTGAATGGCTACCCTTGGATGAGTTGTGCTCTTCCATTCTTGGTCATTGGATGAAGCCAACATAAAAAATGATATCTTGTAGATTAAATCCAGCACTCAACATGTGTACTCAGCCCTTGTAGATGACCTAAGCCATTGGATGAAAATGGATAATCCCATGCACTCACTTGCTCAACCGAATTGATGCTCACCCTTAGATGAATTGTGCTCATCTTTTTTCTTCCATTCTTGGCCATTAGATGAGCATTCTTTTATGACAAATAAAAATGTCATTTTGGCATTTAAACTTGGCCATTGGATGGTGCATTCAACTTTCCTACAAGGCACCTAAGCCATTGGATGAAGGGGGGATCAGTTGCAAAGTGTTAGTGATAGCATGTGGCATAATAATGACTAGGGAATTAAATTGCTTAACCTTCCTTCTTCTCCTCTATGTTGGTTGACCAAGGGAAGAAAAAATCTCAGCAATTTCTTCATCTTTCATATTTTCCTCAATTACCAATTTGCCCTTTTTGATTTCCTTGGTGAAATGATCTTTTTTGCCCTCGAACTTTACCATTTTTTAAACGAGCTCTGAATCCAGATTTTTCTTCACCAATCTTTTCCAAATAATTTAAAAATGTGATCTGAAAGTTTTCATAATTTTTGGAGCTCATTTGCTATTTTTTCGGGATTTATCTGCTTGAATTACTGTATAAGAGACCCAATATTTGGCAATTTTGCAAACGAACTTCGAATCAAGATTTTCTTTCGCCAATCTCTTCCAAATAATTTAAAAATGAGATTTACAAATTTTCAAAATTTTTGGAGCTCATTTGCTATTTTTCCGGGATTTATCCTATTGAATTACTGCATAAGAAACCCGGTATTTGACCATTTTGCAAACGAACTTCGAATCAAGATTTTCTTTCGTCAATCTCTTCGAAATGATTTAACAATGAGATTTACAAATTTTCAGAAATTTTGAAGTTTATTTGGTATTTTTCCTATATTTTTCAATTTTGTCCTTTTACCTCCGAAACCCGGTTTTGCTCAAAACAAGTCCGATTTTCAGATTTTCTTCAAATTGAGCCTTCGCTATCCTTGTTTAATCATTTCTCATCAATTAAGGGTTTTAGATCTTCCGAATTGGACCATTTCTGTAATTTTTCCAAATTTCACCGAAATCCACCAAAAAAAATAAAAAACCTAATTCTCGGTTTTCTTCCGAATTGACTTTTCTATCAATTTTTTCTTCCAAGTAACTTCTCCATTACCCATAATCAGTGCTTATCTTTCATTTGAGGCCTTCAATTCCGATCAATTTGATCGTTTAAGCACTTTTCCCCAAATTTTCCGAATTAGGATTTCCTTTCTATTGAATCTCGTAACCCAACTTCCGAACTCCATATCTTTCAATGTAGAACTCGGATTATCAAAGTTCTTTCACCGTTTTTCAGTTGAACCTCAAATCTTGATTTTGAAAGTGGGTTGACTTTTTTAGTAGTTGACTTTTTCGAGATTGACTTTTTTCGAGGTTGACTTTTTGGAGTTTGACTTTTTCTGTCCGCTTTCTTAGACTAAGCCTCGGAGTACCACCTGCAGGATGAGAAAAACCTTTTAGCATTCAAAAACATCAATTTGGAAAAAAAAATGTATCTGATTTAAGGATCCAGACAAAATTAAATGTCTACACTATCAAAAGCTAATAATTCAAAAACAAATCTCAGCTGACCTTGATACACTGATGTACCCGAAAGCAATTTCTCCTCACATTATTTGTTGGAAAAAGAGGATCATCAATGTGTATAGGATCAACACTACAGTAAAAGAATCAAATCATCAGCATTCAATAGAAGGTTAAGGATATTAAGAAGCAACCATGTTATAAGCAGTTCCCAGTAAAGAAAATATTTTTATTACCTATAACCCCTCCCTTTGTTTATATATACTCCACTTCCCTAAACAGAAATACGCATTTTCCAGGGATGAAACACATTCTTGTGCCATCAAATATTGAAATAATAAATCATTAATTCTCATAAAAAATTCATAGTAAACATCAGTAAGGTAACTGTTTTCAACAAACACAGAAATTAAAAAACATTTAAAGCTTTGGACTCACCCAAAAAAGAGTGGGATGGAGAGAAAAAAACTAACTTGAATATAGAACATCAGAGAGAAGTTGACATCAGTTGAATCTTTAAGAGATTTCTAGAGAGATTTTCAACAAAAAAAAAAACTTAAAACAATGAGATAGAAATGAAGACCAGAAAAGAGATTATGCTAAAATTAGCTAGAAATATACATATTTATACAAGAAAATAGACACTTTAAAGAGTAATAAAGAAAAATAAAGAAACCAACCTGAAGGGATCGAAAGATGGAGGTACAGGAACCAAAAGAAGCAAGGGAAATAATCTATAAAAAAAATATATATGTGAGTTAAGAACAAAAAAAAAGGTGAGATATTTTTTTGTGTCATGAATCTAGCAGGCAGGAAGGAAATGAGGCAAGGCAATCCAAGGAAGGAACTGAAGGCAGAGCCTAGTGGAGCTATGGGTGAGCTAAAGGCAAAGCCACGAGCTGAGGAGATAAAGCTGACACAAGAAAAGGGAGCTGTTGCTGAGCTTAATGAAGCAGCTCAAGAGCTAAAAGCAGTAAAGGAAGCTTAGGAAGCCAAGCTAACAGTGAAGGAAGGAGCTGGAATAACTGCTAGAGTTGATGAATCAGCAAAGGAATAATTCTGTAATATGATGACAGTGTAGAATTCTGTTACAACAGCTAGCTAGATGCTATTTTTCTATCAGCACCTGGTGCTATATAGCTGATAGCTATGTACTGGAAACGGAATGAATGAAAATTATCAAATTTCTTCTCTAAACTCTCTCCTTTTCTTCTCTGGTCTATTCTTCTCCTTTCTACAAATATACTGTTATGTTACAAATGGTATCTAGAGCCACTAAGATTCAACCACAAATATGAACAAGAAATACAAAATTATGGCAGAGGAAAATTGCTTGAATACCCTACAAGAGCAAGTTCATGCCTTGCAATCTGAGCTGGAAATCTTGAAGGCTACAAACAACACCATTCCTAGATGGTGGGAGGAGCAAAGAAAAATTCTTGATGCAAAGTTTGCTGATAATAAGAGATATATGAACAGGATGCTTGAACTTTTGGCTCAAAATATGAAGGTTCAAGGTCAATCTGAGTATGGGGGAATAACCAACACAACTAGTGCTCAACCAACCCCTACATCACAACCTAAATCAGAAGGTACGATTTCCATTGATGTGCCTGTCAATGATGAACAAGGGAAATCTGTCTATATACATGGTGGTCTTATTTTTTTTTATGGTTTAAATCCTAGGGTTTGGATAAAAAATTCCAAAAATATTTTACTATTTTTGCAATGACTGATCATCAAAAACTAGAATTTGTTGCTATGTATTTGGTTGGAAAGGCTAAAGTTTGGTTTAATGGTTACATAAACCAGAAAACTAAAGTTAGTTGGCCAAAATTTGTTGTTGCTCTTCGTCAAAGGTTTTGTGACAAAACCTATCATGCTGTGATTGAGAACGACTCTGAAGAAGATGTGGTCACTGATCTCAAAGACAAAGATGAGGAAATTGAAGAAGAAAAATTAGAAACCAGAGTAACCTACAATATTGTTTTTGTCACTGCTGAAGCTGCACCTTATTCAAAGATAGGTGGATTAGGAGATGTTTATGGTTCTTTGCCCAGAGAGCTGGCTGGCCGTGGATACCGAGTCATGGTTGTCTCCCCTAGATACCTGAATGGTACGTCTGCAGACAAAAATTTTGCAGGTGTATCTGATGTAGACCGGCGCATCAAGCGACAATGCTTTGGAGGGGAGCAAGAGATTGCATTCTTCCACGAGTATAGGGAGGGTGTTGATTGGATATTTGTGGACCATCCTTCTTACCATAGGCCTGGAGACCTATATGGTGATACTCATGGCGCTTTTGGTGATAACCAGTTTCGGTTTACTTTACTTTGCCATGCAGCATGTGAAGCTCCATTAATGCTTCCATTGGGAGGGTATACCTATGGAGAGAAGTCTCTCTTCCTTGTCAATGATTGGCATGCTGATCTAGTGCCAATGCTTTTGGCTTCCAAATACCGTCCATTTGGAGTTTATAAGGATGCTCGGAGCATCCTTGTAATTCATAACCTTGCTCATCAGGGAGTGGAACCTATAATAAGCTATAATAATTTGGGATTGCCTTCAAACTGGTATGGGGCATTCGAATGGGTATTTCCTACATGGGCAAGGACACATGCTCTTGACACAGAGGAAGCTGTCAATATTCTAAAGGGTGCAACTGTGACAGCTGATCGAATACTTACAGTTAGCAAGGGCTATGCATGGGAAATAACAACTGTTGAAGGCGGATATGGTTTAAATGAGCTATTTAGCAATCGGATGAGTGTTCTGAATGGAATTGTGAATGGCATTGATGTTGCTGAATGGGACCCATCTTCAGATGAGCATATTACTTTCCATTATTCTGTTGCTGAGCTTTTGGAAAGGTTCAATGCAAGATTGCTCTTCAACAGGAACTTGGTCTTCCAATTAGGCCTGAATGTCCCTTGATTGGATTTATTGGGAGACTGGACTACCAGAAAGGCATTGACCTGATCCACTGGGCAACTCCAGAACTTATGGAAGATGATGAACAATTTGTAAATCTTGGCTCTGGGAACCCACTTTATGAAGACTGGATGAGATCAGCAGGGACAATTTGTAATGCTGATCTTATTGCTGCAACAATTTTTTCTAAAAAAATTCACATAGTATTTCAATCCCTGTTGTCATTGTTTGATCCTTGGGGACAAGGATCTTTTGAAGGAAGGGGGAATGTCATGGATGAAAGACAGAGGCAATGCAACCAAAAGCAAGAGTTGGGTGGTCCTAATAGCAAGGCTGGGAATCAAGCAGGATGTGGGAAAGAGTTAGCATGGACTGACACTAAGCTATGGCAACAGAGGCTGACCATTACCGAGGAGAAAGCATTTAAGCTAATAAAGCTACCAGCCACTTTCAAGACCCATCTTGTTATCCATGTTAGTTTGCTTAAGAAGAAAGTTGGACTTGTTAAGAAAAACAATAAGGCTGTCACTCAATTATTGATTGTTTGGTTGAACTTGAGGCTTGAAAATACTATGTGGAAAGATTATACAATACTTAAATCCCAATTTTCCTTGTTTGATCTTTGGGGACAAGGATCCTCTGAAGGAGAGGGTATTGTCATGAATCTAGCAGGCAAGGCAGTCCAAGGAAGGAACTGAAGGCAGAGCCTAGTGGAGCTATGGGTGAGCTAAAGGCAAAGCCACGAGCTGAGGAGATAAAGCTGACACAAGAAAAGGGAGCTGTTGCTGAGCTTAATGAAGCAGCTCAAGAGCTAAAAGCAGTAAAGGAAGCTTAGGAAGCCAAGCTGACAGTGAAGGAGCTGGAATAACTGCTAGAGCTGATGAGTCAGCAAAGGAATAATTCTGTAATATGTTGACAGTGTAGAATTATGTTACATTTTGTTTCCTTTCTAAAATTCGATGGCAACCGTGATTCTTCCTTCCGAAAACTGTTTCCGTTATCAGTTCCGCCATGAAACCCTGAGCTTAAACCGTCTGATAGGATCCAAGATGGCCCAATCCCATGGCAATTTCTATATGGGCCAAGATCCAAGAAGATCTAGGAAACATGGCAAGAATGGGTGGAATTCACTTGAGCCATGTTGCAAGTTATTCAAGAAAACCGCCTACATGCAAGATGGGCTTGCATCCAAGTTTGGTCCATGTGATTCAAGAACACAAGGTGGCACATTAAGAGGGCTTATTTTAATTCTTATAATTACTTAGGCATTTGGGCCTATATTATGTAACATGGACATCTTTTAATTACTTAGGTTTAGGCTTGAACATGTTCAGCCCATATTTTGCATATTATAACTTAGTAGATTAGGGTTATTGTAGGGAGGCTATAAATATATGTCTTAGCCGCCTACTTCAATTATCTTTTGATCAATTAAGTCTGATTTTATTCAGTGAGAGTTTTCTCTTTTTAGTTCTTGAAAGAACTTAGGAACTTATCAAAGAATTCTTTCTTTGTGGCGTTCAACCTATCAAACTTAGGTTCTTGAAACAAGAGTTCTTAGGGTTTAGATTACATGCTTAATCTAGGTTCTTTGAAACATGCTTTTAAGGGTTTAAGTTTTCTTTGCCTGAATCTTGGCTTTTCTGGGTTAGGTATTTCAATTTGTTAGTGGGTTCAAAGGGTTTAACCCCTAGGGTTCACATCAGTTGGTATCAGAGCTTAGGAACCAATCAGGTCAAATCTTTTTATCTTCTTTACCATAGGGTATTGTAGTTTTTCTCAACTTTATTGTTTTGGGGTTTCAGACATACTTGTCATAGGGGTTATAGCTTTAGGCTTTCTTTGTCTAATAGTTATAGTTTTTAGGGCAGTTTTTGTTTGGGGTTTCATTCTTGGAAGTTGGTTTAGATACTATCATAACAAAATCAATAACAAGATTTTGGGGTTTCAGCATTCTTGTCTTGGGGTTATAGCTTTAGGCATTTTTCCTAGGGTTATAGTTTTTAGACAGTCTAAGTTTGGGGTTTCAGTATTGAAAAGTGGTTTAAATCAAGATTTCGTTTCTTGAATTCTTGATGAATTAAAATTTCTTCTTATTGATTCTTGATCCGAATCTTCAAAAAAAAAATTCAAGAATTCAGAGGGGCATTTGAACAGTCCCAAGAAAAAAAAAGTTTATCCGAGATTTCAAGAAAATCAAGAAGTCTCGTTCTTGGAAAAAAAAAAAGAAAGAAAGAAAAGTGTTCGTACAGCAAGAAAAAGAACAAAAGATTCGAAAAAGATTGAAAAGAAGTGGAAAGAATCGACATTCATTTTTTTTTTACTAACCAAAATTGTTTTGCAGCGACTTTAAGATGTCTCTCACATTATGCGACGAAGTAAAACAAGCTCTACAAGAGATGAAAGATATCACCTTATCGTTTGAGAGGTTTGTGCAACAAGAGGAAGAAAGATGGAGAAGAAAAAAAAGTGAAAAAGAGAGAAGAAAAAAAGAAAAAGAAAGTGAGATGGCTGCAAATAAAGAAAAGCAAAAGGAAACGGAGAGTAAAAAAGAAAGTGAAAAAGAAATAGAGGTGGTTGAAATTAAAGAAGTAAAAGAGGAGCCACTAGTAGAAAAGGAGACAATTCCTGTTGAGAAAAACAAAGAATTTGCGAATTTTTCTGATGAAAAGGAGAGTGAGGTTCTTATTCTTGATGCTCCTAACCAATCTCTACCTATTTTGCATGTTTCTTTGTTGAAGGATTGTGAGAATTTACTTTCGAAGGAGTTGCAAGATGGGTTGTCACCCATAAGCGGCATTGTGCATCACCAAGATTTAGTTCCTAGCGCTGTCATTCTCACACACAAGGCTAAGATTCGAGGGCGAATCTTTTCGAGGAAAGGGGGAATGATAGGATCCAAGATGGCCCAATCCCATGGCAATTTCTATATGGGCCAAGATCCAAGAAGATCTAGGAAACATGGCAAGAATGGGTGGAATTCACTTGAGCCATGTTGCAAGTTATTCAAGAAAGCCGCCTACATGCAAGATGGGCTTGCATCCAAGTTTGGTCCATGTGATTCAAGAACACAAGGTGGCACATTAAGAGGGCTTATTTTAATTCTTATAATTACTTAGGTATTTGGGCCTATATTATGTAACATGGACATCTTTTAATTACTTAGGTTTAGGCTTGAACATGTTCAGCCCATATTTTGCATATTATAACTTAGTAGATTAGGGTTATTGTAGGGAGGCTATAAATATATGTCTTAGCCGCCTACTTCAATTATATTTTGATCAATTAAGTCTGATTTTATTCAGTGAGAGTTTTCTCTTTTTAGTTCTTGAAAGAATTTAGGAACTTATCAAAGAATTCTTTCTTTGTGGCGTTCAACCTATCAAACTTAGGTTCTTGAAACAAGAGTTCTTAGGGTTTAGATTACATGCTTAATCTAGGTTCTTTGAAACATGCTTTTAAGGGTTTAAGTTTTCTTTGCCTGAATCTTGACTTTTCTGGGTTAGGTATTTCAATTTGTTAGTGGGTTCAAAGGGTTTAACCCCTAGGGTTCACATCACTGTCCTTTGAGATATCGTAGAAACCCTAACCCAATGTTGATCAAACCTAAATCTAAAAATAATTTTTCTAACTCTTGTCGTAGAAAGAGGGGTCCCCTAGGATTCCAATCAAATAACAAAAGGTAATCCGAATCGATGGTGGCCAAATCGCCTGGGAAGAATCTGGTGATGGGCCAGGTAAAGATCTTGAAACGTAGGGAAACCTTGACCACTGCCACGGAGAAGACCGATCGTGGAAGGATCCATGGATCGAGGGGTGAAGAGGAGTTTGATTTGGCCTTGGTGTCGACGAACCGATTCGGCCCAGATCTGGAAACGATGCAAAAGCAAGCTAAGCTAAAGGAATTCAAGATTGACAGATTTTATGCCAGTTCAGCTTCTTTCCTTTCGTCACCGCCCAGTTCGCTTCCGGTCCCTCGTTTTGTGAGAAGAACCGCAAGGGCATGTCCATAATTGTTGCAGCGATCATTAAAGCTGGATTTAGTATGACTTCCATTGAAAAATCCTGATCTTGCTATTGAACCAAAAGGTGAGATACAGCAACAAAAAAAAAAAAAAAAAAAAACCAAATTAGAAAAGGTGAGATACAGGAAAAGTGAAAGAGTAGCAGTGAAAAAAAAAGATTAGGTAAGTGAAAAGAGGATTCTCTTTCATTCCTTTTGTTTTTCCTTATTATCTTACCGTATATTTTTATTTTTGATTAAAATTATAAAAAAATAGAAAAATAAAAAAAAATAATTAAAATTTAACACGACAAATAACATAAACATCATACGAATATACGAACACATAAAAATATACATAAAATAAATTATTAATGTATAAAAATTTATATAAATTTATAATAATTTATATCAATTATTAACATATAAAAAATTATATAAATTTATAATATTTTGAAAATATAAAAAAATAACACGAACACGTCACCACAAACATACAAATTTTTTTTCTAAATTTAATGACTATGACAAATTATGCAAAATATATCATTAATTGAGACACGATTCGAACACACAAAATTTTCTCTAAATTGAATCATTATGACAAATTATGCAAAATATGTCATGAATTGAGATACGACATGAACACACAAATTTTTTTCTAAATTGAATCACAATGACAAATTATGTAAAATATGAGATGGATTTGAGACACGACACGAACACAACATAGAAAAATAATTAAAATACAACATGAAAGTAACATGAACACAAAACGAATCGAACGTTTAAAAATTTATATAAGTTTATAATACTTTATATAAATTATTAAGGTGTAAAACTAATTATTAACGTGTAAAAAATTATATAATTTTATAATACTTTAAAAACACAAAAACAAAAAAAAAAACACGAATATACAAATTTTTCTTTAAATTGAATAACTATGATAAATTATACAAAATATGTAATAAATTGAGATATGACACGAACACAATATAGGAAAAATAATTAATATACAACATAAAAAATAACATGAACATGACAAGAATATACGAATGTATAAAAATATACATAAAACAAATTACTAACGTGTAAAAATTTATATAAATTTATAATATTTTGAAAACACCAAAAAATAAGACGAACACGAACACGTCACGAACATAATTTTTTCACTAAATTGAATCACTATGACAAATTATATAAAATATGTCATGAACTGAGACAGGACACGACACAAATTTTTTTCTCTAAATTGAATAACTATGACAAATTATGTAAAATGTCATAAATTGAGACATGACACGAACACACATATTTTTCTCTAAATTGAATCACAATGACAAACTATATAAAATATGAGATGAATTGAGACACGATACGAACACACAAATTTTTTTAAAATTGAACCACAATGACAAACTATGTAAAATATGAGATAAATTGAGACACGACATGAACACAACATGAAAACAATAGTTAAAACATAACACTAAAAATAACATGAACACGACACGAATATACGAATGTGTAAAAATATACATAAAACGAATTATTAATATGTAAAAATTGATGTAAATTTATAATATTTTGAAAAAAAAATGAACACGAACACACAAAATTTTCTTTAAATTGAATCACAATGACAAACTATATAAAATATGAGATGAATTGAAACAAGACACTAACACAATATAGGCAAAATAATTAAAACAAAATACGAAAAATAATATAAACACGATATAATACACGAATGTTTAAAAATATACATAAAACGAATTAATAACGTGTAAAAAATTATATAAATTTATAATACTTTAAACACATAAATAAATAATATGAATAGACAAAGTTTTTTAGTTTTCATTTTTTTTTCTCTTTTTCCTTTTTTTTTTTAACAACTTAAAAAAAAAATGCCCACCCTTTCCTTACCAAAAAAAAAAAATATAAAATTTATTTTTTAGATACTTATTTAGCCTTGGCTATTTATAACTCTAGGTACCGGTCCGAATAAACTCTATCCCTTCAAGCATCGAGGTGACACCCAAATTGTGCTGTCTAAATGAATCCTTTTCAATTTTCATTATAAATGGAAAACTAAAAAAAAATATATAAAAAAAAATAAAAACAAAGCCCTTTTACTATATTTGTCTTCAATGATCATTACAGGGATGGATTTATAACGAAAACTCACGAATACATTCATCAAAACTATTCATAGATACATCCGTAATTTTAATAGTCATTGAAAAATGATTCATTAAAAAGTTGAAAAAAAAAATCAAAGTTCCAAGCAATGTTAGGTGTTCTTTTGGAAAAATTATAAGGAAAGTTTTTTATGATAAGCTTTTCGTAAGTTCCATTACATTTATAATTTATTATGTTTATATGTAATTTTTATCATGTTTATTTGTAAAAAAAAATTACATATGTAAAAAAAATTACACTATTTAAAAAATTACATATAAACATGACAATTATGTCATGTTTATATGTAATATGTCATGTTTATATGTAATTTGTCATGTTATATGTAATTTGTCATGTTTATATGTAAAAAAATTTTACATATGAACATGACAATTTTATGTCATTTATCATGTTTATATGTAATTTTGTCATGTTTATATGTAATGGAGTCTATTTTAAGCTCACTATAAGGGAGCTTACCTAGAACTTCCAGTTGTTTTGATAAACTAAAAAATTAAGTATTGAATTTTTTACTATTGAATTTGTAATTACTAAATTTGTATTATAAAAATTGTTTGGTATGTTACTGAAAATTAAGTATCGAATATAATTATATTGTTTGATAACTGTAAATGTTGAATTTTGAAAATTATTAATTTCATAATTTTAAATTTATTAACATAACATTTTATATTATTCTGAATAGTTTTGGATAAAAATTAAAAGGATAATTTAAATATATATTTCATCTTTTGTAACTAAAAAAAGAGATAATTTACTTTAAATGTAATTTTTTTTTTTAAAATAAAATTGACTTCACATATATTACATTAAGCGAGAAGCAGTTTTCTACCTTCTTATTCAATTCAACATTTTTTTTTAAAATTTTTTATTAAGTAATATTTAATATGATTTATCAAACCCGTTGAAAAAAATAAACTATTGAAAATTTTCTTTTTTAATGGGTTATAATCTTAGAGAAAACAGAAAATAAAATTGGAATGTAAAAGAAATTATCAAAGTGAATTTTGATGATATGTGTCGGAAAAAAAAAAAAAAAAAAAAAAAAGAGGAACTATACGTGACAACTTTAACCACCATACTAATTTGTATTACAAAAAGGTTAAGAAAATGAACCCATGCAAATGTTCTTGCCCCCTTGCCTCCAAGTGGAAAAAACCATGCTTTGTTTCCACATGAGGAACAAAATTCTCCAATGGCTTGCCCTGCCTATCTCAGATTTACAATTGTTTGGTTTCCCAAGCCTAAGAGAAAACGAGTGAAGGCTATCTTGATTCAGGAGTAGCCTTAATGGCCGCCGGCTTTTGAGTGGATGAGGCTGGACCTGTTTTTGGGTCATCTAAAGCTGAAGACCCCATAAAAGAATTACTGATGGTGTGTTCGGGACTTAGCACACTAGCATTCAAGAAGGGAGGTTGTTTTGGAGAAGGAATTTCACAACTTGTATTGGTTAGCATTTGAACTACTTCTGCCATAGATGGTCTTATTGCAACTGAAGGTTGGGTGCACAGAAGCCCAACTAGAAGCACAGTCGATGCCTCCCTCTCCTCAAACCTGCCTTCTAAGCCAGAGTCAATAGCTTGTGTAATACTGTCTGACTTGTATTGCTTCCAAACCTGACAAAAAACAGTATAAGAACCCTACCAATATATATACTTAACATTAAAAACATAAAAAATTAGATGCTTTCTTCAACAAATTGTTCCAAACTTTCCTTTCCTGGTGTATGTACATAGCAGTTATTCTATCCTGAATTGGATGATCTAGGTTAATCTGATCATTTCTTTGTTTTCTTCATTTCATTTATTGTAAGAATTGTAGCCTATCAAGTATATCACCCACATGTAGTGAATGGAAAAGAATTATGAATCTCACCGAGTACAAAATTGAACTTGAACCCTCTGAGAAAACACTGTTTTTCCTACCAGTTGCAATCTCAAGAACTAGCACCCCAAAAGCATAAACATCTGCTTTCTCTGTTAGTTGTCCTCGAACAAGATATTCTGGTGCCATGTATCCTCTGCAACATTTATTTGTTTATCACAATTGAAACGTATGTACTTAGAAAATATTCATAATAGAAAAAAATGACCTTTTCTAAGATTAATATCTTACAGTGTCCCTGCAATTCCAGTACTAACATGAGATTTATCTGAAGCAACACAACGAGCAAGTCCAAAATCAGCAATCTTTGGAGTGAGATTCTCATCAAGGAGAATGTTGCTGGTTTTTATGTCTCTGTGAATGATTTTTACTCCAGAACCTCCATGAAGATATGCTAGCCCTTCAGCTGTTCCACTTATGATGTTGAACCGCTGTGACCAGCTTAGAATATTTGTTGTGTTCTTAACTGCATCAGATAAATAATAGTTTGAAATGAATCCCAAGTTTACTTTTAGAGGAAGGGAAAACTAAAGGACTAATAGCAAATCGATTGAAGAAATGAGAAGTGGGAATTGAAGAACTCTATCAAATAAATTGCCATTAACATGATAATGATAATTAATAATCAAATTAATTTAGAAACCACTTACCAAAAAGGATTTGATCTAGGCTCCTATTAGGTACATATTCATAAACTAGAAGACTCTCCGGACCTTCAATGCTGCAACCCAAAAGCCTTACAAGGTTCTTGTGTTGAATTCCACTGATCAAATTTACTTCATTAAAGAACTGGTCCACCCACTGCCGTGTATTAAAGAACAATCTTTTAACTGCAACAGTTTTACCATTAGGGAGAATTCCCTTGAACACAGAACCTGCTCCTCCTTGGCCTAATTTCCTTGATTCATCGAAACTGTCAGTTGCCTTTTCAAGCATTTCGTGCTTGAAATTTAAACTAGTCTTGTTTACAGTGGCTGGAATGTCATCTACCCCTAAGAGAAGTCCACAGAAAATAGTATTTAAAAAATGGTTCAATCAGATTTTAAACTATATGTCATTAATTGTAAACAGAGTGTTATATGTATTGTATATATACCATCTTTCTTATTGGATAATCTCTCGTAGCTTATAAAAGCACCAATAGCAGCAATCACAGTGAATATAATTGATGCTAAACCCATTCCTATGATGACCCAATGCCCAAACCCTACAAAGACAATACAAGAATTACAATCAAACATGACAAAAATCCATAGATAAAGAAGAAAATCTCGAGAACTTAAAGCCACTATCTTTTACCCTGATTGTCCTCTGTTTCTGCATCGTAATCAAAAAATCTATTGGTTGAATACCTCATATAACACCCTGAAAACATAGCCCTGCCTTCGGCTCCAGGGGCACACTTCCTCAACCCCAACCCTGCATCCGTCAAACACTGTTTGCAAGAATTTCTATCAATTGTCTTCCAACACTCCGCCAATGCATAAACGGTCACCACCCCTCCTTTCACCTCCGTTGCCCCATATCCATTGTTCGTCAACGCCATCTTCGTCACGTTCATAATCACATGATCCAACATACTTTGGAAATCCTGATACATGTAAGTGTCATTGCAAGCACCTGTAGGCAAGCCACATTTTACGTGATCATAGTTGGCATCAACCCCTTCATCGTAGAAGCTATAGTTATCGAAACGTTGAAAGCATTGATCAAGATGGATTCGCCCAGATGTGGCAGGGATGCACCTTTGGAGTTTTTCTCTGGATGTGTCGAAACAGAGTCTACAATCGTTTGCTTTGACATCTTTATAGCATTGGCCTAATCCAAAGATAGTAAATGGTGGATCGTTCACATAGAAGGTTCCCCAGCCTTGATCAGCAACGAGTTCCGACAAAGCTCCCATGACTTTATTAACATTCCAAACGAAGCTCTGAGAGGTTTCGTTGGTAGTTCCACAAATAAGGTGGCCTTCGAAGGTTTGAGGATCAGAGAAACAAGGGAAAAAACATGAACAAAATATGAAGAACATCCATATTATTATATTCCAAGGATATGGGATTGATAATCGCATTGAATTGTATCCCGCCTCTTGCTTTCCTGTTCTCCTCTGTTTCTCTTTGTGCTCTGTTTTGCAACTTTTAAGGATAACAAAAAAAAAAAAAATAAAATAAAACAAAGAAAAATCAAACTTTCCCTAACAGTTTTTCTTCTCCTCTCTCCTACCCCTCTCTCTTTCTTGTTTGGGTTAAAGGGTTTGAAGAAGGAGAGAGGATTTTAACCCCCTAGGGCTTGGGAGGTATGGAGTCCGTTTTATGTCTGGTTCTGTTGCATGCATAATGCAATGTCTCTTTTTTTTTTTTTTTTTTTTGGATTCCTTTTGCAGAGATAGAGAGAGAGATGGAAAAGAAAGAAAAAGGGATAAATGAACTGAATTTCGTTTCTCTTTGCTGTATTTAGGCCATTTCTAGATATTTGACTCAAGGCATTAGGCTGTGAGCCTCGGCCTCCCTTGATAACCAGACACAGTTAAGGAGGTGCCACAGCCACATTCCCTTTCTACACATGGCAGCCCTACGTTTGATTTCTGCGTTTGGCGCCCAATCAGCCTCCAAGGTGGGACTACTTCGACACCTACGCTGCAATATATATATATATATATATATATATATATATATTTCTTTGCCTTTGTTATCAAACAAGTGAAATTAAATGACCACACTAACAAAAATTTTTGGAAGATAGATCTAAAATAATAAAAAATTGAGACATGACCAAATTAACATACAAATTCATGGATGATAAGCTTATGCCCTTTATATTCTTAGTTTTAATTATGTTTTCGATCTTTATCTTGATTACTTATGTTATGTTTTTTAATTTTAGTTTTTAATTTTAGGTATATTTAGGAGAATGAAGTGAAAAGGTGTCAATTATGAGGTTAAAGAGCTTACTAAATCATAATCACAAAATGGAATAAGACTTGGGAGTCAAAAAGATCAAATTCTTAGTACAAAGCAATCATGCATATTTGACCTTCGGAGTTTGTTGCTAAGAAAACATGATGTTAAAGCTTTTATCTAAATGAACTTCCTCTTGACTTTTGAAGTTGACTTGAATACCTTTCCAACGGTATATCATACTTCATGGACCCACACTTCCACATCATTAGATATTGTCCGCTTTGGCTCCACAGAGCCTCATGGTTTTGTCCACAAAAGGCGCCTCATGCATATGGAAGGTGTGTCACCCCTTATAAGCCAGACCCCTCACCTATCTCTTGTCGATGTGAGATTTGCCTAGAGGTGTTACACTCATCCCTATTACGGGACTCCGCATCCTCGCTGAGGTTTGCCCTACCACCGACCAACGAGCATGGGGAGGTGGCTCTGATACCATCTGTCATGGCCTCATACTTATACGTCATGAGGTATTGTCCATTTTGGCTTCGCAGAGCCTCACGTTTTTGTCCATAAAAAGTGCCTCATGCATGTGCAAGGTATGCCACCCCTTATAAGCCCAGACCCCTCACCCGTCTCCTGTCTATGTGGGATTTGCCTAGGGGTGTTACACTCACCCCCTTATGGGACTCAGCGTCCTCGCTGAGGTTTGCCCTACCACCGACCAACGAGCACGAGGAGGTGGCTCTGATACCTCTGTCATGGCCCCACACTTCCACGTCATGAGGTATTGTCCGCTTTGGTTCCGCAGAGCCTCATGGTTTTATCCATAAAAGGCGTCTCATGCATGTGGAAGGTGTGCCACCCCTTATAAGCCCAGACCCCTCACCCGTCTCCTGTTGATGTGGGATTTGCCTAGGGGTGTTACACTCACCCCTCCTTACGGGACTCAGCATACTAGCTAAGGCTTGCCCCACCACTGACCAGCAAGCACGAGGAGGTGGCTCTAATACCATCTGTCATGGCCTCACACTTCCACGTCATGAGGTATTGTCCACTTTGGCTCCGCAGAGCCTCACGATTTTGTCCATAAAAGGCACCTCATGCATACGGAAGGTGTGCCACCCCTTATAAGCCCAGACCCCTCACCCGTCTCCTATGGGCAAACCTTAGCGAGGATGCTGAGTTCCGTAAGGGGGGGTGAATGTAACACCCCTAGGCAAATCCCACATCAACAGGAGACGGGTGAGGGGTGAGGGCTTATAAGAAGTGGCACACCTTCCACATGCATGAGGCGCCTTTTATGGACAAAACCGTGAGGCTCTGTGGACCCAAAGCTAACAATACCTCATGACGTGGAAGTGTGGGGCAATGACAGATGGTATCAGAGCCACCTCTCCGTGCTCGCTGATCGGTGGTAGGGCAAGCCTCAGCGAGTATGCTGAGTCCCGTAAGGGGGGATGAGTGTAACACCCTAGGCAAATCCCACATCGACAGGAGACGGGTGAGGGGTCTGGGCTTATAAGGGGTGGCACACCTTCCACATGCATGAAGCGCCTTTTATGGATAAAACTGTGAGGCTTAATAAAGCCAAAGGGGACAATACCTCATTACGTGGAAGTGTGGGGCCATGACATATGGTATTAGAGCCATCTCCTTGTGCTCGCTGGTCGGTGGTGGGGAAAACCTCAGCGAGAACGTTGAGTCTCGTAAGGGGGGTGAGTGTAACACCCCTAGGCAAATCCCACATCGATAAGAGACGGGTGAGGGGTCTGGGCTTATAAGGGGTGGCACACCTTCCACATGCATGAGACACTTTTTATGGACAAAACCGTGAGACTCTGCAAAGCCAAAGTGGACAATACCTCATGATGTGGATGTGTGGGGCCATGACAGATAATATCAGAGCCATTTCCCCGTGCTCGTTGGTTGGTGGTGGGGCAAATCTCAACGAGGACGCTGAGTCCCGTAAGGGTGGTGAGTGTAACACCCCTAGGCAAATCCCACACCGACAGGAGACGGGTGAGGGGTCTGGGCTTATAAGGGATGGCACACCTTCCACATGCATGAGGCGCTTTTTGTGGACAAAACCGTGAGGCTCTGCGGAGCTAAAGCGGACAATACCTCATGACGTGGAAGTGTGGGCCATGACAGATGGTATTAGAGCCACTTTCCCGTGCTCGCTGCTGGGGCAAACCTCAGCGAGGACGTTGAATCCGTAAGAGGGGTCAGTGTAACACCCCTAGACAAATCCCACATCGACAGGAGACGGGTGAGGATCTGGGCTTATAAGGGGTGGCACACCTTCCACATGCATGAGGCGCCTTTTATGGACAAAATCGTGAGGCTCTACGGAGCCAAAGCGGACAATACCTCATTACGTGGAAGTGTGGGACCACGACACATACGCCCAAATCGTATAAGTGATAACTCTAGGAAATATGGTTATTTTGCCACCTTTTATGCTTTCAAATGGGCAAGGTCCTTGAGGTTTTTATTTGGATTTGGTTAGTTTTAGATGTTTTTAGATTAATTTTATTTATCCATTTCATGTTTAAATAATTATTTAGTTAGTATTTATGTGTTTTTATAGGTCCAAAGTTAGAAGGAGTTTCGAGGTGCAAAACGACGAAAAATGGTGCAAAGCAATGTGCAAGCAAATTCAACCTCTTTGGAGCTTGTTTCTATAAAAACATGATCTTAAATCTTCATTTAAGAAAACTTCCTTCTTGACTTTTGAAGCCGACTTCCATACCTTTCCAACGGTAGTTTACTCGTCCAAATCGGACGAGATTTGCCAATCCAAATCAGTCAAGGAAGTTCGGGAAAATGACAGAAGCAGTAGACAGCCACTCGAATGGTCAGTGCCCGAAGTCAAAAAGTTGGCGCCGCAACGCTGTATCAAGAAAAAAAGAACCTGCACTTACCTGATTGCTTGCACATGAAGTTTCTGACTCCAGGGGTCTAAGGCACTATAAATAGGACTCTTTAAGGCTGAAATAGAGGGGAATTGAGTTCTAAAAACCCAATTCTCTTGAGCGGAGAGTAGCCATCAAAAGCTTTCAAGGAGATAAGAAGATTTGTGAAGATTGAAGACTCAAGATTTGACACCCCTTAGTTTTCTCTTTTCTCTTCTTTATTTTTCTTGTATTGATGATGATGGTGAAACTTCTTGGTCTAGACACCTAATTTTGTCTAGGCCCCCTAAACCAGGCAGATTCTCCTTTTCAACTCCTCGGAACGCAAGGAGACTTCCACCGTTCCACAGATGGGTCTCCAAGACTTTGTTTCGGAGGTCAGCACAAAAAGTAAACTCGAAGAAAGTCAATCCCAAAAAGTCAACCACTAAAAAGTCAACTCTCAATCAAAATCAAGGTTCGAAGTTGAATTGAACAATGGCGAAAGAATTTTGATAATCCGTGGTCTACAACGAAAGATATAGAGTTCGGAAGATAGGTTGCAGAAATTCAATATAGGGGAAGACCTAAACTAGCAAATTTGGGGAAAACTGCAAAGATGGCCCAATTTGGTGAAATTGAAGCCCCCAGTTGATAAAGATGGATAAACAAAAATAGCCCAAGGCCCAGTTTGAGGTGGATCCCAAGGAAGAGCCGATTAGAGCAAAAACGAAAAAACGAGAAAACGAGAAAATTCCCGAGTTGGAAAAGGGGAAAACTAAATCGGAGGAGAATTTGATCGTAAAAATTGGGCTTTCAGACCAACTCAAATTCAATATATGACAAAGGAAGCAGAAAAAGAAAATCCAAAAATCAGACCCGTTTTGAGCAAAACCGAGGTTTCGGAGGTTAAAGGGCAATATCGGAAAATCCCAAAGAAAATTTTGAAAAAAATGGCAAATGAGCTCGAAAACTCATAAAACCTCCAGATCTGAGTTTTATATTTTTTGGAATATATTGGAGAAATAAAATCTGGAATCAGAGCTCGAATGAAAAAGGCGAAGTTCGGGTGCACTAACCGGGAAAATCTCAAAGAAAATTCCGGGAAAAATAGGAAATGATTTCGAAAAAATATAAAAACTTCCAGATCTGAGTTTTATAATTTTTGGAAGAGATTGGTGAAGAAAAATTCGGAATTGAAGCTCATTTGAAAAATGGAAAAGTTCGGGTGCACTAACCCGAAATTCAAAAAGATAATTCTGAGAAAAATAGAGAACGAGCTTGGAAAATTTTGAAAACTTTCAGATATGAGTTTTATAATTTTTGAAAGAGATTGGTGAAGAAAAATCCGGAATTGGAGCTCATTTGAAAAATGGCAAAGTTCGGGTGCATTAACCCGAAATTCCAAAAGATAATTCTGGGAAAAATAGCAAACGAGCTCAAAAAATTATAAAAAATTTCAGATCTGAGTTTTATAATTTTTGGAAGAGATTGGTGAAGAAAAATACGGAATTGGAACTCAATTGAAAAAGGGCAAAATTCTGGTGCACTAACCTGAAATTCCAAAAGATAATTCCGGGAAAAATAGCAAACGAGCTCAGAAAATTATGAAAACTTCCAGATCTGAGTTTTATAATTTTTGAAAGAGATTGGTGAAGAAATATCCAGAATTGGAGCTCATTTGAAAAAGGCTAAATTTGGGAGGCACTAAATCAAAATTTTAGAGAAAAATATGGGAAAAATAGCAAATAAGCTCGAAAAAATGTGAAAACCTCCAGAACCAAGTTTTATATTGAATGAGATGAGTTGGAAAAAAAATCCTAAATTGGGGTCCTTTTGCAATTAAATTAAGTTCGGGGGTTAAAAAGGTAATTTTATCGAAGAAATCGAAAAGGGCCAATTTGCAAAATTAAAAAGGTGAAAAAATGAAGGGATTCTGGAATATCCCAGGCCCTTGGCTGGCTAGCATAGGAGAAGGGTGGGGATATGATTAAATTCATCAAGTGGTCACTATCACATTACAAGATGTCATTTTTACTATCTTGAAAGTGTCCTTACCCATCCAATGGCCTAGGTGCTTTGTAGAAAGATGAGTACATCCTTCAATGTCATGAAAAAATCTTTCATCCAATGGCTTATATTGATGGGGAAAAGATGAGTACATCTCATCCAAGGGTTAAAAAATCAAAGGACACACACACTATGATACCCCTTGGTCGGCCACTATTAGAAAGGAGGGAAGGCTTCATTTTTCATATAGTTAGTTATCTTTTAAAGAGCATAGGCAGTAGCTAAATTGAAGAAAAAGAAGGAAGAATTTTTTTGAAGAGAAGCTAGCTTGAACGAAATCTTTGAAGGTAGCCATTGGCACATTTCTCTTGCATTTTTCTTTCCTTTCCATGTTTCTTCTTTTATTTTCCATGTTGGTTGTGGTAGGATAGCTTTCTTTGAAGGTTTAGTTTTCAAAAACAAATAAAAATAAAGAGGTTGAAAGGCTTCATGATCTTGATAAAATCAAGTGATTATGGTTAGGGGAGGGCTATGCCCATTATACCAACCATAGATCTTACCTCTATTTTCCTATTTTACTTGCTTTTGCTTGCTGTTTTTCTATTCATTTTCATATGTATTTTTGTTATATTATGCTGCTCATACCAAGTTTATTCATGTCTTTGCATCTTGTGGCTATGTCATATAGCATTTTAAGTCATGTCATTTTTTTTGCATTTTAATCATGCTTTGCATCATGCATAAGACCGTGTTATATTCAGCTATATCTTACATTTTTACCTTGTCATTCTTAGCATTTTTGCCATGCATCATATCTTGCATCTTTAGCATGCTTTACATTGTGCATAAGACCATGTCTTCATTCGGCCATGTCTTGCATCTTTTCATGCCATTTAGATCTAGGTTATTTTTTCATGCCATGCATCTTATTGCTCCCTAGGTCATTCGGCGCTAAAGTGAGAAAAAAAAATAAAAAAGCCTGCACTGGCCTGATTGCTTGCACGCGAAGTTTCTGACTCAATGGGTCTAAGGCATAGGACTTTTTTAAGGCTGAAATAGAGGGGAATTGAGTTCTAAAAACCCAATTCTCTTGAGAGGAGAGTATCCATCAAAAGCATTCAAGGAGATAAGAAGATTTGTGAAGATTGAAGACTTAAGATTTGACACCCCTTAGTTTCCTCTATTCTCTTTTTTATTTTTCTTGTATTGATGATGATGGTGAAACTCCTTGGATATTTGTTTTCTTTAATTATCATGAACTAAATTTATTTTACTAGGATTGCAATTGAATTCAACATGTAGTTTGAATTTATTTTCTATCTCTAGCTTGATGTAATGGTTTTTGAGTTGTTTGTTCAAACTTGTTCTTAATGCTTCTAGTTGACTGGCCACCAATTAGATTGATTTGGTAACCTAAATACAACTTTGAAAAAGGGAGTTTAGTGTTTGACATGTATTGAATGAAACATGTTTCATATTCATTTATTAGGATGAATTGATCTGCATGTAGGGTAGGAATACACTTACGTGTCATGTGTAACCATTGTTAGAGCCTAAGCTTAATGAGTTTCTCTTCAATACAATTATCATAGGAATATAGATAATTGGTTAAGAGAGATATTTTTATAAGATCATCTAAAGAGCCTTATAAATAAATTAGAACTCTAGGTTAACAACTCAAGGTCATTAATCAAGTTAAGAGGTAGTAGAGTTCAAGCAAAGTGTTGAGGGAAGTTGTAATCCTAGGCTATTATTAATTGATTGAATTCATGTTTTTAATTTACTTGCTTTTATTATTAGTTTTTTTAATTAGTTTGATTATCATCTTTAATTATTTATTTAGATAAGATTAGTTTGTTTTAATTTTAGTACTTAGAAAATCTAGTGACAAATCCTCGTAGGTTCGACTCTTTACTTTAAACTATATTACTTGTTACAATACGTGCACTTGCGTGGTGAAAATCGACAACAATAAGAAATGATCATCCAAATCAGCTGAGGAAGTGCGAGAAGATGCAGCAACAGAAATGGCTGGCAAAGAGCCCGGCGTCGCAGCGCCCAATTCCAGCATCGCGAAGCCCAAAATTCGCAAAAAAATCCGAAAAACCTACCAAAAATGCAATTTTCTGCCTCCTAACTTACTTGTACAGCAAGAACTTGTTCTCAAGGTTTTAAAACTCTATAAATACCATTTTTGAGCCACAAACTAGACATTTTTTGAGGAGACTAGAGGATCATTACTCTTCTTCTCCATTCTTCTATTTTCTTTTTATGTTTATGTTAATTATGGCTATGCTAGGCTATACTTCTTTTTGGTTAAGGGTGATTTCAAAGCTCTAGACATGTTGTGTAATTAATATTCATATTTTATCTATCATTGGTTTTATATGAAAATTGCTTATGTTCTTCCATTAAAATTGTTCATGATGTTGTCTTGACTTGTTTAGGGTGCACACTAGATAGATCTTGATAATTATCTAATTCTAGTTTAGGAGTCTTAATCCGTAATTGTCTTGATTTCCTATTCATAACTGGCAATTTGTGATTAATGATTATGTTACAGTTTTCGCTAAGTGCAAAGTAGAACATAACCTAAGTTGAACATTCCATGTTTATATGTTTGTTGCTTAAATCAACTTATCTTTTTTTATTTATCATAAAGCTGCTGTCACTTTGAATCTAGAGATGTTTATCTTAGGTTATTTGATAGTTAGAGATTAAATAGTGGTGTTTATCCTATTTAATGACGAACTAAGAAAGGATTGGGGTAACACAGGATGTTGTTATCTACGGTTGATAGTTTTGATAGTTAATTGATGTTGATAAATCTGATGTTGATTCTCAATAATGTTTAGTGGTGGCGAATGATACCTTAACCATATTTCTCTTATGTGATTTCATCTTACATATTTGCTTTTTACTTTTCTTGTTTGTTTTAATTTTAAAACTACTTCAAACCCCATTTTCTTTTATTTTCTTTGAACTTAAGTTATAAACTAGTAACTTATAAATTAAAACCCAATCCATGTAGACTCGACCCTTGCTAGCTACTATACTTAACAATTGATCATTCTAGTGCAAGGTTAAATAAGATACACTCTTTTGAGAGCACCAATGGCATGCATTTGCAAAAGTTGTCATTTAAATGCATGAAATAAAATATGTTTTTCTTAATAATAATTTTACTAAAAGGTGGTATCATGGTAACTAGGATGAGATCCATGCTATGTTGGGGATTGTTTTTATAAAATAATATATCCACTCCATTTAAGTAATTGAAGGTATTTGATCTGATCCTTAAAAAAAAAAAAAGAATAAAAAGAAAAACATATTATAATTTAGTATTAAGTATCCTTAATATTAATATAATAATTTTATGTTAATTATAAAAATTAAAAATGTAAAAATTATTTATTTATAAATTATATAATACAAATACAATTAGATGTCTTAATTTTCAAAAATATAAATAAAATATATATTACAATTTAGTATCAATTATCCTTAATATTAATATAATAATTTTATGTTAATTATAAAAATTAAATATTTAAGAATTATTTATTTTCATTAATTTTTTATATTATTGTTAACTAATAAAAATATATACATTATAATTATAAAGTAAATAAACAAATAAAATAATTACATTTTTATTTTCTTTTTAGTTTTTTTAAAAATAAGCAAATAGCAAAAAAAAAAAAAAGTAAAAGTAAAAGTCTAATTAGATGACATTTGTGATATTAATATAGTAATTTTATATTAATTATAAAAATTAAATATATAAGAATTATTTATTTTCACTAATTTTCTAATTATTGTTTACTAAATTTATTAAATAATTATAGAAATAAAAATATATACATAATAATTAGAAAGCAAATAAAAAATAAAATAATTGCATTTTTATTTATTTTTATTTTTTAAATAAATAAATAGTAAAAAATAATTGATTAGTTTTTTTAATAAATAAATAACAAAAGAAAAAAAAGAATTCATTAAAGTAAGCCCCTTAAAATAAGTAATAAACTTAGAGTTTAAATTAAATCACTATAAGTGTTGATACCTAATTTTGTCCGGACCCCTAAAAAGGTACGATTTCCCTTAATCCTCCCGGTTTTCTAAAACTTCCCCTAATCCCGTGATCCAGTTTGACACTTTAGGTTGAAAATGTCAAAATTGAAAGAGTCAAAATCGGCAAAGTCAAAATTGAAAAAGTCAACATTGAAAAGTGGAGGGGTGAAATTTTGACTATTGGTTTCGCCCAGATCATCTTCTCGTGGAAATATTTTACGATTATTTGTTTCGCCCAGATCGTCCCTTTTTGACTATTGGTTTCGTCTAGGTCATCCTCTCGTGGAAATATTGTACAATTACTGATTTTTCCCAGATTGTCCCTTTTGACTATTGGTTCCGTCCAGGTCTTCCTCTCGTGGAAATATTTTACGATTACTAGTTTCGTCCAAATCGTCCTTTTTGACTATTGGTTTCGCCCATGTCATCTTCTCGTGGAAATATTTTACGATTAGTGGTTTCGCCCAGATCCTCCCTTTTTGACTACTGGTTCTGCCCAATTCATATTCTCGTGGAAATATTTTATGATTATTGGTTTCGCCCAGATCATCCCTTTTGACTATTGGTTCCACCCAAGTCATTTTCTCGTGGAAATATTTTACGATTACTGGTTTCGCCCAAATCGTCCCTTTTGACTATTGGTTCCGCCCAGGTCGTCTTCTTCGGGAACTTATTATTTGTTTCGCCCAGGTCATCCTTTTTGACTACTGGTTTCGCCCAGGTCATCCTTTTTGACTATTGGTTTCGCTCAGATCATCCCTTTTGACTATTGGTTCCGCCTAGGTCACCTTCTCATGGAAATTATTAATGGTTCTGACCAGGTCATCCTTTTCGACTACTGGTTCGTCTAGATCGTCCTTTTTAGTTACTGGTTTTGTCCAGGTCATCCCTTTTAACTATTGGCTCCCCCTAAGTCATTTTTTCGTGGAAATTATTACTTGTTTCGCTCAGGTCATTATCTGACTATTAGTTTCGCCCAGAGCACCTTATCCGACTTCTGGTATCACCCAGATTGTAAACCTCCATATGAAGTCGAGGTATTTCCTTAAAAAAAAATCGAACTCGATTTTCAAATGAGTCAAGCCTCGAGATTGCCTCCGAGGTATTTTTTTTCCAAATCGAACTCACTTTCTTGAGACGAGTCGAGCCTTTGTATTATAGTTAAGGTATTTTTTTCTCTAGCAAAACTCCAAAATAAACTGTATCAAGTTGTTGGATTCTCTTTCCTAATTTTGAAACAAGAACTTTTCCTCCCTAGAATAACCCTCACACTTGGACGAAATCATTGTCTATTTATCTTTGCCTTATGCCTGATTCTCAGTAATAGGCAAAGAGAGACAGCTGTAGACACTTAATTTTGTCCGGGCCGCTAAAAAAGTACAATTTCCCTCAATGCCCCCAGGCTTCTAAAATTTCCCATAATCCCATGATTCGATTTTTCCTCGAGGTATCTGAATATCTTTCCCATGGTGTTCGGATATCCCTTTTAACTCAAGCAAAAGTTTCGTGCCTAAAAATCCGTTCTTTTCTAAATCTGGTCAAAGTTTCCTCTAAGGTATTCGGATGTCCTCTTTGCAAGGGAGAAACACATTTTCGATAATGGTCCCATTTTAGTGCATTTCATGCTCTCTAGAAAAATGTTTTTAATTTTTTCATAAAAACATACCTTTCCTGGTTACATAAGCTTTAGGCGAAAGAATAATTTCTTAGGCTCTGCCGGGTTTGCAGGGGAGATTAGGAAATTCTCCAACGCAAACTGTTCATGTAATCGTTGTCGCAACCTAAAAAATAACAAGTCCCATCGCGAGACATTACTCCTTAAGTGTGACATTAGGGGAAACAGAGGAAAAGACGACTTAATTCCTTGTGAAATAAAATGAGGGTTTGAAAACAACCTCGAAAAAAAATGGAGTCGCCACCAATCTTTTTTTGGCTAGGTGTGATCGGCCACCTATTAAAACCGGTTTTGTAAAACATTAATTAAAACATTTTAAAAAACGAATTTCGAAGTCTGTGCTTTTAAACCAGAGAAATCAAAAAAGCGGGTTCCGGAGTCGATTACGTGTGGGTAAGGATTAGCACCCCCACAACGCCCGTATAAAATGGTACCTTATTAATCGTGTGTTATCTTGAGTCTCAGTATAAGTCGTTTTTGAAATTGGCATTTAAAAATAATTCCCATTTTAAAGAAAAATAATCCCATTTCTAGTTGAAAATGATTCGGAATTTATTAACTCAAAATTTTCCAATATTCTCCGGCAGACCCGCAAAACATAGAAATTTTTATTTACTTAGAAAATCTCCGAATCACTCTCGTTTTTGAAAGAAAGATATTTCGTTGTTAATGATAATTGATGATATCCTCCCCGGCAACCCGGCAGAGAACTCATGAATTATTTTAACTCAGGAATAATCTTATTTTATTGAAAATCATTATCTTTGTTGCATTAGAAGTCATTTTAAAAAAGATGGTTATGAATATGCAAATCATTTTTAATGACATGACAAAAAACAAATCACAAAATGATATTAACATAGAATATCCACAATTACATCATAACCAAGATAGCAACATGAAATTTAAATCAAAGCAATGACATCACTATGGAATATTCATACATATAGAATTTACATGCTATGATCGCAAAAATTAGATATCATGGAATATGCATGAATATGGAAAATGCAATGCATGAAAATGTATTTTTCCCATGAAGTAAGGACATCCGTATACCTAAAAAGGTATCCGACTACCTTTGGAAGATACCTAAATCCTAAAGTCAGAAAATCCAACTGGTGCAACCTTTAATTTTCCACAAGCATGCTCAAAAGAGCTTGGCTTTCAGCCATTGATTGGCTTAAGTCAAAAATCAAGTGGGGAATGTAGAAATGCATGAACAACCAGCAAGATAAATGCATGAAATAAGTGGCATGACATATGCATGACCTAAGTACTAAGTGACATAGCAAAATAACCTAGAATGCAAAATGACATAGCACATGAAAATAACCTAATGTTTAAATGTCATGGAAAATGACATGTCATACGAAAAATGACCTAATATCTAAATGACATGGAAAATGTCATGGCGTAATGAAAATAACCTAAAGTGTAAATGTCATGGAAAATGACATGTCATATGAAAAATGACCTAATATCTAAATGACATGGGAAATGTCATGGCATAATGAAAATAACTTAAAGTTTAAATGTCATGGAAAATGACATGTCATATGAAAAATGACCTAATACCTAAATGACATGGAAAATGTCATGGCATAATTAAAATAACTTAAAGTTTAAATGTCATGGAAAATGACATGTCATATGAAAGATGACTTAATATTTAAATGACATAGAAAATGTCATGGCATAATGAAAATAACCCAAATATCTAAATGTCATGGAAAATGACATGGCATATTAAAAATGACTTAATATTTAAATGACATAGAAAATGTCATGGCATAATGAAAATAACCCTAATATCTAAATGTCATGAAAAATGACATGTCATATGAAAAATGACTTAATATTTAAATGACGTAGAAAATGTCATAGCATGATGAAAATAACCCTGATATCTAAATGTCATGGAAAATGACATTTCATATGAAGAATGACCTAATATTTAAATGACATAGAAAATGTCATGGCATGATGAAAATAACCCTGATATCTAAATGTCATGAAAAGTGACATGTCATATGAAATATGACCTAATATTTAAATGACATAGAAATGTCATGGTATGATGAAAATAACCCTAATATCTAAATGACATAAAAAATGTCATGGCATAATGAAAATAACCTAGTATCTAAATGTCATCGAAAATGGCATGTCATATAAAAAATGACATAATATTTAAATGACATAGAAAATGTCATGGCATGATGAAAATAACCTAATATCCAAATGTCATGGAAAATGACATGTAATATGAAAAATAACCTAATATTTAAATGACATAGAAAATGTCATGGCATGATCAAAATAACCCTAATATCTAAATGTCATGAAAAATGACATGTCATATGAAAAATGACCTAATATTTAAATGACATAGAAAATGTCATGGCATAATGAAAATAACCTAAAGTCTAAATGTCATGGAAAATGACATGGCATATGAAAAATGACAAGGCATGTGAAAAATGACCTAATGCCTAAATGACATAGAAAATGGAACGACATATGAAAAATGACATGGCATAAATTAAATGACATGACATATGGATGAATGACATGGCATGTGAATGAATGACATGGCATACTAGACATGGCAAAATCTAATTATGGCAACATGAATATAAAATGACATCAACATGGAATATTCATGGACATAGAATTTTCATGTGAGGAATCATACAAATAGCATATATCGAAAAATATTACCACACTCCCCAGCAAACCCGATAAAGCTCGAAAAATATTTCTTTCGTAAGATATTTATATCATTCCAAATAAAACAAAATCCAATATCTTTCAATTTCATAAACACGTGAGTTGAAGAATTTCCTAACCTCCCCGGCAAAGATTAAGAACTAATTCACGCCAAATTTCATAAATCGAAACGCACGTTTTATGTCAAATTAAAATTTAAAACATTTTAAAAATGCAATGTATGGAGATGTATTTCTTTCTTAGAGTAAGGACATCCGTACACCTAAAAAGGTATCTGACTACCTTTGAAAGAGACTTAAATCGGATTTTCAAAATTGAAAGACTTTGGGCTCGGATTTAAAAAAATTGGAATTTTTGGATGAAAATAGCCTCATGGCCGAAACCCCCTTTAAAAGGCTCTGTTTTCCTAGTTTTGAAATCCGGGTTAACTACCCTTGACCCGACTTTTATAAAATCTAAATTTATGATTGAAGTGACTTGAAAATTGACCTAAGACAGTAACTAATGCCCCAAATCAACCCCCTCTTAATATCCTAACCAAAACAGAAAATTACTATTTCTTAAAAATAAATGACTCCCACTGGCAGTTTTGAAACCCGATTTTTTTACGCTTCTAGAGAATTTCAAAAAATTCTGAAAAAATTATGCCAGACCTATAACATGTTTATCTTCATGGAAAAAAATCAGCTTAATTTTTGGAGCAAGGGTTCTATGATCGAAATTTACTAAAGTCAAGACAGTGAGCTAAAACTGCTTTGTTAAAAACCATTTTTTCAACCATGATAAAAAAAATCTAAAAATCATGGAAACAATATCATGGCATCCTCTAAATGACTACTGCATATGGTAAAAAAATAAATTTATTTTGACCATGGATGAGTAGTAAAAGAAATCAAAGTCAGAATACCCAATCTAAACTATCACTCTCTCAACTATCATGGACAAAGGGTTTTTGGCTTAAGATCATTGGTTGATCTTGGCCAAAAACCTAGTTGAAATGTCATGAAATACATGGTATGATAGCCCATAATCATATGACAATAGATCAACCATGAGTGAAAAGATGAACACAACCAAGCAAGCAAGTAATGTCAAGCAAGAACAAGCACAAAAACACTAGATAGGTTTCGGCTAAGGCATAAAATATGTAAAACAATTGTCAAAACTTGGTTATTTGATAAAGGATGAAGAATAAAGGATAGAAAACCTTTTAAAACTTATTTTTGACAACCTTTTTATTCACAAAAAAATTTTACAAATCACATGAACAAAAAGAGGAGGAAAAGAATCACAACATCAAAGAAAAACATTAAAGAAGAAGAAAGAAAGAGAATCACCTAGCTTTTGCTTTCCAAATCAAAGTTGCCAAAAAACTTTTTTCTCTTTTCTTTTACCTCTTTCTTTCCTCTCTAGAGTGAAATGCTTTAAGAAAAAAATGAACTCCCTCCCTTCGTTAAGGTGTGGCCGGCCCCCTTTCTTAATATTAGAGTGGATGTGCTCATCTTTTCATCAAAAATATCAAGCCACTTGGCTTCATCACGAGGGAGACTAAACAAAGATTAAAAATATCACCTTGCAACTCAATCTTGGCCCTTGAGAAGACCTCTTCTCTAAGTTTATGAGCTAGCCAGCCAAGGAGATAAATATGTGCTCATCTTTCTCTTCAAAATATCTAGGCCACTTGGCATGATCACAAGGGAAACTAACCGAAGATTAAAAATGTCTTCTTGTAACTCAATCTTGGCCATTGAATAAAATTGATCAAATCTCACCCTCTATTCCTCATGAGCTAGCAGAATGACCTGGTATGTTCCAGCAACTTCCTCATATTTTATTTGCAAAATGGCCATTTTTGGTTTCTTCGATAAAATTGTAGTTTAGCCTCCAAACTTAATTTAATTGCAAACGGACCCCAATTTCATATTTTCTTTCTCCAATCCCTCCAAATAAATGTAAAATTCAGTTCTAAAGATTCTCATAATTTTTAGAGCTCGTTTTCCATTTTTCTCGGATTTTTCATTAAAATTGCGAGTTAGGCCTCCTCGAACTTTTTTTTCAAATCAGCTCCAATTTGAGATTTTTCTTTTCCAATACCTCCAAATCAATATAAAACTCAGTTCTGGAAGTTTTCATAATTTTTTGAGCTCGTTTCCTATTTTTCTCAGAAATTTCTTTTGGAATTTCGGGTTAGTGCACCCCAAATTTAGCCTTTTTCATTTGAGCTCTAATTCCAGATTATTCTTCACCAATCCCTTCCATCTGATATAGAATTCAAATCTGGAGGCTTTCGTAAATTTTTGAGCTGGAATTCTATTTTTCTCGAATTTTTCAAGATTACCCTTTAACCCCCGAAACCTCGATTTTAGTCAAAACGGGTCTGATTTTTGGATTTTCTTTTTCCACTGCCTTTATTATATATTGAATTGGAGTTGGTCCAAAAACGCCCAATTTTTACGATCAAATTCCCCTCCGATTTAGTTTTCCCCTTTCCATACCAAAAATTTTCTCTTTTTTTTTTTGTTTTTCTTCGAACCGGCTCTTCCTTGGGATCCACTTCAAACTGAGCCTTGGGCTATTTTTTTTTATTCACTCTTCATCAACTTGGGGCCTCAATTTTATCGAATTGGGCCATCTCTGCAGTTTTCCCCAAATTTGCCGAATTAGGCATTCCCCTACACTGAATTTCCGTAACCCATCTTTCGAACTCTATATCTTTCGTTGTAGACCTTGGATTATCAAAATTCTTTCACCATTGTTCAATTAAACCTTAAATCTTGATTTTGACTGAAAGTTGACTTTTTAGTGGTTGAATCTTTTAGAGTTGACTTTCGTGTTGAACTCTGAATCACAAGTCTTGGAGAACCATCTGTGGGATGAGGGGAGTTTCTTTGCATTCTGAGAAGTATAAGGAAGAACTTACCTGGTTTAGGGGGCCCAGTCAAAATTAGGTGTCTACGGCTGCCCCTCTTTGACTATTTTTGAGAATCTGGAATCAGGCAAAGACTAATAGACTACCATTTTGTCCTAGTGTGGAGGTCATCTACGTAAAGAATATATATATTTTTTTATTTTTGATTATTTTGATTTTTTTATTGATGTTTTTGAAAAGCAAAGATTCAAAAGTGAAAAATACCTCGACGTAAGTCTCGGAGCTTCGACCCATTTAGAAAAAACGAATCTGATTTAAAATGAAAGATACCTACTTCGACCCATTTAGAAAAAAAGGATTCGATTTAAAACAAAAATACCTCGACGTAAGTCTTGGGGCTTCGACCCATTTAGAAAAAAAGGATTCAATTTAAAACGAAAGATACTTCGACGTAAGTCTCGGGGCTTTATCCATTTAGAAAAAATGGATTCGGCTTAAAACGAAAGATACCTCGATGACCCATTTAGAAAAAATGGATTCGATTTCAAATGAAAGATACTTCAACGTAAGTCTAAGGGCTTTATCCATTTAGAAAAAAATGGATTCGGCTTAAAACGAAAGATACCTCGACGACCCGTTTAGAAAAAAACGGATTCGATTTAAAACGAAAGATAATTCGACGTAAGTCTCGATACTTTATCCATTTAGAAAAAATGGATTCGGCTTAAAATGAAAGATACTTTGACGTAAGTCTCGGGGCTTTATCCATTTAGAAAAAATGGATTTGATTTAAAACGAAAGATACTTCGACGTAAGTCTCGGGACTTTGACCCATTTAGAAAAAATGGATTCGATTTAAAATGAAAGAGACTTCGACGTAAGTCTCAGGGCTTTATCCATTTAGAAAAAATGGATTCGGCTTAAAACGAAAGATACCTCGACAACCCATTTAGAAAAAATGAATTCGATTTAAAATGAAAGATACTTCGACGTAAGTCTCGGAGCTTTATCCATTTAGAAAAAACATATTCGGCTTAAAAAAAAGATACATCGACGACCCATTTAGAAAAAAAAGAATTCGATTTAAAACGAAAGATAATTCGACGTAAGTCTCAGGGCTTTATCCATTTAGAAAAAATGGATTCGGCTTAAAACGAAAGTTACCTCAACGACCAATTTAGAAAAAAAAGGATTCGATTTTTAAACGAAAGATACTTCAATGTAAGTCTTGGGAATTTATCTTATCTTCTACCAACTTCACTAGGCTTATATCATCTAATATGCTAATTTCACTGGGCTTAAACTCATCTACTATGCCAATTTTCATTGGGCTTAATCTCATCTAATATGCCAATTTTCATTGGGCTTAATCTCATCTAACGTGCCAACTTCAATTGGGCTTAAATCATAACTGCCAGCTTATATTGGGCTTAACCAAATTTAAAATGCCAACTTCACTGGGCTTAATCACATCTAACGTGGCAACTTCACCTGGGCTTAAACCATAACTGCCAGCTTACATTAGGCTTAAAAAAATTTAAAACGCCAACTTCATTAGGCTTACTTCCTTTTGTGCCAGCTACGTCGAGCTTAATCATATCTAAAGTGCCAACTTCAACTGGGCTTAAACCATAACTACCAGCTTACATTGGGCTTTAACAAATCTAAACTGCCAATTTACTAGGCTTACTTCCTTTTGTGCCAGCTTCATTGCGCTTAATCACATCTAAAATGCCAACTTCAACTGGGCTTAAACCATAATTGCCAACTTACATTGGGCTTAAACAAATTTAAAATGCCAACTTCACTGGGCTTACGTCCTTTTGTGCCAGTTACATCGGGCTTAATCACATCTAAAATGCCAACTTCAACTGGGTTTAAACCATAACTGCCAGCTCACATTGGGCTTAAACAAATTTAAAATGCCAACTTCACTGGGGTTACTTCCTTTTGTGCCAGCTACATCGGGCTTAATCACATTTAAAGTGCCAACTTTACTAGGCTTATTTCCTTTTATGCCAGCTACATTGGGCTTAACCAACTAAGATGCCAACATCGACTGGGCTTACTTCATAATTGCCAGCTTACATTGGGCTTAACCAACTAAGATGCCAACTTCGACTAGGCTTACCTCACAATTGCCAAATTTACTTTCGGCTTAACCATCATTTCTTTTGAAAAACTCCTTCTCCGAGGCTCCATAACTTAAATGCTCCTCTCAACAAAGGCTCTATAACTTTGAAAAATAAATTAGTCCTCTCAACAGAGGCTCCACAACTTTGAAAATTAAATGCTCCTCTCAACAGAGGCTCCATAACTTTGAAAATTAAATGCTCATCTCAACAGAGGCTCCACAACTTTGAAAAATTTCTTATCCAAAACTCAATTTCATTTTTCAAAAATTTTCACTTTCTCGATTTCAATTGTCTCCAAGAAATTCTCAAGACTCACATTTTTTCTTTTCAGACAAACTTTTGTTATTCTTTTTTAACATAATTTTTTTCTAAATCTAAAGAAATCCCTTCCCTCTCTAGGAAACCTATCTTTTTTTTCCTTTTTGTCTTTTCAATACTTGGCAAATGCAATGATCAATTGTATTGATACAAAAGCCTATGCAACCTATGAAGATACAGATGCAAAATGTTCATTATATGATGCATGACATCATTTCATATTAGGAAAATGTTAAGAGAGTTGATCATCTCCCTTTTCCTTTGTGTCCTGGTGATGTTTCCTCATTCCCTGCTATCTTGTCCTACCGGAGGAATGATCTCTGCCCTAATTTGTCCTTGCCCCAGCAAATTCTTTCTTTTCGGTTATCTGGTCAAAACCAAAACACAGAGTCAGACTTCATTCAAATATAAACTCAAAATTTCATGCCCTTGAACAATATGAACTTTTTGCTAGAGCATATCCACATCTCAACTTTTGTTTGTTCTTCCTAAGTCATGTCAATTTCATTTCTTCCAAAACATGTGAAATTGAAAATTTTCAGAAATTGGTGATCACCATTACAGACATTTCAAAGCGAGATAGGAAATCAGCCTCAGTTTTTCGAGTGATTTGAACGGTTTAATGCAACAAAGTCAATGAGCCGATGCAATAAGGTCTGGATTTGTCTTGGAAAGCTTTTCATCTTGACAAAGAGGAGAAGGTGAATGTCCTTTTGTCTCGGCTCATGAGTAAGTTTTCTCAAAACATGAATTCCTTAAAACCAAACATATTTTTTGGAAAAAGTTTTAATTAAATATCATCAATCCTCCAATCTCTAAATATGGCATTTTCATAAGTGTTAACCTTAGCCATGATAGGTTCAATGTTGGAAGGTCAATTTGGAAGGAAAAAGGTTTAGCTTTCAAAATAAATTCCAAAGAAAGGCTATCCTTTTGGTATGTCTAGGAGATCTTTGAGGCTCCTTGTATTCCTCAAACTGATGGCTTCGACAATACCAATGTGTGGCATTAGAATTTCTTCTTGTTCTGCTCTAGACTGCCCATTTTTTGGTTTTCACCCTAGAGCTTCATTGATTATCTTTTTTCTCTTTTTTTATTGTTCCACCTTGCATCTGAGAATTCTAAATTCTTCCACAATTAAATGATAATTCGATGAGATGGATAAAGTCTGAGGAAAATTCTTCAAGTCAAATATCCATGCTTGATCATAATGGACTTTTAAAGCACATAACGTAGGCCATGGTTCGAGGTTCAGAAAGAAAGGTGTTTGAGGGTAATCAGATCAAGGATCATTTCCTGAGGAGGATTCCATTTGAAATATTTGTCTCTTTTGGACTTTTCTCTCCTTCTTTTGACTTTTGCTTCTTTTCTTCTTTGTTCTTGGCTTTCATTTTGCCATCTTTTTTCACATATTTTCTTGTGTGTGTTTTGTTCCTGGCTTTCAATTCGCCATCTTTTCTTTTTTCCTTTTCCCTTTTTTTTTCTCTTGTATCTCCATTTAGACAGAGTGAGCCCATACTTATTTGGGAGCTCAATTTGCTTTGTTTCTGTCTTCGGCTAGGACTTATTTCACCATGATCTTTGAAAAAAAATCCTTTCCTCGTATTTGCCCCCCCAGTGTAGTGGGTGATCCTTGATCAAGTTTCAAAGATAAGAATTCTTTAGGCTCAAAAGGGGTAACTATGGACAATTTCTTTTTTGTGAAAGGGATATGAAATATGGCCATTTCTCATATCAAGTATGAATGTTCTCATTGAAAAGCAATCCTCAGGGTAAATAGATAATTAGAATTTCATTTTGCATCTGGAATCGTTCAAATTCTCATGTGCATGATATCATAATTTTTGTTGCATGCCCAAAAAATTCATATTTGATTCATCTTCAGCCACAAATGATGCCTTATTTTGATTTGCCATTCAAGTGAAGATCCTTTGGTTTGTGGGAATCTTGCTGTGAAGGAACATCTCATATGTTTTTTTTTTTTGTTTCCGAGCTTCTCATTAAGTAAGCTCATTTGGGTTTCAATTTCTTTCAAAGTGTTTCCAACACATGGGGATAGAAAAAAAAGGTGTTCCGATTCATTCTTTGGTTCATGTGCTCATAAATCATGGTCTTGGAAAAGGCCTAGAGATTTGGCATTTGGATTCTTTCAAAGTGATTCGGGAGGTTTTGAGTCTTTCTGGAAGCTTCCGCTATGATTGGCAGTATGGCATGACTTTAACACGTATCAAACTACCAAATCTAGATCTTTTGGAAGATTGTCATGTTTGCTTGACTTTCAAGAAATCCACGAAAGAATTTTTCAAATTTTCATTACTCATGGCCTCGATAAAGGTTATTGTTTGCGGTTTTTGAGTGGTATTTATTCAACTGGTCTATGATCTAGGTACATGTAGAGGTAAGGTGTTTCCTAGGAATCCATCCCCCATGATGATAACCAATTCTTTCGAAACTTATTTCACTCTTCAAAGGAGTATCTTTATATTTTCAAAATGAAAAATTATCCGTATGGACTTTTATTTTCAACCCTTTTTGTTTTTTTTTTCTTTCGAAAATCATAAAAACAAAGCTCAAGAAAAATCCAAAACCTCAAATGAGATATGATGTATGATGCTTGCAATTTAAAGTTCATTGATTTCAAAGAAATTGAAAATATGTACAAAACTTAAAACAAGGTTAAGGATTGCCCCTGATTGGCATGCTACCCTGAGAACAAGCGACATTTAGCCCTATCATCCGTGATAAGCACCAACGAGCTCTTTGAACTTTGCTGGGTTTGCATCAATTATGACTTGAACTTTGTCCTTGAATGCAGTGCAGTTCTCCGTGGAATGCCCTTTAACCCGCTATGATACTCGCATGTGGCATTAGGGTCATACCATTTCAGGTATGGAGACTTCCTAGGCTTTGGAAGTACAATGGAGATCATTTGGCTTTGGAAAAGCAATGGAAGAAGTTCTATGTAGGTCATCGGAATCGAATGGTACACCTTTGCCTTATTTCTCTAACTGCTTTGAGAACAGACTGAGTCAACCTCCGAATCAATTGGCATGACGAACCCTTAGGGTGGTGTGAAAGGCCTTGGAGCATGATGATGACCGTGCTGAAACCAATGGTCGACATAGGGTCGGGATGTAAATAACCATCAAAAGGATCATCTTGCATTGCACTGAAACCTCTTTTGTTTCTGCCTTCAATATTTCTGACCTGTACATGCCCCTTAGCGACATCATCTTTCTTCTCGAAAAACATTCTGGCTTTAGTATCCACAATTTCCCTCTTTTTATCCCATCCTCAATCCTACCCACTGCAAACAATATGTCCTCAAACTCTGAAAAAAAGTTGTCGATCAACTTGTAATAGTATGGATGTGGGAGGGTATCCACAAAAAAAAAACATTCATTTCTCTATCAGTAAGAGGTGGTTGGACTTGCGAGGCTACATCTTTCCATCTATGAGCATATTCTTTGTAGTTCTGATTGGGCCTCTTTTTCATGTTTTGGAGTGTCAATCGATCTGGAGCCATTTCCAACATGTGCTTGTATTATTTCAGGAATACCCGTGCTAAGTCTCTCCATATACGCACTTGGCCTTTCTTCAACTGATAAAACCATTTAGATGCTCCCTCTGTCAGACTGTCTTGAAAAACATGGATAAGCAGTTTCTCATCATGCGCATGCCCTGCCATCTTATTACAATATGCAGACAAGTGTGTTTTAGGGCATTTAAGTCCATCATACTTTTCAAATTCCAAAACTTTAAATTTTGGCGGGATGTCCACATTAGGGATCAAAAGAAACTTCCTTACACTTACTTCATCTCGACCTTCAATAGCTCGAATCCTTTCCTCCAATAGGTCATATTCTTGTTGTATCTCTGCCTTTTGACTCAGAACTTGTTGTGAATGAACCTGATCAGAAATCTGGCCTTGAATATTCTTACCCAGATTGCCATGGTCTTGAAGTTGATTACTTTTCTGTGTAAAGTGTTCTCCCATAGTTTCTATCCATTGTCCACTATTTTGCTTGAGTCATCTGAATCCTCTGTACGACCTATTCAGAAGTCTCATTCTTCACTTGTTCTATTTTTTCCAATTGGGTAGTATGATCCTCTCCCATTTTACTTTTCTGCAAAAAGAAAACCAAAGCTATCTTTTAGGCATGAACTCTGTTATGGCTCTTTATTTTAGGGGTTTGAGGGAAACCCCTTTTATTTGCCTCTAGAGATCAGAAATTATCAATGATAATATTGACTTCTCTATCATTGGCGTTGATAGAGCCATTGCTATGCGTAAATAAACTCAATGCCAATGCATGGATGGATGAAATGTTTGGTATGACAAATAATTAATCAAATGCAAATGCAAGGGGAATGACGATACCATATAGGAAATAAGAATCGGAGGAACTTAATGATCAATATCTCATAAATTCAAAGCATAATTAATTCATTCTCGTGCCAATGTTCAAAAGACATAAACCATATTTACACATCTGATAAGTGGTTAAAATTGTCTTTACAAGTATTTTATTTTTCCTAGCATCCTAAGGCTATAAGAGCCGGCTACTGAAAAGACCAAAGTCCTATTTCATCATGAAAGACCATGTCCATATTCCTCTTTATTACGCTCCAAAGCATCCACTTGTTCCTCCAATTCATTTCTCATATCTTAAACCCCTTTCATGCAAATGAAATTGACATTATTTTCACAAGATAAAAAATGCAAATAAATGTGCATGCTCTATTCCCATATGCATGAATGTGATGATGATTGATGCATGAAATGCAGAAGATGCTAAGATGTTTGAGGAGATCAATTTTCATATTTACAACTGCTTGCATGTTATGCAAAAATGCAAATGAAAAGATCAAGGAAAAGAAGATCTTAACATCACTCTTTTTTTGGTTTTTCTTTTTTCTATTTTTCTTGAATTTTCATGACAACTATTTTTTTGACATTTTTTATTTTCTCTGTAGACACCTAATTTTGTCTGGGCCTCCCTAAACCAGGTAAGTTCTTCCTTGTACTTTTTTAGAATGTAGAAAATCTCTTCTCATCTTGCAGGTGGTCCCCCAAGACTTGTGATTAGGAGTTCAGCATGAAACGTCAATCCAAAAAAGTCAACTCCAAAAAATCAACTCTAAAAAGTCAACCCTTAGTCAAAATCAAGATTTGAAGTTGAATTGAACAATAGTGAAAGAATTTTGATAATCCGAGGTCTACAACGAAAGATATGGAGTTCAGAAGAGGGATTGCAAAAATTTCAATGTAAGGGAAGCCCTAATTCAGCAAATTTGGGGAAAAGTGCTTAAACGATCAAATTGGTCAAAATTAGAGGTTCCAAATGGAATATAATTAATGACTACGGGTATTGGAAGGGCCAATTGGAAGCAGAACCAAAGGAAGAGTCAATTTGGAAGGAAAACCGAAAATTAGGGTTTTGGTCAAAAAGGGTGAATTTTGCAAATTTAGGAAAAACTACAGAGATGGTCTGATTCGGTGAAATTGAAGTCTCCAATTGATGAATAATGAATAAACAAGGGTACCCCAAGTCCCAATTTGAAGTGAATCCAAAGGAAGAGCCGATTGGAGGAGAAAATGGAAAAAACAAGAAAATTCCCAATTTTGGAATAAAAAGTAATAAACTAAATCGTAGAGGAATTCGGATGTAAAAATTGGGCATTTTCAGACCAACCAAAATTCAATATAGGAAAAAGGAAGTGGAAAAAGAAAATCCAGAAATCGGACCCGTTTTGAGTAAAACTGAGGTTTCGAAGGTTAAAGGGCATTCTCGAAAAATCCCATAGATAATTCCGAAAAAATAGCAAACGAGCTCGCAAAATTATGAAAACTTCCAGATCTGAGTTTCATAATTTTTGGAAGAGATTGGTGAAGAAAAATCCAGAATCGGAGCTCATTTGAAAAATGGCAAAGTTTGGGGCACTAAGCCGAAATTGCAAAAGATAATTCCAAGAAAAATAGCAAAAGAGCTCGAAAAATTATGATAACTTCTAGATCCGAGTTTTATAATTTTTGGAAGAGATTGGCGAAGAAAATCCGGAATCGGAGCTCATTTGAAAAATGACAAAGTTCGGGTGCACTAAGCCAAAATTCCAGAAGATAATTCCGGGAAAATAGCAAACGAGCTCGAAAAATTATGAAAACTTCCATATCTGGGTTTTATAATTTTTGGAAGAGATCGGTGAAGAAAAAATCTGGAATCAAAGCTCATTTGAAAAATGGTAAAGTTCGGGTGCACTAAGCTGAAATTCCAGAAGATAATTCCAGGAAAAATAGAAAACGAGCTCGAAAAATTATGAAAACTTCTAGATCTGGGTTTCATAATTTTTGGAAGAGATCGGTGAATAATAATCCATAATTGGAGCTCATTTGAAAAATGGCAAAGTTCGAGTGCACTAAGCCGAAATTCCAGAAGATAATTATGGGAAAAATAGCAAACGAGCTCCAAAAAGTATGAAAACTTCCAGATATGAGTTTTATAATTTTTACAAAAGATTGGACCTAGTGGATAAATCAGGAATACAGAAACAAAAACAGCAATTGGACCAGAGAATGCGATTGCATTATAAGGTCGCAATTGAACAGACCGCGCAAGTTCAAATTGACGTAACATAAAACCTATTAGTCCGAAAGCGCCGTGGAGAGCAACAAATGTCCACAGACCACCTAATTGACACCAACGAGTAAAATCTCCTTGTGCTTCTGGACCCCATAGTAACAACAAAGAATGCACTAAACTATTAGCAGGAGTAGAAACTGCGGCGGTTAAGAAATTGCAGCCTTCCAAATAGGAACTGGCCAATCCATGAGTATTGAGAATACAAATTATTGTTGTGCCCAAAAAATGGATTTTGGTTGGAATCATTAGCAGAAATAATCAAATGATTCTGTTGATCCATTTGAATAATTAAACGTTTCACAATTAGTGAACTGAATTTATTACCATAACCCTGATTTTCCAAAAAAATCATTGATTTATTTAAACCATGATCATGAGCAAGTGCATAAATATACTCCCGAAAAATAAGTGGGTATAGGAAATCATGTCGGCGAGATCTATTTAGTTCTAAATATACTTGAAATTCCTCCATTTCAAATTCTATTTGAACCAAAGATAGGGGATCTATTCGGTTATCAAATGATACATAGTGCGATACAGTCAAAACAAGGTATTATAGTAAGAAAAGAATAGATACCTCGGAGACAGGTAGATTCATCAACGGATTCTCTATCCTATATTTTGCCATCTAATTGATTTATGTTCGTTATAGGATAAGAAGATGGTTAGAAATCCTTTATTTTTTCAACCCAATCGCTGTTTTGATTTTGGAAAAAAAAATATCTTTTCTTTATCAATATACTGCTTCTTCTACACATTCATGTCTAACCCATAAAGGGAATAACTAATAATTAGGACTCATAAAAAAATCGATAATTTACTCATGAGAAAAACCTTTACCACATTAGGCACTAATTTATTTTTAACGTTTAATTAGATCGGGTAATCATTCAAATTGAGAACATCCAGAATCGGAGCTCATTTGAAAAAGGTGCATTTTGGGTGCCCTAACCCGAAAAATCCAAGAGAAAATTGCAGAAAAAATAGGAAACGAGGTCGGAAAATTTTGAAAATCTCTAGATCTCAATATTATATTTATTTGGAGGGATTGGAGAAAGAAAAACAGGATTTGGGGTTCGTTTGCAATAAAATCATGTTTGGGGGCCAAAATAAAATTTTATCGAAGAAATCGAAAAAGACCAATTTTGCAGAATTAAAAGGTGAAAAAATGAAGGAAATTCTAGAACATACCAGGACTTTGGCCAGCCAGTATAGGGGAGAAAGGGTGGTGATTTAATCAACCTCATCCAATGGTCACTATCTAATGGCAAGATGTTATTTTAGTATCTTGGATTGTCCTTACTCATCCAATGGCCTAAGTACCTTATGAAAAGATGAGTACACCCTTGAATGGCCAAGATCAAATTGCAAGATGACATTTTTATTACCATGAGAATGTCTTGATCCAGTGGCCAATATTGGTGGAAGAAAGATGAGCACAAGTCATCCAATGGTTGGAAATGCATGTAGCCAAATGAAATGTCCATGCTCATCCAATGGCTTAGGAACCTTATGAAATGATGAATACATCATTAAATGGCTAAGATCAATTTGCAAGATGACATTTTTTTGTCATGAAAATATCTTGGATCTAAGGGCTTAGATTGTGTAGGACAATTAAATGAATTAATCTCCACCCTTCACACCATGGGGTTCGGCCAAGGCTGTTCAAAGGGAGGGGGGTTTCATTTTCAAAAGACGAGGTTGGCTGATTTTGAGTCTTGGGCAGTAGCTAAAAACCAAAGAAAAAATAATTGAAAGGAAAGGAAGAGAGCTTTCGCTAAGGTAGCCATTCCTCTTTGGTTCTTACATTATTTCTTTCTTCTTCTTCATGTTTTTCTTTATTTTTCCATGTGATTTCCTACCATTTTCTCTTCTTAATAAAGGTTTTATAAAAGCTTTCCTGTTGTCCTTGCTTTTTCAAAAATAAACAAAGCAATGGCTAGGCTTCATGATCTTGATGAAAATCAAGTGATAATGGTTAGGGGACTTTGTCCAATATACCAACCATGGAGTTCATTTCCATATATATTTTTTTACCTTAGTTATTTTTATGATTTTGAGATTGAAAAGGCTTCATGACCTTGATGAAAATCAATAGATAATGGTTAGAGGGGACTTTTCTAATGTACCAACCATGGAGCTCATCTCTTTTTTATTTATTTGCTTGCTTTAATTTACTTATTTCTATTATTATTTATTTTTTTATTTGTATTCTTGCTAATCGTTGTGTTCATTTGGTTCATACTATACCTTTGCATCTTGTGGCTATTGTCATTTAGTTAGGTCATTTTCATTTTTCATATCATTTAGCTAGGTCATTTTTCATGACATTTTTAACAGCATGCCTTAGACCATTCAGCCAACCTTTTGTATGTCATGTTATCCATTTTTTTATGCTAGGTCTCCATGTTGTATATTCAACCATGCATGGACATTTTAGGGTTTAGGTCATTTTTGCATGCTATGTCATTTTCCATGTCATTTAGGCATCTAGGTTATTTTCCATGTCATTTAGCATTTAGGTCATTTTTGCATGCCATGTCATTTTCCATGCCATTTAGGCATTTAGGTCATTTTCCATGTCATTTAGACATTTAGATCATTTTTGCATGCCATGTCATTTACCATGTCATCTAGTTTCATAGGTGATTCGGCCATGTATGGATATTTTAGGGGTTTAGGTCATTTTCCATGTCATTTAGACATTAGGTCACTTTACTATTTCATGTCATTTTCCATGACATCTAGACATTAGGACATTTTATTTTTCCATGTCATTTAGACATTAGGTCATTTTCCATGACATCTAGACATTTGGTCATTTTATTATTCCATGTCATTTAGACATTAGGTCATTTTTGCATGCCATGTCATTTAGTCATCTAGGTCATCTTCCATGTCATTTAGGCATTTAGGTCATTTTTATTATTCCATGTCATTTTCCATGTCATTTAGACATTAGGTCATTTTATTATTCCATGTCATTTTCTATGACATTTAGACATTAGGTCATTTTTATTATTCCATGTCATTTTCCATGCATTTAGGCATTAGGTCATTTTTGCATGCCATGTCATTTTCCATGTCATTTAGGCAATTAGGTCGTTCTAATTATTTCATGTCATTTTCCATGACACTTAGACATTAGGTCATTCTTATTATTTCATGACATTTTCCATGTCATTTAAGCATTAGGACATTTTTATTATTCCATGTCATTTAGGCACTAGGTCATTTTCATTATTCCATGTCATTCAGACACTAGGTCATGCATATTCCATGTCATTTACTTCATGCATTTTTTCATTTCCCACTTGATTTTTGACTTAAGCCAATCAATGGCTCAAAGCCAAGCTTTAATGAGCATACTTGTGGAAAATTAAAATTTGTCAAAGTTGGATTTTCTAATTTTATGATTTTTTCTCATTAGGCAACGCTTTGTCCAAATTTTTAGAAATTTTTACCACTGCTTGTAGGACCTTGGAGGAGTCTCTAATATTTTTATTATGATTTTTGGACATCGTTATCAAAGGTTTAAAAATATTTTTTGGTTAAGCAGTTTTTTGCCTACTGTTCTGTCTTTCATGAATTTTCCAGTAGGTCATCCTTAGTCTAAAAATTAAGCTGATTTTTTTCCATAGAGATCAACATGTTCTAGGGTTTCCCTAATTTTTTTCAGAATTTTTTGAAATTGTTTAGAAGGGTAAAAAATCGTGATTTCAGAATTGGTCTGAAAAGTCAGATTTGTTCTTAAGAACTAATAATTTTCTGCTTTATTTAAGCCATTAAGAGGGGGCTGATTTGGGACATTAGTTGCTGTTTTAGGTTAATTTCAAAGTCATTTCAATCATAAAATTTGATTTTTATAAAGTTCAGGTCAAGGGTGGTCATCTTTGGGTTTCAAAACTAGGAAAAACTTGAGCTTTTAAAAGGGGTAGGTTCGGCCAAAGCTCCTTTTACTATTCAAAATTCCAATCTATTTTAAATCTGAGTCCAAAATCCGAATTAGAAAATCCAACTTAGGTCTCTTCCAAAGGTAGTCGGATATCTTTTTAGGTATACGAATATCCTTATTTCGTGGGAGAAATACATTTTCATGCATTTGCATTTTTTATGTTCATGCATATTCTATGACATTTAATTTTTGTCATTTTAGTTATATAAATTCCATATATATATATGAATATTCCATAGTGATGTCATTGCTTTGATTTAGATTTTATGTTGTCATTTTGATTATGGCATAATTGTGAATATTCTATGATAATCTTTTCCATTTAATTAAAATTTTTTTTGCTATGTCATATAGATTCCTAATATGTCATTTAGGTTTTATTATGTCATTAATTCTTGTCATTTAGATTATGCCATGTCATCTAGATTTTGCCATGTTAAGCATGCCATGTCATTAATCCATATGCCATGTCATTGGTAGTAATTTGCAAATTCATAACTATCTCTTTTAAATGTTTTTTAATGCAATAAAAATAATGATTTTAATAAAATAAAGTTATTCCCGAGTTAAAATAATTCATGAGTTCTCCTTTGGGTTGCCGGGGAGGACATCATCAATTATCATTAATAACGGAATTTCTTTTTCTTAAAACGACAATGATTAGGAAAATTTTCCAAATAAATAAAAATTTCTATATTTTGCTGGGTCTGCCGGGGAATGTAGGAAAATTTTGAATTAGTAAATTCCGGATCATTTTCGAATCAAGTGATATTATTTTTTCTTTAAAACGGGAATTATTTTTAAATACCAATTTCAAAATCGACTTTTATCGAGACTCGAGATAACACACGATTAACAAGGTACCATTTTACACGAGCATTGCGGGGGTGCTAATCCTTCCCCGCGCGTAACCGACTTTCGAACCCGCTTTTTGATTTTCTCTGGTTTAAAGCGCAGATTCCGAAATTGGTTTTTTTAAAAATGTATTAATTAATTTTAAAATTTTTTATAAAACCGGTTTTAATAGGTGGCCGATCACACCTAGCAAAAAAGGATTAGTGGTGACTTCATTTTTTTTTTGAGGTCGTTTTCAAACCCTCGACTTTTTAATTTCAAGAGGAATTAAGTCGTCTTTTCCTCTGCCTGTTGTTTTCCCTCACCTCACTTGAACGGGTCCCCCGGCGACGAACAGATCACGTATTGATAGCTTGGCGACTCCACTGGGGACTATTAGAGAGTCAGGCCTAGAATTAATCGTGTGTTATCGATAGTCTCGGTTTTGTAGGTTTTATCCGGTATTTAATTTTAATTCCCATATTTTTTAATAAAAAGGAGAATTTTGAAAATAATTAAATGTTTTCGAAAAAGTTCATACTCATGTGCATGCATAGTATTGTTATTAATCTCAGGTTATTTTCTTGTATATTATTATTCTTTGCTAGATTAATGCTTGACATCATTTAATCTTGTCTTTAATATTTTTGTCGAGATACTTAGAAAAAGGGTTAGAATAGGTGGTGAAAGGTTTGATAGTTCCTCCTCACACATGACACTTACATTTTGCATAACATGAGCTCTATACCAGAGTTTTGTCCCTTTAAGTGGAAGTAAAGTACCTACGCTTCGTGTGGCAATATCCTCCGCATAAGCCGGGAAAATGTACTCTAACGAATTGAACCCACTTTAATCAAGGTGCCTTACTAGCCTTCACTGACGACAGTAAGGAACAATTCGGGGCCTTTAGAATCGATTCACCCTTATATAGTGAACTTAGGCAAAGCCATGCCGGATTTTCGATTAGATATCCTGAAGCTAGGAACACTTGGAGGAGCATTTCTTACCTTTTACTATTTATTTTATTTTATTATGATTTTTGATCTTATTATCCTGTTACTAACTCATTTTTTTTTTCATTTCATGCATCATGGTCATATAGGGATATTTGCCTTAAATAGGGTGCCAACCGAGGAGTTTTTCGTTATAGTCATGGAACGTCGGGACCTTCTATCAGTATCAGTGGTTAGCGAGACATGCCAAGAGGTCAGAACTGAGTCCGAGATGAATCAGCGCGATAAGGGAGAATGTTTGGATGTTGGTTTTGTGTCTGTACTTCCTGAGTCAGTTCACTTGGATTTTGTTTGAAATGACCTAGTAGAGTTAAAGGAAATTTGGAGACAGTGGGGATTTGAGAGGAAGAATGAGTTTACTAGGAAATATGGTGACATAGCTCTACTTCTCCCAATCGAGATGGACAAGTAGTTGATTAGGGCCATATTACAATTTTGGGATTCTTTGTACCGATGCTTCACTTTTAATATGGAAGATATGGTGCCCAATATTGAGGAATATTCTATCTTGCTCTGTGTTGAGTCAACAAATCCGGATAAAGAATATTGGAAAGAGGAAAAAACATCGAGCTGTCGAAAGAAGCTCTCCAAAGTGATGGGTATAGATATTCTGGTAGATTCTCCACAGATAAAGAAGAAGGGTTCGAGCGACTGCATTCCTTGGGTATTCTTGCGGAATTATATCAAGAGCAACTCGGATGATGATCATGTGGTGGATGTCTTTGCTCCGGCGATTTACGGTTTGGTCCTATTTTCGAAAGTGGAAGGTCATGTCGAAGTAGCCATGGTTGATTTCTTTGATTGGTTGGACAAACATATTGATCTTTCTGCTGCCATTCTTGCTGAAATGATCAGGTCAGTCAGTCAATGTTGAAGAAGAGGTAAAAGACGTTTTGAGGGTTGTGTACAGCTTCTATATGTCTGGATTCAGAGTCACTTTTGGGGAGATGATAATGGGAAGGTCCACTCCTACATGAAGACGTGTGTTCCTCTTATAGAATTCAAGAATAAGAAATGGTCAAAGAAAGGGGATAAGAATCAATGGATCAGGACTCTATGTCACTTAGGAAAGCACGATATAACTTGGAGGGCTCCGTGGATGCCACTTGGGTCGATCTTGTACCGTTGTGGTGAGAATTTATGGGTTCCACTGTTGGGAATTTGGGGGGCCATTAGCTATGCACCATTACTAGTACGGAGGCAGTATGGATCCAAGTAGTTTATCCAAATGACTCATGAGCTTATCTCGATGGATTTCTCCTATGTGAGCCTGGGTATATGGGAAGAATAGATGAATTCATCATAGCATGGAAGAAGTTACATCGATCACAAGTGGGTAGGTATACCGACAACGCCACTCCGGCGTATCTAGTATGGAGGGCCAAGAAGCTTCGTGACATTGTACTTCCCACCGAAGATTCCTCTGTTCATCCAGTTATTCTTCGGCCTGAACCGGTAATACTATCAGAAGTTGAGCTTGTTAGGCAGGAATTAGAAAAATACAAAAGGAAACTGAAGCGAGAATATGATAAGCTTCAAGAAGATGTCGAGGACTTGAAGATTAGGCTTGGGATCCAAGATACCAAGCTAAGAAAAGTGGTCAAAGAGAGAGATACGACATTGTCCAATATATTAGATCTGCACCGAGAAAACAAGAAGATAAGGGCCATGGGAAGATTTACAGGAGCTAGAATTTCTTTTAAAGCACATGAGAAAGAAATAAAGAAACTTCAAATGGAATTGGACTATTGGAAGAGTAAGGCCAAGGAAGGTAAAGAAAAAGAGTCTGGGTTTTCTCATGAGTGGCAGAAATGGGAGGATATGCATTCTTTGATGTCGACCAAGCTAGAGAGATGTCAGCAAGAAAACTAACAGTTATGTTTCAGGTTGGGAAATGAGAAGGGAAGAACATCCTTGATGCGCAAAGAGAATGAGTCACTCCATGCGACTATTCAAACCATAGAGCAGCAGCCGCAAGCAGAGAAAGTCTACATTACTGATATTCGTCCGAGAATACCGGTAGGGCAAGTCAGATGGTTGAGAGGGTAAAGACTTCAAGAAGTATGATCAGCGACTGTTGCATTTCTTGGAAGAAGCTCAAGACTAGTATGAGCAAATATTTCTATGTAACTCGATGTTGAGAAATGTGTTATATGAGGTTTTCTATGAATTAATGAAAACACCTTTGGCTTTGGGATTCGATTTTAAGGCAAATACGATTAGTTTCATCTTCATGAAAGCATTCTCCATTTACCAACTCATTCATCACATTCATTTATTTGTTTGTTGATAAACATGTACATTTAAATCATTCATACTTCCATACACTCAATAAATACTTTAATAAATAAATCACAAAGTTTTAATCCATGGTTTTTGAACTCAAGTTAAAAATTGGGCGTCCTCCGAAAGAACCAGATTTTTAGCTCCGTTATAATACCAGATCTCAGGCTAGAATTATGGAAAATGAACAGACTGCCCGTATTGCAAGAATGGAAAGGGCTCAGAGGGAACTACAAGAGCAATTGGCTAAATCCCAAGAAGAATCGAGAGAGCAGATGGCCAAGCTGATGGAAATGATGAATGCCATGCTTAGGCAGAAAGGGCCGGTTGAGAATTCAGTTGCGGGAAGAGTGGTAGTAAATCAAAAGGGCCGACCAGAAGCTATGCAATTAAATGGCCAAACATTCCAAAATGCTGGAAATGAGCTTCCGATAGGGGCAGCACCTTTTGTTTATATCCGATAGATGGCAGAAGCACAGAACCAAGCTCCCAAAAATGTTAACATTGGGGCTGACCCAACTGATCTTGTTGATATTCCGGATTTTGAAAAGCTTGCTGAGAAAGAGAAAGCAAAGATGGCCGAATTGAAGAAGATTGAATCTGCTGAATTACAGAAAAACTATCAGTTATTGGAAGAGAGGTTAAGGGCCGTGGAAGGTGCAGAATTGTTGGGCAGCTTGGATGCCAAGGAAATGAGTCTGGTGTATAGCCTGGTAATTCCCCCTAAGTTTAAGGTACCAGATTTTGAGAAGTATAATGGGACCACCGACCCGTCAGCACACTTAACCATATACTATCGAAAAATGATGGGACATGATGAGGATGAAAAGCTACTCATTCACTGCTTCCAAGATAGCTTAACAGGTTCTGCAACACATTGGTATAATCAGTTAACCCGAGCTAAGATCCATTCTTGGATGGACTTGGCTAGAGCCTTTATGGAACTTTAAAAGCACGTATTTGATATGATACCTGACAGATTATCCCTACAAAACATGGAGAAAAAAACTACTGAAAGCTTCAAGGAGTATTCTCAAAGGTGGAGAGATCTGGCCACTAAAGTGCAACCCCCTATACAGTAAACAAACTACGGTTCTTTTCATCAACACTTTAAAGACACCGTACTATGACAAGTTGGTGGGTAGTGCCAAAAAGAATTTTCTGGATATGGTCATATCCGATGAAATGATAGAAATCGCCATTAAGAGTGGGAAGATGGAAGGTGGAGAATCTGCTACTCCAAAGAAGACAGTCCTCACCAAAAAAGAAAGAAGGGGAAACTCATGCAGTCAGTTATAACCACCGTCCCTATACACCTTCTGCACCTTATACACCTTACCCAGCATACAATCCCTACTACACTACCGTGAACCACCTTACCCAAAACCTTTTGCCTTACACAACCATACCGCAGCAACCATACCCAACTGTCATATCCCCACAAATAGTCATTCCCCAAAACACCGTACCAAATACCTAAAATATTATTCTTAATGACCAAAGACCACCAAGGAATAATCAGAAGCCTCAATTTGATCCTATCCCTACAACCTATGGTGAGTTATACCCTAAACTATTATAGGGGCAGCTCATTGCACTAGTATACCTCTAACCTTTGAAACCACTGTATTCCAAATGGTATGATGTAAGTGCATATCATGCGAGAATTCAGGGGCATTCAACCGAGAACTGCATTGCTTTTAAATGGAAGGTCCTAAGCTTGATTGATACTGGGTCGTAAAGTTCAGATCTAAGAATGAGCCTAATGTTGCGGGTAACCCATTGCCCAATCACATGGAGGCCAAGGTGAAATCGATTTTGTCAGGGGAAGTTGGCAGGGTAAAAACGGATTATCAGTGAGGTGAAGATGCAATGATAAAAGTATGGTTTGAAATGGTCAAGGCTGGGTTAGTTCAGGATGAAGCCAGTTTGAAAATGGTTACGAGCAAGATAGAGGATTTTTGTCCGCTTCACAGATGTGAGGGTCACACTATACAGGGGTGTGAAGGTTTTTTAGCCAAGGTTCAAAAAATGATGGATGAGGGTGAGACCCAATTCTATGAAGAAACAGAGGAAGAGGTAGATACTACTGAGAATACAGCTGGTTATGGGGTGGACATACCTTTGGTTATCTATTATGATGAGCTGGAAGAAAAGGCTATCCCTGTTGATAAAGAAACCATGCCAAAGTTGATTATAGAGTTACATCTCCTTTCCTATACAGGGAGAATAAGGCCACACCTTGGAGATACGATTGCAATGTGGTAATGTCGGGCTCTTCAAGTCAGTAAACAACCGATATAATGGGTGTAGGACATCTAACTCTCCCCCAGAACCCTTGAACAAAGTCTGATGGGAAAGGTAGGAGAACTTGACAAAGGTAAAAGAAGAGCAAAACCGGTCCATACAGAGATGGATCAGTCAAAGGGAATGGAGAAAAATTCAACCCCGATTAACAAGGGAATCGAGTAGTGTGGTAGAACAAATGCACCGTCAACCAGCAAGGATTTCGATCCTTTCACTATTGCTAAACTCAAAGCCGCATAGAAATGCCCTGCTAAGCATTTTGAATCAAGCATATGTGGACAACAACATATTAGTGGAGAAGTTAGATCGGTTGGTGGGGAACATCACAGCAAATGATCATATTTTCTTCAGTTATGATGAGATACCACCTAACGGTGTAAGGTCTACTAAAGCCCTTCATATCACGACTATCTGCAAGGGGCACATTCTGCCACGAGTACTCCTGGATAATGGTTCTTCTTTGAATGTCATGCCCTTGGCGACCTTTTCTAAACTGTCGGTCGACATGTCCTACATGCTACCAAGCCACACTATAGTCAAAGCTTTTGATGGAACCCGACGAAAAGTAATAGGAACCATTGAGGTCCCACTTGAGATTGGTCCCTGTACCTATAAAGTTGATTTCCAAGTTATGGACATTACCCCGTCTTACAACTGTTTATTGGGAAGGCCATGGATCCATTCTGCTGGGGCAGTATCATCATCTCTCCATCAAAAATTGAAGTTTATAATAGAAGGACGCCTAGTCAGCATATCGAGAGAGGAGGACATCATAGTCTCTGCGTCCACTGACTCCCTCTAAATAGAACCGAATGAGTTCGTTAATGCCGTGCTCATCACTGAAGGACATAAAATTCCAGAGCCGAAGCTATCCAAGAATACCAGGTTGGGGGTGAGAATGACAGTAGGAAAAGGCTGTAGAGCAAGAAAGGGACTAGGAAAATATCTCCAGGGGATGGCCAGGGCAATTGAAGTAATTGGGAAAAAAGACCGGTTCGATCTTGGATATCTCCCAAAAGCTCACGAAAAGAGGAAACAAATGGAGAAAAATCTAAAGAGGAGGATGGCCCGTCTCTCGGGTGTGAATTGGAGTGGAAGCCCATGACTTCCCTACCAATCCTTCACATCTTCCGTTCGGCTAGTTTTGAGTTTGGGGAGAAGGATTTCGATGATGTGTTAGTAATGATAGAACAAGCCTTTGAAAATTTCTACATTAGCAAGGAAGAACAGATGCAAGAAATGGTAATCTGCATGGCCGGGGAAGAAGGAATGAGAAATAGAAATACAAGTTGGATGGTGCGTCCATGTCCACAGGGTTATGAATTAACAAACTGGAGTGCAATTGAGCTTTCTATAGTTTTTAGGTCTACTCCAGAGTAATACTCTAAAACAATCTTAATTGTCTCTGCCCAAGGACATTAAGAATCTTTCTGTATGGGCTATTGTTTAAAAGTCTTCATTTAATAAACAACAATCACAATGCATTTTCTTCATATTGATGTGTCCATATTCTTTCATTTTTGTTCTTTCATTATTAATTGCCTATATGCCTTCCTATATTGTTTCTTCCTCACTTATTTATAGGTGTACAGATGCAGAATATAAGGACCGTCCTATCAATAATTCTGAAATTGATTTTGAAAGACCCATTTGCACGGGTGATTTCGACGTCAACGAAGATGCCAAAGATTATGGTCTGCCCCCGGATTCATTAAGGATAATAGAACAAGAGGAGAAGCAAGTATTGCCTCATAAGGAACCGTTAGAAATTATAAACCTGGGAAGTGGAAAAAAAATAAAGGAGGTCAAAATTGGGACCTCAGTGTCACCATCGACAAAGTGTGAATTGATAGCCTTACTCCGAGAATATGTCGATATATTTGCATGGTCATACCAAGACATGCCATGGTTGGATCCTGATATTGTGGTTCACAAGCTCCCTTTAAGGCTAGATTGCAAGCCAATTCAGCAGAAATTGAGAAGAATGAGGCCTAACATGCTGTTAAAGGTAAAAGAATAGGTGAAAAAACAGTTCGACGTCGGGTTCTTGAAAGTGGAAAAATATCAGGAATGGGTAGCGAATATTGTCCCAGTTCCAAAGAAGGATGGCAAAGTACGAATGCGTGTTGATTAGCGGGATCTGAATAGGGCCAGTCCTAAATATAATTTCCCTTTGCCTCACATTGATACCTTGGTGGATAATACGGCAAAGAGCTCTATGTTTTCCTTCATGGAAGGATTCTCAGGGTACAATCAGATTAAGATGGCATCAGAGGATAAAAATAAAACCACGTTTGTGACAATGTGGGGAACATTTTGCTATAAGGTGATGCCATTTGGATTGAAAAATGTTGGGGCAACATACTAGAGAGCCATGGTAACTTTGTTTCATGATGCATAAGGAGATCGAAGTCTATGTTGATGATATGATCGCAAAGTCACAAGGAGAAGATGAGCATGTTGCGAATCTTAAGATTCTCTTTGAAAGATTAAGAAAGTTTCGACTCAAACTAAACCCGGCAAAATGCACTTTTAGAGTCACTTTGGGGAAGTTGTTAGGTTTTGTCGTCAGTAAGAAAGGAATCGAGATTGATCCAGATAAAGTAAAGGCCATCTAAAACTTGCCACCACCTCGTACTCAAAAGAAAGTGAGGCTTTCTAGGAAGATTGAATTACATTGCTCAATTTATTTCTCAGCTAATTGACAAATGTGATTCAATATTTAAGCTACTTTGGAAGCATGATCTGGGAGAATGGGATGAAGGGTGCCAAATCGCCTTTGATAAAGTTAAGCACTATCTATCCAACCCACCAGTGCTAATGCCACCTGTTTCTGAGAACCAATGATGCTGCATTTATCAGTATTTGAGAGATCTATGGGCTGTGTATTGGGCAGCATGATGAAACCGGGAAGAAAGAACAAGCAATTTATTACCTCGCAAGAAGTTCACAGAGTATGAGCTGAAGTATTCATCGGTAGAAAAGCTTTGTTGTGCCTTAGCTTGGACTGCTCGAAGGCTCAGACAATACATGTTGTAAGCACCTTCCCTGTCAAGAAGAACGGCAAGATGGCAATTTTTGTTGACAGAGTACGACATTGTGTATGTGAGTCAGAAAGCTATAAAGGGTAGCGTAGTAGCCGAGTTCTTAGCAAGTCAGGCGGTTTAAAATTATGAGCCTTTGAACTTTGATTTCCCTGATAAAGACTTGATGTGTGTCTAGCAAGAAGATGGGATCCCCCTAAGAAGAAAATGTGGAAAATGTACTTTGATGGCGCATCTAATGCCATGGGGCACGGGATCGGCGCAGTGCTTATATCCCCAGAGGAAGATTATTATCCTTCCACTACCTTATTGGATTTTGATTGTACAAACAATACCGCTGAATATGAGGCGCGTACTATGGGCCTTCGTGTTATCGTAGACAAAAAGATCAAAACACTGGAAGTTTTCAGAGATTCAACCCTAGTGATATACCAATTACGGGGATAATGGGAAACCCAAGATGCAAAGTTAATCCGATACCGAGAGCTCATACTGAGTCTGATAGAGGACTTCGAAGAAGTGAGTTTCAACTACTTCCTCCGAGAAGAAAACTGAATGGAGGATGCTTTAGCCACTTTATCATCAATGTTTAAAGTAAATGAAGGGGCCAAAGTTGTGCCAATAAAGATGAGCATATACGAGTCTCATGCCCACTGCCTGAGTATAGAAGAAAAAGCTGATGGCCTCCCTTAGTATTACGAGATATTGCAATACATCAAAAGTCAACGGTGTCCTAAACAAGCAACATAAAATGATAAGAGGACTCTGAGAAGATTGGCAATGGGTTTTGACATAGATGGTGAGATTCTCTACAAGAAAGGGAAAGACCAAGTTCTATTGAGATGTGTCGGGTCTGCCGAAGCTCGGAGAATCATTGAAAAAGTCCACGAAGGGATATGTGGCACTCATGCCAATGGTTACATGTTTGCTAAATAGATTATGAGGGTAGGATATTATTGGCTAACGATGGAAGGAGATTGTATTAGTTATTCCCGGATGTGCCATAAATGTCAGATATATGCAGATAAGATTCATGTGCCTCTATCACCATTGCATGTCATGATTGCACCATGGCCATTTTCGATGTGGGAATGGATATGATTGGGCCTATTACCCCGAAAGCTTCAAACGAACACCGTTTCATCCTACTGGCCATAGATTACTTCACAAAGTGGGTGGAAGCCGCTTCTTATGCTAATGTAACGAAGTCAGTGGTATGCAGATTCGTCAAGAAGGAAATTATATGCCGGTATGAGTCGATACGTGATCCCGTCGCGAGGACCCGTTCGAGTGAGGGGGAAACAGAAGCAGAGAAAAAGACGACTTAATTCCTCTAGATTGAAATAAAAGGTCGAAGGTATGAAAATGACCTTGAAAAAAGACATGGAGTCGCCACCAATCTTTTTTACCTAGGTGTCATCGGCCACCTATTAAAACCAGTTTTATAAAACATTTTAAAATTAATTAAAACATTTTTAAAACCAATTTCAAGTCTTCATTATAAACCAGAGAAAATCGAAGAATCGGGTTTGGGACTCGGATACGTGCGGGGAATGATTAGCACCCCCACAATGCCCGTATAAAATGGTACCTTATTAATCATGTGTTATTTTAAGTCTCGATAAAAAAAATCGGTTTTAATTTAGTATTTCAAGTTAATTCCCAATTTAAAGACAAATAATTCCATTTTTAATTGAAAATGATTCGAAATTTATTAATTCAAAATTTTCCTATATTCCCTGACAATATCGACAAAATATAAATTTTTTTATTTATTTGGAAAACTTTTTGAATCATTCTCCTTTTTTGAAAGAAAGATATTCCCTTATTAATGATAATTGATGATATCCCCTCCAGCAAACCCGGTAGAGAACTCATGAATTGTTTTAACTCGGGAATATCTTTGTTTTTATTGAAAATCATTATCTTTTTCAAAACATTTAAAAAATGCATATGAACATGTATGACATAAATAAAATGACATAGCAAAGTCTAGATAATAAATGCAACCTAAATGATATGACATAATGTAAATGGCATGGTATATTCTAGATGAAATGAAAAATCCTAAGTATCATGGTATATTCTAAATGAAATAAAATGATTTAAATGACATGGCAATTTTAAATGATATGGCATATTCTAAATAATATAACCTAAATGACATGGAATATGATCTAAGTGACAATAAACGACATGAAACATAAAATAATGCTATCATAAAATATGCATGAAAATAAAATAAAAATGCATGAACATAGTATATGCTAAATAATGTGACAAAAATAAATGACTAAATAAAAAATATAGGATAGCATGAAATATTCAAAATCATATGGCAAACAATATAACATCATAAAATGTAACTCAAAGTAATAATAATACCATGAAAAATATCATAGCAAAAATCACATATTAAATAAAATGCATGAACATAGAAAATGCAATGCATTGAAAATGTATTTTTTCCCTCTAAATAAAGAAATTCGTATATCTAAAAAGATATCCGGCTACCTTAGGAAAATATGTCAAATTAGATTTTCTAAAAACAAAACTTTGTGATTGTTTGAAAACAATTTTGAAGAAAAACTTGAATGAAGATTAAAACCCCTACCAAACCCTATTAAAATGGTTCTAATTTCCTAAGTTTAAAATCCCGGACTTGACCACCCTTAACCCAAGATTTATAAAATTATTTTTAAAGTTTAAAAAGGCTTAGAAACTATCCTAAGACAGTAGCTAAAGCTTCTAACAAACCCCCTCTAAATGCCTTAGCCAATTTCAACCATTGTTTTTCTTTTGAATTCAAATCTGTCTCCACTGTCCGAATTTGACGCAAGAATTTTTAGCATATTTTTAAAAATTCAAAAAAAATATAAAAACAATACTGGAGACTCAGAACATGTAGACATACACGAGGAAAAATTGTCTTAATTTTCTTATTAAAGATGACTGCCCAAAAAAATCAGAGAAGTTCGAGTATTGGGTGAAAAAAACTGTTTTGTAAAAACATATTTTTTGCCTTTGATAAAGTCATTTAAAAATGAAAGTAAAAATTGTTGGAGATCATCCTAAAGACCTAAAAATAGTAGCTAAAACATTTAAAAAGCTTAGACAAAAATTGGCTAAGTAAAAAAAAATCACAAAGTTAGAATAATCAATTTGATGACCTTTTAATTTTCCACAAGTATGCTCAAATGAGCATGACTTTGAGCCATTAATTGGCCTAAGTCACAAATCAAGTGGCAATGATATGGAATGCATGAACATACAGCAAACGAAATGTATGAAATGCATGGTCTAAAGCATAAATGGTAAAGGAAATGCATGACAATTCAAAATAACCTAAATGCCTAGCATGAGTTTGCATGGCAATAAATGCTGTCCTAACTTAATATGCATGCAATGCTTGATAATGAAAATATGGCTTAGACCTAAATGTTATGAATATGCATGAAAATGCTAACGTAACCTAAGACCTAAGTAGCATAGCAATGCATGGAAATACCAATATGATTTAAGACCTAATATGTATGGCAATACCAATATGGCCTAGATTTAAAATGTAATGAGAATGCATAGCAATACTAATGCTAGAACAAACAGCAACTAATACACAATTTCAAGATATGATAATGCAAAGCATGTTACCTAAACAAAATGCAAATGCATGACAAGGAATATATGAAGAGGCCGAACGGTGTGTAATCCTACCTAGTAAATGACACAAGTACATGACAAATCATATCAAGATACATAATGTCATGACATTTTCACAAGCATATGACATACTAAAATCAAAATACACAAGCTCATGGCATGGGAATGCAAACAAGCCAAAAAGCAAGATGAAAATGTACATGCAAGGCATACTAAATATCAAGATATGCTAACTCATGGCATGGAGATGCAAACAAGTCAAAAGCAAGATGAAAATGCACATGCAAGGCATAGCAAAATGGAGTAGTCGAATGGTCATTGACCAAATATAAAATACAAACATGTTTATAATATAAGACATGATATATGAAAAAATGCACAATATGATCCCAATGAACACAAAGGCCGAACCTACAAGGAAAAATCATTAAGCATGGAAAAGAAATATAGAAGCAAATATAGCATAGAAAATAATGTAAAGAACATATAAAAAATTAAGCATAGACATGCAAAGCAAATAACAAGCAAAACTAGTAAATAAAACAAGGAAAGTTAAGCTCCATGGTTGGTATAAAATGGGCATAGCCTCTCACCTAACCATAATCAGTTGGTCTTGCCAAGATCATGAAGCCTTTCCATTTCAAAAATCAGAAAATAAACCATGCTAAACAACAAAATTAAGGTGAGCTTCATGGTAGGTAAAAATGGGCATAGCCTCTCCCCTAACCATGGTTACTTGGTCTTGCCAAGATCATGTAGCCATTTCAACCTCTTTTGCTTTTTTTTTTTCTTTTTTTTGTACAAAATCAGAACATAAAATACTTAAATAAACCTTCAAAAATCATGTTTCCGATAACATCATGCAAAGAAAAATAAAGAAAGATCAAGGCAATCACTCATGTTACATTCGGCCAAAGCAAGAATCTGATAAAAAAATTATTTTCAACCATTTTTTATGAAGAAGAAGAGATGAAAATTTAAATAAACTTTTTAAAACTTTGATTTCTATGAGAAATGTAGTAGGAAAACAAGATAGAAAATCAAAAAATCACCATGGAAAACAAGAAGAAAGCTATACTAGAGCTTGGTAGAGATGACTACCTTCAAGATCTTCTATTGAAAACTTATCTTTCTTCTTTCAAAACCTTTTCTTTTCTAAATTAGCTACTGACTTCCCCTCTCAAATGATCAGCCTATATGGAAAAAATCAAACATTCTCTTTCCTCTTGGTCGAATGGCCCTCTCCAACCATTAGATGAATTTTGCACTTTTTCTCCTCCAATATTGGCCCTTAGATTAAGATATTTTGATGACAACATAAAAATGTCATTTTGCCAATTGATAGCAGCTCTTACGATGTGTACTCAAACCTTGTAATAACCTCAGCCCCTAGATGAAAATGAGGACCAATCCCATGCACTCCCTTGCTTGGCCTTTTGAGTTCCTACCCTTGGATGAGTTGTGCTCTTCTATTCTTGGCCATTAAATGAGGATTCTTTCATGACAACATAAAATGTCATCTTGGCATTTAATCCCAGACCTTAACATGTGTACTCAGCCCTTGTACATGGCCTAAGCCATTGGATGAAAAGGAATAATCCCATGCACTTCCTTGTTTGGCCGAATGGATGTCCACCTTTGGATGAATTGTGCTCTTCCATTCTTGGCCATTAGATGAGGGCTCTTTCATGACAAATAAAAATTTCATTTTGGAATTTAAACTTGACATTGGATGGTGCATTCAACTTTCCTACAAGGCACCTAAGCCATTGGATGAATGGGGGACCATTTGCAAGGTGTTAGTGGTAGCATATGAGCTTGATAGTGACTAAGGAATTAAATTGATCAAGCTTCCTTCTTCTCCTCTATGTTGTCTGATCAAAGGAGGTAAAATGCCAGCAATTTCTTCTTCTTTCATATTTTCCTTAATTACAAATTTTCCCTTTTTGGGTTTCTTCGATAAAATGACCTTTTTGACTCCCGAACCTATATAAATAGCAAACGGACACCAAATTCAAATTTTATTTTTTCAATACTTCCAAAATAATAAAAAATTGAATTCTAAAAGTTTTCAAAAATTTTCGAGTCCATTTGCTATTTATTTCGGATTTATTTCCAAAATTGCCCCTTTCATGCACCCGAACTTTATAATTTTTTAAACGAGCTCCGAATCCAGATTTTTCTTCACTAATATCTTCCAAACAATTTATAAATGTGATATGGAAGTTTTCATAATTTTTGGAGCTCATTTGCTATTTTTTTGAGATTTATTTGCTTGAATTACTACATAGGGGACCCGAATTTCGGCCATTTTGAAAACGAACTCCCAATCTGGATTTTCTTTTGCCAATCTCTTCAAAATAATTTAAGAATGAGATCTGCAAATTTTTAAAATTTTTGGAGCTCATTTACTATTTTTTCGGGATTTATCCTTTTGAATTTATACATAGTGGACCCGGGATTTGGCCATTTTGCAAACAAACTCCGAATCAAGATTTTATTTTGCCAATCTGTTCCAAATAATTTAAGAATGAGATCTACAAATTAATAGAATTTTTGGAGCTCATTTACTATTTTTTTCGGGATTTATCCTTTTGAATTTCTACATAGTGGACCCGGGATTTGGCCATTTTGCAAACGAACTCCGAATCAAGATTTTCTTTCACCTATCTCTTTGAAATGGTTTAAGAATGAGATCTGTAGAATTTTAGAATTTTTGGAGTTCATTTGCTGTTTTTCCCAAATTTTCCAATTTTCACCTTTTGCCTCCGAAGCTCGGTTTTGCTCAAAACAAGTTCGATTTTCAGATTTTCTTCAAATTGAGCCTCGAGATATTCTTGTTTAATCGCTCCTCATCAATTAGGGGCTTTAGTCTCACTGAATCGGGCCATTTCTGTGATTTTTCCAAATTTCACCGAAATCCACCAAAAATCCTAATTCTCAGTTTTCTTCCTAATTGACTTTTCTTTTAGTTTTTCTTTCAAGTAGCTTCTCCATTACCCGTAGTCAGTGCTTATCTTTCATTTGAGACCTTCAATTTCGACCAATTTGATCGTTCAAGCACTTTTCCCCAAATTGCCCGAACTAGGGTTTACTTTCTAGATTCCGTAACCCAACTGCCGACCTCAGTATCTTTCAATGTAGACCTCGAATTATCAAAATTCTTTCACCATATTTCAATTGAAATTCAAAACTTGATTTTGAAAATGGGTTGACTTTTTTAGGGTTGACTTTTTTTAGTTTTACTTTTTCTGTCTGCTTTCTTAGACTAAGTCTCGGAGTACGACTTGCAGGGTGAGAAAAACCTTTTTGCATTCTGAATCAGCAACTTAGGAAGAAAACATACCTGATTTAGTGGTCCGGACAAAATTAGGTGTCTACACCTGCCCCTCTTTAGCTATGGCTGAGAATCAGAAATCAGGCAAAGATAAACAAACACTAATTTTTTCCGATTAGTGAAATCACATGTTAAGGAAAGGGAAAGGGGTTTTCATTAATTTCCATTTTTTCATTTATTAATAATTTTTTTTTGAAAAAGCTGTAAATTGAAGATTTTATCCTTAAATTGAATTCCATGACTAATCAAGGTTCGACCCGTCTTAAGGAAGCGGGTTCGATTTTAAAACAAAGTATTTGACTCACTTAAAAAGCAGAACGAGTTTTGAAACAAAAGAAAATACCTTGACGATGGTCTCGGGGCTCGACTCATTTGATAAAATAGAAAGAATTCAATTTAAAACAAAAGAAAATACCTCGACGATGGTCTCGGGGCTCGATTCATTTGATAAATCAAAATGAATTCGATTTAAAACAAAAGGAAATACCTCAACGATGATCTCGAGGCTCAACTCATTTGATAAAACAGAATGAATTCGATTTAAAACAAAAGGAAAACCTCGACGATGGTCTCGGGGCTCGACTCATTTGATAAAACAGAATGGATTCGATTTAAAACAAAAGGAAATACCTCGACGATGATTTCGGGGCTCGAATCATTTGATAAAATAGAATGAATTCGATTTAAAACAAAAAGAGAATACCTCGATGGCATTCTCGCCGACTCATTTGATAAAACAGAATAAATTCGATTTGAAACAAAAGGAAATGCTAAGAATGATCCTGGGTATGATTCATTTGGGAAAATAAATTTAACTTGAGAATGAAAGGAACATACCTCGACGACGGTCTCGGGGCTCAACTCATTTGAGAAACAGAACGAGTTTGATTTGGAAAGGAACATACCTCGACGGTGGTCTCGGGGCTCGACTCATTTGATGAACAGAACGAGTTCGATTTGGAGAAGCCAAAGTTTTCCTGATTCCTGCAGTGTTAGCTAAATGCAATGATGAGAATGACATGCTTTGCAAATGCTTGTTTGTTTCCTAAGGATGAATGCAATCAAATGATTGTGTCATGATTTCTAATCCATGGTTTCTTTGAGGTTCACAGATAATCTGACTTCATGACGGAGTCTTCAATTGTTCACTGATGCCCCACTTAATGAACCCTTTACTTTGTGAATTTTCCATCAGGATTAGTGGTTTCTAAACCTTCTCTAAGATTTAGATCTATTCCTTAGTAATACTTTTAAAATCCCTTTATTTAAAGATTTTTATGTTTACTAATCATCATTCAATTTAATAACAAACAAAATGCATCTAAAAAATGTATGAAAGAAAGTATGAAATAAGCAAATGTCATAAGAAGGATAACAAAAATTTATTGCAACAAATTTTTCAAAATGGTAAAAGTGAGTATCAAGGATAAATGTAAATTTATAGGTTTAGATGCCCCGGATACAGAATATCTTGGAGCCCTCCTTTTTCAAATCATCTGAAATTTCTTTTGAACAAACAATTTACTTGGGTAATCCCTCGGTTTTCGTAGTTAAGTCAGACTGCGTTGTTCCCCTTTTCTCTAATTTTCAAATACTTTCTCCCCCTTTACACGGAGCATTGATTCAAACCTTAACCAGTACTTGACCCATCTTTTGCGGGTTTTCAACTCAAGTGTCCCCCATTCGGTATTAAGTCGCCCTTTACGGGTTATCGGCTTAAACCTATCCTTTTCCTTTTTTTTTACCATGCATCTGAGAATTCTAAATGCTTCCAAGGTAAAAATGTCAATTCAAAAGATGGGATAAATTCTGAGAACAACCTTTCAAATTAAATATCCATGCTTGATCAAAATGGACTTTTAAAGTACGTGATGTAGACCAAGGTTCGGGTTTAGATGGAAAGGATAAAATAGGCCCAAAATGTGTTTAAGGGTGATTGGATCAAGGATCATTTCCTGAGGAGAATTCATTCTTGAGACATTTGTCCCCTTTTTGGACTTTTCTTTTTTCTTTTTTTTCTTTTTTTAATCGCTATTCTTTCATTGCTGCCTTTCATTTGCCATTCTTTGATTTCACATTTTCCAATGGCTCTTTTTTTTTAGCATGATTTTGATTATTTTTCCTCGTATTTGCCCTCCAGTGTAGAGGGTGATCCTTGATCAGGGTTCAACGAAAGAAATAATTCCTAAGGTTCAAAGGGGTGAAGAGGGATAATTTCTTCTTAGTGAAGTGAATATGAAAGATGGCTATTCATCATATCAAGCATGAATATTCTCTTTGAAAAGCAATTTTCAGGGGAGATAGATATATAGAATTTCCATTTCCACACTTGGAATCATTCAAATTCCCATGTGCTTAGCATCACACTTTTTTTTTTAAAGCATAATACTTCTTCAGTTTATCAGCATTCACGGGATGTCTAAAATCATCCCCGTCCATCCGAGTTAGAATCAATGCTCCTCTAGAAAAAGCACTTTTTACCACATAGGGTCCTTCCCAATTTGGAGGCCATTTTCCTCGCAGATCTTTCACTATAGGGAGAATTTTCCTCAGTACCAACTCTCCTTCTCGGAACTGTTTGGGTCGAACCTTCTTGTTATGGGCTCGAATCATCCTTTTCTGATACAACTGCCCATGAAAAATTGCCTTCAACCTTTTCTCCTCGATGAGATTCAGCTGTTCATAATGAGCTCTAGCCCATTATGCCTCTTCTAGGCCAACCTCCATCAAAACACAAAGTGAAGGAATCTCAACTTCAATAGGTAACACTGCTTCCATACCATATACCAAAAAAAAACGACGTTGCCCTTGTAGATGTGTGAACCGAAGTACGATATTCGTTAAGAGCAAAAGGCAAGTTCTCATGCCAATCCTTGTACACATTAGTCATCTTCTCGACAATCTTCTTGATGTTTTTGTTGGCTGCTTCTACTGCCCCATTCATCTTCAGACGATAATGTGCCGAGTTGTGATGTGTGATCTTGAACTGAGTACATACCTCTCTCATCATCTTATTGTTCAAATTGAGAACATTATCTGAAATAATTCTTGCTGGCAATCCATATCGACATACGATTTCCTTCTTAATAAATCTGCATACCACCGACTTCGTTACATTCGTATAAGAAGCAGCTTCCACCCACTTTGTGAAATAATCTATGGCCACCAGGATGAAACGATGTCCATTTGAAGTTTTCGAGGTAATAGGGCCAATCATATCCATTCCCCACATTGAAAATGGCCATGGTGCGGTCATGACATGCAATGGCGATGGAGGCACATGGATCTTATCTGCATATATCTGGCATTTATGGCACTTTCGAGAATAACTGATACAATCTCCTTCCATTGTCAGCCAATAATACCCTGCCCTTATAATCTTCTTAGCAAGCATGTGACCATTGGAATGGGTGCCACATATCCTTTCATGGACTTCCTCTATGATTCTCCAAGCTTCGATAGACCCGACACATCTCAATAGGACTTGGTCTTTCCCTTTCTGGTAGAGAATCTCGTTGTCTAGAACAAAACCCATTGCTAGCCTTCTCAGAGTCCTCTTGTCATTTTCTGTTGCCTGTTCTCGATACGGTTGACTCTTGATGTACTGCAAGATATCATTATACCAAGGGAGACCATCTGCTTCTTCTTCGATACTCAAACAGTGGGCAAGAGATTCATATATGCTAATCTTGATCGGCACAACTTCCACCCCTTCATTCACTTTAAATATTGATGACAAAGTAGCCAGAACATCTGCCATTCGTTTTTCTTCTCGAGGGAAGTAATTGAAACTTACTTCTTCAAACTCCTCCAATAAACTCAGATGAGTTCTCGATATCGGATTAATTTTGTATCTCGGGTTTCCTATTCTTTGCGTAACTGGTATATCACTAGGGTTGAATCTTCGAAAACCTCTAGTTTTTTTATCTTTTTGTCTACGACAGCACGAAGGCCCATAGTACATGCCTCATATTCTGCAGTACTGTTTGTACAATCAAAATCCAATCTGGCAGTGAAGGGATAATAATCTTTTTCTGGGGATATGAGTACTGCACCAATTACGTGCCCCATGGCATTAGATGCCCCATCAAAGTAAATCTTCCATATTTTATTCTTTAAGGGAACCTCGTCCGCTTGTGAAACATACATCAAATCTTCATCTGGGAAATCAAAGTTCAATGGCTCATAATCTTCCACTGCCCGACTTGCTAAAAATTCAGCCACTACATTGCCCTTGATAGCTTTCTGACTCACATATACAATGTCGTATTCTGACAACAAAACCTGCCATCTTGCTGTCCTCCCTGACAAAGAAGGTGCTTCCAACATGTACTTGATTGGATCTATCTTGGCGATCAACCACGTCGTGTGGTACAACATGTACTGTTTGAGTCTCTGAGCAGTCCAAGCTAAGGCACAGCATAGCTTTTCTTCCGACAAATATTTCAACTCATAATCTGTGAACTTCTTGCTGAGGTAGTAAACTGCCTGTTCTTTCTTTCCAGTCTCATCAAGCTGTCCCAAAACACAACCCATGGATCTCTCAAATATTGATAGATACAATATCATCGGTTGATCCGGAGCCGATGGCATTAATACTGGTGGGTTTGATAGATAATGCTTAACCTTTTTAAAAGCAATCTGACACCCTTCATCCCACTCTCCTGGATCACGTTTTCGAAGTAGCTTAAATATTGGATCACATTTATCGGTTAACTGAGAAATAAACCGAGCAATGTAATTCAATCTCCCCAGAAAACCTCTTACTTTTTTTTGAGTACGTGGAGGTGGCAAATTCAAGATGGCCTTCACTTTATCCAGATCAATCTCAATTCACCTTTTGCTAACAACAAAACCAATAGTTTCCCCGAAGTGACTCCAAAAGTGCATTTTGCCGGGTTTAGCTTGAGTTGAAACTTTCTTAGTCTTTCAAAGAGTTTCCTAAGATTTGCAATATGCTCTTCTTCTCCTTGTGACTTTCCAATAATATCATCAACATAGACCTCAATTCCCTTATGCATCATGTCATGAAATAAGGTTATCATGGCTCTCTGATATGTTGCCCCAGCATTCTTCAACCCAAACGGCATTACCTTGTAGGAAAATGTTCCCCACATTGTAACAAATGTGGTTTTCTCCATATCTTTCGGTGCCATCTTAATCTGATTATATCCCGAGAATCCGTCCTTGAAAGAAAACAAAGAACTCTTCACCGTATTATCCACCAAAGTATCAATGTGGGGCAAATGGAAATTATCTTTGGGACTGGCTTTGTTCAAATCTCGGTAATCGATGCACGTACGCATCTTGCTATCCTTCTTTGGTACTGGAACAATGTTTGCCACCCATTCCGGATATTTTGCCACCTCTAAGAATCCAGCATCAAACTGCCTCTTCACTTTCTCTTTTACCTTTAACAACATGTTCGGCCTCATTCTTCTCAACTTTTGCTGAATTGACTTGCACTCTAGCCTTAAAAGGAGCTTATGGACCACAATGTCTGGATCCAAACTCGGCATGTCTTGGTATGACCATGCAAATACATCTACATATTCCCAAAGCAAGGCTATCAATTCACCCTTTATTGATGACGATAATGTAGTCCCGATTTTAACCTCTATTATCTCCTCACTACTTCCCAAATTTAACAATTTCGATAGCTCCTTATGAGGAAGTACTTGTTTCTCTTCTTGTTCTATTTTTCTTAACAAGCCCGGAGGTAGACCATAGTCCTCAATATCTTCGTCAGTCTCAAAATCACCCGTGCAAATGGGTCTTTGAAAATCAATTTCAAATTACTGACAGGAAAGTCCTCATATTCCGCATTCGTACACCTGTAAATAGGTGGGGAAGAAATAATATAGAAAAACATATATACAATGAAAGAAAAATAAATAGCATAAATGAAAGAATATGGACACATTAATATGGAGGAAATGCATCGTGTTTGTTATTTATTGAATGAAAACTTTTAGACAAAAGCCCATTGCAAAAGAAATTCTTAATATCTTTGGGCAAAGATATTTAAGATTTGTTTAAAAGCATTACGTTGGAATAGACCTAAAGACTATGGGCAGCTCGGTTGCACTCCAATTGGTCAGTCTATATCCTGGTGGACAAGGCTGCACCATCCAGTTAGCATTCTCACTTTCAATTCTTTCTTCCCTGGTTATGCAGATCTCCATATCATGTATCTGCTCATCCCTATTCACCTGGAATCTCTCGAAGGCTTTCTCAATCATTATAAGTACATCATCTAAATTTTGTTCTCCAAAACAAAAAGCTGGCCGAACGGAAGCTGTGAAGGATTGGTGGGAATGTCATAGGCTCCCACTCAATATCCATACCCGCGAGATGGGCCATCCTCCTTTGTCGATTCTTTTCAATTTCTTTCCTCTTCTTATGGGCCTTCGAAAGATATCCTAAGCCAAATCGATCCTTCTTCCCATTATTTCAATAGCCCGGGCCATCCCCTGAAGATACTTTCCGAGACCTTTACCAGCCCTGCAACCCTTTCCTATGGTAGTCCTCACTCCTAACTTTGTGTTCTTGGACAACCTTGGTTTTGGAATTTTTTGTCCTTCAGCAACGAAAGCTGCATTTACAAACTCCAAAGACCGAAAGGAACATTCTACATCATCTTCATTGGGTTCAACATAAGGAGATTCAATAGATGCAGAGGCTACTCCAAAGACCAAACGCCTTTCCATCACAAATTTTAGCTTTTGGTGGAGAGATGAGGGTACAGCCCCCGCTGAATATATCCACAACCTTCCCAACAAGCAATTATAAGATGGATTAATATCCATGATCTGAAAGTTCACCGTATAGGTGCATAGGCCTATCTTCAGAGGAATCCCAATAGTTCCCATTACATCTCTTCTGGTACCATCAAAAGCTCTGACCACCGTGCAACTTGGCAGCATATAAGAAATATCAACTGGCAAATTAGAGAGGGTTGCCAAGGGCATTAATTTTAATGAAGAACCATTATCCAGGAGCATCATCGGTAATATATGCCCCTTGCAAGTGGTTGTTATGTGAAGAGCCCTTGTTGTCCATTGGGTGGTATTTCATCATAGCTGAAATATATATGGTTATCTGCCACAATGTTTCCCACTAACCTGTCTAATTTTTTTATCGATACGTTGTTAGCCATATATGCCTAATTCAACACCCTTAACAAGGTGTTTCTGTATGGCTTCAAGTTCAATAGCAAAGATAAGATGGAGATTCTTGTTGGTTGGCGTTGCAATTGCTCAACCACACTATACTCACTATGCTTTATGAATTTTAAAAACTCGCAAGTCTCCTTCTCATTCGCCTGCTCTTTTATCCTGTTCACCGAGGCTGACCCCTTTTCTACTTTTTTTGACAAATCCGTCTCAATATGGATTGGTTCAGCTGCTTTCTTCCCTTTGTCCATTCCTCTATCTTTTCCTGTTAATCCCTGTTTAATAGCCTTAGGAGCATAACACCTTCCACTTCGTGTTAAGTGCCCCACACCTGTGATATCTTGCTGATTCAAAGACCCTGGCATAACTATACTGCAGTCATATTTCCATGGTGCAACTTTGTTTTCCTTTTACGAAAAGGAAGCAGGCAAATCTATGATTAGCTTAGGTGCGATTTCCTCAACAATTGGAGCAGTCCTCTCTGGTTCATCGTAATAGATGATCAAAGGTCTTTCTATCCCGTAGCCAGCTGCATCCTTAATAACCTCTACTTTCTCCTCCATTTCTTCGTAAAACTAGGCTTCCCCCTCATCCATCATCTTTTGGACTTTAGCCAGAAAGTCCCCACATTCCTGTATGATATGACCTTTACATCCATGGAAAGGGCACCAATTCCCCACCTTGTTTGCAATCATTTTTAAACTGTCACTATCTTTCACCATTCCTGCTTTTATCATTTCGACCCATACTTTAATAATTGGAGTCTTGACTTCACTGACATGCCTTTTCAACCTTCTCTCTTCCCCTGTCAATACTGTATTTACCCGGTTCTCAGCATGATCGGGCAACGGATTTTCTACTACATTCAAGCCATTCCTTCTCCCGAACTTCACAACCCCAGTATTGATTAAACTTTGGACTTTCTTCTTAAAGGCAATACAGTCCTCAGTCGAGTGCCCCTGAATCCCTGCATGATATGCACAGCTAGCATTTGCGTTGTACCATCTTGGATATTGTGGTGTCAGAGCTTTGAGGTATACAGGTTTAACAAGTTGACTCTGCAACAGTTTGGATATAGCTCACCATAAGTGGTAGGAATCGGATCAAATTGGGGTTTTTGATCATTCCTTGGTGAACATTGATCATTGCGTCCAACACCTTGAGTGTTTGGGACAGTGTTTCGGGGGAGGTTTATCTGTGGGGACAAGCCAATTGGAAAAGACTGTTGTGGTATATTGGTATAGGGGAATGGATTTTGGGTAAGGTGGTTCACATTGGGATAGTAAGGATTATACCCCTGATAAGGTGTGTAGGGTGTAGGAGGTGCATAAGATGTCGGAGGAGTATAGGGCCTGGGAGGTGTATATGGTGTAGGAGGTGCGTATGGATATTGGTTGATACTAACTGAATGAGTCTCCTTTTTCTTTCTAGCAGGGAATACCTTTTTCGGAGTAGCAAACTCACCCCTTCCATTTTCCAATTCTTAATGGCAGACTCTATCATCTCCCCGGATATCACCATGTCTGCGAAGTCCTTGGTGGCACTCCCCACCAATTTATCATAATAGGGTGCTTCCAAGGTATTGATGAAAATCACTGTAGTTTCTTTGCTAGTTAAAGGGGGTTGCACTTGTGTAGCCAGATCCCTCCACCTTTGCGAGTATTCCTTGAAACTCTCAGTAGTCTTTTTTTCCATGTTCTGTAGTAACAGCCTATCAAGTACCAATCAGATACATGCTTATAATACTCCATGAAAGCCCTGGCTAAATCCGTCTATGAACGAATCTTGGTACGACTCAGTTGATTGAACCATCGGGTTGCAGACCCTGTCAAGCTATATTGGAAACAATGGATAAGCAATTTTTCATTATCATTGTGCCCCATCATTCTTCTACAGTACATGGTCAGATGTGCTGATGGGTTGGTAGTCCCATTATATTTCTCAGAGTCTGGTACTTTGAACTTTGGGAGAATTACCAGATCGTGTACTAAACTCATCTCTTTGGCATCCAGACTGCCAAATAACTCTGCCCCTTCAACGGCCCTCAGCCTCTCCTCCAGCAGTTGATATTTTTTTTGGGATTCTGCTATTTCAACCCTCTTCAGCTCAGTCATCTTTGCATTTTCCTTTTCAGCTAGTTCCTCAAAGTCTGAACGTTAACATCATTTAGGTTAGCTCCCATATTACCTTTTTTGGGAACATAATTCTGTGCCTCAGCAGCTGGCTGGATATAAACATAAAAGGCTGCCCCAATTGGCAGCTCTTGGCCCTTTTGCTGTATGTTTTTAGGTTGATCCTCTTCATTTACCACCCTTTTCCCGGTGACTGAATTCTCTCCCGACCCTTTTTGTTTCATCATGGCACTCATCATTTCCATGAGTATAGTCATCTGTTCTCGTGACTCTTCCTGAGACTTAGCCAACTATTCCTGCAGTTCCCTTTGAGTTATTTCCATTCTTTCAATTCTAGCAAGCTGATCGTTCTCCATAGCTCTGGCTTGAGATCGAGTATTGTAAGGGTGTCAAAAATCCGATTCTTTCTGAGTGCGACCAATTGTATCTTTAGTTTTGAAAACCATGAATTAAAAAGTATTGACATAATTTTTTTTTATTTTTTTTTTAAAAGTGAATGAATTACTAAATGTGAATGAATGAATGAAATCAAATAAAATGAATAAGTACATGACTACATATATGAACACGAATGAATAAATGAATGAGCAAGCGAAATGAATAAATAAGTGGTTAAGCATATGAATACGAATGAATGATTATAAATATGAGTAAATGTATGAAAGAACGAACAAAATATATAAAATATGAATGCATTTGGAAGTATTGGCCCCAGGATAATTTCAACCGAACGGTCCTTCTTTGATTTTCTAGAACTGAATACATCAAAGATAGAATAAAAAGATCACTACCTAAGATAAGTCCATAATTCGCCGTTCAGAGTGCTATTAAAAAATTAGTCCTATAGTGACTTCCTCGAATCTTGGACTTTCTTTCACAGTCTCCTTTTGATTACCTTGCTCTTCAATCTGACCCCTACTTGTTCACGGCCCCTTGACATGTCAACAGAAGAATCACCGTGTAAGCTTTCTTTAGCTTGCTTCTCTAGTTGATTGGCTCAGGCTTCTTCATGCTTCGCTCTCTCTTTCCAATAGTTACTCTCCTTCTTGAGGTTTTTGAACTCTTGCTCCCATTCCCCGAAAGTCTTGAGTGTCCCTTCAAATCTGAGCTCGAAGCAGTACCTTTTGTTTTCCAAGTGCAAATCCCTGAGATCTCCCTTGACATTGCCCCTTTCTCTCTTGATCTTTTCCTTTTCTCTTTCCCGAGCTGATTCCCTATTTTTCATGTCCTCAAGCTCTTTTTGCAATCGGGCAATCTCCTTGCTCATCTAAGCCGTTTCTTTTTCGAATTCTGCCCTTGCGATTTCTAACTCTGATGGCACTTCCTTCGGTGGCGGATTCATGAACTGGACCTCTTCCCCATCCGATGTCAACAGCCTATCATTAACCCTTTATTCCCTCCATATCAAGTAATCAGGTGTGACGATGTTGGCATATCCGACCACTTTTATCCGATGAGTTTTCTTCCATGCTTCAATCAATGCCCGCACCTTTCCAGAATACCCATCATCTCCATAAGTGAACTCTGATGATCCTAGCTTATGAGTCATGGGTGTGAATTGTCGAGACTCAACCTCTCTTTGCACCAACACGGGTGCATAACTCACAGACCCCCAAATTTCGAGTAGTGAAACTTCCGGGTTGTCCCCACATTTATACATAATCGGTATAGGAACCATCCATGGAGCTCTCCAAGTTACCATCTTCCTTTTTAGATTCCAGAACATGCTGACCTATTTCTCTTCATCTTCGTCTTCAGGCCAATCATTTCGAAGGAATTCCCTAATCGAAACTAAAGACTTCATGTACGGTTTGAAGAAAACCTCTTCTATCTTCCAAAAGTGACTTTGAATTCAAATATAAAGGAGTTGTACACACCCCTTGATTCTCCCTTGTCCTTTCCTTTTAGAAAAATTTAAAGATCGGATAGTTTCAGCTATAATGGCCGGAGATGGGTTGATCTTCTGTTCTAACTTTTCAAAGAAATCAAACACGGCTATATCCACATGACCCAACATCTTTTGGAATATTATTAATCCGTAGATGGCTAGATTGAAGATGTCCCTGGCTTTTTCTTTATCGGAATAACCCAATATCAATTGTCAGAGAGTTTCCCGCGGAATGCATCCATTTCTCTGCTTTGTATCCACATAACTTTCAACCCATGTTGTATCCATTCCTGTGATCCTAGCCACTTTCCTCTTAAAACCTGAAGGTTTCACTTCCTTCAAATATACCCGATCAAGATTAGGACATTCAATACGTAACAATGCTGAATATTCTTCAATAAGTGGGGTCATATTCTCCTTGTTAAAAGTAAAACATCTATAAGCAGTATTCCAAAACTGTACCATATCCTGAATCAATCCACTATTGACCCTAATCGGAATTAAGAGTGCTATATCTCCATATTTCTGAGTGAAGGCTTCTTTCTCTGATACATTCCACTGATTCCAAATGTCGGCTAACCCATGAAGATTATTCTATCTAAAATCCACTTTGACCCTTTCCGGCAATACTGACACATAATCTTTCTTCAGGCAATCACCATCCTCCCTCTGATTTTTTTCGGTCGTGCCCTAACTACTACATGGTCTTCTATCACTGAAATAACCTGACACTCCATGAAAGTCCTTTGGGTTGATGACTATCCCGAGGCCAATAAACTTCAAGTGTATGATGGTATCTATGATGCATGTCAAAGAAAATAAAACAAAAAGAAATGGATTAGTAAAGAAATGAATTCACAAATATAACATAAATAACAACATGCATTTAAAAAAAATGTTCCGAAAATTTTAACAGAGCTTCGTCATTATTACGCCTTGGGACAAAATAATAAATTTATTACGAGCGATATGATGTTCGTTCATCATCACCCAATTTGTAAAATCTAACATATAGAAAGATGGTAAAAGGTTGGAAATGTTCCTCCATGTGTTCTTAAACTTCGGGTATCTAACAGAAATCTGGCATGGCTTCGCCTAGGTTCACTATATGAAGGTGAATCAGTTCTAAGGCCCCGAATTGTTCCCCACTGTCGCCGTGAAGGATAGTAAGGCACCCCGATAAAAATGGGTTCAATTCGTTAGAGTATATTTTCCTATGCCCGTATGGAGGATCATCACGAAGGCATTAGTAACTTTATACTCCGGAAGTGTTTCACTAGCCCATATGGAGGACCATCACGAAGGCGTAGTTACTTTACTCCCACTTAAAAGGACGGAACCCGGGTAGAGGGTTCATATTATGCAAATGCAAATATAATGTGTGTGGAGGAACAAAACAAACCTGTCACCACCTATTCAACATCCCTTATTCTAAATACCCCACTAAAATCAAACAAAGTAAAGTATCAGTCAAGCAAACATATAAATATACACAACAAAATAACTAGAGAACAAAAAATAATATGCATGCATATGACAATGACCATATCCAAAAACATTTTATTATTTTAAAAATTCTCTTTGTTTTTTTTGAAAAATGTGGGAATTAAAATTAAATACCAATTAAACCAACAAAATCAAGACTTTGATAAGACACAACTAATTCTAGGCCGAAATCTCTAATGTCCCCAGTGGAGTCGCCAAGCTGTCGATACGTGATCCCATCGCGGGGACCCGTTCGAGTGAGAGGGAAACAGAAGCAGAGGAAAAGACGACTTAATTCCTCTATATTGAAATAAAAGGTCGAGGGTATGAAAATGACCTTGAAAAAAGACATGGAGTCGCCATCTTTTTTAGCTCGGTGTCATCGGCCACCTATTAAAACCGATTTATAAAATATTTTAAAATTAATTAAAACATTTTTAAAACTAATTTTAAGTCTGCGTTATAAACCAGAGAAAATCGAAGAATCGGGTTCAGGACTCGGTTACGTGCGGGGAAATATTAGCACCCTCACAACACCCGTATAAAACGGTACCTTATTAATCATGTGTTATCTCAAGTCTCGGTAAAAAGTTGGTTTTTAATTTAGTATTTCAACTTAATTTCCAATTTAAAGAAAAATAATTTCATTTTTAATTTGAAAATGATTCGGAATTTATTAATTCAAAATTTTCATATATTCCCCGAAAAAATCGGCAAAATGTAAAATTTTTTATTTATTTGGAAAACTTTCATCATTCTCCTTTTGTGAAAGAAAGATATTCCTTTATTAAAGATAGTTGATGATATCCCCTCCAGCAAACCCGGTAGAGAACTCATGAATTATTTTAACTCAGGATTATCTTTATTTTTATTGAAAATCATTATCTTTTTCAAAACATTTAAAAATGAATATGAACATGTATGACATAAATAAAATGACATAGCAAAGTCTAGATAATATAATGCAACCTAAATGATATGACATAATTTAAATGGCATAGTATATTCTAGATGAAATGAAAAATCCTAAGTGTCATGGTATATTCTCAATGAAATAAAATGATTTAAATGACATGGAAATTTTAAATGATATGGCATATTCTAAATAATATAACCTAAATGACATGGAATATGATCTAAGTGACAAGAAATGACATGAAACATAAAATAATGCTATCATAAAATATGCATGAAAATAAAAATGCATGAACATAGTATATGCTAAATAATGTGACAAAAATAAATGACTAAATAAAAAAGATAGGATAGCATGAAATATTCAAAATCATATGGAAAACAATATAACATCATAAAATGTAACTCAAAGTAGTAATAATACCATGGAAAATATCATAGCAAAAATCACATATTAAATAAAATGCATGAACATGGAAAATGCAATGCATTGGAAATGTATTTTTTCCTCTAAATAAAGAAATCCGTATATCTAAAAAGATATCCGGCTACCATAGGAAAATATGTCAAATTAGATTTTTTAAAAACAAAACTTTGTGATTGTTTGAAAACAATTTTGAAGAAAAACTTGAATGAAGATTAAAATCCCTACCAAACCCTTTTAAAATGGTTCTAATTTCCTAAGTTTAAAATCCCGGACTTGACCACCCTTAACCCGAGATTTATAAAATCATTTTTAAAGTTTAAAAAGACTTAGAAACTATCCTAAGATAGTAGCTAAAGCTTCTAACCAACCCCCTCTAAATGCCTTAGCCAATTTCAACCATTGTTTTTCTTTTGAGTTCAAATCTGCCTCTACTGTCCGAATTTGACGCACGATTTTTTAGCCTATTTTTTAAAATTCAAAAAACTCTAAAACAAATACTGGAGACTCAAAACATGTAAAACTACACGTGAAAAAATTGGCTTAATTTTTTGATTAAAGATGACTGCCTAGAAAAATCTGAGAAGTTCGAGTACTGGGTGAAAAAAACTGTTTTGTGAAAACACATTTTTTTGCCTTTGATAAAGTCATTTAAAAATCAAAGATAAAATATTTAAAAACCTTGGAAAAAAATTGGCTAAGTAAAAAAAATCACAAAGGTAGAATAATCAATTTGATTACCTTTTAATTTTCCACAAGTATGCTCAAATGAGCATGACTTTGAGCCATTAATTGGCTTAAGTCACAAATCAAGTGGCAATGACATGAAATTCATGAACATACAACAAATGAAATGTATGAAATGCATGGTCTAAAGCATAAATGGTAAAGGAAATGCATGACAATTCAAAATAACCTAAATGCCTAGCATGAGTTTGCATGGCAATAAATGCTATCCTAACTTAATATGCATGCAATGCTTGATAATGTAAATATGACTCAGACCTAAATGTTATGAATTTGCATGAAAATGCTAATGTAACCTAAGACCTAAGTAGCATAGCAATGCATGGCAATACCAATATGATTTAAGACCTAATATGCATGGCAATACCAATATGGCCTAGACCTAAAATGTAATGAGAATGCATAGCAATACTATGAACATACAATGACCAATAAACCTAATACTAATGCTTGAACAAACAGCAACTAATACACAATTTCAAGATATGATAATGCAAAGCATGTTAACTAAACAAAATGCAAATGCATGACAAGGCAAGGAATACATGAAAAGGCTGAATGGTCACACGGTACTCTAACGTAATCATATCTAATAAATGACACAAGTACATGACAAATCATATCAACATACATAATGTCATGACAATTTCACAAGCATATGACATACTAAAATCAAAATACACAAGCTCATGGCATGGGAATGCAAACAAGCCAAAAAGCAAGATGAAAATGTACATGCAAGGCATACTAAATATCAAGATATGCTAACTCATGGCATGGAGATGCAAACAAGTCAAGAAGCAAGATGAAAATGCACATGCAAGGCATAGCAAAATAGAGTAGTCGAATGGTCATATGACCAAATATAAAATGCAAACATGTTTATAATATAAGACATGATATATGAAAAAATGCACAATATGATCCCAATGAGCATAAAGGCCGAACCTACAAGGAAAAATCATTAAGCATGGAAAAGAAATATAGAAGCAAATATAGCATAGAAAATAATGTAAAGAACATATAAAAAATTAAGCATAGACATGCAAAGCAAATAACAAGCAAAACTAGTAAATAATACAAGGAAAGTTAAGCTCCATGGTTGGTATAAAATGGGCATAGCCTCTCACCTAACCATAATCACTTGGTCTTGCCAAGATCATGAAGCCTTTCCATTTCAAAAATCAGAAATAAACCATGCTAAATAGAAAAACTAAGGTGAGCTTCATGGTAGGTAAAAATGGGCATAGCCTCACCCTTAACCATGGTCACTTGGTCTTGCAAAAGATCATGTAGCCATTTCAACCTCTTTTGCTTTATTTTTTTTGTAAAAAATTAGAACATAAAATACTTAAATAAACCTTCAAAAATCATGTTTCCCACAACATCCTGCAAATAAAAAAAAAAAGATCAAGGCAATCACTCATGCTACATTCGGCCAAAGCAAGAATCTTATAAACAAAATTATTTTCAACCATTTTTTATGAAGAAGAAGAGATGAAAATTGAAATAAACTTTTTAAAACTTTGATTTCTATGAGAAATGTAGTAGGAAAACAAGATAGAAAATCAAAAAATCACCATGGAAAACAAGAAGAAAACTATACTAGAGCTTGGTAGAGATGTCACCTTCAAGCTCTTCTATTGAAAACCTTTATTTTTTCTTTCAAAACCTTTTCTTTTCTAAATTAGCTACTGACTTCCCCTCTCAAATGATCAGCCTATATGGAAAAAATCAAACATTCCCTTTCCTCCTTCCTCTTGGCCGAATGGCCCTCCAACCATTAGATGAATTTTGCACTTTTTCTCCTCCAATCTTGGCCCTTAGATTAAGATATTTTGATGACAACATAAAAATGTCATCTTTCCTATTGATAGCAGCCCTTAAGATGTGTACTCACCCCTTGTAATAACCTCATCCCCTAGATGAAAATGAGGACCAATCCCATGCACTCCCTTGCTTGGCCTTTTGACTGCCTACCCTTGGATGAGTTGTGCTCTTCTATTCTTGGCCATTGGATGAGGATTCTTTCATGAAAACATAAAATGTCATATTGGCATTTAATCCCGGACCTTAATATGTGTACTCAGCCCTTGTACATGGCCTAAGCCATTGGATGAAAGAGAACAATCCCATGCACTTCCTTGCTTGGCCGAATAGATGTCCACCTTTGGATAAATTGTGCTCTTCCATTCTTGGCCATTAGATGAGGGTTCTTTCATGAAAAATAAAAATTTCATCTTGGCATTTAAACTTGGCCATTGGATGGTGCATTCAACTTTCCTACAAGGCACATAAGCCATTGGATGAAAAGGGGACCATTTGCAAGGTGTTAGTGGTAGCATGTGAGCTTGATAGTGACTAAGGAATTAAATTGATCAAGCTTCCTTCTTCACCTCTATGCTGGCTGATCAAAGGAGGTAAAATCCCAGCAATTCCTTCTTCTTTCATATTTTCCTTAATTAAAAATTTGCCTTTTTTCGTTTCTTCGGTAAAATGACCTTTTTGACCCCCAAACATAAATAAATAGCAAACGGACTCCAAATTCAAATTTTATTTTTTCAATACTTCCAAAATAATAAAAAATAAATTTTGAAAGTTTTCAAAATTTTTTGAGTCTATTTGCTATTTATTTCGGATTTATTTCCAAAAATTGCCCCTTTTACGCACCCGAACTTTACCATTTTTTAAACGAGCTCCGAATCCAGATTTTTCTTCACCAATCTCTTCCAAATAATTTAAAAATGTGATCTGGAAGTTTTCATAATTTTTAGAGCTCATTTGCTATTTTTTCGGGATTTATCTACTTGAATTACTACATGGGGGACACGGATTTTGGCCATTTTGCAAAGGAACTCCGAGTCCGGATTTTATTTTTCCAATCTCTTCCAAATAATTTAAGAATGAGATCTGCAAATTTTTCAAAATTTTTGGAGCTCATTTACTATTTCTTTTTGGGATTTATCCTTTTGAATTTCTACATAGTGGACCCGGGATTTGGCCATTTTGCAAACGAACTCGGAATCAAGATTTTCTTTCGCCAATCTCTTCCAAATAATTTAAGAATGAGATCTGCTAATTTTCAGAATTGTTGGAGCTCATTTACTATTTTTTCGAGATTTATCCTTTCGAATTTCTACATAGTAGATCCAAGATTTGGCCATTTTGCAAACGAACTCCGAATCAAGATTTTCTTTCGCCAAACTCTTTGAAATGGTTTAAGAATGAGATCTGCAAATTTTCAGAATTTTTGGAGTTCATTTGCTATTTTTCCCAAATTTTCCAATTTTGCCTTTTTACCTCCAAAGCCCAGTTTTGCTCAAAACAAGTTCAATTTTTAGATATTCTTCAAACTGAGCCCTGGGCTATCCTTGTTTAATCGCTCCTCATCAATTAGGGCTTTAGTCTCACCGAATCAGGCCATTTCTGTAATTCTTCCAAATTTTACCGAAATCCACCAAAAACCCTAATTCTCGGTTTTCTTCCTAATTGACTTTTCTTTCAGTTTTTCTTTCAAGTAGCTTCTCCATTACTCGTAGTCAATGCTTATCTTTCATTTGAGACCTTCAATTTTGACCAATTTGATCGTTCAAGCACTTTTCCCCAAATTTCGCGAACTAGTGTTTTTTCTACTGAGATTCCGTAACCCAACTTTCGACCTCCGTATCTTTCAATGTAGACTTCGGATTATCAAAATTCTTTCACCATCTTTCAATTGAAATTCAAATCTTGATTTTGAAAGTGGGTTGACATTTTCAATAGTTGACTTTTTTGGGGTTGACTATTTTTGAGTTTGACTTTTTCTATCTGCTTTCTTAGACTAAGTCTCGGAATACCACCTGCAGGGTGAGAAAACCCTTTTTGCATTCTGAATCATCAATTTAGGAAGATAACATACCTAATTTAGTGGTCCGACAAAATTAGGTGTCTACAGTATGGATTGCCAAATAGAATCATTTCAAAAAATGCTCTCATTCTGAACAATAAGATGATGAGAGAAGTGTGTACTCAGTTCAAGATCACGCATCACAATTCGGCACCTTATCATCCGGAAATGAATGGGGCAGTAGAAGCACCCAATAAGAACATCAAGAAGATCATTGAAAATATGACCAATGTGTACAAAGATTGGCATGAGATCTTGCCTTTTGCTCTTCATGCATATCGTACCTCGGCCCGCACATCTACGGGTGCCACGCCATTTTCTTTGGTATATGAATGGAGGCAGTGTTACCTATTGAGGTTGAAATCCCTTCCTTTCGTGTTTTGATGGAGGTTGGTTTAGAAGAGGCAGAGTGGGTTAGAGTTCGTTATGAACAGTAGAATCTTATCAAAGAGAAAATGATAAAAGCAATTTGCCATAGGCAGATGTATTAGAAAAGGATGATTCGAGCCCACAACAAGAAGGTTTATCCCAGGCAGTTTCGAGAAGGAGAGTTGGTACTAAGAAAAGTTCTCCCTATAGTGAAGGATAGGGAAATGGGCTCCAAATTGGGAAGAGCCCTACGTGGTAAACAAAGCTTTTTATGGAGGAGCATTGATTCTGACTCGGATGGACGAGGATGACATGAGAAATCCCGTGAATGCTGATGAATTGAAGAAATACTATGCTTGAAGAAGAAAATGAATGAAAAAAAGTAGAGAAGAAAAGTGTGATACTGTGCACATGGAAATTCGAATGATTCCAAATGTAAAAATGAAAATTCTATATATCTATTTCCTTTGAGGATTGCTTTTCAATGAGAATATTCATGCTTGATATGATGAATGGCCATCTTTCATACTCCTTTCACTAAGAACAAATGATCCCTAGTCACCTCTTTGAGCCTTAGGAATTCTTTCTATATTTGAACCTTGATCAAGGATCACCCTCTACACTAGAGGGCAGATGCAAGGAAAAATAACCTCCCAAAAATCATGGCCAAAAAAACCATAAAAAAAATCACAAAATACGTGTGAAATCAAAGAATGGCAAATGAAAGCCAAGAATGAAATAAATAGATTCCAAAAAAGGAGAGTAAAGTCCAAAAAGGATGAATGTTTCAAGAATGAATCCTCCTCATGAAATGATCCTTCATCCAATAACCCTTAAACACATTTTGGGCCTATTTACCCTTTTCTTTCTAAACACGAATCTTGGCCTACATTACGTGCCTTTAAAAGTCCAATTTGATCAAGCATGGATACTTAATTTGAAGGTTTTTTTTTTTCAGAACTCATCCCATCTTTCGAACTGACATTTTTACCTTGGAAGCATTTAGAATTCTCAGATGCATGGTAGAACAAAAAAATGTAAAAGGAGAAGTTTAAGTTGAAAACCCGCAAAGGGCGACTTGATACCGAATGGGGGACAGTTGGGTTGAAAACCCGCAAAGGGCGGCTCAAGTACTGATTAACGATTGAATCAATGCTCCATGTAAAGAGGGAGAAAGTATCAGAAAATCAAAAGAAAAGGGAAAAACCCAGTCTGACGCAACAACGGAAACCGAGAGATTACCCAAGTAAATTGCTCATTCAAGAGAAATTTCGGATGAATTAAAGAATGAAGGGTCCAAGATATTCCGCATCTGGGGCATCTACAACCTACAACTCTACATTTGTTTCTTGTATCCTTGAAATTCATTTCTGTCATCTAAAACATTATTGCAATAAATTCTTGTTATCCCTTTTATGACATTTGGTTGTTTCATACATTCTTTCATACATTTTGTGATGCATTTTGTTTGTTATTAGATTGAATGATGTTTAGTAAACATAAAAATCTTTAAACAAAAGGATTTCAGTGTATTACTAAGGAGTAGATTTAAAATTTAGAAGAGGTTTGGAAACCACTAAAATTTGGAAACACAACAGCACATCATGATGTGAAAATTCACCAAGTAGAGGTAAACAGCGAATGTGTTGAAGATTCTGTCATGAAGTCAGAAAATTTGTGAATTTCAGTAAAGTCATAAACTGGGACTTTTTGATAATTTATCTTGATTGAAAGCTCCTCAAGTGAGGCATCAGTGAAAAGTTGAAGACTCCTTCATGAAGTCAGACAGTCGTGAACCTCAAAGAAATCATGGATTAGAAATCATGACACAATCATTTGATTGCATTCATCCTTAGGGAACATACATCCTACAACCATTTGCAAAACATGCCATTTTCATCACTGCATTCGGCTAACATTACAGGAATCATGGAAATTTTGCTCTCTCAAATCGAACTCGTTTTGCTTCCCAAATGAGTCGAGCCTCGAGACTGCCGTCAAGGAATCATGGAAATTTTGCTCTTCCAAATCGAACTCGTTCTGCTTCTCAAATGAGTCGAGCCTCGAGACCATCGCCGAGGTATTTTGTTTTAAAATCGTACTTGTTCTACTTCTCAAATGAGTCGAACCCCGAGACCACCGTTAAGGTATTTTGTTTTTAAATCGAACTCATTCTACTTCTCAAATGAGTTGAGCCCCGAGACCACCGTCAAGGTATTTTCTTTTGTTTAAATCGAACTTGTTTTTAAAAATGAGTCGAGCCCCGAGACCATCGTTGAGGTATTTTTCTTTTCAAATCGAACTTGTTTTCTAAATGAGTCGAACCTAGGATTGACGTTAAGGCATTCCTTTTGTTTTTAAATCGAACTCGTTCTACTTCTCAAATGAGTCGAGCCCTGAGACCACCGTCGAGGTATTTTCTGTTTAAACCCAACACAGCTGACACCAGGACAAGATAAGGCCCTGAGACCATTGTCGAGGTATTTTCTTCTCTTGTAAATCAAACTCGTTTCCTTAAGACGGGTCGAGCCTTGATTAGTCAGGGAACTCAATTTAAGGACAAAATCTTCTATTTACAGCTTTTTTCAAAAAAAAAATAATAATAATGAAATAAATGGAAATGAAGAATAAAGCAAACTCTATTTCCTTTTTTTTACATGTGATTTCACTAACCGAACAAAATTGTTGTTTATTTATCTTTGTCTGATTCCTAATTGTCAGCAATAGCCAAAGAGGGGCAGCTGTAGACACCTAATTTTGTTCGACCCTCCCTAAACCAGGTAAATTCTTCCTTGTACTTTTTTAGAGTACAGAAAATCTCTTCTCATCTTGCAGATGGTCCTCCAAGACTTGTGATTAGGAGTTCAGCATAAAAAGTCAATCCAAAAAAAGTCAACTCCAAAAAGTCAACCACTGAAAAAGACAACCCTTAGTCAAAATCAAGATTTGAAGTTGAATTGAACAATGATGAAAGAATTTTGATAATCCGAGGTCTACAACGAAAGATATGGAGTTCGGAAGAGGGATTGCGAAAATTTTAGTATAGGGGAAGCCTTAATTCGACAAATTTGGAGAAAAGTGCTTAAAGGATCAAATTGGTCAAAGTTGGAGGTTCCAAATGGAATATAATTAATGACTACAGATATTGGAAAGCCTAATTGGAAGCAGAACCAAATGAAGAGCCAATTTGGAAGGAAAATTGAAAATTGAGGTTTTGGTCAAAAATAGTGAATTTTGCAAATTTGAGAAAAACTACAGAGATGGTCTGATTCGGTGAAATTGAAGTCTCCAATTGATGAATAATGAATAAACAAGGGTACCCCAAGTCCCAATTTGAAGTGAATCCAAAGGAAGAGCCGATTGGAGGAGAAACAGGAAAAACGAGAAAATTTCCAATTTTGGAATAAAAAGTACTAAACTAAATCAGAGAGGAAATCGTATGTAATAATTGGACATTTTCAGACCATCCCAAAATCAATATAGGAAAAAGGAAGTGGAAAAAGAAAATCCGGAAATCGGACCCGTTTTGAGTAAAACCGAGGTTTCGGAGGTTAAAGGGCATTCTCGGAAAATCCAAAAGATAATTCCAAAAAAATAGCAATCGAGCTCGGAAAATTATGAAAACTTCTTTCATAATTTTTGGAAGAGATTGGTGAAGAAAAATCCGAAATCGGAGCTCATTTGAAAAATGGCAAAGTTCGGGTGCACTAAGTCGAAATTCCAAAAGATAATTCCGGAAAAAATAGCAAACGAGCTCAAAAAATTATGATAACTTCCAGATCTGAGTTTCATAATTTTTGGAAGAGATTGGTGAAGAAAATCCGGAATCAGAGCTCATTTGAAAAATGGCAAAGTTCGGGTGCACTAAGCCGAAACTCCAGAAGATAATTCTGGGAAAAATAGCAAACGAGCTCAAAAAAATTATGAAAACTTCTAGATCTGGGTTTTATAATTTTTGGAAGAGATCGATGAAGAAAAATCTAGAATCAGAGCTCATTTGAAAAATGGCAAAGTTCGGGTGCATTAAGTCGAAATTCTAGAATATAATTTAGGGAAAAATAGCAAACGATCACCAAAAATTATGAAAACTTCCAGATATGAGTTTTATAATTTTTGGAAGATATTGGTGAAGAAAAATCCAGAATCGGAGCTCATTTGAAAAAGGTGAATTTTGGGTGCCCTAACCCGAAAAATCCAAGAGAAAATTCTGGGAAAAATAAGAAACGAGCGTGGAAAATTCTGAAAATCTCCAGATCTCAATATTATATTTATTTGGATGGATTGCAGAAAGAAAAACCGAATTTGGGGTCCATTTGCAATAAAATCAAGTTTGGGGGCCAAAATGCAATTTTACCAAAAAAATTGAAAAAAGGCCAATTTTGCAAAATTAAAAGGTGAAAAAATGAAGGAAATTCTAGAACATACCAGGCCCTTGGCCTGCCAGCATAGGGGAGAAAGGGTGGGGATTTAAGCAACCTCATCCAATGGTCAATATCTAATGGCAAGATGTCATTTTTACTATCTTGGATTGTCCTTACTCATCCAATGGCCTAAGTACCTTATGAAAAGATGAGTACACCCTTAAATGGCCAAGATCAAATTGCAAGATGACATTTTTGTTGTTATGAAAATTTCCTCACCCAATGGCCAATATTGGTGGAAGAAAGATGAGCACAAGTCATCCAATGGTTGGAAATGCATGTAGCCAAATGAAATGTCCTTGCTCATCCAATGGCTTAGGCACCTTATGAAAACATGAGTACATCCTTGAATGGCTAAGATCAATTTGCAAGATGACATTTTTTTGTCATGAAAATATCTTGGATCCAAGGGCTTAGATTGTGTGGGACAATTAAATGAATTAATCTCCACCCTTCACCATGACCATGGGGTTCGGCCAAGGCTATTCAGAGGGAGGGGGTTTCATTTTCAAAAGACGAGGTTGGCTGATTTTGAGTCTTGGGCAGTACCTAGAAACCAAAGAAAAAAAACTGAAAGGAAAGAAAAGGAAGAGAACTTTTGCTAAGGTAGTCATTCCTCTTTGGTTTTACGTTATTTCTTTCTTCTTCTTCATGTTATTCTTTATTTTTTCATGTCATTTCCTACCATTTTCTTTGCTTAATAAAGGTTTTATGAAAGCTTTCTTGTTGTTCTTGCTTTTTCAAAAATAAACAAAGCAATGGCTAGGCTTCATGATTTTGATGAAAATCAAGTGATAATGGTTAGGGAGGACTTTGTCCAATATACCAACCATGGAGTTCATTTCCATATTTTTTTTCACCTTAGTTATTTTTATGATTTTGAGATTGAAAAGGCTGCATGACCTTGATGAAAATCAAGAGATAATGGTTAGGGGGACTTTGTCCAATGTACCAACCGTAAAGCTCATCTCCTTTTTATTTATTTATTTGCTTGCTTTAATTTAATTATTTCTATTATTTTTTATTTTTTATTTGTATTCTTGCTAATGATGCACTCAAAAAAGCGTATCTTAATTAACCTTGCACTAAAAAAATCAATTGTAAGTATAGTAGTTAGCAAAGTTCGAGTCTTCAGGGATTGGTTTTAGTTTATAAATTATTAGTTTATAACTTGATTCAAAGAAAACAAAGTAAAGGGGGATTTTTGAAATAGTTTAAAAGTAAATAAAACAAGAAAAGTAGAAAACAAGTAAATAAGAAACAATCATATATGAGAAATATGGTTAAGGTTTCATTCTCCACCACTAGACAATATTAAGAATGAAATTCAGACCTATCAACATCAATTATCTATCAAAGTTAACAACCATAGATAACAACCTCCCGTGTTACCCAAATCCTTCTTTAATTCGTCGTTAAGCAGGACGAACGCCACTACTTAATCTCTAACTATCAAGCAACCTATGATAAACATCTCTAAATTTAATTTGACAGCAGCTTTATGATAAGAAAGATAGGTTGATCTAAGCAACAAAAGCATGAATATGAATTGTTTAACTTAGGTTATGTTCCACTTTGCAATTAGCGAAAACTTTAACATAACCTTTAATCACAAATTGCCACTTATGAATAGGAAAACAAGACAATTACGCGGATCAAGACTCCTAAACTAGCATTAGATAATTATCAAGATCTATCTAGTATGCATCCTAAACAAATCAAGATAAAAAAAATTCTTATAGAAGAACACAAGTAATTTTGATAGAAAACTAATAATAGATAGAATATAAAAATTAATTACAAAATATGTCTAGGGCTTTGAAATCACCCTTAACCAAAGAGAAGTTTAGCCTTGCATAAGCATAGTTAACATAAACATGAATATTCAAAGGAAACTAAGAAGAAAAATAAAATAAAAACTAAAATATTAGAGAAGAAGAAGAATATTGATAAATAATGAAAAACATGTCCTAGTTGGTGGCTCAAAATTTGGTATTTATAGAGCTTTAAAGTCTTGGAAACCCTTTATTGCTGATCAAGAAAGCTAGGAGGCAAAAGAGTGAAATTTTGGCAAAAATAGGATTTTTTACGATTTTTGCGGTTTTCTTAGTTTTGGAGGTAGTATTGTCGGTGCCGCAGCGCCAACTTCCGGCATTGCAGCGCCAACCTTATTGAATTGTGAGATTTTTGGTCGTCGAGCTCCGATTAATCGGTTTCTTGGCTGCTGCATCTTCTCGTATTTCGTCGACTGATTTGGATGACCCTTTCTTGTCCGATTTGGGCGTGTAAACTATAGTTGAAAAGGTATTCAAGTCAGCTTAAAAAGTCAAGAAGGAGGTTTCTTCAAATAAAGAATTTAACATAATGATTTCTTAGCAACAAGCTCTGGAGGTCAAATCTGCCTGATCACTTAGCACTAAGAATTTGATCTTTTTGACTCCTAAGTCTTCTTCCATCTTATGATTGTGACTTTGTAAGCTCTTTAACATCATATTTGACATGTTTTGACTTCATCTCATCCAAAATACCTATAATTCACAAAAATATAGTAAAATGCCAAGTAACTTAAGAATTAAAGCACAAAGCATAAGGAAATAATATATGGAAATTATGAAATTAAGCACTTATCAAATTCCCCCACACTTAATCTTTTGCTAGTCCTCGAGAAAAATCAAATAAAAACAAAATAAGAAATCCTAATCTAGTCCACTTTCAATAAAAATGAGAGAAAATCATTGAACAAGTCTTATAACTAATAAATAACTTAAAGAGTTTCACAAAGAATCATGCTTGACAGTAACGGGTTTGAGTTAAGCTAACATTAACATAACATATCTCAATCAAAATACTACATGTTCAAACCTAACCTCAACTTCTCACGTGGGATACTCTCATGATTTTCACTCTTTAAAGTAGTGATAAAGTGTTTACACTCAATCAATCTCATGAAAACAGTTCTACCATATGCTTGCTTGTCCACCTATTCTCCACTACTTAGATCATGCAACTTCATGAATAAAGAGGTCTTTATTCAAGGTTGTAATGGGGCCAAGAGGTTGTAATGTAGTTAAAGAATAAAAAGGAAAGATATCACAAAGATTCCACTGACTTCATAGAATTTAGAGACAAAATAAGATTTTGCAAATAAAACTTTCTCAATATTCTTTAGAAGTACATAATCACATAGGCTAAATATTTCATGTTAAGCCTTTGCTTCATTCTAATCAACTTTGTAACATTCTTTTCTTTTCCCAAAATTTCAAGAGATGATTCAATATATATATATAATTTACATGGGAAAGTATTTTTACAATGTTCCTTAGTCTTTTTCTCTTGACTTTTGCTTTTTTTTTTCTCCCCACACTTATCTTTTGTTCTAACCCAAATTTTCAACTAAAAATATCCCTTGTTTTTGCAATATGTCTCAAACATTCAAGTTCATCTTTAGAACAAGGGTAAAGATATAAATGTGTTTAGGCTAGGTGTAAGATGTGGTTACCAATAAAATAGCATATTCAATGTAGGCTCAAATTGGCTCACTAGGGGCTGTTCTCTTGGAACATCAATAGGGATAACTGTTTGGCCCTGGTCACAATCGTAATGCCTCTATCATATTCATGTTGTCACATACATCAATATAGTCTCAAAAAGGTTTAAAGCAAGTTCTAGAGAATCATGTAATCATAAGAGCACTCAAGAAAGAAATTAGATTGATATGTATAATGCATCAATCATATAGGCTCAAAACTCACAAGGATGATTATAAAAGTCAATATTAATCTAAACATGCTTCTTTCTCAATCAACATATCATATTAAAATTGGCTCATGAAAAATAGTGATATCAAGCTTAATTCTCATGAAAATCTTACCACTAATGATCAGTTTCAGAACTATTCAATTCATATTTCATCATAGTATGGAAAGTAACTAGAACACAATTAAAACAAACTAAAAACAAAACAAAACTAAAGGAAATCCTAAATTCTTCCTCCCACTCTTAATTCTTACATTGTTCTCAATGTAATTCTATTATCCCCAAATATAAGAATCATGTGTAAAAGAAAAGAATTACTAATCAAAACAAACTAAAGAAAAACAATAAAAGATAGAATGATAGAGAGTAAGAAATAGCAAATCTGATTATAATATGTGCTCTCCATCCTTTTGGGTTGCCTCCCAAGAAGCGCTTGGTTTTTTGTCCTCAGCCTAACTTAGACCCATGTCTTCATTATTCAACATAATTAGGCTCATAAAGTGGTAACTCCTCTACATCTTGTATTGGAAAGTTCTCATAGTAAGGTTTCAGCCTGTGTCCATTCACTTTGAAAGCATTACCTGTTTTTAGATTTTGAATTTCAACTGCACCATGAGTAAAAACAATAGTAATAACAAAAGGTCTCGTCCATCTAGAACGCAACTTACCAGGAAATAACTTAAGGCGAGAATAGAAAAAAAGAACTTTTTATCCAACAACAAAATTCTTTCTTAAAATCATCTTATCATGAAAAGCCTTAGTCTTTTCCTTGTAAATTCTAGAATTATCATAAGCATCATTCTTTATCTCCTATAATTCTTCTAGGTCAAGTTTTCATTGCTTACCTGCCTCATCCATTTCCATGTTGCATTGTTTGATAGCCCAATACTTTATGTTCTAATTCAATTGGAATATGACAAGGCTTACCATAAACAAGACGACAAGAAGACATACTAATGGGTGTCTTGTATGTTGTTCTGTAAGCCCAAAGTGCATCATCTAGACTTAAACTCCAATCTTTCCGATTTGTATTGACAATCTTTTCAAGGATGGATTTTACCTTTCGATTTGACACTTCAGCTTGCCCACTAGTTTGAGGATGATAGGATATAGAAACCTTATGTGTGATGTTATATCTTCTTAAAAGTGCTTCCATGGACCTATTACAAAAGTGAGTACATCGATCGCTGATTATGGCCTTTGGTGTTCCAAACCTTGCAAAAATGTAATTCTTCACAAAATCTAAAACAACTTTAGAATCATTAGTCCTAGTGGCTTTTGCTTCCACCCATTCTGAGACACAATCAACAGCAAGTAATATATAAAGATTTCCATAAGAAGAAGGAAAAGGTCCCATAAAATCCATGCCCCATACATCAAAATTTTCAACAATTAGTATGGGAGTTTGAGGCATTTGATTTCTAGCACCTAAGTTACTTGTTCTTTGGCACCTAGTACATGACTTGCAAAAGAGGTATGCATCTTTGAATAAGGTAGGCCAATAAAATCCACTATCAAGCACTTTCATGGCTGTTCTTTTGGGTCCAAAGTGCCCTCCACATGCATAAGAGTGACAAAAGGTCATAATAGAAGGAAATTCAGATTCAAGTATGCACTTTCTTATAATCTGATCAAAGCAATGCTTCCAAAGGTAAGGCTCATCCCAAATATAGTATTTGGAATCACTCTTGATCTTATTTCTTTGGGCTATTGTCAACTCTTGTGGCAACTTCTTGGTGACTAAGTAATTAACAATATCAGCATACCAAGGGATTGTTGTGCTTATGGAAAAGAGTTGCTCATCTGAAAAGTTCTCATGCAATGGTAGTGCATCCTCTTTACGAACTAATCGGCTAAGATGGTCCGCAACCAGGTTGTCCTTACCTCTCTTATCTCTTATCTCTAATCAAACTCTTGTAAGATAAGTATCTATCTAATCAACCTTGGTTTGGCCTCCTTATTAGTGAGCAAATACCTAAGGGCTACATGGTCAGAAAATACAATTACTTTAGTACCAATTAAATAAGAACGAAATTTCTTTGAAGAAAATACAACAGCCAAAAGTTCTTTTTCAGCAGTGAAATAGTTTGATTGAGCATCATTTAGAGTTCGGGAGGCATAATATATGGCATGTGAGACTTTGCCAACCCATTGGCCCAAAACAGCTACAATGGCATAGTCACTAGCATCACACATGATTTCAAAAGGTACATTCCAATCTGGTGGTTGCATGATAGGAGCTGATGTCAAGAGTCCCTTCAAAGTTTCAAACGTCTCTTTGCATTTATCATCAAAGTGAAAATCCACATCTTTTTGTAACAGCTTGCAAAAAGGCAGTGTTATCTTTGAGAAGTCTTTGATAAATCTTCTATAGAAATCTGCATGTCCAAGAAAAGAACGAACCTCCCTCACATTTGTAGGTGGTGGTAAAGAATGCATTATATCTATTTTAGATTTATCTACTTCTATTCCCTTAGAAGAAATAACATGGCCCAAAACTATTCCTTGTTATACCATAAAGTGACATTTTTCCCAATTCAATACAAGGTTATTTTCCATGCATCTTTTAAGTACAAGGGTAAGGTTCTCTAGGCATCTATCCAAAGAATCACCATAGACACTAAAATCATCCATAAAAACCTCTATGATGTTTTTTACATAATCTGAAAAGTTGCTAACCATACACCTTTGGAATGTAGTGGTGCATTACAAAGACCAAATGGCATACGCCTATATGCAAAGGTACCAAAGGGACATGTGAAGGTGATTTTCTCTTGGTCCTCCGGAGCAATTGCAATCTGATTGTAACTTGAAAATCCTTCAAGAAAACAATAGTGAGAATAGCCAGCTAACCTTTCAAGCATTTGATCAATAAAAGGTAAAGGAAAGTGGTCTTTGTGAGTTGCTGAATTAAGTTTGCGATCGTAAATACAAACTCGCCACCCTGTTTGAATTCTTTTAGGAACAAGTTCATTCTCATTATTTTTAGCAATAGTTACACCTGACTTTTTAGGACCACTTGGACCGGGATCACCCATTTACTATCCAAGATTGGATAGATCACTCCAACATCTAGGAGCTTCAGTATTTCCTTTTTCACCACCTCCATCATAGGAGGATTTAATCTATGTTGTGTTTCTCTTGCTGGGTTGGACCCTACCTCTAACAAAATCCGGTGCATGCACATAGATGGGCTTATTCCCTTGATATCGGCAATTGTCCAACCAATTGCTGTCTTATGCTCTCTATGCACCCGGATAAGTCTCTCTTCTTGCAAAGGTGTGAGCTCTTTTGCGATGATGACCGATAATGTGTCCTTTTCACCCAAGAACACATATTTCAAATGATCCGATAATGGTTTCATCTCCAAAGTTGGTGCCTGCGAAATGGAAGGTAGAAGTTTCTCATCAGATATAGGTAAGTCAATATAAGAAACATCATACCTTTTATCAAGAGATGGAAACACCTGTAGAGATGCTAATGCCTCTTTCACATGTTCACTCAACATTAAACCCTCTTTACATTCAGAATTTTTCATGCCAAGGTGCTTGCAAATGGCTGTTTCCAAACTATTTTCACCATCTAACTCATAAGCCTGCTGCACTAAGGAATCAATTATATCAATAAAAAAAATAGAGTGTACATCACTAGGGTATCTCATGGCCTTAAAAATATTAAAGTGAATTATCTCGCCATCAAATTCCATAGTAAGGGTGCCATCATGCACATCTATTTTAGTCCTAGCTGTTTTTAAGAATGGTCTCCCTAATAGAATAAGTGTTGGATTAGAAGACATCTCATCTTTCATCTCAAGAACATAGAAATTAGCGGGAAAAACTCATTAACTTGCACTAGGACATCTTCTATAACTCTTCTAGGATAAGTGTTAGAATGGTCAGCAAGTTGTATTATAACACTAGTTTACTCTAATAGTCATAGATTCAATGAAGCATAAATTGAATATGGCATTACATTAATGGATGCTCTTAGATCTATCATAGCATGCTCAAACCTGGTGTTGCCTATCTTACAAGGAATGGTAAACATACCTGGATCCTTGCATTTAGATGGGAGTTTCTTTTGAAGAACAACTGACACATTCTCCCCTACACTTACCTTTTCATTCCCTTTCAACTTCTGTTCAGGCGTGCACAACTCTTTTAGAAACTTGGCATATCGTGGCACTTACTTGATAGCATCAAGTAAAAGAATGTTCACCTCTACTTTTCAAAAGGTTTCCAAAATTTCCTTCTCTTGCTCCTTCTTCTTGGATTTTTCTAACCTGCTAGGAAAAGGTAGAGGAGTTGTATAAGAAGGAAAATTTGGAGGAGTTATATAAGAAGGAAAAGATGGTTTAGGAATTACCTTTTGTAGTGGCTCATTGGGATGTGAAGATGATGACATGGTGTTGTCCTCCCTTTGAGCACTATCCTTTTGTGGTGTCTCAAGCTATTTCCCACTTATTAAAGTTACGGCATTGGCATTTTCTCTGGGATTCACTATGGTTTGGAAAGGTAATTTTTCGAAATCGCTTGCTTGGTTTTGACTTATTACTGTTGCCATTTGTCCCATTTGAGTCTCTAATTGGCTTATTCTTGTTGCCATTTGTCTGTTTGTTTCCTTTATATCCTGTTGCATTTGCAATTGGTTAGTAGTAAGGGATTTGACAAGATATGCTAGAGACTCAACTGAATTTTGTGCTGGTGATACTTGCTCTCGGGTTTGATATGGTTGTTGCGTTCTTTGCTGAAAACCCGGTTGTCTATTATCAAATGGTGGATGAGCAACTTGTGATCGGTTCCCTCCAGAATTAAAGTTTTGATGATCCCTCCATCTTGGATTGTAAGTGTTTGAGTAGGGATCATAATTCCTTGGTTGGCTCGGAAATCCACCCATAGCATTAACATGTTCATTTGGATCATCTTGAAGTGTTGGACACATATCAGTTTGGTTCTCCATGTTTGAATATATACCACAAGCCTTAATTTGCTGTATTCGACCTACAGCTATTTGTTCCACAAGAGAAGTCAGTTTATCAAATTTTTGTTCAAGGGATGATATACTTACCTCATTCACTTTGTTTGGTTGTGGTGGTAGTTCATCTCTCATGGTGAACTGTTATGAGTTGGCTGCCATGTTGGAGATGAGAAGTCTAGCAGCTTCGGGATTTTTATCAACTAATGCTCCCCCACTTACTACATCTATCATGCAGCTCTCCATGGGCAAGAGACATTCATAGAAATATTGGATGAGCAGTTGTTCACTTATCTGATGGTGTGGACATGATGCACAAAGTTTCTTGAACCTCTCCCAATATTCATACAATGACTCTCGTTTTATTGCCGAATCCCACATATTTCCTTTCTAATATTGGCAGCCTTAGATGCTGGGAAATATCTTTCCAAGAATGCTTTCTTCATCCCATTCCATGTAGTGATGGTCTCGGATGGTAGGTAGTAGAGCCATTCCTTTGTCGAATCAGCTAGAGAGAATTTGAATGCTCTCAACTTTATTTGCTCTTCCGTGATTCCGGTTGGTCTCATGCTAGAACATACTACATGGAACTCCTTGAGGTCTTATTTGGATCCTCTCCTGCAAAACCATGAAAAGTTGAAAGAAGATGTATCAAGCCAGATTTTAATTCAAATGCTACCTCAAGAGTAGGATACTCTATGCATAATGGATGTTGATCCAAGTCTGGAGTGGCTAGCTCCTTAAGAGTTCTGTTGTTTGCTGCCATCTCCCCTTACTCCTCTTGGATAGTTTGGATCAACTCTTCATTTGTTCTTTGGTGGGAAGCTATGAATTCCTGAATTCTCCTACGTCCTAAGTGAGGTTCTTCATCTTTGGGAGATTGGGACATTCACAGAAAGAGAAAACAAGAAAATAAACTAATTAAAATAGAAAATAAGATTAAACAAAATAACTAATAAACTAAGGAAAGCAATCCCCGGCAACGGCGCTAAAAACTTGATGCACTCAAAAGAGCGTATCTTATTTAACCTTGCACTAAAAAGATCAATTGTAAGTATAGTAGTTAGCAAGGGTCGAGTCCTCAGGGATTGTGTTTTAGTTTATAAATTATTAGTTTATAACTTAGATTCAAAGAAAACAAAGTAAAGGGGGATTTTTGAAATAGTTTAAAAGTAAATAAAACAAGAAAAGTAAAAAACAAGTAAATAAGAAACAATCAAATATGAGAAATATGGTTAAGGTTTCATTCTCCACCACTAGACAATATTAAGAATAAAATTCAGACCTATCAACATCAATTATCTATCAAAGTTAACAACCATAGATAACAACCTCCCGTGTTACCCCAATCCTTCATTAGTTCATCGTTAAGCAGGACGAACGCCACTACTTAATCTCTAACTATCAAACAACCTAATATAAACATATCTAAATTTAATTTGATAGCAGCTTTATGATGAGAAAGATAGGTTGATCTAAGCAACAAAAGCATGAACATGAATTGTTTAACTTAGGTTATGTTCCACTTTGCAATTAGCGAAAACTTTAACATAATCATTAATCACAAATTGCCACTTATGAATAGGAAATCAAGATAATTACACGGATCAAGACTCCTAAACTAGCATTAGATAATTATCAAGATCTATCTAGTATGCATCCTAAACAAATCAAGATAAAAATCATATACAATTCTTATGGAAGAACACAAGCAACTTTGATAGAAAACTAATACTAGATAGAATCTACAAATTAATTACAAAACATGTCTAGGGCTTTGACATCACCCTTAACCAAAGAGAAGTTTAGCCTTGTAGAGGCATAGTTAACATAAACATGAATATTCAAAGGAAACTAAGAAGAAAAATAAAATAAAAACTAAAATATTAGAGAAGAAGAAGAAGATTGATAAATAATGAAAAACATGTCCTAGTTGGTGGCTCAAAATATGGTATTTATAGAGCTTTAAAGTCTTGGAAACCCTTTCTTGCTGATCAAGGAAGCTAGGAGGCAAAAGAGTGAAATTTTGGCAAAAATCAGATTTTTTACGATTTTTGCGATTTTGGAGGCAATAGGGTCGGCGCCGCAACGCCAACTTTCGGCATCGTGATGCCAACCTTACTGACTTGTGAGATTTTTGGTCACCGAGCTCCGATTCTTCGATTTCTTGGTTGCTGCATCTTCTCACACTTCGTCGGCTAATTTGGATGACATTTCTTGTCCGATTTAGGCGTGTAAACTATAGTTGGAAAGGTATTCAAGTCAGCTTAAAAATTCAAGAGAAGTTTTCTTCAAATAAAGAATTTATTCTTAGCAACAAGCTCCGAAGGTCAAATCTGCCTGATCACTTAGCACTAAGAATTTGATCTTTTTGACTCCCAAGTCTTTTTCCATCTTATGATTGTGACTTTGTAAGCTCTTTAACATCATATTTGACATGTTTTGACTTCATCTCATCCAAAATACCTATAATTCACAAAAATATAGTAAAATGTCAAGGAACTTAAGAATTAAAGCACAAAGTATAAGGAAATAATGTATGAAAATGTATGAAATTAAGCACTTATCAGCTAAGCATTTTGTTCATTTGGTTCATACTATACCTTTGCATCTTGTGGCTATTGTCATTTAGTTAGGTCATTTTCATTATTCATATAATTTTCCATATCATTTAGCTAGGTCATTTTTCATGACATTTTTCACACCATGCCTTAGACCATTCGGCCAACCTTGTGTATGTCATTTTCTCCATTTTTTATGCTAGGTCTCCATGTTGTATATTCGGCCATGCATGGACATTTTAGGGGTTTAGGTCATTTTGCATGCCATGTCATTTTCCATGTTATTTAGGCATCTAGGTCATTTTCCATGTCATTTAGCATTTAGGTCGTTTTTGCATGCCATGTCATTTTCCATGTGATTTAGGCATTTGGGTCATTTTCCATGTCATTTAGACATTTAGGTCATTTTTGCATGCCATGTCATTTTCCATGTCATCTAGTTTCATAGGTCATTCGACCATGTATGGACATTTTAGGGGTTTAGGTCATTTAGACATTAGATCATTTTACTATTTCATGTTATTTTCCATGACATCTAGACATTAGGTCATTTTATTATTCCATGTCATTTAGACATTAGGTCATTTTTGCATGCCATGTCATTTTCCATGTCATTTAGGCATCTAAGTCATTTTCCAAGTCATTTAGGCATTTAGGTCATTTTTATTATTCCATGTCGTTTTTCATGTCATTTAGACATTAGGTCATTTTATTATTCCATGTCATTTTCTATGACATTTAGACATTAGGTCATTTTTATTATTCCATGTCATTTTTCATGTCATTTAGGCATTAGGTCATTTTTGCATGCCATGTCATTTTCCATGTCATTTAGGCATTTAGGTCATTTTTATTATTTCATGTCATTTTCCATGACACTTATACATTATGTCATTCTTATTATTTCATGACATTTTCCTTGTCATTTAAGCATTAGGACATTTTTATTATTCCATGTCATTTAGGCACTAGGTCATTTTCCATGTCATTTAGACACTAGGTCATGCATATTCCATGTCATTTATTTCATGCATTTTTGCATTTCCCACATATTTTTTACTTAAGCCAATCAATGGCTCAAAGCCAAGTTTTAATGAGCATACTTGTGGAAAATTAAAAATTTTCAAAGTTGGATTTTCTAATTTTATGATTTTTTCTAATTAGGCAACCCTTTGTCCAAATTTTTAGAACTTTTTACCACTGATTGTAGGATCTTCGAGGAGTCTCTAATATTTTTATTCTGATTTTTGGACGTTTTTATCAAAGGTTTAAAAATGTTTTTTGGTTAAGCAGTTTTTTGCCCACTGTTCTATCTTTCATGAATTTTCGGGTAGGTTATCCTTAGTCTAAAAATTAAGCTATTTTTTTCCCATAGAGATCAACATGTTCTAGGTTTTCCCTAATTTTTTCAGAATTTTTTGAAATTGTTTAGAAGGGTAAAAATCGGGTTTTCAAAACTAGTCAGATTTGTTCTTAAGAACTAATAATTTTCTGCTTAGTTTAAGCCATTAAGAGGAGGCTGATTTGGGACATTAGTTGCTATCTTAGGTTGATTTTCAAGTCATTTCAATGATAAAATTTTATTTTTATAAAAGTTGGGTCAAGGGTGGTCAACTCCGGGTTTCAAAACTAGGAAAAACTAGAGCTTTTAAAAAGGGTAGGTTCAGCCAAAGCTCCTTTTTCTATTCAAAATTCCAATCTTTTTTTAAATCCGAGTCCAACATCCGAATTATAAAATCCAACTTAAGTCTCTTCCAAAGGTAGTCTAATATCTTTTTAGGTATACGAATATCCTTATTTCGTGGGAGAAATACATTTCCATGCATTTGCATTTTTTATGTTCATGCATATTCTATGACATTTAATTTTTGCCATTTTAGTTATATAAATTCCATATATATATGAATATTCCATAGTGATGTCATTGCTTTGATTTAGATTTTATGTTGTCATTTTGATTATGGCATAATTATGAATATTCTATGATAATGTTTGCCATTTAATTTAGATTTTTTTCTATGTCATATAGATTCCTAATATGTCATTTAGGTTTTATTATGTCATTAATTCTTGTCATTTATATTCTACCATGTCATTTAGATTATGCCATGTCATCTAGATTTTACCATGTTAAGCATGCCATATCATTAATTTATATGCCATGTCATTCACTCATATTCCATGTCATTAGTAGTAATTTGCATATTCATAAATATCTCTTTTAAATGTTTTTTAATGCAATAAAAATAATGATTTTCAATAAAATAAAGTTATTCTCGAGTTAAAATAATTCATGAGTTCTCCTTCGGGCTGCCGGGGAAGATATCATCAATTATTATTAATAATGGAATATCTTTTTTTTTAAAACAAGAATGATTCGAAAAATTTTCCAAATAAATAAAAATTTCTATATTTTGCCGGGTCTGCCTAGGAATGTAGGAAAATTTTGAATTAATAAATTCCGGATCATTTTCAAATCAAGTGGAATTATTTTTCTTTAAAACGGGAATTATTTTTAAATACCAATTTCAAAATTGACTTTTACCGAGACTTGAGATAACACACGATTAACAAGGTACCGTTTTACACGGGCGTTGCGGGGGTGCTAATCCTTCCCCGCACGTAACCGACTTCCAAACCCGCTTTTTGATTTTCTCTAGTTTAAAGCGCAGATTTCAAAATTGTTTTTTTGAAAAATGTTTTAATTAATTTTAAAATGTTTTACAAAACCGGTTTTAATAGGTGGACGATCACACCTAGCCAAAAAGGATTGGTGGCGACTCCATTTCTTTTTTTGAGGTCGTTTTCAAACCCTCGACTTTTTATTTTCAAGAGGAATTAAGTCGTATTTTCCTCTGCCTATTGTTTTCACTCACCGCACTCGAACGGGTCCCTCGACGACGGACGGATCACGTATCGACATTCCATTTTCTCAAAAGTCTAAAACTAAAAGGAGATTTTTACATCACTACTCCAGTACAAAGAACTTTTTCATCATTTTCTTCTCATTTTTGGTTTTTTTTTTTCCTTTTTCAAAGAGGAAATATTTCTCTATTATCTTTTTCTTTCTCCAAATTCCAACAAAGGTATAAGTGTAAAAAAATATTTTTAAAACAGCCAAAATACTACTTTTCGGTATGATTACAAATGATACATGGAAAAAGGAATAATGCTGTAAAGGAGTGGAATAATCAATGCAAAGTAAGAAAATTAATGAATGTGTGCCCCAATAATATCAACTTGTTTAGGCATCACGGTGCCTTTTGGGGCTGAGTGTTAACCTTATTACAGGCGATGTACGTTCATCTTTGCCCTATCCACGACGGTTATTTGGAATATAAAATAAATAGCAAGAGGTCAGAAGTGTTCCTCCATGTGTTCCTAGCTTTGGTATATCTATCAAAAATTCGACAGGGCTTCGTTTATGTTGGCTTTATATGGCTCACTATATGTGGGTGACTAAGGTTCTAAAGGCCTCGAATTATTCCTTACTGTCGCCGGTGAAGGCTAGTAAGGCACCCCCGACAAAAGTGGGTTCAATTCTTAGAATACATTTCCCAGGCTTATGCGGAGGCTATTGCCACACGAACCGTAGGTACTTTACTTCCACTTAAAAGGACAGAACCCAGGTATAGGGCTCATGATATGCAAATGAAAGTGTAGTGTGTGAGGAGGAACAACAAACCTTTCACCACCTATTCTACAACCTCTATCCTAAATACCCCAATAATTTATTAAAGCAATAATTAACCAGAGAGCAAAAACAATTTACCACAAAATAACTAGAGAACAATAATAATATGCATGAAACATATTAAAAACATTTTGTTATTTTCGAAATTCCTTTCTTTTAAAAAAAATGTAGGAAGTATATTTAAATACTAATTAAAAATTGATAAAACCGAGATTTTCGATAACACGCGACTAATTCTAGGCCTGACTCTCGAAGTAGTCTCCAGCGGAGCCGTCAAGCTGTCGCAACCTAAATAATAGCAAGTCCCATCGCAACACATTACTCGTTAAGTGTGACATTGGGGGAAACAGAGGAAATGATGCTCTTGAAATAAAATGAGGGTTTGAAAACTACCTCGAAAAAGAAATGGAGTTGCCACCAATCTTTTTTTGGCTAGACGTGATCGTCCACCTATTAAAACCGGTTTTATAAAACATTAATTAAAACATTTTAAAAATGAATTTCGAAGTCTGCACTTTTAAACTAGAGAAATCAAAGAAGCGGGTTCAGGAGTCGGTTACGTGCGGGGAAGGATTAGCTCCCCCACAACGCCCGTATAAAACGGTACCTTATTAATCGTGTGTTATCTCGAGTCTCAATAGAAGTCGGTTTTGAAATTAGCATTTAAAAATAATTCCCATTTTAAAGAAAAATAGTCCCATTTCTAGTTGAAAATGATCCGGAATTTATTTACTCAAAATCTTCCTATATTCCCCAGCAGACCCGGCAAAAGATAGAAATTTTTATTTACTTAGAAAATCTCTGAATCACTCTCGTTTTTGAAAGAAGATATTCCATTGTTAATGATAATTGATGATATCCTCCCCGGCAACCCAGCAGAGAACTCATGAATTATTTTAACTTGGGAATAACCTTATTTTATTGAAAATCATTATCTTTGTTGCATTAGAAGTCATTTTAAAAAAGATGGTTATGAATATGCAAATCATTACTAATGACATGGCAAAAAAAAAAAAAATCACAAAATGATATTAACATAGAATATCCACAATTACATCATAACCAAGATAGCAACATTAAATTTAAATCAAAGCAATGACATCACTATGGAATATTCATACATATAGAATTTACATGACTAAGATAGCAAAAATTAGATATCATGGAATATGCATGAACATGGAAAATGCAATGCATGGAAATGTATTTCTCCCATGAAGCAAGGACATCCGTATACCTAAAAAGGTATCAAACTACCTTTGGAAGAGACCTAAATTCTAAAGTTAGAAAATCCAACTAGTGTAACCTTTAATTTTCCACAAGCATGCTCAAAAGAGCTTGGCTTTGAGCCAGTGATTGGCTTAAGTCAAAAATCAAGTGGGGAATGTAGAAATGCATGAACAACCAGAAAGATAAATTCATGAAATAAGTGGCACGGCATATGCATGACCTAAGTTCTAAGTGACATAGCAAAATAACCTAGAATGCTAAATGACATGGAAAAATGACATAGCACATGAAAATAACCTAATGTTTGAATGTCATGGAAAATGACATGTCATGTGAAAAATGACCTAATATCTATACGACATGGAAAATGTCATGGCATAATGAAAATAACCTAAAGTCTAAATGTCATGAAAAATGAAATGTCATATGAAAAATGACCTAATATCTAAATGACATGGGAAATGTCATGGCATAATGAAGATAACTTAAAGTTTAAATGTCATGGAAAATAACATGTCATATGAAAAATGACCGAATATCTAAATGACATGGAAAATGTCATGGCATAATGAAAATAACTTAAAGTTTAAATATCATGGAAAATGACATGTCATATGAAAAATGACCTAATATTTAAATGACATAGAAAATGTCATGGCATAATGATAATAATCGTAATATCTAAATGTCATAGAAAATGACATGTCATATGAAAAATGACCTAATATTTAAATGACAGAGAAAATGTCATGGCATGATGAAAATAACCCTAATATCTAAATGACATGGAAAATTACATGGAATAATGACCTAATATCTAAATGTCATGGAAAATGACATATCATATGAAAAATGACCTAATATCTAAATGACATAAAAAATGTCATGGCATGATGAAAATAACCTGAATATCTAAATGTCATAGAAAATGACATGTCATATGAAAAATGACATAATATTTAAATGACATAGAAAATGTCATGGCATGATGAAAATAACCCTATTATCTAAAGACATGGGAAATGTCATGGCATAATGAAATAACCTAATATTTAAATGTCATGGACAATGACATGTCATATGAAAATGACCTAATATTTAAATGACATAGAAAATGTCATGGCATGATGAAAATAACCCTAATATCTAAATGTCATGAAAAATGACATGTCATATGAAAAATGATCTAATATTTAAATGACATAGAAAATGTCATGGCATGATGAAAATAACCCTAATATCTAAATGTCATGGAAAATGACATGTCATATGAAAAATGATCTAATATTTAAATGACATAGAAAATGTCATGGCATAATGAAAATAACCTAAAGTCTAAATGTCATGGAAAATGACATGGCACGTGAAAAATGACCTAATGCCTAAATGACATAGAAAATGACATGGCATGTGAAAAATGACCTAATGCCTAAATGAGATAAAAAATGGCACGACATATGAAAAATGACATGGCATGTGAATGAATGACATGGCATGGCATACTAAACATGGCAAAATCTAATTATGGCAACATGAATATAAAATGACATCAACATGGAATATTCATGGACATAGAATTTTCTTGTGAGGAATCATACAAATAGCATATATCGAAAAATATTACCACATTCCCCGGCAAACCTGGTAAAGCTCAAAAAATATTTCTTTCTTATGATATTTATATGATTCTGAATTAAACAAAATCCAATATCTTTCAATTTCATAAACATGTGCGTTGAAGAATTTCCTAACCTTCTTGGCAACTCGACAAAGATTAAGAACTAATTATCGCCAAATGTTTAGGAAATCAACACACACGTTTTATGTCAAATTAAAATTTAAAATATTTTAAAATGCAATGCATGGAGATGTATTTCTTCCTTAGAGTAAGGACATCCGTATACCTAAAAAGATATCCGACTACCTTTGGAAGAGACTTAAATCGGATTTTCACAATCGAAAGACTTTGGGCTTGGATTTAAAAAAATGGAATTTTTGGATGAAAATAGCCTCATGGCCGAAACCCCCCTTTAAAAGGTTCTATTTTCCTAGTTTTGAAATCCGGGTTGACTACCCTTGATTCGACTTTTATAAAATCGAACTTTATTATTGAAATGACTTGGAAATTGACCTAAGATAGTAACTAATGTCCCAAATCAGCCCCCTCTTAATACCCTAACCAAAACAGAAAATTACTATTTCTTAAAAAAAAATCTGACTCCCATTGGCAGTTTTGAAACCCGATTTTTTTACCCTTCTAGAAAATTTCAACAAATTCTGGCAGACCTCAAAACATGTTGATCTTCATGGAAAAAAAATCAACTTAATTTTTGGAGCAAGGGTACTATGACCAAAATTTTACCAAAGTCAAGACATTGAGCTAAAACTGCTTTGTTAAAAACCATTTTTTCAACCATGATAAAAAAAATCTAAAAATCATGAAAAAAAATACCATGGAATCCTCTAAATGACTACTGCATGTGGTAAAAAAATCTATTTATTTTGACCATGGATGAGTAGTAAAAGAAATCAAAGTTAGAATACTAAATCTAAATTATCACTCTCTCAACTATCATGGACAAAGGGTTTTTGGCTTAAGATTATTGGTTGATCTTGGCCAAAAACCTAGTTGAAATGTCATGAAATACATGGTATGACAGCCCACAATCATATGGCAATAGATCAACCATGAGCGAAAAGATGAACACAACCAAGCAAGCAAGTAATATCAAGCAAGAACAAGCACAAAAATACTAGATAGTTTTCGACTAAGGCATAAAATATGTAAAAAAAATGTCAAAACTTGGTTATTTGATAAAGGATGAAGAATAAAGGATAGAAAACCTTTTAAAACTTATTTTTGACAACCTTTTTTTCACACAAAAAAAAATTACAAATCACATGAACAAAAAGAGGAGGAAAAGAATCACAACATCAAAGAAAACCATTAAAGAAGAAGAAAGGAAGAGATAGTCACCTAGCTTTTGCTTTCCAAATCAAAGTTGCCAAAAAAATTTCCCCTCGTTTCTTTTTCCTCTTTCTTTCCTCTCTAGAGTGAAATGCTTAAAGAAAAAAAAAAGAACTCCCTCCCTTCACTATGGTATGGTCGGCCCCCTCTCTTAATATTAGAGTGGATGTGCTCATCTTTCATCAAAAATATCAAGCCACTTGGCTTCATCACAAGGGAGACTAAACAAAGATTAAAAATGTCACCGTGCAACTCAATCTTGGCCCTTGATCAGACCTCTTCTCTAAGTTTATGAGCTAGCCAGCCAAGGAGATAAGGATGTGCTCATATATATCTTCAAAATATCTAGGCCACTTGGCATGATCACAAAGGAAACTAACCAAAGATTAAAAATGTTTTCTTGCAACTCAATCTTGGCCATTGAATAAAATTGATCAAATCTCACCCTCCATTCCTCATGAGCTAGAAGAATGGCCTGGTATGTTCCAGCAACTTCCTCATTTTTTATTTGCAAAATGGCCCTTTTCAGTTTCTTCGATAAAATTGAATTTTAGCCCCCAAACTTAATTTAATTACAAACGGACCCCAATTTCGTATTTTATTCCTCCAATCCCTCCAAATAAATGTTAAATTCATTTCTGAAGATTCTCATAATTTTTGGAGCTCGTTTTTCATTTTTCTCGGATTTTTCATTAAAATTGCGAATTAGGCAGGCCTCCCCGAATATTGTCTTTTTTCAAAATAGCTCCAATTTGAGATTTTTCTTTTCCAATACCTCCAAATCAATATAAAACTCAGTTCTAGAAGTTTTCATAATTTTTTGAGCTCGTTTCCTATCTTCCCTGAATTTTCTCTTGGAATTTCGGGTTAGTACACCCCAAATTTAGCCTTTTTTATTTGAGCTCTAATTCCAGATTTTTCTTCACCAATCTCTTCCATATGATATAAAATTCAGATCTGGAGGTTTTCATAATTTTTCGAACTCAGATTCTATTTTTCCTGGATTTTCCAAGATTGCCCTTTAACCCCCGAAACCTCGATTTTACTCAAAACGGGTCTGGTTTTCGGATTTTCTTTTTCCACTGCCTTTGTTATATATTGAATTGGAGTTGGTCCAAAAACACCCAATTTTTACGATCAAATATCCCTCCGATTTAGTTTTCCCCTTCTCCATACCGGGAATTTTTTCGTTTTTCTGTTTTTCTTCTAACCGGCTCTTCCTTGGGATCCACTTCAAACTGAGCCTTGGGCTATTTTTATTTATTCATTCTTCATCAACTGGGGCTTCAATTTTACTGAATCGGGCCATCTCTGCAGTTTTTCCCAAATTTGCCGAATTAGGTATTCCTCTACACTGAATTTCCGTAACCCATCTCCCGAACTCTATATCTTTCATTGTAGACCTCGGATTATCAAAATTCTTTCACCATTGTTCAATTAAATCTTGAATCTTGATTTTGACTGAGAGTTTACTTTTTAAGTGGTTGACTTTTTGAGGTTGACTTTTTCAGAGTTGAATTTTTTGGGTTGACTTTCATGTTGAACTCCAAATTACAAGTCTTGGAGAACGATCTTGGGATGAGGGGAGTTTCTTTGCATTCTGGGAAGTATAAGGAAAAACTTACCTGGTTTAGGGGGTCCAGACAAAATTAGGTGTCTACAATCGTAAAGTATGGTTTTCGTTTTACTCGGAATTATATAAGTGTTAAGCAAAAGAATTATTTTCCAAGCTCTACCAGGTTGCAGGAGATTTTGATAAAAATTTTCGATGCAAACCATTTATGTAAATTCATATAAAAGATACATGATAAAAGGATTTTTAAAATCAAGATTGTGTGCATGTTTCCTTGTTCATGCTATTTTATGATTGACGTTCATATTGTTTTTCTTTTCTTTTGTTTGCGCCTTATCAAAGTTTTGTATACTCATATTCATTATAAACGAGTTTAAATGCATATGAAAATTGATGTTTTGATAATAAAATAAGGCAATGTTCTCGAGTTAAAATAATTCATGAGTTCTCTGTCGGGCTTGCTGGGGAGAATCTCATCAATTATCATTAACAACAGAACATATTTTTTTAAGAAAAGAGAATGATACTAATGATTTTGAAATGAAGAAAAATTCTATATTCCGCCGAATTGCCAGAGAGTATAGAAAATTTTGTGGTAACAAGAATTCCAAATCATTCTTAAATAATGTGACTGTTTTTTTTTTTAAAGGAATTATTTTAAATAACGAAACTAAAATCAACTTTCATCGAGACCAAAGATAACACATGATTACTAGGTACCGTTTTATACGGACGTTATGGGGGTGCTAATACCTTCCCCCACACGTAACCGACTCCCAAACCCGTAATTGTTTTTCTCTGGTTTTATATGCAGTTCTTAAAAAATTTCTTTTAAAAGAGATTTTAATTAATTTTAAAATTTTCTTACAAAAGTTTGATTTTAATAGGTGGCCAAGCACACCATGCTAAAAAGATTGGTGGTGACTCCCTTTTTCGAGATTTTTCAAAATCCAAAATTATTTTGAGGACTTATTACCTTTTTAACCCCCAACATCTTAGCGATCGTGAGTTCGTTACGACACTAATAATTAAATCAAAATGGGCAAATGGTTATATTTGAAGAAGAAATAGGATTAAGATTTAAAAGCTGGTAAGACAATGTAAAAAAATTATACTATTATTAGTTCTTGCTCAATTATTTGTTTTAATGATCTAATCTTAACTTAAAACTATTTTTTTTTAAGAAACAACGATTGAAAATTACTTGATATATATATATAAATATATAAATATTTTAATAATTTACCATTTGAACAGTAAATATTAAATAGTAATAACCAGTGAAGATGAGATGATATAATGATTTGTAGATATGATAATTTCGGACACGATACGATTATATGACACATGAATGACACAGGATATATAAGATAATACCATGATCTTATTAATTAATTAGGTTGTGATTAGACCTGCTCAAGGACCGGGACGAGCCCAAAAAAAAAAATTTCCCTTACCGAAGCCCGATCCTGGATGGGCCCGAATCACTGTTCACAAATATAATAAAAAATTTAAAATTTTCTTATTAATATTTATATATTTTATAATTAATTTTTTTTTTTTTAAAATTATTCAATCACAAAAAATTTTGTCCCAACCTGGTCCAATATGAGCTGGACCGGGCGGGCTACCCGGTCCATGAGCAGGTTTAGTTGTGATTAAAGAAAAAATAATTACTTAAAAAAGAAATTTATAAATTCTAATAGAATAGAGAATATGAATAAACTAAGTAAATCTAGGTTTGAATGAAAAGCAAACAATTAGTAATATAACTATATAAGTGTCATGCTTTCAGTCTCATACTAATTGAGTATTTTATTTTTTATTTTATTTATTTTATTAACTTATATGAAATTAATAGTATAGTTACCAATATGATTGTTTGTAGGCTAACATAGGATGTTTTTTAAGGAAAAGAGTTCAGTTAATAATAAGGGAAACGTTGATTGCCAGGTATTTAACTATTTTATTTAGAATATAAAAGCAGTAAGGAAAACTAAATTGTGTAGCTAATCGTATGAACTAAGTGCTCTCCAAGAGCCGTCAACCAAGGGTAACTGAACATCTAATAAAACCGATAACAACAAATGAACATCTAATAAAACAGATGCATATATTGAGACTTGTAAAAATAATATAACTACAAATTTGCAAACCAGTTGAAATCCTTAGACACTTTATAACTTCGCAAATTATGTTATCATGGGAATATGTATATATATAAGGCTAATATTTAATCAACTTGACCAAAAGCACCGGATGTTCATAACATAAAATTTTTGCATATATACAATAAGATATTACTCTACGCTGATGTTTTTTGGTGGCGAGTTGAGTTATAGTTTTAAATTGCGATCGCGAATTTCGTTGCGGATGCTGTGGCGGTGTCACGGTTATGGGTGTCGCGAATGTTACGTAACGTGTTGCGGTAATGAATTTTCGTTTAAAAATCACATTTTCTTAAAAAAACAAGATAATTATACATTTCCATATCATATTCTATATTTCTAATATTTATCATGATTTTATAAGAGTTTTATTTTATTTATAAAAGTAAAAAATTCTAATTTTATAAATAAAATTTTCTTAAGAACATAATATGGATGATAATATCATTCAAGTATTATCAAACTATTTATATAAATAAAATTATGAATAACAACAAACATAGGTTCAAGAAGTACCCATGATCCTCGCAGTTGAGGAAATAAAATCTCTCACAATAGTTAGACTACTCGTTCAAAATCTTTGGAGATGATCAAACTATACTAAAACAAGAAACATAACAATTAGGCTCAAAACAAAACAAACAAAAAACAACACAACAGTGAGAAAAATGCAGATTGATATTCAGTCAAAATTAATTTCAAACAGTTGGAGCACATCACAGTATTACAAAGAGCATTTAATTAAGCTAACAGCTATCCAAACAACAATTAATTAAGTTTAATTGTGACCTAACAATAAATAAAGGTAAGAACACAAAAAAAAAAACACAACAAATAGCACATGATATAAGATACAAGTTCTAAAAAAATATAAACCAGTTGTAGTCTACAACAGCCACCAAGTTGGCACAACCTCAACACTCGCCTCCACATCCTCCAAGTACTAGTTCGATCCTCCTAGGCCACCTCCATCGATGCCCTCTTAGGTTCAAAGATGTCTCGGGCTCTCGGCCACCAAGTGGATCACAATAAATACCGAATGATAGTGACAGATATGGCTCAGAGGATGATGCCAACGCTCCTAAAGCCAAACTGAAGCCATTTTTTTGGGATAAAATTGCAACCAACCCTGATCATTCAATGGTATGAAATCAGATTAAATCCAGATCATTCTAGTAGGTAACACAATTGGTTTATTGTTTTCCTTTTGCTCTTGATTGCAACGGATCAGTATGAGATATTTGATACTACCTTTGCAAGTTTAATGAAGAGATTATTGAAACTCTGGCAGAGGAACGTTAAGTTATTATTTGGTTATGCATCTGTTGAACTTATTATTTGACAAAAATGGCAGAGGAACGTTAAGTTACGGCATTACGTTGCATTTGGATGTTGTCGCGGCCGTTATGTAATACTTTTCGGCCGCGACAGTCGTGATTCAGATTCTCTGAAGTGTAAGCTTAAATAGCGGTTCAGGATGCTCAAGATTCGTTACGATGCGGCCGTTACGTCTTGTATCGGTCGCATTTTAGAACTATGAGCTGAGCAGGCAACTGATATGGTAGGCAAAGGTTGGGAGTCCTGTGAAAATGGAAGGATGTCAGAGGACATCGGAGTTTTGTCTTCGAGATGTGTTCTGATACTTAAATTGGTAGATTTCAGAAGAAGGATGTGAGAAACACTCTACAAGTTTCTACACTTGCAATCTCTCGTTTCTCGTGTAGTAGTTCTACTATTCCATGAAATAAAAAACTAAGATGTACTGCTACAGTGTGGTATCTATCCAGCAGAAAAGTATGCAGCCAAGGTATGACTAAAGAACCCTAATGTCGCAAAAGAAAATTTGAAGAACCTCTTGATCATGCAATTAACTCAAGGAGGACATAAAGCCTACCAATGAGTTTCAAGATCTAACAGTCATATGCTTCCACCAGAATGTGCTTTCAAAAATTGAACTTAAGGTTCAAGCATGCATGCTTCCAACATATATTTATTGCTAGTTCTCCACATTCCATATCCTCATACTTAAACCAAGTCCATAACCTTCAAGCCGCATGACTAAAAGTAGCAAGCAATGAAGCTGCTTTCTTTTTAAGTGATGCAATAAAGCTCCTTTCAACAGACGTGCAAGCTATCTAGAATATTAGTAAGGTAAACCTTTTCTGCGCCCCTTCTTCTCTCACACCCCCTCACCTCCCGCACCACCTCCTTTCTCGTGCCCCCTTTCGCACCCCTTCCCTCCGACCCTCTTAGGCAGCCCCGATCTTCCTCCAACAACCCACAAACAATTTTTGATTTTTTTGACAAACAAATCCAATTGTCATAACCTATGTCCCCATGAATATTCTTGAATACTACAAAAAGAATAGAACTTGCTTTAGCGATGGTGTCCACGGTTTTTGTTAACAACATTCCATTCAAGGTTAACTGGAGGTGGTTGCAAAATATTTTTCAACATCATGGTAGGGTTGTGGATGTTTTCATCCCTAGAAAAAGGAGTGCATCTGGAAAAAAAAATCGGGTTTGTAAGATTGGTGAACTTAGAAGGTACAAGCATAGTATTAAATCGCGACCGCGGTGTCGCGGATACGGGTATCGCGAACGTTACATAACGTATAACGGTTGTCGCGGATGTGATTTTTTCCCCAAAAATCACATTTTCTTTCAAAACAATATATTTACACATTTTGATATTATATTTTATTATTCTAATATTCATAATATTTTTTTATGAGTTTTATTTAATTTATAAAAATAAGTACTCTAATTATATATATATATATATATATAATTTTCTTTAAAACGTAATATGTATGATAATACCATTCAAACATTATCAAATTAAATCATAGAAATAAAATCATGGATAATAACAATCATAAATTCAATAAGTAGTGTCATAACGTGCCAAATACGAATTTAGCATGCTAGACACAAATCAATGGAGTTGCCACTAATCATCTAATCTAGGTGTGATTAGTCACCTATACGAATCTATCCTATTTAAAATAATCCTAAGCTTGACTAAGGCACCTTAAAAAGAATAGGTTCTGGTCTACTTATCAGAACCAGGTTCGGGAGTACGGTTACGTGTGAGGAAGGATTAGCACCCTCACAACGCCTATCTAAAAGATAGTACCTAATTAGTCTTGTGATACTTAAAAAGTCTTAATTAAATGGTCTTGTCTATCCTATTTTCATTTTAATTGTTAAAGTTAGAAATCTCGGAAATTATTTTTTAGGACTTCCTTCCATTCATTCTGGAGAAATTACTAAAAAATGTTTCCTCACCTCGAGAGTATTGATGCACCCAAAAGAGTGTATCTTATTTAACCTTGCACTAAAAAGATCAATTGTAAGTATAATGATTAGCAAGGGTCGAGTCCTCAGGGATTGGGTTTTAATCTATGAGTTATTAGTTTATAACTTACGTTCAAAGAAAACAATAAAAGAAAAGGGGTTTTTGAAGCCAGATTTAAACTAAAGTAAATAATAAGAATAAGATGCAAGGCGGTATAACCAGCCAATAAAAATATATATACTAAATTAGGCGGTATAACCAGCCAATAAAAATAAAACAAAGTTAATATACAAATTAGACGGTATAACCAGCCAATAAAAATAAATATACTTTTAAAAATAAGCAAACTAGAAAAGTAAGAAAACAAGTAAGTAAGAAGAATCAAATATGAAAAATATGGTTAAGGTTTCATTCTCCACCACTAGACATCATTAAGAATCAATTTCAGATCTATCAATATCAACCAACTATCAAAGTTAACAACCGTAGATAACAACAAGCTCTGTTATCCCAATCTTTCCTTAGTTTGTCGTTAAATAGAACAAGCTCTCTATTTAATCTCTAACCATTAAACAACCTAGAATAAGCTCTCTAAATTCAATTTAATGGCAGCTTTATGATGAGAAAGATAGGTTGATCTAAGCAACAAACACATAAGCTCGGATTGTTCAACTTAGGTTATGTTCCACTTTGCAATTATTGAAAACTTGACCATAATCATTAATCACAAATTGCCACTTATGAATAGGAAATCAAGACAATTACACGGATCAAAACTCCTAGACTAGCAATAGATAATTATCAAGATCTATCTAGTTGTACACCTAAATAAATCAAGACAACATCATGAACAATTCTTGTAGAAGAACATAAGCAACTTTGATAGAAAATTAATGATAGATAGAATCTGAAAATCAATCACAAAACATGTCTAGGGCTTTGAAATCACCCTTAACCAAATAGAAGTTTAGCCTAGCATAGGCATTGTAAACATAAACATAAAATTAAAGAGAATCTAAGAAGGAAATAAAAGAAAGAAAGAAGAAGAAGAAAATAAAGAAAAAGAAAACTAGAGAAAAGAAAGCAGAAGAAAACTTAGAGAATTTTATTACAATGGCTAATATCCTACCAATGTACAATGCCTCATACAATCATCCAAGGCCCTCTATTTATACACATTTTGGAGGACTAAATGACAAGAGACAAGCTTTACAAATTTCAAAGGTAGGTATAATAGGTGGGTGCATTTTTCTAACAATTTTCGTCATATTGTATGACAATTTTGATCAGCCAACTTGATGGTCGATTTTGTCAATGTTCGAAGCTTGATCTGATCACATGGTCTTCTAGAAAAATGTTCCCCTATCAGTTAGTGATCCATAGCCGTTGGAATCAGCTCATTTTCTGATGTGGATCAGAAGATATGGGCAAAATACCAAAACAGGTCAGCACAGACGTCATTGCACATCAGCCAACTTGATGGTCGATTTCGCTAGGGAAAACGACTCCGTTTCAAGAAGTGTAAAACATGAAAAAGTTAGATATGCGTCTTAACTTTGCACGGTTAAAATTTCAGCCTTATTGCTTCAGTGAAACTCCAGATATAGCTGATATGGCAAAAGGTTTCGGAACTGGAACTGAACTGAATTTGCCCTTAATTGTTGATTTAACCTAGTAATCTGAAATCACTCAAAGAAACTCGCAAAAAAAAAAAACCAAATTACATAAAAATATAAAAGATCATAAACACAATTAGACTAAGCAATAATAACTCGTATTTGACACAAAACAATAATAAAACATAACTGAAAACTATATAATTATACGAGTTAGCAAGTATTCAAAAGAAACCATTCGTTCTATTGAAAAGGCTCCGTCGTCGAAAAAATTAAATTATTCAGCAAAATTATTTCTCTTCAATTAATCTTCCAAAATTAGTCCACATTTTTATTAATGTTTGTTCGAAAAATAAGATCTTTAATATCGAAAATTATCTCTTAGAATATTCTTCCATTCCTTATGGAGAATTTTTAAGAGAATTTTTCTCACCTAGAAATTTCTTAAAAGTCAACCATTCGTGACTCTCTTGAATTTCATCATCGGAAAAGATCTCAATTTATTATTTAATTTAATTAATTTTCAATTAAAAAAAAGAATAAATAACTAATCAATATACAAATAATTACAAAACCTAAGGAAAATTCAAAATAAAATTAGTTACAATAATCAAGTAAATAAATATAATTAATCAAGAAATAAATAAATAAAATAAAGAATTAAATTAATTTAGACCTGAAACATGAAATAAAAAATGATGTTAGTAAATAAATAATAAATAACACAAAAGAAAATAAAAAATAATAATAGATAAATTGATATATATAAAATAAAATAAAAAACCATCACAAATCAAATATATAATCAATATAAAAATAAATCATCATGGAATAATGAATATAATCATAAACCAATCACATAATAATCATACAACAAATATATAAAAAAAAAATCATCACATCATGCAATCATCAAATCAATTATGGAGTCATCATGATGTAATAATTAATTTAATCATGCAATCATCATTACCATATAATCATCAATTCAATCATGCCATCATCATTGCATAACAAAAAAAAATGAAAGTAAAAAATAATCACCAAAACGTAAACAAAGAACAAATCTTAACACCTGTTTGATAAGAGAACTTCCTGGCTTCCTCACGTATTTGCAGTGAGAGTTCCCTGGTAGGAGAAAGAATAAGAGCTACTGGATATACTACACGTGCCCCACATAATGGTCTTTGTGGAACCTGGCCTCTCATAATCCCACTGATAATTGGAAAACAAAAAGCTGTCGTCTTTCAAAAACCAGTCTGTGCATATGCCGTCAAATCCCTCCCAGCAAGTGAAATGGGGATGGTATGCCGCTGAACAGGTGTCGGCTTCACATACTAGCACCTTCGGATGTTTAGATTCAGCGCTTCACCCAAGTCAATCTCTGCAAATGTATTAATAGGTGGTGGCACATTGTCACCACTTGTCTCTACGGGAATGTCTTCATAGGCATCAAAGTTAATCCCAGTAATCTCTTGCTCACTCAATGCCTGCTCTGCATCATCATCATTACCAAAAGGATTGACTTCCCTGTCTCTCCCACGATCCCAACCACCACTTCTGCCACCCCATCCACCAAGTCGACCACCACCACCAACACCATGCCCTGATCGGTTGTTATAATCATTCCTAGGAGCAGCCAAACTAGATCCACCATATCCTGGTCGGTCATTACTTGAAGCAAGGCTAGTGGAAGTAGGAGCAGTTGGGTCTGTAGAAGGTGGGCGATTACGGAGATGTGGAGGAACATATGAAGGTCGGCCAGCAGCTGAGGTGAAACCAACAACTCCGTTGCTAGTAGAAGAAGAACCAACACCTATATTTTCGGCTGCAGAATTCGCAGCCAAATGTGCCCATGATGTTCTTGTAGTCATCACAATTCACAACCACCACGATTCCGAAAATTTTAACAAAGCCTCTCGTTTGGTCAAAATCCAAGAATTCACTTCAAAAATCCGTTAAAATCCACCAAAATATTTTCCAATATGAAATTTGTCAAACCTGAAAATGAGAAAAGCCTGAAATCTGATGAAAGAATGAAGATCCCGGCAAAGAAAAGAAACCTTAATATTATGTAGACACACGCTGAAAAAAAGAGATGATTTTTTTTTTTAAATATATTTCTTTCTCTCCCATTGTTGTGTTGTGTCTTCCCCCCATTTTTTTTTGTTGAATCCAATGATCATTTTATAGGGAAAATCATGAGAGTCCTAATGTATTTGATCTGATCTGGAGTTTTATCCTAATCAAGATAAAAATTATTTTTTCCTCATTTATCACAAATTTTTGAGCCTGATCATAATCCAAATGAGAGTTCTGATTTGATTCAAAGAGGGAAGTAAGAGTTTTGGTTTATTCAGATTTTGATTTTTTTGTGTTTTTTTCTTCTTTTTTCTTTGGGTGATAATTCCGAAAATAAAAACTAAATTAAAAATAAATATTAAATTGAATAAACTAAACTAAAGTTAAAAATTAAAATTATACTAACCCAACCCGGATAAAACGGGTATCTACAGTTGTCCCTCTTTGTGCATTCCCTGAGAAACAGGGGATGTGCAAAGACGTAGACACCCTACTAAGTTCTCAAACATTAAAAAGACCTATGTTCTTAAAGAAAATCCCATCGTAGAAAAGCTCCTCTAAGTGAGGCGTAAACTTTAAATAAATCCAACGTGAAAATATACTCTTCTACCTAGGCTTCAACTTTAAATAAACCTAATCATGAAAATATACTCCTCCACCGAGGCTTCAACTTTAAATAAACCTAATATGAAAATATACTCCTCCACCGAGGCTTCAACTTTAAATAAACCTAACATGAAAATATACTCCTCCACCGAGGATTCGACTTTAAATAAACCTAACATGAAAATATACTCCTCCACCGAGGCTTCAACTTTAAATACCAAAATTAAAAAAGAAGACTCTTGAGATCTTTGAAAAATTTTATCCAAAAATTCTAAATTGATACTCGGAGGTTCTTGTAAAATGATTCCCAGAGGTTTTGAAAAGATACCCAGAGGTTTTGAAAAATTAACCGGTGGTTTTGAAAAGATACCCGGAGGCTTTGAAAAGATACCCGGAGGCTTTGAAAGATTACCCGGAGGCTTTGAAAAGATACCCGGAGGCTTTGAAAAGATACTCAGAGGTTTTAAAAAATTATCCGGAGGCTTTGAAAAGATACCCGAATGTTTTAAAAAATTACCCGGAGGCTTTGAAAATATACCCGGAGGCTTTGAAAACTTACCCGGAGGTTTTGAAAAGATACCCGGAGGCTTTGAAAAATTACCCGAAGGTTTTGAAAAATTACCCGGAGGCTTTGAAAAGATACCCGGAGGCTTTGAGAAATTACCCGGAGGTTTTGAGAAATTACCCGGAGGCTTTGAAAAGATACCTAGAGGTTTTGAAAAATTACCCGGAGGCTTTGAAAAGATACCTGGAGGCTTTGAAAAATTACTCGGAGGTTTTGAAAAATTACCCGGAGGCTTTGAAAAGATACCCGGAGGCTTTGAGAAATTACCCGGAGGCTTTGAAAAGATACCCGGAGGCTTTGAATAATTAGCCGGAGGTTTTGAAAAATTACCCGGAGGCTTTGAAAAGATACCTGGAGGCTTTGAGAAATTACCCGGAGGTTTTGAAAAGATACCACTTTTTATGCTTTCCTCAACTGAATCCTCAAAACTCTTACCTTGAAAATCTACCTCAACCGAGATTCAATACTTCACCATGAAAAGAACCATCCTTAAAAAGAGTTTAATTTCAAATTTCAAAAGCTAAAATCTTTCTTATATGTTAAATCCATGCGATGAATGACATGAATGCCATGAAGGAAATGCTGATGCATATCATGCAATGGATGTCATGAATGCACTGTATGAATGTTATCAACTCTCTGAATCTCTAATCAAGATAGAAAAGTTCTCCAGCTCATTATTTATCTCCCATCTATACTTGGCTTCAAACTGATAGATTGAATCTTATTGTCTCTAATTAGTTTCAACCTAAAGATTTCTCTTCTCAAACCAAATCTCTCAAAAACACACCAACTTTGAAATCTTTCACTTTAAAGACAAACTTAAAATTTACAATATAAAGGATTAACAACTTAAAATAACTTAAAAATAAAGGATTCACTCCAAAGTACGAGATTTCTCACCTGAATAAGGGATTCTCACTCAAACTAAAGGATTCATACCCAAAATAAAGATTCTCACTAAGCTAAAGGATTCACACCCAAAATAAGGAAAAAAGGGATTTCGCACCCAAAATAAGGATTTTCACTAAACTAAGGGATTCGCACCCAAAATAAAAATTCTCACTAAACTAAGGGATTCGCACCCAAAAATAAAGAAATAAGATATTTCGCACCCAAAATGAAGATTCTCACTAATTAAGGGATTCGCACCCAAAAATAATGAAATGAGGGATTCTCACTAAACTAAGGGGTTCGCACCCCAAAAGTAAAGAAATAAGGGATTCGCACCCAAAATAAGGATTCTCACTAAACTAAGGGATTCGCACCCAAAACAAGGAAATAAGAGATTTCACACCCAAAATAAGGATTTTTACTAAACTAAGGGATTCGCACACCAAACTAAGGATTCTCACTTAACTAAGGGATTCACACCCAAAATAAGGATTCTCACTAAATTAAGGGATTCGCACCCAAAATAAGGATTCACACCAAGCTAAAGGATTCACACTAAACTAAGGATTCTCACTAAACTAAAGATTCTCACTTAAACTAAGGATTCACACTAAATCAAGGATTCTCACTAAAATAAAGATTCTCACTTCAACTAAGGATTCACACTAAATCAAGGATTCTCACTAAAATAAGGATTCACACTAAAACTAAGGATTCACACTAAATCAAGGTATCTCACTAAAATAAGGATTCACACTAAACTAAGGATTCTCACTTAGCTAAGCTTCACACTAAATATTCTCGTCTTTGATAAAATAAATCTAATTAAAAAGAAACTTACCTTTGAAAAACAATTCATCTTGAAGATTTAAAATTAAAAATCTTATCTTAAAAATTCTCATTATTACCAAGGTCTAAACTCATCTCTTCAACCAAGGTGCAAAATCTAAAAGACCAAAATTTTTATCTCAACTGAGGTCCAAGAATTTTCCTTTAAAAAAGTTTGATTTCAAAATTCAAAAGTCTAACTCAAAATCTTTCTTACATGTTAAATGCATACCATGAATGTCATGAATGTCATGTAATGCAATTCGTGAAATGAATGTCATGAATGTAATGCAATGCATCATATCTGTCCAATCATGGTAACAAAATGGTTCTCAAGCTCATCATTTCATCTTTGTATCATCTCAAACATGTAGCTTCAAAACTAGCTAACAAGTTCCATCCACCGTTCTAGTCCTTTGTCGATTTTATTCATTTTCAAATGCTGCATTTGTCCATTTTCAAAGTGTATATTCCAACTTAGAAGCCCCATGTGTCTACATTTCAAACCTTCCTAGTTCTCATCATTGTTTCATTTTGTCCCAGAACATCATCTTTAAATTTCTTTTCAAAATAATGCATGAATCTTTTATGTTCAGTATTTCAACTTATCAATCATCATTCCAATTCCATAACAAATATAATGCATCAACATTTCCTCTATGGGTATGCAAAGTTGGCAACAAAGAATGGCAATGAACAAAATGAATCGAAGAAAGGGGGTCTTTATCATTGAAGGGAAAAGAACAAATTTCTCAAAAGATAATAGGCGAATCAAAGAATTATACAAGGATATTTGGATGGGATATCAACATCCCCAAATAATGAATATGTTGACAATCTTGAGATTAATCCACGAATCACTTTCAAAAATCAATCCAATCGGTGTTCTTGATCATTTTTAGTTCTGTCATACCAAACCATGCCCCCACTGACTTTCATTATACCTAAGCCGCCCTTTCAGGTTTTCAACTTAGATATTCTCCTATGACTCAAACTGCCCCTTTCGGGTTTTCAATTTGAATCCTCCTTTTTTTCATCTTTTTTTTTTCTTTTTTCTTTTTCATTTTTTTCTTTTCTTTTTCTTTCATCATTTTTTTTTCAAAGAAACATTTCTCCATAGTATTTGGCAAATCATCTTCATTTGTCTTTCTCAAAATAATGTTTCCCTCGAAAAAGCTTTTCGCTTCATAAGAACTCCACAAATAGTTGTGTACTATCTCCAATGGCAATGTGACTTAAGAGCCATTTCTTCAAAACTAATTATTTCTCAAAGAAGAAACTTCCCTCATCATGTGTTCATCTCAATTTTCTCGGAGGCAATTAAGCATATCAAAGTGTAACAAGCCCTTTCTTTTTTCTTTGGAGCTGTCTTCATGCATCTAAGCTTCATTGTCCCTTGATAATACCACAAGCATGTCCTAATTCAATACATGATTTCCAATTCAAACATTCATATTTGATCAAAATGGACTTTTCCAGGTACGTAATGTAGGCCAAGGTTTTGGGGGTTATGAAAGAATAGATAAAATAGGGTCAAACATGTGTTTAAGGGTATTCAAACCAAGGATCATTTTTATCTCAAAACACTTCATATCTTTCTTTTAATTTCCAAGATAATCGAGCCATGGATCATTTCTTTTTCAATGAGGATTTTCAAAACTTTACACATCCATCTTTTCATTTTTATTTTATTTTATGTGCCTTTTTTTTTCTCTTTTTTCCTTTTTTTTTCACAAAGTGAGTTCAAAATTTTGGAACTCAATCCATCTCATCATTGCCTCCATGACATAAGACATTCTTTACATGGCGTAGAAATATGATCCAATCATTCGTTCTTCTCTAGAAAGATATTTTTCCATACTTGGCCCCCGGCGTGGAAGGTGATCCTTGGTCAAGGTTCATTCAAAAAAGAAATCAATAGGCTCAAAAGGGGTAGCAAAGGATAATTTCTCATTTTGTGAAAGGAATATGAAAGATGGCCATTATCATCTCAAATGTGAATATTTTCATCAAATAACATTTATTGAAAATGACAAGCTTATAGAAATTCACTACAAGGAATCCACATACTCGTAACGGAATTCAATAGCCATTCGATATACTCGTGAAGCAATTCTACTAATTTTCACCCAATCATGTCAAAACTGCATACAATTTTCCCTTTTTTTTATTATTATTTTTTTTTACCACAGTAATCTCAACAAATCAAGTGGCAAAGTATGGTCATATATGTTCAAGTTCACCAATACGGATATAACTTTTAAAATTGAATCCCAGATTATTGCCATGATTGCCACCACATTCATTACTTGGAAATTTGACATTGGTGAAATTGAAAGGGTAGGCAAAAGGAAGAAATAATAAATGAAAAAGGAAATGAAAATGAAAATGCATCAAACTTGCCAATTCATTGAGATGATGAAAAATAAATCAAGTCTAAACATAAAAGGATCCATCTACATTACTTTAAAAGACAAAAAAGAGTTCAAGGATAATCAACAGCTTCAATCTTTCATTCTAAACCTCATCAATATTATGCCCCCGTGTAGATGGACCAATGCCAACATTTGATTCCCCTTACTTATCAAAATTCAAAAGGCCAGCATTGATCAAGCTTTGCAGCTTATGTTTAAAATCCGGACAAGTTTCTATAGAATGACCAAAATTCCCAGAATGATATTCACATCGAGCATCGTCATCATACCACTCAGGGAAAGGAGGTTTCAAAGGTTCCAGGTGAACAGGTGCAACCAGTTGATTTTCAATGAGACATGGGAATAAAGTAGCGTAGGACATCGGAATTGGGTCAATGCGGGTTCTCTCGGTTATTTCCAGGTCTTCTCTGATTACTCATTGAGGGTCTAGGTTGAGCTAAAGGACTCGCTGTAGGGCCAAACATAGGAAGAGGTGTTTGAGGGTAAAAGTTTGGTTGGAAAGTTGATGGTGCTGATGGATAAGGGTGGTACACCGGGTATGGATAACATGGGGAAACACCTCCTGCTTGTTGCTTTCCATAAGTCACAGCTTAGACATCTCCTTCATTCTTTTATATGCCCCATTTTTCTTTCCATCAGATGTTTCTCCGGCTTTAAGTTTTTCACTCTTTATAGCATTTTCTATTATCTCCCCGGAGATTACCATGTCTGCAAAATTCTTGGTAGCATTCCCAATCATCCTTTCATAGTATGGTGCTTTAAGGGTACTAACAAACAAGACTGTAGTTTCTTTTTCAGTGAGAGGTGGTTGAACTTCGGCAGGAATGTCCCTCCATCTCTGAGCATACTCTTTAAAGCTTTCAGTAGTTTTCTTCTCCATATTATGTAAGGTTAAATGGTCTGGAGCCATATCAACAATATGCCTGTACTACGCTATAAATGCCCTTGCCAACTCATTCCATGAATGGATGCGGGTTCTATTCAATTGGACATACCATCTTACAGCAGACCTTGTGAGACTATCTTGGACGACATGTACCAGCAACTTGTCATCACGCGTGTTAGCAGCCATCTTTCTACAATACATTGTGACATGGGTTATCGAGCATTTAGTCCCATCATATTTCTCAAAATCTGGAGTCTTGAACTTTGGCGGAATGATTACATCGGGCACCATGCAAAGCCCAGCAGCGCCCATGGAGCCATAGAAATCCATCCCTTCAACAGCCCGGAGTCTTTCTTCTATAAGACTCATTTTGTGAGAATCAATCTTTTCAACTACCCTTAGCCTCTCTTGCTCTTTGGGATCACCTATATCTAAAACTTGGACAGGATTTCACAATTTTGCCTTAGGCGCATGAATGGTGTATCCTGAGAATCGGTGTTGAGTAGTTGATGATGTCACTGCATCCCTGTTTGAGCTTGGAATTGACTTAAACCAGACAGATATGTAGGATCTTCATCATCTGGTGACTGATTCTTTTCTTGAGTAGTTACTTCTTCTACCCCTCTCTGCTTGTTCAAATTCATCTTCAAATCCATCATCTTGGCCAACTGTTCTCTCATTTCATCTTGTGCCTTTTCTATTTCGCTCATCCTAACAACTCGTTGCTCTGCCATTGCTTTAACTCGTGAATGAATTCTAGAAGCCTGTTCCTCTGTCATTGCTTTAACCCATGAACGAATGTTGTAGGAATGCCCCAAGATCTTTGGTTGCTTGAACTATCCTTGAACCATTCATTACCACAATTTAAAATTTAAGACTCAAATGATTTCATGAAACGCACATGTATGATGCCAATAAATAAAGGAATGAATTTAATGACAACATTAAAAATATTCACAAAGTTTAACAGCAACATTATGAAAAATGTACATGATGAGTGCATGAGCATTACGAAAATCTACATGGTGAATACATAAGCTTTATGAAAAATATACATGGTGAATGCATGAGCATTATGAAAAATGTACATGGTGAATGCATGAGCATCATGAAAAATGTACATGATAAATGTATGAGCATTGTTAAAAAATGTACATGGTAAATGAATGAGCATGGTTAAAGACGTACATGATAAATGTATGAGCATGGTAAACAAATGTACATGGTAAAATATTTAAATGATGCAAATGCAGGCAAATAATTGAAAGAATTAATTCAAGTAATGGCCACGAAGGTTTCACAAAAGTCAATAGTTAGATATATATTAGAGAAATACAAATAATATCCACAAAGTTAAAAATTTGTCAGAAAGCAAGAACATTCCTTCATGTGTCCTATTTCCGGTTATTCTCTATGAAACAGGTGGACATGTCTCTATCTTAAGGTTGGCCTCTTAAGTGTTATCTATATGCTGGGCTTAGGATATTTGACCAAGCTAAAAAGGTCACCAAATTGCTCCTTAACATCATCCATGTAGAATGAGTAAGGCACCCCATTCCTCACCCATTATAGGCTCCAACTGGAAGGGTTCAATTCGGGTGAGAGTATTTTCCAAAGTTATGGCGGAAGTTATCACCTCTCAAAAACTTTGGTACTTTACACTCTGAAGGTCTTTTGCTAGCCGTTGCGGAGGTTTTCACCCCTCGAAGGCGTAGGTACTTTACCCCCTCCTAAAAGGTACAAGCCCGGATATAGGGCTTTATGATATGCAATGTGTCGTGTGTGCGAAGGGACATTCAAACCTTTTTTTACCCACAAATGTATAAGAAATAAAAGTTGTTAGTACAAATAACAAAATAAAAACAAAGAAAGAAAAATAAAGATAAAAAATTAAACACTTAAGACCAAATATTTCAAACCTAAAGTATCACAAGACTAATCTATGGCTCGACTCTCTGATATCCCCAGTGGAGTCGCCAAACTGTCATAACGTGCCAAATACGAATTCAGCATACTAGACACAAATCAATGGAGTCGCCACTAATTATCTAATCTAGGTGTGATTAGTCACCTATACGAATCTATCCTATTTAAAGTAATCCTAAGATTGACTAAGGACCCTTAAAAAGAATAGGTTCTAGTCTACTTATCAGAACTAGGTTCGGGAGTACGATTACGTGTGAGGAAGGATTAGCACTCTCACAACGCCTATCTAAAAGATAGTACCTAATTAGTCTTATGATACTTAAAAAGTCTTAATTAAATGGTCTTGTCTATCCTATTTTCATTTTAATTGTTAAAGTTAGAAATCTCGAAAATCATTTTTTAGGTCTTCCTTCCATTCATTCTGGAAAAATTACTAAAGATGTTTCCTCACCTCGAGAATATTCAAAATAAATCATTCGTTCTATTGAAGAGGCTCCGTCGTCGGAAAAATTAAATTATTCAACAAAATTATTTCTCTTCAATTAATCTTCCAAAATTAATCCACATTTTTATTAATGTTTGTTCGAAAAATAAATTCTGATCTTTAATATCGAAAATTATCTCTTAGAATATGCTTCCATTCGTTCTGGAGAATTTTTAAGAGAAATTTTTTCACCTAGAAATTTCTTAAAAGTCAATCATTCGTGACTCTCTTGAATTTCATCATCGGAAAAGATCTCCATTTATTATTTAATTTAATTAATTCTCAATTAAAAAAAATAAATAAATAATCAATATACAAATAATTACAAAACCTAAGAAAAATTCAAAATAAAATTAGTTACAATAATCAAGTAAATAAATATATTTAATCAAGAAATAAATAAACAAAATAAAATAAAGAATTAAATTAATTTAGACCTGAAACATGAAATAAAAAATGATGTTAGTAAATAAATAATAAATAACACAAAAGAAAATAAAAAATAATAATAGATAAATTGATATATATAAAAAAAAAAAAAAAAAAACATCACAAATCAAATATATAATCAATATAAAAATAAATCATCATGGAATAATGCATATAATCATAAACCAATCACGTAATAATCATACAATATATATATATATATATATATATAAAATCATCACATCATGCAATCATCAAATCAATTATGGAGTCATCATCATGTAATAATTAGTTCAATCATGCAATCACCATTACCATATAATCATCAATTCAATAATGCCATCATCATTACATAACAAAAAAAATGAAAGTAAAAAATAACCACAAAAACGTAAACAAAGAACAAATCTTAACACCTGTTTGATAAGAGAACTTCCTGGCTTCCTCAAGTATTTGCACTGAGAGTTCCCTGGTAGGAGAAAGAATAAGAGCTAGTGGGTATACTACACGTGCCCCACGTAATGGTCTTTGTGGAACCTGGCCTCTCATAATCCCACTGATAATTGGAAAACAAAAGGCTGCCGTCTTTCCAAAACCAGTCTATGCACATGCCATCAAATCCCTCCCAGCAAGTGAAATGGGGATGGTATGCCGCTGAACAGGTGTCGGCTTCACATACTTGCACCTTCGGATATTTAGATTCAGCGCTTCACCCAAGTCAATCTCTGCAAATGTATTAACAGGTGGTGGCATATTGTCACCACTTGTCTCTACGGGGATGTCTTCATAGGCATCAAAGTTAATCCCAGTAATCTCTTGCTCACTCAATGCCTGCTCTGCATCATCATCATTGCCAAAAGGATTGACTTCCCTGTCTCTCCCACGATCCCAACCACCACTTCTGCCACCCCATCCACCAAGTCGACAACCACCACCAACACCATGCCCTGATCGGTTGTTATAATCATTCCTAGGAGCAGCCAAACTAGATCCACCATATCCTGGTCGGTCATTACTTGAAGCAAGGCTAGTGGAAGTAGGAGCAGCTGGGTCTGTAGAAGGTGGGCGATTACGGAGATGTGGAGGAACATATGAAGGTCGGCCAGCAGCTGAGGTGGAACCAACAACTCCATTGCTAGTAGAAGAAGAACCAACACCTACATTTTCGGCTGCAGAATTCGCAGCCAAATGTGCCCATGATGTTCTTGTAGTCATCACAAATCACAACCACCACGATTCCGAAAATTTTAACAAAGCCTCTCGTTTGGTCAAAATCAAAGAATTCTCTTCAAAAACCCGTCAAAATCCACCAAAATATTTTCCAATATGAAATTTGTCTAACCTGAAATGAGAAAAGCCTGAAATCTGATGAAAGAATGAAGATCCCGAAAAAGAAAAGAAACCTTAATATTATGCAGACACACGCTGAAAAAAAGAGATGATTTTTTTTAAATATATTTCTTTCTCTCCCATTGTTGTGTTCTGTCTTCCCCCCATTTTTTTTTGAATCCAATGATCATTTTATAGGGAAAATCATGAGAGTCCTAATGTATTTGATCTAATTTGGAGTTCTATCCTAATCAAGATAAAAATTATTTTTTCCTCATTTATCACAAATTTTTGAGCCTGATCATAATCCAAATGAGAGTTCTTATTTGATTCAAAGAGGGAAGTAAGAGTTTCGGGTTAAAAAGAGATGATTTTTTTTTTAAATATATTTCTTTCTCTCCCATTGTTGTGTTGTGTCTTCCCCCCATTTTTTTTTGTTGAATCCAATGATCATTTTATAGGGATCATGAGAGTCCTAATGTATTTGATCTAATTTGGAGTCCTACCCTAATCAAGATAAAAATTATTTTTTCCTCATTTATCACAAAATTTTGAGCCTGATCATAATCCAAATGAGAGTTCTTGTTTGATTCAAAGAGGGAAGTAAGAGTTTCGGTTTATTCAGATTTGGATTTTTCTGTGTTTTTTTTTTTTTTGGGGGGTGATAATTCTGAAAATAAAAACTAAATTAAAAATAAATATTAAAATTAAATAAACTAAACTAGACTAAAGTTAAAAATTAAAATTATACTAACCCAACCCGGATAAAAACGGGTGTCTACAGTTGCCCCTCTTTGTGCATTCCCTGAGAAACAGGGGATGTGCAAAGACGTAGACACCCTACTAAGTTCTCAAACATTAAAAAGACCTATGTTCTTAAAGAAAATCTCGTCGTAGAAAAGCTCCTATAAGTGAGGCGTAAACTTTAAATAAATTCAACGTGAAAATATACTCCTCCACCTAGGCTTCAACTTTAAATAAACCTAATCATGAAAATATACTCCTCCACCGAGGCTTCAACTTTAAATAAACCTAACATGAAAATATACTCCTCCATAGAGGATTCAACTTTAAATAAACCTAACATGAAAATATACTCCTCCACCGAGGCTTCAACTTTAAATACCAAAATTAAAAATAAAAAAAAAGACACTTGAGATCTTTGAAAATTTTTATCCAAAAGTTCTAAATTGATACTCGGAGGTTCTTGTAAAATGATTCCCAGAGGTTTTGAAAAGATACCCAGAGGTTTTGAAAAATTAACCGGTGGTTTTGAAAAAATACCCGGTGGCTTTGAAAAGATACCTGGAGGCTTTGAAAGCTTACCCGGAGGCTTTGAAAAGATACCCGGAGGCTTTGAAAAGATACCCAGAGGTTTTGAAAAATTACCCGGAGGCTTTGAAAAGATACCTGGAGGTTTTGAAAAATTACCGAAGGATTTGAAAAGATATCCGGAGACTTTGAAAAATTACCCGGAGGTTTTGAAAAGATACCCGGAGGCTTTGAAAAATTACCCGGAGGTTTTGAAAAATTACTCGGAGGCTTTGAAAAGATACCCGGAGGCTTTGAGAAATTACCCGGAGGTTTTGAAAAATTACCCGGAGGCTTTGAAAATATACTCAGAGGTTTTGAAAAATTACCCGGAGGCTCTGAAAAATTACCCCGAGGTTTTGAAAAATTACCTGGAGGCTTTGAAAAGATACCCGGAGGCTTTGAGAAATTACCCAGAGGCTTTGAAAAGATACCCGGAGGCTTTGGAAAATTACCCGGAGGTTTTGAAAAATTACCCGGAGGCTTTGAAAAGATACCCGAAGGCCTTGAGAAATTACCCGGAGGTTTTGAAAAGATACCACTTTTTATGCTTTCCTCAACTGAATGCTCAAAACTCTTACCTTGAAAATCTACCTCAACCGAGATTCAATACTTCACCTTGAAAAGAACCATCCTTAAAAAGAGTTTAATTTCAAATTTCAAACGCTAAAATCTTTCTTATATGTTAAATCCATGCGATGAATGACATGAATGCCATGAAGGAAATGCTGATGCATATCATGCAATGGATGTCATGAATGCACTGTATGAATGATATCAACTCTCTGAATCTCTAATCAAGATAGAAAAGTTCTCCAGCTCATTATTTATCTCCCATCTATACTTGGCTTCAAACTGATAGATTGAATCTTATTGTCTCTAATTAGTTTCATCCTAAAGATTTCTCTTCCCAAACCAAATCTCTCAAATACACACCAACTTTGAAATCTTTCACTTTAAAGACAAACTTAAAATTTACAATATAAAGGATTCACAACTTAAAATAACTTAAAAATAAAGGATTCACACCAAAGTACGAGATTTCTCACCTGAATAAGGGATTCTCACTCAAACTAAAGGATTCATACCCAAAATAAAGATTCTCACTAAGCTAAAGGATTCGCACCCAAAATAAGGAAATAAGGGATTTCGCACCCAAAATAAGGATTTTCACTAAACTAAGGGATTCGCACCCAAAAATAAAGAAATAAGGGAATCTCAATAAACTAAGGAATTCGCACCCAAAATAAAAATTCTCACTAAATTAAGGGATTCGCACCCAAAAATAAAGAAATAAGAGATTTCGCACCCAAAATAAAGATTATCACTAAATTAAGGGATTCGCACCCAAAAATAAAGAAATGAGGGATTCTCACTAAAGTAAGGGATTCGCACCCAAAAGTAAAGAAATAAGGGATTCGCACTCAAAATAAGGATTCTCACTAAACTAAGGGATTCGCACCCAATATAAGGAAATAAGGGATTTCACACCCAAAATAAGGATTTTCACTAAACTAAGGGATTCGCACACCAAACTAAGGATTCTCACTTAATTAAGGGATTCACACCCAAAATAAGGATTCTCACTAAATTAAGGGATTCGCATCCAAAATAAGGATTCACACCAAGCTAAAGGATTCTCACTTAAAATAAGGATTCACACTAAACTAAGGATTCTCATTAAACTAAGGATTCTCATTTAAACTAAGGATTCACACTAAATCAAGGATTCTCACTAAAATAAAGATTCTCACTTAAACTAAGGATTCACACTAAATCAAGGATTCTCACTAAAATAAGGATTCACACTAAAACTAAGGAGTCACACTAAATCAAGGATTCTCAGTAAAATAAGGATTCACACTAAACTAAGGATTCTCACTTAGCTAAGATTCACACTAAATATTCTCGTCTTTGATAAAATAAATCTAATTAAAAAAAAAAACTTACCTTTGAAAAAAAAAATTATCTTGAAGATTTAAAATTAAAAATCTTATCTTAAAAATTTTCATTACTACCAAGGTCTAAACTCATCTCTTCAACCAAGGTGCAAAATTTAAAAGACCAAAATTTTCATCTCAGCTGAGGTCCAAGAATTTTCCTTTAAAAAAGTTTGATTTCAAAATTCAAAAGTCTAACTCAAAATCTTTCTTACATGTTAAATGCATACCATGAATGTCATGAATGTAATGGAATGCAATTCGTGAAATGAATGTCATGAATGTAATGCAATGCATCATATCTGTCCAATCATGGTAACAAAATGGTTCTCAAGCTCATCATTTCATCTTTGTATCATCTCAAACATGTAGCTTCAAAACTAGCTAACAAGTTCCATCCACCGTTCTAGTCCTTTGTCGATTTTATTCATTTTCAAATGCTGCATTTGTCCATTTTCAAAGTGTATATTCCAACTTAGAAGCCCCATGTGTCTACATTTCAAACCTTCCTGGTTCTCATCATTATTTCATTTTGTCCCAGAACATCATCTTTAAATTTCTTTTCAAAATAATGCATGAATCTTTTATGTTCAGTATTTTAACTTATCAATCATCATTCCAATTCCATAACAAATATAATGCATCAGCATTTCCTCTATGGGTATGCAAAGTTGGCAACAAAGAATGGCAATGAACAAAATGAATCGAAGAAAGAGGGTCTTTATCATTGAAGAGAAAAGAACAAATTTGTCAAAAGATAATAGGCGAATCAAAGAATTATACAAGGATGTTTGGATGAGATATCAACATCCCCAAATAATGAATATGTTGACAATCTTGAGATTAATCCACGAATCACTTTCAAAAATCAATCAAATCGGAGTTCTTGATCTTTTTTAGTTCTGTCATACCAAACCATGCCCCCACTGACTTTCATTATACCTAAGCCGCCCTTTCAGGTTTTCAACTTAGATATTCTCCTATGACTCAAACTGCCCTTTTCGGGTTTTCAATTTGAATCCTCCTTTTTTTCATCTTTTTTTTTCCTTTCTTTTTTCTTTTTCTTTTTCTTTTTCTTTTTCTTTTTCTTTTCTTTTTTCTTTTTCTTTTTCATTTTTTTTCTTTTCTTTTTCTTTCATCATTTTTTTTCAAAGAAACATTTCTCCATAGTATTTGGCAAATCATCTTCATTTGTCTTTCTCAAAATAATGTTTCCCTCGAAAAAGCTTTTCACTTCATAAGAACTCCACAAATAGTTGTGTACTATCTCCAATTGCCATGTGACTTAAGAGCCATTTCTTCAAAACTAATTATTTCTCAAAGAAGAAACTTCCCTCATCATGTGTTCGTCTCAATCTTCTCGGAGGCAATTAAGCATATCAAAGTGTAACAAGCCCTTTCTTTTTTCTTTGGAGCTGTCTTCATGCATCTAAGCTTCATTGTCCTTTGATAATACCACAAGCATGTCCTAATTCAATACATGATTTCCAATTCAAACATTCACATTTGATCAAAATGGACTTTTCTAGGTACGTACTGTAGGCCAAGGTTTTGGGGGTTATGAAAGAATAGATAAAATAGGCTCAAACATGTGTTTAAGGGTATTCAAACCAAGGATCATTTTTATCTCAAAACACTTCATATCTTTCTTTTCATTTCCAAGATAATCGAGCCATGGGTCATTTCTTTTTCAATGAGGATTTTCAAAACTTTTCACATCCGTCTTTTCATTTCTTTTTTTTTTATTTGCTTTGCCTTTTTTTTTCTCTTTTTTCCTTTTTTCCTTTTTTTTTTCACAAAGTGAGTTCAAAATTTTGGAACTCAATCCATCTCATCATTGCCTCCATGACATAAGACATTCTTTACATGGCGTAGAAATATGATCCAATCATTCGTTCTCCTCTAGAAAGATATTTTTCCATACTTGGCCCCCGGTGTGGAGGGTGATCCTTGGTCAAGGTTCATTTAAAAAAGAAATCAATAGGCTCAAAAGGGGTAGCAAAGGATAATTTCTCATTTTGTGAAAGGAATTTGAAAGATGGCCATTATCATCTCAAATGTGAATATTTTCATCAAATAACATTTATTGAAAATGACAAGCTTATAGAAATTCACTACAAGGAATCCACATACTCGTAACGGAATTCAATAGCCATTTGATATACTCGTGAAGCAATTCTACTAATTTTCTCCCAATCATGTCAAAACTGCATAGAGTTTTCCCTTTCTTTTATTCTTTTATTTGTTTTTTACCACAATAATCTCAACAAATCAAGTGGCAAAGTATGGTCATATATGTTCATGTTCACCAATACGGATATAACTTTTAAAATTGAATCCCAGATTATTGCAATGATTGTCACCACATTCATTACTTGAAAATTTGACATTGGTGAAATTGAAAGGGTAGGCAAAATGAAGAAATAATAAATGAAAGAGGAAATGAAAATGAAATTGAAAATGCATCAAACTTGCCAATTCATTGAGATGATGAAAAATAAATCAAGTCTAAACATAAAAGGATCCATCTACATTACTTTAAAAGACAAAAAAGAGTTCAAGGATAATCAGCAGCTTCAATCTTTCATTCTAAACCTCATCACTATTATGCCCCCGTTTAGATGGACCAACGCCAACATTTGATTCCCCTTACTTATCAAAATTCAAAAGGCCAGCATTGATCAAGCTTTGCACCTTATGTTTAAAAGCCGGACAAGTTTCTATAGAATGACCAAAATTCCCAGAATGATATTCACATCGAGCATCGGCATCATACCACTCAGGGAAAGGAGGTTTCAAAGGTTCCAGGTGAACAGGTGCAACCAGTTGATTTTCAATGAGACGTGGGAATAAAGCAGTGTAGGACATTGGAATTGGGTCAATACAGGTTCTCTCTCGGTTATTTCGAGGTCTTCTCTGATTACTCATTGAGGGTCTAGGTTGAGCTAAAGGACTCGCTGTAGGGCCAGACATAGGAATAGGTGTTTGAGGGTAAAAGTTTGGTTGGAAAGTTGATGGTGCTGATGGATAAGGATGTTAAACCGGGTATGGATAACATGGGGAAACACCTCCTACTTGTTGCTTTCCATAAGTCACAGCTTGGACATCTCCCTCATTCTTTTATATGCCCCATTTTTCTTTCCATCAGATGTTTCTCCGACTTCAAGTTTTTCACTCTTTATAGCATTTTCTATTATCTCCCCGGAGATTACCATGTCTGCAAAATTCTTGGTGGCATTCCCAATCATCCTTTCATAGTATGGTGCTTTAAGGGTACTAACAAACAAGACTGTAGTTTCTTTTTCAGTGAGAGGTGGTTGGACTTCGGCAGCAATGTCCCTCCATCTCTGAGCATACTCTTTAAAGCTTTCAGTAGTTTTCTTCTCCATATTCTGTATGGTTAAATGGTCTGGAGCCATATCAATAATATGCCTGTACTGCGCTATAAATGTCCTTGCCAACTCATTCCATGAATGGATGCGGGTTCTATTCAATTGGACATACCATCTTGCAGCAGACCCTGTGAGACTATCTTGAAAGACATGTACCAGCAACTTGTCATCACGCGTGTGAGCAGCCATCTTTCTACAATACATTGTGACATGGGTTATCGGGCATTTAGTCTCATCATATTTCTCAAAATCTGGAGTCTTGAACTTTGGCGGAATGATTACATCGGGCACCAAGCAAAGCCCAGCAGTGTCCATGGAGCCATAGAAATCCATCCCTTCAACAGCCCGGAGTCTTTCTTCTATAAGACTCATTTTGTGAGAATCAATCTTTTCAACTACCCTTAGCCTCTATTGCTCTTTGAGATCATCTAAATCTGAAACTTGGACAGGATTTCACAATTTTTCCCCATGCGCATGAATGGTGTATCCTGAGAATCGGTGTTGAGTAGTTGATGATGTCTCTGGCATCCCTGTTTGAGCTTGGAATTGACTTAAACCAGACAGATATGTAGGATCTTCATCATCTAGTGACTGATTCTTTTCTTGAGTAGTTACTTCTTCTACCCCTCTCTGCTTGTTCAAATTCATCTTCAAATCCATCATCTTGGCCAGCTGTTCTCTCATTTCATCTTGTGCCTTTTCTATTTCGCTCATCCTAGCAACCTGTTGCTCTGCCATTGCTTTAACTCGTGAACGAATTCTAGAAGCATGTTCCTCTGTCATTGCTTTAACCCATGAACGAATGTTGTAGGAATGCCCCAAGATCTTTGGTTGCTTGAGCTATCCTTGAACCATTCATTACCACAATTTAAAATTTAAGACTCAAATGATTTCATGAAACGCACATGTATGATGCCAATAAATAAAAGAATGAATTTAATGACAACATTAAAAATATTCACAAAGTTTAACAGCAACATTATGAAAAATGTACATGATGAGTGCATGAGCATTACGAAAATATACATGGTGAATGCATAAGCTTTATGAAAAATATACATGGTGATTGCATGAGCATTATGAAAAATGTACATGGTGAATGCATGAGCATCATGAAAAATGTACATGATAAATGTATGAGCATTGTTAAAAAATGTACATGGTAAATGAATGAGCATGGTTAAAGACGTACATGATAAATGTATGAGCATGGTAAACAAATGTACATGGTAAAATATTTAAATGATGCAAATGCAGGCAAATAATTGAAAGAATTAATTCAAGTAATGGCCACGAAGGTTTCACAAAATTCAATAGTTAGATATATATTAGAGAAATACAAATAATATCCACAAAGTTAAAAATTTGTCAGAAAGCAAGAACATTCCTTCATGTGTCCTATTTCGGGTTATTCTCTATGAAACAGGTGGACATGTCTCTGTCTTAAGGTTGGCCTCTTAAGTGTTATCTATATGCTGGGCTTAGGATATTTGACCAAGCTAAAAAGGTCCCCAAATTGCTCCTTAACATCATCCATGTAGAATGAGTAAGGCACCCCATTCCTCACCCATTATAGGCTCCAAGCGGAAGGGTTCAATTCGGGTGAGAGTATTTTCCAAAGTTATGGCGGAAGTTATCACCTCTCAAAAACTTTGGTACTTTACACTCTGAAGGTGTTTCGCTAGCCGTTGCGGAGGTTTTCACCACTCGAAGGCGTAGGTACTTTACCCCCTCCTAAAAGGGACGAGCCCGGGTATAGGGCTTTATGATATGCAATGTGTCGTGTGTGCGAAGGGACATTCAAACCTTCTTTTACCCACAAATGTATAAGAAATAAAAGTTGTTAGTACAAATAACAAAATAAAAACAAAGAAAGAAAAATAAAGATAAAAAAATTAAACACTTAAGACCAAATATTTCAAACCTAAAGTATCAAAAGACTAATCTATGGCTCGACTCTCTGATATCCCCAGTGGAGTCGCCAAACTGTCATAACGTGCCAAATACGAATTCAACATACTAGACACAAATCAATGGAGTCGCCACTAATCATCTAATCTAGGTGTGATTAGTCACCTATACGAATCTATCCTATTTAAAGTAATCATAAGCTTGACTAAGGAACCTTAAAAAGAATAGGTTTTGGTCTACTTATCAGAACTAGGTTCGGGAGTACGGTTACGTGTGAGGAAGGATTAGCACCCTCACAACGCCAATCTAAAAGATAGTACCTAATTAGTCTTGTGATACTTAAAAAGTCTTAATTAAATGGTCTTGTCTATCCTATTTTCATTTTAATTGTTAAAGTTAGAAATCTTGAAAATTATTTTTTAGGTCTTCCTTCCATTCATTGTAGAGAAATTACTAAAAGATGTTTCCTCACCTCGAGAGTATTCAAAAGAAACATTCGTTTTATTGAAAAGGCTCCGTCATCGGAAAAATTAAATTATTCAACAAAATTATTTCTCTTCAATTAATCTTCCAAAATTAATTCACATTTTTATTAATGTTTGTTCGAAAAATAAATTCTAATATTTAATATCGAAAATTATCTCTTAGAATATTCTTCCATTCGTTCTGAAAAAATTTTAAGAGAATTTTTCTCACTTAGAAATTTCTTAAAAGTCAATCATCCGTGACTCTCTTGAATTTCATCATCGGAAAAGATCTCCATTTATTATTTAATTTAATTAATTCTCAATTAAAAAAAGAATAAATAAATAATCAATATACAAATAACTACAAAACCTAAGGAAAATTCAAAATAAAATTAGTTACAATAATCAAGTAAATAAATATATTTAATCCAGAAATAAATAAATAAAATAAAGAATTAAATTAATTTAGACCTGAAACATGAAATAAAAAATGATGTTAGTAAATAAATAATAAATAATAATAATAGATAAATTGATATATATATTAAAAAAAAACATCACAAATCAAATATATAATCAATGTAAAAATAAATCATCATGGAATATGCATATAATCATAAACCAATCACATAATAATCATACAATAATTAAATATATATATATATAATCATCACATCATGCAATCATCAAATCAATTATGGAGTCATCATCATGTAATAATTAATTCAATCATGCAATCACCATTACCATATAATCATCAATTCAATCATGCCATCATCATTACATAACAAAAAAAATGAAAGTAAAAAATAACCACAAAAACGTAAACAAAGAACAAATCTTAACACCTGTTTGATAAGAGAACTTCCTGGCTTCCTCAAGTATTTGCACTGAGAGTTCCCTGGTAGGAGAAAGAATAAGAGCTAGTGGGTATACTACACGTGCCCCACGTAATGGTCTTTGTGGAACCTGGCCTCTCATAATCCTAGGGGTGTAAACGAGACATCTGTGCTCGCAAGCTACTCGAGTTCGACTCGAAAAAAACTCGAATTCGATTCGGTCATTATCGAGCCGAGCTCGAGCAACTCGAGCTATCGAGCGAGCCGAGTTCAAGTATCTTAATACTCGATTCGAGCAGCTCGCGAGCCTAATCGAGCTTTTTTTATTTATAATATTTTTATTATTAATTTACTATTTTACCCTTAATATATATATATATATATACATACTTAAAAACCCTTAATTCGAGCTCGAGCTCGAGCTCGAGTATATAAACAAGCCTAATTGAGTCGAGCTCGAATAGTTCGATTTTATCTCGAGCCGAGCTCGAGCTTAAAAAATGATACTCGATCGAGCTCGAACCGAATTTCGAGCCTCGAGTTTCGAATCGAGTTCGAGCTCGGCTCGGCTCGATTACAGCCCTACATAATCCCACTTATAATTGGAAAACAAAAGGCTGCCGTCTTTCCAAAACCAGCCTGTGCACATGCCATCAAATCCCTCCCAGCAAGTGAAATGGGGATGGTATGCCGCTGAACAGGTGTCGGCTTCACATACTTGCACCTTCGGATGTTTAGATTCAGCGCTTCACCCAAGTCAATCTCTGCAAATGTATTAACAGGTGGTGGCACATTGTCACCACTTGTCTCTACGGGAATGTCTTCATAGGCATCAAAGTTAATCCCAGTAATCTCTTGCTCACTCAATGCCTGCTCTGCATCATCATCATTACCAAAAGGATTGACTTCCCTGTCTCTCCCACCATCCCAACCACCACTTCTGCCACCCCATCCACCAAGTCGACCACCACCACCAACAACATGCCCTGATCGGTTGTTATAATCATTCCTAGGAGCAGCCAAACTAGATCCACCATATCCTGGTCGGTCATTACTTGAAGCAAGGCTAGTGGAAGTAGGAGCAGGTGGGTCTGCAGAAGGTGGGCGATTACGGAGATATGGAGGAACATATGAAGGTCGGCCAGCAGCTGAGGTGGAACCAACAACTCCGTTGCTAGTAGAAGAACCAACACCTATATTTTTGGCTGCAAAATTCGCAGCCAAATGTGCCCATGATGTTCTTGTAGTCATCACAATTCACAACCACCACGATTCCGAAAATTTTAACAAAGCCTCTCGTTTGGTGAAAATCCAAGAATTCACTTCAAAAACCCGTCAAAATCCACCAAAATATTTTCCAATATGAAATTTGTCAAACCTGAGAATGAGAAAGCCTGAAATCTGATGAAAGAATGAAGATCCCGAAAAAGAAAAGAAACCTTAATATTATGCAGACACACGCTGAAAAGAAGAGATGATTTTTTTTTTTTTAAATATATTTCTTTCTCTCCCATTGTTGTGTCGTGTCTTCCCTCCATTTTTTTTTTGAATCCAATGATCATTTTATAGGGAAAATCATGAGAGTCCTAATGTATTTGATCTATTTGGAGTTCTATCCTAATCAAGATAAAAATCATGTTTTTTTTATTTATCACAAATTTTTGAGACTGATCATAACTCAAAGGAGAGTTCTGATTTGATTCAAAGAGGGAAGTAAGAGTTTCGGTTTATTCAGATTTTGATTTTTCTGTGTTTTTTTCTTTTTTTGATTTTTTTTGGGGGGTGATTATTCCGAAAATAAAAACTAAATTAAAAATAAATATTAAAATTAAATAAACTAAACTAAAGTTAAAAATTAAAATTATACTAACCCAACTCGGATAAAAACGGGTGTCTACAAGTAGCATCTAAATAATTCCATAATTTCAAATCAAAAGTTAATTGAACATCAATTTAAAAAAAAAAAAAACCACATCCCTAACGCAGCCCCCAACCATCCAAACACCAACAAAGCCAAGCTGACTGCACCAATTACTATACCTAACCTCATATTTATACTCCCTTATAACCTGCCCTGGTAAAATTTATCATATATAATTCTTCCTGAACCTAAAACAGTAACAAAACCTTGTCAAATTACAGCCAATAAATATAAAGTGTTGCAGAAGAATGATATAAACAAACCCACCATTAAATTGGCACCATTGCGGCATTGCCCCTACTGAAAACGGTTGGGCAGCTGCTTGTAAAGGGTTTGGTAAAACCTTCTTCTATTGCTCAGAAAATGCGTGTTGCGGACGTTACATCGCATTTAAGCCGCTGTCGCGACCTTACGTAACGTGTTTCGGCCATTACAGTCGTGATTCGTTTTCTCCAACGCGTAACGCCGAAATCGCGATTCGATAACCTTCATTTCCATTACGATGCGGCCGTTACGTCGCGTAACGGCCGCATTATAATACCATGCCGTACAAGGAGAGCTGTTGGTAGATTAAATGGTACCTGGCTATGGAACACAGAATTGGAGTTAACAACTAAATGTTTAACGAGAGACATTCTTATTGGGGGAAAGCGAGTTAGGATGATAAACAGGAGCTGGGGGAAGGCCTCAAAAAGTTTATGGAGAGGATAAGGATCCATTACAACAAGAAAGACAAAGAGAAAATGAAAACGAGATTCAGTGTAGATCTTACAGACAAGTCTTGATTGATAACATGACAGAAAAGGAGTCTGACAATCAATTTTTAAGTAATAAATGGGGAGATGTAAGTCTGAAGGTGAGTACAGAGCAATTTAGAAAATCTTGCAATGCCGATATTAACGTAGGAGTACCGTATAACTTGGATACTAGTGTGGTAGGCAGAGCGAGGGGCTTTCTCGATGTGGAATGGTTGATGGAAAACTTCATATTACAAGGGGCATTCAATATAAAGGCTATAAAGATATCATGTCAACAGTTCCTGGTTGAATTTGAAGATAGGAAGATGATGGAACACATGAAAGAGGACAACTGGAACTTGTTGAAGGAATGGTTCTACGAGATAGAACCTTGGTCTGAAGAAATTAATTTTAAGTCAAGATCAACGTTGTTAGCTTGCACTGGTATACCTTTACATGCTTGGAACTCAAATTCCTTTAAAATTATTGCGAAGTTATGGGGCGAGATGATCTTCATGGAAAACGATTCTGCAATACGAAATGACTATAGTAGGGGAGTCTTGAAGATTAGAATTGATCAGCTTCGTACAATTGATGAAATGGTTGAGCTTAAATGTGGGGAGAAGATCTTCCCCATCAGAGTCACGGAGATAGGAGCAACAGATTACCACCTCAATTGTTGTTCAAACTTTCGACATGGACATGAAAGAGAAGAAGACCACTGTCAACAATCATCCTCCAGCAGGGGTCTTATGCCAAGGTTGTAAGTTGAAACATCGAAGGGAGAGTTGGATCTGTCTAAAAGCTTGACCAGCACATGTTATGGGGACATAGGGAATGATAGTGTCGAAGTGGTCGTAGGTTCCAAGGATTACTGCATGGACAATGAAAATGTAAATATGGATGGCATCTTTAATGAAAATGAGAATATTGAAGAAAAAAATAGCAAACTCTGGTGGAGACAATAAGGAAGAATCAGAAAATTTAGGTGTGGGCCATTTAAACGAGTCTCTTAATGGGGGGAGGGTGGTGCTTGTGGTCCATTAAACAATAGCACTAAAGGTGGGTTAAAAAGCGTAGCAGGAGGTGGTGGGAGCCCAAAATGCAAGTCCCCTGTGAGCGTGGATCAGATTATGATATGTCCACTTAGTAATTTTAACCGAAAAGTTAAATATATGGAGGATGTTGAAGAAGCTATGTTTGACAAGCTATCAAAGAAATCCAAGAGGAAGACAAGGAAATGAAAGACTGGGCTGAAAAAAAGGTGTTACAGCGTGAGGCTCGGGTTGTCAACGAATCACTCTCTGATGGTGATTTTATCAACAGAAATAAGATCATCTTGGAGGAGACTATGGAGACATAGAAATTGGGGAAATTGCTCGGTTTTACTGCTAACTGTGATGACGAGACCATTGTGGAAAGATTAATGGAGTTGGAAAATAATAGATAACGAGCTTGCGCTTCGATCAGGTACCAATTTTGTTTTCCTTTAAAAGATTGGATGGTTTTTTCGTTTTTCTTAAGGTTATCTTTTCAAGAGGCAAAACCACTTTCAGTTTGGGTTTATCAGTTTGCTTTTGGTGTGCTGCTAGTTTGATTCTTTTGATTGTAGGAAGAAGTTGTGGTCTCTATTAGGAGATTTCTATTTTGGAATGTTTGGGTTTGTTTTGTATTGTGATAGGGTGTTTTTTTGTGTTTTTTTTTTTTTTTTTAAGGATTGATGATTTGTTATTAAGGGTGTTTGATTGGTTGGATGGTAATTTATGGGATGTGGTAATGATTATGATTATTTATATTTTGACTGGGTTTGTTGATTGGTGATTGATCTCTAAAAGAGGAGTTGCTGGTTGTTGGAATTATTTGGGATTTTAACTTGATGTTATTGACTTGTTGGTTTTTGGGTGGTTGTTTAAGCTAGTTGTGTCTAAGCCTTAAGTGTTTTCTGGTATCTTGGTTATTCAAGTGACGACTATGGATCCGCATTCCTAGGATTGATGTATTTATGATGGAAGATGCATGTGTTGTTACAAAGGAAAGTGTCCGATCATGTCTGTTGAATTTGTGATAATGGAGATTTCAATTACTTGATTTGGGGATGGTGGTGTTGATACTTGTAGTGGCATAAGTGCTCATGTCTTAAATGGGATTGGATTCAAATCTTAGTGGCTTCAGATTTACTTTTTTCTGGTGAAGCTTATTCATAGTGTGCTCTGCTTATGGAAAATTTGTTGCGCTTAAAATGTTGCTCTACTGTGGCGGTTGGTGTATATAAGAGAAAGATTGATCATGAAAGGTATTGTCTTATTTTTCGAAATTGTTACGGGTATGTGATCAAATGGTGCAATTAGTCTTTCAATATCTTTAGAGAAGCGTATGGTATGGCAGAGGCTTGGCAAAGAATGGTGTCGACAAAGAGCTTTTTTCATGTCATAAAGAGCTTTTTTCATGGCATGAGGATGATCTTCGTTTTTATAAGAGGAAGGTGTCTGTGGTCATTCTGTGTTTACATTTCGTGGTTGCATTTTCTTTTTGGTGTCATGAGTGTCAAGTTTTTTCCGAGAGCAGGGTACTTTGAAATCTTTTTATCCAAATAAGAGCACTTTTAATTTTTTTTTTTTACCAAAACAAGGTACATGAAGCCACATCAGTGCCATATCATCATCTAGGTTGCAAACAGTTGCCACATGGATTGTTTTTTCTCTTTTCTTTGCTTTCTTTCTTTTCCCATCCAAAAACAATCTGACATCAAGTTCAAAGTATAATCGTTGTCCCAATTATTCAATTCTGGGTAGATAATTCAATGCTTCTCTTTCCATTTGTTTCTCACATATGCTTAATTTAATTACTTTTGAGATCCTACTGCAATTACTCTTTCTTTTACAATATCTAAAGAGAAAGAAATAATAGAAAACATGGTTCTCATCTGCATCTTTGGAATCTCAAATCATAGAAATTGTTAGATCGAAAATCAACAGCCATTTGGCTTGAATGAGAAGTTACTCTTTCTTTTGTTTATGAATTTTTCTTGCTTGATCTGTGTGATGTTTGTGCTTTTCTTTTTTTTTATTCTTGAGCTATGTTCCTTCAGCCCAAGCGATATTAATTCTTACTTCAATTGGTTTTTCTTTGTACAAAGCCGTCCAGTTAACTTAAAATTCAAAACAAAAATCTCACACAAATTCAAAGAGAGAAATTCAAATATTGGATCGATGATGAAACCAGATGTGTGAATAGAAGCAGCTAACAATCCACACTAATAATAAAGTATACCTTTTGCTTTTCTCAAAAATCCCTATCAATCTGGTTCAAAAATAGTGTTCAATTTCTTGCTTTTCATCATCTTTGCAAGCTTATTTCAATCAGAGAGATAATCAAGAAAATCTCAAAGGTAAACAACTATATCCATAATCACATAAGGAAAATATAGGTAAATTTTATTGTTCTAATTTCAATATCAGAGCATGATATATAAATTATGTTCGTGGTTCAAAGGTTGAGGATTTAGGTTGAAACGAGTGAAGTTGGTGAATCCCATGTTTGAGATTTGAATTGAAACAAGAATAAACAAAAACTGGGAAAGAGATGAGATTGGAAAGAGAAAAACAATGAAAATTAAAGAAAAAAATAACTGCCATCTAAGAAGTGTGGGCCACATAAAAATGATATGGCGCTGATGTGGTTTTATATATCTTGTTTAGAAAAATAAGATTAAAAGTACTTTTATTTGGAAAAAAAAGTTTGAAACTACCCTTCTCTGGAAAAAAAAAAAAAAAAACTCCATTAGTGTCCTTTTTAGGTGGAATTCTTCCTTCAAAATTGTGCTTTGGTGTTTTTGTCTTGGAGTTGTTGCTGGCATGGTTATAAATCTGTTTTTTGTTGAGATTTTATTATCTCATGATGATTCTCTTTCAGTCTCTAATATTTTATGGCTTATCAAAAAAATATAAATAAAGTGATGCTAAAAATAGCTTGGGATCAGTGACGGATCTTCAAATTTGATTTTAAAGGTATCAATTAGTATATTACTAATTCTTATTTTTTTTTATATAAAATTTATCTTATTATATATATATATATATATATATATATATATACAATAAATTTACAAAAATAAACACGTTTTAAAAATTATAAATTTTATCAATTCATAAAAAAATATATAAAAAAACATAATTTATAAAATAAATAATTTTATGTATAATATATAAAATAAATAAGCTTATTTAAAATTATGGACAACTTTCTTTTACAAAAAATATAAATATATTAATTGTTGAACAATATATTTTTCATCAAAACAAAAATATATATATATTATAATAAAATAATAAAATTCAAAGTTTGAGTTTAAAAATTAAGATATTTTTATAATCTTTTATAAAGTAGTTTCAATCTGACTTTTGTGTTAATGAAAAGTTGTATGGTAATAGATAAAAAAAAAAAAATCTAAGATAAAATTAAAAGTGAAAAATTATATGAAAAAAAATTGTAATCAGCTAAAAAAAATACATATCGAAGAAGATAGAAAGTCAAGTTAGCTTTTGTTAAATTTACATAAATGTGATTTAATTTTTGTGATAAATCTTTTGATTTTAAAAATTTATGAGTTATGACTAATTAATACAATAAATAGATAAATAGTATTTCTTAAATGATACTGTATAAAATTACATAAATAAGTAAAATTAATAATGTTAATTTAAAAAAATTATTTAAATTTATTTAATATATATATATATATATATATATGAATTTAAAATTTTGGAAGGGTCGAGGCTGCTAGCTCTTATTAGAAGCCGCCACTACTCGAGACAATACGATATGGGTGCCATTTGTCGCCTTGACAACACAAAAGTAATACTAAAATAACATTTATTTGGAGACAGTCTATCTGTAGTTTCCAACCAAGTGCAAAAGCCTACGGATAGACTGTTATTTAATAACATGAATAGCCTTAAAAAGTAGGAAATCAGTAGCAATTAGTAGAATTTCAAGGAAGGAATTGAAGATTATAACAATACCCAACAACAAATGTAATATCCAGGGCAAATAGAATGTTGGATGAATCGTTCCTAAATAATTTGATTTTTGTTCGTTTATATTGATTTATTAAGTTAAATAAAGGATTATGAACATAATTTTAATATTTGTTTATTAAATGAATCGAGTTCAAACAGATGTGTGTTCGGTTCGTTTATGTTCACGAACAAGCTCGTTTATGGTTCGTTTAAAGCTCGTTTATTAGTTTATTTAAAACTCGTTTATGTTCGTTTATTGTTCGACAATAATATTATTATTTGTATTTTATTTTATTTACTTGTAATATAACTAATATTATTTAATAACTTCAACTTGATAATAAATTAAATTAAATTTATATTTTATTATTTTATATTTAATAATAATTTAAAATTGACTTATTTTTTATTTGTTTGTTTGTTAAAATTATTTAGATTTGTTTGTTTATTGTTCATGAACATATTTTTAATTGTTAGCGAACATGTTCGATTATATGTTCATGAACATGTTCATTTAATGTTCACGAATAAGTTCATTTAATGTAAATGAACTTGTTCGTGAACATTAAATGAACGAACACGAACACCCTCAATTTTAAACGAACAGAATTTGAACAAAATTTTAAAATTCTTAACGAACACGAACCGAACACAAACAAACTCAAAAATAAATAAACGAGCACGAACAAAAGTCTGTTCATTTAAGTTCGGTTCATTTACAGCCCAATAATATTTTGGGAACCTAACACTTGGTACGTGAGTGATCTGCTGATATCTCGTGTTCATCACAAGATTCTATTACTCATTTATCTGTATAGATGATGAGGATGATCACGGGGAAAAGGTAGCTTCTTTCAGATCAGGTTTTATATTATACCCACGACCTGAAACTATTCCTTTTAATTAAGTGCAAAGAAATATTTAGCAGGCCCAGACCTATATATATATATATATATATATATATAGTACTGCAGCTCATGCACTACCAGGACACTATTAAACAAAAATCAGACATCATTATAGGACACCGAGATTACAATTATGAAAAGAGATGCATTCTAATGACAGGTTCTTTAAAAATGAACCAAGTGAGATAGAACCATATGCATGTTTCCACATAGCAAAAGCAATGGATTACTAACTATTCCAAAAAAAAAAAGATTGCAGATTATTATTGATTTTATTTCAATATTGCAGCGAAATAATAAGAAGCAAAGAATGTTGGTTATGGCTATTTCTGTGGATGAACACTTTGTGATATTAATGTCCATTAAAAGTGTATCTTTCAATTATCTTTAGGATAAGGGTTGCATATTCTCAAGGACATCATTTTTGTAATTTCCTCTTCGCTATCTATGAAAAGCATGTTGGTCCTATCCCACTTTTGTAACAAAGATGCATTCCATGAGCCAAAGAATGCCTCAACTGATACACTATTTTTTGTCACCATAGAATAAGGAGTTAGAACTAGAATTCTCACCCTTTGAATGCACTATTCAAAATTGAACATGTTTCTATATTTTATAGTAACCAATACCACATATATATATATATATATATATGTATATATGAGAAATGTTAATCAGTGCTTAGTGACAAAAAAAAAATTATAATTAATTAATGCATTTTTTCAATAAAAGTAATGTATTAGATGCCAAAAAAAATCAAAAAAAAAATCAAAAATGATAATAAAATAATCCTTAATTGATGTTTATAAGCACTCGTTACCGGACGTTATTTATATCATTGAGTGAAGTGTGAACAATTTTTAATTAAGACGTTTGGAAGAAAATAATATCATGGTTTTACAGAACTTAACATATCAAGGATTCGATACAGAACCTATAAATGCAATTAGAACATCCTAACTAACACAAGCCCTTGATGCCAAAATGGATTACTATAAAGTGGTTTCCTAATTGGAACAAAGAAGCTTCATATGATCTTGGAAAATTAGCAACTCAAATTTTTTTTTTTGGTACAAAAGAGGTCGCAACTTAGGGATAGGAGAAGGGGTTGCAGATGTTGAAATCCGAACTCTAAACCTGCTGAATGCCATCTTTTAAGAGTGATTGGATTAACCAATATGTAACATAATCTATTGCAGGGAACCTTGATGGTTTGAATTGGAGAGAAGCGACTTTAAGTGCAATATTATTGAATATCGATATTAGTTTAGTTTTGCAATGCTGATAGAATAATAAATTGAGAGTATGTTTGATAAAGTATTGAAAATTTACAATGCATTGAAAAAGAAAATTTTCAACATTTAATTTTTTTCAATATGTTAGATAACCCATATTAAATTTTACTTAATAAAAAATTTTCAACAAAAAAATGTTGAATAAGATAAGTAGTTAGAGAGCTACTTATCACTTAATGTAGAATATGTTAAGTCAATTTAAAAAATAATTATATTTGAATTAAATTATCATTTTTAAGTTATAAAAGATGAGATATTTAAATTATCCCTATTAAATTTTATCCAGAACTATCCAAAATAATATAAAATATTATGTTAATAAGATTATAATTATGAAATGAATAATTTTTAAAAATCAAGATTTACAGTTATCAAAAAAAATATTTATATTCAGTACTTAAGTTTCAGTAATATACCAAACAATTTTTATTATACAAATCTAGTCTTTATAAATTCAATACTAAAAATTCAGTACTTAATTTTTCAACAATTAATTTTTCAGTTTATTAAATAACACATAAATAAAAAAGAAAAGTGTAGACACCTAATTTTTTCGGGCCCCCTAAACCAGGCAAATTCTCCTTTCAACTTCTCGGAATGCAAAGAGACTTCCACCATTCCACAGATGGGTCCCCAAAACTTTGTTTCGGAGGTCAGCAAAAAAAGTCAACTCGTAAAAATCAACCCCAAAAAACTCAACCATTGAAAAAGTCAACTCCTAGTCAAAATCAAGATTCGAAGTTGAATTGAACAATGGTGAAAGAATGTTGATAATACGAGGTCTACAACGAAAGATATAGAGTTCGGAAAATGGGTTATGGAAATTCAGTGTAGGGGATACCTAGTTCGGTAAATTTCGGGAAAAGTACGAAGATGGCTCGATTCGGTGAAATTGGAGCCCCCAGTTGATAAAAGATAAATAAACAAAAATATCCCAAGTCCTAGTTTGAGGTGGATCCCAAGGAAGAGCCGGTTAGAGCAAAAACGAAAAAAGGAGAAAATTCTCGATGTTGAAAAGGGGAAAACTAAATCGGACCAACTCAAATTCAATATATGACAAAGGCAGTGGAAAAAGAAAACCCGGATTTATTTAGTATGCCATGTCATTCGGCTTTGCCATATCACTTAGATTATGTTATGACATTCATTCTTATGCCATGTCGATTTCGTTCGCATGACATTCATTCTTATGCCATGTCAATTTTATTCACATGACATTCATTCTTATACCATGTCATCTTGTTTGCCATGTCGATTTCATTCACATGACATTCATCCTTATGCCATGTCATTCATATGCCTTGTCATCTTGTTTGCTACGTCGATTTCATTCACATGACATTCATCCTTATGCCATGTCATTTTGTTTGCCATGTCGATTTCATTCACATGACATTCATCCTTAAGCCATGTCATTCATATGCCATGTCATCTTGTTTGCCATGTCGATTTCATTCACATGACATTCATTCTCATGTCATGTCATTTATAGGCCATGTAATTTTGCTTGCCATGTCGATTTCATTCACATGACATTCATCACTATGCCATGTCATAAATATGCCATGTCATTCATTCACATGCCATGTCATTAGAATTTGCCATATCATTCACATGTCACGTCATTCACATGCCATGTTATCCATTTGGCCATGTTATTCATATGCCATGTCAATCTTTCACATGCCATGTCATTCATTAGGCCATGTCATTCGCTCACATGCCATGTCATTCATTATGCCATATCATTCATTGGCCATGTCATTCATTCACATACCTTGCCATGCCATGTCATTCGTTCACATGCCATGTCATTCATTATGCTGTATCATTCATTTGCCATGTCATTCATATGTCATGTCATTCATTGACATGCCATGTCATTCGTTCACATGCCATATCATTCATATTGCCATGTCATTCATATGCCATGTCATTCATGTGCCATGTCATTCATATGCCATGTCGTCTATTCACATGCCATGTCATTCATATGCCATGTCATCCATTCACATGCCATGTCATTCATTCATATGCCATGCTGTTCATTCATGTGCCATACCATTTGAATTTTTGCCATGTCAAGCATGTCATACCACTCATTCATGAGTCATGATATTCATTCATGCACCATCTCATTTAGAGCATGCTAAGTCATTTATTCGCATGTCATGTCATTCATTTCCTTATGCCATGTCATTTAGATTTTGCCATTTCAAGCATGCCATGTCATTATCTCTTTTACCATGCCATAATAAAATGTTTACCATGCCTTCATAAATATGCATGTTTTTATTGATTTTTATCTTAGTAACATTTTTGCATATTCATGGTCATTTTATATGATTTTCAAAATACATGAAAAGCAAATAATATTTTTTTATATAAATCAAGATTATTCCTAAGTTAAAATAATTCATGAATTCTCTGATGGGTCAGCCGGGGAGGATATCATCAATTATCACTAACAATGGAATATCTTTTTTTCCAAAAAACAAGGATGATTCGAAAAATTTCAACATCAAGAAAAAATTCCATGTTTTGCCGAGTCTGTCGAAAAATATGGAAAATTTTATGTTAATAAACACCGGATCATTTTCAAATAAAGTATGAATTTTTAAGAGAATTATTTTTAAACACCAAATTTAAAACCGATTTTTTACTGAAACTCGAGATAACACACAACTAATAAGGTACCATTTTATACGGGCATTTGGGGGTGCTAATCCTTCCCCGCACGTAACCGACACCCGAACCCGCACTTGTTTTCTCTAGTTTAAAGCGCCAACTTCAAAATTGGTTTTAAAAAAATATTTTAATTAATTTAAAATATTTTTAAAAAATCGATTTTAATAGATGGCTGATCACACCTAGCCAAAAAAGATTGGTGGCGACTCCATTTCTTTTTTCGAGGTTATTTTCAAAACCTCCCAATTTTAACTTAAGAGGAATTAAGTCATTTTTTTCTCTGCCTGTTTTTCCCCCTCACTCGAATGGGGTTCTCCTCCCCGGAGGATCACGTATCAACAGCTTGGCGACTCCACTGGGGACTTTAGAGAGTCAGGTCTAGAATTTGTCGCGTGTTATCGAAAGTCTAGGTTTGTCGGGTTTAATTAGTGTTTAATTGTAATTCCCACATTTTTTGTAAATAAGGAGAATTTTTGAAAATAACAAAATGTTTTTAATATGTTCATTTGCATGCATATTATCAATGTTCTCTGGTTATTTAATCTTGAATTTATTATTGTTCTCTGGTTATTTAACTTTGTATATTATTACTGCTCTCTGGTTGGTTAATGCGTTACACTATTCTTGATCTTTGTTTTAATAAATTGCTGGGGCATTCAGAATAAGGATTGTAGAATAGGTGGTGAAAGGTTTGTTTGTTCCTCCCCACACACTACACTACACGTGCATGTGCATAACATGAGTCATCTAACCGGGTTCCGTCCTTTAAGTGGAAGTAAAGTAACTAAGCTCTCGTGAGGTGTTAACCTCCGCATGGGCTAGCGAAACACTTTCGGAGTAATAGACTACCTACACTTTCATGGGGTGATAACCTCCGTATAGGCCTAGAAATACACTCTAACAAATTGAACCCGCTTTTATCAGGGTGCCTTACTAGCCTTCACCAGCGAAAGTGAGGAGAAATTTGGAGCCTTTTTAGAACCTAATGCAACCTCATATAGTGAACCTAGGCGAAGCCATGTCGAATTTTCGTTAGAGGTACCGAAGCTAGGAACATATGGAGGAATATTTTTGATCTTTTGCCATTTATTTCTGCAAGCATTGTAGATCGGGCAACGTTGAATGTACATCACCCGTAATAAATTTGGTATTCCGCCCCAATGGCATCGAGATGCTTAAATAAGTTGATATTGTTGGGGCACATGTTCATTAACTTTTTCAATTTGCATTGATTTTACACTTTTACTGGCTTTGCTTCTTTTTTCCACATATCATTTGTAATAATACCGAAACCTAGTGTTTTTAGGTTGTTTTGAAAATTCTTCTTTTATACCTTACCTTTTTAGGTATTTCTAAAAAAAAAAAAAAAAAAAAGAGAAAAAGAGTTTTTATATGAAAAAAATTTTCTTCTTTGAAAAAGAGAATAAAGAGTGATATTAGGATCTTCCTTTCCTTGATCTTTTCATTGGCATTTATGCATAACATTCATATTATTTGAGAAGTTGTAATTATGAAAATTCATTTCCTCAAGCATCTTCGCATTATGTACATTTCATGCTGTAGACACCTAATTTTGTCTGGACCACTAAAACAGGTATGTTTTCTTCTTAAATTGATGTTTCAGAATGTAAAAAGACTTTTTTCATCCTGCAGGTGGTACTCCGAGACTTAGTTTAAAAGGGCGAGCATAAAAAGTCAAACTTGAAAAAAGTCAACCTCAAAAAGTCAATCTCAAAAAGTCAACTACTAAAAAAGTCAACCTACTTTCAAAATCAAGATTTGAAGTTCAATTGAAAAATGGCGAAAGAATTTTGATAATTCGAGGTCTATATCAAAAGATATGGAGTTCGAAAGTTGGGATTGGAGATTCAGTAGAAAGAAAACCCTAATCCGGGAAATTTAGGAAAAAGTGCTTAAATGATCGAATTGATCAAAATTGAAGGTTCCAAATGAAAGATAAGCACTGACTACGGGTAATGGAGAAGCCACTTGAAAGAAAAACAGAAAGAAAAATCAATCCGGGAAAAAACCGAGAATTAGGATTTTTGGTGGATTTCGGTGAAATCGGAAAGAATTACAGAAAAGGCCCGACTTGGTAAGACTAAAGCCCCCAATGGATGAGAAATGATTAAAAAGGGATAGCCCAAGGCTCAGTTCTATGAAAATCTAAAAATCGAACTTGTTTTGAGCAAAATCGAGTTTCGAAGGCAAAAAGGCAAAATTGGAAAATTTGGGAAAAATAGCAAATGGACTCCAAAAATTCTGAAAATGTTCAAATCTCATTGTTAAATCATTTGGAAGAGATTGGCGAAATAAAATCTTGATTCGGAGTTCGTTTGCAAAATGGCCAAATCCCGGGTCTCTTATGCTGAAATTCAAGAAGATAAATCTCGAAAAAATAGCAAATGGACTCCAAATCTTCTGAAAATTTTCAAATCTCATTTTTAAATTATTTTAAAGAGATTGGAAAAATAAAATCTTGATTCGGAGTTCGTTTGCAAAATAGCCAAATCCCGGGTCTCCTATACAGTAATTCAAGAAGATAAATCTCGAAAAATTCTGAATATTTGGAAATCTCATTTTTAAATTATTTGGAAGAGATTGGCGAAAGAAAATCTTGATTCGGAGTTTGTTTGCCCCCTATGCAGTAATTCAAAAAGATAAATCCCGAAAAAATACCAAATGAGTTCAAAAAATTATGAAAACTTCCAGATCACACTTTTAAATTATTTGGAAGAGATTGGTGAATAAAAACCTTTATTTGGAGCTTGTTTAAAAAATGGTAAATTTTGGGGGCATAAAAGGGCATTTTTGGAAGAAAAAATCCAAATAAATAGCAAACGGACTCGAAAAATTTTGAAAACTTCCAGAATTCAATATTTTATTATTTTGAAAGTATTAAAAAAATAAAATTTGAATTTGGAGTCCGTTTGCCATTTATTTGCATCTGGGGGGCAAAACGATCATTTACCCAAGCAACCGAAAAGGGCTTTTCTTGCTTTTCAAAAAAATCAGACTTGGGCTGAAAAAGGTTGTGCTGGCCTGCCAAGGCCCAAAGGAGGGAAGAAGCTTCTGATTTTTCAATCAAAAGGCCAAGAATTAAGAGTAAGTTAGTGATTTTTTGATCAAGCTATTGCAAATAAGCCACATGGGCCAATGCATGAAGAGGGAGAGTGTCAACATTATTCTTGAACAGCTGTAATTATGGACAGCTGATGGCCTAATCTAAGGGTGATAATTTCATGATTTTTCACCTTGAATCACTAGCCCTTGGATGGAAATTGGTTTGAGTAAAAATGACAACATCCTAGGAGGAGAGGGGGAATTCGGCCGACCTAAAGGGAGAGGTCTCTTTCATTTTTCAGCACTTTATATTTTTAGATTTCTTCTTGGTTTTTGCTTAGTTTTCTCTCCTTGGTTGAAAGCAAAAATAAAAGTTTAGAAAAGAAAGGAAAGTTTGAAGAGAAAAAGCTTGAAAGATAGCTTCTTGAGGCTGCTTTTAGCACTAACTCTTGCACTTTCTTGATTTTCCATTCTTGTTTTTTCTATTTTGATTATTATTTTGGTGAGTTTTCTTTTTAAAATAAGTTTTTTTTTTTTATGTTCCTTTTAAGTTCTTTCATCATCTTTTTCTTAAACAAGCTTTTACAATTTTTTTTCCTTTCTTTCTTACCATGGCCGAATGGCCTATATTTTTTATTGTTCCTGTTTTGGCTTTAATTTGTCATGTTATTTTCTTTAGTCTTGATGCTTTAAATATTCTTCTACTATATATACTTGAAGCTTGTTTTAATTTGATTGCTTGTTTGTTGTCATTTATGAGTTTACTATCATGTTCTTGCTTTTTTAATTTTCTATTTCCATAATGTTTAAATTTGTTGATATTTTAGTTTAAGTATATCAAGTGTTTGTGAAAATTCCATGCTTGTTGAAGCTTGAGGCCATTCGGCCACTTCATGTGTTTTACATTGTGTGTGCATTTTTTCTATGTTAGTTGATAGGTTTGCATTTGCATGACATTTGGTTGAGTATTTAGTTTAAGTATACCAAGCGTTTGTGAAAATGCCATGCTTGTTGGAGCTTGAGGCCATTCGGCCACTTCATGTGTTTTACATTGTGTGTGCATTTTTGCTATGTTAGTTGATAGGTTTGCATTTGTATGACATTTGATTGAGTATTTAGTTTAAGTATATCAAGTGTTTGTGAAAATGCCATTCTTGTTGGAGCTTGAGGCCATTCGGCCACTTCATGTGTTTTGCATTGTATGTGCATTTTTGCTATGTTAGTTGATAGGTTTGCATTTTTTATGACATTTGGTTGAGTTTTTGGTTTAGGCATGCCTTGTTTTTATGTTATTGCCATGCATATTTTAGATGTTAGGTTTGATGTATTTTGCCATGCATGTCCATGCATTTTAGACCTAGGTTGCATTAAATGGCATGCAAGTTCATTTAGGTCTAGGTCACTATATTGATGCCATGCATTTTTCATGACATTTAGGTTTAAACTCATGCATTTCATGCATCATATTTACTATATTTTTTCATGCATTTCATGTTCATGCCACTTGACTAATAACTAGGGCCAATTAATGGTTCAAAGTCATACTCTCTTGAGTATACTTGTGAAAAATTAAAGAGTTGTCAATTTGATTATTCTACCTTTGTGATTTTTTTTACTTAGCCAATTTTTGTCCAACTTTTCAAAAGTCCTAGATACTGTTTGTGAGTCATTTTGTGAGTCTTAAATATTTTTACTTTGATTTTTAAATGATTTTATCAAAAGCAAAAGTGTGTTTTGGCAAAACAGTTTTTCACCTAGTGCTCGTACTTTCCCGATTTTTCTGGGCATTCATCTTTAATAAAAAAATTAAGCCAATTTTTCCCATGTATTTTTACATGTCCTGAGTCTCCAGTATCGTTTTTAGATTTTTTAGAATTTTTAAAAATAGGGTAAAAAATCGTGGCTTAAAACTGGACATTGGAGTCAGAATTGAATTTGAAGGAAAATCATTTTTCTGTTTTAGTTAAGTTACTTAGAGGGGGCTGATTAGGAAGTTTAGCTACTGACTTAGGGTAGTTTCTAAGCCTTTTTAAACTCTAAAAATGATTTTTAAGTCTCGGGTTAAGGGTGGTCAAGTCCGGGATTTTAAACTTAGGAAATTAGAGCCATTTAAAAAAGGGTTTAGCCAAGTTTTTACTTTTAATTTGAGCTTTTCAAAATTGTTTTCAAACAATCACAAAGTATTTTGGTTTTAGAATATTTAATTTGATATATTTTCCTAAGGTAGCCGTATATCTTTTTAGATATACGGATTTCCTTAACTAAAGGAAAAAAATACATTTTCATGCATTGCATTTTCCATATTCATGCATTTTATATAATATGTGACTTTTGCTATGATAATTCCTATGGTATTGTTATTATTTTGATTTATATTTTTTTTGATGTTATATTGTTTATTATATGGTTTTGAATATTTCATGATATCCTATGCTTTTTATTTAGTTATTTTTTTTATATATTATTTAGCATATACTATGTTCATACATTATTATTTTCATTTTTATTTTCATGCATATTATATGATAGCATTATTTTATATTTCATGTCATTTAAATTATATGTCATATCATTCATATTTGCCATGTCATTTAAATTATTTCATTTCATATAGAATATACTATGTTTCCTAGGTTCATTTAGAATATATCATATAACTTAGGATATTTCTTTTCATTTAGAATATGCTAAGACATTTAAATTATATCATATCATTTAGGTTGCATTATATTATTTAGATTTTGCTATGTCATTTTATTTATGTCATGCATATTCATATTCATATTTTTTTTAAATGTTTTAAAAAAGGTAATGATTTTCAATAAAATAAAGATATTCCCGAGTTAAAATAATTCATGAGTTCTCTGCCGGGTTTGCTGGGGAGGATATCATCAATTATCATTAATAACTTAATATCTTCTTTCAAATGAGAATGATTCGGAAAGTTTTCCAAATTAATAAAAAAATTTATATTTTGCCACGTTTGTTGGGAATATAGGAAAATTTTGAATTTATAAATTTCGGATCATTTTCAATTAAAAATGGAATTATTTTTCTTTAAATTGGGAATTAACTTGAAATACTAAATTTAAAACCAAATTTTTTACCGAGACTTGAGATAACACATGATTAATAAGGTACCGTTTTATATAGGCATTGTGGGGGTGCTAATCATTCCCTGCACGTAACCGTTCCCGAACCCGTTTCTTTGATTTCTCTGGTTTAAAACGCAGACTTGAAATTGGTTTTAAAAATGTTTTAATTAATTTTTAAAATATTTTATATAAAATCGATTTTAATAGGTGGCCGATCACACCTAGCTAAAAACGATTGGTGGCGACTCCATGTCTTTTTCAAGGTTATTTTCAAAACCTTCATTTTTCTAGAGGAATTAAGTCGACTTTTCCTCGGTTTTTTTAATGTCACATTTAACGAATAATAAAGTCTTGCGATGAGACTTGTTATTTTTTAGGTTGCGACAGCTTGGCGACTCCACTTGGGACTATTAGAGAGTCAGGCCTAGAATTAATTGTGTGTTATCAAAGTCTCAGTTTTGTTGGTTTAATTGGTATTTAATTTTAATTCCCACATTTATTTAAAAAAAATAAGGATAATTTCAAAAATAATAAAATGTTTTTAAATATGTCCATATTCACGTGCATACATATTATAATTGTTCTCTGGTTATTTTGGTGCATATGTCCATTTATTGATTAATTAATGATTTATGTTGTTTAATCTTGTTCGGGCATTTAGAATAAGGGATATAGAATAGGTGGTGAAAGGTTTGTTATTTCTCCTCACACACTACACGTGCATTTGCATATCATGAATCCTATACCCAGGTTCCGTCCTTTTAGGTGGGAGCAAAGTAACTTAGCCTTCGTGATTAACAATCCGCATAGGCTAGTGAAACCCTTTCGGAGTACTAAATTACCTAAGCCTTCGTGATTAACAATCCGCATGGGCTAGGGAAATAGACTCTAACAAATTGAATCCGCTTTTATTGGGGTGCCTTACTAGCCTTCACCGACGACAGTGAGGAACAATTCGGGGCTTTTAGAACTAATTCACCTTCATATAGTAAACCTAGGCGAAGCCATGCCGGATTTCCAATTAGATATCCCAAAGTTAAGAACTCATGGAGGAATATTTCCAATCCTTTTACCTTCTATTCTACTTTTCGAATAAGTTTATTTTTGAAATCGGACAATGATGAACGTACATCAGAATGCCCATAATAAGTGTTGATATTTCATCCCAGAGATGTTATAATGCCAAAATTTTGGCATCCTCAGGGATAATTATTGTTTTCAATTATATGTTTTTTGTGTTATTCGTATTTATTCCCGTTACTAATTCATTTTCATTTTCTTTTTGTTGTTGTTTTTTGTTTTTTTTTTTTTTTGCATTCTTGTCATCATTTTTGCACATTTGAAGGTTATTGGTCTTGGGATATTATTCAACCAAAAGGGCTTTCATGGAGGGTCAGAGTGTCTCAGTGGTCGAGAAACATTTAGAGGTTAGGAAACAGTCCGAGAAAGATTAGCAGGATAATGGGCATTGTTTGAAGATGGGATATGTGTCAGCATTGCCAGTCGAGGTTGATCTTACTACCAAGCAAAATGATCTCTGGGAATTGATGGATATATGGAATCAGTGGAACATATCAGAAAAAAAAGCCTTCACTCAGACTTATGGGGACATAGCACTGTTAGTTCAGGTTAAGGTCAGAGGTGAGGTAATCCGGGCTATGGTGCAATTATGGAATGCAGCTTATCGGTGTTTTACCTTCAACCGAGAGGATATCACTCCAACCATAGAGGAATATTCGACCTTGCTGCATATTGAGAATGTTATTCCTGACCGTATTTATTTGAAGGATACAAAGACGCCGAGTTTCACAAAAAAGGTGTCTAAAATTCTGGGAGTGGAAAGAAATTGGGTTGAAAGCCATGTTGTCCGAAAAGGGGTAAGCTACTGTATATCATGGGACACTTTACGGACCTTAATCCATAGCCATTCGAGTAAGGAGACAGTTAGGAATATTTTTGCTTTAGCTATCTATGGTTTAGTTATCTTCCCGAAGACATTAGGGTATGTGGATGTGGCAATATTTGATGTTTTCGAGAGGCTTGAGCAAAAGATAAACCTAGCCCCAGCAATTATAGCAAAAAAAATCCGATCCCTGAATTTCTGTAGACGGAAAGGAAAATGGCATTTTCTAGGTTGTATACTGCTCCTTTACATATGGGTTTAGAGCTATTTTGTAAACAGGAGAATTTCCCTCTTCGCTCATATTGGAAATCTTTTGCACCAATTAGTGAATTTCTTAAGAGGAATTGGCTTGAAAATAGGACTCTGGAACAATGGATCAACATATTCCGGAATATCAGGGCTGAGATGATAATTTGGAGAGCTCCATGGATAGCTCCTATGCCGACATTGTACAAGTGCGGAGATAAAGCTTCTGTTCCATTATTAGGAGTATGGGGAGGAGTGAGCTATGCACCACTACTGGTACTAAGGCAATCAGAATCCCGTCAGTTTACTCCTATGACCCATGACCTTAGTAATTTGGAATTTGCTTATGGAGAAGATGGATATTCGGAAAAGGTCCGTGAGATTGTGGTAGCATGGAAGAAAACTCATCAAGTGGAGGTAGTTAGATATGCCGACATCGTCACACCTGATTACCTGACATAGAGGGAATTGAGGGTTAATGATAGGTTGTTGATATCAGATGGGGAAGAAGTTCATCATTTGAGTTCGCTGCCCAAGGAAGCGCCATCGGAGTTAGAAATCACAAGGGCAGAATTTTTGAAAAGGAAAAGGCCCAAATGAGTAAGGAAATTGCCTCATAACAAGAAGAGCTTGGGGATATGAAATATAGGGAATCAGCCCGAGAAAGAGAAAAGGAAAGATCAAGAGAGAGCGGGACACTGTTAAAAACAATCTTCAGGAATTACACTTGGAGAACAAGAGGTACCGTTTCGAGCTCAAATTTGAGGGGACTCTCAAGACTTCCGGGGAATAGGAACAAGAAGTCAGAAACTTCAAGAAGGAGAAGAACTATTGGGCAGAAAAAGCAAAACATGAGGAAGGCCGAGCAAATCAGCTAGAGAAACAAGCTAGGGAAAGCTTAGACGGTGATGCTTCTGCTAACACATCAAAGGGTCGTGAACAAGTAGGGATCAGATGGAAGAGCAAGGCAGTCAAAAGAGGACAGTGAATAAGGTCCAAGATCCGAGGGAGTTACTATAGGACCAGTATTTTGTAATAGCATTTTTTAGGATTATCATATTGTCTTAAGCACGGATCTTTTCTTTGATGTATTTAGTTCCAGGAAATCAATGAAAGACCGTTTGGTTGGAATTATCCCGGGGCCAATACTTTTAAATGCATTCATCAGTCATTTGTTCTTTCTTTTGTATATTTTATTTTATTTGTTCATTCATTTATATTCATAATCATTCATTCATTTATTCTTTATAAATTGTTTATACACTTAGTCATTTATTTATTTGTCCATTCATTTATTCTTTATAATTAGTCATTTAAGTTCATACACTTAGTCATTTACTTAGTTGTTCATTCACTAGCATTTGTTCATTCATTCACACATTCATTTTTTATAAAATAAAATAAGAACTATGTCAATAATTTCTAATCCGTGGTTTTTAAAACTAAAGGTACAATTGGTCGCACTCAGAAAGAATCAGAATTTCGACACCCTTACAATACTCGATCTGAGGCAAGAGCTATGGAGAACGATCAGCTTGCCCGAATTGAAAGGATGGAAAGAATTCAGAAAGAACTGCAGGAACAGTTAACTAAGTCTCTAGAGGAGACACGAGAACAGATGACAAAACTCATGGAGATGATGAGTACTATGATGAGGCAAAAGTGGCCAGGAGAAAATTCGGTTACCGGAATGGGGGCAGTGAACCAAGAAGATCGACCGGAAGTGGTACAGAAAAATGGCCAGACATCCCAACCTGTGGGAAATGAACTTCCAACTGGGGCAGCATCCTACATATCCAACGAGCGGCCGAAGCACAAAACTTCGGTAAAAACCATATAACAATCAATATAATACCAAAAATGGCCATTTTCTATATTTTTTGGATTTTTTCTTCCAAAATTGCCCTTTTATGCACCCGAACTTTCACCATTTTTAAACGAGCTACGAATCTAGATTTTTCTTCACCAATCTCTTCCAAATAATTTAAAAGTATGATCTGGAAGTTTTCATAATTTTTGGAACTCATTTGGTTTTTTTTTGGGATTTATCTGCTTGAATTACTGCATAGTGGGCCCGGGATTTGGCCATTTTGCAAACGAACTCCGAATACAGATTTTATTTTTCCAATCTCTTCCAAATAATTTAAGAATGATATCTGCAAATTTTCAAAATTTTCGGAGCTCATTTGGTAATTTTTTCGGGATTTATCTTCTTGAATTTCTTCATAGGGGACCCGGGATTTGGCCATTTTGCAAACGAACTCCGAATCCAGATTTTCTTTCGCCAATCTCTTCGAAATGATTTAAGAATGAGATCTGCAAATTTTTCAGAATTTTTGGAGTTCATTTGCTATTTTTCCCAAATTTTCTAATTTTGCCCTTTTGTCTTCGAAGCCCGGTTTTGCTCAAAACAAGTTCGATTTTATAGATTTTCTTCAAACTTAGCCTTGGTCTATCCATGTTTAATCACTCCTCATCAATTAGGGCTTTATTCTTATCGAATCGGGCCATTTTTGTAATTTTTTCAAATTTCACCAAAATCCACCAAAAACCATAATTCTCGATTTTCTTCCGAATTGACTTTTCTTTCAATTTTTCTTTCAAGTAGCTTCTCCATTGCCCGTAGTCAGTGCTTATCTTTTATTTGGGACCTTCAATTTTGACCAATTTGATCGTTCAAGCATTTTTCCCAAATTTCCCGAACTAGGGTTTCCTTTCTACTGAATCTCCGTTACCCAACTTCTGAACTCCATATCTTTCAATGTAGACCTCAGATTATCAAAATTCTTTCGTTATTTTTCAATTGAACTTCAAATCTTGATTTTGAAAGTGGGTTGACTTTTTTAGTTTTTGACTTTTCAAGGTTGACTTTTTCGGGGTTGACTTTTTCAAGTTTGACTTTTTACGCTTGCCTTCTTAGACTAAGTCTCAGAGTACCACCTATAGGATGAAAAAAGTCTTTTTACATTCTGAAACATCAATTTAGGAAGAAAACATACCTGTTAGTGGTCCGGACAAAATTAGGTGTCTACAGAGACCATTGCGGATGTCATAATGGGGGAGGAAGATGAAAATGTCGAAAAGAATACTGAGGAATAGCTAGTTTGAATTATGGGAAAACATGTCAAGAAGGGAGTTCTTTTATGCATGTAGTTCTATACCTCATGATGAAAACACTTGTCTTATGTTGACATTCATATAAAATAAACGAATTTTGAATGCTTTTGTGTTTATTGTGTTTTTAACAATAATTTGAATGTGCAAAAACAAGCATTAAGGTAGTTCTAATAATGGACAGCCTCGAGAACATTGATGATCATTGTTGGAAATGACCCAATACCCTCCCCCTCTCTTTTGGGCTTCCCTATGCCTAAATCCCTTGAACCTAGACCACTTGAAAGACCTAATGCTTCAAGGAATATGAATGATTGAACTTCATAAACCATTGTCATTGCAAAATAAGCGAAGATATAGATCCAAGTTTAGACTATGAGCAAAGGAATGAAATTTTTGAAATTTTTTTTGAGCTCTTTGGAAACTCAAACAGATGAGATATTCTTTCAAGATTCTAGATCATGGTAATTTGATGTGTGTAAGGTCGTGCCAAAACCATTCACATCCTTTCCAAATAACCACAAAACACCAATTGCCCAAACATCACTTCATCATTGATACCACAGGGCACAATGACCAAACCAGATTATCCCATAGAAAACCTGTTTTTGGGGCCATATTCTTTCTTGTCTTTTCAAAGAACCCAAGATTAAACTCAGCTTTTTCAGTATAGAACTAGACTTGCGATGTTCCTCATTCTCATGGTTAATCAAATTGGGGTATCATATATAGAAATGATGGATACATGGTAAATAAACATGGAATTAACGCATGAATCATTGGGGCATGCGAGACAAAAAAAGAAAAATTGTGATATCATGCATATGAAAATTCGGATGATTCCAAGTGCAAAATGAAATTCTAATTATCTATTCCCCCTGAGAATTGCTTTTCAATGAGAATATTTGTGCTTGATATGAAAAATGACCATATTTCATATCCCTTTCACAAAAAGAAATTATCCAAAGTCACCCCTTTTGAGCCAAGATAATTCTTTCTTCTTTGAAGCCTGATCAAGGATCACCCTCTACACTTCAGGGGCAAATGCAAGGAAAGATCTTCTCAAAGATCACCGAGAAATGAGTCATAACTCGAAGACAGATACAAAACAAATCAAGCCCCCAAATAAATATGGGCTCACTTTGTCAAAATGAAGATGTAGAAAAGATGGCGAGATGAAAGCCAAGAACCAAACAAAACAAAAGGAAAAACATACACAAAACAATGTGTGAAAAAGTACAACAAATGAAAGCCAGGAACAAAGAAGAAAAAAAGCAAAGTCAAAAAAGAAAAGAAAAGTCTAAAAGGGACAAATGCCTCAAAGGAAATCCTACTCAAGGAATGATCCTTGATCTGATTATCCTCAAACACATATTTTGGGCCTATTTATCCTTTCTTTCTAAACCCCAAACCATGGCCTACATTATGTGCTTCAAAAGTCAATTTTGATCAAGCATAAATATTTAACTTGAAAGATTTTTCCTCAGATTTTATCCCATCTCATCGAATTATCATTTCACTATGGAAGAATTTAGAATTCTCAAGTGCATGGTAGAACAATAAAAAAGGAAGAAAGAAACAAATGGAAAAAATTGGACTCTAGGGCGAAAACCCAAAAATGGGCGGTCTAGAGTAAAATGGTAATTTTCGACGCCATCTATGTTAGTGCCGATGCCATAAAAGAGAAGGTCGTCTTGAAGAAAATGGATGAGCATCTAGGAATTCCTGAACCTCCCAAATTGCCAGCTCTCATTTGGATGATTGACTTTAAAAACTAAGACCTTTTTTCATTCTAAAAATAACTTTCCATTTTGAACATCCCGCCAATCTTGATGCTTGTCAAAATGCCATGATATTGAAACTAAAAGAATGTTGAATTTGTTTGATTCTTGATAACTCGTATAATTATATAGTTTTTAGTTATGTTTTATTTTTGTTTTGTGTCAAATACGAGTTATTATTGCTTAGTCTAATTGTGTTTATGATCTTTTATATTTTTATGTAATTTGGTGTTTTTTTACGAGTTTCTTTGAGTGATTTCAGATTACTAGGTTAAATCAACAATTAAGGGCAAATTCAGTTCAGTTCCAGTTCCGACACCTTTTGCCATATCAGCTATATCTGGAGTTTCACTAAAGTAATAAGGCTGACATTTTAACCGTGCCAAGTTAAGAGGCATATCTAACTTTTTCATGTTTTACACTTCTTGAAACGGAGTCGTTTTCCCTAGCGAAATCGACCATCAAGTTGGCTGATGTGCAATGACGTCTGTGCTGACCTGTTTTGGTATTTTGCCCATATCTTCTGCTCCACATCAGCAAATGAGCTGATTCCAACGGCTATGGATCACTAACTGATAGGGAAACATTTTTCTAGAAGACCATGTGATCAGATCAAGCTTCCAATATTGACAAAATCGACCATCAAGTTGGCTGATCAAAATTGTCATACAATATGACGAAAATTGTTAGAAAAATGCACCCACCTATTATACCTACCTTTGAAATTTGTAAAGCTTGTCTCTTGTCATTTAGTCCTCCAAAATGTGTATAAATAGAGGGCCTTGGATGATTGTATGGGACATTGTACATTGGTAGGATATTAGCCATTGTAATAAAATTCTCTAAGTTTTCTTCTTCTTTCTTTTCTCTAGTTTTCTTTTTCTTTATTTTCTTCTTCTTCTTTCTTTCTTTTATTTCCTTCTTAGATTCTCTTTAATTTTATGTTTATGTTTACAATGCCTATGCTAGGCTAAACTTCTATTTGGTTAAGGGTGATTTCAAAGCCCTAGACATGTTTTGTGATTGATTTTCAGATTCTATCTATCATTAATTTTCTATCAAAGTTGCTTATGTTCTTCTACAAGAATTGTTCATGATGTTGTCTTGATTTATTTAGGTGTACAACTAGATAGATCTTGATAATTATCTATTGCTAGTTTAGGAGTCTTGATCCGTGTAATTGTCTTGATTTCCTATTCATAAGTGGCAATTTGTGATTAATGATTATGGTCAAGTTTTCAATAATTGCAAAGTGGAACATAACCTAAGTTGAACAATCTGAGCTTATGTGTTTGTTGCTTAGATCAACCTATCTTTTTCATCATAAAGCTTTCATTAAATTGAATTTAGAGAGCTTATTCTAGGTTGTTTAATGGTTAGAGATTAAATAGAGAGCTTGTTCTATTTAACGACAAACTAAGGAAAGATTGGGATAACAGGGCTTGTTGTTATCTACGGTTGTTAACTTTGATAGTTGGTTAATGTTGATAGATATGAAATTGATTCTTAATGATGTCTAGTGGTGGAGAATGAAACCTTAACCATATTTTTCATATTTGATTCTTCTTACTTACTTGTTTTCTTACTTTTCTAGTTTGCTTATTTTTAAAAGTATATTTATTTTTATTGGCTGGTTATACCGCCTAATTTGTATATTAACTTTGTTTTATTTTTATTGGCTGGTTATACCGCCTAATTTAGTATATATATTTTTATTGGCTGGTTATACCGCCTTGCATCTTATTCTTATTATTTACTTTAGTTTAAATCTGGCTTCAAAAACCCCTTTTCTTTTATTGTTTTCTTTGAACGTAAGTTATAAACTAATAACTCATAGATTAAAACCCAATCCCTGAGGACTCGACCCTTGCTAATCATTATACTTACAATTGATCTTTTTAGTGCAAGGTTAAATAAGATACACTCTTTTGGGTGCATCAAGTTTTTGGCGCCGTTGCCGGGGATAGCTTTCTTTAGTTTATTTGTTACTTGGTTTATTCTTATTTTCAGTTCTAATTAGTTTTATTTTCTTGTACATACAAGTTTTTCTTTTCAAATTAAAAAAAAAAAAAACAATGGAATTGAGCAATCTAACACTTGAAGAGTTGGTGGCATACATGAACATGGAGAATCAACAAGCCAATCTCACCTCCCCAGTTCAACAATTGGCCATGGGAGGATGTCAAGGCCATCAAGTGTTCCAAGACCAACAGTATGATCATTACTCAAACACTTACCATGAGGGATGGTGGGATCATACTAATTATGGCTACTCGAAAAATTACCAAGAAGTAGATCCTTATGCCAATTAAACTCATCCATCTAGCTTCAATCAATCATGGTCTCAAGAACCAGATCTTTTTCAACCACCACATATGACTCAAAACTCAGGTACTTCTTTAGAAGATCTTGTCTATTCTCTTGTTACTGATTCTTTGCAATTTCAACAGGAAACAAGGGCAAGCATCCAGAGTTTGGAAAAGCAAATGAGCCAATTGGCTAGTAGTATGGTGGGATGGGTAGCACAAAGATCTGAAGAACTCCCAGCCCAAACGATGGTTAACCCAAAGGAGAATGCTACTATTGTGACCTTGGAGAATGAGGAACAAGATGAGGATGAAACAAAATTAGAGATGGATTCTATTCTTGAGGATAATGAAGCCAAAGATCCAAATAAGAGTATTTCGGCACCTAAGGTAACGTTTAAGGTTTCACTTTTTACTAATGTTTTTTCTCCACCTTTTCCTAGTAGATTTGCAAAGTTCAAGGAGGAAGAACATGAACAACACATGCCGGAAACCTTAAACAACTTGTTTGTGGAGGTCATTCAACAAGTATCAAAATATGCTCCATTCCTCGATGACATATGCACCACAAAGGATGATGGAATAATACTTGTAATGGAGAATGCATCCACTGTTGTGCAAAGAAAGCTTCCTCTCAAACGCATAAATTTGGGAAATTTCATGTATGAGCCTGACAAGCCTAAAATGCCAAGAAGGGGTGTTGGTTAGGTTCAAAACACTAAATCAAGTGCTAATTGGGGGAGGCAGCCTAATTAGTGAAAGCATTGCCAAACTGCCATCCTCAGATTTGCTCTCTTTTTCTTTATCTTTTTCTTATGTTTCTTTGCTAATTGTGTTTAGTGTTTCTAAGTTCATTTAGGCTGCATAAGTTTATTTTGTTTATTAGTTCTTTTCACTTACACATGATTCTTTCATTTGGGATAATAGCATTACATTGAGGACAATGTAAAAATTATGTGTGGGGGGAAGAATTTAGGATTTTATTTAGAGTGTTTTGTTTTTGTGTCTTTTTATGTTGTTTTTCTTTCTGATCCTTGTTTTGAAAATAACTAGATGTAAATATAATTTTTAATTTTTTTAACCCCGGTTAAATGGCGGATAACGGTACTCCGTGATTATTTAAATCGGTTCCATCAGCTACCCACAAAACTGATATTGTATATAAATTTCTCTTCCAATTTCTCTTTCAATTTTTTTTCATTTTTTTTTCAGGATGGATGATATTCTCACAAGATTGCAGAAACGATTTCCTCCTTTTCCTCGAAATATTTTACTGAAGCTTTACCAAGTTCGATTTGAAAGATTAAGAATGCTTATGCACAAAGGGATTCCTGAAGACATACGTTGGATAATTGAAGCCAAGGTACGTGAAGATGAATATCTGCCTGTTTTGCATTTACCAGGTACAGGTAGAAGCACTTTTGCAAAGAAGCGACGAGCAAAGCACATGAGTTCAAATTGCCACAAATGTGCACGATGGACGTGTAACGGTAAATGTGGTTCTATTGGGATTCCGTCCTCTAATCGAGATGATAAAATTGAATTCATTAAGGATGGAGTGAGTAAGGAGAATTTGGGTAATATCCAACTTTCTCTTGAGACGCATCCTAGTGGAGACGTACAAAGAGAAATTCTTGATTTATGGCCGCAATTCCAAAGGGAATGGCAACATCTTGGGAATCTGATGTTAAAAGACCCTGTTTGCCAGCTTGTAAGAAAACTGGATGGGAAGCATATCCTCGACTCATAGAAGGCGTTTAAGCCGTTTCTGGACGTAAAACCAGAGGAAGATGTGAGCCACAATCACAACTACAATAAATAACTTCTCAGCTTTTGGTTTGATTTGCAATAACTTCATTTCGGTTTAATTTACGTGTTGTTCGATTTGTGTAATTATTCTCGTTTTTTTTATTGGTCTTTTACGGTTGATTTTTCTTCTCTTTTTGATTTTCTTCCTGAAATCACGCAAAAATCTTTTGTTAGGTTAACATTTTCTTCTAATAGGTCAGATACACTTTCGGCGACATTATTACTTTTGTCTGATTCACTACTCAGTCCTCTATATATTACACTATGTACTCATTCTCTTTCAGGCACTCGAAAAAGAAAAAAAAAATGGAAAGTACTTCGTCCCAGCGAATTGAAAAAATTTGTGTCTTTGGAGGTGCTTATCCAGGGAAAAATAACATATTCGCTGATGAAGCCATAAGAGTTGGAGTAATACTTGCCCAACAAAAGATCCAGTTGATTTATGGAGGCGGTAGTACGGGTTTAATGGGAGCAGTCGCTACAGCAGCACACGCCGGAGGAAGTCCAGTTCTAGGAATCGTGCCAAAACTATTCACAGGTTTTTGTGGACCTACCGTGGGTAAGGAAATACAAGTCTGGAGTATCCCTGAACGGATGACAATCATGTACCATTGTGCCGATGCATTCATTGCTTTACCAGGAGGTCTGGGTACATTGGAAGAAATAGCTTGCGTGGCTTCTTGGTCATCTTTGGTCACAAAAAAGAAACCCATTGGTTTGCTTAATTTTAATGGTTATTTTAGTAATTTGCTTTCATATTTAGATAATGCTGTGGAAAATGGATTCATGTTTTCAGAGGCAAGGAGAACCATAATTTCTGCTACAACCATTGAAGATTTACTCAAAAAGCTCCAAGCTTATGAGTATTTACCTGCTACGGTTGTTTCGCAAACGCTCGGAAAAAGAAAAAGAGATATGGACGAGCAAGGAGTGGATTGCACTTTGTCTTTGTGACATTATCTAACATTTTGTTTGTTGTGTCTCAGTTATAATAAGTGGTTAGCAACCTCTGCAGGTAATATCTCCTAAATTCTACCTTTAAAATTTGACATTGGGGACAATGTCATATTTTAGTAGGGGGTAAGGGACATATTTTGCTAATTTAAAAAAAAAATTGCGTTTTAAGCCATTTAGAAGTATTCATTCTGAACAAGGTCTGAGTAAGGGAGACTTGAGACATACCTTGTCAGTTTGATTTCTTCTTTTCAAAAAAAAAAAAAAAAAGTTTGTTGTGTTTTAAGCAATTTAGAAGTATTCATTCTGAACAAGGTCTGAGTAAGGGAGACTTGAGACATACCTTGTCAGTTTGATTTCTTCTTTTCAAAAAAAAAAAAAAAGTTTGTTATGTTTTAAGCAATTTAGAAGTATTCATTCTGAACAAGGTCTGAGTAAGGGAGACTTGAGACATACTTTGTCAGTTTGATTTTAATTTTTTTATGTTTACTTGTTAATTTTTGTTTAATTTTTTAGGATTATTTAGGTTGCATGGGTTTGTTTTGTTTTAAGTCTTAGTTGTTCCTATTCTTATGTTATTAGTTCTTTTCTCTTACACATGATTCTTTCATTTGGGTTAATAGACTTACATTGAGGACAATGTAAGAATTAAGTGTGGGGGGAATGATTGAGGATTTCTTTTATTTTTGTCTACTATTTGTTTTTTATGAGTCTTTATTATTATTTTTAGTGTGTTTTAGTTCCTTTTCAATACTATGATGAGATATGAATTGCATAAGTCTAAAACAGATTTATTAGTGAGAAGATTTTCATGAGAATTGAACTTGATATCAATCGTTTTATGAGCCAATGTTAATATGATATGTTGATTGAGAAAGAAGCATGTTTAGACTTAATCTGACTTGTATAATCATCATTTGTGAGTTTTTGAGCCTATAATGATTGACGCATTATACAAATCAATCTAATTTCTTTCTTGAGTGCTCTTATGATTACATGATTCTCTAGAACTTGCTTTAGACCTTGTTGAGACTATATTGATGCATGTGACAACATGAATATGATAGAGGCATTAGGATTTTTAGCCAGGGCCAAACAGCCATCCCTTATTGATGTTCCAAGAGAACACACCCCTAGTGAGCCAATTTGAGCCTACATTGAATAAGCTATTTATTTGGTAACCACAACTTACACCTAGCCTAAATATAACCCTTGTTCTAAAGATGGATTATATATTTTGAGACATATTGCAAAAAAACAAGGAATATTTTTAGTTAAAAATTTGGGTTGGAAACAAAAGATAAGTGTGGGGGAAGAAAAGAAAAGAAAAAGTCAAGAGAAAAAGAAAGGGATCATTGTTAAATACATTCCCATATTAAAAAAAAAAAAAAATCTTCTCTTGAACTTCTAGTTAAAGTAAAGAAAAAGATGTTACAAAGTTGATTAGAATGAAGCAAAGGCTCAACATGAATATTTAGCCTAGGTGACTATGTACTTGTAAAGAGTTTTGAGAAGTTTCTTTGTATGATCTTATTATGTCTCTAAACTTTATGAACTCTTTGGAACCTTTGTGATATCTTTATCCTTTTGTTCTTCAACCACATTACAAACCCCTTGGCCCCATTACAACCTTGATTAAAGACCTCTTGATTCATGAAGTTGTATGATCTAAATAGTGGAGAATAGGTGGACAAGCAAGAATATGGTAGAATTGTTTTCATGAGATTGATTGAGTGTAAACACTTCACCACTACTTTAAAGAGTGAAAATCATGAGGGTATCCCATGTGACAAGTTGAGATTAAATTTGAACATGCACTATTTTGATTGAGATATGTTATGTTAATTTTAGCTTAACTCAAACAATTTACATTCAAGCATGATTTTTTGTGAAATTCTTTAAGCTATTGATTAGTTTATAAGACTTGTTCAAAGATTGTCTCTAATTTGTATTGAAAGGATTAGGAGTAAATATTTTTAGTATATGTAGTTTATTTATATTTTAGTTTTTCAATGTTTGTGGGTATCGTTCTAGTAAACCCTCACGAGACTAAAACTCGTCCACTAGGGACACCTAGGGGTTTAAAGGCTTGTGTCACATGCTAAGTGCCACCGTGATTTCCTACGAAAATGGATTAGATTAGATTTTCTTATTTTATTTTTATTGAGTCGTTGCTAGGGACTAGCAACAATCTAAGTGTGGGGGTGTGATAACTCGTATAATTATATAGTTTTTAGTTATGTTTTATTATTGTTTTGTGTCAAATACGAGTTATTATTGCTTAGTCTAATTGTGTTTATGATCTTTTATATTTTTATGTAATTTGGTGTTTTTTTACGAGTTTCTTTGAGTGATTTCAGATTACTAGGTTAAATCAACAATTAAGGGCAAATTCAGTTCAGTTCCAGTTCCGACACCTTTTACCATATCAGCTATATCTGGAGTTTCACTGAAGAAATAAGGCTGAAATTTTAACCGTGCAAAGTTAAGAGGCATATCTAACTTTTTCATGTTTTACACTTCTTGAAACGGAGTCGTTTTCCCTAGCGAAATCGACCATCAAGTTGGCTGATGTGCAATGACGTCTGTGCTGACCAGTTTTGGTATTTTGCCCATATCTTCTGCTCCATATCAGCAAATCAGCTGATTCCAACGGCTATGGATCACTAACTGATAGGGGAACATTTTTCTAGAAGACCATGTGATCAGATCAAGCTTCCAATATTGACAAAATCGACCATCAAGTTGGCTGATCAAAATTGTCATACAATATGACGAAAATTGTTAGAAAAATGCACCCACCTATTATACCTACCTTTGAAATTTGTAAAGCTTGTCTCTTGTCATTTAGTCCTCCAAAATGTGTATAAATAGAGGGCCTTGGATGATTGTATGGGACATTGTACATTGGTAGGATATTAGCCATTGTAATAAAATTCTCTAAGTTTTCTTCTTCTTTCTTTTCTCTAGTTTTCTTTTTCTTTATTTTCTTCTTCTTCTTTCTTTCTTTTATTTCCTTCTTAGATTCTCTTTAATTTTATGTTTATGTTTACAATGCCTATGCTAGGCTAAACTTCTATTTGGTTAAGGGTGATTTCAAAGCCCTAGACATGTTTTGTGATTGATTTTCAGATTCTATCTATCATTAATTTTCTATCAAAGTTGCTTATGTTCTTCTACAAGAATTGTTCATGATGTTGTCTTGATTTATTTAGGTGTACAACTAGATAGATCTTGATAATTATCTATTGCTAGTTTAGGAGTCTTGATCCGTGTAATTGTCTTGATTTCCTATTCATAAGTGGCAATTTGTGATTAATGATTATGGTCAAGTTTTCAATAATTGCAAAGTGGAACATAACCTAAGTTGAACAATCCGAGCTTATGTGTTTGTTGCTTAGATAAACCTATCTTTTTCATCATAAAGCTGCCATTAAATTGAATTTAGAGAGCTTATTCTAGGTTGTTTAATGGTTAGAGATTAAATAGAGAGCTTGTTCTATTTAACGACAAACTAAGGAAAGATTGGGATAACAGAGCTTGTTGTTATCTACGGTTGTTAACTTTGATAGTTGGTTAATGTTGATAGATATGAAATTGATTCTTAATGATGTCTAGTGGTGGAGAATGAAACCTTAACCATATTTTTCATATTTGATTCTTCTTACTTACTTGTTTTCTTACTTTTCTAGTTTGCTTATTTTTAAAAGTATATTTATTTTTATTTGCTGGTTATACCGCCTAATTTGTATATTAACTTTGTTTTATTTTTATTGGCTGGTTATACCGCCTAATTTAGTATATATATTTTTATTGGCTGGTTATACCGCCTTGCATCTTATTCTTATTATTTACTTTAGTTTAAATCTGGCTTCAAAAACCCCTTTTCTTTTATTGTTTTCTTTGAACGTAAGTTATAAACTAATAACTCATAGATTAAAACCCAATCCCTGAGGACTCGACCCTTGCTAATCATTATACTTACAATTGATCTTTTTAGTGCAAGGTTAAATAAGATACACTCTTTTGGGTGCATCAATTCTCAAGGAATTCGTGTTTTAGAAAACCTATTCCATTTGTGAGCCTAGCAGGGACATACATTTTTTGTTGTTAAGTTTTTTGGATCAACCAAAATCCTATTGTATCAAGCCTTTCAATTCAAGTTGAAAAACCCAAATTGACATTCAGAAAATTTCTAACGATGATCATTATTCTTCAAGAGATTTGTATATCACACATTATGCGAATAATATTTTTGGCTCAGAAGTTTTCATTAAATGAGCAATCTTTCTCAAAAAGGGAAAAAAATAAAAATATTTTTGAAATAACCATTTTTGATGTTGACATGAGACAAAGGTTTTTCTAACCCAAAGGTATGGAACTACTAGGGTTGACCTTGACTTCCAGATATGAGAAGAAGGAATAGAACTCGGTAAACAGACTTCCGTCTATAAGAGTTTGAAAACAGTCGGGGCAAAGAGATAGCCAAGGATTGGAAAGGAAATGATCTCCTATGGGGCACGAGTTTTCAAGATACACTCTGATTTGAAGAGGAAGGCTAAGCCGAAGTCTACAAAAACGATCGAGGGCATTTGCATCACTCATGAGCACTTACCTCTTTATTGAAATTTGCATCTGCCCCTGTCAGCAAGCATTTGCATCATCCATGAGTATTTGCGTTTGCACTATTCCATGAGCATATGCAATTTACCCTTGCATTTACATCCTTCATGGATATTTGCGTTTGCGTCATCTCAAGCCATTGCATCATTTCTAGGATCGTTGCATCTTCATTATTGTGTGGTAACTGCAATTACACCATCCATGGACCACTTACATGAACACGATTCGTAGGGGCATCTGCATCTCTCCATGAAGTTTTTGCATCAATGCTAATCTTTGCATTTGCATCATTTAGAAGCATTTTGTACATTGTTAATCTTTGCATTTGCATCATTTAGAAGCATTTGCATAATGCCAATCTTTGCATCTGCATCATTCCATGAAGTAGTTGCGTCAATGTTGATCTTCGCATTTGCATCATCAAGAAGCATTTGCATTTGTATTTGCACCATGAAGCATTCGCATCTTATTCAATATCTGCATCTACATCAAGAAGCATTTGCATTAATCCAAGACATTTTCATTTGACCATAAAACATTTGCATTTCATTCAATATTTGCATCTGCATCAAGAAGTATTTGCATCAATCCAAGACATTTGCATTTGCAATATGAAGCATGCGCATCTTGTTTAATCTCTGCACCTACATCATGAAGCATTTGCATCAATTAAGGACATTCGCAGCTGCATCAAGAAGCATTTGCATTCTCTCAAAACCTTCAAGTTAATTTTCAACACAGTTCTAAAAAAAAAAAAAAAAAATCATGGATAAGACCTGATAACTCGTATAATTATATAGTTTTTAGTTATGTTTTATTATTGTTTTGTGTCAAATACGAGTTATTATTGCTTAGTCTACTTGTGTTTATGATCTTTTATATTTTTATGTAATTTGGTGTTTTTCATGAGTTTCTTTGAGTGATTTCAGATTACTAGGTTAAATCAAGAATTAAGGGCAAATCCAATTCAGTTCTAGTTCCGACACCTTTTTCCATATCAGCTATATCTGGAGTTTCACTGAAGCAATAAGGCTGAAATTTTAACCGTGCAAAGTTAAGAGGCATATCTATCTTTTTCATGTTTTACACTTCTTGAAACGGAGTCGTTTTCCCTACCGAAATCAACCATCAAGTTGGCTGATGTGCAATGACGTCTGTTCTGCACCGTTTTGGTATTTTGACCATATCTTCCGATCCACATGAGAAAATGATCTGATTCCAACGGCTATGGATCAGAAACGGATAGGGGCATATTTTTCTAGAAGACCATTTGATCAGATCGAGCCTCCAACATTGATAAAATCGACCATCAAGCTGGCTGATCAGAATTGTCATACAACATGACGAAAATTGATAGAAAAATGCACCCACCTATTATACCTACCTTTGAAATTTATAAAGCTTGTCTCTTGTCATTTAGCTCTCCAAAATGTGTATAAATAGAGGGCCTTGGATGAGTATTAGCATACAATATACATTGGTAGGATATTAGCCATTGTAATAAAATTCTCTAAGTTTTCTTTTTCTTTCCTTTCTCTAGTTTTCTTTTTCTATATTTACTTATGCTTCTTACATTTCTTTTCATTTTATCCATATCTAGTATGTGTTGCTAATCATATTGTTGAGGTGATGAGGTGAAGCTTTTGGTAAATGCTAAGGTTAGTCTCTTAAATATGAGCTAAAATGAATCATCATTTATAAACACTAGTATAGATAATATTTTCTTTTGGTTTAAAATCATACTTGCAAAGTAGGGATCTTGATTCATTATTGACAATGAAAATGGCACAGTAAATGCTTGGTTTCATAACCTTGATTTGTTGTAGACATATACCTTGGCATAAGGAATGCTTGGACTCTTTTTATGAGTTTTGAGGACACCAAATGAACATAATATCATATGCTATGGACGTTGGACAATTTGGACTGAATTGCTAAACCTTCCGATTGGAACCTCCTTTATGTGTGGATTTCAATTGTGTAATAAAACAAGATTAATCTTAGCATAACACCAAGAGTGGATTCTCTAACCTCAACATCTTTTCTTATTGTTTTTTATATCTTGTTTAATTTCTTTTATATTTTGTTTATTTTGTTCTCTAATATCTTGTTTATCTTATTTTGTTGTTGATTCCCTAATATCTTGTTTACTTTCTTTGTCTTATATATTTATAAACTTATACTTACTAATACGCTTCCCTGTGGTTCGACCTCGGACACCCGAGAATTTATTACTTGAACATAACCTGCACTTGGGTTTACAACTCTTAATTGAGTCTCCATCAAGTTTTTGGCGCCGTTGCCGGGGAGGCAATACTAAGTATATAAGTTTATAAGTATATTTATTTTTATTGGCTGGTTACACCGCCTAATTTTCTATATATTTATATTTATATTGTATATTAACTTTGTTTTATTTTTATTGGCTGGTTATACCGCCTAATCTGTATATTAACTTTGTTTTATGCTTGTTTGGCGACGTGATTTTAGATCTCGTCGTTTAGTTAGATTTTATTGTGAAACATTTTCAGGTAATCTTTCTAATACAACTCCTACCATGGCTGACAATGAAAGTGTTCATGCTGAAGATGAGAACAGACAAGTACGCACCATGCGTGACTACTTGCAACCAACTCGAAGCTCATCACCTTCTTGTTTTATTTTTCCTCTCAATGCAAACAACTTTCGTTTTAAACCAGGTATGATAGCTTTGCTTCCAAATTTCCATGGGTTAGAATCGGAAAGTGCTTACTCGTTTCTAAAAGACTTCGAAGATGTATGTGTCACCTTTAATGACCAACAATGTACAAATGAAATTGTCAAGCTAAAATTATTTCCTTTTTCTTTAAAAGATAAAGCAAAAATTTGGCTTCATAATTTAAAACCAAGGTCAATTGGCACATGGCAAGAATTACAAACTGAGTTTCTAAAGAAATTTTTCCCAGCACATAAAACTACTGCTTTGAAAAGACAGATTCAAAATTTCAATCAAAATCAAAATGAAGCATTTTTTCAGTGCTGGGAGCGTTTTAAAGATTTGTTAAGTTCTTGTCCACATCATGGTTTTGAAAAATGGCGTCTTATTAGTTTCTTTTATGAAAGTTTAACTCCCGAAACTAAACAATTTGTTGAAACAATGTGTAACGGTGAGTTTCTAGAAAAAGAACCTGAAGAAGCCTTTGACTACCTAGACCATTTGGCAGATAACTCTCAAGCCTGGCACACAGATAATTCCTCTGAAAGTTCCAATAGATCTAATCTTTTTTCTAACAGAGGTAAATATCATTTTAGTCAAGAAGATGAGATAAAAGCTAAAGTAGCTAATTTGGCTAGAAAGATTGAAGCCATGGAACTTAGAGAAGTAAAAGAAGTCAAAACGGTTAAAAATGAAGAAAGTTGTGGAATTTGTGAAATCATGGGACACCCCACTTCTGAATGTCCAAACATTCCCATTCTTAAAGAAGCATTGCATGATCAAGTAAATTCTATAAACACATTTAAAAAGCCTTTTCCTTCTCCTTACTCTGAAACGTATAACCCTGAATGGAGAAATCATCCCAACTTCAGTTGGCGGAATAATAATCATGTTCAGGTACCACAATCTCAAAAGCCAGGCATCATTTTTTCCTATCAACCTTCACGTGTACAAACCTTGGAAGTGACATTGCAAGCATTCATGCAAACACAAGCAAATGTGAATAACCAAACTTCACAGGACATCAATGAGATCAAAAACACCTTGTCCACATTGACAGCTTCATTACGCACTCAAGAAAAAGGTAAGTTTCCTGCTCAACCTCAGCCTAACCTTTCTACTCAATGTCTTGTTTCTTGCTCCAATGAAACTCAACAGGAAAATGCCAGTTCTATCACAACTCTTCGAAGTGGAAAGGCAATTGACAAAAACATTCCATCAAAAGACCAAGATCCTCCTTCCCCTCCGAAAAGTAATGGTAAGGATGATGGTAAGTCTGAACTTCTTGAAAATTCGGACAAAGAAAAAGGTATGCATCCTGCTCCTTTTCCTCAAAGGTTGCAAACAATAAAGAATTTGAATCAAAATGCAGAAATATATGAACTTTTCAAACAAGTTAAGATTAACATTCCTTTATTGGATGCAATCAAACAAGTTCCATCTTATGCTAAATTTTTGAAGGACATGTGCACTGTTAAAAGGAAACATAATGTACAAAAGAAAGCATTTCTGACGGAAAGTGTGAGCTCAATCATTCAGCACCTTACTCCACCAAAATTCAAAGATCCTGGATGTCCAACAATCTCATGCATCATTGGAAACACTAGAATAGAACGTGCATTGCTTGATCTTGGTGCTAGTGTTAATCTTTTGACTTTTTCTGTTTATCAACAGTTAGGTTTAGGTGAACTCAAGGAAACACCTGTTACACTTCAACTAGCTGATCGTTCTGTAAAAATTCCTCGAGGGATAGTTGAAGATGTTTTGGTTCAAATTGATAATTTTTACTTCCCTGTTGATTTTATTGTTTTGGACACACATCCTGTTTCAAATCCAAATGTTCAAATTCCTGTTATATTAGGCCGTCCATTTCTTGCAACTTCTAATGCTCTGATAAATTGCAGGAATGGTAATTTGAACATTTCTCTTGGAAATATGACTTTAGAATTAAATGTGTTCAACATTTGCAAGCAACCTGGTGATGATTCAGAAGTACATGAAGTGGATTTCATTGAAGAACTTGTTCATGAACATCTCACCACTACCACATTCCATGATCCTTTAGAAGCTTATTTAATTGAATGTGAGTTTGATAATGCTTCAGAAATTGCACACACTGATTCTTTGTTAAATTCTTTTCAGGATAAGCATTGTTGGAAACAAAAGTTTGAGGAACTCCCATCACTCACAAATGTCACTGTACCATCAACTATTGAACCGCCCAAGCTGGATTTAAAACCATTGCCATCCGAGCTAAAATATTCCTTTTTGGGAAAAATTCCTTCTCAATGGAGCCCCCAAGATAAAAGGAAGTTTCTGAATGAGGTAAAGAAGTTCTATTGGGATGACCCTTACTTGTTCAAATATTGTCCTGATCAGATTTTTCGAAGATGCATTCCTGACAATGAGGTAAGTAGTGTAATTAAGTTTTGTCATTCCGAGGCATGTGGTGGTCATTTTTCATCAAAGAAAACTGCTGCAAAAATTTTACAGTGTGGATTTTACTGGCCAACTTTATTCAAAGATGCATATGAGAATTCTAAAATTCATAAAGAAAGAACTAAAGCCTTTCATGACAAGTTAATTTCAAGAAAAACATTTGATGTTGGGCAAAAAGTTCTACTTTATAATTCTAGACTTCACATATTTCCTGGTAAGTTGAGATCAAGATGGACTGGCCCATTTGTGGTTAAGCATGTGTATCATTATGGAGCAGTTGACATTGAGAATCCTCAAAAAGGTAACGTATTCAAGGTAAATGGACAAAGACTCAAACTCTTTTTGGAAAATCATGTTACTCAAGAAGAGGTTGTTTTTCTTTCTAATCCTTGTTTTGAAAATAACTAGATGTAAATATAATTTTTACTAATCTTCAAAAAAAAAATACATTTTTTTTAACCCCGGTTAAATGGCGGATAACGGTACTCCGTGATTATTTAAGTCGGTTCCATCAGCTACCCACAAAACTGATATTGTATATAAATTTCTCTTTCAATTTCTTTTTCATTTTTTTTTTCAAGATGGATGATATTCTCACAAGATTGCAGAAACGATTTCCTCCTTTTCCTCGAAATATTTTACTGAAGCTTTACCAAGTTCGATTTGAAAGATTAAGAATGCTTATGCACAAAGGGATTCCTGAAGACATACGTTGGATAATTGAAGCCAAGGTACGTGAAGATGAATATCTTCCTGTTTTGCATTTACCAGGTACAGGTAGAAGCACTTTTGCAAAGAAGCGACGAGCAAAGCGCATGAGTTCAAATTGCCACAAATGTGCACGATGGACGTGTAACGGTAAATGTCGTTCTATTGGGATTCCGTCCTCTAATCGAGATGATAAAATTGAATTCATTAAGGATGGACTGAGTAAGGAGAATTTGGGTAATATCCAACTTTCTCTTGAGACGCATCCTAGTGGAGACGTACAAAGAGAAATTCTTGATTTATGGCCGCAATTCCAAAGGGAATGGCAACATCTTGGGAATCTGATGTTAAAAGACCCTGTTTGCCAGCTTGTAAGAAAACTGGATGGGAAGCATATCCTCGACTCATAGAAGGCGTTTAAGCCGTTTCTGGACGTAAAACCAGAGGAAGATGTGAGCCACAATCACAACTACAATAAATGACTTCTCAACTTTTGGTTTGATTTGCAATAACTTTATTTCGGTTTATTTTACGTGTTGTTAGATTTGTGTAATTATTCTCGTTTTTTTTTTTTTGCATTGGTCTTTTACGGTTGATTTTTCTTCTCTTTTTGATTTTCTTCCTGAAATCACGCAAAAATATTTTGTTAGGTTAACATTTTCTTCTGACAGGTCAAATACACTTTCGGCGACATTATTACTCTTGTTTGATTCATTACTCAGTCCTCTATATATTACACCATGTACTCATTCTCTTTCAGGCACTTGAAAAAAAAATGGAAAGTACTTCGTCCCAGCGCATTAAAAAAATTTGTGTCTTTGGAGGTGCTTATCCAGGGAAAAATAACATATTCGCTGATGAAGCCATAAGAGTTGGAGTAATACTTGCCCAACAAAAGATCCAGTTGATTTATGGAGGCGGTAGTACGGGTTTAATGGGAGCAGTCGCTACATCAGCACACGCCGGAGGAAGTCCAGTTCTAGGAATCGTGCCAAAACTATTAACAGGTTTTTGTGGACCTACCGTGGGTAAGGAAATACAAGTCTGGAGTATCCCTGAACGGATAACAATCATGTACCATTCTGCCGATGCATTCATTGCTTTACCAGGAGGTCTGGGTACATTGGAAGAAATAGCTTGCGTGGCTTCTTGGTCATCTTTGGTCACAAATAAGAAACCCATTGGTTTGCTTAATATTAATGGTTATTTTAGTAATTTGCTTTCATATTTAGATAATGCTGTGGATAATGGATTCATGTTTTCAGAGGCAAGGAGAACCATAATTTCTGCTACAACCATTGAAGATTTACTCAAAAAGCTCCAAGCTTATGAGTATTTATCTGCTACAGTTGCTTCGCAAACGCTCGGAAAAAGAAAAAGAGATATGGACGAGCAAGGAGTGGATTGCACTTTGTCTTTGTGACATTATCTAACATTTTGTTTGTTGTGTCTCCGTTATAATAAGTGGTTAGCAACCTCTGCAGGTAATATCTCCTAAATTCTACCTTTAGTAGGGGGTAAGGGACATATTTTGCTAATTTAAAAAAAAAAAAAAAATTTTGATGTGTTTTAAGCCATTTAGAAGTATTCATTCTGAACAAGGTCTGAGTAAGGGAGACTTGAGACATACCTTGTCAGTTTGATTTCTTCTTTCAAAAAAAAAAAAAAAAAGTTTGTTGTGTTTTAAGCAATTTAGAAGTATTCATTCTGAACAAGGTCTGAGTAAGGGAGACTTGAGACATACCTTGTCAGTTTGATTTTAATCTTTTTATGTTTACTTGTTAATTTTTGTTTAGTATTTTAGGATTATTTAGGTTGCATGAGTTTGTTTTGTTTTGAGTCTTAGTTATTCCTATTCTTATGTTATTAGTTCTTTTCTCTTACACATGATTCTTTCATTTGGGTTAATAGACTTACATTGAGGACAATGTAAGAATTAAGTGTGGGGGGAACGATTTAGGATTTCTTTTATTTTTGTCTACTATTTTTTTTTTATGAGTCTTTATTATTATTATTATTATTATTATTATTTTTTAGTGTGTTTTAGTTCCTTTTAATACAATGATGAGATATGAATTGCATAAGTCTAAAACAGATTTATCAGTGAGAAGATTTTCATGAGAATTGAGCTTGATGTCAACCTTTTTATGAGCCAATGTTAATATGATATGTTGATTGAGAAAGAAGCATGTTTAGACTTAATCTGACTTGTATAATCATCCTTGTGAGTTTTTGAGCCTATAATGATTGATGCATTATACAAATCAATCTAATTTCTTTCTTGAGTGCTCTTATGATTACATGATTCTCTAGAACTTGCTTTAAACCGTTTGAGACTATATTGATACATGTGACAACATGAATATGATAGAGGCATTAGGATTATAACCAGAACCAAACAGCCATCCATTATTAATGTTCTAAGAGAACATCCCCACTAGTGAGCCAATTTGAGCCTACATTAAATATGCTATTTTATTGGTAACCAGAACTTACACCTAGCCTAAATATACTTATATCCTTACCCTTGTTCTAAAGATGGATTATATATTTTGAGACATATTGCAAAAACAAGGGATACTTTTTGAAAATTTGGGTTAGAACGAAAGATAAGTGTGGGGGAGGAGAGAGGCAAAAGTCAAGAGAAAAAGAAAGGGATCATTTTCAAATACATTCCCATATTAAAAAAAAAAAAAAATCTTCTCTTGAACTTATAGTTAAAGTAAAGAAAAAGATGTTACAAAGTTGGTTAGAATGAAGCAAAGGCTCAACATGAATATTTAGCCTATGTTATTATGTGCTTTATAACAGTTTTGAGAAGTTTTATTTGTATGATCTTATTATGTCTCTAAACTCTATGAACTCTTTGGAACCTTTGTGATATCTTTATCCTTTTGTTATTTAACCACATTATAACCCTTTGGCCCCATTACAACCTTGAAAAAAGACCTCTTGATTTATGAAGTTGTATGATCTAAATAGTGGAGAATAGGTGGACAAGCAAGCATATGGTAGAAGTGTTTTCATGAGATTGATTGAGTGTAAACACTTTACCACTACTTTAAAGAGTGAAAATCATGAGAGTATCCCATGTGAGAGGTTGAGATTAAGTTGAATATGCACTATTTTGATTGAAATATGTTATGTTAATATTGGCTTAACTCATTTATTTACATTCAAGCATGAATTTTTGTGAAATTCTTTGAGCTATTGATTAGTTTATAAGACTTGTTCAAAGATTGTCTCTAATTTATATTGAAAGGATTAGGAGTAAATATTTTTAGTGTATGTAATGTACTTATATTTTAGTTTTTCAATGTTTGTGGGTATCGTTCTAGCAAACCCTCACGAGACTAAACTCGTCCACTAGGGACACCTAGGGGTTTAAAGGCTTGTGTCACATGCTAAGTGCCACCGTGATTTCCTACGAAAATGGATTAGATTAGATTTTCTTATTTTATTTTTATTGAGTCGTTGCTAGGGACTAGCAACAATCTAAGTGTGGGGGTGTGATAACTCGTATAATTATATAGTTTTTAGTTATGTTTTATTATTGTTTTGTGTCAAATACGAGTTATTATTGCTTAGTCTACTTGTGTTTATGATCTTTTATATTTTTATGTAATTTGGTGTTTTTCATGAGTTTCTTTGAGTGATTTCAGATTACTAGGTTAAATCAAGAATTAAGGGCAAATCCAATTCAGTTCTAGTTCCGACACCTTTTGCCATATCAGCTATATCTGGAGTTTCACTGAAGCAATAAGGCTGAAATTTTAACCGTGCAAAGTTAAGAGGCATATCTATCTTTTTCATGTTTTACACTTCTTGAAACGGAGTCGTTTTCCCTACCGAAATCAACCATCAAGTTGGCTGATGTGCAATGACGTCTGTTCTGCACCGTTTTGGTATTTTGACCATATCTTCCGATCCACATGAGCAAATGATCTGATTCCAACGGCTATGGATCAGTAACTGATAGGGGCATATTTTTATAGAAGACCATTTGATCAGATCGAGCCTCCAACATTGACAAAATCGACCATCAAGCTGGCTGATCAGAATTGTCATACAACATGACGAAAATTGTTAGAAAATGCACCCACCTATTATACCTACCTTTGAAATTTATAAAGCTTGTCTCTTGTCATTTAGCTCTCCAAAATGTGTATAAATAGAGGGCCTTGGATGAGTATTAGCATACAATATACATTGGTAGGATATTAGCCATTGTAATAAAATTCTCTAAGTTTTCTTTTTCTTTCCTTTCTCTAGTTTTCTTTTTCTATATTTACTTATGCTTCTTACATTTCTTTTCATTTTATCCATATCTAGTATGTGTTGCTAATCATATTGTTGAGGTGATGAGGTGAAGCTTTTGGTAAATGCTAAGGTTAGTCTCTTAAACATGAGCTGAAATGAATCATCATTTATAAACACTAGTATAGATAATATTTTCTTTTGGTTTAAAATCATACTTGCAAAGTAGGGATCTTGATTCATTATTGACAATGAAAATGGCACAGTAAATGCTTGGTTTCATAACCTTGATTTGTTGTAGACATATACCTTGGCATAAGTAATGCTTGGACTCTTTTTATGAGTTTTGAGGACACCAAATGAACATAATATCATATGCTATGGACGTTGGACAATTTGGACTGAATTGCTAAACCTTCCGATTGGAACCTCCTTTATGTGTGGATTTCAATTGTGTAATAAAACAAGATTAATCTTAGCATAACACCAAGAGTGGATTCTCTAACCTCAACATCTTTTCTTATTGTTTTTTATATCTTGTTTAATTTCTTTTATATTTTGTTTATTTTGTTCTCTAATATCTTGTTTATCTTATTTTGTTGTTGATTCCCTAATATCTTGTTTACTTTCTTTGTCTTATATATTTATAAACTTATACTTACTAATATGCTTCCCTGTGGTTCGACCTCGGACACCCGAGAATTTATTACTTGAACATAACCTGCACTTGGGTTTACAACTCTTAATTGAGTCTCCATCAAGACCTCCGGGCACCATTTTCAAAGAAAATACATCTTTTTAAGACCTCCAGGCACGATTCTTCAAAATCATGGATAAGACCTGAGGGCGCCATTTTTCAAAGAAAAGACATCTTTTTAAGACCTCCGGGAACTATTCTCAAAAATCATGGATAAGACCTCCGGGCGCGATATTCAGCAATTACCCCTGGTTTCCCCCAACTTTTCAACTTCTGGTTTTCCGCAAGTCATCTTATTTGAAAATTATCTATGGTTTCGCCTAGATAAGTTTTTGACTTCTGGTTCCGCCCAAGTCATCTCATTTGAAAATTATCCATGGTTTCGCCTAGATAACTTTTCAACTTCTGGTTCCGCCCAAGTCATCGTATCTGAAAATCATCTATGGTTTCTACTAGATAACTTTTTGACTTCTGGTTCTACCCAAGTCATCTCATTTGAAAATTATCCATGGTTTCGCCTAGATAACTTTTCGACTTCTGTTTACGCCCAAGTCATCATATTTGAAAATTATCTATGGTTTTGCCTAGATACCTTTTCGACTTCTGATTCCGCCCAATTCATCTCATGTGAAAATTATCTATGGTTTCACCTAGATAACTTTCCGACTTCTGGTTTCGCCTAAGTCATCTTATCTGAAAATTATCTATGGTTTCGCCTAGATAACTTTTCGATTTCTGGTTTTGCCCAGGTCATTTCAATTTTTGGTTTTGCTAGAAAGGTTGGCATCGAGATGAGGTAAGGCCCCGGGACTTTCGTCGAGGTATTGTCTTCTCTCGCAAATCGAACTCGTTTCCTTAAGACGAGTCGAGCCTTGATTAGTCAGGGAACTCAAGTTAAGGACAAATCTTTTTGTTAGTCAAAGTTGCACCAAGATAAAGTAAGGCCCCGGGACTTTCGCCAAGGTATTTCCTTCTCTTGCAAATCGAACTCGTTTCCTTAAGACGGGTCGAGCCTTTATTAGTCAGGGAACGCAATTTAAGGACAAATTTATTTTCTTTTTATTTTATTTTATTTTATTTACAGTTTGCAAAAATGAAAAACCAAAAAAATGATGAATGAAAAAATGAAAATTTCCCCTTCTTATCCGGCACATGTGATTTCAATAACCGGACAAAATTATTGTTTATTTTATCTTTGCCTGATTCTTGATTCTCAGCAATAGTCAAAGAGGGGCAGTTGTAGACACCTAATTTTGTTCGAGCCCCCTAAACCAGGCAAATTCTCTATTCAACTTTCCGGAATGCAAAAAGACTTCCACCATTTCATAGATGGGTCCCCAAGACTTTATTTCGGAGGTCAGCATAAAAAGTCAACTCGCAGTCAAAATCAAGATTTGAAATTGAATTGAACAATGGTGAAAGAATTTTGATAATCTGAGGTCTACAACGAAAGATATAGAGTTCGAAAGATGGGTTATGAAAATTCAGTGTAGGGGATACCTAATTCTGCAAATTTGGGGAAAATGCGAAGATGGCCTGATTCGGTGAAATTGAAGCCCCCAGTTGATAAAAGATAAATAAACAAAAATATCCCAAGTCCCAGTTTGAAGTGGATCCCAAGGAAGAGCCGGTTGGAGCAAAAACGAAAAAACAAGAAAATTCCCGATGTTGAAAAAGGGAAAACTAAATCAGAAGGGAATTTTATCGTAAAAATTGGACATTTTTGGAGCAATTCAAATTCAGTCTATGATAAAGGCAGTGGAAAAAGAAAACCCAAAAATTTGACCCGTTTTGAGTAAAACCGAGGTTTCGGAGGTTAAAGGGTAATATTGGAAAATTCAAGAAAAATAGGTCTTGAGCTCAGAAAGTTATGAAAATTTCCAGATTTGAATTTTATATAGTATGGAAGGTATTGGAGAAAGAAAATCCAGAAACGGAGCTCAAATGAAAAATGGCAAAGTTCGGGAGCACTAACCCGGAAAATCCCAAAGAAAATTTTGGGAAAAAAAACAAACGAGCTCGAAAAATTATGAAAACTTTCAGATCTGAGTTTTATATTTTTTGGAAGAGATTGGTGAAGAAAAATCTGAAATTGGAGCTCAAATGAAAAAGGCTAAATTTGGGAGGCACTCAACCGAAATTTTAGAGAAAAATCTGGGAAAAATAGAGAATGAGCTCGAAAAAATGTGAAAACCTCCAGAAAGAAGTTTTATATTGGATGGGATGAGTTGGAAAAGACAATTTTGAAATTGGGGTCCATTTGGAATTAAATTAAGTTTGGGGGACTAAAAGGTAATTTTACCAAAAAAACTGAAAAGGGTCAAATTGTAAATTAAAAAATGAAAAAATAAAGGAATTTCTAGAATATTCCAGGCCATTGGCCGCTAGCTCATGGGAGAAGGATGGAGATTTGATCAATTTCATCCAATGGTAACTATCAAATTACAAGATGTCATTTTTATTGTCTTCAAAGTGACTTTGTCCATCCAATGGCGTAGGTGCTTTGTAAAAAGATGAGTACATCCTTCAATGGCCAAGATCAAATTACAAGATGTCATTTTTATTGTCATGAAAATATCTTTGATCCAATGGCTTAGATTGTTGGAGCAAAGATGAGCTCATCCTCATCCAAGGGCTAAAAAAAAAAAAAAAAGCACATTCTCTCTAATATTATAGAAGGCACCAAGCCAAGCAACGAAGAAGGGGAGAGTTCATATTTTTTCTTAAGGCATTTCACTCTAGAGAGAAAAGAAAGAGGAAAAGAAAAGAGAGGAGGAATTTTTGCCAACTTTGATTTGGAAAGCAAAAGCTAGGTGACTATCTCTTCCTTTCTTTTTCTTTAATGTTTTCTTTGATGTTGTGATTCTTTTTTTTTTCTCTTTTTGTTCAAGTGATTTGTAAACTTTTGATGAATAAAAAGGTTTTAAAAAAATAAATTTCAAAGGTTTTCTATCCTTTTTTCTTCATTCTTTATCAAATAATCAAGTTTTGAGAATTTTTCCTTACATTCCTTGTGCTTGGCCGAATGGTGTAGGATGTCTTTGTGCTGGTTCTTGCTTGATATTGCTTGCTTGCTTGGTTTGTGTTCATGCTTTTGACTCATGTTTGATCTATTGTCATGTGATTGTAGGCTGTAAAATCATGCATTTCATGACATTTCAACTAGGTTTTTGGCCAAAATCAACCTATGATCTCAAGCCAAAAACCCTTTGCCTCTACTAGTTGAGAGATTAATATTTTAAATTGGGTATTCTGACTTTGGGATTTTTTTTTCACTACTCATCCATGGTCAAAATAAATTGATTTTCCAAATGTAGTAGCCATTTAGGGGATGCCATGATATTTTTCTCATGAATTTTAGATTTTTTTTTTATCATGGTTGAAAAAATAGATTTTGACAAAGCAGTTTTGAACTTGCTGTCTTGATTTTGGTAAAATTCAGTCATAGTATCCATGCTCCAAAAACTAAACTGATTTTTTTCCATGGAGGTCGACAGGTTCTAGGTCTACCATAATTTTTTCAGATTTTTCTGAAATTTTTTAGAAGGGAAAACAATAGGTTTTCAAAACTGACAGTGAGGATCAGATTTGTTTTCAAGAAAGTAATAATTTCTGTTTTGGTTAGGATATTAAGAAGGGGATGATTTGGGACATTGGTTACTGTCTTAGGTTAATTTCCATGTCATTTTAGTCATAAAATTTGATTTTATAAAAGTCGTGTCAAGGATGGTCAACCCGGATTTCAAACCTAGTAAAATAGAGCCTTTTAAAGAGGGGGTTCGGCCATGTGGCCTTGTTCATCTAAAAAAATTTCCAATTTTTTAAATAAAAGCCCAAAGTCTTTGTATTTTGAAAATCTGATTTAAGTCTCTTCCAAAGGTAGTCGAATACTTTTTAGGTATACGGATGTCCTTACTTCAAGGAAGAAATACATCTTCATGCATTGCATTTTTAAAAATGTTTTTACTTAATTCGGCATAAAAATGTATTTTTCGGTTTCCTAAACATTTAGCGAGAATTAGTTTCCAATCTTTACCGGGGAGGTTAGGAAATAATTCAACGCACGTGTTTATGGAATCAAAATGTATGGTTTTCGTTTTACTCGGAACCATGTAAATATCATATGAAAGAATTAATTTTCAAGCTTTGTCGGGTTTGCCGGGAAGCATGGTAATATTTTCTGACATATGCTATTCATGTGATTCCCCACATGAATAATCAATAATGAGGTGTGCATGTGATTATGATGTGATTATGAATATTTTATAATGATGTGATTTTGTGGTTTTGCCATATCAAGCATGCCATGTCATTCATTCATATGCCATGTCATCTATTTACATGTCATTCATTCATGTGCCATATCACTTAGATTATGTCATGTCATTCTCATGTTATGTCATTCATTCAAATGCCATATCACTTAGGTTATGTCATGTCGTTCTCATGCTATGTCATTCATATGTCATATAATCCATTCACATGCCATGTCATTTATTTAGTATGCCATGTCATTCGGCTTTGCCATATCACTTAGATTATGTTATGACATTCATTCTTATGCCATGTCAATCATATGCCATGTCATTTTGTTTTCCATGTCAATTTCGTTCACATGACATTCATTCTTATGCCATGTCATTCATATGCCATGTCATTTTGTTTGCCATGTCGGTTTCATTTATATGACATTCATCCTTATGCCATGTCATCTTATTTGCCATGTCGATTTAATTCATATGACATTCATCCTTCTGCCATGTCACTCATATGCCATGTCATCTTGTTTGCTATGTCGATTTCATTCACGTGACATTCATCCTTATGCCGTGTCATTCATATGCCATGTCATTTTGTTTTCCATGTTGATTTCATTCACATGACATTCATCCTTATGCCATGTCATTCATATACCATGTCATCTTGTTAGCCATCTCGATTTCATTCACATGACATTCATTCTCATGCCATGTTATTCATATGCCATGTTATTTTGTTTGCCATGTCGATTTCATTCACATGACATTCATCATTATGCCATGTCATTCATTCACATGCCATCTCATCAAGAATTTGCCATATCATTCACATGCCATGTCATCTAGTTGGCCATGTCATTCATATGCCATGTCATTTGTTCACATGCCATATCATTCATTGGCCATGTCATTCATATGCCATGTCATTCATATGCCAAGTCATTCATTATGCCATATCATTCATTGGCCATGTCATTCATTCACATGCCATGTCATTCGTTCACATGCCATATCATTCATATTGCCATGTCACTCATATGCCATATTATCCATTCACATGCCATGTCCTCCATTCACATGCCATGTCATTCATTCATATGCCATGTTGTTCATTCATATGCCATACCATTTGAATTTTTGCCATGTCAAGCATGTCATACCACTCATTCATGAGTCATGCATGCCATGTCATTCATTTAGAGCATGCTAAGTCATTCATTTGCATGCCATGTCATTCATTTCCTTATGCTATCTTATTTAGATTTTGCTATGTCAAGCATGCCATGTCATTATCTCTTTTACCATGCCATAATAAAATGTTTGCCATGCCTTCATAAATATGCATGTTTTCTTTGATTTTTATCTTAGTAACATTTTTGCATATTCATGGTCATTTTATATGATTTTCAAAATACATGAAAAACAAATAATTTTTTTTATATAAATCAAGATTATTCCCGAGTTAAAATAATTCATGAATTCTCTACTGGGTTTGTCGGGGAGGATATCATCAATTATCACTAACAGCGGAATATCTTTTTTTCCAAAAAACGAGAATGATGCGAAAAAATTCAAAATCAAGGAAAAATTTCATGTTTTGCCGAGTCTGTCAGAAAATATGAAAAATTTTATGTTAATAAACTCTAGATCATTTTCAAATAGAGTATGAATTTTTTAAGGGAATTATTTTTAAACACCAAATTTAAAACCGACTTTTAACCGAGAGTCGAGATAACACTCTACTAATAAGGTACCGTTTTATACGGGTGTTGTGGAGGTGCTAATCCTTCCCCGCACGTAACCGACTCTCGAACCCGCACTTGTTTTCTCTGGTTCAAAGCACATACTTCAAAATTGGTTTTAAAAAAATGTTTTAATTAATTTTAAAATGTTTTTCTAAAAATCGATTTTAATAGGTGGCCGATCACACCTAGCCAAAAAATTGGTGGCGACTCCATTTCTTTTTTTGAAGTTATTTTCAAAACCTCCCAATTTTAACTTAAGAGGAATTAAGTCGTCTTTTTCTCTGCCTGTTTTTCCCCCTCACTCGAACGGGGTTCTTCTCCTCGGAGGATCACTTATAGACAAAAAACAAGACATCTCTTATGTATTAATACCCAATTAGAAGCAAATTTTAGGTCCTATGTGAGAAAATTGGGTGTCTTATCATTGTTTACCAACATAACAAGGAAATTTAGAAACATTTACCCACCCAAATCTATTACCCTCTTTAAAAACTATCCCTCAATTCAATCTAAGGTTTTGATTGCACAATCGTGAAAAGAACGGACATTCTTATGAGTATCCATGTTTGACTCGTTTGTGGGATGAACTTTGATTTTGAGGAAAATGAAGGGAAGAAAAGCTTTTCTTGGCAAACAAAGCATCAATATCGTGTATTCCAATGAGGAGAACGTGTTTTCGTTCAACAATCGCAGAAGGAACGGAGATTCATACGAGTATTCATGTTTGACCCGTTTGTGGGATGAGCTTTGATTTTGATGAAAATGAAAGGAATAAAAGCTTTTGTTAGGAAACAAAGCATCAATATCGTGTATTTCAATGAGGAGAACGTGTTTTGGTTTCACAACCGTAAAAAGAATGAAGATTCTTATGAGTATCCGTATTTGACTCGTTTGTCGGACGAACTTTGATATTGAAGAAAATAAAGGGAAGAAAAGCTTTTCTTGGGAAACAAAGTGTCAATATCACGTATTCCAATGCAGAGAATGTATTTTGGTACCACAATCACGAGAAGAACGGAGATTCTTACGAGTATCCATGTCTGACTCGTTTGTGGGACAAACTTTGATTTTGAGGAAAATGAAAGGAAGAAAAGCTCTTCTTGGGAAACAAAACATCAATATCGTGTATTCCAATGAGGAAAACATGTTTTGATTGCACAATCAAGAAAAGAATGGACATTCTTACGACTATCCATGTTTGACTCGTTTGTTGGACGAACTTTGATTTTGAGGAAAATAAAGGGAAGAAAATCTTTTATTGGGAAACAAAGCGTCAATATCATGTATTCCAATGAGGAGAACGTGTTTTGGTTCCACAATCGCGAAAATAATGGAAATTCTTACGAGTATCCATGTTTAACTTGTTTAAGGAACAAACTTTGATTTTGAGGAAAATGAAGGGAAGAAAAGCATTTCCTGGGAAACCAGAGCATCAATATCGAGTGTTCCAATGAGGAGAACGTGTTTTAATTGCACAAACGCGAAAAGAACGGACATTCATGCGAGTATCCATGTTTGACTCGTTTGTGCAACGAATTTTGATTTTGAGGAAAATGAATGGAAGAAAAGATTTTCTTGGGAAGCAAAACATCAATATCGTGTATTCCAATGAGGAGAACATATTTTGGTTCCACAATCGTGAAAAGAACAGAGATTCTAATCAGTATCCTTGTTTGACTCGTTTGTGGACGAACTTTGATTTTGAGGAAAATTAAGGGAAGAAACGCTTTTCTTGGGAAACAAAGCATCAATATTGTGTATTCCAATGAGGAGAACATGTTTTGGTTCCACAGTCGCAAAAAGAACGAAGATTCTTACAAGTATCCTTGTTTGACCCGTTTTTGGGATGAGCTTTAACTTTGAGAAAAATGAAGGGAAGAAAAGCTTTTCTTGGGAAACAAAGCAACAATATCATGTATTCGAATGAGGAGAATGTCTTTTGGTTCCACAGTCACGAAAAGAACAAAGATTCTTTCGAGTATCCGTGTTTGAGTCGTTTGTTGGACGAATTTTGATTTTTAGGAAAATGAAGGGAAGAAAAGTTTTTCTTGGGAAACAAAGCATAAATATCATGTATTCCAATGAGGAGAACGTGTTTTGGTTCCACAATCGAGAAAAAGAACGGAGAATCTTACGAGTATCAGGGTTTGACTTGTTTATGGGACGAACTTTGATTTTGAGGAAAATGAAAGGAAGGAAAGCTTTTCTTGGGAAAGAAAACACCAATATCTTGTATTCCAATTTGGAGAATGTGTTTTGGTTCCACAATCGCGAAAGCAATAGAGACTCATACGAGTATCCGTTTTTGACCCGTTTGTGGGACGAGCTTTGATTTTGAGGAAAATAAAAGGAATAAAAGCTTTTGTTGGGAAACAAAGCGTCAATATCATGTACTCTAATGAGGAGAACATGTTTTGATTGCACAATCGTGAAAAGAATGGACATTCTTACGAGTATCCATGTTCATCTCGTTTGTGGGATGAACTTTGATTTTGAGGAAAATGAAGGGAAAAAAATCTTTTCTTGGGAACCGAAGCATCAATATTGTGTACTCCAATGAGGAGTATGTGTTTTGGTTCCACAATCACGAAAGAATGGAAATTCTTACGAGTATCAATGTTTGACTCATTTGTGGGACGAACTTTGATTTTAAGAAAAATGAGGGGAAGAAAACCTTTTCTTGCGAAACAAAGCGTCAATATCATGTAGAACTTGTTTTGGTTCCAAAATCGTGAAAATGTGGAGATTCTTATGAATATTCGTGTTTGACTCAATGGTGGGACAAACTTTGATTTTGAGGAAAATGAAAGGAATAAAAGCTTTTTTTGGGAAACCAAAGCATCAATATCGTGTATTCCAATGAGGAAAACATGTTTTGGTTGCACAATCGCTAAAAGAACGGACATTCTTACAAGTATCCATGTTTGACTCGTTTGTGGAACGAACTTTGATTTTGAGGAAAATGAAGGCGAGAAAAGCATTTCTTTGGAAACTAAAGCATCAATATCGTGTGTTCCAATGAGGAGAACGTGTTTTTATTTCACAAACACGAAAACAATGGACATTCATACGACTATCCATGTTTGACTCGTTTGTGGATCGAACTTTGGTTTTGAGAAAAATGAAGGGAAGAAAAGCTTTTCTTGGGAAACAAAGTATCAATATCATGTAATTCAATGAGGATGACGTGTTTTGGTTCCACAATCGTGAAAAGAATGAAGATTCTTACGAGTATCGATGTTTGACTCATTTGTGGGATGAACTTCGATTTTGAGGAAAATTAGGGGAAAAAATCTTTTCTTGGGAAACAAAGCATTAATATCTTGTATTGCAATGGAGAGAACGTGTTTTGGTTCCAAAATCGTGAAAATGTGGAGATTCTTACGAGTATCCGTGTTTGACTGGATGGTGGGACGAACTTTGATTTTGGGGAAAATGAAGGGAAGAAAAGCTTTTTTTTGGGAAACCAAAGCATCAATATCGTGTATTCCAATGAGAAAAACATGTTTTGGTTGCACAATCGCGAAAAGAATGGACAATCTTACAAGTATCCATGTTTGACTCGTTTGTGGAACGAACTTTGATTTTGAGGAAAATAAAGGGAAGAAAAGCATTTCTTTGGAAACCAAAGCATCAATATCGGGTGTTCCAATGAGGAGAACGTGCTTTTATTTCACAAACGCGAAAAGAACGGACATTCATACGAGTATCCATGTTTGACTCATTTGTGGATCGAACTTTGGTTTTAAGGAAAATGAAGGGAAGAAAAGCTTTTCTTGGGAAACAAAGCATCAATATCATGTAATTCAATGAGGAGGACGTGTTTTGGTTCCACAATCGTGAAAAGAATGGAGATTCTTACGAGTATCCGTGTTTGACTCGTTTGTGGGATGAACTTTGATTTTGAGGAAAATGAGGGGAAGAAAAGCTTTTCTTAGGAAACAAAGCATCAATATCGTGTATTCGAATGAGGAGAAAGTGTTTTGGTTCCACAATCGTGAAAAAAAGGAGATTCTTACGAGTATCCGTGTTTGACTCGTTTATGGGACGATTTTTTATTTTGCGTAAAATGAAAGGAAAAAAGCTTTTATTGGGAAGCAAAGTATCAATATCGTGTATTCCAATTAGGAGAACATATTTTTGTTCCACAATCGCAAGAAGAACGGAGATTCTTATGAGTAACCATGTTTGACTCGTTTGTGGGTCAAACTTTAATCTTGAGAAAGATGAAAGGAAGAAAAGCTTTTCTTGGGAAACAAAGCATCAATATCGTGTATTGCAATGAGCAGAACGTGTTTTGGTTGCAAAATTGCAAAAAGAAAGGACATTCTTACGAGGATCCATGTTTGACTCGTTTGTGGACGAACTTTGATTATAAGGAAAATGATGGGAAGAATGGCTTTTCTTGGGAAACAAAGCATCAATATCGTGTATTCCAATGAGGAGAACGTTTTTTTTGTTCCACAATCGCGAAAAGAACATAGATTCTGACGAGTATCCGTGCTTGACTCGTTTGTGGGACGAACTTTGATTTTGAGAAAAAATGAAGGGAATAAAAGCTTTTCTTGGGAAACAAAGAATCAATATCGTGTATTCCAATGAGGAGATCATGTTTTGGTTCCACAATTGCAAAAAAGAACGGAGATTCTTACGAGTATCCGTGTTTGACTCGTTTGTGTGACGAACTTTGATTTTGAGGAAAATGAAGCGAAGAAAAGCTTTTCTTGGGAAACAAACATCAATATCGTGTATTTCAATGAGGAGAATGTGTTTTGGTTCCACAATCGCGAAAGGAACGAAGATTCATACGAGTATCTGTTTTTAGCCCGTTTGTGGGATGAGCTTTTATTTTGAGGAAAATGAAGGGAATAAAAGCTTTTGTTGGGAATTAAAGCATCAATATCGTGTATTCCAATAAGGAGAACGTTGTAGACACCTAATTTTGTCTGGGCCCCCTAAACTGGGCGGATTCTCCTTTTTGACTTCCCGGAATGCAAAGAGACTTCCACCATTCCATGGATGGGTCCCCAAATCTTTATTTCGGAGGTCAGCGCAAAAATTCAACTCAAAAAAGGTCAACTCCAAAAAAGTCAACTCTAAAAAGTCAACCACTAAAAAGGTCAACTCCCAATCAAAGTCAAGGTTCGAAGTTGAATTGAACAATGGGTAAAGAAATTTGACAATCTGAGATATACAACGAAAGATATGATGTTCGAAAGATGGGTTGTGGAAATTTAGTGTAGAGGAAGACCTAATCTAGCAAATTTGGGAAAAACTAAATCGAAGGGGAATTTGATAGAAAAAATTGGACGTTTTCAGACCAACTCAAATTCAATAGATGACGGAGGGAGTAGAAAAAGAAAATCAGGAAACCGAACTCATTTTCAGCAAAACCGAGGTTTTGGAGTTTAAAGGGCAATCTCAGAAAAATTCCAAAAGAAAATTTCGAGAAAAATAGCAAACAAGCTCAGAAAATTATGAAAACTTTTAGATCTGAATTTCATAATTTTTGGAAGAGATTGGTGAATAAAAATCCCGAATCGGAGTTCAAATGAAAAAGGTGAATTTTGGGTGCACAAATCCAGAAATTCCAAAAGAAAATTCCAGAAAAAATAGCAAACAAGCTCAGAAAATTATGAAAACTTTCAGATCTAAATTTCATAATTTTTGGAAGAGATTGGTGAAGAAAAATCCCAAATCAGATTTCAAATGAAAAAGGTGAATTTCGGGTGCACAAATTCGAAAATTCCAAAAGAAAATTCCAGGAAAAATAGCAAACGAGCTCAGAGAATTATGGAAACTTCCAGATCTGAGTTTCATAATTTTGGGAAGAGATTGGTGAAGAAAAATCCAAAATCGGAGCTCATTTGAAAAGGGCTCAATTCGGGAGGCACTACACCGAAATTTCAGAGATAAATCCAGAAAAAATAGCAAATGAGCTCGAAAAAATGTGAAAACCTCCATAATCAAGTTTTACATTGAATGGGATAAGTTGAATAAACCAAATCTGAAATTAGGGTCCATTTGCAATTAAATTTAATTCGTTGGGCAAAAAGGTAATTTTACCAAAAGAAACCGAAAATGGTCAATTTGCAATTAAGAAAAATATGAAAGATGGAGAAAATTCTTGAACATCCCATGCCTTGGCCAGCCAGCATAAAAAAGAAGAGGAAGCTTGATCAATTTAATTCACTAGTCACTTTCAAGTTAAAAGTGCCATCTTTAATACCTTGCAAATGGTCCCCCCTTCATCCAATGGCCTAGATGCATTGAATAAGAGATGAGTACACCCTTCAATGGCCAAGGTCAAATGCCAAGATGACATTTTTATTTGTCATGAAAAGATTCTCATCCAATGGCCAAGAGTGGAGGAAGAAAGATGAGCACAAACCATCTAATGGTGAGGGATGGTTCGGCCAAGGGGAGAGCATGCAAGTGATTTTTTGTCATCCAATGGCCTAGGTTATTTGTGAAAGATGAGTACACATTTTAAGGGCTAAGATCAAATTGCAAGATGATATTTTTATGTTGTCATGAAAAGATCCCAGTCTAAAGGCTAGAATAGATGGAAAAAATGAGGTTAATCCATCCAATGGATGGGAGACCAACCGACCAAGCTTTGGAAAGGAAAAGGGGAATGTTTTATTTCCTTAAGAGGCTGGTCAATTGAGAGAGGGGAGGCAGTAGCTAATTTGGCAAGAAATACGTTTATGAAAGAAAGGAAGAAAGATTTTACCAAAAAGCTTGGAAGGTAGCCATTCCTACCTAGATCTAGCATGATTTTCTTCTTCATTCTCATGTAGTTTTCTTTATTTTCTATATGATTTCTATTACTTTTCTCATAAAAATAAAAGTTTTGAAATGTTCATTTAAGCTTTCATCTTTTCGTTTTTCATCAAAAATGGGAGAAAACAAATTTTCACAACATTTTTTTGACATGGCCAAATGCCCCATTTGTGTTTGCCTTGATTTTTTGTCTTGCATTTTTGTGGTGGGAAAAATGATTGTGGGAGGTTTATTATTTGTTTTATGGTCTGATTTTTCAAAATAAATGAAGCAAAAGAGGTTGAAATGGCTACATGATCTTGATAAATATCAAGTGACCGTGGTTAGGGGATGGCTATGCCCATTTGTACCAACCATGAAGCTCACCTCCATTTTGTTGTTAGCTTGGTTTATTTTCTGATTTGTGAGTTGGAAAGGCTTCATGATCTTGACAATATCAAGTGGTTATGGTTAGGGGAGGGCTATTCCCATTTGTACTAACCATGGAGCTCAACTTTCCTTATTTTATTTACTAGTTTTTCTTGTTATTTCCTTGCATGTCTATGGTTATTTTGATCATGTTCTATTTTATGTTACATTAGCATTTTACATCATTTTTATGTAGTGATATTTCCCCTTTACCATTTGGCCCTCCTTGTGTTTTTACTTGGTTATGTCTAGCATTTTGCCATGTAGCATATCTTGCATGTTAATCATGTTTGCATTTTTCATTTTTGTCATATAAGATTCGGCCCTCCTTGTATTTTAGGTCTAGGTCATGCCTTGCATAAGATTTGGTTATGTCATACATATTAGGTCATATGATTATGTCATGTAATCTTGGGTCATTTCCCATGCCATCTTCATGCCATGTCATCTATGCCATGTTATCATTTCATGCCATGTCATCTATGCCATGTTATCATTTCATGCCATGTCATCTATGCCATGTTATCATTTCATGTCATGTCATCATTTCATGCCATTCTGCCATCCATATGCCATCACCATACATTCGGCCATTCACATGCCTTTATTATCAAGCTATGCTATTCATAACATTTTTAATAAATAAGGCAATATTCTCGAGTTTCAATAATTCATGGTTTTCTCTGCTGGTATGCCGGAGAGGTTATCATTAATTATTAACGAAGGAATACCCTTTTCTAGAATAAAATGATTCAAAAAATTTCTAAATAAATAAAACTTTCTATGTTTTGCCGGGTCTGCCAGGGAACATGAAAAGATGTTGGTATTAATAAACTCCGAGTCATTCTCAAATAAATTCATCTTATGCTATGTCACACGCCATGTCATCTTATGCCATTTCATATGCCATGTCATCTTGCTTGTCATGTCGATTTCATTCACATGCCATGTCATCTTATGCCATGTCACATGTCATGTCATCTTATGCCATTGTCATTTGCCATGACATCTTATGCCATTATCATTTGACATGTCATCACTTATGCCATTATCATTTGCCATATCATCACTTAATGCCATGTCGATTTCATTCACATGCCATGTCGATTTTATTCACATGCCATGTCATCTTATGCCATTACCATTTGCCATATCATCACTTAATGCCATGTCGATTTCATTTACATGCCATGTCGATTTCATTCACATGCCATGTCATTTTATGCCATGTCACATGCCATGTCATCTTGCTTGCTATGTCAATTTCATTCATATGCCATGTCATTTATGTCATCCTATCCATGTCATTTTATGTCATCCTATCCATGTCATCTTGTATGCCATGTCAATTTCATTCACATGACATTCATTCTTATGCCATGTCATCTATATCTTATGCCATTATCATGCCATGTCATCTTATGCCATGTCATTTTACATGTCATGTCGATTTCATTCACATGACATTCATTCCTATGCCATGTCATTCATGCCATGTCACTAATGCTTGTTGGAATTTGGCTCATGCTCAAACAGAGAAAATGTATAATTTAATCAACAAGTTAAACATACAACGCAGCGAAATTAGAATAAAACATAGAGATAACGAATCCCTCCATGGATCTGCCTATGAATTCAAAATGATCAGGCTGTCAAGAACAGATAACAATCAAAATCTCATACCTCTATTTTGAAGATTGCCGAATCCTCAAGACAGATTCTTGATGTTCTTGTTCTTGTACACAAAGCTCGCTTGTCGAAAACCAAAGTTCTCCAATTGTCCGACCTCTAACAGTAATCCATACAGGTGATCTGAAAGCCTTCACAAGGTTGAGATTATGTTTTGCCAAGACGATGCTAGTAGTCTAGGTTGTGAAAAACATTCCTCCTTTACCTTAATTAGCCTAAAGAAAACGAAAGCATCGTATTCTCCCCTCTTTATAGGTGTTTGGCCGATTCTCACTTATTGGGGAGAGAGACGCCGGTTCAGGTATTCTATTAGGGGGAGGCAGCAACAACATTAGCCTATATATAAGTAGGTTTAGTGTATGCCAACTCTTGGACTAACTGCACTAAAGCCCTTATAAATATTATTAAATATGAACAATAAGCCCACAACACTTAATGAATATTTAACCTGGCCCAATCTCATTTTAATTTCATTAATCACCTTTTGTGTGTGACCTATTAGGCCCTTAAAATGTTGGCAATAACTATAATAAATTCAATTAAGAATTTCCTATTTATATTTATAGATCATGAGCGGCATCTAGCAATGCATCATGACCACCCAAATGCCAAGAGAGTTATCAAGCTTCGACTAGCCTTTCGTGTATAATATGTCTGTGTAATTCGATCCCTTCATCAAATATCTCGGGATAGGAAAGAGCATGGTTCAGTGTCTACTTTTAACCCATTCCATATTAGATCTGCAGCTTTAATATTGACTCCTTAAGTATTGCCTTGGCCAAGGACTTCCATAAATTAATATAAGCCAGATATATGTGAGATATGTCCCCTTAATCACTTAGGGTGATGAATCCTCTATGGACCACTCATTCATCTTTGTATGCTTCATGTCATACCCAATAACACCCTACTAATAGCATCCTCGTGATTGGGACCCGTTCGTGATGAAATCTAAGTATGACAGTTCACATACAAGATGACCTGGTGTCACAAGTCAAAGGATTACTTACACTATTGACACATAAGAGTATTTACCATAGACACTTGAGTGAAATACCAAATGGAACTCTCATAGCGGGCCATGTTCAGTGAACTTGTTCAACTAACAAGCACCCATATGTTATCCCCAAGTATCTCTATACTTTCAACCTATGAGATCAGTTGCATGAATCAAGTGCATGAAGGCTTAACATATGCCAGTCTTTGAGTATTTTCAATGCTCTGTTTTGACAATACAATGACCAAGAACAGTTTTAGAAACACGGCATTGATGCATAAGGATCCTTATAATTGTAACACCTTACAATTCCTTTGCAATGCCATTGTGTATCATGGGCTTTATCTTCACAAGTCATTTATAACAATTATAACAATACTTATGGATAAAGAAATACCTCAATTATAATTAATAAACTATAATGTGCAATACATTAATATATAAATAGTGTTTTACAAGCCTAACAAGATTGGCTTGTAGGGCTTATACCATCAATGCCATGTCACTTATGCCATGTCACACGCTTTATGCCATGCTATACATATGCCATGTCATCTTGCTTGCCATGTCATTTTATGCTATGTCACATGCCATGTCATTTTATGCCATGTCATCTTACTTGTCATGTCGATTTCATTCACATGCCAGGTCATTTTATGCCATGTCACATGCCATGTCATTTTATGTCACTTTTATGCCATGTCCTCTTTATGCCATGTCATTTTGTATGCCATGTCGATTTCATTCATATAGCATTCACTTTTATATCATTCCATTTCGTATGCCATGTCGATTTCATTCACATGACATTCATTCTTATGCCATGTCATCTATATGCCATGCCATCCATATGCCATGTCGATTTTATTCACATGTCATTTTGTATGCTATGTCAATCATTTGTCATGTCATTATTTCTTTCACTAGGTCATAATAAAATGTATGTTATATCATGATAAATGAGCATGTTTATTTAATTCTTATCTTGGTAGTATTTTTGCATGATCATGGTCATTTTCTATGATTTTTAAAATACTTTGAAAAACAAATGGTATTTTTCATAAATCAAGATTATTCTCGAGTTAAAATAATTCATGAATTCTCTGTTGGGCTTGCCAAGGAGGATGTTATCAATTATCATTATAACGGAATATTCTTTTTAAATGAGATTATTTGGAGAATTTTAAAATCAAGGAAAAATTCCATATTTTGCTGAGTCAGTCGAAAAATATGGGAAATTTTATGCTAGCAAATTCTGAATTATTTTCAAATAAAAAATGAATCTTTAAGGGAATTATTTCAAAACACCAAATTTTAAAACTGACTTTTTACTGAGATTCGAGATAACACACAACTAATAAGGTACCATTTTACACGGGCGTTGTGGGGCTGTAACCGACTCCCGAACCCGCTTCTTTGATTTCTCTGGTTTCAAAGCGCAGACTTCAAAATTTATTTTAAATAATATTTGAATTAATTTTACAATATTTTTATAAAAACCGATTTTAATAGGTGGCTGATCGCACCTAGCCAAAAAAGATTGGTGGTGACTCCATTTCTTTTTCCGAGGTAGTTTTCATACCCTCGACCCTTTTATCTTAAGAGGAATTAAGTCGTCTTTTCCTTTGCCTGTTTTTCCGCTTCACTACAGCGGGTCCTCCCGGATCACGTATCGACAAACGTGTTTTGATTGCATAATCGCGAAAAGATAGACATTCTTACGAGTATCCATATTTGACTGGAAAATGAAGGGAAGATAATCTTTTCTTGGGAAACAAAGCGTCAATATCATGTATTCCAATGAGGGAAACGTGTTTTGGATCCACAATCGCAAAAAGAACGGAGATTTCTGATAACTCGTATAATTATATAGTTTTTAGTTATGTTTTATTATTGTTTTGTGTCAAATACGAGTTATTATTGCTTAGTCTACTTGTGTTTATGATCTTTTATATTTTTATGTAATTTGGTGTTTTTCATGAGTTTCTTTGAGTGATTTCAGATTACTAGGTTAAATCAAGAATTAAGGGCAAATCCAATTCAGTTCCAGTTCCGACACCTTTTGCCATATCAGCTATATCTGGAGTTTCACCAAAGAATTAAGGCTGAAATTTTGACAGTGCAAAGTTAAGAGGCATATCTATCTTTTTCATGTTTTACACTTCTTGAAACGGAGTCGTTTTCCCTACCGAAATCAACCATGAAGTTGGCTGATGTGCAATGACGTCTGTTCTGCACCGTTTTGGTATTTTGACCATATCTTCCGATCCACATGAGCAAATGATCTGATTCCAACGTCTATGGATCAGTAACTGATAGGGGCATATTTTTCTAGAAGACCATTTGATCAGATCGAGCCTCCAACATTGACAAAATCGACCATCAAGCTGGCTGATCAGAATTGTCATACAACATGACGAAAATTGTTAGAAAAATGCACCCACCTATTATACCTACCTTTGAAATTTATAAAGCTTGTCTCTTGTCATTTTGCTCTCCAAAATATGTATAAATAGAGGGCCTTGGATGAGTATTAGGAACATTATACATTGGTAGGATATTAGCCATTGTAATAAAATTCTCTAAGTTTTCTTCTTCTTTCTTTTCTCTAGTTTTCTTTTTCTTTATTTACTTATGCTTCTTAAATTTCTTTTCATTTTATTCATATCTAGTATGTGTTGCTAATCATATTGTTGAGGTGATGAGGTGAAGCTCTTGGTAAATGCTAAGGTTAGTCTCTTAAACATGAGCTAAAATGAATTATCATTTATAAACACTAGTATAGATAATATTTTCTTTTGGTTTAAAATCATACTTGCAAAGTAGGGATCTTGATTCATTATTGACAATGAAAATGGCACAATAAATGCTTGGTTTCATAACCTTGATTTGTTGTAGACATATACCTTGGCATAAGGAATGCTTGGACTCTTTTTATGAGTTTTGAGGACACCAAATGAACATAATATCATATGCTATGGACGTTGGACAATTTGGACTGAATTGCTAAACCTTCCGATTGGAACCTCCTTTATGTGTGGATTTCAATTGTGTAATAAAACAAGATTAATCTTAGCATAACACCAAGAGTGGATTCTCTAACCTCAACATCTTTTCTTATTGTTTTTTATATTTTGTTTAATTACTTTTATGTTATTTTGTTTATTTTGTTCTCTAATATCTTGTTTATCTTGTTTTGTTGTTGATTCCCTAATATCTTGTTTATTTTCTTTTTCTTATATATTTATAAACTTATACTTACTAATACGCTTCCCTGTGGTTCGACCTCGGACACCCGAGAATTTATTACTTGAACATAACCTGCACTTGGGTTTACGACTCTTAATTGAGTCACCATCAATTTCATACGAGTATCAGTGTTTGACTTGTTTGTGGGATGAACTTTGATTTTGAATAAAATGAAGGGAAGAAAAGATTTTCTTACGAAACAAAGCATCAATATCATGTGTTCCAATGAGGCAAACAAAGCATCAATATCGTGTATTCCAATGAGGAGAACGTGTTTTGGTTCCATAATCGTGAAAAGAATGGAGATTCTTACGAGTATCCGTGTTTGACTCATTTGTGGGACGAACTTTGATTTTGAGGAAAATGAAGGGGAAAAACTTTTCTTGGGAAACAAAGCATCAATATTGTGTATTCCAATGAGGGGAACATGTTTTGGTTCCACAATCGCGAAAAGAGCGGATATTCTTATGAGTATTCGTGTTTGACTTATTTGTGGGATGAACTTTGATTTTGAGGAAAATGAAAGCAATAAAAGCTTTTCTTGGGAAACAAAGAATCAATATCGTGTATTCCAATGAGGAGTACGTGTTTTGGTTCCAAAATCACGAAAGGAACAGAGACTCATACGAGTATCCGTGTTTGAACTGTTTGTGGGACGACTTTTGATTTTGAGGAAAATTAAGGTATTAAAAGCTTTTGTTGGGAAACAAAGCATCAATATCATGTATTTCAATGAGAAGAACATGTTTTGATTGCATGATCGCGAAAAGAATGGACATTCTTACAAGTATCCATGTTTGACTCGTTTGTGGGATAAACTTTGATTTTTGAGGAAAATAAAGGGAAGCAAATCTTTTTTGGGAAACGAAGTTTCAATATCATGTATTCTAATGAGGAGAACGTGTTTTGGTTCCGCAATTGCAAAAAAAAAAAAGATTCTTACGAGTATCCATGCTTAACTCATTTGTGGGACGAACTTTGATTTTGAGGAAAATGAAGGGAAAAAATATTTCTTAGGAAACAAAGCATCAATATCGTGTATTCCAATGAGGAGAACAGATTTTGGTTCCACAATCGCGAAAAAAAAAAAAATTTCTTATGAGTATCCGTATTTGACTCGTTTGTGGGAAGAACATTGAGATTGAGGAAAATGAAGGGAAGAAATGCTTTTCTTGGGAAACAAAGCTTCAATATCGTGTATTACAATAAGGAAAATGTGTTTATTCCACAATCGCGAAAAGAACGAAGATTCTTACGATAATCCGTGTTTGACTCATTTGTGGGACGAACTTTAATTTTGACGAAAATGATGGGAAGAAAAGCTTTTCTTGGGAAACAAAGTATCAATATTGTGTATTCTAATGAGGATAACGTATTTTGGTTCCACAATCGCGAGAAGAACGTAGACTCTTACGAGTATTCGTGTTTGACTCATTTGTAGGACGAACTTTGATTTTGAGGAAAATGAAAGGAAGAAAAGCTTTTCTTGGGAAACAAGGCATCAATATCGTGTATTCTAGTGCGAAGAACGTGTTTTGGTTGCACAATCGCGAAAAGAAAGCATCAATATCGTGTATTCTAGTGCGAAGAACTCGTTTGTGGGTCAAACTTTGATTTTGAGGAAAATGATGGGAAGAAAAGCTTTTCTTGGGAAACAAAGCAACAATATAATGTATTCCAATTAGGGGACGTGTTTTGGTTCCGCAATCGCAAAAAGAACGGAGATTCTTACGAGTATCCATGTTTGACTTGTTTGTGGGACGAACTTTGATTTTGGGGAAAATGAAGGGAAGAAAAGCTTTTCTTGAGAGTCAAAGTATCAATATCGTGTATTCCAAAGTGGAGAACTGTTTTGGTTCCACAATCGCGAAAAAGAACGGAGATTCTTACGAGTATCTGTGTTTGACTCGTTTGTGGGACGAACTTTGATTTTGAGGAAAATGAAGGGAAGAAAAGCTTTTCTTGGGTAACAAAGTAGCAATATCGTGTATTCCAATGAGCTAAACTTATACTTACTAATACGCTTCCCTGTGGTTCGACCTCGGACACCCGAGAATTTATTACTTGAACATAACCTGCACTTGGGTTTACGACTCTTAATTGAGTCACCATCAAGTTTTTGGCGCCGTTGCCGGGGAGGCAATACTAAGTATATAAGTTTATAAGTATATTTATTTTTATTGGCTGGTTATACCGCCTAATTTTCTATATATTTATATTTATATTGTATATTAACTTTGTTTTATTTTTATTGGCTGGTTATACCGCCTAATCTGTATATTAACTTTGTTTTATGCTTGTTTGGCGACGTGATTTTAGATCTCGTCGTTTAGTTAGATTTTATTGTGAAACTTTTTCAGGTAATCTTTCTAATACAACTCCTACCATGGCTGACAATGAAAGTGTTCACGCTGAAGATGAGAACAGACAAGTACGCACCATGCGTGACTACTTGCAACCAACTCGAAGCTCATCACCCTCTTGTTTTATTTTTCCTCTCAATGCAAACAACTTTCGTTTTAAACCAGGTATGATAGCTTTGCTTCCAAATTTCCATGGGTTAGAATCGAAAAGTGCTTACTCGTTTCTAAAAGACTTCGAGGATGTATGTGTCACCTTTAATGACCAACAATGTACAAATGAAATTGTCAAGCTAAAATTATTTCCTTTTTCTTTAAAAGATAAAGCAAAAATTTGGCTTCATAATTTAAAACCAAGGTCAATTGGCACATGGCAAGAATTACAAACTGAGTTTCTAAAGAAATTTTTCCCAGCACATAAAACTACTGCTTTGAAAAGACAGATTCAAAATTTCAATCAAAATCAAAATGAAGCATTTTTTCAGTGCTGGGAGCGTTTTAAAGATTTGTTAAGTTCTTGTCCACATCATGGTTTTGAAAAATGGCGTCTTATTAGTTTCTTTTATGAAAGTTTAACTCCCGAAACTAAACAATTTGTTGAAACAATGTGTAACAGTGAGTTTCTAGAAAAAGAACCTGAAGAAGCCTTTGACTACTTAGACCATTTGGCAGATAACTCTCAAGCCTGGCACACAGATAATTCCTCTGAAAGTTCCAATAGATCTAATCTTTTTTCTAACAGAGGTAAATATCATTTTAGTCAAGAAGATGAGATAAAAACTAAAGTAGCTAATTTGGCTAGAAAGATTGAAGCCATGGAACTTAGAGAAGTAAAAGAAGTCAAAACGGTTAAAAATGAAGAAAGTTGTGGAATTTGTGAAATCATGGGACACCCCACTTCTGAATGTCCAAACATTCCCATTCTTAAAGAAGCGTTGCATGATCAAGTAAATTCCATAAACACATTTAAAAAGCCTTTTCCTTCTCCTTACTCTGAAACGTATAACCCTGAATGGAGAAGTCATCCCAACTTCAGTTGGCGGAATAATAATCATGTTCAGGTACCACAATCTCAAAAGCCGGGCAACACTTTTTCCTATCAACCTTCACGTGTACAAACCTTGGAAGAGACATTGCAAGCATTCATGCAAACACAAGCAAATGTGAATAACCAAACTTCACAGGATATCAATGAGATCAAAAACACCTTGTCCACATTGACAGCTTCATTACGCACTCAAGAAAAAGGTAAGTTTCCTGCTCAACCTCAGCCTAACCCTTCTACTCAAGGTCTTGTTTCTTGCTCCAATGAAACTCAATAGGAAAATGCCAGTTCTATCACAACTCTTCGAAGTGGAAAGGCAATTGACAAAAAGATTCCATCAAAAGACCAAGATCCTCCTTCCCCTCCGAAAAGTATTGGTAAGGATGATGGTAAGTCTGAACTTCTTGAAAATTTGGACAAAGAAAAAGGTATGCATCCTGCTCCTTTTCCTCAAAGGTTGCAAACAATAAAGAATTTGAATCAAAATGCAGAAATTTATGAACTTTTCAAACAAGTTAAGATTAACATTCCTTTATTGGATGCAATCGAACAAGTTCCATCTTATGCTAAATTTTTGAAGGACATGTGCACAGTTAAAAGGAAACATAATGTACAAAAGAAAGCATTTCTGACGGAAAGTGTGAGCTCAATCATTCAGCACCTTACTCCACCAAAATTCAAAGATCCTGGATGTCCAACAATCTCATGCATCATTGGAAACACTAGAATAGAACGTGCATTGCTTGATCTTGGTGCTAGTGTTAATCTTTTGCCTTTTTCTGTTTATCAACAGTTAGGTTTAGGTGAACTCAAGGAAACACCTGTTACACTTCAACTAGCTGATCGTTCTGTAAAAATTCCTCGAGGGATAGTTGAAGATATTTTGGTTCAAATTGATAATTTTTACTTCCCTGTTGATTTTATTGTTTTGGACACACATCCTGTTTCAAATCCAAATGTTCAAATTCCTGTTATATTAGGCCGTCCATTTCTTGCAACTTCTAATGCTCTGATAAATTGCAGGAATGGTATTTTGAACATTTCTTTTGGAAATATGACTTTAGAATTAAATGTGTTCAACATTTGCAAGCAACCTGGTGATGATTCAGAAGTACATGAAGTGGATTTCATTGAAGAACTTGTTCATGAACATCTCACCACTACCACATTCCATGATCCTTTAGAAGCTTATTTAATTGAATGTGAGTTTGATAATGCTTCAGAAATTTCACACACTGATTCTTTGTTAAATTCTTTTCAGGATAAGCATTGTTGGAAACAAAAGTTTGAGGAACTTCCATCACATACAAATGTCACTGTACCATCAACTATTGGACCGCCCAAGCTGGATTTAAAACCATTGCCATCCGAGCTAAAATTTTCCTTTTTGGAAAAAATTCCTTCTCAATGGAGCCCCCAAGATAAAAGGAAGTTTCTGAATGAGGTAAAGAAGTTCTATTGGGATGACCCTTACTTGTTCAAATATTGTCCTGATCAGATTTTTCGAATATGCATTCCCGACAATGAGGTAAGTAGTGTAATTAAGTTTTGTCATTCCGAGGCATGTGGTGGTCATTTTTCATCAAAGAAAACTGCTGTAAAAATTTTACAGTGTGGATTTTACTGGCCAACTTTATTCAAAGATGCATATGAGAATTCTAAAATTCATAAACAAAGAACTAAAGCCTTTCATGACAAGTTAATTTCAAGAAAAACATTTGATGTTGGGCAAAAAGTTCTACTTTATAATTCTAGACTTCACATATTTCCTGGTAAGTTGAGATCAAGATGGACTGGCCCATTTGTGGTTAAGCATGTGTATCATTATGGAGCAGTTGACATTGAGAATCCTCAAAATGGTAACGTATTCAAGGTAAATGGACAAAGACTCAAACTCTTTTTGGAAAATCATGTTACTCAAGAAGAGGTTGTTTTTCTTTCTGATCCTTGTTTTGAAAATAACTAGATGTAAATATAATTTTTACTAATCTTCAAAAAAAAAATACATTTTTTTTAACCCCGGTTAAATGGCGGATAACCGTACTCCGTGATTATTTAAGTCGGTTCCATCAGCTACCCACAAAACTGATATTGTATATAAATTTCTCTTTCAATTTCTTTTTCATTTTTTTTCAAGATGGATGATATTCTCACAAGATTGCAGAAACGATTTCCTCCTTTTCCTCGAAATATTTTACTGAAGCTTTACCAAGTTCGATTTGAAAGATTAAGAATGCTTATGCACAAAGGGATTCCTGAAGACATACGTTGGATAATTGAAGCCAAGGTACGTGAAGATGAATATCTTCCTGTTTTGCATTTACCAGGTACAGGTAGAAGCACTTTTGCAAAGAAGCGACGAGCAAAGCGCATGAGTTCAAATTGCCACAAATGTGCACGATGGACGTGTAACGGTAAATGTCGTTCTATTGGGATTCCGTCCTCTAATCGAGATGATAAAATTGAATTCATTAAGGATGGACTGAGTAAGGAGAATTTGGGTAATATCCAACTTTCTCTTGAGACGCATCCTAGTGGAGACGTACAAAGAGAAATTCTTGATTTCTGGCCGCAATTCCAAAGGGAATGGCAACATCTTGGGAATCTGATGTTAAAAGACCCTGTTTGCCAGCTTGTAAGAAAACTGGATGGGAAGCATATCCTCGACTCATAGAAGGCGTTTAAGCCGTTTCTGGACGTAAAACAAGAGGAAGATGTGAGCCACAATCACAACTACAATAAATGACTTCTCAACTTTTGGTTTGATTTGCAATAACTTCATTTCAGTTTAATTTACGTGTTGTTAGATTTTTGTAATTATTCTCGTTTTTTTTTTTTTTTTTGCATTGGTCTTTTACGGTTGATTTTTCTTCTCTTTTTGATTTTCTTCCTGAAATCACGCAAAAATCTTTTGTTAGGTTAACATTTTCTTCTGACAGGTCAAATACACTTTCGGCGACATTATTACTCTTGTCTGATTCATTACTCAGTCCTCTATATATTACACCATGTACTCATTCTCTTTCAGGCACTTGAAAAAAAAAATGGAAAGTACTTCGTCCCAGCGCATTAAAAAAATTTGTGTCTTTGGAGGTGCTTATCCAGGGAAAAATAACATATTCGCTGATGAAGCCATAAGAGTTGGAGTAATACTTGCCCAACAAAAGATCCAGTTGATTTATGGAGGCGGTAGTACGGGTTTAATGGGAGCAGTCGCTACAGCAGCACACGCCGGAGGAAGTCCAGTTCTAGGAATCGTGCCAAAACTATTCACAGATTTTTGTGGACCTACCGTGGGTAAGGAAATACAAGTCTGGAGTATCCCTGAACGGATGCCAATCATGTACCATTCTGCCGATGCATTCATTGCTTTACCAGGAGGTCTGGGTACATTGGAAGAAATAGCTTGCGTGACTTCTTGGTCATCTTTGGTCACAAATAAGAAACCCATTGGTTTGCTTAATATTAATGGTTATTTTAGTAATTTGCTTTCATATTTAGATAATGCTGTGGATAATGGATTCATGTTTTCAGAGGCAAGGAGAACCATAATTTCTGCTACAACCATTGAAGATTTACTCAAAAAGCTCCAAGCTTATGAGTATTTATCTGCTACGGTTGTTTCGCAAACGCTCGGAAAAAGAAAAAGAGATATGGACGAGCAAGGAGTGGATTGCACTTTGTCTTTGTGACATTATCTAACATTTTGTTTGTTGTGTCTCAGTTATAATAAGTGGTTAGCAACCTCTGCAGGTAATATCTCCTAAATTCTACCTTTAGTAGGGGGTAAGGGACATATTTCGCTATTTAAAAAAAAAAAAAAAGTTTGTTGTGTTTTAAGCAATTTAGAAGTATTCATTTTGAACAAGGTCTGAGTAAGGGAGACTTGAGACATACCTTGTCAGTTTGATTTTAATCCTTTTATGTTTACTTGTTAATTTTTGTTTAGTATTTTAGGATTAATTAGGTTGCATGAATTTGTTTTGTTTTGAGTCTTAGTTATTCCTATTCTTATGTTATTAGTTCTTTTCTCTTACACATGATTCTTTCATTTGGGTTAATAGACTTACATTGAGGACAATGTAAGAATTAAGTGTGGGGAGAACGATTTAGGATTTCTTTTAATTTTTGTCTACTATTTTTTTTTATGAGTCTTTATTATTATTATTATTATTTTTTTAATGTGTTCTAGTTCCTTTTTAATACAATGATGAGATATGAATTGCATAAGTCTAAAACAGATTTATTAGTGAGAAGATTTTCATGAGAATTGAGCTTGATGTCAACCTTTTTATGAGCCAATGTTAATATGATATGTTGATTGAGAAAGAAGCATGTTTAGATTTAATCTCACTTGTATAATCATCCTTGTGAGTTTTTGAGCCTATAATGATTGATGCATTATACAAATCAATCTAATTTCTTTCTTGAGTGCTCTTATGATTACATGATTCTCTAGAACTTGCTTTAAACCGTTTGAGACTATATTGATACATGTGACAACATGAATATGATAGAGGCATTAGGATTATAACCAGAGCCAAACAGCCATCCATTATTAATGTTCTAAGAGAACATCCCCACTAGTGAGCCAATTTGAGCCTACATTAAATATGCTATTTTATTGGTAACCAGAACTTACACCTAGCCTAAATATACTTATATCCTTACCCTTGTTCTAAAGATGGATTATATATTTTGAGACATATTGCAAAAACAAGGGATACTTTTTGAAAATTTGGGTTAGAACGAAAGATAAGTGTGGGGGAAGAGAGAGGCAAAAGTCAAGAGAAAAAGAAAGGGATCATTGTCAAATACATTCCCATATTAAAAAAAAAAATCTTCTCTTGAACTTCTAGTTAAAGTAAAGAAAAAGATGTTACAAAGTTGGTTAGAATGAAGCAAAGGCTCAACATGAATATTTAGCCTATGTTATTATGTGCTTTATAAGAGTTTTGAGAAGTTTTATTTGTATGATCTTATTATGTCTCTAAACTCTATGAACTCTTTGGAACCTTTGTGATATCTTTATCCTTTTGTTCTTTAACCACATTATAACCCTTTGGCCCCATTACAACCTTGAAAAAAGACCTCTTGATTTATGAAGTTGTATGATCTAAATAGTGGAGAATAGGTGGACAAGCAAGCATATGGTAGAACTGTTTTCATGAGATTGATTGAGTGTAAACACTTTACCACTACTTTAAAGAGTGAAAATCATGAGAGTATAGTGAGAAGTTGAGATTAAGTTGAATATGCACTATTTTGATTGAAATATGTTATGTTAATATTGGCTTAACTCATTTATTTACATTCAAGCATGAATTTTTGTGAAATTCTTTGAGCTATTGATTAGTTTATAAGACTTGTTCAAAGATTATCTCTAATTTATATTGAAAGGATTAGGAGTAAATATTTTTAGTGTATGTAGTTTACTTATATTTTAGTTTTTCAATGTTTGTGGGTATCGTTCTAGCAAACCCTCACGAGACTAAACTCGTCCACTAGGGAGACCCAGGGGTTTAAAGGCTTGTGTCACATGCTAAGTGCCACCGTGATTTCCTACGAAAATGGATTAGATTAGATTTTCTTATTTTATTTTTATTGAGTCGTTGCTAGGGACTAGCAACAATCTAAGTGTGGGGGTGTGATAACTCGTATAATTATATAGTTTTTAGTTATGTTTTATTATTGTTTTGTGTCAAATACGAGTTATTATTGCTTAGTCTACTTGTGTTTATGATCTTTTATATTTTTATGTAATTTGGTGTTTTTCATGAGTTTCTTTGAGTGATTTCAGATTACTAGGTTAAATCAAGAATTAAGGGCAAATCCAATTCAGTTCCAGTTCCGACACCTTTTGCCATATCAGCTATATCTGGAGTTTCACCAAAGCATTAAGGCTGAAATTTTGACAGTGCAAAGTTAAGAGGCATATCTATCTTTTTCATGTTTTACACTTCTTGAAACGGAGTCGTTTTCCCTACCGAAATCAACCATCAAGTTGGCTGATGTGCAATGACGTCTGTTCTGCACCGTTTTGGTATTTTGACCATATCGTCCGATCCACATGAGCAAATGATCTGATTCCAACGTCTATGGATCAGTAACTGATAGGGGCATATTTTTCTAGAAGATCATTTGATCAGATCGAGCCTCCAACATTGACAAAATCGACCATTAAGCTGGCTGATCAGAATTGTCATACAACATGACGAAAATTGTTAGAAAAATGCACCCACCTATTATACCTACCTTTGAAATTTATAAAGCTTGTCTCTTGTCATTTTGCTCTCCAAAATGTGTATAAATAGAGGGCCTTGGATGAGTATTAGGAACATTATACATTGGTAGGATATTAGCCATTGTAATAAAATTCTCTAAGTTTTCTTCTTCTTTCTTTTCTCTAGTTTTCTTTTTCTTTATTTACTTATGCTTCTTAAATTTCTTTTCATTTTATTCATATCTAGTATGTGTTGCTAATCATATTGTTGAGGTGATGAGGTGAAGCTCTTGGTAAATGCTAAGGTTAGTCTCTTAAACATGAGCTAAAATGAATTATCATTTATAAACACTAGTATAGATAATATTTTCTTTTGGTTTAAAATCATACTTGCAAAGTAGGGATCTTGATTCATTATTGACAATGAAAATGACACAATAAATGCTTGGTTTCATAACCTTGATTTGTTGTAGACATATACCTTGGCATAAGGAATGCTTGGACTCTTTTTATGAGTTTTGAGGACACCAAATGAACATAATATCATATGCTATGGACGTTGGACAATTTGGACTGAATTGCTAAACCTTCCGATTGGAACCTCCTTTATGTGTGGATTTCAATTGTGTAATAAAACAAGATTAATCTTAGCATAACACCAAGAGTGGATTCTCTAACCTCAACATCTTTTCTTATTGTTTTTTATATTTTGTTTAATTTCTTTTATGTTATTTTGTTTATTTTGTTCTCTAATATATTGTTTATCTTGTTTTGTTGTTGATTCCCTAATATCTTGTTTATTTTCTTTTTCTTATATATTTATAAACTTATACTTACTAATACGCTTCCCTGTGGTTCGACCTCGGACACCCGAGAATTTATTACTTGAACATAACCTGCACTTGGGTTTACGACTCTTAATTGAGTCACCATCAATTTCATACGAGTATCAGTGTTTGACTTGTTTGTGGGATGAACTTTGATTTTGAATAAAATGAAGGGAAGAAAAGATTTTCTTACGAAACAAAGCATCAATATCATGTGTTCCAATGAGGCAAACAAAGCATCAATATCGTGTATTCCAATGAGGAGAACGTGTTTTGGTTCCATAATCGTGAAAAGAATGGAGATTCTTACGAGTATCCGTGTTTGACTCATTTGTGGGACGAACTTTGATTTTGAGGAAAATGAAGGGGAAAAACTTTTCTTGGGAAACAAAGCATCAATATTGTGTATTCCAATGAGGGGAACATGTTTTGGTTCCACAATCGCGAAAAGAGCGGATATTCTTATGAGTATTCGTGTTTGACTTATTTGTGGGATGAACTTTGATTTTGAGGAAAATGAAAGCAATAAAAGCTTTTCTTGGGAAACAAAGAATCAATATCGTGTATTCCAATGAGGAGTACGTGTTTTGGTTCCAAAATCGCGAAAGGAACAGAGACTCATACGAGTATCCGTGTTTGAACTGTTTGTGGGACGACTTTTGATTTTGAGGAAAATTAAGGTATTAAAAGCTTTTGTTGGGAAACAAAGCATCAATATCATGTATTTCAATGAGGAGAACATGTTTTGATTGCATGATCGCGAAAAGAATGGACATTCTTACAAGTATCCATGTTTGACTCGTTTGTGGGATAAACTTTGATTTTTGAGGAAAATAAAGGGAAGCAAATCTTTTTTGGGAAACGAAGTTTCAATATCATGTATTCTAATGAGGAGAACGTGTTTTGGTTCCGCAATTGCAAAAAAAAAAAGATTCTTACGAGTATCCATGCTTAACTCGTTTGTGGGACGAACTTTGATTTTGAGGAAAATGAAGGGAAAAAAATTTTTCTTAGGAAACAAAGCATCAATATCGTGTATTCCAATGAGGAGAACAGATTTTGGTTCCACAATCGCGAAAAAAAAAATTTCTTATGAGTATCCGTATTTGACTCGTTTGTGGGAAGAACATTGAGATTGAGGAAAATGAAGGGAAGAAATGCTTTTCTTGGGAAACAAAGCTTCAATATCGTGTATTACAATAAGGAAAATGTGTTTATTCCACAATCGCGAAAAGAACGAAGATTCTTACGATAATCCGTGTTTGACTCATTTGTGGGACGAACTTTAATTTTGACGAAAATGATGGGAAGAAAAGCTTTTCTTGGGAAACAAAGTATCAATATTGTGTATTCTAATGAGGATAACGTATTTTGGTTCCACAATCGCGAGAAGAACGTAGACTCTTACGAGTATTCGTGTTTGACTCATTTGTAGGACGAACTTTGATTTTGAGGAAAATGAAAGGAAGAAAAGCTTTTCTTGGGAAACAAGGCATCAATATCGTGTATTCTAGTGCGAAGAACGTGTTTTGGTTGCACAATCGCGAAAAGAAAGGACATTCTTATGAGTATCCATGTTTAACTCGTTTGTGGGTCAAACTTTGATTTTGAGGAAAATGATGGGAAGAAAAGCTTTTCTTGGGAAACAAAGCAACAATATAATGTATTCCAATTAGGGGACGTGTTTTGGTTCCGCAATCACAAAAAGAACGGAGATTCTTACGAGTATCCATGTTTGACTTGTTTGTGGGACGAACTTTGATTTTGGGGAAAATGAAGGGAAGAAAAGCTTTTCTTGAGAGTCAAAGTATCAATATCGTGTATTCCAAAGTGGAGAACTGTTTTGGTTCCACAATCGCGAAAAAGAACGGAGATTCTTACGAGTATCTGTGTTTGACTCGTTTGTGGGACGAACTTTGATTTTGAGGAAAATGAAGGGAAGAAAAGCTTTTCTTGGGAAACAAAGTAGCAATATCGTGTATTCCAATGAGCTGAACGTGTTTTGGTTCCACAATCGCGAAAGGAACGGAGATTCATACGAGTATCCCTGTTTGACCCGTTTATGGGACGAGCTTTGATTTTGAAGATAATGAAGGGAATAAAAGCTTTTGTTGGAAAAAAAAGCATCAATATCGTGTATTCTAATGAGGAGAACGTGTTTTGACTGCACAAGCGCTAAAAGAGTGGACATCTTTAGAGTATCCAAGTTTGACTCGTTTGTGGGAATTTTGAGGAAAATGAAGAGAAGAATATATTTTCTTGGGAAACAAAGTGTCAATATCGTGTATTCCAATGAGGAGAATGAGGTTTGGTTCCACAATCGTGAAAGGAACGGAGATTCTTACGAGTATCCGTGTTTGACTCGTTTGTGGGACGAACTTTGATTTTGAGGAAAATGAATGGAAGAAAAGCTTTTCTTAGGAAACAAGGCATCAATATCGTGTATTCCATTTAGCAAAACATATTTTGGTTCCACAATCGCGAAAAGAACGGAGATTCTTACGACTATTCGTGTTTGACTCGTTCGTGAGACGAACTTTGATCTTGAGGAAAATTAAGGGAAGAAAAGCTTTTTTTGGGAAACAAAGCATTAATATCGTGTATTCCAATGAGGAGAACGTGTTTTGATTCAACAATCACAAAGAGAACGGAGATTCTTATGAGTATCCGTGTTTGACTCGTTCATGGGACGAACTTTGATTTTGAGGAAAATAAAGGGAAGAAAAGCTTTTGTGGGGAAACAAAGAATCAATATCGTGTATTCCAATGATGAGAACGTATTTTTGTTCCACAATCGCGAGAAGAACGGAGATTCTTACTGATAACTCGTATAATTATATAGTTTTTAGTTATGTTTTATTATTGTTTTGTGTCAAATACGAGTTATTATTGTTTAGTCTAATTGTGTTTATGATCTTTTATATTTTTATGTAATTTGGTGTTTTTCACAAGTTTCTTTGAGTGATTTCAGATTACTAGAATTAAGGGCAAATCCAGTTCAGTTCCAGTTCCGACACCTTTTGCCATAACAGCTATATCTCGAGTTTCACTGAAGCAATAAGGCTGAACTTTGTATCCCTGCAAAGCTAAGAGGCATATCTATCTTTTTCATGTTTTACACTTCTTGAAACGGAGTCGTTTTCCCTAGCGAAATCGACCATCAAGTTGGCTGATGTGCAATGACGTCTGTTCTGCACCGTTTTGGTATTTTGACCATATCTTCCGATCCACGTGCGCAAATGATCTGATTCCAACGGCTATGGATCCGTAACTGATAGGGGTATATTTTTCTAGAAGACCATTTTATCAGATCGAGCCTCCAACATTGACAAAATCGACCATCAAGCTGGCTGATCAGAATTGTCATACAATATGACGAAAATTGTTAGAAAAATGCACCCACCTATTATACCTACCTTTGAAATTTGTAAAGCTTGTCTCTTGTCATTTAGCCCTCCAAAATGTGTATAAATAGAGGGCCTTGGATGAGCATTGGGATAGATTATACATTGGTAGGATATTAGCCTTTGTAGTAAAATTCTCTAAGTTTTCTTCTTCTTTCCTTTCTCTAGTTTTCTTTTTCTATCTTTACTTATGCTTCTTACATTTCTTTTCATTTTATTCATATCTAGTATGTGTTGCTAATCATATTGTTGAGGTGATGAGGTGAAGCTCTTGGTAAATGCTAAGGTTAGTCTCTTAAACATGAGCTAAAATGAATTATCATTTATAAACACTAGTATAGATAATATTTTCTTTTGGTTTAAAATCATACTTGCAAAGTAGGGATCTTGATTCATTATTGACAATGAAAATGGCACAATAAATGCTTGGTTTCATAACCTTGATTTGTTGTAGACATATACCTTGGCATAAGGAATGCTTGGACTCTTTTTGTGAGTTTTGAGGACACCAAATGAACATAATATCATATGCTATGGACGTTGGACAATTTGGACTGAATTGCTAAACCTTCCGATTGGAATCTCCCTTATGTGTGAATTTCAATTGTGTAATAAAACAAGATTAATCTTAGCATAACACCAAGAGTGGATTCTCTAACCTCAACATCTTTTCTTATTGTTTTTATATCTTGTTTAATTTCTTTTATTTTATTTTGTTTATTTTGTTCTCTAATATATTGTTTATCTTGTTTTGTTGTTGATTCCCTAATATCTTGTTTACTTTCTTTTTCTTATATATTTATAAACTTATACTTACTAATACGCTTCCCTGTGGTTCGACCTCGGACACCCGAGAATTTATTACTTGAACATAACCTGCACTTGGGTTTACAACTCTTAATTGAGTTACCATCAAGTTTTTGGCGCCGTTGCCGGGGAAGCAATACTAAGTATATAAGTTTATAAGTATCTTTATTTTTTATTGGCTGGTTATACCGCCTAATTTTCTATATATTTATATTTATATTGTATATTAACTTTGTTTTATTTGTATTGGCTGGTTATACCGCCTAATTTGTATATTAACTTTGTTTTATTTGTATTGGCTGGTTATACCGCCTAATTTGTATATTAACTTTGTTTTATGCTTGTTTGGCGACGTGATTTTAGATCTCGTCGTTTAGTTAGATTTTATTGTGAAACTTTTTCAGGTAATCTTTCTAATACAATTCCTACCATGGCTGACAATGAAAGTGTTCATGTTGAAGATGAGAACAGACAAGTACGCACCATGCGTGACTACTTGCAACCAACTCGAAGCTCATCACCCTCTTGTTTTATTTTTCCTCTCAATGCGAACAACTTTCGTTTTAAACCAGGTATGATAGCTTTGCTTCCAAATTTTCATGGGTTAGAATCGGAAAGTGCTTACTCGTTTCTAAAAGACTTCGAAGATGTATGTGTCACCTTTAATGACCAACAATGTACAAATGAAATTGTCAAGCTAAAATTATTTCCTTTTTCTTTAAAAGATAAAGCAAAAATTTGGCTTCATAATTTAAAACCAAGGTCAATTGGCACATGGCAAGAATTACAAACTGAGTTTCTAAAGAAATTTTTCCCAGCACATAAAACTACTGCTTTGACAAGACAGATTCAAAATTTTAATCAAAATCAAAATGAAGCATTTTTTCAGTGCTGGGAGCGTTTTAAAGATTTGTTAAGTTCTTGTCCACATCATGGTTTTGAAAAATGGCGTCTTATTAGTTTCTTTTATGAAAGTTTAACTCCCGAAACTAAACAATTTGTTGAAACAATGTGTAACGGTGAGTTTCTAGAAAAAGAACCTGAAGAAGCCTTTGAGTACTTAGACCATTTGGCAGATAACTCTCAAGCCTGGCACACAGATAATTCCTCTGAAAGTTCCAATATATCTAATGTTGTTTCTAACAGAGGAAAATATCATTTTAGTCAAGAAGATGAGATAAAAGCTAAAGTAGCTAATTTGGCTAGAAAGATTGAAGCCATGGAACTTAGAGAAGTAAAAGAATTCAAAACGTTTAAAAATGAAGAAAGTTGTGGAATTTGTGAAATCATGGGACACCCCACTTCTGAATGTCCAAACATTCCCATTCTTAAAGAAGCGTTGCATGATCAAGTAAATTCCATAAACACATTTAAAAACCCTTTTCCTTCTCCTTACTCTGAAACGTATAACCCTGAATGGAGAAATCATCCCAACTTCAGTTGGCGGAATAATAATCATGTTCAGGTACCACAATCTCAAAAACCGGGCAACACTTTTTCCTATCAACCTTCACGTGTACAAACCTTGGAAGAGACATTGCAAGCATTCATGCAAACACAAGCAAATGTGAATAACCAAACTTCACAGGACATCAATGAGATCAAAAACACCTTGTCCACATTGGCAGCTTCATTACACACTCAAGAAAAAGGTAAGTTTCCTGCTCAACCTCAGCCTAACCCTTCTACTCAATGTTTTGTTTCTTGCTCCAATGAAACTCAACAGGAAAATGCCAGTTCTATCACAACTCTTCGAAGTGGAAAGGCAATTGACAAAAAGATTCCATCAAAAGACCAAGATCCTCTTTCCCCTCCGAAAAGTAATGGTAAGGATGATGGTAAGTCTGAACTTCTTGAAAATTTGGACAAAGAAAAAGGTATGCATCCTGCTCCTTTTCCTCAAAGGTTGCAAACAATAAAGAATTTGAATCAAAATGCAGAAATTTATGAACTTTTCAAACAAGTTAAGATTAACATTCCTTTATTGGATGCAATCAAACAAGTTCCATCTTATGCTAAATTTTTGAAGGACATGTGCACAGTTAAAAGGAAACATAATGTACAAAAGAAAGCATTTTTGACGGAAAGTGTGAGCTCAATCATTCAGCACCTTACTCCACCAAAATTCAAAGATCCTGGATGTCCAACAATCTCATGCATCATTGGAAACACTAGAATAGAACGTGCATTGCTTGATCTTGGTGCTAGTGTTAATCTTTTGCCTTTTTCTGTTTATCAACAGTTAGGTTTAGGTGAACTCAAGGAAACACCTGTTACACTTCAACTAGCTGATCGTTCTGTAAAAATTCCTCGAGGGATAGTTGAAGATGTTTTGGTTCAAATTGATAATTTTTACTTCCCTGTTGATTTTATTGTTTTGGACACACATCCTGTTTCAAATCCAAATGTTCAAATTCCTGTTATATTAGGCCGTCCATTTCTTGCAACTTCTAATGCTCTGATAAATTGCAGGAATGGTATGTTGAACATTTCTTTTGGAAATATGACTTTAGAATTAAATGTGTTCAACATTTGCAAGCAACCTGGTGATAATTCAGAAGTACATGAAGTGGATTTCATTGAAGAACTTGTTCATGAACATCTCACCACTACCACATTCCATGATCCTTTAGAAGCTTATTTAATTGAATATGAGTTTGATAATGCTTCAGAAATTTCACACACTGATTCTTTGTTAAAATCTTTTCAGGATAAGCATTGTTGGAAACAAAAGTTTGAGGAACTCCCATCACTCACAAATGTCACTGTACCATCAACTATTGAACCACCCAAGCTAGATTTAAAACCATTGCCATCCGAGCTAAAATATTCCTTTTTGGGAAAAATTCCTTCTCAATGGAGCCCCCAAGATAAAAGGAAGTTTCTGAATGAGGTAAAGAAGTTCTACTGGGATGACCCTTACTTGTTCAAATATTGTCCTGATCAAATTTTTCGAAGATGCATTCCCGACAATGAGGTAAGTAGTGTAATTAAGTTTTGTCATTCCGAGGCATGTGGTGGTCATTTTTCATCAAAGAAAACTGCTGCAAAAATTTTACAGTGTGGATTTTACTGGCCAACTTTATTCAAAGATGCATATGAGAATTCTAAAATTCATAAAGAAAGAACTAAAGCCTTTCATGACAAGTTAATTTCAAGAAAAACATTTGATGTTGGGCAAAAAGTTCTACTTTATAATTCTAGACTTCACATATTTCCTGGTAAGTTGAGATCAAGATGGACTGGCCCATTTGTGGTTAAGCATGTGTATCATTATGGAGCAGTTGACATTGAGAATCCTCAAAATGGTAACGTATTCAAGGTAAATGGACAAAGACTCAAACTCTTTTTGGAAAATCATGTTACTCAAGAAGAGGTTGTTTTTCTTTCTGATCCTTGTTTTGAAAATAACTAGATGTAAATATAATTTTTTACCCCGGTTAAATGGCGGATAACGGTACTCCGTGATTATTTAAGTCGGTTCCATCAGCTACCCACAAAACTGATATTGTATATAAATTTCTCTTTCATTTTATTTTATTTCATTTTTTTCAGGATGGATGATATTCTCAAAAGATTGCAGAAACGATTTCCTCCTTTTCCTCGGAATATTTTACTGAAGCTTTACCAAGTTCGATTAGAAAGATTAAGAATGCTTATGAACAATGGGATTCCTGAAGACATACGTTGGATAATTGAAGCCAAGGTACGTGAAGATGAATATCTTCCTGTTTTGCATTTACCAGGTACAGGTAGAAGCACTTTTGCAAAGAAGCGACGAGCAAAGCGCATGAGTTCAAATTGCCACAAGTGTGCACGATGGACGTGTAACGGTAAATGTCGTTCTATTGGGATTCCGTCCTCTAATCGAGATGATAAAATTGAATTCATTAAGGATGGACTGAGTAAGGAGAATTTGGGTAATATCCAACTTTCTCTTGAGACGCATCCTAGTGGAGACGTACAGAGAGAAATTCTTGATTTATGGCCGCAATTCCAAAGGGAATGGCAACATCTTGGGAATCTGATGATAAAAGACCCTGTTTGCCAGCTTGTAAGAAAACTGGATGGGAAGCATATCCTCGACTCATAGAAGGCGTTTAAGCCGTTTCTGGACGTAAAACCAGAGGAAGATGCCAAATACACTTTCGGCGACATTATTACTTTTGACTTTTACGGTTGATTTTTCTTCTCTTTTTGATTTTCTTCCTGAAATCACGCAAAAATCTTTTGTTAGGTTAACATTTTCTTCTGACAGGTCAAATACACTTTCGGCGACATTTTACTCTTGTCTGATTCATTACTCAGTCCTCTATATATTACACCATGTACTCATTCTCTTTCAGGCACTTAAAAAAAATGGAAAGTACTTCGTCCCAGCGCATTAAAAAAATTTGTGTCTTTGGAGGTGCTTATCCAGGGAAAAATAACATATTCGCTGATGAAGCCATAAGAGTTGGAGTAATACTTGCCCAACAAAAGATCCAGTTGATTTATGGAGGCGGTAGTACGGGTTTAATGGGAGCAGTCGCTACAGCAGCACACGCCGGAGGAAGTCCAGTTCTAGGAATCGTGCCAAAACTATTCACAGATTTTTGTGGACCTACCGTGGGTAAGGAAATACAAGTCTGGAGTATCCCTGAATGGATAACAATCATGTACCATTCTGCCGATGCATTCATTGCCTTACCAGGAGGTCTGGGTACATTGGAAGAAATAGCTTGCGTGGCTTCTTGGTCATCTTTGGTCACAAATAAGAAACCCATTGGTTTGCTTAATATTAATGGTTATTTTAGTAATTTACTTTCATATTTAGATAATGCTGTGGATAATGGATTCATGTTTTCAGAGGCAAGGAGAACCATAATTTCTGCTACAACCATTGAAGATTTACTCAAAAAGCTACAAGCTTATGAGTGTTTATCTGCTACGGTTGTTTCGCAAACGCTCGGAAAAAGAAAAAGAGATATGGACGAGCAAGGAGTGGATTGCACTTTGTCTTTGTGACATTATCTAACATTTTGTTTGTTGTGTCTCAGTTATAATAAGTGGTTAGCAACCTCTGCAGGTAATATCTCCTAAATTCTACCTTTAAAATTTGACATTGGGGACAATGTCATATTTTAGTAGGGGGTAAGGGACATATTTTGCTAAAAAAAAAAAAAATTTTGTTGTGTTTTAAGACATTTAGAAGTATTCATTCTGAACAAGGTCTGAGTAAGGGAGACTTGAGACATACCTTGTCAGTTTGATTTAATCTTCTTCTTCAAAAAAAAAAAACAAAAAAAACAAAAAAAAAACAAAAAAAAAGCATGTTTAGACTTAGTGTGTTTTTTTTAGTTACTTTCTATACAATGATGAGATATGAATTGCATAAGTCTAAAACAGATTTATTAGTGAGAAGATTTTCATGAGAATTGAGCTTGATGTCAACCTTTTTATGAGCCAATGTTAATATGATATGTTGATTGAGAAAGAAGCATGTTTAGACTTAATCTGACTTGTATAATCATCTTTGTGAGTTTTTGAGCCTATAATGATTGATGCATTATACAAATCAATCTAATTTCTTTCTTGAGTGCTCTTATGATTACATGATTCTCTAGAACTTGCTTTAAACCGTTTGAGACTATATTGATACATGTGACAACATGAATATGATAGAGGCATTAGGATTATAACCAGAGCCAAACAGCCATCCATTATTAATGTTCTACGAGAACATCCCCACTAGTGAGCCAATTTGAGCCTACATTAAATATGATGTTTTATTGGTAACCACAACTTACACCTAGCCTGAATATGCTTATATCCTTACCCTTGTTCTAAAGATGAATTTTATATTTTGAGACATATTGCAAAAAAACAAGGGATATTTTTATTTGAAAATTTGGGTTAGAAACAAAAGATAAGTGTGGGGGAAGAAAAGAAAAGAAAAAGTCAAGAGAAAAAGAAAGGGATCATTGTCAAATACATTCCCATATTAAAAAAAAAAAAAAAAAAAAAAAAAAAAAAAAAATCTTCTCTTGAACTTCTAGAAAAAGATGTTACAAAGTTGGTTAGAATGATGCAAAGGCTCAACATGAATATTTAGCCTATGTTATTATGTGCTTTATAAGAGTTTTGAGAAGTTTTATTTGTATGATCTTATTATGTCTCTAAAATCTATGAACTCTTTGGAACCTTTGTGATATCTTTATCCTTTTGTTCTTTAACCACATTATAACCCTTTGGCCCCATTACAACCTTGAATAAAGACCTCTTGATTTATGAAGTTGTATGATCTAAATAGTGGAGAATAGGTGGACAAGCAAGCATATGGTAGAAGTGTTTTCATGAGATTGATTGAGTGTAAACACTTTACCACTACTTTAAAGAGTGAAAATCAAGAGAGTATCCCATGTGAGAAGTTGAGATTAAGTTTGAATATACACTATTTTGATTGAAATATGTTATGTTATTATTGGCTTAACTCAAACTATTTACATTCAAGCAAGATCTTTTATGAATTTCTTTAAGCTATTGATTAGTTTTTAAGACTTGTCCAATGATTATCTCTAATTTATATTGGAAGGATTAGTTATAATTATTATTTTTAGTTTTTCTTATGTCTTCAATGTTTGTGGGTATCGTCCTAGTAAACCCTCACGAGACTAAACTCGTCCACTAGGGACACCTAGGGGTTTAAAGGCTTGTGTCACATGTTAAGTGCCACCGTGATTTCCTACGAAAATGGATTAGATTAGATTTTCTTATTTTATTATTATTTTTTTTTATTGAGTCGTTGCTAGGGACTAGCAACAATCTAAGTATGGGGGTGTGATAACTCGTATAATTATATAGTTTTTAGTTATGTTTTATTATTGTTTTGTGTCAAATACGAGTTATTATTGTTTAGTCTAATTGTGTTTATGATCTTTTATATTTTTATGTAATTTGGTGTTTTTCACAAGTTTCTTTGAGTGATTTCAGATTACTAGAATTAAGGGCAAATCCAGTTCAGTTCCAGTTCCGACACCTTTTGCCATATCAGCTATATCTCTAGTTTCACTGAAGCAATAAGGCTGAACTTTGTATCCCTGCAAAGCTAAGAGGCATATCTATCTTTTTCATGTTTTACACTTCTTGAAACGGAGTCGTTTTCCCTAGCGAAATCGACCATCAAGTTGGCTGATGTGCAATGACGTCTGTTCTGCACCGTTTTGGTATTTTGACCATATCTTCCGATCCACGTGCGCAAATGATCTGATTCCAACGGCTATGGATCCGTAACTGATAGGGGTATATTTTTCTAGAAGACCATTTTATCAGATCGAGCCTCCAACATTGACAAAACCGACCATCAAGCTGGCTGATCAGAATTGTCATACAATATGACGAAAATTGTTAGAAAAATGCACCCACCTATTATACCTACCTTTGAAATTTGTAAAGCTTGTCTCTTGTCATTTAGCCCTCCAAAATGTGTATAAATAGAGGGCCTTGGATGAGCATTGGGATAGATTATACATTGGTAGGATATTAGCCTTTGTAGTAAAATTCTCTAAGTTTTCTTCTTCTTTCCTTTCTCTAGTTTTCTTTTTCTATCTTTACTTATGCTTCTTACATTTCTTTTCATTTTATTCATATCTAGTATGTGTTGCTAATCATATTGTTGAGGTGATGAGGTGAAGCTCTTGGTAAATGCTAAGGTTAGTCTCTTAAACATGAGCTAAAATGAATTATCATTTATAAACACTAGTATAGATAATATTTTCTTTTGGTTTAAAATCATACTTGCAAAGTAGGGATCTTGATTCATTATTGACAATGAAAATGGCACAATAAATGCTTGGTTTCATAACCTTGATTTGTTGTAGACATATACCTTGGCATAAGGAATGCTTGGACTCTTTTTGTGAGTTTTGAGGACACCAAATGAACATAATATCATATGCTATGGACGTTGGACAATTTGGACTGAATTGCTAAACCTTCCGATTGGAATCTCCCTTATGTGTGAATTTCAATTGTGTAATAAAACAAGATTAATCTTAGCATAACACCAAGAGTGGATTCTCTAACCTCAACATCTTTTCTTATTGTTTTTATATCTTGTTTAATTTCTTTTATTTTATTTTGTTTATTTTGTTCTCTAATATATTGTTTATCTTGTTTTGTTGTTGATTCCCTAATATCTTGTTTACTTTCTTTTTCTTATATATTTATAAACTTATACTTACTAATACGCTTCCCTGTGGTTCGACCTCGGACACCCGAGAATTTATTACTTGAACATAACCTGCACTTGGGTTTACAACTCTTAATTGAGTTACCATCACTTACGAGTATCCGGGTTTGACTTGTTTGTGGGACGAACTTTGATTTTTGAGTAAAATGAAAGGAAGAAAAGCTTTTCTTGGGAAACAAAGCATCAATATCGTGTATTCCATTGAAGAGAACGTGTTTTGGTTTCACAATCGTGAAAAGAAAAGACATTCTTACGAGTATCCAAGTTTGACTCGTTTGTGGGAGGAACTTTGATTTTGAGGAAAATGAAGGGAAGAAAAGCTTTTTCTGGGAAACCAAAACATCAATGTCGTGTATTCCAAAGAGGAGAACATGTTTTGGATACATAATCGCGAAAAGAACGGACATTCTTATGAGTGTCCGTGTTTGACTTGTTTGTGGGAAAAACTTTGATTTTGAGTAAAACGATGGGAAGAAAACTTTTTTGGGAAATCAAAGCATCAATATCTTGTATTCCAATAAGGAAAACGTCTTTTGGTTGCACAATGGCGAAAAAAATGGACATTCTTACGAGTATCCATGTTTGACTTGTTTGTGGGATGAACTTTGATTTTGAGGAAAATAAAGGGAAGAAAAGCTTTTCTTAGGAAACCAAAGCATCAATATCGTGTGTTCTAATGAAGAGAACGTGTTTTGATTGCACAATCGCGAAAGAAAGGACATTCTTATGAGTATCCATGTTTGACTCGTTTGTGGGACGAACTTTGATTTTGAGGAAAATGAAGGGATGAAAAGCTTTTCTTGGTAAACAAAGCATCAATATCGTGTATTCCAATGAGGAGAACGTGTTTTGGTTCAACAATCGCCAAAAGAACGGAGATTCTTTCTAGCATCTGTGTTTGACTCTTTTGTGGGACGAACCTTGATTTTGAGGAAAATGAAGGGAAGAAAAGCTTTTCTTAGGAAACAAAGCATCAATATTGTGTATTTCAATGAGAAGAACGTGTTTTGGTTCCACAATCGCGAATAGAACAGAGATTCTTACGAGTAACCGTGTTTGACTCGTTTGTAGGACGAACTTTGATTTTGAGGAAAATGAAGGGAAGAAAAGCTTTTGTTGGGAAACAAAGCATCAATATCGTGTATTCCAATGAGGAGAACATGTTCTGGTTCCACCATCGTGAAAGGAATGGAGATTCATACGAGTATCTGTGTTTCACCCTTTTGTAGGACAAGCTTTGATTTTTAGGAAAATAAAGGGAATAAAAGCTTTTGTTGGGAATCAAAGCATCAATATCGTGTATTCCAATGAGGAGAACGTGTTTTGATTGCACAATCGCAAAAAGAATGGACATTCTTACGAGTATCCATGTTTGACTCATTTGTGGGATGCACTTTGATTTTGAGGAAAATGTAGGAAAGAAAATCTTTTCTTGGGAAACAAAGCGTCAATATTGTGTATTCCAAAGAGTAGAACATGTTTTGGTTCCACAATCGCGAAAAGAACGGACATTCTTATGAGTATCCATGTTTGACCCGTTTGTGGGACAAACTTTGATTTTGAGGAAAATGAAGGGAAGAAAAACTTTTCTTCGGAAACAAAGCTTCAATATCATGTATTCCAATGAGGAGAACGTATTTTGGTTCCACAATCGCGAAAAGAATGGAGATTCTTACGAGTATCCGTGTTTGACTTGTTTGTGGGACGAATTTTGATTTTTAGGAAAATACAGGGAAGAAAAGCCTTTCTTGGGAAACAAAGCATCAATATCGTGTATTCGAATGAGGAGAATGTGTTTTGGTTCCACAATCTCGAAAAGAACGGAGATTCTTACGAGTATCTGTGTTTAACTTGTTTGTGGGACGAACTTTGATTTTGAGGAAAATGAAGGGAAGAAAAGCTTTTCTTAGGAAACAAAGCATCAATATCGTGTATTCCATTGAGCAAAACATATTTTGGTTCCACAATCACAAAAAGAATGAAGATTCTTACGAGTATCCGTGTTTGACTCGTTTGTGGGACGAACTTTGATTTTGAGAAAAATGAAAGGAAGAAAAGCTTTTCTTTGGAAATAAAGCATCAATATCGTGTATTTTAATGAGGAGTACGTGTTTTAGTTGCACAATCGCGAAAAAAAAAAAATATTCTTACGAGTATCCATGTTTGACTCGTTTGTGGAACGTACTTTGATTTTGAAAAAAAAAATAAAGGGAAGAAAATCTTTTTTTTGGGAAACCAAAGCATCAAATATCGTGTATTTACATGTCATTATCAAACAGTTTTAAAAATACGAACAAGATTTTTGCTGTTTTTGTTGCAAAAAAAATCAAATCCCTTAATTCCAAATACTTGCCCGCAACTCAAAAAGAAAACAACAATAAAATTTCAAGAAATTAACACCCACAGAAAAAGCCTAAGACATTAGAAATTAACACCACGAGCACTTTTTGTTACATTATCATGCTCTTTGGCCTAAAAAAAGTTGATGCTACTTACCGTAATATCTGTCTGTCCTGCGAAATCAACGAGGTAGGCATTTGGAAGTAGCTTTACCAGCTCCGATAAAGGCAAAAAGAGCTTCTATTTGTAAGCAGGAAAGAGAGCAGCTGGTTAGAAAAGCAAGCGTTCCTATTCTTCTTCATTCCTATTTCAATTGCAATTTCAAATATAGTTTCCTTCTTCATTCTTCTTCTTCTCTAGTTGCTTTTTTTATTATTTTTTATTAAGTATATTATTTATTCATTCGTTTCTTCATCATTTTTTTCGTTGTTATAATTCTCTTTTTCAACACTACTTCCAGTACACTCTCAATAGTTGAGTCCCATCAGTCTCCGTTACACACCAATTTACTCTCCCAATCTGTATTATTGAATGAATGATGGATATTGGTTTTACAGATTTTTATGGTTGTTGAAACAGATTTGGAGACTTACAAATGTTGATGTCTTGAAGGTGATGGATTGGATTGGTTAACAACCTTCCTGGAGTTTATGACACCTAGACAGACTAAGCCTGTCAAAGAACATTTTTTCTCTTTGAATCGTGAGGAAAATTATTTGGGATTTACGAGTTTGATTTTTTTTAGCCTACCTTAAACCCTATAAATTAAAATTTTATTTATATTTTAAAATCTTTTAATGACATGTAAGTAGATGAAAGTAGATGATGTGTATTTTCACATGGATTCAGTTGCATTTAACGGACGGACGGATTCCATCCCGTTTGAGTTAAATTGGTTCAAAATAAAAAGAGGGTTAAACTGGGTTCAAATAAAATGTGAGGGCCTAAAATGGCCCATATGAAATAGTTCTAGGACAATTTTTTTTTCATTATGCCTAGAGATAAAAAATGAAGACTCATCCAATGAAATTTGATTGATGACTCATAATTTTTTAAAATTAGATTAGCCAAAACTTGAATTTATCTCTAAATTATTTTAATTTAATTTTAAAAAATAAATTATTAAATTTTGAGTGGATGATTCATGAGGCCTTGAAACTTGATTGGTTGAAACTTCATTCTAAATTATTTGTTATTAATTAGGGATAAAAACGATGACTCATAAGTGGATTTTTTTTATTGGTTGAAATATGATTAAAATTTGATTGACCAAAACTAGTGTATTTATGTTCAATAAGCAAATAACATATTTAATTAATTATAAAATTAATTATTTCATAATTAATTACATGACTGATGTCATAAACCCACATGACAATAAATGATTTGTCACCTAATTTTTTTTTAACTAATTAAAGAAATTTTTATGAATACGTGATAAATTGTAATTGGATAATAGATTCCACCATTATCCTCACAAAGAGAAAATGAAGAAAATAAACAAACATGAGGCTGAAATTAAATTGGCTAATGCTACTACTACTGCAGCACAAGATGTTCTGCAGAGTGGAGTGCATGGGATCGCCGCTCAAACTGTCTAGAAAGAGCTAATAAAATAAAATAAAGAAAAATATATTTAAAATTTACTTGGACAGTATTGGTTGTAGTTGGTACGCGTGGCGTTTACGGTCAGTAAAGCTGATGTGGCAAAAAGCGCAGGGTGTGGTGGTCCCCACCTCAGCTCATCAAAGACCTTTATGTCACCACCACCACTTGGCCAGCCGTCTTTGTCTCTCCTTATTTTTAGAGGTCATAGTCATAGATTTTTTTCGATTTTTTTCTCATGTTTTTTCTTTTTATTTTCTGTTCCTGCCCTTCTTTATCTCCACTCCTTGTGCCAGCGACTGTATCGCACGCTCTCTCAGTAATGGGACAAAGATGAAAGAAACGGGAGAGTGATCGAAGTGCGCGTGGAATTAGAAGTCATAAAATATCTGAGAATCCCTGTATTTATCATTTATCCATCCATCATTCAATATCTTCCACAAAATAAAACGAGAGAAGAAAAAATCATTGAAATAAAAGAAAGTGCAACCAAAAGATGCCGCGTGTCGAGGCACCCGAGCGTTCTCAGCCACAAGATTCCAAGCATTTTCTCGAATTTTCCATGAAAATAAAAAAGAAAATTCAGAAATTGCATCTGACGTGGCGCCCTTCCCTGCTTTTATACATAACAACAACACCAGTAATAGTATAGATCTCGCCTTTTCAACTTCAAAACCTTCCTTGTTTTTCCTTTCCTTCTCTCTGTATCTATCTAATTTATCTGCTATTTCGATTCTTCTTGATTCTTCTTCTTTTTTATGTTTTTTCCCCTTTCCCTTTAAAAATACATTCTCAGCCACTCACCAGTACTACTGTTTAATTTACTGCTATTTGAATTATCTGATTATTTACTGGGAATTCCTCTGCCACAAGTCAACATTTCTTTTCCTTTCTCCTGGCTGTCTGTTTCCAAGATTTCTCTTTTTAACAGGTAAGTTTGTGGCTGATCTGCTTTCTTTTGTGGGTAATATTTCTTTTAATTTAATGATCGATCTTTCTTATGTGACTCACTGTTCATAGCATAGGAGAGGAGTTATGATTTTTTTTTTTCTTTTTCTTTTCAGTTCTTTTCTCGAGCAAGTTGAGTTAGTCGGATTATAACTATAACTTATTAGGACTGTTTATATATATATAAACAGATAGATAGATAGATGTACTAAAGAGAGGCTTTGGTTTTGGGGGAGTTACAGGAGTTAGTCTACTGTTGACTGGATCGGCAAGTGTTGAAGCAAAATCCGTTTCTCGTGATGGCTACTCAGGTACGTAGCAACCTATTCTTTGTTTTATTTATGAGGCTTATACTTGCAGAATATTATGGACTCTACTCTACTTGATTAATTTAGATAAGAGCGGGGAATTTCCAGTGTGTGCTACTTTTATGTATATATAAAATTTGCAGTCAAAATCTGCATTATTTGAGTTGCAGGGTAAACCAAAATAGACATTCTGTGCCCTTCTTGGGTTTCAAATAACTGGATTTGTCCTCCATCTTTTTCCATCCTAGATAGGTTTGCCATTTAAAACTTGTTTTTGATATTGGGGTGATGGAGGATTCAAATCTAGTTCTTTGAGCAGGGGGGAAGCATGGGCAAATTTGCGCTTCTTTAATTGTTTTAGAAAATGCTCCATGCTTTTTATGGATTATATTGCAATTTTTTGGAATCACATGCTTTTTTCTTCTTCCAAGTCGTTTTCTTATGCATAAATATATCTATGTGGAGGTGAATATTCCTCAATGAGAATTAGCATTGATTTTGGTACTAAGAATTGTTAATAGAAAATGATATTACAATTCATATTGTGAAGATTGTTTCCTTATTGTTGAAATGCTCTTGCAAATTTTGATATAGGACCAAATTGAAGGCACAACATTGCCCAACGCTCTTAAATCTGGTATATGCTGTTCCAATGGCAGCCGACAATCTGAGTCTTTGACCCAGTTGCAGGAGTTATACACATTTGAGCATGATCATAAACCCAAGGTTCCTTTCTTCACGTTGCCTATGAAGTATATACTCTTCTTTCAAGACCACTCCCCAAGAAGTAATTGTTAATCTCTTGTTGGCTGTGCTGAAACTTCTTGTTTACTTCTTTCCCTTTAAAATAGGCCAGGAAACACTACACTATAACTAAACAAAGGGAAAAATGGACTGAGGAAGAGCATCAGAATTTTCTTGAAGCTTTACGGATGTATGGTCGTGGCTGGCGCCAAATAGAAGGTAAGTAGGAATGAAGTAATTCACTTATTTGCCACAGTTATGGTTTGAACAGTTAAAGTTACGCTTATTTTCATGCAGAACATGTAGGCACCAAAACTGCAGTTCAAATTCGAAGCCATGCTCAAAAGTTTTTCTCTAAGGTTTATTGATTTAAATTCATCACAAGATTTTCTTTATTAAGAAAATGTATTGCATCTTTTTTTTTTCTCAGGCAATGTGTAGACATTATTCTTAAGCAGGTTTTTCTAGTCAGTTTGTCTCTCATACTTGCACATTTTCTGATTTTGGTTCTAGGTTGTCCGAGAGTCAAATGGTGGCTTTGAGGGTTCAATTAAACCAGTTGAGTTACCCCCTCCTCGTCCAAAAAGAAAGCCAATACATCCATATCCCCGCAAATCTGTTGATTCGCTTAAAGGAATATCAGCATCATCTCAATCAGAGAGGTCTCCATCTCCCAATCAACTTATCAGAGAACAAGATAAGAAATCACCTACATCAGTTTTATCTGCATTTGCTTCGGATGCAATGGGGTCTGCTGCCTTGGAGCAACAAAATGGATGTTCTTCCCCAACTTCTTGTACTACCAATATGCAGTCAATCAATACATACCCTGTTGAAAAGGAAAATGACTATGTGACATCTATCTCATCTGCAGAGGAAGAAAAAGCATCTTTGTCATTTGTGAAAGTGCTTGGTCATTCAGCTGTGGAAGACATTTTGTCCATGGTAAAATTATTAAATCTCTGGCTTTTTTATTTTCTATAAAACTATTGCTAACATTTACTTTGTCTAAAATTTGACTCTAATTCTTTTCTATTCATGTAACTATCCAGAAATTCAATGAAGATTTTAAGGACTATAAGCGTGCCAAAGGAGATGGAACAACAGTTGTGCCTTTCCCTAGTATTAAGCTTTTTGGGAAAACAGTTCAGGTGAAAGATTCCTCTAAACTTTCCATAGGTGCAGAAAGTTTTAAGTCACCAACATCTAAGACTGGTCAAGAGGATATTGATGCCGCCAGTGAGATGCTTGTTCAAGCATTACCGTCAACATACTTAGACACACATTTGTTACTTGGGACAGTCATCGACAATTTGAGTGTGGATCCTTCCAGAGCTAATTTATCCCCTTACATGGAAATCCACCCAGATAAAAATGACCATGTTGAATCCACCAGTGATGCTCCTCTTCCGTGGTGGCCTTTTTACCAAGGTCTACCCGTCTATTACATTACCTCATTTAATCAAACCCATACAGATTCTTGTGCTGAAGAGAGGATGAAAGAGAAGGAAATTCTAAAGGAAAAATCCTGTACTGGTTCAAATACTGGCTCGGTTAGTCAAGCAGAAAATAGGGAGAAAAATTCAGATTCTGTTGATTCCGAATGCCAACATCCTTGTCCTGGGAGAAAAACAACTCCCCGAATGAGTAGTAAGGGGTTTGTGCCATATAAAAGGTGTTTAGAAGAAACAGATATGTCATCGTCTGTGGTTGTGTCCGAAGAGCAGGAGAGGCAAAGAGCCCGAGTATGCTCATAGTAGCCAGCGCTGTTGTTCTGATAATGAAATATTAAAAAGTTTTAAGCTAATTTAGTTAGTGGGAGGATGACAAATAATTATTTCAGGTGTTGGTTTCCAAAGATTATAGGCAAAAGTTTCAGCGAAATCTAGACTATTTTTTATTTCTGTTTATGTATATCAGCGATGGCACATGTGAAGCAGATGAGCTGCTGGCTGCTTTATCATCTGTGGTTGAGTATGACTATAGCTTCAGAGTTTGGAATGGCCCAGCATGGTGAGGAAGGAGGGGGTTCGTTTGTTAAGAGTCAAAAGTCTAGTCTAGTTTTTGCACGTCAAGCGTCACAAGTGTTCGAAAGATATATATGTATGTTTTGGATACGATCTTGCTTTGCAGCAATTTTTGTAATTTATGTTTGCACAGAACCTTTTTTACATTTCGTTTTTTGTACTAACAATTTGCCTCTCTCTCCCAACATAAACGTTGATCGATCTTGCAATAGTCCATATAATTAATTAAATAAATAAATATATTTAAATTTAATAATAATCTAATTAATTGAATTACTTCAAATATATATATATATATATATATATAACATTACATCTTAAATTTTTATTAGATGTTTTAAGTTTTATGTTCTTGAAGGTTTTTGATGTATTATGTACTTTTTATTTATATTTGACATTTAAATATTTATTGGATGAATTTAAATATTTATTGGATGATTATATTTATTTGAATCATGAAAATTAGGAATTTAAGATTATTTGAAAATGTAATTTTAACCTTTTAATGGTAGAACAATTGAAGTTTGGTTAATTCAATTAACAGATAGTTAATCGAAATATTACAGTCGGTTAAAGTTAATTTTTTGAATAATTCGATTCAATTGACGAAAATAAGAAATAAAAAATTGATCAATTTGATTATCAATAATCAAATTACGATCTTAATCGAATTATCCGAATGAATTTGAAAGATTTGATTGTATATATCAATGATTCTTTTTTCATAAAAATAAGGTTAAGATTTGTAGACACTTGTTTTTGGTCAATAACATGTCATGCATGCAGAACTCTCATAGATAGCGCTCTCTAGTAGTAGTGCTCCCTGGCAGCAGTGCTCTCTAACAACAGTACTTCTGGCAGCAGTGCTCTCTAGCAGCAATGCTCCTTGGCAACAGTGCTTCCTGGCATCAGTGCTCTCTGATAGCAGCATTCCATAACAGCAGTGCTCTAACACTCCAGTTCTCCAGCGCTCTACTCCCTTAGCACTCCAGCGCTTTACTCCCTTAGCACTCCAGCGCTCCAACACTCTTTAGTCGCTTGTGTAACATGTAACAAAGATGGCTTACAATGTAGCTAGCAAGATCCACAACTACATGAAGATTGTGGAGCTAACCCTGGAATGTTAGAAGGATTCTTAGATTTGCTCCACTCTTGGGATGTCTTGGAGAGCATGGCTTGGAGGCTCAAATATGAAGATTGTTAAGTTTTGTCGGATTTCACCATGCAAGTGCACGCATCGTAACAAGTAATATAATGAAGAGTAGAGTGTCGATCCCACGAGGAATTGATTGTTACCAAATTCGTTAAGTACTAAAATTATAACAACTTAATCTTATTCAAACAAATGATAAAAAATTGTAAATTAAAAACTAAATAAAAAAAATAATAAATAAAGAAGATAAATTAAAACTTAGATTAAACAATTGAGAAAAGCCTAGAATTACAATTTCCCTCAACACTTCGTATGAACCTCTCCTACTCTCTTAACTTGACTAATGATAATGAGTTGTTAACCTAGAGTTCTAATCTATTTTTGAGTATCTGTCGATGGTCTTATAAAAATATCTTTTTTAACCAATTAACTATATATCTATAATAATTGAATTAAAGAGAAACTCATTAAGTTTAGACTCTAAAATTGGTTACACATGACACGTAACTATACTTCTACTCTACATACAACTCAGTTCATCATAATAAATGAATATGAAACAAATTTTATTAATCCATATCTAAAACTAAACTCCCTCTGTCAAGTTGTTAGGTTACCAAATCAATCTAATTGGTAGCTAAGCAATTAGAAGCATTAAGCACAAGATTAAATAAACAACATCAAATATCATTAAATCAAGAAAAAGAATAAAATAATCCAAACTACATGTTGAGTTCCATTGTAATCCTAAGAAAACTAATTTAGTTCATGCTAATTAATAAAAATATAAAGCAAAGGAGTTCCACCATCATAAATATTACAAGAGAGATAAAAGAAGAGTAAGAGAAAAGAAAAAACTAAGGTGTGTCAAATCTTCAGTTTTCAATCCTCCCAAACCTCTCGTGGCTCCTTGCAAATTTATGCTGGCTGCTCTCCTCTTAAGAAACCTAGGTTTAAGAAATATATGTACAAGCTAAAAAGGTAAAAGCTAAAGTCCTAAAGGGTTCCTATTTATAGAGCTCCAATAGCCTCAAGAAGGAAAACTTTGTGGGCAAATAACAGCTGCTGGCTTGGACTTTCCATAAATGAATTGATTCTCTCTTTCTTGCTTTAGGATTCTACAAAAATATAAAAGATATTAAATTAATAACTAATTTATACATAAAATAAATAAATAAAAATAATCTAAAAACAACTATGTAGACACCCAATTTTGTCCGGACCACTAAATCAAGTATGTTTTCTTTCTAAATTGATGATTTAGAATGCAAAAAGACTTTTCTCACCCTGCAGGTGGTACTCCGAGACTTAGTCTAAGAAAGCAGACAGAAAAAGTCAAACTCAAAAAAAGTCAACCTCGAAAAAGTCAACCTCGAAAAAGTTAACTCCGAAAAAGTCAACTACTGAAAAAGTCAACCCACTTTCAAAATCAAGATTTGAATTTCAATTGAAAGATGGTGAAAGAATTTTGATAATCCGAGGTCTACATTGAAAGATATGGAGTTCGAAAGTTGAGTTACGGAATTTCAGTAGAAAGGAAACCTTAATTTGAAGAATTTAAGGAAAAGTGCTTAAACGATCAAATTGTCTGAAATTGGAGGTCCTAAATGAAAGATAAGCACTGGCTACGGGTAATGGAGAGGCTACTTGGAGGAAAAACTGAAGGAAAAGTCAATTCGGAAGAAAATCGAGAATTAAGGTTTTTTGTGGATTTAGTGAAATTTGAAAAATTGCAGAAATGGCCCGATTCGATAAGATTAAAGTCCCTAATTGATGAGAAGTGATTAAACAAGGATAGCCCAAGGCTCAGTTTGAAGAAAATCTGAAAATCGGACTTGTTTTGAGCAAAACCGGGCTTCGGAAGGGCAAAATTGGAAAATTTGGAAAAAATAACAAATGAACTCCAAAAATTCTAAAAATTTGCAGATCTCATTGTTAAACCATTTCGAAGAGATTGGCGAAAGAAAATCTTGATTCGGAGTTCGTTTGCAAAATGGCCAAATCCAGGTCCTCTATGTAGTAATTCAAGTAGATAAATCCCGAAAAAATAGTAATGAGCTCCAAAAATTCTGAAAATTTGTAGATCTCATTCTAAAATTATTTGGAAGAGATTGGCGAAATAAAATCTTGATTCGGAGTTCGTTTGCAAAATGGCCAAATCCCGGATCCACTATGCAGTAATTCAAGCAGATAAATCCTGAAAAAATAGAAAATGAGCTCCAAAAATTATGAAAACTTTCAGATCACATTATTAAAATATTTGGAAGAGATTGGTGAAGAAAAATCTGAATTTGGAGCTCGTTTAAAAAATGGTAAAATTCGGGTGCATAAAAGGGGCAATTTAAAAATAAATCCGAAATAAATAGCAAATGGACTCGAAATTTTTTGAAAACTTTCAGAATTCAATTTTTTCTTATTTTGGAAGTATTTAAAAAAGAAAATTTGAATTTGGAGTCCTTTTTCTATTTATTTAGGTTCGGGGGTCAAAAAGGTCATTTTATCGAAGAAACCAAAAAGAGCAAATTTGTAATTAAGGAAATATGAAAGAAGAAGGAATTACAAGGATTTTACCTCCTTTGATCAGCCAGCATAGAGGAGAAGATGGAAGCTTGATCAATTTAATTCCTTAGTCGCTATCAAGCTCACATGCTACCACTAACACCTTGGAAATGGTCCCCCCTTCATCCAATGGCTTACGTGCCTTGTAGGAAAGTTGAATGCACCATCCAATGGCCAGGTTTAAATGCAAAGATGACATTTTTATTTGTCAAGAAAGAACCCTCATCTAATGACCAAGAATGGAAGAGCACAATTCATCCAAAGGTGGACATCCATTCGGCCAAGCAAGGAAGTGTATGAGATTGTTCCTTTTCATCCAATGGCTTAGGCCATGTACAAGGGCTGAGTACACATGTTAAGGGTTGGATTTAATCTACCAGATGTCATTTTTATGTTGTCCTTATCCAATGACCAAGAATGGAAGAGTACAACTCATCCAAGGGTAGGCACTCAAAAGGCCAAGCAAGGGAGTGCATGGGATTGGTCCTCATTTTCATCTGGGGGATGAGGTTATTACAAGGGCTGAGTACAAATCTTAAGGGATGCTATCAATTGGCAAGATGACATTTTTATGTTGTCATAAAAATATCTTAATCTAAGGGCCAAGATTGGAGGAGAAAAAGTGCAAAATTCATCTAATGGTTGGAGGGCCATTCGGCCAAGAGGAAAGAGGAAAAGGAATGTTTGATTTTTCCATATAGGCTGATCATTTTGAGAGGGGAAGTCAGTAGCTAATTTATAAAAGAAAAGGTTTTGAAAGATAAAAAGAAAGGTTTTCAATAGAAGAGCTTGAAGGTAGTTATCTCTACCAAGCTCTAGTATAGTTTTCTTCTTCTTTTCCATGGTGATTTTTTTTTTTATTTTCTATCTTGTTTAACTACTACATTTCTCATAGAAATCAAAGTTTTAAAAGGTTTATTTATATTTTCATCTCTTCTTCTTCATAAAAAAATGGTTTAAACCAATTTTTTATAAGATTCTTGCTTTGGCCGAATATAGCATAAGTGATTGCCTTGATCTTTTTTTTTTTTCTTTGCATGATGTTGTGGGAAACATGATTTTTGAAGGTTTATTTAAGTATTTTATGTTCTGATTTTTTACAAAAAAATAAAGCAAAAGAGGTTGAAATGGCTACATGATCTTGGCAAGACCAAGTGACCATGGTTAGGGGAAAGGCTATGCCCATTTTTACCTACCATGAAACTCACCTTAATTTTGTTGTTTAGCATGGTTTATTTTCTGATATTTGAAATGGAAAGGCTTTATGATCTTGGCAAGACCGAGTGATTATGGTTGCGTGAGAGGCTATGCCCATTTTATACCAACCATGGAGCTTAACTTTCCTTGTTTTATTTACTAGTTTTGCTTGTTATTTGCTTTGCATGTCTATGCTTAATTTTTTATATGTTCTTTACATTATTTTCTATGCTATATTTGCTTCTATATTTCTTTTCCATGCTTAATGATTTTTCCTTGTAGGTTCGGCCTTTGTGTTCATTGGGATCATATTGTGCATTTTTTCATATATCATGTCTTATATTATAAACATGTTTGCATTTTATATTTGGTCATATGACCATTCGACTAATCCATTTTGCTATGCCTTGCATGTGCATTTTCATCTTGCTTCTTGACTTGTTTGCATCATCATGCCATGAGTTAGCATATCTTCATATTTAGTATGCCTTGCATGTACATTTTCATCTTGCTTTTTGGCTTGTTTGCATTCCCATGCCATGAGCTTGTGTATTTTGATTTTAGTATGTCATAAACTTGTGAAAATGTCATGACATTATGTATCTTGATATGATTTGTCATGTACTTTGAGTCATTTATTAGATAGGATTGCATTAGAGTACCATGTGATCGTTCGGCCTCTTCATGCATTCCTTGCCTTCTCATGCATTTGCATTTTGTTTAGGTAACATGCTTTGCATTATCATATCTTGAAATTGTGTATTAGTTGCTGTTTGTTCAAGCACTAGTATTAGGTTTATTGGTCATAATATGTTCATAGTATTGCTATGCATTCTCATTACATTTTAGGTCTAGGCCATATTGGTATTGCCATGCATATTAGGTCTTAAATCATATTGGTATTGCCATGCATTGCTATGCTACTTAGGTCTTAGGTTACATAGCATTTTCATGCATATTCATAACATTTAGGTCTAAGTCATATTTGCATTATCAAGCATTGCATGCATATTAATTTAGGATAGCATTTATTGCCATGCAAACTCATGCTAGGCATTTAGGTTATTTTGAATTGTCATGCATTTCCTTTACCATTTATGATTTAGAACATGCATTGCATACATTTCATTTGCTGTATGTTCATGCATTCCATGTCAATGCCACATGATTTATGACTTGGGCCAATCAATGGCTTAAAGTCATGCTCTCTTGAGCATACTTGTGGAAAATTAAAGAGTTGTCAAATTAATTATTCTTCCTTTGTGATTTTTTTTTTTTTACTTAGCCAATTTTTGTCCAAGGGTTTTAAATGTTTTAGCTACTGTTTGTAGGTCTTTAGGATAGTCTCTAACATTTTTACTTTTATTTTTAAATGACTTTATCAAAGGCAAAAAATATGTTTTGACAAAACAATTTTTTTTTCACCCAGTACTCGAACTTCTCTGATTTTTTTTTAGGTAGAAATCTATAATCAGAAAATTAATCCAATTTTTTCACGTGTAGTTTTACATGTTCTAAGTCTCCAGTACTTTTTTAATATTTCTTTTGAAATTTGAAAAATAGGCTAAAAAATCGTGTGTCAAATTCGGACAGTAGAGGCAGATTTGAATTCAAAAGAAAAACAATGGTTGAATTTGGCTAAGGCATTTCGAGGGGGTTGGTTAGAAGCTTTAACTACTGTCTTAGGATAGTTTCTAAGTCTTTTTAAACTTTAAAAATGATTTTATAAATCTCGGGTTAAGGGTGGTCAAGTTCGGGATTTTAAACTTAGGAAATCAGAGCCATTTTAAAAGGGTTTGGTAGGGGTTTTCATCTTCATTCAAGTTTTTCTTGAAAATTGTTTTCAAACAATCACAAAGTTTGGTTTTTAGAAAATCTAATTTGAAATATTTTCCTAAGGTAGCCGGATATCTTTTTAGATATACGGATTTCTTTATTTAGAGGAAAAAATACATTTTCATGCGTTACATTTTTCATATTCATGCATTTTATTTAATATGTGATTTTTGCTATGATATTTTCCATGGTATTATTATTATTTTGGTTTACATTTTATGATGTTATATTGTTTGCATATGATTTTGAATATTTCATGCTATCCTATATTTTTTTATTTAGTCATTTATTTTTGTCACATTATTTAGCATATACTATGTTCATGCATTTTTATTTTATTTTCATGCATATTTTATGATAGCATTATTTTATGTTTCATGTCATTTTATGTCACTTAGATCATTTTCCATGTCACTTAGGTTATATTATTTAGAATATGCCATGCCATTTAAAATATGTCATATCATTTAAAATTGCCATGTCATTTAAATCATTTTATTTCATTTAGAATATACCATGATACTTAGGATTTTTCATTTCATCTAGAATATACTATGCCATTTAAATTATGTCATATCATTTAGGTTGCATTATATTATCTAGACTTTGCTATGTCGTTTTATTTATGTCATACATGTTCATGTTCATATTTTTTTAAATATTTTGAAAAAGATAATGATTTTCAATAAAAATAAAGATATTCCCGAGTTAAAATAATTCATGAGTTCTCTACCGGGTTTGCTGGAGGGGATATCATCAATTCTCATTAATAAAGGAATATCTTTCTTTCAAAAAACGAGAATGATTCGGAAAGTTTTCCAAATAAATAAAATTTTCTATATTTTGTCGATTTTGTCGGGGAATATAGGAACATTTTGAATTAATAAATTCCGGATCATTTTCAACTAAAAATGGAATTACTTTTCTTTAAATTGGGAATTAACTTGAAATACTAAATTAAAAATCAACTTTTTACCGAGACTGGAGATAACACACGATTAATAAGGTACTGTTTTATACGGGCGTTGTGGGGGTGCTAATCCTTCCCCGCATGTAACCGAGTCCCGAACCCAATTCTTCAATTTTCTCTGGTTTATAACGCAGACTTGAAATTGGTTTTAAAAATGTTTTAATTAATTTAAAAATGTTTTATAAAACCGGTTTTAATAGGTGCCGATCACACCTAGCTAAAAAATATTGGTGGCGGCTCCATGTCTTTTTACGAGTCCGTTTTCATACCGTCGATCTTTTATTTCAATATAGAGGAATTTAGTCATCTTTTCCTCTGCTTCTGTTTCCCCCTCACTCGAACGGGTCCCCGCGACGGGATCACGTATCGACAGCTTGGCGACTCCACTGGGGACATTAGATTCAGGCCTAGAATTATTCATGTGTTATCAAAGTCTCTATTTTGTTGGTTTAATTAGTATTTAATTTTAATTCCCACATTTAAAAAAAAAAAATAAAATAAAGAGAATTTTGAAAATAATAAAATGTTTTTAGATATGGTCATTGTCATATGCATGCATATTATTATTTGTTCTCTGGTTATTTTGTTACGTATATTTATATGTTTGCTTGGCTGATGCTTTACATTGTTTGATTTTAGTGGGGTATTTAGAATAAGGGGTGTAGAATAGGTGGTGACAGGTTTGTTTTGTTCCTCCGCACACACTGCACTTGCATTTGCATAACATGAACCCTCTACCCGGGCTTCGTCCTTTTAAGTGGGAGTAAAGTAGCTACGCCTTTGTAATGATCCTCCGTATGGGCTAGTGAAACACATTCGGAGTATAAAATACCTAATGCCTTCGTGATGATCCTCCGTATGGGCATAGGAAAATATACTCTAACGAATTGGACCCGCTTTTATCGGGTTGCCTTACTAGCCTTCACAGGCGACAATAAGGAACAATTCGGGGCCTTAGGACCGATTCACCTTCATATAGTGAACCTAGGAGAAGCCATGCCGGATTTCTGTTAGATACCCGAAGTTTAAGAACACATGGAGGAACATTTCCAACCTTTTACCATATTTTTATATGTTAGATTTTACAAATTGGGTGATGATGAACGAACATCATATCTCTCGTAATAAAATTTATTATTTTGTCCCAAAGGCATCATAATACCGAAACTCTGTTAAAATTTTCGGGACATTTTTTTTAAAAAAAAGCATGTTGTTATTTATATTATATTTGTGAATTCATTGCCTTACTAATCTATTTCTTTTTGTTTTGTTTTGCTTTTTTTTCTTTGACATGCATCATGGACACCATCATACACTTGAAGTTTGTTGGCCTCGGGATAGTCATCAACCCAAAGGACTTTCATGGAGTGTCAAGTTATTTCAGTGATAGAAGACCATGCAGTAGTAAGGGCACAGTCGAAAAAAGATTAGAGGGAGGATAGTGATTGCCTGAAGAAAGATTATGTGTCAGTATTGCCGGAAAGGGTCAAAGTGGATTCTAAACAGAATAACCTCTGAGGGTTAGCCGACATTTGGAATCAGTGGAATGTATCAGAGAAAGAAGCCTTCACTCAGAAATATGGAGATATAGCACTTTTAATTCCGATTAGGGTCAATAGTGGGTTGATTTAGGTTGTGGTACAGTTTTGGAATCCTGCTTATAGATGTTTTACTTTTAATAAGGAGGATATGACCCCACAATTGAAGAATATTCAGCACTGTTATGTGTTGAATGTCCTAATCCTGATCGGGTATATTTGAAGGAAGTGAAACCTTCAGGTTTTAAGAGGAAAGTGGCTAGGATCACAGGAATGGATACAACATGGGTTGAGAGTCATGTGGATACGAAGCAAAAAAATGGATGCATTCTGTGGGAAACTCTCCGACAATTGATATTGGGTTATTCCAATAAAGAAAAAGCCAGGGACATCTTCGTTCTAGCTATCTACGGATTAATCATATTCCCAAAGATATTGGGTCATGTGGATATAGCCGTGTTTGATTTCCTTGAAAAGTTAGAACAGAAGATCAACCCATCCCCGGCCATCATAGCTGAAACTATCCGATCTTTGAATTTTTGTAAAAGGGAAGGACAAGGGAGAATCAAGGGGTGTGTACAACTCCTTTATATTTGGATTCAAAGTCACTTTTGGAAGATAGAAGAGGTTTCCTTCAAACCGTATATGAAGTCTTTAGTTTCGATTAGGGAATTCCTTCGAAATGATTGGCCTGAAGACGTAGATGAAGAGAAATGGGTCAACATGTTCCAGAATCTAAAAGGGGAGATGGTAACTTGGAGAGCTCCATGGATGGTTCCTATGTCGATTATGTATAAATGTGGGGACAACCCAAGAGTTTCACTATTCAAAATTTGGGGGTTTGTGAGTTATGCACCTCTATTGGCACAAAGACAGGTTGAGTCTCGGTAATTCACACCCGTGACTCATAAGCTAGGATCATCAGAGTTCACTTATGGAGAGGATGGGTATTCTGGAAAGGTGCGGGCAGTGATTGAAGCATGGAAGAAAACTCACAGGATAAAAGTGGCTCGATATGCTGACATCGTTACACCTGATTACCTGGTATAGAGGGAATTAAGGGTTAATGATAGGTTGTTGACATCGAATTGGGAAGAGGTCCAGTTAATGAATCTGCCATTGAAGGAAGTGCCATCAGAGCTAGAAATCGCAAGGGTGGAATTTGAAAAGGAAAAGGCCCAGATGAGCAAAGAGATTGCCTGACTACAAGAAGAGCTTGAGGATAGAAAAAATAGGGAATAAGCTCGAGAAAGAGAAAAGGAAAAGATCAAGAGAGAAAGGGACACTGCTAAGGACGATTTTCAAGAATTACACTTGGAGAACAAGAGGTACCTCTTTGAGTTCAGATTTGAGGGAACCCTCAAGACTTTCGGGGAATGGGAGCAGGAGGTCAAAAACCTCAAGAAGGAGAATAACTATTGGAAAGAGAGAGCGAAGCATGAGGAAGCCCGAGCCAATCAACTGGAGAAGCAAGCTAAGGAAAGCTTACACGGTGATGCTTCTGCTGACATGTCAAGGGGCCGTGAACAAGTAGGGGTCAGATTGAAGAGGAAGGCAATGAAAAGGAGACTGTGAAAGAAAGTCCAAGATCCGAGGAAGTCACTATAGGACTAATTTTGTAATAGCATTTTGAAAGACGAATTATGGACTTATCTTAGGCACTGACTTTTTTATTCTATCTGTGATATATTTAGTTCCAAGAAATCAATGAAAAACTGTTCGGTTGAAGTTATCCTGGGGCCAATACTTTCAAATGCATTCATATTTTATATATTTTGTTTGTTCATTCGTACATTTACTCATATTTATACTCATATTCGCTTATTTATTCGTACTTAACCATTTATTCAATCATACATTTACTCATACTTAACCATTTATTTACACTTAACCACTTATTTATTCGCTTGTTCATTCGTTTATTCTTTCATGTTCATATATGTAGTCATGTACTTATTCATTTTATTTGATTGATTCATTCACATTTAGTCATTCATTCATTTTTTATAAAAGATAAAAAAGATGTGTCAATGATTTCTAATTCATGGTTTTCAAAACTAAATGTACAATTGGTCACACTCAGAAAAAATTGGATTTTCGACACCCTTACAATACTCGGTCTCAAGCTAGAGCAATGGAGAGCGGTCAACTTGCTAGAATTGAAAGAATGGAAAGAACTCAAAGGGAACTGCAGGAACAATTGGCTAAATCTCAGGAGAAGTCATGAGAACAGATGACTAAACTCATGGAAATGATGAGTGCCATGATGAAACAAAAAGGGCCGGGGGAAAATTCGGTCACCGGGAAAAGGGTGGTAAATAAAGAGGATCAACCTGAAAACATACAACAAAAGGGCCAAGAGCTACCAATTGGGGCAGCCTCCTATGTTTATATCCAGCCAGCTGCTGAGGCATAAAACTATGTTCCCGGAAAGGGTAATATGGGAGCTGACCCAAATGATGCTAACGTTCCAGACTTTGAGGAACTAGCTGAAAAGGAAAAATCAAAGATAATTGAGCTGGAGAGGGTTGAAATGGAAGAATCACAGAAAAATATCAACTGCTAGAAGAGAGGCTGAGGGCAGTTAAAGGGGCAGAGTTATTTGGCAGTTTGGGTGCCAAAGAGATGAGTTTAGTACACAATCTGGTTATTCCCCCAAAGTTCAAAGTACCAGACTTTGAGAAATATAATGGGACTACCAACCCATCAGCATATTTGACCATGTACTGCAGAAGAATGGAGGGGCACGATGATAATGCAAAACTGCTTATCCATTGTTTCCAAGATAGCTTGACAGGGTCTGCAACCCGATGGTACAATCAATTGAGTCATACCAAGATTTGTTCATGGACGGATTTAGCCAGGGCTTTCATAGAGTATTATAAGCATGTATCTGATATGGTACCTGATAGGCTGTCACTACAGAACATGGAAAAGAAGACTACTGAGAGTTTCAAGGAATACTCGCAAAGGTGGAAGGATCTGGCCACACAAGTGCAACCCCCTTTAACTAGCAAAGAAACTACAGTGCTTTTCATCAATACCTTGAAAGCACCATATTATGATAAATTGGTGGGGAGTGCCACCAAGGACTTTGCAGACATGGTGATATCCGGGGAGATGATAGAGACGACCATTAAGAATGGGAAAATGGAAGGGGGTGAGTTTGCTACTCCGAAGAAAGTATTCCTTGCTAGGAAGAAAGAGGAGACCCACACAGTTAGTATCAACCAATACCCATATACACCTCCCACACCATATACACCACCAAGGCCCTATACTCCTACTACATCTTATGCACCTCCTACACCCTATACACCTTACCCGAGGTATAATCTTTACTACCCTAATGTGAACCACCTTACCCAAAATCCATTCCCTTATACTAATATACCACAACAACCATTTCCAACTGGTATATCCCCACAGATAACCCTTCCCCGAAACATTATCCCAAATACTCAAGGTCCCATGCGCAATGACTAACGTTTACCAAGGAACGATCAAAAACCCCAGTTCGATCCTATTCCTACCACCTATGGTGAGCTATATCCCAAATTACTGCAGGGCCAACTTGTCGCGCCCATATATCTTAAACCTTTGACCTCACCATGCCCAAGGTGGTACAATGCAAATACCAATTGCGCATATCACGTAGGAATTTAGGGGCATTCGGTTGAGGATTGTATTGCCTTCAAAAAGAAAGTCTATAGTTTAATCAATATCGGAGTTGTGAAGTTTGGGTCAAAGAATGAGCCGAATATAGCGGGAAACCTATTCCCCGATCATGCTGAGAATCAGGTAAATGCAGTATGGACATGGGAAGTCAGAAGGGTAAAATGGGATGTCAGGGAAGTCAAGACTCTAATGTTAACAGTATGGGTCCAGATGGTTAAAGCAAGAATGGTGGAGGATAGTGACAGTTTAAAAATGGTTACAAACAAGGTGGAGAATTGGTGCCCTTTCCATGGACGTAAAGGTCATATCATATAGGAATGTGGGGACTTTCTAGATAAAGTCAAAAAGATGATGGATGAAGAGGAAACCCAATTTTATGAAGAAATAGAAGAGGAAATAGAGGTTATTGAGAATGCAACTGACTACGGGATATGAAGACCTTTGATCATCTATTACGATGAACCAGAGAAGATGACTCTAGTTGTTGAGGAAATCGCACCTAAGCTAATCATAGATTTGCCTGTTTCTTTATCGTACAAGGAAAACAAAGCTGCACCATGGAAATATTAATGCAGCATGGTTATGCCAGGGTCTTCGAGTCAGCAAGATATCACAGGTGTGGGGCTTTTAACACGAAGTGGAAGGTGTTATGCTCCTAAGGTTGTTGAACAAGGATTAACAGGAAAATATAGAGGAATGGACAAAGGGAAGAAAGCAGCTGAACCAATCCATATTGAGATGGATTTGTCAAAAGAAGTAGAAAGGGAGTCAGCCCCGGTAAACAGGATAAAAGAGCCGGTGAATGAGAAAGAAGTCTGTGAGTTCTTAAAATTCAAAAAGCATAGTGTGGTTGAGCAATTGCAATGCCAACCAGCAAGAATCTCCATCTTATCTTTGCTTTTGAATTCGGAACCACACAGAAATGCTTTGCTGAGAGTGTTGAATCAGGCATATGTGGCTAACAACATATCGGTAGAAAAATTAGATAGGCTAGTGGGAAACATTGCAGCAGATGACCACATATATTTCAGCTATGATGAAATACCACCCAATGATATTGGGTCAACCAAGGCTCTTCACATAACTACCACTTGCAAGGGGTACATATTATCTAGGGTCCTTTTGGATAATGGTTCTTTATTAAATGTGATGCCCTTGGTAACCCTGTCCAAATTGCCAGTGGATGTTTCTTATATTCTGCTAAGTTGCACGGTGGTCAGAGCTTTTGATGGTATCAGGAGAGATGTAATGGGAACTATTGAGGTTTCTCTCGAGATAGGCCCATGCACCTATACGGTGTGAACTTTCAGGTCATAGATATTAATCCGTCCTATAATTGCTTGTTGGGAAGGCCATGGATACATTCAGCAGGGGCTGTACCCTTATATCTCCATCAAAAATTGAAATTTATGATAAAGGGACGTTTGGTCACTGTATCAGGAGAAGAGGATATAATAGCCTCTGCATCTACTGAATCTCCTTATGTTGAACCCAATGAAGATGCTGTAGAATGTTTCTTTCGGTCTTTGGAGTTCGTAAATACAATTTTCATTGCTGAAGGATGAAAAATTCCAAAACCAGTGTTGTCCAAGAACACAAGGTTGGGAGTGAGGATTACCGTAGGAAAGGGCTACAGGGTTGGTAAAGGTCTTGGAAAGTATCTTCAAGGGATGGCCCAAGATATTGAAATAGTGGGAAAGAAGGACCGGTTTGGCTTAGGATATCTTTCGAAGGCCCATGAGAAGAGGAAACAAATTGAAAAGAACCGACCAAGGAGGATGGTCCGTCTCACGGGTATGGATATTAAGTGGGAGCCTATGACATTCCCACCAATCCTTCACAGCTTTCGCTCAGTCGGTTTTTTGTTTGGAGAAAAGAATTTAGATGATGTACTTATAATGATTAAGCAAGACTTCGAGAGATTCCAGGTGAATAGGGATGAGCAGATACATGATATGGAGATCTGCATGACCAGGGAGGAAAGAATTGAAAGTGAGAATGCTAACTGGATGATGTGACCTTGTCCACCAGGATATAGACTGGCCAATTGGAGTGCAACCGAGCTGCCCATAGTCTTTAGGTCTATTCCAACGTAATGCTTTTAAACAAATCTTAAATATCTTTGCCCGAGCATATTAAGAATTTCTTTTGTAATGGGCTTTTGTCTAAAAGTTTTCATTCAATAAATAACAAACACGATGCATTTCCTCCATATTAATGTGTCCATATTCTTTCATTTATGCTATTTATTTTGCTTTCATTGTATATATGTTTGACTATATTGTTTCTTCCCCACCTATTTACAGGTGTACGGATGCGGAATATGAGAACCTTCCTATCAGTAATTCTGAAATTGAGAGACCCATTTGCATGGGTGATTTTGAGGCCGATGACGATATTGAGGATTATGGTCTACCTCCGGACTTATTAAGAAAAATAGAACAAGAATAGAAACAAGTACTTCCTCATGAGGAGCTATTGAAATTATTGAATTTGGGAAGTAGTGAGGAGATAAAAGATGTTAAAATTGGGACTACATATTGTCGTCATGAATAAAGGGTGAACTCATAGCCTTGCTTCAGGAATACGTAGATGTATTTGCATGGTCATACCAAGACATGCCGGGTCTGGATCCAAATATTATGGTTCATAAGCTCCTTTTAAGGCCAAAGTACAAGCCAATTCAACAAAAGTTGAGAAGAATGAGGTCGGACATGCTGTTAAAGGTAAAAGAGGAGGTGAAGAGGCAGTTTGATGCTGGAGTCTTAGAGGTGGCAAAATATCCGAAATAGGTGGAAAACATTGTTCCAGTACCAAAGAAGGATGGCAAGGTGCGTATGTACGTCTATTACCGAGATTTGAACAAAGCCAGTCCCAAAGATAATTTCTCTTTGCCCCACATTGATACTTTGGTGGATAATACGGTGAAAAGTTCTTTGTTTTCTTTCATGGACGAATTCTCGGGATATAATCAAATTAAGATGGCACCAGAAGATATGGAGAAAACCACACTTGTTATAATGTGGGGAACATTCTGCTACAAGGTAATGCCGTTTGGGTTGAAGAATGCTGGGGCAATATATCAGAGAGCCATGGTGACCTTGTTTCATGACATGATGCATAAGGGAATTTAGGTCTATGTTGATGATATGATTGCAAAGTCACAAGGAGAATAGGAGCTTATTGCAAATCTCAGGACACTCTTTGAAAGACTAAGAAAGTTTCAACTCAACCTAAACCCGGCAAAATGCACTTTTGGAGTCACTTCGGGAAAATTGTTGGGTTTTGTTGTTAGGAAAAAGGGAATTGAGATTGATCCGGATAAAGTGAAGGCCATCCAAAATTTGCCACCTCCACGTACTCAAAAAGAAGTAAGAGGTTTTTTGGGGAGATTGAATTACATTGCTCGGTATATTTCTTAGTTAACCGATAAATGTGATCCAATATTTAAGCTACTTTGAAAACGTGATCCAAGAGAGTGGGATGAAAGGTGTCAGATTGCTTTTGAAAAGGTTAAGCATTATCTATCAAACCCACCAGTATTAATGCCACCGGCTCTAGATAAACCGATGATATTGTATCTATCATTATTTGAGAGATCCATGGGTTGTGTTTTGGGGCAGCTTGATGAGACCGGAAAGAAAGAACAAGCGGTTTACTACCTCAGCAAGAAGTTCACAGATTATGAGTTGAAATATTCATTGGTAGAAACGCTGTGTTGTGCCTTAGCTTGGACTGCTCAGAGGCTCAGACAATACATGTTGTACCACACGACGTGGTTGATTGCCAAGCTAGATCCAATCAAGTACATGTTGGAAGCACCTTCTTTGTTAGGGAAGACGGCAAGATGACAGGTTTTGTTGTCAAAATACAACATTGTATATGTGAGTCAAAAAGGTATCAAGTGCAGTGTAGTGGCTGAATTTTTAGCAAATCGGGCAGTGGAAAATTATGAGTCGTTGAACTTTGATTTCCCAGATGAAGATTTGGTATATGTTTGGCAAGCGGATGAGGTTCCCTTGAAGAAAAAAATATGGAAAATGTACTTTGATGGGGCATCTAATGCCATGGGGCACAGAATTGGTGCAGTACTCATATCCCCAGAAGAAGATTATTATCCTTTCACTGCCAGATTGGATTTTGATAGTACAAACAATACTGCAGAATATGAGGCATGTACTATGGGCCTTCGTGCTATCGTAGACAGAAAGATAAAAAAACTGGAGGTTTTTGGAGACTCGGCTTTAGTGATATATCAATTGAGCGAAGAATGGGAAACTCGAGATACAAAATTATTCCAATACTGAGAACTCATACTGAGTTTATTGAAGGAGTTTGAAGAAGTGACTTTCAATTACTTCCCTTGAGAAGAAAACCGAATGGTGGATGCTCTGGCTACTTTGTCATCAATGTTTAAAGTGAAGGAAGGGGCGAAAGTTGCGCCAATCAAGATGAGCATATATGAATCTCCTGCCCACTATTTGAGTATCAAAGAAGAAGCAGATGGTCTCCTTTGGTTTAACGATATCTTACAGTACATCAAGAGTCAACAATATCCAGAACAGGCAACAAAAAATGACAAGAGGACTTTGAGAAGGTTAGCAATGGCTTTTGTTCTAGACAGCGAGATTCTCTACAAGAAAGAGAAAGACCAAGTCCTATTGAGATGTGTCAGGTCTGCCGAAGCTTGGAGAACCATAGAGGAAGTCCATGAAGGGATTTGTGGCACCCTGCTAATGGTCACATGCTTGCTAAGCAGATTATGGGGGCAGGGTATTATTGGCTGACAATGGAAGGAGATTGCATCAATTATTCTCGAAAGTTCCATAAATGCCAGATCTATGCAGATAAGATTTATGTGCCGCCATCGCCATTGCATGTCATGACCGCACCATGGCCGTTTTCAATGTGGGGAATGGATATGATTGGGCCTATTACCCCGAAAGCTTCAAATGAACATCGCTTCATCTTGGAGGCCATAGATTATTTCACAAAATGGATGGAAGCTGCTTCTTATACGAATGTAACGAAGTCGGTGGTATGCAGATTTGTTAAGAAGGAAATCATATGCCGATATGGATTGCCAGCAAGAATTATTTCAGATAATGCTCTCAATCTGAATAATAAAATGATGAGAGAAATGTGTACTCAGTTCGAGATCACATATCACAATTCGGTACCTTATCGTCCGAAGATGAATGGGGCAGTAGAAGCAGCCAACAAAAAATCAAGAAGATTGTCGAGAAGATGACTAATGTGTACAAGGATTGGCATGAGATCTTGCGTTTTGCTCTTCACGCATATCGCACTTCGATTTCACACATCTACAGGGGCAACACCATTTTCTTTGGTATATGGTATGGAAGCAGTGCTACCTATTGAAGTTGAGATTCCTTCACTCTGGGTTTTGATGGAGGTTGGCGTAGAAGAGGCAGAATAGGTTAGAGCTCGTTATGAACAGCTGAATCTCATTGAGGAGAAAAGATTGAAGGCAATTTATCATGGGCAGTTGTATTAGAAAAGGATGATTCGAGCCCATAATAAGAAGGTTCGACCCAGACAGTTCCGAGAAGGAGAGTTGGTACTGAGGAAAATTCTCCCTATAGTGAAGGATCAGCGAGGAAAATGGGCTCCAAATTGGGAAGGACCCTATGTGGTAAAAAGAGTTTTTTCTGGAGGGGCATTGATTCTAACTCGGATGGACGGGGATGATTTGAGACATCCCGTGAATGCTGATGAACTGAAGAAGTATTATGCTTAAAAAAAAAAGTGTGATGCTAAGCACATGGGAATTCGAATAATTCCAAGTGTAGAAATGGTAATTCTATATATCTATATCCCCTAAAAATTTCTTTTCAAAAAGAATATTCATGCATGATATGATGAATGGCTATCTTTCATATTCCCTTCACTAAGAAGAAATTATCCCTAGTCACCCCTTTGAACCTTAGAAATCATTTCTTTCATTGAACCCTAATCAAGGATCACCCTCTACACTAGAGGACAAATACGAGGAAAAATAATCAAAATCATGGAAAAAAAAGAGAGCCATTGGAAAATGTGAAATCAAAGAATGGCAAATGAAAGCCAGCAATGAAAGAAAAGAGATTGGAAAAAAAAAAGAGGACAAATGTCTCAAGAATGAATTCTCCTCAGGAAAGGATCCTTGATCCAATCACCCTTAAACACATTTTGGGCCTATTTTATCCTTTCCTTCTAAACTCGAACCTTGGCCTACATTACGTGCTTTAAAAGTCCATTTTGATCAAGCATGGATATTTAATTTGAAAGGTTGTTCTCATAATTTATCCCATATTTTGAATTGACATTTTTACCTTGGAAGTATTTAGAATGCTCAGATCCATGGCAAAAAAAAAAAGAAGAGAGGTTTAAGCTGAAAACCCGCAAAAGGTGACTTAATACCGAATGGGGGACACTTGAGTTGAAAACCCGTAAAGGGTGGCTCAAGTAATGATTAAGGTTTGAATTAATGCTCCGTGTAAAGGGGGAGAAAGTATTCAAAAATCAGAGAAAAGGGGAACAACTCAATCTGACGTAACTACGGAAGCCAAGGGATTACCCAAGTAAATTGTTCATTCAAAAGAAATTTCAGATGGTTTGAAAAAGGAGGGGTCCAAGATATTCCGCATCTGGGGCATCTACAACCTATATCTTTACATTTATCCTTGATATTCACTTTTACCATTTTTTTTTGTTGTTGCAATAAATTCTTGTAATCCTTCTTATGACATTTGCTTGTTTTCATATTTTTCTTTCATACATTTTTAGATGCATTTTGTTTATTATTGAATTGAATGATATTAGTAAGCATAAACATCTTTAAATAAAAGGATTTTAAAAGTACTACTAAGGAATAGATCTAAATCTTAGAAAAGGTTTGGAAACCACTAATCCTGATGGAAAATTACCCAGTAAAGGAAAATAGTGAATGTGTTGGAGACTCCGTCATGAAGTCAGAAATTAGTGAATTTCATCGAAGTCAGAAACTAGGACTGTTTGACAATTTATCTTGAGTAAAGTGTTCTTTAAGTGGGGCATCAGTGAACAATTGAAGACTCCGTCATGATGTCAGATAATCGGTAAACCTCAAAGAAACCATGGATTAGAAATCATGACACAATCATTTGATTGCATTCATCCTTAGGAAACATACAAGCATTTGCAAAGCATATCATTCTCATCATTGCATTTAGCTAACGTTACAGGAATCAGGAAAACTTTGGCTTCCCTAAATCGAACTCGTTCTGCTTCTCAAATGAGTCGAGCCCCGAGACAACCGTTGAGGTATGTTTCTTTTAAATCGAATTCATTCTGTTTTATCAAATGAGTCGAGACCCGAGACCGTCGTCGAGGTATTTTCTTTTTGTTTTAAATCGAATTCATTCTGTTTCATCAAATGAGTCGAGCCTCGAGAACATCGTCGAGGTATTTCCTTTTGTTTTAAATTGAATTCATTCTGTTTCATCAAATGAGTCGAACCCCGAGACCATCGTCGAGGTATTTCCTTTTGTTTTAAATCGAATTCATTCTGTTTCATCAAATGATTCGAGCCCCGAGACCATTGTCGAGGTATTTCCTTTTACTTTAAATCGAATTCATTCTGTTATATCAAATAAGTCGAGCGCCGAGACCATCGTCGAGGTATTTCCTTTTGTTTAAATCGAATTCATTCTGTTTTATCAAATGAGTCGAGCCCCGAGACCATCGCCGTGGTATTTCTTTTTGTTTTAAATTGAATTCATTCTATTTTATCAAATGAGTCGAGCCCCGAGACCATCGTCGAGGTATTTCTTCTGTTTTAAATCGAATTCATTCTGCTTTTCAAATGAGTCGAGCCTTGGGACCGTCGTCAAGGTATATTCTTTTAAATCTTGGATAAAACCTCACGACACCATTCTTAAGACCTCCGGGCATAATTTTTACTTTTCAAATCGAACTTGTTTCCTTAAGATGGGTCGAGCCTTGATTAGTCAGGGAACTCAATTTAAGGACAAAATCTTTAATTTGTAGTTTTCCCCTAAAAAAAATGAAATGATGATGAATGATGAATGAAAACCCCTTTTCTTTCTCTTCTTATGTGATTTCACTAGCGTTTGTTTATCTTTGCCTGATTCCTGATTCTAAGTAATAGCCAAAGAAAGCCAGTTGTAGATACCTAATTTTGTCCGGACCACTAAATCAGATATGTTTTCTTCCTAAATTGATGACTCAGAATGCGAAAAGACTTTTCTCACCCTACAGGTGGTACTCCGAGTCTTTTTTTTAAGAACGCAGACAGAAAAAGTAAAACTAAAAAAAGGTCAACCTCAAAAAAGTCAACCCCAAAAAAGTTAACTACTGAAAAAGTCAACCCACTTTCAAAATCATGATTTGAATTTCAATTGAAAGATGATGAAAGAATTTTGAGAATCCGAGGTCTACATTGAAAGATATGGAGTTCGGAAGTTGGGTTACGGAATTTCAGTAAAAAGAAAACCTTAATTCGGAGAATTTGGGGAAAAGTGCTTAAACGATCAAATTATCCGAAATTAGAGGTCCCAAATGAAAGATAAGAACTAACTACGGGTAATGGAGAGGCTACTTGGAAGAAAAATCGAAGGAAAAGTCAATTCGAAAGAAAAATGAGAATTAAGGTTTTTTGTGGATTTTAGTGAAATTTGAAAATTACAGAAATGGCTCGATTCGGTAAGACTAAAGCCCCTAATTGATGAGGAGTGATTAAACAAGGATAGCCCAAGGCTCAGTTTGAAGAAAAGCTGAAAATCAGACTTGTTTTGAGCAAAACCAGGCTTCAGAGGTAAAAAGGCAAAATTGGAAAATTTGAGAAAAATAGCAAATGAACTCCAAAAATTCTGAAAATTTGCAGATCTCATTCTTAAACCATTTCGAAGAGATTGGTGAAATAAAATCTTGATTCGGAGTTCATTTACAAAATGGTCAAATCCCGGGTCCCTTATGCAGTAACTCAAGTAGATAAATCCCGGAAAAATAGTAAATGAGCTCCAAAAATTCTACAAATTTGTAGATCTCATTCTTAAATTATTTGGAAGAGATTGGTGAAAGAAAATCTTGATTCGAAGTTCGTTTGCAAAATGGCCAAATCCCTGGTTCCTTATGCAGTAATTCAAGCAGATAAATCCCGAAAAAATAGCAAATGAGCTCCAAAAATTATGAAAAGTTTCAAATCACATGTTTTAATTATTTGGAAGAGATTTTTGAGGAAAAATCTGGATTCAGAGCTCGTTTAAAAAATGGTAAGGTTCGGGTGCATAAAAGGGGTAATTTTGGAAATAAATCCGAAAGAAATAGCAAATGGACTCAAAATTTTTTGAAAACTTTCAGAATTCAATTTTTTACTATTTTGGAAGTATTGAATTTTTTTTTTGAATTTGGAGTCCGTTTTCTGTTTATTTAGGTTCAGTGGTCAAAAAGGTCATTTTACCAAAGAAACCAAAAAGGGTAAATTTGTAATTAAGGAAAATATGAAAGAAGAATGAATTGCTGGCATTTTGCCTCCTTTGATCATCCAGCATAGAGGAGAAGAAGGAAGTTCGATCAATTTAATTCCTTAGTCATTATCAAGCTCACATGCTACCACTAACACCTTGCAAATGGTCCCCCCTTCATCCAGTGGCTTAGGTGCCTTGTAAGAAAGTTGAATGGACCATCCAATGGCCAAATTTAAATGCGAAGATGACATTTTTATTTGTCTTGAAAGAACCCTCATCTAATGGCCAAGAATGGAAGAGCACAATTCATCCAAAGGTGGATATCTATTTGGCCAAGCAAGGAAGTGCATGGGATTGTTCCTTTTCATCCAATGGCTTAGGCCATGTACAAGGGATGCGTACACATGTTAAGGGTTGTATTTAATCTAAAAGATGTCATTTTTATGTTGTCCTCATCCAATGACCAAGAATGGAAGAGCTGAACTCATCCAAGGGTAGGCACTCAAAAGGCCAAGCAAGGAAGTGCATGGGATTGGTCCTCTTTTTCATCTAGGGGTTGAGGTTATTACAAGGGCTGAGTACACATCTTAAGGGATTCTATCAATTGGCAAGATGACATTTTTTACATTGTCACAAAAATATCTTATTCTAAAGGCCAAGATTGGAGGAGAAAAAATGCAAAATTCATCTAATGATTGGCAGGCCATTCGGCCAAGAGGAAGGAGGAAAGGGAATGTTTGATTTTTTTTCATATAGGCTGATCATTTTGAAAGGGGAAGTCAGTAGCTAATTTATAAAAGAAAAGGTTTTGAAAGAAAAAAAGAAAGGTTTTCAATAGAAGAGCTTGAAGGTAATATAATTTTCATGGTGATTTTTTGATTTTCTATCTTGTTTTCCTACTACATTTCTCATAGAAATCAACATTTTAAAAGGTTTATTTAAATTTTCGTCTCTTCTTCTTCATAAAAAAAATGGTTGAAAACAATTTTTAATAAGATTCTTGCTTTGGCCGAATGTAGCATGAGTGATTGCCTTGATCTTTCTTTATTTTTTCTTTGCATGATGTTGTGGGAAACATGATTTTTGAAGGTTTATTTAAGTATTTTATGTTCATATTTTTTACAAAAAAATAAAGCAAAAGAGGTTGAATTGGCTACATGATCTTGGCAAGACCAAGTGACCATGGTTAGGGGAGAGGCTATGCGCATTTTAACTACCATGAAGCTCACCTTAATTTTGTTGTTTAGCATGGTTTTTTGTTTTTTTTTTGAAATGGAAAGGCTTCATGATCTTGGCAAGACCAAGTGATTATGGTTTGGTGAGAGGCTATGCCCATTTTATACCAACCATGGAGCTTAACTTTCCTTGTTTTATTTACTAGTTTTGCTTGTTATTTGCTTTGCATGTCTATGCTTAATTTTTTATATGTTCTTTGCATTATTTTATATGCTATATTTGCTTCTATATTTCTTTTCCATGCTTAATGATTTTTCCTTGTAGGTTCGGCCTTTGTGTTCATTGGGATCATATTGTGCATTTTTTCATATATCATGTGTTATATTATAAACATGTTTGCATTTTATATTTGGTCGTATGACCATTCGACTACTCCATTTTTCTATGCCTTGCATGTGCATTCTCATCTTGCTTCTTGACTTGTTTGTATCTTCATGCCATGAGTTAGCATATCTTGATATTTAATATGCCTTGCATGTATATTTTCATCTTGCTTTTTGGCTTGTTTGCATTCCCATGCCATGAGCTTGTGTATTTTGATTTTAGTATGTCATATGCTTGTGAAAATGTCATGACATTATGTATCTTGATATGATTTGTCATGTACTTTGTGTCATTTATTAGATAGGATTGCATTAGAGTACCATGTGACCTTTCGGCCTCTTCATGCATTCCTTGCCTTGTCATGCATTTGCATTTTGTTTAGGTAACATGCTTTGCATTATCATATCTTGAAATTGTGTATTAGTTGCTGTTTTTTCAAGCATTAGTATTAGGTTTATTGGTCATAATATGTTCATAGTATTGCTATGCATTCTCATTACATTTTAGGTCTAGGCCATATTGGTATTGCCATCTTAAATCATATTGGGATTGCCATGCATTGCTATGCTATTTAGGTCTTCGGTTACATTAGCATTTTCATTCATATTCATAACATTTAGGTCTAATTCATATTTGCATTATCAAGCATTGCATGCATATTAATTTAAATGGCATTTAGGTTATTTTGAATTGTCATTCATTTCCTTTACCATTTATGCTTTAGACCATGCATTTCATACATTTCATTTGCTGTATGTTCATGCATTCCATGTCAATGCCACATGATTTATGACTTAGGCCAATAAATTCCTCAAAGTCATGCTCTCTTGAGCATACTTGTGGAAAATTAAAGAGTTGTCAAATTGATTATAAAACCTTAGTGATTTTTTTTTTTACTTAGCCAATTTTTGTCCAAGGTTTTTAAATGTTTTAGCTACTGTTTGTAGGTCTTTAGGATAGTCTCTAACATTTTCACTTTGATTTTTAAATGACTTTATCAAAGGCAAAAAATGTGTTTTGATAAAACAATTTTTATTCACCCAGTACTCGAACTTCTCTGATTTTTTTGGGCAGACATATTTAATCAAAAAATTAAGCCAATTTTTTCTCGTGTATTTTTACATCTTTTGAGTCTCCAGTATTGTTTTTAGATTTTTTTGAATTTTTAAAAATAGGCTAAAAAATTGTGTGTCAAATTCGGACAGTAGAGGCAGATTTGAATTCAAAAGAAAAACAATGGTTGGATTTAGCTAAGGCATTTAGAGGGGGTTGGTTAGAAGCTTTAGCTACTATCTTAGGATCTTTTCTAAGCCTTTTTAAACTTTAAAAATAATTTTATAAATCTCGAGTTAAGGGTGGTCAAGTTCGGGATTTTAAACTTAGGAAATTAGAGCCATTTTAAAAGGGTTTGGTAGGGGTTTTCATCTTCATTCAAGTTTTTCTTCAAAATTGTTTCCAAACAATCCCAATGTTTTGTTTTTAGAAAATCTAATTTGACATATTTTCCTAAGGTAGCCGGATATCTTTTTTAGATATACTAATTTCTTTATTTAGAGGAAAAAAATACATTTTCATGCATTGCATTTTCCATATTCATGGATTTTATTTACTATGTGATTTTTGCTATGATATTTTCCATGGTATTATTATTATTATTTTGATTTACATTTTATGATATTATATTGTTTGCCATATGATTTTGAATATTTCATGCTATCCTATATTTGTTTATTTAGTCATTTATTTTTGTCACATTATTTAGCATATACTATGTTCATGCATTTTTATTTTATTTCATGAATATTTTATGATAGCATTATTTTATGTTTCATGTCATTTTATGTCACTTAGATCATATTCCATGTCATTTAGGTTATATTATTTAGAATATGCCATGTCATTTAAAATATGCCATATCATTTAAAATTGCCATGTCTTTTAAATCATTTTATTTCATTTAGAATATACCATGATACTTAGGATTTTTCATTTCATCTAGAATATACTATGCCATTTAAATTATGTCATATCATTTAGGTTGCATTATATTATCTAGACTTTTCTATGTCATTTTATTTATGTCATACATGTTCATGTTCATATTTTTTAAATATTTTGAAAAATATAATGATTTTCAATAAAAATAAAAATATTTCCGAGTTAAAATAATTCATGAGTTCTCTACCAGGTTTGTTGGAGGTGATATCATCAATTCTCTTTAATAAAGGAATATCTTTCTTTCAGAAAACGAGAATGATTCGGAAAGTTTTCCAAATAAATAAACTTTTCTATATTTTGCCGATTTTGTCGGGGAATATAGGAAAATTTTGAATTAATAAATTCCGGATCATTTTCAATTAATAATGGAATTAATTTTCTTTAAATTGGGAATTAACTTGAAATACTAAATTAAAAACCAAGTTTTTACCAAGACTGGAGATAACACACGATTAATAAGGTACCGTTTTATACGGACGTTGTGGGGGTGCTAATCCTTCCCCGCACGTAACCGAGTCCCGAACCCGATTCTTCGATTTTCTCTGGTTTATAACGCAGACTTGAAATTGGTTTTAAAAATGTTTTAATTAATTTTAAAATATTTTATAAAACCGGTTTTAATAGGTGGCCGATCACACTTAGCTAAAAAAGATTGGTGGCGACTCCATGTCTTTTTACGAGGCCGTTTTCATACCCTTGACCTTTTATTTCAATCTAGAGAAATTAAGTCGTTTTTTCCTCTGCTTCTGTTTCCCCCTCACTCGAACGGGTCCCCGCGACGAGATCACGTATCGACAAACTAAAAATAATTAAATAAAAGTTTAAACTATAAGGGCTTAGCTAATTTAAATATATAAAATATGGTAAAATAACTCTATTTCATAGAGTTATCACACCCACAAACTTAAGATTTTGCTAGTCCTCGAGCAAAACAAAACAAAACAACCGAAACTAAATAAAACGAATCAAAATATAAAGCTAGAGATGAATTCACTCAAGTAATGATTTCCTTAAATGTCCTCAAAAGTTATCTCAAAATCCCGACTCAAAGTAGAATATAAACATAATCCAAATTCATGATTCAATTCAATCATATGCCTCATGCTTGAATGGACTTTCAATGTGCATGTGAATAATCTCTTTGCAAATCACTGCATGCAATCCGAATAAGTTTATGCCCATGCAAAATACGAATTAGTACTAGATTCTCATATGTTTGCTTTTCATCCTCTCTCTCCATTAATGTAGATTAACACTTCATCAAGGATCAAGTAGGTTTTAATTAAGCTTGTAATGTAAGGCTAGGGTCAAGGTATGATAAAGGATATATTTCGATTTAATTCACCCATAGACACTTTTATTGTTTCAGGATTTTTCAAGAGCCATTGTCTTTATCTCAATTTACACTATATTCTTTGAATGCATCTTTCTTTTCTTCACCTCTTTATTATTTTTTTTTTCATTTTATAATAAATTTTTTTTCTTATTTCTTTTTTTTTTCATTCATTGAATATCACCATCCCACTTAAATTAGACATGGCTCATAATTATTTCTTATAATGTCATACACATGCCTATATAGTGAGGGTTAATCATGGCTTTTCTTATTTGGCTAGGCTAAAAGATGTGAAAATCAAAGAAATGATGTATATCAATTAGACACAAAGAGGTAGACTAAAGATATTAATATATATATATATAGGTAGGCTAGAAAGGCTCAAACGATCCAAAGATAGTATATATCACTTCCTCAACTTAGTGTTGTCAAGGGTTTCGCCTCAAGAGAGAATCAAACAAATTCTAGGCTTCTAGACACAATCGCAATTTGCATCAACATAAGTAGTCTTTAAATAAACAATGCAAATCTAAGTAAGAGATCAAGTGCTTAATTATTGAAAATCACAACCTAACAATGAGACTAACAAAAGAATTTAACACAAAATCAAATCATGCTTATGTTTTTCCCAAAAGTCAAGATAAATAAATAACTAAAATTCATCATATGACTAGGACCTCATCATGATTAAATGCAATATATTTCAAGTTCTTTTTTTTTTTTTTTAAATAAATAAGGACTCCCAAACATAAACATAGAAAAGTAAACTAAAACTAACAATCAAACAAACTAAAAAAAAAATCAAACAAGACAAAAAGAACTCAATAAGACACCCCAAACTTAAAACAAACATTGTCCTCAATGTGTAGAAATAAAAAGAGTAAGAACAAGAAAACTCCCCTATCTATGAAAGCAACGTAGGAGAAGCTCTAGTTTCCCTCTTAGACCTCATCATGCTTGTCCAAGTTGAGTGAGTGGCTACTACAAAAGAAAACAAAGCAAAAAGAAATTAATAAGAATATCCTAAAAAAGATAAAATTCAAAAATAAAGAAAAGAAAAAAAAATTAGAACTTGGGTTGCCTCCCATGTTCGTCATCCTTATCTAACCACTTGACAATTTTTGGTTTATGTCACTTGTTTGTCTTTTCTTTGAACAACTTAGCATTCTTAAAGGCTTGAAAACAGAATTAATCTATCTAAGAAGTAGAATTGAATAATGCCTTGAGCAGATTAATGGGAAAAATCTCTATGAATTCCTCGTGATAGTACTATTTACCACACTGACTAGCTTTGGCTGTTGGATGCATTGGGAAAAAAGTGGTGGTGGGTCATACTGAATCTTCTCTTCTTGATCCTTTTCAATTTCTTGCTCCATCACAACTTTTTCTTCAAGCTGCTTATTTGGCAATTCAGGGTTCTTGCTATCCTCTTCTATCTCTTTATCACAACTGAGTGTGATTTCATTGCAATGCTCGTCTCGACCTGGTCTGAGATTAGCTTCAATGTAACTTGGAAGAGTTTCTTGAAGGGGGTTGTTAATGAAATTGGCAAGCTGGCCCATTTGTGTTTCAAGACTCCTAAGTGTTGCCGATTGACTTTGAAGGATAGCTTCATGTTTCGTCATGTAGTGCATGAACATCTCTTCCAATATTGATGGCTTCTTTTCTGGGGCAGGTGCTTGATCTTGTGATGGGAACCCAGGATAATATGCTTGATTTGCTGAATAGGAGGGCCATTGGTTGTTGCTCCAAGAAAAAATTTGGTGATCTCCCCAACCTGGATTGTAGTCGTTGGAACAAAAATTATTTTGATGCATATTGTAGTTTCTAACATATTGGCACCTATCACTATGAAGTCCTCCCCCACATAGTTCACAAATTACAATCGTGTGATCTCCCCAACCTAGATTGTAGTTGTTGGAATAAGGATTATTCTGCTGCAACCACATAATTCACAAATCACAAACGAACTTTGGACGACATGTACACCCAAATTGTCTAATTTCTTATTCAGTGCAGTCACCCGTGCAGTTAAAGTATTGATTAAACCCCCGTTTATGATCCCACATAGTTCACCCCTTTGCACCCAGCGATCAATAAAAGCTAAAAAGAGGATAAAAAATTGAATTAAGATTAAGATTGCTTGGTATTAATAGTAACAAAAATAGTAAAACAATTCCCGGCAACGGCACCAAAAACTTGTTGTCGGATTTCACCATGCAAGTGCACGTATCGTAACAAGTAATATAATGAAGAGTAGAGTGTCGTTCCCATGAGGAATTGCTACCTAATTCGTTAAGTACTAAAATTATAAAAACTTAATCTTATTCAAACAAACAATCAGAAATTGTAAACTAAAAACTAAATAAAAAAAATAATAAATAAAGAAGATAAATTAAAAATTAGATTAAACAATTGAGAAAAGCCTAGGATTACAATTTCCCTCAACACTTCATATGAACCTCTCCTACTCTTTTAACTTGACTAATGACAATGAGTTGTTAACCTAGAGTCCTAATCTATTTATAAGTATATGTCAATGGTCTTATAAAAATATCTCTCTTAACCAATTAACTATATGTCTATGATAATTGAATTAAAGAGAAACTCATTAAGCTTAGACTTTAAATTGGTTACACATGACACGTAAGTATATTTCTACCCTACATGCAACTCAATTCATCATAATAAATGAATATGAAGCACATGTGATTAATCCATGGCTAACACTAAACTCCCTCTCTCAAGTTGTATTTAGGTTACCAAATCAATCTAATTGGTAGCTAAGCAATTAGAAGCATTAAGCACAAGATTAAATAAACAACATCAAATATCATTAAATCAATTAAAGAGAGTAAAATAATCCAAACTACATGTTGAGTTCCATTGCCTCTCGTGGCTCCTTGCAAATTTATGGTGATTGATCTCCTCCTAAGAAAACTAGGTTTAAGAAATATATGTACAAGCTAAAATGGTAAAAGCTAAAGTCCCAAAAAGTTCCTATTTATAGAGCTCCAAAAGCCTGAAGAAGGAAAACTTTGTGGGCAAATAACAGCTTCTGGCTTGGACTTTCCACATATGAACTGATTCTCTCCCTTTTGCTTTAGGACTCTACAAAAATATAAAAGATATTAAATTAACAACTAATTTAAACATAAAATAAATAAATAAAAATAATCTAAAAATAATTAAATAAAAGATTAAACTACAAGGACTTAGCTACTTTAAATATATAAAATATGGTAAAATAACTCTATTTCATAGAGTTATCATTAAAAAGTCCTCTTCTTAATCTTTTCATGGAACACAAGTGCTTCCCTTTCTCGTTGAACAGACAGAGCACTATTAAGTATGCTGTCACGTAACCTTTTCTTCATTGCTTGTGACCGAAACATTACTTAGGGTGTAACCCCTATATAATTTCCATTCCAGCCACTACCTTTGGTGACCTCTCTCTCTTTCCACAACCCATGATTGGTGTCACTTTCATGTGAGTTGTTTCCTAATAACTTCTCACTCTCTTTGTAACTTCTCTTGGTAACCTCCTTGGAAAGGCTATAGGTTGTTATCTCAGAGCTTCATTTGGGATCTTTTGGCATTTTGACAAACTTGAGCTCTCTAATTCTCTCTGTAACTCTTTCTCTACAATTACTACAACCACCATACTTTTCACCATCTTCAGCCACTTACAACTTTCATCACCACCACCTGCCTGCACTTGTTCTTCATGGAATGCTCCAAGCTTCCTCTCCGCCATCTCCCTACGACATCTCTTTCTACTGGTTTGCAACGTTTTCTCAATCAATCAAAAGAACCCTCTATATTTTGGCGGCTCCACTTAGGAAGAGCGATTGCATTGAATAAAACTTTTCTTCTTTATTTTGTAAAAAAATATGGAAGATTCTATCAGAAATCAAAATTCACCAGTCTCATCCTACATCCAAGGCCTAATGAAGATGATGAAGGCTAATAAGGAAAAAATGCAAGTTCTAGAGGAAAACAACAAGCGGATGATGGAGACAATCTCCCAACTTACATCCTCCAATACTACAATTTCTCAAGTTCAACATGTGAACAATGAAGATGGTAACACTTCTGGTGGAGTTATCTCTCTCAAAAATGAAAATAGAGAAAATACATCCTATGTATCTGATCCTCGACTTAATGGAAACCTCAGTACAGCCAACACCTTAATTTCTCTAACGAAAATCTTGGCATGACTAACACCCTAGTTGTTGGTACTACCACTATGGTTTTTCCTCCAACCAATACCTAGGGCCTGGCTACTAGGAAAGAGTTTCAAAGTTTATTTGAGCAGAAATATAAAATTTTGAGGTTTTTTTTTTTTTTTTTTTTTTTTTTGAATTTGATTTCAAGTTGCCATATTCTTGTTGGCATAGTTGCTAAACCATACCCTAAGGACTACACTAGTCCCAGAAACAAATAGTTCAATGACAAAACAGAGAAGACTTACACTTGGTATGTCAACCTTATTCCAAACTCGATGGAATCTTGGAGTCAGATGTGCAAGATGTTTTGTGAGAAGTTCTAAATAAATATAAACTAGTTATATATTATTCTCTAAAAGAGAAGTAGACCATTGTGGCCTCATGCACCACTCCCGTCACTCTCCCATTTACAAGTTCTTCTAATGGAGAAGTCGACCGTTGTGGTCTCATATGCCACTTCCGTCCTCTCAAATACAAGTTCTTCCAATGGAAAAGTCGACCGTTGTGGTCTCATGCGTCACTTCCGTCATTCTCACATGTAAGTTCTCATTTAATGAAGAAGTCGAACGTTATGAACTCATGCGCCACTTCGTCACTCTCAAATACAAGTTATCTTATATAATGAAGAAGTCGACCATTGTGGTCTCATGCACCACTTCCGTCACTCTCACATACAAGTTCTCATATAATGGAGAAGTCAATTGTTGTGGTCTCATGTGTCACTTCCTTCACTTTCACATACAATTTCTCATAAAATGGAGAATCAACCGCTATGGCCTCATGCACCACTATCATTACTCATATATATATATATATATATATATATATATAAGCTCCTCCAAAATTTTGAGTCAATTGCCACTCCCGCCAAGTCTTTCATTCTTCAAGTATAACATGTTCCTTATGCGCGCGCCATGACCTACGTGTTCCTAACTATGCGGACACCAAGTATCATGTTGTGATGGTATTTCTATTCTTACTTATATATTATATTTCAACCTTTATAAATTGTTCACCACGTGGACTATTCTGCAAGAAATTTTAATGCAACAGGTAAAGTGTAAATAATACTAACAATATTTTCTCAAGTAAAATACAAGTATAGTGCAGAATGCAGACAAGCCATGTGGAAGATAAGTCATGCATTGGACAAGTACTGTAAGATGTGTACATGAAAATCTCTAGTAGAACAAGCACACCGTGCACTCCACGCTTTGTGTTAGTTGGCAGTGCATTGCTCGTGGGTAAAGCTCTGCCACTGTGCTCGTTAGCGACATGGTACAATATACTGGTCAGATAAGTCTACTTTGTCGCAACCTAAAAAATAACAAGTCTCGTCGCAAGACTTTATTATTCGTTAAGCGTGACATAAAAAAATGAGGAAAAGTCGACTTAATTCCTCTTGAAAAATGAAGGTTTTGAAAATGACCTTGAAAAAGACATGGAGTCGCCACCAATCTTTTTGCTAGGTGTGATTGGCCACCTATTAAATCGGTTTTATGAAACATTTTAAAATTAATTAAAATATTTTTAAAACCAATTTCAAGTCTGCCTTTTAAACTATAGAAATCAAAGAAGCGGGTTTGGAACTCGATTACGTGTAGGGAAGGATTAGCACCCCCACAACGCCCATATAAAACGGTACCTTATTACTCGTGTGTTATCTCAAGTCTCGGTAAAAAAGTCGATTTTTAATTTGGTATTTCAAGTTAATTCCCAATTTAAAGAAAAATAATTCCAATTTTAATTGAAAATGATCCGAAATTTATTAATTCAAAATTTTTCTATATTCCCCAACAAACGTGGCAAAATATAAATTTTTTTATTAGTTTGGAAAACTTTCCGAATCATTCTTATTTTAAAGAAGATATCCCGTTATTAAAGATAATTGATGATATCCTCCCCAGCAAACCCGGCAGAGAACACATGAATTATTTTAACTCGGGAATATCTTCATTTTATTGAAATAATTACCTTTTTCAAAACATTTTTAAAAAAATATGAATATGAATATGTGTGACATAAATAAAATGACATAGCAAAGTCTATATAATATAATGCAACCTAAATGGTATAATCTAATTTAAATGTCTTAGCATATTCTAAATGAAATGAAATGAAATATCCTAACTCATATGATATATCCTAAATGAAATGAAATGACCTAGGTAACATGATATATTCTATATGAAATGTAATATCCTAAGTCATATGATATATTCTAAATGAAATAAAATATCCTAAGTGACATAATATATTCTAAATGAAATGAAATGACCTAGGTAACATAATATATTCTACATGAAATGAAATGACCTAGGTAACACAATATATTCCATATGAAATGAAATGACCTAAGTCACATGATATATTCTAAATGGAATAAGATGATTTAAATGACATGGCAAATATAAATGATATGGCATATAATCTAAATGATATGAAATGACATGAAATTAAAATAATGCTATAATGTAATATGCATGAAAATAAAAATAAAATAATAATGCATGAACATAATTTATACTAAATAATGTGACAAAAATAAATAACTAAATAAAAAACATAGGATAGCATGTAATATTCAAAACCATATAACAATTAATATAATATCAAAAATTTAAATCAAAGACAATAAGACCATCATGAAAATTAACATAAGCAAAAATCACATATTATATAGTATACGAGAACATGGAAAATGCAATGCATGAGAATTAATTTTTTCCTTTAATTAAGAAAATCCGTATATCTAAAAAGATATCCGGCTACCTTAGAAAAATGTATCAAATTAAATATTTTAAAACCAAAATACTTTGTGATTGTTTGAAAACAATTTTGAAAAGCTTAGATTAAAAAAAAAAAAAAAACTTAGCTAAACCCTTTTTAAATGGCTCTAATTTCCTAAGTTTAAAATCTCGGACTTGACCACCCTTAACCTGAGATTTAAATATCATTTTTAGAGTTTAAAAAGGCTTAGAAACTATCCTAAGTCAATAGCTAAACTTCCTAATCAGTCCCCTCTAAATAACTTAACCAAAACAGAAAAATAATTTTCCTTCAAATTCAATTCTGCCTCTACTGTATAATTTTAAAGCATGATTTTTTTACCCTATTTTTAAAAACTACAAAAAATCTAAAAAACATACTGGAGACTCAAGACACCTAAAACTACACGGGACAAAATCGGCTTAATTTTTTTATTAAAGCTGACTGCCAAGAAAAATCGGAAAACTACGAGTATTGGGTGAAAAAAACTGTTTTGCCAAAACACAGTTTTTTTTTTCCTTTGATAAAATCATTTAAAATCAAAGTAAAAATGTTAGAGACTCTCCTAAAGACTCACAAACAGTAGCTAACACTTTTGAAAAGTTAGGCAAAAATTGGCTAAGTAAAAAAAATCACAAAGGTAGAATAATCAATTTGACAACTCTTTAATTTTCCATAAGTATGCTCAAAATGAGCATGACTTTGAACCATTGATTGGTCTAAGTCATAAATCAAGTGGCAATGACATGAAATGCGTAAAAATACAACAAATATGATGCATGAAATGCATGATTTAAAACCTAAATGACATGAAAAATGCATGGCATCAATAAAATGACCTAGATCTATATGAACTTGCATGGCATTTAATGCAACCTAGGTCGAAAATGCATGAATATGCATGGCAAAGCAAACCAATACTAAACCTAAAGAATGCATGACAATAACATAAACATATAGCATGCTTAAATAAAGTACACAACCAAATATCATGAAAATGCAAACCTATCAACTAGCATGATGAAAATGCACATGCAAAGCATAAAATATGAAGGGTGGCCGAATGGTCCCATAAAAATGAGCATGGCATTTTCACAAACACTTAATATGCTTAGCTAAAGAATAACACTCAAATCATGCAAATATAAAGTAAAGGCATGAAAACCAATAGACATTTTCACAAACACATGGATTAACAAAATGTAAAACATAAACAAACTTAAACATTTTGAAAACAGAAAATAAAAAAATGCAAGGCAAGTAAAATAAACATGATAACAAGATAATAGACTAAAAAATGGAAACAAGCAAGCAACCAAATTAAAATGAGCTTCATGTTTATGTATTAGAAGAAGATTTAAAGCATCAAAACTTGTTAAATATTGCTAGAATCATGAAATAAAGAAGCAAAACAGCAACTATAAAAACACTAGGCCATTTGTCCAACTCAAAAATAAGAGGAAATTTTTTTTCAAAAGCTTTTTACAAGAAAGAATCAAGAAGGAACTTAAAGAAGAATATTAAAAATACTTATTTAAAAAGAAAAATCAAAAGAAACTCACCAAATATCAAATAAAAATTGCAAATCAAGAATGAAGAATAAAAAAAAGTGGAAGAGTATGGTGCTTAAAGCAACCTCTAGAAGCTATATTGCAAGCTTTTTCTCTTCTAACTTTCTTTTCTTTTATAAACTTTTCTTTTTGCCTTTCAATAATGGAGAAAAAATTAGCCAAAACAAGAGTGAAATAGAGAGCGAATCACTGAAAATGAAAAGAGAGAGACCCCCTCTAGTAGTGGTCGAATGGCCCCCTCTTGCTATGATGTTGTCATTTTGTTTTCAACCAATTTTGATCCAAAGGCTATTGATCCAAGATGTTTAAAATATGAAATTATCACCCTTAGATTAAACAATCAGCTATCCACAATTACAGCTGTTCAAGAATCTTAAGCCATTATGTTGACATTCTCCCTCTTCATGCATTGGTCCATATGGCTTAATTACAAAGATTTGATCAAAAAATAAATACCTTCCTCTTCATTGTTGGCCTTTTGATAAAAATCCAAAAATATTTGCCCACCCTTGGGCCTTGGCCTGCTGAACCTCTAAATTCCAGTCCATGCTTCATTTTTTTTAAAAGACAAGAAAAGCCCTTTTCGGTTTCTTGGGTAAAATGACATTTTTTCCCCCCGAACATAAATAAAACGGACTCCAAATTCAAATTTTATTTTTTCAACACTTTTAAAATAATAAAATATTGAATTTTGGAGGTTTTCAAATTTTTTCGAGTGCATTTGTTATTTATTTGGATTTTATTTCCAAAATTTCCCTTTTGTGCTCCCAAACTTTACCACTTTTTAAACGAGCTCCAAATACATATTTTTCTTCACTAATCTCTTCCAAATAATTTAAAAGTATGATTTGGAAGTTTTCATAATTTTTGGAACTCATTTGGTATTTTTTCAGGATTTATCTGCTTGAATTACTACATAGTGGGCCCGGGATTTGGCCATTTTGCAAACGAACTCTGAATCCAGATTTTCTTTCGCCAATCTCTTCCAAATGATTTAAGATTGAGATCTACAAATTTTCAGAATTTTTGGGGTTCATTTGCTATTTTTTCGGGATTTATCTTCTTGAATTTCTGCATAGGGGACCCGGTATTTGGCTATTTTGCAAACGAACCTTGAATCCAGATTTTATTTTGCCAATCTCTTTGAAATAATTTAAGAATGAGATCTGTAATTTTTCAAAATTTTTGGTTTGCTATTTTTTCCCAAATTTTCTAATTTTGCCCTTTTGCCTCCGAAACCCAGTTTTGCTCAAAACAAGTTTGATTTTTAGATTTTCTTCAAACTGAGCCTTGGTCTATCCTTTGTTTAATCACTTCTCATCCATTAGGGGCTTTAGTCTTACCGAATCGGGCCATTTTTGTAATTCTTCCAAATTTCACTGTAATCCACCAAAAATCTTAATTCTCGATTTTCTTTCGGATTGACTTTTCTTTCAGTTTTTCTTCCAAGTAGCTTCTCTATTACCCGTAGTCAATGCTTATCTTTCATTTGGAATCTTCAATTTCAACCAATTTGATCGTTTAAGCACTTTTCCCCAAATTTCCTGAACTAGGGTTTCTTTTCTACTGAATCTTTGTAACCCAACTTTCGAACTCCATATCTTTCGATGTAGACCTCGGATTATCAATATTCTTTCGCCATTTTTCAATTGAACTTCAAATCTTGATTTTAAAAGTGGGTTGACTTTTTCAATAGTTAGGGTTGACTTTTCGAGGTTAACTTTTTCAAGTTTGACTTTTTATGCTCGCCTTCTTAGACTAAGTCTCGGAGTACCACCTATAGGATGAAAAAAGTCTTTTTACATTCTGAAACATCAATTTGGGAAAAAAATACCTATTTTAGTGGTCCGAACAAAATTAGGTGTCTACAGCTGCCCTTCCTTGGCTATTGCTGAGAATCAGGAATCAAGCAAAGATAAACAAACACTAATTTTGTCCGGTTAGTGAACTCACATGTGAAGATAAAGGAAAAGGGGTTTCTTTTTTCCTTTTTTTGTTGAAAAAAGCTGTAAATTGAAGATTTTGTCCTTAAATTGAGTTCCCTGACTAATCAAGGCTCGACCCGGCTTAAGGAAACGAGTTCGATTTTCAAATTGAAAATTGTGCCTGGAGGTCTTAAAAATAGTGCCCGGGGGTCTTATCTATAATTTAAAGAAAAATTATGCCCGAATATCTTAAAAATGGTGCCCGAAGGCCTTACGCATGATTTGAAAAAAATGCGCTGTATGCGACTTTAAAATGATGCCCGGAGGTCTTAAGAATGGTGCCCAGAGGCCTTACCCGTGATTTGAAAAAAATGCGTTGTATGCGACTTTAACAATGATGCCCGGAGATCTTAAGAATGGTGCCCGGAGGACTTACCCGTGATTTTAAAATACCTTGACGACAGTCTCAAGGCTCGACTCATTTGATAAACAGAATGAATTCGATTTAAAACAAAAGGAAATACCTCGACGGTGGTCTCAAGGCTCGACTCTTTTGATAAAACATAATGAATTCGATTTAAAACAAAAGGAAATACCTCGACCGTGGTCTCAAGGCTCGACTCATTTGATAAAACAGAATGAATTCGATTTAAAACAAAAGGAAATACCTCGACGGTGGTCTCAAGGCTCGACTCATTTGATAAAACAGAATGAATTCGATTTAAAACAAAAGGAAATACCTCGACGGTGGTCTCAAGGCTCGACTCATTTGATAAAACAGAATGAATTCGATTTAAAACAAAAGGAAATACCTCGACGGTGGTCTCAAGGCTCAACTCAGTTGATAAAATAGAATGAATTCGATTTTAAAAAAAAACAAGGAAATACCTTGACGGTGGTCTCAAGGCTCGACTCATTTAATAATACAGAATGAATTCGATTTAAAACAAAAGAAAATACCTCGACAGTGGTCTCAAGACTCGACTCATTTGATAAAACAGAATGAATTCGATTTAAAACAAAAGGAAATACTAAGAATGATTCTGGGTTTGGTTCATTTGGAAAAAATAAATTTAACTTAAAAATGAAAGGAACATACCTCGACGGCGGTCTTGGGGATCTACTCATTTGATAAGCAAAACGAGTTCGATTTGGAAAGGAATGTACCTCGATGGTGATCTCGAGGCTCGACTCGTTTGAGAAGCAGAATGAGTTTACTTTGGGGAAGTCCAAGTTTTCCTAATTTCTGCAATGTTAGCTAAATGCAATGATGAGAATGACATGCTTTGCAAATGCTTGTATGTTTCCTAAGAATGAATGCAATCAAATGATTGTGTCATGATTTCTAATCCATGGTTTCTTTGAGGTTCATAGATTATCCGACTTCATGACAGAGTCTTCAATTTATTCACTGATGCCCTACTTAAGGAACCCTTCACTCAAGATAACTTGTTAAATAGTCTCAGTTTCTGACTTTCGCTGAAATTAACAAATTTTCTGACTTCGTGATGGAGTCTCCAACATGTTCACTGTTTTCTTTTCTTGGTGAACTTTCCTAACTTTTTCCAAGATTTAAATCTATTCCTTAGTAATACTCTGAAATCTTTTTATTTAAAGATTTTTAATTACTAATCATCATTCAATTTAATAACAATCATGATGCATCTCAAAAATGTATGAAAAAAAATATGAAACAAGCAAGATGTCATGAAAAAGATAACAATAATTTATTGCAACAAATGTTTTTTTAAAATTGTAAAAATTATAAAAGTGAATATCAAGGTTATAAGAAACAAATGTAATGTTCATAGGTTGTAGATACCCCGGATGCGGAATATCTTGGACCCCTCTTTTTTTCAAACCATCTGAAATTTCTCTTGAATGAGCAATTTACTTGGGTAACCTCTCGGCTTTCGTAGTTACATCAGACTGAGTTGTTCCCCTTTTCTCTGATTTTCAAATATTTTCTCCCCCTTTACACGGAGTATTGATTTGAACTTTAATCATTACCTGAGCCGCCCTTTGCGAGTTTTCAACTCAAGTGTCCTCCATTCAGTATTAAGTCGTCCTTTGCGGGTTTTCGGCTTAAACCTCTCCTTTTACATTCTTTTTTCATTTTCATTTTTTTTGTATTCTGCCATGCATCTGAGAATTCTAAATGCTTCCAAGGTAAAAATGTCAATTCAAAAGATGGGATGAATTATGACAATAACCATTCAAATTAAATATCTATGCTTGATCAAAATGGACTTTCTAAAGCACGTAATGTAGGCCAAGGTTCGGGTTTAGAAAAAAAGATAAAATAGGCCTAAAATGTGTTTAAGGGTGATTGAATCAAGGATCATTTTTTGAGGAGAACTCATTCTTGAAACATTTGTCCCTTTTTTGGACTTTTTTTTTGTTGGCTTTCATTTGCCACATTTTCTGATGGCTTTATTTTTGCCATGATTTTTTATTATTTTTCCTCGCATTTAGCCTCCAGTGTAGAGGGTGATCCTTTATCAAGGTTTAAAGAAAGAAATAATTCCTAAGGCTCAAAGGGGTGACTAAGGATAATTTCTTCTTAGTGAAAGGAATATGAAAGATGGCCATTCATCATATCAAGCATGAATATTCTCATTAAAAAGGAATCCACATGGGAGATAGATATATAGAATTTCCATTTTTACACTTGAAATCATTCGAATTTCCATGTGCACAGCATCACACTTTTTTTTTAAGCATAATACTTCTTCAGTTCATCAGCATTCATGGGATTTCTGAAATCCTCTCCATCCATCTGAGTTAAAATCAATGCTCCTCCAGAAAAAACTCTTTTTACCACATAGAGTCCATCCCAATTCGGAGCCCATTTTCCTTGTGGGTCTTTCACTATAGGGAGAATTTTCCTCAGTACCAAATCTCCTTTCTGGAACTGTCCAAGACGAACTTTCTTATTGTAGGCTCGAATCATCATTTTTTGATACAACTACCCGTGAAAAATTGCTTTCAATCTTTCTCCTCGATGAGATTCAGCTATTCATAACGAGCTCTAATCCATTCTGCTTCTTCTAGGCCAACCTCCATCAAACCCTAAGTGAAGGGATCTCAACTTCAATAGGTAGCACCATTTCCATCCCGTATACCAAGAAAAATGGCGTTGCCCCTATAGATGTACGAACTGAGGTTCGATATGCATGAAGAGCAAAAGGCAAGATCTCATGCCAATCCTTATACACATCAGTCATCTTCTCAACAATCTTCTTGATGTTTTTGTTAGCTGCTTCTACTGCCCCATTCATCTTCGAACGGTAAGTTGCCGAATTATGATGTGTGATCTTGAACTGAGTACACACTTCTCTCATCATCTTATTGTTCAAATTGAGAGCATTATCTGAAATAACTGGTAATCCGTAACGGCATATGATTTCTTTCTTAACAGATCTGCATACCATCGACTTTGTTACATTCGCATAGGAAGCGGCTTCTACCCACTTTGTGAAATAATCTATGGCCACCAAGATGAAACGATGTCCATTTGAAGCTTTCGGGGTTTTAGGTCCAATCATATCCATTCCCCACATTGAAAAAGGCCATGGTGCAGTCATGACATGCAATGGCAATCGCGACACATGAATTTTATCTGCATATATCTGGCATTTATGGCACTTTCGGGAATAACTGATACAATGTCCTTCCATTGTCAACAAATAATACCCTGCCCTCATAATCTACTTAGCAAGCATGTGACTATTAGCATGATTGCCACATATCCCTTCATGGACCTCTTTTATAATTCTCCGAGCTTTGGCAGATCTGACACATTTCAATAAGACTTGGTCTTTTCCTTTCTTGTAGAGAATCTCACTGTCTAGAACAAAACCCATTGCTAGCCTTCTCAAAGTCCTTTTGTCATTTTCTATTGCTTATTCTGGATATTATTGACTCTTAATGTATTGCAAGATGTCGTTATACCAAGGGAGGCTATCTGCTTCTTCTTCAAAACTCAGACAGTGGGTAGGAGACTCATATATATTCATCTTTATTGGCACAACTTCAACCCTTTCATTCATTTTAAACATTAATGACAAAGTAGCCAGAGCATTTGCCATTCGATTTTCTTCTCGAGGGAAGTAATTGAAATTCACTTCTTCAAATTCCTCCAATAAACTCAGTATGAGTTCTCGATATCGGATTAACTTTGTATCTCGGGTTTCCCATTCTCCCCGTAGCTAGAATATCACAAGGGCTGAGTCTCCGAAAACATCCAATACTTTCATCTTTCTGTCCACTGCAGCACGAAGGCCCTTAGTACACGCTTCATACTCGATAGTATTGCTTGTACAACCAAAATCCAATCTAGCAGTGAAAGGATAACAATCTTCTTCTAGGGATATGAGCACTACACCGATTCCATGCCCCATGGCATTAGATGCGCCACCAAAGTACATTTTTCATACTTTCTTCTTCAGGGGAATCTCATCTGCTTGTGAAACATACATCAAATCTTCATCCTGGAAGTCAAAGTTCAACGTCTCATAATCTTCCACTGCCCGACTTGCTAAGAACTCAGCCACTGCACTGCCTTTGATAGCTTTTTGACTTACATATACAATGTTGTACTCTGACAATAAAACCTGCCATCTTGCTGTTCTTCCTGATAAAGAAGGTTCTTTCAACATGTACTTGATTGGATCTAGCTTGGCAATCAACCACGTTGTGTGGTACAACATGTATTGTCTGAGTCTTCGAGCAGTCCAAGCTAAGGCACAACATAATTTTTCTACCGATGAATATTTTAACTCATAATCTGTGAAGTTCTTGCTGAGGTAGTAAACTGCTTGTTCTTTCTTTCCAGTCTCATCAAGCTGCACCAAAACACAACCCATGGATCTCTCAAATACTGATAAATACAGTATCATTGGTTTATTCGAAACAGGTGGCATTAATACTGGTGGGTTGAATAAATAATGTTTAACCTTTTGAAATGCAATCTGACAACCTTCATCCCATTCTCTTATATTACGTTTTCGAAGTAACTTAAATATTGGATCACATTTGTCGGTTAACTGAGAAGTAAATCGAGCAACGTAATTCAATCTCCCTAGAAAACCTCTCACTTCTTTTTGAGTAAGAGGTGGTGGCAAATTCTGAATGGCCTTCACTTTATTTGGGTCAATCTCAATTCCCCTTTTTCTGACGAAAAAACCCAGCAATTTTCCCGAGGTGACTCCAAAAGTTCATTTTGTCGGATTTAGCTTGAGTCTGAACTTTCTTAGTCGTTCGAAGAGCTTCCTAAGATTCACAATATACTCATCATCTCCTTGTGATTTTGCAATCATATCATCAACATAGACCTCAATTCCCTTATGCATCATATCATGAAACAAGGTCACCATGGCTCTCTGATATGTTGCCCCAGCATTCTTCAACCCAAATGGCATTACCTTGTACCAGAAGGTTCCCCACATTGTAACAAATGTGGTTTTCTCCATATCTTTCGGTGCCATCTTAATCTGATTGTATCCTGAGAATCCGTCCATGAAAGAAAATAAAGAACTCTTTACCGTATTATCCACCAGAGTATCGATATGGGGCAAAGGGAAATTATCTTTAGGGCTGGCCTTGTTCAAATCTCGATAATCAATGCACATCCGCACCTTGCCATCCTTCTTTGGTATTGGAACAATATTTGTCACCAATTTTGGATATTTTGCCACCTCTACGAATCCAGCATCAGATTGCTTCTCACCTCCTCTTTTATCTTTAACAACATGTCCGGCCTCATTCTTCTCAACTTTTGCTGAATTGGCTTGCATTCTGGCCTTAAAGGGAGCTTATGAACCACAATATCCGGATCCAACCCTGGCATGTCTTGGTAGGACCATGCAAATACATCCACATATTCTTAGAGCAAGGATATCAATTCACCCTTTATTGATGATGACAATGAAGTCCCGATTTTGACTTCCTTTATCTCTTCACCATTTCCCAGATTTATCATTTCCAATAATTCCTTATGAGGAAGTACTTGTTTCTCCTCTTGTTCTATTTTCCTTAATAAATTCGGAGGTAGACCATAATCCTCAGTATCTTCGTTAGCCTCAAAATCATCCGTGCAAATGGGTCTTTCAAAATCAATTTTAGAATTACTGACAGGAAAGTCCTCATATTCCGCATCTGTACACCTGTAAATAGATGGAGAAAAAATAATATAGAAAAATATATATAAAGAAAACAAAATAAATAGCAAAAATGAAAGAATATGGACACATCAATATGAATAAAATACATTGTGCTTGTTATTTATTGAATGAAAATGTTTAAGCAAAAATCACATTATAGAAAAATAAACTCTTAATATCTCTGGGTAAAGATAATTAAGATTGTTTTTTTAAAGCATTACTTTGGAATAGACTTAAAAACTATGGGCAACTCAGTCGCACTCCAATTGGTCAGTCTATATCCTGGTGGACAAGGTCGCACCATCTAGCTCGCATTGTCATTTTCCATCCCTTCTTTCCCGGTCATGCAAATTACCATATCCTGAATCTGTCCCCCTTTATTCACATGAAATTTTTCAAAAGCTTTCTCGATCATTATGAGTACATCCTCTGAATTCTTTTCTTCGAATAGAAAACCAGCAGAGCAAAAGTTGTGAAGGATTGGTGAGAAAGTCATGGGTTCCCATTCAATCTCCATACCCGCGAAATGGGCCATCCTCCTTTGTCGGTTCCTTTCAACTTGTTTCCTCCTCTCATGGGCCTTCGAAAGATACCCTAAGACAAACCGGTATTTCTTTCCCACTGCTTCCATTGCTCAGGCTATCCTTTGAAGATATTTTCCAAGACCTTTTCCAGCCCTCCAGCCCTTTCCAACTGTGCTTCTTACTCCCAGCCTTGTGTTCTTGGACAACCTTGGTTTTGGAATTTTTCATCCTTCAGCGACGAAAACCACATTTATGAATTCCAAAGACCAAAAAGAACATTCTATGGCATCTTCATTGGGTTCAACATAAGGAGATTCAGTAGATGCAGAGGCTATTATGTATTCTTCTCCTGCTATAATGACCAAATGGCCCTCCATCACAAATTTCAGCTTTTAGTGGAGAGACGAGGGTACAACCCTTACTAAATGTATCACGGTTTTCCCAACAAACAATCATAGGATAGATTAATATCCATGACCTAAAAGTTCACCGTATAGGTGCATGGGCCTATCTCCAGAGGAACCTCAATAGTTCCCATTACCTCTCTCCTGGTACCATCGAAAGCCCTGACTACTGTGCAACTCGGCAACATATAAGACATATCAACCGGCAACTTAGACAGGGTTGCCAAGGGCATTACATTTAATGAAGAACCATTATCCAGAAGCACCCTTGGTATTATATGCCCCTTACAGGTGGTTGTTATGTGAAGAGCCTTTGTGGACCCAATACCATTCGATGGTATTTCATCATAATTGAAATATATATGGTCGTCTGTCGCAATGTTTCCCACCAGCATGTCTAACTTTTCTATCGATATGTTATTAGCCACATATGCCTAATTCAACACTCTCAACAGGGCATTTCTGTGTGGCTCTGAGTTTAATAGCAAAGATAAGATGGAGATTCTTATTGGCTGACGCTGCAATTGCTCAGCCACACTATACTCACTATGTTTTATGAACTTTAAGAACTCGCAGGCCTCCTTCTCATTCACCGACTCTTTTATCCTGTTTACCGAGACTGATCCCCTCTTTGCTTATTTTGACAAATCCATCTCAATATGGATTGGTTCAACTATTTTCTTCCCTTTGTCCAGTCTACCATCCTTTCTTGTTGATCCCTGTTCAACAACCTCAGGGGCATAACACATTTCACTTCGTGTTATGTGCCCCACACCTGTAATATCTTGCTGACTTGATGACCCGGGCATAACCATGTTGCAGTCATATTTCCATGGTGCAATTTTGTTTTCCTTGTATGAAAAGGAATAAGGCAAATCTATGATTAGTTTGGGCGTAATTTCCTCAACAACTGGAGTAGTCTTCTCTGGTTCATCATAATAGATGATCAAAGGTCTTTCTATTCCATAGCCAGCTGCATTCTCAATAACCTCTTCTTCCTCCTCTGTCTCCTCATAAAACTGGGCCTCTCCATCATCCATCATCTTTTGGACTTTAGCCAGAAAATCCCTGCAGTCTTGTATGATATGACCTGAACATTTATGGAACGGGCACCAATTTTGCACCCACTTTGCAACCATTTTTAAAATGTCTGCATCCCCCGCCATTCTTGTCTTAACCATCTCGACCCATACTGTTAACATCGGAGTCTTGACTTCCCTGGCATCCCTTTTTAACTTTCTGACTTCCCCTGTCCATATTGCATTTACTTGATTCTAAGCATGATCGGGCAATAGGTTTCCCGCTATATTTGGCCCATTCTTTGACCCAAACTTCACAACTCCGGTATTGATTAAACTTTGGACTTTCTTTTTGAAGGCAATGCAATCCTCCATTGAATGCCCCTGAATTCCTGCATGATATGCGTAGTTGGTATTTGCATTGTACCACCTTGGGTATAGTGGGGTCAAAGGATTAAGATATACGGGTGCGACAAGTTGGCCTTGCAGTAATTTGGGATATAGCTCACCATAGGTGGTAGGAATTGGATCAAACTGGGGTTTTTAATCATTCCTTGGTGAACGATAGTCATTGCGCGCGGGACCTTGAGTATTTGGGATAGTGTTTCGAGGAAGGGTTATCTGTGGGGATATACCAGTTGGAAACGGTTGTTGTGGTATATTGGTATAAGGGAATGGATTTTGGGTAAGATGGTTCATATTGGGGTAGTAAGAATTATACCCCGGATAAGGTGTGTAAGGTGTAGGAGGTGCATAAGATGTAGTAGGAGTATAGGGCTTGGGAGGTTTGTATGGTGTAAGAGGTGCATAGGGGTATTGATTGAAACTGACTGCATGTGTCTCTTCCTTATTCTTTGCAGGGAAAACCCTCTTCGGGGTAGCAAACTCACCCCTTTCCATTTCCGTTCTTAATGGCAGACTCTATCATCTCTCCCCAATATCACTATATTTGCAAAGTCCTTGGTGGCATTCCCCACCAATTTATCATAATAAGATGCTTTCAGGGTATTGATGAAAAGCACTGTAGTTTCCTTGTTGGTCAAAAGAGGTTGTACTTATGTAGCCAGGTCTCTCCATCTCTGAGAATATTCTTTAAAGCTCTCGGTAGCTTTCTTTTCCATGTTTTATAGAGTTAGACGGTCAGGCACCATGTCCGTCATATGCTTGTATTGAGCTTTGGCTAGATCCATCCAGGAACGGATCTTAGTACGGGTAAGCTGGTTATACCACCGAGTTGCAGACCCTATCAAGCTATCTTGAAAATAGTGGATAAGTAATTTTTCGTCTTCATCATGTCCGGTCATCTTCCGGCAATACATGGTCAGATGTGCTGATGGGTTAGTAGTTCCTGTAGATACCTAATTTTGTCAGGACCACTAAAACAAGTATGTTTTCTTTCTAAATTAATGTTTTGGAATGCTAAAAGGCTTTTCTCATCCTGTAGGTGGTACTGCGAGACTTAGTCTAAGAAAGAGTACAGAAAAAGTCAAACTTAAAAAAGTCAACCTCAAAAAAGTCAACCCCAAAAGGGTCAACTATTGAAAAAGTCAACCCACTTTCAAAATCAAGATTTGAAGTTCAATTGAAATATGGTGAAAGAATTTTGACAATCCGAGGTCTACATTGAAAAATATGGAGGTCTGAAGTTGGGTTACGGAATCTTAGTAGAAAGGAAACCCTAGTTCGGGAAATATGGGGAAAAGTGCTTGAGCGATCAAATTGGTCAAAATTGAGGTCTCAATTGAAAGATAAGCATTGACTACGGGTAATGGAGAAGCTACTTGGAAGAAAAACTGATAGAAAATTCAATTCGAAAGAAAACCGAGAATTAGGGTTTTTAGTAGATTTCGGTAAAATTTGGAAGAATTACAGAAATAGCCCGATTAGATAGGACTAAAGCCCCTAATTGATGAGGAGTGATTAAACAAGGATAGCCCAAGGCTCAGTTTGAAGAAAATCCAAAAGTTGGACTTGTTTTGAGCGAAATCGAGTTTCGGAGGCAAAATGGCAAAATTGAAAAATTATGAAAAAATAGCAAATTAACTCCAAAAATTTTGAAAATTTTCAAATCTCATTATTAAATCATTTCAAAGAGATTGACAAAATAAAATCTTGATTCGGAGTTCGTTTGCAAAATGGCCAAATCTCGAGCCCACTATGCAGAAATTTAACAGGATAGATCCCGAAAAAATAGCAAACGAGTTCTAAAACTTCTGAAAATTTGTAGATATCATTTTTAAATTATTTGGAAGAGATTGGTGAAGGAAAATCTTAATTCGGAGTTCGTTTGCAAAATGGCCAAAATTTGGGTCCCCTATGTAGTAATTCAAGCAGATAAATCCTGAAAAAATAGCAAATGAGCTCCAAAAATTATGAAAACTTTCGGATCATATTTTTAAATTATTTGGAAGAGATTGGTGAAGAAAAATCTGGATTCGGAGCTCGTTTAAAAAATGGTAAAGTTCGGGTGCATAAAATGGGCAATTTTGGAAATAAATCCGAAATAAATAGCAAATGGACTCAGAAAATTTTGAAAACTTCCAGAATTCAATTTTTTTTATTATTTCAGGAGTATTGAAAAAATAAATTTTGAATTTGGAGTCCGTTTGCTATTTATTTAGGTTTGGGGGTCAAAAAGGTCATTTTATCGAAGAAACCGAAAAAGGGGCAAATTTGTAATCAAGAAAAATATGAAAGAAGAAGGAATTGCTGGGATTTTTCTTCCCTTGGTCAGCCAGCATAGAGGAGAAGAATGAAGCTTGATCAATTTAATTCCTTAGTCACTATCAAGCTCACTTGCTACCACTAACACCTTGCAAATGGTCCCCCTTTCATCCAATGGCTTAGGTGCCTTGTAGGAAAGTTGAATGCACCATCCAATGGCCCAACTTAAATGCCAAGATGACATTTTTATTTGTCATGAAAGAACCCTCATCTAATGGCCAAGAATGGAAGAACACAACTCATCCAAAGGTGGACATCCATTTGGCCAAGCAAGGAAGTGCATATGATTGTTCCTTTTCATCCAATGGCTTAGGCCATGTACAAGGGTTGAGTACACATGTTAAGGTCTGGAGTCAATGTACAAGATGTCATTTTTATGTTGTCCTCATCCAATGACCAAGAATGGAAGAACATAGCTCATCTAAGGGTAGGCACTCAAAGGGCCAAGCAAGGGAGTGCATGGGATTGATCCTCTTTTTCATCTAAGGGTTGAGGTTATTACAAGGCTGAGTACATATCTTAAGGGCTACTATCAATTGGAAAGATGACATTTTTATGTTGTCATGAAAATATCTTAATCTAAAGGCCAAAATTGGGGGAGAAAAAAATGCACATTTGATCCTATGGTGGAGAGGCCATTCGGCCAAGGCTAAGGGAGGAGGGCTAAGAATTTTTTTTTCTCACAAGTTTGAAGGCAAGAAGTCAGTAGCTAGGGGAGAAAAAAAAGATTTTGAAAGAAAAAGAAAGGTTTTCAATAAGAGAGCTTGAAGGTAGTCATTTCTACCTAGCTCTAGCATGGTTTTCTTCTTGTTTTCTATGTTAATTTCTTGATTTTCCACTTTGTTTTCCTACTACATTTCCCATAGAAATAAAGTTTTTAAAATGTTTACTTAAGTTTTCATCTCTTCTTCTTTATCAAAATGGTTGAAAATAATTTTTTTTACATAGTTTATGCTTGGCCGAATTTGAAGGAATGCTTGCCTTGATTTTTTTCTTTTTTTTTGTTTTTCTTTGCATGTTGTTGTGGAAAAAGGATTTTTAGAAGGTTTGTTTAAGTATTTTATATTCTAATTTTTTTTTTTAAAAAAATGAAGCAAAGGAGGTTGAAATGGCTACATGATCTTAGCAAGACCAAGTGACCATGGTTAGGGGAGAGGCTATGCCCATTTTTACCTACCATGAAGCTCACCTTAATTTTGTTGTTTAGCATGGTTTATTTTCTGATTTTTGAAATGGAAAGGCTTCATGATCTTGGCAAGACCAAGTGATTATGGTTAGGTGAGAGGCTATGCCCATTTTATACCAACCATGGAGCTTAACTTTCCTTGTTTTATTTAATAGTTTTGCTTGTTATTTGCTTTGCATGTCTATGCTTAATTTTTTCTATATGTTCTTTACATTATTTTCTATGCTATATTTGTTTCTATATTTCTTTTGCATGCTCAATAATTTTTCCCTGTAGATTTGGCCATTGTGTTCATTGGAATCATATTGTGCATTTTTTCATATATCATGTCATATTATAAACAAGTTTGCATTTTATATTTGGTCATATGACCATTCGGCTACTGCATTTTGCTATGCCTTACATGTGCATTTTCATCTTGTTTCTTGACTTGTTTGCATCTTCATGCCATGAGTTAGCATATCTTGATATTTAGTATGCCATCTATGTGCATTTTCATCTTGCTTCTTCACTTGTTTGCATCTCCATGCCATGAGCTTGTGCATTTTGATTTTAGTATGTCATATGCTTGTGACAATGTCATGACATTATGTATCTTGATATGATTTGACATATACTTGTGCCATTTACTAGATAGGATTGCACTAGAGTACCATGTGACCATTCGACCTCTTCATGCATTCCTTGCCTTGTCATGCATTTGCATTTTCTTTAGGTAACATGCTTTGCATTATCATATCTTGAAATTGTGTATTAGTTTCTGTTTGTTCCAGCCTTAGCATTAGGTTCATTGGTCATTGCATGTTCATAGTATTGCTATGCATTTTCATTACATTTTAGGTCTAGGCCATATTGGTATTGCCATGCATATTGGGTCTCAAATCATATTGGTATTGCCATGCATTGCTATGCTACTTAGGTCTTAGGTTACATTATCATTTTCATGCACATTCATAACATATTAGGTCCAAGTCATATTTTCATTATCAAGCATTGCATGCATATTAAGTTAGGATAGCATTTATTGCTATGCAAACTCATGCTAGGCATTTAGGTTATTTTGAATTGTCATGCATTTCCTTTACCATTTATGCTTTAGACCATGCATTTCATACATTTCATTTGCTATATGTTCATGCATTCCATGTCATTGCCACATGATTTATGACTTAGGCGAATCAATGGCTCAAAGTCATGCTCTCTTGAGCATACTTGTGGAAAATTAAAGAGTTGTCAAATTGATTATTTTACCTTTGTGATTCTTTTTACTTAGCCAAATTTTGTCCAAGGTTTTTTAAATGTTTTAGCTACTGTTATTAGGTCTTTGGGATGATCTCCAACAATTTCTACTTTGATTTTTGAATGACTTTATCAAAGGCAAAAAATGTGTTTTGATAAAACAGTTTTTTTTACCTAGTACTCGAACTTCTACGATTTTTCTGGGCAGCCATCTTTAATCAAAAAATTAAGACAATTTTTTCTCATTTACTTTTGCATGTTATGATTCTCCAATATTTTTTTTAGATATTTTTGAATTTTTAAAAATAGGCTAAAAAATCGTGTGTCATAACCGGACAGTAGAGGCAAATTTGAATTCGAAAGAAAAATAATGGTTGAATTTGGCTATGGCATTTATAGGGGGTTGGTTAGAAGCTTTAGCTATTGTCTCCGGATAGTTTCTAAGCCTTTTTAAAATTTAAAAATGATTTTATAAATCTTGGGTTAAGGGTGGTCAAGTCCGGGATTTTAAACTTACGAAATTAGAGCCATTTTAAAAGGGTTTGGTAGGGGTTTTAATATTCATTCAAGTTTTTCTTCAAAATTGTTTTCAAACAATCACAAAGTTTTGTTTTTAGAAAATCTAATTTGACATATTTTCCTATGGTAGTTGGATATCTTTTAGATAAACGGATTTCTTTATTTAGAGGAAAAAATACATTTTCATGCATTGCATTTTCCATGTTCATCCATTTTATTTAATATGTGATTTTTGCTATGATATTTTCCATGGTATTATTATTACTTTGATTTACATTTTGTGATGTTATATTGTTTGCCATATGATTTTGAATATTTCATGTTATCCCATATTTTTTATTTAGTCATTTATTTTTGTCACATTATTTAGCATATACTATGTTCATGCATATTTTATTTTTATGCATATTTTATTATAGCATTATTTTATGTTTCATGTCATTTCTAGTCACTTAGATCATATTCTATGTCATTTAGGTTATATTATTTAGAATATGCCATGTCATTTAAAATATGCCATATCATTTAAATCATTTTATCTCATTTAGAATATACCATGATACTTAGGATTTTTTATTTCATCTAGAATATACTATGCCATTTAAATTATGTCATATGATTTAGGTTGCATTATATTATCTAGACTTTGCTATGTCATTTTATCTATGTGATACATGTTCATATTCATTTTTATTTTCATTTTAAAAAAAAAAAAGAGATAATGATTTTCAATAAAAAAATAAAGATATTCCCAAGTTAAAATAATTCATGAGTTCTCTATCGAGTTTGCTCAAGGGGATATCATCAATTATCATTAATAAAGGAATATCTTTTTTTCAAAAAAAGAGAATGATTCGAAAAGTTTTCCAAATAAATAAAAATTGTATATTTTGCCGATATTGTCGGGGAATATAGGAAAATTTTGAATTAATAAATTCTGGATCATTTTCAATTAAAAATGGAATTATTTTTCTTTAAATTGGGAATTAATTTGAAATACTAAATTAAAACCGACTTTTTTACCGAGACTTGAGATAACAAATGATTAATAAGGTACCGTTTTATACGGGCGTTGTGGGGGTGCTAATCCTTCCCCGCACAGAACCGAGTCCCGAACCCAATTCTTCGATTTTCTCTGGTTTAAAACGCAGACTTGAAATTGGTTTTAAAAATGTTTTAATTAATTTTAAAATGTTTTACAAAACCGGTTTTAATAGGTGGCCGATCACACCTAGCCAAAAAAAGATTAGTGGAGACTCCATGTCTTTTTGCGAGGCCGTTTTCATCCCCTTAACCTTTTATTTCAATCTAGAGGAATTAAGCCTTTTTTTCTCTGCTTCTGTTTCCCCTTACTCAAATGGGTCCCCGCGATTGGGATCATGTATCGACAGTTTCGTTCTATTTTTCAAAGTCTGGTACTTTGAACTTTGGAGGAATCACTAGACCGTACACTAAACTCATCTGTTTGGCATCCAAACTGCCAAATAGCTCCGCTCTTCAACTGCCCTCAAGCTTTCCTCCAGTAGTTGATTTTTTTTTTTGGAATTCTGTTGTTTCAACCCTTTTCAGCTCAGTCATCTTTTTCTTTTCCTTTTCAACCAATTCCTCAAAGTCTGGAATGTCCACATCAATTGGATCATCCCCAATATTACCCCTTTTAGGACAAAAATTTTGTGCTTCAGCTGTTGGTTGGATGTAAATATAGGATGCTACCCCAGTTGGAAGTTCATTTCCCACATGCTGGGATTTTTGGCCATTCTTCTGTACCATCGATGGTCGGTCTTCTTGGTTTACTGTCCCCATTCCTGTAACTGAATTTTCCCCTGGCCATTTCTGCGTCATCATGGTATTCATCATCTCCATGAGTTTGGTCATTTGTTCTCGTGACTCGTTATTGAGACTTAGCCAACTGTTCTTGTAGTTCCCTTTGAGATCTTTCCATCCTTTCAATTCTAGCAAGCTGATCGTTCTCCATAGCTTTGGCTTGAGATCGAGTATTGTAAGGGTGTCGAAAATCTGATTCTTTCTGAGTGCAACCAATTGTGCCTTTAGTTTTAAAAACCATGAATTAGAAATTATTGACACATTTTTTATTTTATTTTATAAAAATGAATGAATGACTAAATGTTAATGAATGAACAAATAAGTAAATAACTAAGTGTATGAATATGAATGAATAATTATAAAGAATAAATGAATGGACAAATAAATAAATGACTAAGTGTATGAATAATTTATGAAGAATAAATGAATGAATGATTATAAATACGATCAAACAAAATATATAAAGGAAAGAACAAATGAGTGATAAATGCATTTAAAGTATTGGCCTCGGGATAATTCCAACCAAATGGTCTTTCATTGATTTCCTAGAACTAAATACATCAAAGAAAAAAGATCACTGCTTAAGACAATCTGATAATCTGTCTATCCTAAAAAATGCTATTACAAAACACCGGTCCTATAGTAACTCCCTCGGATCTTGGACCTTTTTCACTGTCCTCTTTTGATTGCATTGCTCTTCAATCTGACCCTTTTTTGTTCATGACCCTTTGACATGTTAGCAGAAGCATCACCGTGTTAGCTTTCCTTAGCTTGTTTCTCCAGTTGATTGGCTCGGGCTTCCTCATGCTTTGCTCTCTCTCTTTCCAATAGTTCTTATCCTTCTTGAGGTTTTTGACCTCTTGCTCTCATTCCCCGAAAGTCTTGAGGGTCCCCTCAAATCTGAGCTCGAAGCGGTGCTATTTGTTTTCCAAGTGTAATTCTTGAAGATCGCTCTTAGCAGTGTCCCTTTCTCTCTTGATCTTTTCCTTTTCTCTTTCTCGAGCTGATTCCCTATTTTTCATGTCCTCAAAGCTCTTCTTGTAATCGGGCAATTTCCTTGCTCATTTGGGCCTTTTCTTTTTTGAATTTTGTCCTTGCAATTTCTAACTCCGATGGCGCTTCCTTAGGTGGTGGACTCATGACCTGCACCTCTTTTCCATCTGATGTCAACAACCTATCATTAACCCTCAATTACCTCCATACTAGGTAATCAGGTGTGACGATGTTAGCATATCTAGCTACCTCCACCCGATGAGTTTCCTTCCATGCTACTACAATCTCACGTAACTTTCCCGAGTATCCGTCTTCTCCATAAGAAAATTCCAAACCACTAAGGTCATAGGTCGTAGGAGTAAACTGACGGGATTCTAATTGTCTTAGTACCAGCAGTGATGCATAGCTCACTCCTCCTCATACTCCCAATAATGGAACAGAAGATCTATCTTCGCACTTGTACAATGTTGGCATAGGAGCTATCCATGGAGCTCTGCAAATTGTCATCTCAGCCCTGATATTCCGGAATATGTTGATCCATTGTTCCTCAATCCTATTTTCAAGCCAATCCCTCTTAAAAAATTTACCAATTGGTGCAAAAGACTTCCAATACGAGCGAAGAGGGAAATTCTCCTGTTTACAAAAATAGCTCTGAACCCATATGTAAAGAAGCTTTATACAACCTATAAAACACCATTTTCCTTCTCGTTTACAGAAATTCAGCAATCGGATTATTTCTGCTATAATTGTAGGGCTAGGTTTATCCTCTGCTCAAGCCTCTCAAAAACATTAAATATCGCCACATCCACATACCCTAATATCTTTGGGAAGATAACTAAACCATAGATAGTCAAAGCAAAAATATTCACTACCCCCAAATGATAATCACACTTGCTGTCAGGGTCATAACTCCTAGTTGATGGATTTGGAGCTATTTTGAAAGGTATCGGGGTAAGGTACTGATTCTTTATTAGTAATGGCAGCAGGTCAGGGATGGGGATTGGAATTCTTTTTGGGTTTTCCCGTGGTCATTTTCTGGAAGTAGGCCTTGTTGCGAGGGCTGGTATAGGATTAGGTGCTTAGGTTGGTAGGTAAGGATAAAGGCTTGGAGATACCTTAGTAGGGTAACACGATTGATATGAGGGAAATTGGGAATATGGGACGAAATCTCCCATAGCTTGGACATCTTCGTCTTTCTTTCTAGGTACCTTATTTCTCTCGGCATTGGATGTTCTTTCTCTTTCAAGGTTCCCATTCTTGATAGCATTCTCAATCATCTCCCCTGAGATTAATATATCCGCAAAATTCTTCAAGGCATTGTTGATGAGTCTATCATAGTACGGGTCCTGTAGTGTATTCACAAAAAGGATGGTGATTTCTTTTTGTGTCAAAGATGGTTGTACTAGGGAAGACATGTTCCTCCACCTCTGAACATACTCTTTAAAGCTCTCAGTAGCTCTTTTCTCCATATTTTGCAAAGTGAGACGATCAGGTGTCCTATCGGTCATATGCTTCTACTGGTTTAGAAAAGCCCTAGCCAAATCATTCCAAGAGCAAATCTGATCCTTGTTCAACTGACTATACCACCTAATTGCAGACCTGCTGAGGCTGTCCTGAAAGTAGTGAATTAGAAGCTTATCATTATCTATATGACTTGTCATCTTTCGTCAGAACATAGTCATGTGGGCTGACGGATCAATCGTCCTGTCATATTTCACAAAGTCAGGGACCTTGAATTTAGGAGGGATGACTAAATCGAAGACCAAGCATCGTTCCTTCGCCTCCACACTCTCGAATACGTCTGTATTTTCTACTGCCCGGAGCCTTTCATCTAGCAACTGATATTTTCCTTGGGAATCTGCCAACTCTACCTCATTAACCATTTTCAACTTTGCCAGTTCAACTAGATCATCTGAATTTAAGACATTGACGGGGTTAACTATGTTCTGGGCATCCATCATTACGACCTCATTCTGACCCTTTCGTGCCTCTAACCCTTCTCTGGTGGCCAGGTTTCAGTGTATCCCTTGATTAAGGTGGGTATTAGCTCCATCATTTTAATCATCTGATCTTTAGATTCTGCTGGAGACTTTGCCAGCTGTTCTCGCAAATCTTCCTGTACCCTTTCTATTCTTTCCATTCGGGCAACTTGCTCATTCTCCATAGAACTAGACTGTATTAAAAGGGTACTCAGTACTTCTTATACCTCTGATTTGAAATAGAAATTCTTTCGAAGACTCTTAAAGCCAAGCCAACTTCTTTTTTATTCCCCCAAAGTGCCTGTCATGATGAAGGAGTTATGAATGCAATTTGATGCACGTGAAGCCTTAACAATATGATGTATAGACATGTACAGTGGAAACATGCTGACCATGTATGTAATAAATGCAATCATGATGCCAACATGTTGCAAGCAAAGAATAAACAAATCAACACATGGATATATGCAATGACTGATCATGTACATTTTAGCGTATTTCCCAATGAATGTTCATATACACTATGAATGCAACACGATGTCAATTATGATACATGAAGACAATGAATGATTGATACAGATTATATACAAAGAAAATCATGCTAACCATGTGTGTCATGAATGCATCCTGATGTTAATATGACAGATTAATGCATGAGCATATACAGAGAAATCATGTTGACTATGTTTGTCATGAATGTAACCCAAAGTCAACATGATGCATGAAAAATAAACAAATTAGTGCATGGATATATACAGGAAAATCATGCTGATTATGAATGCATGAATGCAACCTGATGCTAACATGATACATGTATGAATGTATGGTATGACAAATAATTGATCGGATGTAAAATGCAAAGGGGAAGATATCACGGAGGAAATAAGAATCGGAGAAACTTAATCATCAACATCTCATAAATTTGAAGCATAGTCAATTCATTCCCATATCAATGTTCACAATGGTATAAACCATGTTTTACAAAATTTGAGCAACAGTTAAAACTGTCTTTTACAAGCACTTTATTCTTCCTAGCATCCTAAGGCTATAAGAGCCGGCTACTGAAAAACTGAAATCCTATTACATCATATAAGACCAAAGTCTTTCCACCTCAATGCCGTAAATCTCCCAATCTTAATGACGCTTTCCCAGCCCTCTATCAATCATTGTCGTCGGATCCAACCACTTGGCATCTATAAGAGATTGCACTTTCTTTTTGAAAGTTATAAAGTCTTCAATGCTATGGCCAACAATTCCACAGTGATAATCACATATTGCATTTGGATTATACCACTTTGGATATGGTGGTAACAGGGGTTTCAGCGGGATATAGGCAACCATGGGATTTTGGATCAACATTGAGAAAAGCTCTCGATAGCTGATTGGAGGGGTCAAAATGCCTTTGGGTCTTATCCTGGGATCATTTCTTAGTCACACTGAGCCTAGGAGTTGGGGCACTTGGTGGTGGCACTAAGGTCCGAACTAGAGTGTTTACATGGAGACGTGGCGGAACAGCATGGTAAGGGTATGGATTTGGACACGGGGCCTTTAGAGGTTGTATATAGCTCGAGGTTCCTATCCCAGATACTGGATAAGGTGATTGATGAGGGAAGCAATATGAGCTGCCAATTGGTGGTAATGGAGTGGGATTCATGGGTCTCGTAGTGATCATCCCAATGGACGATTGGACCATAGTAGGGTGGGGACAGTGGTTTCGACCTAGAACAGTTTGCAAGTATGGTACAGGATCCGAGGTTTCTATCTTTGGTATCAGGCTCTTAGGTTTAATCATTTTCACGATTTTGTCCATAATTTCATCAGGATTGCAACCTTTGTGGCATTGACAAGTGCAGGATCTAGCAAGGATTTTATGTTCTGGACTTAATGGTTTTGGTTGATCCGAGGACGATGTAGAGCCCTGAGAAAGTTCCTCTTTACTCTTACCCATATCCTCAAACATTTTCAGCAATTTGGCGAGTTGTTCTTTTACTTCCCGGATTTCATGTCCAAATTCCCCTTGATTTCGTTCCAAAGCATCCAATCATTCCTCCGATTCTTTCCTCATATCTCGAACCCCTTTCATGCAAATGAAAAATGTCATGAGATTAAGAATACAATTATGAATGTACATGCTCTATTCCTATATGCATGAATATACTGATGATTAATGCATGAACATATACAGAGAAATTATGATGACTATGTATGCTATGGATGTAGTCTAATGCCAACATGATGCATTAAACAAAATGAATAAATTGATGCACAAGTATATACAAATAATGACTATGCATGTCATAAACATATTCTACAATGAATGACCATGCATGCTATAATGTCAAAATGATATATGCGGAGAATAAATGAATTAATACAAAGGTAGGTACAAAGAATGACCATGTATATCACAAATGTATTCTACAATGAATAACCATGCATATTAGGACTGTGACATGATGTCAAAATGATACAAATAAATTATCCAATGATTACATGAAATTGGTGGGACCTAAATCTTGATTATTCAAAAATCTCATTATGTAAGATTTGCCTCCAAATTTAATCTATGATTTTTTGAAACATGTTTTCTCTATGAAAAACCAAACATATTATTTTAAAAAAGAATTTCGGGGTAGTGGATCCTACTATGGTACAATATGCAAATGTTCATGTAACACTACCGGTTTATAGAAATATCAAATAAAATTATTACCACCATCCATTATTGCAAAAAAATGAGATCAGCAATACAACCATAAATGTACATGCTCTATTCACACATGCATGAAATGTGCAAAATGCAAGAATGTTTAAAAAAGAATGTTTGTATTTTGAAATTCAAAAAGATGATGAACATTTGTCCCATCCATATCTACTTATACAGGTATCAAAGTGCCTAAGGGCGGATTATGACATTTATTACAGGCGATTTACGTACATCGTTGCCGATCTACTACACTTATTCAGAGTGTAAAATAGGTAATAAAAGGTTTAGAAATATCCCTCCATGTGTTCCTATCTTCGGTATCTAATCGTAAATTCAGTATGGCTTCGCCTAGGTTCACTATATGAGGGTGAATCGGTTCTAAAGTCCCCGAATTGCTCCTCACTGTCACCGGTGAAGGCTAGTAAGGCACCCTGATAAAAGCGGGTTCAATTCGTTAGAGTCTATTTCCCTAGCCCATGCGGATTGTTAATTACGAAAGCTTAGGTAATTTAGTACTCCGGAAGTGTTTCACTAGCCCATGCGGATTGTTAATCACGAAGGCTTAATTACTTTGCTCCTACCTAAAAGGACAGAACTCGGGTATAGATCTCATGATATGCAAATGCACGTGTAGTGTAGTGTGTGAGGAGGAACAACAAACCTTTCACTATCTATTCTACACCCTTTATTCTAAATGCCCCAACTATTTATAAAATACATTCAAGAATAGTGTACCACATTAACCAACAAGCAATTATAATATACAACCTTAAATAACTAGAGAACAATAATAAAATGCATGCACATGAGTATGGACATATTTAAAAACATTTTATTATTTTCAAAATTCTCCTTAAAAAAATGTGGGAATTAAAATTAAATACCAATTAAACCAACAAAACTGAGACTTTGATAACACACGACTAATTCTAGGCCTGACTCTCTAATATTTCCCCAGTAGAGTCGTCAAGCTGTCGCAACCTAAAAAAATAACAAGTCTCATCGCAAGACTTTATTATTCGTTAAGCATGAGATTAAAAAAATCGAGGAAAAGTCGACTTAATTCCTCTAGAAAAATGAAGGTTTTGAAAATGACCTTGAAAAAAGACATGGAGTCGCCACCAATCTTTTTTAGCTAGGTGTGGTCGACCACCTATTAAAACCGATTTTAAAAAATATTTTAAAATTAATTAAAACATTTTTAAAACTAATTTCAAGTCTGCGTTTTAAAACCAGAGAAATCAAAGAAACAGGTTCGGGACTCAATTACGTATGGGGAAGGATTAGCACCCCCACAATGCCCGTATAAAACGGTACCTTATTAATCATGTGTTATCTCAAATCTCGGTAAAAAAGTCGATTTTAAATTTAGTATTTCAAGTTAATTCCCAATTTAATGAAAAAAAATAATTCTATTTTTAATTGAAAATGATCCGGAATTTATAAATTCAAAATTTTTCTATATTCCCCAACAAACGTGGCAAAATATAGAAATTTTTATTAATTTGGAAAACTTTCCGAATCATTCTTATTTTAAAGAAGATATTTCGTTATTAATGATAATTGATGATATCCTCTCCAACAAACCCAGTAGAGAACTCATGAATTGTTTTAAATCGGGAATATCTTTATTTTATTGAAAATCATTACCGTTTTGAAAGCATTTTAAAAAATATGAATATGTATGACATAAATAAAATGACATAGCAAAGTCTAAATAATATAATGCAACCTAAATGATATGATACAATTTAAATGTCTTAGCATATTCGAAATGAAATGAAATATCCTAAGTTGTATGACATATTCTAAATGAAATGAAATGACCTTGGTAACATAATATATTCTATATGAAATGTAATATCCTAAGTCATATGACATATTGTAAATGAAATAAAATATCCTAAATGACATAATATATCCCAAATGAAATGACCTAGGTAACACAATATATTCTACATGAAATGAAATGACCTAGGTAACATAATATATTCTATATGAAATGAAATAATTTAAATAACATGGCAAATATGAATGATATGGCATATAATTTAAATGACATGAAATATAAAATAATGCTATCATATAATACGCATGAAAATAAAAATAATAATGCATGAACATAGTATATGCTAAATAATATTAAAAAAAAAATAACTAAATAAAAAGCATAGGATATCATGAAATATTCAAAATCTTATAATAAACAATGTAACATCAAAAATATAAAATAATAACAATATCATAGAAATTATCATAGCAAAAATCACATATTATATAAAATGCATGAATATGGAAAATGCAATGCATAAAATGTATTTTTTCCTTTAATTAAGGAAATCCGTATATCTAAAAAAGATATCTGGCTACCTTAGGAAAATATATCATATTAAATATTCTAAAATCAAAATATTTTGTGATTGTTTGAAAACAAATTTGAAAAGCTTAGATTAAAAAAAAAAAAACTTGGCTAAACCTTTTTTTAAATGGCTCTAATTTCCTAAGTTTAAAATCCCGGACTTGACCACCCTTAACTCGAGACTTAAAAAAATTATTTTTAGAGTTTAAAAAGGCTTAGAAACTACCCTAAGTCAGTAGCTAAACTTTATAATCAGCCCCCTCTAAGTAACTTAACCAAAACAGAAAAATGATTTCCCTTCAAATTCAATTCTATCTCCACTGTCCAGTTTTAAACCATGATTTTTTTCCCTATTTTCAAAAATTCCAAAAAATATAAAAACAATACTGGAGACTCAGAACATGTAAAAATACACGGGAAAAAATGGGCTTAATTTTTTGATTAAAGATGACTGCCCAAAAAAATCGGGAAAGTACGAGTACTGGGTGAAAAACTGTTTTGCCAAAATACATTTTTTACCTTTGATAAAATCATTTAAAAATCAAAGTAAAAAAATTTAAGACTCTCTAAATGACTCACAAACAGTAGCTAGCACTTTTTAAAAGCTAGGCAAAAATTGGCTAAGTAAAAAAAAATCACAAAGGTAGAATAATCAATATGACAACTCTTTAATTTTCCACAAGTATGCTCAAGAGAGCATGACTTTGAACCATTAATTGGCCTAGATCATAAGTCAAGTGGCAAGGACATGAAATGCATGAAAAACAATATAGCAAATATGATGTATGAAATGCGTGAGTTTAAACCTAAATGTCATGAAAAATGCATGGCATCAATAAAATGACCTAGACCTAAATAAACTTGCATGGCATTTAATGCAACCTAGGTCTAAAATGCATGGACAGGCATGGCAGAACAAACCAATCCTAACATCTAAAATATGCATGGAAATAATACAAACACAAGGCATGCTTAAACCAAATACTCAACCAAATGTCATGAAAATACAAACCTATCATCTAACATAACAAAAATGCACACACAAAGCAAAATAATGTGAAGTGGCCGAATGGCCTCAAGTCCAAAGTAAGCATGGCATTTTCACAAACACTTGATACACTTAAACCAAATACTCAATCAAATGTCATGCAAATGCAAACCTATCAACTAACATAGCAAAAATGCACACACAAAGCAAAATAAATGGGGTAGCCGAATGGCCTCATGTTCAAGTGAGCATGGCATTTTCACAAACACTTGATATACTAACATACTTAACTAAAATATAACACTCAAAACATGCAAATATAAAGTAGAAGTATGAAAACTAACAAGCATTTTCACAAACACATGGATTTCAAAATATAAAACATAAACAAATTTAAACATTTTGAAAACAGAAAATCAAAAATACAAGAACATGATAATAGACTCATAAATGGAAGTAAGCAAGCAACCAACTTAAAACAAGCTTCAAGTATATGTAGTAGAAAAAGATTTGAAGCATCAAGACTTTATTTATTATCCAAATAACATTAAAAATCAAAGCAAAATAGCAACAACAAAAAAATCATGGGCTATTCGGCCATGTCAAGGAATTAAGAGGAAAAAATATTGCAATAACTTTTTTAAGAAAAGATGAAGAAAGAACTTAAAAAGAATATTAAAAAACACTTATTTAAAAAGAAACATCAAAAGAAAAATCACCAAAATAATAATCAAAACATCAAAAACAAGAATGGAAAATCAAAGAAAGTGCAAGAGTTGGTGTTAAAAGCAACCTCTATAAGCTATCTTTCAAGCTTTTTCTCTTCAAACTTTCTTTTTCTTTTCTAAACTTTTCTTTTTTCTTTGCAACAATGGAGAGAAAACTCAGGAAAAAACAAGAGAGAATATGAAAAATGAGAGTGTTGACAATGAAAGAGAATCCCCCCCTTTAGGGTGGCCGAAACTTCCCTCTCTAATGGGCTAGCATGTTGTCATTTTTCTTCCAACCAATTTTCATCCAAGGGGTAGTAGTTCAAGATGTCTAAAACATGAAATTATCACCCTTAGATTAGGCCATCAGCTGTCCATAATTACAGCTATTCAAGAATCTTAGTCAATTATGTTGACACTCTCCTTCTTCATGCATTGGTCCATGTGGCTTTTTTGCAAAGGTTTGATCAAAAAATCACCAACTCTTCATTTTTGGCCTCTTGATTAAAAAAATAAGAAACATACTTCCCATTCTTGGGCCTTGGCCGGCCAGCCCTCCTTCTTCCAACCCAAGATTGATTTTTTTGAAAGGCAAGAAAAGCCCTTTTCGGTTGCTTGGGTAAAATGACTTTTTTGCCCCCCAAATGCAAATAAATGGAAAACAGACTCCAAATTCAAATTTTATTTTTTCAATACTATCAAAATAATAAAAAATTGAATTTTGAAAGTTTTCAAAATTTTTCGAGTCTGTTTGCTATTTATTTGGATTTTTTCTTCAAAAATTGCCTTTTTATGCCTCCAAAATTTACCCTTTTTTAAACGAGCTCCAAATCAAGATTTTTTTTCACCAATATCTTCCAAAAAATTTAAAAGTGTGATCTAGAAGTTTTCATAATTTTTGGAACTCATTTGGTATTTTCTCGGGATTTATCTGCTTGAATTACTACATAGGGGGCTCGAGATTTGGCCATTTTGTAAACGAACTCCGAATCAAGATTTTCTTTCTCCAATCTCTTCCAAATAATTGAAAAATGAGATTTGTAAATTTTCAGAATTTGTGGAGTCCATTTCCCATTTTTTTGAAATTTATCTTTTTTAATTACTGCATAGGAGACCCGGGATTTGGCCATTTTGCAAACGAACTCCGATTCAAGATTTTCTTTTGCCAATCTCTTCCAAATTATTTAAGAATGAGATTTGCAATTTTTCAGATTTTTTTGGAGTTCATGTGATATTTTCCCAAATTTTCCAATTTTACCCTTTTGCCTTCGAAACTCGGTTTTGCTCAAAACAGGTCTGATTTTCAGATTTTTTCAAACTGAGCCTTGGGCTATCCTTTTTTAACCACTCCTCATCCGTTAGGGGCTTTAGTCCTACCGAATCGGGCCATTTCTTGCAATTCTTCCCAATTTCACCGAAATCCACCAAAAACCTTAATTCTCGGTTTTCTTCCGGATTGACTTTTCTTTTAGTTTTTCTTTCAAGTGGCTTCTCCGTTACCCGTATTTAGTGCTTATCTTTCATTTAGACCCTTCAATTTTGACCAATTCGATCGTTTAAGCACTTTTCCCTAAATTTCCTGGATTAGGGTTTCTTTTCTACTAAATCTCCATAACCCAACTTCCGAACTCCATATCTTTCAATGTAGACCTCGGATTATCAAAATTCTTTCTCCATTTCTCAACTGAACTTCACATCTTGATTTTGAAAGTGGGTTGACTTTTTTAGTAGTTGACTTTTTGAGGTTGACTTTTTTCAAGTTTGACTTTTTATGCTCACCCTCTTAAACAAAGTCTCGGAGTACCAGCTACAGGATAAAAAAAATCTTTTTACATTCTGAAACATCAATTTAGGAAGAAAACATACTTGTTTTAGTGGTCTAGACAAAATTAGTTGTCTATAGAAAGAATATGGACACATCAATATGAATAAATTGCATTATGCTTGTTATTTATTGAATGAAAATGTTTAAACAAAAAAGCCCATTACAGGAAAGAAAAAAAAACTCTTCATATCTCTGGGTAAAGTTAATTAAGATTGTTTTTTTAAAGTATTACGTTGGAATAGACTTAAAAACTATGGGCAACTCAATCGCACTCTAATTGGTTAATCTATATCCTGGTGGACAAGGTCGCACCATTCAGTTCACGTTGTCACTTTCCATTCCTTCTTTCTCAGTCATGCAAATTACTATATTCTGAATCTGAATTCTTTTCTCCGAATAGAAAACAAGCAGAGCGGAAGTTGTGAAGGATTGGTGGGAAGGTCATGGGTTCCCATTCAATATCCATACCCGTGAGACGGGCCATCCTCCTTTGTTGGTTCCTTTCAACTTATTTCCTCCTCTCATGGGCTTTTGGAAGATACCCTAAGCCAAACCAATCTTTCTTTCCCACTGCTTCCATTACTTGGGCCATCCTTTGAAGATATTTTCCAAGACCTTTTCCAACCCAGTAGTCTTTTCCCACTGTGGTTCATATTCTCAGCTTGTGTTCTTGGACAATCTTGGTTTTGGAATGTTTTCATCCTTCAGCGACGAAAACTGTATTTACGAATTCTAAAGACCGAAAAGAACATTCTACGACATCTTCACTGGGTTCAACATAAGGAGATTCAGTAGATGTAGAGGCTATTATGTTTTCTTCTTCTGATACAGTGATCAAACGGCCTTTCATCACAAATTTCAGCTTTTGGTGGAGAGACGAGGGTACAGCTCCTGCTGAATGTATCCACGACCTTTCCAACAAGCAATTATAGGATGGATTAATATCCATGACTTGAAAGTTCACCGTATAGGTGCATGGGCCTATCTCTAGAGGAACCTCAATAGTTCCCATTACCTCTCTCCTAGTACCATCGAAAGCCCTGACTACTATGCAACTCGGTAACATATAAGACATATCAACTGGCAACTTAGACAGGGTTGCCAAGGGTATTACATTTAATGAAGAACCATTATCCAGAAGCACCCTTGGTAGTATATGCCTCTTGCAGGTGGTTGTTATGTGAAGAGCCTTTGTGGACCCAATACTATTGGGTGGTATTTCATCATAACTGAAGTATATATGGTCGTCGACCGCAATGTTTCCCACCAACCTGTCTAACTTTTCTACAGATATGTTGTTAGCCATATATGCCTGATTCAACACTCTCAATAGGGCATTTTTGTGTGGCTCCGAGTTTAATAGCAAAGATAAGATGGAGATTCTTGCTGGCTGACGCTGTAATTGCTCAACCACACTATACATACTATGTTTTATGAACTTTAAAAACTCGCAGGCCTCTTTCTCGTTTACCGGCTCTTTTATCCTGTTTACCAGGGCTGATCCCCTCTCTGCTTCTTTTGACAAATCCATCTCAATATGGATTGGTTCAATTGCTTTCTTCCCTTTGTCCAGTCCTCCATCATTTCTTGTTGATCCCTGTTCAACAACCTCATGGGCATAACACCTTCCACTTCGTGTTAAATGCCCCACACCTGTAATATCTTGCTGACTTGAAGACCCGGGCATAACCATACTGCAGTCATATTTCCATGGTGTAGTTTTGTTTTCCTTGTATGAAAAGGAAGGCAAATCTATGATGAGCTTAGGTGAATTTTCCTCAACAATCGGAGTAGTCTTCTCTAGTTCATCATAATAGATGATCAAAGGTCTTTCTATTCCGTAGCCAACTGCATTCTCAATAACCTCTATTTCCTCCTCTGTCTCCTCGTAAAACTGGGCCTCTCCATTATCCATCATCTTTTGGACTTTAGCTAGAAAGTCCCCGCAGTCCTGTATGATATGACCTGAACATTTATGGAACGGGCACCAATTCTGCTCCCTCTTTGGAACCATTTTTAAACTGCATGCATCCTCCACTATTCCTGCCTTAACCATCTCGACCCATATCGTTAACATCGGAGTCTTGACTTTTCTGGCATTACTTTTTAACCTTCTGACTTCCCCTGTCCAAACTATATTTATCCGATTCCCAGCATGATCAGGCAATGGGTTTCCTGCTATATTCTGCCCATTCTTTGACCCAAACTTCACAACTCCGGTATTGATTAAACTTTACACTTTCTTTTTGAAGGCAATGCAATCCTCCATCGAATACCCCTGAATTCCTGCATGATATGCGCAGTTGGTATTTGCATTGTACCACTTTGGGTATGGTGGGGTCAAAGGTTTAAGATATACGGGCACAACAAGTTGGCCTTGCAGTAGTTTAGGATATAGCTCACGATAGATGGTAGGAATGAGATCAAACTAGGGTTTTTGATCGTTCTTTGGTGAACGATAGTCATTGCGTGCGGGACCTTGAGTATTTGGAATAGTGTTTCGAAGAAGGGTTATCTGTAGGAATATACCAGTTGGAAACGGCTGTTGTGGTATATTAGTATAGGGGAATGGATTTTGGGTAAGGTGGTTCACATTGGGGTACTAAGGATTATACCTCGGGTAAGGTGTGTAAGGTGTCGGAGGTGCATAAGATGTAGTAGGAGTATAAGGCCATAGAGGTATGTATGGTGTAGGAGGTGTATAGGGGTGTTGATTGAAGCTGACTGCATGTGTCTCCTCCTTTTTCTTTGCAGGAAAAACTCTCTTCGAGGTAGGAGACTCACCCCCTTCCATTTTCCCGTTATTAATGGCGGACTCTATCATCTCCCCAAATATCACCATATCTGTAAAGTCTTTGGTGGCACTTTCCACCAATTTATCATAATAGGGTGCTTTCAGGGCATTGATGAAAAGCACTGTAGTTTCCTTATTGGTTAAAGGTGGTTGCACTTGTGTAGCCAGGTCTCTCCATCTCTGAGAATATTCTTTAAAGCTTTTAGTAGCTTTCTTTTCCATGTTTTGCAGAGTTAGGCGGTCAGGCACCATGTCTGTCACATGCTTGTATTGTTCCATGAAAGCTTTGGCTAGATCCATCTAGGAATGGATCTTAGTACGGGTAAGCTGGTTATACCATCGAGTTGGGAACCCTATTAAGCTATCTTGAAAATAGTGGATGAGTAATTTTTCATCTTCATCATGTCCGGTCATCTTCCGGCAATACATGGTCAGATATGCTGATGGGTTGGTAGTTTCGTTATATTTTTCAAAGTCTTGTACTTTGAACTTTGGAGGAATCACCAAACTGTGCACTAAACTCATCTCTTTGGCATCTAGACTACCAAATAGCTCCGCTCCTTCAACTGCTCTCAATCTTTCCTCCAGCAACTGATATTTTTTTTAGGAGTTTGCCGTTTCAACCCTCTTCAGTTCAGTTATCTTTGCCCATTCCTTTTCAGTTAATTCCTCAAAGTCTGGAACGTTCATATCAATTGGATCAACCCCAATATTACCCCTTCTAAGACCAAAATTCTGAGCTTCAACCATTGGTTGGATGTAAATATAGAATGCTGCCACAGTCGGAAGTTCATTTCCCACAGGCTGGGATGTCTGGCCATTCTTCTATACCACCTCTGGTCGGTCTTCCTGGTTTACTGCCCCCATTCCTGTAACTGAACTTTCTTCTGGCCACTTCTGCCTCATCATGGTACTCATCATCTCCATGAGTTTAGTCATTTGTTCCCGTGACTCCTCTTGAGACTTAGCCAACTATTCCTGCAGTTCTTTTTGAATTCTTTCCATCCTTTCAATTCTAGCAAGATGATTGTTCTCCATAGCTCTTGCTTGAGATCTAGTATTGTAGGGGTGTCGAAAGTCTGATTCTTTCTGAGTGCGACCAATTGTACCTTTAGTTTTAAAAACCATGGATTAAACATTATTGACACATTTTTTATTTTATTTTATAAAAATGAATGAATAAATGACCAATTGTTAATGAATGAACAAATAAGTAAATGACTAAGTCTATGAACATGAATGACTAATTATAAAGAATAAATGAATGGACAAATAAATAAATGACTAAGTGTATGAACAATTTATTAGAATGAATGAATGAATGATTATAAATATAAATGAATGAACAAACAAAATATATAAAGGAAAGAACAAAATGAATGATGAATGCATTTAAAAGTATTGGCCCCGGGATAATTCGAACCAAATAGTCTTTCATTGATTTCCTGGAACTAAATACATCAAAGAAAAAAGATCACTGCTTAAGACAATCTGGTAATCTGCCTATCCTAATTTAAAAATGCTATTACAAAACACCGGTCCTTTAGTAACTCCCTCGGATCTTGGACCTTTTTCACTATCCTTTTTTGATTGCCTTGCTCTTCAATCTGACCCCTACTTGTTCGTGGCCCTTTAACATGTCAGCAGAAGCATCACTGTGTAAGCTTTACTTAGCTTGTTTCTCCAATTGATTGGCTCAGGCTTTCTCATGCTTTGCTCTCTCTGTCCAATAGTTCTTCTCCTTCTTGAGGTTTTTGACTTCTTGCTCCCATTCCTCGGAAGTCTTGAGACTCCCCTCGAATCTGAGCTCGAAACGGTACCTCTTGTTCTCCAAGTGTAATTCCTGAAGATCGCTTTTAGCAGTGTCCCATTCTCTCTTGATATTTTTCTTTCTTCTTTCTCAAGCTGATTCCCTATTTTTCATATCCTCAAGCTCTTCTTACAATCGGGCAATTTCCTTGCTCATCTGGGCCTTTTCTTTTTTCGAATTCTGCCCTGGCAATTTCTAACTCCGATGGCGTTTCCTTGGGTGGCAAGCTCAAGAGCTGAACTTCTTCCCCATCTGATGTCAACAACCTATCATTAACCCTCAATTCCCTCCATATCAGGTAATCAGGTGTGACGATGTCGGCATATCTAGCTACCTCTACCCGATGAGTTTCCTTCCATGCTACTACAATCTCACGTACCTTTCTCGAGTATTCATCTTCTCCATAAGCAAATTCCAAATTACTAAGGTCATAGGTCATAGGAGTAAACTGACGGGATTTCGATTGTCTTAATACCAGCAGTGGTGCATAGCTCACTCCTCCCCATAATCCCAATAATGGAACAGAAGCTTTATCTTCGCACTTGTACAATGTCAGCCTAGGAGCTATCCATGGAGCTCTCCAAATTATCATTTCAGCCCTGATATTCTGGAATATGTTGATCCATTGTTCCTCAGTCCTATTTTCAAGCCAATCTCTCTTAATAAATTCACCAATTAGTGCAAAAGACTTCCAATACGAGCGAAGAGAGAAATTCTCGTGTTTACAAAAATGGCTCTGAACCCATATATAAATGAGCTGTATATGATAACTCGTATAATTATATAGTTTTTAGTTATGTTTTATTATTGTTTTGTGTCAAATACGAGTTATTATTGTTTAGTCTAATTGTGTTTATGATCTTTTATATTTTTATGCAATTTGGTGTTTTTCACAAGTTTCTTTGAGTTATTTCAGATTACTAGAATTAAGGGCAAATCCAGTTCAGTTCCAGTTCCGATACCGTTTGCCATATCAGCTATATCTCGAGTTTCACTGAAGCAATAAGGCTGAAATTTATAGCCGTGCAAAGCTAAGAGGCATATCTATCTTTTTTATGTTTTACACTTCTTGAAACGGAGTCGTTTTCCCTATCGAAATTGACCATCAAGTTGGCTGATGTGCAATGACGTCTGTGCTGACCTGTTTTCGTAGTTTGCCCATATCTTCTTATCCACATCAGCAAATGAGCTGATTCCAACGGCTATGGATCCGTAACTGATAGGGGTATATTTTTCTAGAAGACAATTTTATCAGATCGAGCCTCCAACATTGACAAAATCGACAATCAAGCTGGCTGATCAGAATTGTCATACAATATGACGAAAATTGTTAGAAAAATGCACCCACCTATTATACCTACCTTTGAAATTTGTAAAGCTTGTCTCTTGTCATTTAGCCCTCCAAAATGTGTATAAATAGAGGGCTTTGGATGAGTATTGGGATACATTGATACATTGGTAGGATATTAGCCATTGTAATAAAATTCTCTAAGTTTTCTTCTTCTTTCTTTTCTCTAGTTTTCTTTTTTTATTTACTTATGCTTCTTACATTTCTTTTCATTTCATTCATATCTAGTATGTGTTGCTAATCATATTGTTGAGGTGATGAGGTGAAGCTTTTGGTAAATGCTAAGGTTAGTCTCTTAAACATGAGCTAAAATGAATCATCTTTTATAAACACTAGTATAGATAATATTTTCTTTTGGTTTAAAATCATACTTGCAAAGTAGAGATCTTGATTCATTATTGACAATGAAAATGGCACAGCAAATGCTTGGTTTCATAACCTTGATTTGTTGTAGACATATACCTTGGCATAAGGAATGCTTGGACTCTTTTTATGAGTTTTGAGGACACCAAATGAACATAATATCATATGCTATGGACGTTGGACTGAATTGCTAAACCTTCCGATTGGAACCTCCCTTATGTGTGGATTTCAATTGTGTAATAAAACAAGATTAATCTTAGCATAACACCAAGAGTGGATTCTCTAACCTCAACATCTTTTCTTATTGTTTTTTTTTATATTTTGTTTAATTTCTTTTATGTTATTTTATTTATTTTGTTCTCTAATATCTTGTTTATTTTGTTTTGTTGTTGATTCTCTAATATCTTGTTTACTTTCTTTGTTATTGATTTCCTAATATCTTGTTTATTTTCTTTTTCTTATATATTTATAAACTTATACTTACTAATACGCTTCCCTGTGGTTCGACCTCGGACACCCGAGAATTTATTACTTGAACATAACCTGCACTTGGGTTTACAACTCTTAATTGAGTCTCCATCAAGTTTTTGGCGCCGTTGCCGGGGAAGCAATACTAAGTATATAAGTTTATAAGTATATTTATTTTTATTGGCTGGTTATACCGCCTAATTTTCTATATATTTATATTGTATATTAACTTTGTTTTATTTTTATTGGCTGGTTATACCGCCTAATCTGTATATTAACTTTGTTTTATGCTTGTTTGGCGACGTGATTTTAGATCTCGTCGTTTAGTTAGATTTTATTGTGAAACTTTTTCAGGTAATCTTTCTAATACAACTCCTACCATGGCTGACAATGAAAGTGTTCATGCTGAAGATGAGAACAGACAAGTACGCACCATGCGTGACTACTTGCAACCAACTCGAAGCTCATCACCCTCTTGTTTTATTTTTCCTCTCAATGCAAACAACTTTCGTTTTAAACCAGGTATGATAGCTTTGCTTCCAAATTTCCATGGGTTAGAATCGGAAAGTGCTTACTCGTTTCTAAAGGACTTCGAAGATGTATGTGTCACCTTTAATGACCAACAATGCACAAATGAAATTGTCAAGCTAAAATTATTTCCTTTTTCTTTAAAAGATAAAGCAAAAATTTGGCTTCATAATTTAAAACCAAGGTCAATTGGCACATGGCAAGAATTACAAACTGAGTTTCTAAAGAAATTTTTCCCAGCACATAAAACTACTGCTTTGAAAAGACAGATTCAAAATTTCAATCAAAATCAAAATGAAGCATTTTTTCAGTGCTGGGAGCGTTTTAAAGATTTGTTAAGTTCTTGTCCACATCATGGTTTTGAAAAATGGCGTCTTATTAGTTTCTTTTATGAAAGTTTAACTCCCGAAACTAAACAATTTGTTGAAACAATGTGTAACGGTGAGTTTCTAGAAAAAGAACCTGAAGAAGCCTTTGACTACCTAGACCATTTGGCAGATAACTCTCAAGCCTGGCACACAGATAATTCCTCTGAAAGTTCCACTAGATCTAATCTTGTTTCTAACAGAGGTAAATATCATTTTAGTCAAGAAGATGAGATAAAAGCTAAAGTAGCTAATTTGGCTAGAAAGATTGAAGCCATGGAACTTAGAGAAGTAAAAGAAGTCAAAACGGTTAAAAATGAAGAAAGTTGTGGAATTTGTGAAATCATGGGACACCCCACTTCTGAATGTCCAAACATTCCCATTCTTAAAGAAGCGTTGCATGATCAAGTAAATTCCATAAACACATTTAAAAAGCCTTTTCCTTCTCCTTACTCTGAAACGTATAACCCTGAATGGAGAAATCATCCCAACTTCAGTTGGCGGAATAATAATCATGTTCAGGTACCACAATCTCAAAAGCCGGGCAACACTTTTTCCTATCAACCTTCACGTGTACAAACCTTGGAAGAGACATTGCAAGCATTCATGCAAACACAAGCAAATGTGAATAACCAAACTTCACAGGACATCAATGAGATCAAAAACACCTTGTCCACATTGACAGCTTCATTACGCACTCAAGAAAAAGGTAAGTTTCCTGCTCAACCTCATCCTAACCCTTCTACTCAATGTCTTGTTTCTTGCACCAATGAAACTCAACAGGAAAATGCCAGTTCTATCACAACTCTTCGAAGTGGAAAGGAAATTGACAAAAACATTCCAGCAAAAGACCAAGATCCTCCTTCCCCTCCGAAAAGTAATGGTAAGGATGATGGTAAGTCTGAACTTCTTGAAAATTTGGACAAAGAAAAAGGTATGCATCCTACTTCTTTTCCTCAAAGGTTGCAAACAATAAAGAATTTGAATCAAAATGCAGAAATTTATGAACTTTTCAAACAAGTTAAGATTAACATTCCTTTATTGGATGCAATCAAACAAGTTCCATCTTATGCTAAATTTTTGAAGGACATGTGCACATTTAAAAGGAAACACAATGTTCAAAAGAAAGCATTTCTGACGGAAAGTGTGAGCTCAATCATTCAGCACCTTACTCCACCAAAATTCAAAGATCCTGGATGTCCAACAATCTCATGCATCATTGGAAACACTAGAATAGAACGTGCATTGCTTGATCTTGGTGCTAGTGTTAATCTTTTGCCTTTTTCTGTTTATCAACAGTTAGGTTTAGGTGGACTCAAGGAAACACCTATTACACTTCAACTAGCTGATCGTTCTGTAAAAATTCCTCGAGGGATAGTTGAAGATGTTTTGGTTCAAATTGAAAATTTTTACTTCCCTGTTGATTTTATTGTTTTGGACACACATCCTGTTTCAAATCCAAATGTTCAAATTCCTGTTATATTAGGCCGTCCATTTCTTGCAACTTCTAATGCTCTGATAAATTGTAGGAATGGTATTTTGAACATTTCTTTTGGAAATATGACTTTAGAATTAAATGTGTTCAACACTTGCAAGCAACCTGGTGATGATTCAGAAGTACATGAAGTGGATTTCATTGAAGAACTTGTTCATGAACATCTCACCACTACCACATTCCATGATCCTTTAGAAGCTTATTTAATTGAATGTGAGTTTGATAATGCTTCAGAAATTTCACACACTGATTCTTTGTTAAATTCTTTTCAGGTTAAGCATTGTTGGAAACAAAAACTTAAGGAACTCAGAAAAGATGCATATGAGCATTCTAAAATTCATAAAGAAAGAACTAAAGCCTTTCATGACAAGTTAATTTCAAGAAAAACATTTGATGTTGGACAAAAAGTTCTACTTTATAATTCTAGACTTTACATATTTCCTCGTAAGTTGAGATCAAGATGGACTGGCCCATTTGTGGTTAAGCATGTGTATCATTATGGAGCAGTTGACATTGAGAATCCTCAAAATGGTAACGTATTCAAGGTAAATGGACAAAGACTCAAACTCTTTTTGGAAAATCATGTTACTCAAGAAGAGGTTGTTTTTCTTTCTGATCCTTGTTTTGAAAATAACTAGATGTAAATATAATTTTTACTAATCTTCAAAAAAAAAAAAAAAAAAATTTTTCCTGGTTAAATGGCGGATAACGGTACTCCGTGATTATTTAAGTCGGTCCCATCAGCTACCCACAAAACTGATATTGTATATAAATTTCTCTTTCAATTTCTTTTTCATTTTTTTTCAAGATGGATGATATTCTCACAAGATTGCAGAAACGATTTCCTCCTTTTCCTCGGAATATTTTACTGAAGCTTTACCAAGTTCGATTTGAAAGATTAAGAATGCTTATGCACAAAGGGATTCCTGAAGACATGCGTTGGATAATTGAAGCCAAGGTACGTGAAGATGAATATCTTCCTGTTTTGCATTTACCAGGTACAGGTAGAAGCACTTATGCAAAGAAGCGACGAGCAAAGCGCATGAGTTCAAATTGCCACAAATGTGCACGATGGACGTGTAACGGTAAATGTCGTTCTATTGGGATTCCGTCCTCTAATCGAGATGATAAAATTGAATTCATTAAGGATGGACTGAGTAAGGAGAATTTGGGTAATATCCAACTTTCTCTTGAGACGCATCCTAGTGGAGACGTACAAAGAGAAATTCTTGATTTATGGCCGCAATTCCAAAGGGAATGGCAACATCTTGGGAATCTGATGTTAAAAGACCCTGTTTGCCAGCTTGTAAGAAAACTGGATGGGAAGCATATCCTCGACTCATAGAAGGCGTTTAAGCCGTTTCTGGACGTAAAACCAGAGGAAGATGTGAGCCACAATCACAACTACAATAAATGACTTCTCAGCTTTTGGTTTGATTTGCAATAACTTCATTTCGGTTTAATTTTCGTTTTGTGTAATTATTCTCGTTTTTTTTTTGCATTGGTCTTTTACGGTTGATTTTTCTTCTCTTTTTGATTTTCTTCTTGAAATCACGCAAAAATCTTTTGTTAGGTTAACATTTTCTTCTGACAGGTCAAATACACTTTCGGCGACATTATTACTCTTGTCTGATTCATTACTCAGTCCTCTATATATTACACCATGTACTCATTCTCTTTCAGGCACTTGAAAAAAAAAATGGAAAGTACTTCGTCCCAGCGCATTAAAAAAATTTGTGTCTTTGGAGGTGCTTATCCAGGGAAAAATAACATATTCGCTGATGAAGCCATAAGAGTTGGAGTAATACTTGCCCAACAAAAGATCCAGTTGATTTATGGAGGCGGTAGTACGGGTTTAATGGGAGCAGTCGCTACAGCAGCACACGCCGGAGGAAGTTCAGTTCTAGGAATCGTGCCAAAACTATTCACAGAATTTTGTGGACCTACCGTGGGTAAGGAAATACAAGTCTGGAATATCCCTGAACGGATGACAATCATGTACCATTCTGCCGATGCATTCATTGCTTTACCAGGAGGTCTGGGTACATTGGAAGAAATAGCTTGCGTGGCTTCTTGGTCATCTTTGGCACAAATAAGAAACCCATTGGTTTGCTTAATATTAATGGTTATTTTAGTAATTTGCTTTCATATTTAGATAATGCTGTGGATAATGGATTCATGTTTTCAGAGGCAAGGAGAACCATAATTTCTGCTACAACCATTGAAGATTTACTCAAAAAGCTACAAGCTTATGAGTGTTTATCTGCTATGGTTGTTTCGCAAACGCTCGGAAAAAGAAAAAGAGATATGGACGAGCAAGGAGTGGATTGCACTTTGTCTTTGTGACATTATCTAACATTTTGCTTGTTGTGTCTCAGTTATAATAAGTGGTTAGCAACCTCTGCAGGTAATATCTCCTAAGTTCTACCTTTAAAATTTGACATTGGGGACAATGTTATATTTTAGTAGGGGGTAAGGGACATATTTTGCTAAAAAAAAAAATTTGTTGTGTTTTAAGACATTTAGAAGTATTCATTCTGAACAAGGTCTGAGTAAGGGAGACTTGAGACATACCTTGTCAGTTTGATTTAATCTTCTTCTTCTTCAAAAAAAAAAAAAAAAAAAAGCATGTTTAGACTTAGTGTGTTTTTTAGTTACTTTCAATACTATAATGAGATATGAATTGCATAAGTCTAAAACAGATTTATTAGTGAGAAGATTTTCATGAGAATTGAGCTTGATATCAACCTTTTTATGAGCCAATGTTAATATGATATGTTGATTGAGAAAGAAGCATGTTTAGACTTAATCTGACTTGTATAATCATCCTTGTGAGTTTTTTAGCCTATAATGATTGATGCATTATACAAATCAATCTAATTTCTTTCTTGAGTGCTCTTATGATTACATGATTCTCTAGAACTTGCTTTAAACCGTTTGATACTATATTGATACATGTGACAACATGAATATGATAGAGGCATTGGGATTATAACCAGAGCCAAACAGCCATCCATTATTAATGTTCTAAGAGAACATCCCCACTAGTGAGCCAATTTGAGCCTACATTAAATATGCTATTTTATTGGTAACCAGAACTTACACCTAGCCTAAATATACTTATATCCTTACCCTTGTTCTCTTGAACTTCTAGTTAAAGTAAAGAAAAAGATGTTACAAAGTTGGTTAGAATGAAGCAAAGGCTCAACATGAATATTTAGCCTATGTTATTACGTGCTTTATAAGAGTTTTGAGAAGTTTTATTCGTATGATCTTATTATGTCTCTAAACTCTATGAACTCTTTGGAACCTTTGTGATATCTTTATCCTTTTGTTCTTTAACCACATTATAACCCTTTGGCCCCATTACAACCTTGAAAAAAGACCTCTTGATTTATGAAGTTGTATGATCTAAATAGTGGAGAATAGGTGGACAAGCAAGCATATGGTAGAACTGTTTTCATGAGATTGATTGAGTGTAAACACTTTACCACTACTTTAAAGAGTGAAAATCATGAGAGTATAGTGAGAAGTTGAGATTAAGTTGAATATGCACTATTTTGATTGAAATATGTTATGTTAATATTGGCTTAACTCATTTATTTACATTCAAGCATGAATTTTTGTGAAATTCTTTGAGCTATTGATTAGTTTATAAGACTTGTTCAAAGATTGTCTCTAATTTATATTGAAAGGATTAGGAGTAAATATTTTTAGTGTATGTAGTTTACTTATATTTTAGTTTTTCAATGTTTGTGGGTATCGTTCTAGCAAACCCTCACGAGACTAAACTCGTCCACTAGGGACACCTAGGGGTTTAAAGGCTTGTGTCACATGCTAAGTGCCACCGTGATTTCCTACGAAAATGGATTAGATTAGATTTTCTTATTTTATTTTTATTGAGTCGTTGCTAGGGACTAGCAACAATCTAAGTGTGGGGGTGTGATAACTCGTATAATTATATAGTTTTTAGTTATGTTTTATTATTGTTTTGTGTCAAATACGAGTTATTATTGTTTAGTCTAATTGTGTTTATGATCTTTTATATTTTTATGCAATTTGGTGTTTTTCACAAGTTTCTTTGAGTGATTTCAGATTACTAGAATTAAGGGCAAATCCAGTTCAGTTCCAGTTTTGACACCGTTTGCCATATCAGCTATATCTCGAGTTTCACTGAAGCAATAAGGCTGACATTTATAGCCGTGCAAATCTAAGAGGCATATCTATCTTTTTTATGTTTTACACTTCTTGAAACGGAGTCGTTTTCCCTATCGAAATCGACCATCAAGTTGGATGATGTGCAATGACGTCTGTGCTGACCTGTTTTCGTATTTTGCCCATATCTTCTTATCCACATCAGCAAATGAGCTGATTCTAACGGCTATGGATCCATAACTGATAGGGGTATATTTTTCTAGAAGACAATTTTATCAGATCGAGCCTCCAACATTGACAAAATCGACCATCAAGCTGGCTGATCAGAATTGTCATACAATATGACGAAAATTGTTAGAAAAATGCACCCACCTATTATACCTACCTTTGAAATTTGTAAAGCTTGTCTCTTGTCATTTAGCCCTCCAAAATGTGTATAAATAGAGGGCTTTGGATGAGTATTGGGATACATTGATACATTGGTAGGATATTAGCCATTGTAATAAAATTCTCTAAGTTTTCTTCTTATTTCTTTTCTCTAGTTTTCTTTTTTTATTTACTTATGCTTCTTACATTTCTTTTCATTTCATTCATATCTAGTATGTGTTGCTAATCATATTGTTGAGGTGATGAGGTGAAGCTTTTGGTAAATGCTAAGGTTAGTCTCTTAAACATGAGCTAAAATGAATCATCTTTTATAAACACTAGTATAGATAATATTTTCTTTTGGTTTAAAATCATACTTGCAAAGTAGAGATCTTGATTCATTATTGACAATGAAAATGGCACAGCAAATGCTTGGTTTCATAACCTTGATTTGTTGTAGACATATACCTTGGCATAAGGAATGCTTGGACTCTTTTTATGAGTTTTGAGGACACCAAATGAACATAATATCATATGCTATGGACGTTGGACTGAATTGCTAAACCTTCCGATTGGAACCTCCCTTATGTGTGGATTTCAATTGTGTAATAAAACAAGATTAATCTTAGCATAACACCAAGAGTGGATTCTCTAACCTCAACATCTTTTCTTATTGTTTTTTTTATATTTTGTTTAATTTCTTTTATGTTATTTTATTTATTTTGTTCTCTAATATCTTGTTTATTTTGTTTTGTTGTTGATTCTCTAATATCTTGTTTACTTTCTTTGTTATTGATTTCCTAATATCTTGTTTATTTTCTTTTTCTTATATATTTATAAACTTATACTTACTAATACGCTTCCCTGTGGTTCGACCTCGGACACCCGAGAATTTATTACTTGAACATAACCTGCACTTGGGTTTACAACTCTTAATTGAGTCTCCATCAGTATACAACCTATAAAATGCCTTTTTCCTTCCCGTCTACAAAAATCCAGGGATCGAATTGTTTCTGCTATAATTGTCGGGGCTGGGTTTATCCTCTGCTCAAGCCTCTTAAAAACATCAAATATTGCCACATCCACGTACCCTAATGTCTTTGGGAAGATAACTAAACCATAGATAGCGAAAACAAAAATATTCCTAACTGTCTCCTTACTTGAATGGCTATGGATTAAGGTCCGTAAAATATCCCATGATATATTGTAGCTTACCCCTTTTCGGACAACATGGCTTTCGACCCCATTTCTTTCCACTCCCAAAATTTTAGACACCTTTTTCTTGAAACTTGGCGTCTTTATATCCTTCAAATAAATACGGTCAGGAATAACGTTCTCAACATGCAGCAACGTCGAATATTCCTCTACGGTTGGAGTCATATCGTCTCGGTTGAAGGTAAAACACCGATAAGTGGGATTCCAAAATTGCACCACAACCTGGATCACCTCACCACTGACCTTAACCTGAACTAACAGTGCTATGTCCCCATAAGTCTGAGTGAAGGCTTCTTTTTCTGATATGTTCCATTGATTCCATATACATATCAATTCCCAGAGATCATTTTGCCTGATAGTAAGATCAACCTTGGCTGCCAATAGTTACACATATCCCATTTTCAAACAATCCCCATTATCCTGCTGACCTTTCCCGGACTGTTTCCTAACCTCTAAATGCTTCTCGACCACTGAGACACTCTGACCCTCCATGAAAGCCCTTTTGGTTGAATATTATCCCGAGACCAATAACCTTCCATGTGCAAAAAAAAAAAAAAAAGGAAAATTGATTAGTAACGGGAATAAATTCGAATAATACAAAAAAACATATAATTCAAAACAGTAATTATCCCTGAGGATGCCAACAAAATTTTGGCATTATAACACCCTTGGGACGATATATCAACATTTTTACGGGCATTGTGATGTATATTCATCATTGTCCGATTTTAAAAAATAAATGTATTCGAAAAGTAGAATATAAGGTAAAAGGATTGGAAATATTCCTCCATGTGTTCTTAACTTCGAGATATCTAATTGGAAATTTGGCATGGCTTTGCCTAGGTTTACTATATGAAGGTGAATTAGTTCTAAGAGCCCTGAATTGTTCCTCATTGATGCCAGTGAAGGCTAGTAAGGCACCCCGATAAAAACGGGTTCAATTCGTGAGAGTCTATTTCCCTAGCCCATGCGGATTGTTAATCACGAAGGCTTAGGTAATTTAGTACTCCGAAAGTGTTTCACTAGCCCATGCAGATTGTTAATCATGAAGACTTAGTTACTTTGCTCCTACCTAAAAGGACGGAACCCGGGTATAGGATTCATGATATGCAAATGCACATGTAGTGTGTGAGGAGAAATAACAAACCTTTCACCACCTATTCTACATCCCTTTTTCTAAATGCCCCAACAAGATTAAACAACATAGACCATCAATTAATCAGTAAATGAATATATGCACCAAAATAACCAGAGAACAATTATAATATGTATACACATGAATATGGACATATTTAAAAATATTTTATTATTTTTGAAATTATCCTTATTTTTTTTTTATAGAAAAAATGTGGGAATTAAAATTAAATACCAATTAAACCAACAAAACTGAGACTTTGATAACACATGACTTATTTTAGGCCTGACTCTCTAATAGTCCCAGTGGAGTTCCCAAGTTGTCGCAACCTAAAAAATAACAAGTCTCGTCACAAGAGTTTACTATTCGTTAAGCGTGACATTAAAAAAATACCGAGAAAAAGTCGACTTAATTCCTCTTGAAAAATGAATGTTTTGAAAATGACCTTGAAAAAAACATGGAGTCACCACCAATCTTTTTTAGCTAGGTGTGATCGGCCACATAATAAAACAGATTTTATAAAACATTTTAAAATTAATTAAAACATTTTAAAAACCAATTTCAAGTCTGCGTTTTAAACCTGAGAAATCAAAAAAGCAGGTTCAGGACTCGGTTACGTGTGGGGAAGGATTAGCACCCCCACAATGATCGTATAAAATGGTACCTTATTAATCGTGTATTATCTCAAGTCTTGGTAAAAAGTCGATTTTAAATTTAGTATTTCAAGTTAATTCCCAATTTAAAGAAAAATAATTCCATTTTTAATTGAAAATGATCCGAAATTTATTAATTCAAAATTTTCCTATATTCCCCAACAAATGTGGCAAAATATAGAAATTTTTATTAGTTTGAAAATTTTTCGAATCATTCTCATTTTAAAGAAGATATTCTGTTATTAATGATAATTGATGACATCCTCCCTAACAAACCCGGCAGAGAACTCATGAATTATTTTAACTCGGGAATATCTTTATTTTATTGAAAATCATTACCTTTTTCAAAACATTTAAAAAAATATGAATATGAATATGTGTGACATAAATAAAATGACATAGCAAAGTCTAGATAACATAGTGCAACCTAAATGGTATGATATAATTTAAATCTCTTAGCATATTCTAAATGAAATATCCTAAGTCAATATGATATATTCTAAATGAAATGAAATGACCTAGATAACATGATTATATTCTATATGAAATGTAATATCCTAAGTCATATGATATATTCTAAATGAAATGAAATATCCTAAGTAACATAATATATTCTAAATGAAATGAAATGACCTAGGTAACATAATATATTCTATATGAAATGAAATGACCTAGGTCACATAATATATTCTATATGAAATGAAATAATTTAAATGACATGACAAATATAAATCAAATGGCATATAATCTAAATGACATGAAACATAAAATAATGCTATCATATAATATGCATGGAAATAAAAATAAAAATAATAATGCATGAACATAGTATATGCTAAATAATATGACAAAAATAATTAAATAAAAAACATACGATATCATGAAATATTCAAAACCATATAACAAATAATATAATATCAAAAATTTAAATCCAAGATAATAACACCATCATGAAAATTAAACATAGCAAAAATTACATATTATATAATATGCATGAATATGGAAAATACAATGCATGAGAATGTATTTTTTCCTTTAATTAAGAAATCCGTATATCTAAAAAGATATCCAACTACCTTAGTAAAATATATCAAATTAAATATTCTAAAACCAAAATACTTTGTGATTGTTTGAAAACAATTTTGAACAGCTTAGATTAAAAATAAAAACTTAGCTAAACCTTTTTTTTAAATGGCTCTAAGTTTAAAATCTCGGACTTGACCACCCTTAACCCGAGACTAAAAACAATCATTTTTAGAGTTTAAAAGGCTTAGAAACTACCCTAAGTCAGTAGCTAAACTTCCTAATCAACCCTCTCTAAGTAACTTAACCAAAACAGAAAAATGATTTTCCTTCAAATTCAACTCTGCCTCTACTGTCCAGTTTTAAAGCACAATTTTTTACCCTATTTTTAAAAATTCAAAAAAATCTAAAAAAAAAAATACTAGAGACTCAGGACACGTATAAAAACACAAGAAAATATCAGCCTAATTTTCTGATTAAAGATGACTACCCAAAAAAATCGGGAAAGTACGAGTATTGGGTGAAAAAACTGTTTTGCCAAAACACATTCTTTTGCCTTTGATAAAATCATTTAAAAACCAAAGTAAAAATATTAGAGACTCTCTAAATGACTCACAAACAGTAGCTAACACTTTTGAAAAGTTAGGCAAAAAATTGGCTAAGTAAAAAAAAATCACAAAGGTAGAATAATCAATTTGACAACTCTTTAATTTTCCACAAGTATGCTCAAGTGAGCATGACTTTGAACCATTGATTGGTCTAAGTCATAAGTCAAGTGGCAAGGACATGAAATGCATGAAAAATACAGCAAATATGATGCATGAAATGTATGATTTAAAACCTAAATGACATGAAAAATGCATGGAATCAATAAAATGACCTAGGCCTAAATGAACTTGCATGGCATTTAATGCAACCTAGGTCTAAAATGCATGAATATGCATGGCAAAGCAAACCAATCCTAAACCTAAAAAATGCATGAAAAAGAAACAACCATATGGCATGCTTAAACAAAATACTCAACCAAATATCATGAAAATGCAAACCTATTAACTAGCATGATGAAAATGTACATGCAAAGAATAAAATGGAGGGATGGTCGAATGGCCTCATGCTTCAAAATGAATGTGGCATTTCCACAAACACATGATATACTAAAATGCATTGCTAAAGAATAACACTCAAATCATGCAAACATAAAGTAAAGGCATGAAAATAAATAGGCATTTTCACAAACACATGATATACTAACATGCATTGCTAAAGAATAACACTCAAATCATGCAAACATAAAGTAAAGGCATGAAAATAAATAGGCATTTTCACAAACACATGGATTACAAAATGTAAAACATGAACAAACTTAAACATTTTGAAAACAGAAAATCAAAAATGCAAGATAAGTAAAATAAACATGATAATAGACTCAAAAATGGAAATAAGCAAGCAACCAAATTAAAACAAGCTTCATGTTTATGTATTAGAAGAAGATTTAAAGCATCAAAAATTATTAAATATCAAGAATAACATGAAATAACAAAGCAAAACAGCAACTCTCAAAAATACTAGGCCATTCGGCCAACCCAAAAATAAGAAGGAAAAAAAATTTCGAAAGCTTTTTATAAGAAAGAATCAAGAAAGAACTTAAAGAAGAATATTAAAAACACTTATTTAAAAAGGAAAATCAAAAGAAACTCACCAAATATTAAATGAAAACAGCAAATCAAAAATGGAAAATCAAAGAAAGTGCAAGAGTATGGTGCTTAAAGCAACCTCTAGAAGCTATCTTTCAAGCTTTTTCTATTCTAACTTTCTTTTCTTTTCTAAACTTTTCTTTTTGCCTTTCAACAATGGAGAGAAAAATTAGCAAAAACCAAGAGAGAATAGAGAGTGAATAGCTGAAAATGAAAAGGGAGAGAGACCCCTCTTGTAGTGGCCGAATGCCCCCCCAATGCTAGGATGTTGTCATTTTTCATTCAACCAATTTTCATCCAAAGGATATTGATCCAAGATGTTTAAAATATGAAATTATCACCCTTAGATTAGGCCATCAGCTATCCACAATTACAGTTGTTCAAGAATCTTAAGCCATTATGTTGACACTCTTCCTCTTCATGCATTGGTCCATGTGGCTTATTTGCAAAGGCTTGATCAAAAAATAACTACCTTCCTCTTTATTGCTGGCCTTTTGATTAAAAATCAGAAAATATCTACCCATCCTTGGGCCTTGGCCGGTTGACCCCTCTTCTTCCAGCCCAATCTTCATTTTTTTAAAAGGCAAGAAAAGCCATTTTCGGTTTTTTGGGTAAAATGACCTTTTTACCCCTCGAACATAAATGAATAGCAAACGAACTCCAAATTCAATTTTTTTTAATACTTTCAAAATAATAAAAAATTGATTTTTGGAGGTTTTCAAAAATTTCCGAGTCCATTTGCTATTTATTTGTATTTTTCTTCCAAAATTGCCCTTTTGTGCTCCCAAACTTTACCATTTTTTAAATGAGCTCCAAATTCAGATTTTTCTTCACCAATATCTTCCAAATAATTTAAAAGTATGATCTGGAAGATTTCATAATTTTTGGAACTCATTTGGTATTTTTTCGAGATTTATCTGCTTGAATTACTACATAGGGGGCTCGGGATTTGGCAATTTTGCAAATAAACTCCGAATCCGGTTTTTCTTTCCCCAATCTCTTCCAAATTATTTAAAAATGAGATTCGCAAATTTTTAGAATTTTTGGAGTTCATTTGCTATTTTTGCGAGATTTATCAAATTTTGCCCTTTTGCCTCCGAAACTCGGTTTTGCTCAAAACAAGTCCGATTTTCATATTTTCTTCAAACTGAGCCTTGGGCTATCCTTTTTTAATCAGTCCTCATCCATTAGGGGCTTTAGTCTTACCGAATTGGGCCATTTCTGTAATTTTTCCCAATTTCATCGAAATCTAACAAAAACCCTAATTCTCGATTTTCTTTCGGATTGACTTTTCTTTCAGTTTTTCTTTCAAGTGGCTTCTCTATTACCCGTAGTCAGTGCTTATCTTTCATTTGGAACCTTCAATTTCAACCAATTTGATCATTTAAGCATTTTTTCCCAAATTTCTCGAACTAGGGTTTCTTTTCTACTGAATCTGCGTAACCCAACTTCCGAACTCCATATCTTTCAAAGTAGACCTCGGATTATCAAAAAAATTTCGCCATTTTTCAATTGAACTTCAAATCTTGATTTTGAAAGTGGGTTGACTTTTTCAGTAGTTAACATTTTAGAATTGACTTTTTGGGGTTGACTTTTTTCAAGTTTGACTTTTTATGCTCGCCTTCTTAGACTAAGTCTCAGAGTACCACCTGCAGGATGAAAAAAAATCTTTTTACATTTTGAAACATCAATTTAGGAAGAAAACATACCTGTTTTAGTGGTCCGGACAAAATTAGGTGTCTACAAAGCATTCAAAGAAATTATGATGACTATGTATGCTATGTGTGCAACCAGATGCCAAAATGATGCATGTAAAGAATAAGCAAATTACTGCATGGATATATACAGAAAAATTATGCTAACTATGACTGTATTCTACAATGGATGAGCATACATGCTTATGACTGTAACATGATGTCAAAATGATACATGCAAAGAATAAATGAATTAACACCATGGTATATACAAAGAAATCAATGGCTACACAAAAATTGTGGGACCAAATTTTGATTATTCAAAAATCTCATTATGCAAGATTTGCCTCCATATTTAATATACAATTTTTTGAAACATGTTTTCTCTATGAAAAACCACACATATTATTTTCAAAATAATTTCGGAATAATGGATCTTACTATGGTACAATATGCAAATGTTCATGTAACACTACCAGTTTATGAAATCACCAAATGAGATTATTATTACCAACTATTTATTGCAAAGAATGAGATAAAAAATACAACGATAAATGTACATGCTCTATTCACACATGCATGAAATGTGCAAAATGCAAAAATGTTTGAAAAAGAATGTTTTGATATTTTCAATTTTTTTTTTTTTAAAAAAAAGCTAGTGAACACTTGCCCCAACATTGTCGACTCATCTAGGCATCATGATGCCTTCAGGGCGGGGTATTAAACGTATTGCGGACGATGTACATACATCGTTGCCCGATCTACAACCCTTAATCAGAGTGTAAAATAGGTAACAAAAGGTTTAGAAATATTCCTCCACGTGTTCCTATCTTCGGTGTATCTAATGAAAATCCGGCATGATTTTGCCTAGGGTCACTATATGAGGGTGAATCAGTTCTAAAGGCCTCGAATTGCTCCTCACAGTCGCTTGTGAAGGCTAGTAAGGCACTCCAATAAAAGCGGGTTCAATTCGTTAGAGTATATTTTCCTAAGCCCATATGGAGGATCATCTCGAAGGCTTTAGGTACTTTATACTCCGAAAGTGTTTCACTAGCCCATACGGAGGATCATCACGAAGACGTAGTTACTTTAATCCCATTTAAAAGGACGTAACCTGGGTAGAGGGTTCATGTTATGCAAATGCAAATGTAGTATGTGCGGAGGAACAAAACAAACCTGTCACCACCTATTCTACACCTCTTATTCTAAATACCCCACTAAAATCAAACAATGTAAAGCATGAGTCAAGAAAACATATAAATATACGCAACAAAATAACCAGAGAACAAATAATAATATGCATGCATATGAAGATGGAAAAATTTAAAACATTTTATTATTTTCAAAATTCTCTTTATTATTTTAAAAATATGGGAATTAAAATTAAATACCAATTAAACCAACAAAATCGAGACTTAGATAACACACGACTAATTCTAGGCCTGACTCTCTAAAAAGTCACCAGTGGAGTAGCCAAGTTGTCGATACGTGATCCCGATCGCGGGGACCCGTTCGAGTGAGGGGCGAAACAGAAGCAGAAGAAAAGACGACTTAATTCCTCTAAATTGAAATAAAATAAACAGTCGAGGGTATGAAAACGACCTCGTAAAAAGATATGGAGTCGCCACCAATCTTGTTTAGATAGGTTTGATCGGCCACCTATTAAAATCGATATTATAAAACATTTTAAAATTTATTAAAATATTTTTAAAACCAATTTCAAGTCTGCGTTTTAAACCAGAGAAATCAACAAAGTGGGTTTGGGACTCGGTTACGAGTGGGGAAGGATTAGCACCCCTACAACACCCGTATAAAACGGTACCTTATTAATCGTGTGTTATTTTAAGTCTCGGTAAAAAAAATCAGTTTTAATTTAGTATTTCAAGTTAATTCCCAATTTAAAGAAAAATAATTCCATTTTTAATTGAAAATGATCCAGAATTTATTAATTCAAAATTTTCATATATTCCTCGACAAAATCAGGAAAATATAGAAATTTTTATTTATTTGGAAAACTTTCCGAATCATTCTCGTTTTTTGAAAGAAAGATATTCATTTATTAATGATAATTGATGATATTCCCTCCAGCAAACCCGGTAGCGAACTCATGAATTATTTTAACTTGGGAATATCTTTATTCTTTATTGAAAATCATTATCTTTTTCAAAACATTTAAAAATATGAACATGAACATGTATGACATAAATAAAATGACATGGCAAAGTCTAGATGATATAATGCAACCTAAATGATATGACATAATTTAAATGGCATAGTATATTCTAGGTGAAACAAAAATCCTAAGTATCATGGTATATTCTAAATGAGATAAAATGATTTAAATGACATGGCAATTTTAAATGATATGGCATATTTTAAATGACATGGCATATTATAAATAAAATAACCTAAATGACATGGAATATGATCTAAATGACAAGAAATGACATGAAACATAAAATAATGCTATCATAAAATATGCATGAAAATAAAATAAAAATGCATGAACATAGTATATGCTAAATAATGTGACAAAAATAAATGACTAAATAAAAAATATAGGATATCATGAAATATTCAAAATCATATGGAAAACAATATAACATCATAAAATGTAAATCAAAGTAATAATAATACCATGGAAAATATCATAACAAAAATCACTCATTTAAATGAAATGCATGAACATGGAAAATGCAATGCATGAAAATGTATTTTTTCCTCTAAATAAAGAAGTCCGTATATCTAAAAAGATATCTGGATACCTTAAGAAAATATGTCAAATTAGATTTTCTAAAAAGACAAAACTTTGTTATTGTTTGAAAACAATTTTGAGGAACAACTTGAATAAAAATTAAAACCCTTAGCAAACCCTTTTAAAATGGCTCTAATTTTCTAAGTTTAAAATACCGGACTTAATCACCCTTAACCCGAGATTTATAAAATCATTTTTTTAGTTTGAAAAGGATTAGAAACTACCCTAAGACAGTAGCTAAAGTTTCTAACCAACCCCCTTTAAATGCCTTAGCCAAATTCAACCATTATTTCTCTTTTGATTTCAAATCTGCCTCTACTATCCGGTTTTGACACATGATTTTTTTGCCTATTTTTAAAAATTCAAAAAAATATAAAAAAATACTGGAGACTTAGAACATGTAATAAATACACTAAAAAAATTGGATTAATTTTTTGATTAAAGATGACTGCCCAGACAAATCGGAGAAGTTCGCATACTGGGTGAAAAAAATTATTTTGTCAAAACACATTTTTGCCTTTGATAAAATCATTTAAAAATCAAAGTAAAATTGTTGGAGATCATCCTAAAGACCTAAGGACAGTAGCTAAAACATTTAAAAACCTGGACAAAAATTGGCTAAGTAAAAAAAATCACAAAGATAGAATAATCAATTTGACAATTCCTTAATTTTCCACAAGTATGCTCAAGAGAGCATGACTTTGAGCCATTGATTAGCCTAAGTCATAAATCATGTGGCAATGACATGGAATGCATGAACATACAGAAAATGAAATGTATGAAATGCATGGTCTAAAGCCTAAATGGTAAAGGAAATGCATGACAATTCAAAATAACCTAAATGCCTAGCATGAGTTTGCATGGCAATAAATGCTATCCTAACTCAATATGCATGCAATGCTTGATAATGTAAATATGACTTCGACCTAATATGTTATGAATATGTATGAAAATGCTAATGTAACCTCAGACCCAAATAGCATAGTAATGCTTGACAATACCAATGTGATTTAAGACTCAATATGCATGGCAATACCAATATGGCCTAGACCTAAAATGTAATGAACATGCATAGCAATACTATGAACATACAATGACCAATGAGACTAATGTTAATGCTGGAACAAACAGCAACTAATTCACAATTTCAAGATATGATAATGCAAAGCATGTTACCTAAACAAAATGCAAATGCATGACAAGGCAAGGGATGCATGAAGAGGCCGAATGTGGTTACATGATACTCTAATGCAATCCTCCCTAGTAAATGGCCCAAGTACATGACAACTCATATCAAGATGCATAATGTCATGACATTTTCATAAGCATATGACATACTAAAATCAAAATACACAAGCTCATGGCATGGAGATGAAAACAAGTCAAGACGCAAGATGAAAATGCACATGCAAGGCATATCAACATGGAGTATCCGAATGGCTATATGACAAATATGAAATATGCAAACATGTTTATATTATAAGACATGAAATATAAAAAAATGCACAACATGACTCCAATAGACAACAAGGCCGAATCTTCAAGGAAAACATATTAACCATGGACATGAAATATAGAAACAAATATAGCATAGAAAATAATGTAAAGAACATATATAAAATTAAACATAGACATGCAAAGCAAAGCAAAGCAAATAACAAGCAAAACTAGTAAATAAAATAAGGAAAGTTAAGCTCCATGGTTGGTATAAAATGGGCATAACCTCTCAACTAACCATAATCACTTGGTTTTGCCAAGATCATGAAGCCTTTCCATTTCAAAAATTAGAAAATAAACCATGTTAAACAGCAAAATTAAGGTGAGCATCATGGTAGGTAAAAATGGGCATAGCCTCTCCCCTAACCATGGTCACTTGGTCTAGCCAAGATCATGTAACCATTTCAACCTTTTTGCTTCATCTTTTGTAAAAAATCAGAACCTTAGAATACTCTAAAAAACCTTTCTAAAAATCATTTTCCACAACAACATGCAAGGAAGAAAGAAAAAGAAAACCAAGGCAAGCAAACATGCCATATTCGGCTAAGCATAAAACAATGCAAAAAATTTTGTATTCCACCATTTTGATGAAGAAGAAGAGATGAAAACTTAAGTAAACATTAAAAACTTTATTTCTATGAAAAATGTAGTAGGAAAACATGATAGAAAATCAAGAAAACACCATGGAAAACAAGAAGAAAGCTATGCTAGAGCTTGGTGGAGATGACTACCTTCAAGCTCTTTTATTGAAAACCTTTTTTTTCTCTCAAAACCTTTTTTTCTTTCTTAGCTACTGAATTTAGCCACCAAAACCTGTGAAAAAATAAATCACCCTCTTCTTTTAGTCTTGGCTGAATGGCCTCTCCACCATTGGATGGAATTTGCACTTTTTCTCCTCCAATCTTGGCCCTTAGATTAAGATACTTTGATGACAACATAAAAATATCATCTTGCCAATTGATACTCAGCCCTTGTATTATCCTCAGCCCTTAGATGCAAAAGAGGACTAATCCCATGCACTCCCTTGCTTGCCCTTTTGAGTGCCTACCCTTGGATGAGTTGTGCTCCTCCATTCTTGGTCATTGGATGAGGGCAACATAAAAATGACATCTTGTAGATTAAATCCAGCCCTCAACATGTGTACTCAGCCCTTCTAGATGGCCTAAGCCATTGGATGAAAAGAGACAATCTCATGCACTCCATTGCGTGGCCTAATAGATGCTCTCACCCTTGGATGAATTGTGATCATCTTTTTTTCTCCATTCTTGGCCATTAGATGAGGGTTCTTTCATGACAAATAAAAATGTCATCTTGGCATTTAAACTTGGCCATTGGATGGTGCATTCAACTTTCCCACAAGGCACCTAAGCCATTGGATGGAGGGGGGACCATTTGCAAGGTGTTAGTGATAGCATGTGACTTGATAGTAACTAAGGAATTATATTGTTCAAGCTTTCTTCTTCTCCTCTATGCTGGCAGATCAAAGGAAGAAAAATCCCAGCAATTCCTTCTTCTTTCATATTTTCCTAAATTACAAATTTGCCCTTTTTGGTTTCTTCGGTGAAATAACCTTTTTGCCCCTCGAACCAAAATAAATAGAAAACGGACTCCAAATTCGAATTTCCTTTTTCAACTCTTCTAAAATAATAAAAAATTGAATTCTGGAAGTTTTCAAAAATTTTTGAGTCCATTTGCTATTTATTTCGAATTTATTTTAGAAATTGTCCCTTTTATGCACCCGAACTTTATCATTTTTTAAACGAGCTCCGAATCCAGATTTTTCTTCACTAATCTCTTCCAAATAATTTAAAAATGTGATCTGAAAGTTTTCATAATTTTTGGAGCTCATTTGTTATTTTTTTCGGGATTTATCTGCTTGAATTACTACATAGAGGGGACCCGGGATTTGGCCATTTTGCAAAAGAACTTCGAATCAAGATTTTCTTTTACCAATCTCTTCCAAATAATATGAAATTGAGATTTGCAATTTTCAAAAACTTTGGAGTTCATTTGCTATTTTTTCGAGATTTATGCTGTTGAATTTCTACATAAGGACCCGGGATTTGGCCATTTTGCAAACGAACTTCGAATCAAGATTTTCTTTCACTAATCTCTTCGAAATGATTTAAGAATGAGATTTGAAAATTTTCAGAATTTTTGGAGTTGATTTGCTATTTTCTCACATTTCCCAATTTTGCCCTTTTGCCTCCAAAACCCAGTTTTGCTCAAAACAAGTCCGATTTTCAGATTTTCTTCAAACTGAGCCTTGGGTTATCCTTGTTTAATCATTCCTCATCAATTAGGGGCTTTAGTCTTACCGAACCGGACCATTTATGTAATTTTTCCAAATTTCACCGAAATTTACAAAAAAAAAAAAAAACCTAATTCTCAGTTTTCTTTCGAATAGACTTTTCTATCAGTTGTTTTTCCAAGTGGCTTCTCCATAGCACTCGAAAAATTTCTAATAGTGATCATCAGTTTTAAGAGACTTTGATGACCTTTTTGGCTCAAAAGTTTTCAATAAATGAACAAATTTTTCCTTTTAAAAAGTGGGAAAACTAAGAAATAATGAAAATATTTTTTGAAAAACCATTTTCGAATAAAATGATGTTGACATGGGATAAGGGTTCTTCTAACCCAAAAGTATGAAACACTGAGGTAGATCTGGACTTCCAAAACTAAGAAGAAGAAATCAAATTTAGCTTAGACTTTGCTGATAAGAGTCTAGAAGCTATCAAAAAAAAAAAAAAAGAACAAAGGATTGAAGAAAGAATGATCTCTTGTGAGGCAAGAGTGTTCAGGATACACTCTGATTTGAAGAAGAAAATCAAACTGGAAAGGCTAAGCCAAATTCAAGAAAAACAATTAGGGATATTTGCATCTGCATCGTGTCATGCAGCATTTGCATCATTTTTGGGTACTTGCATTTGCATCGTTCCATGAGCATCTGTATTTTACCATTATATTTATTGGTTTATGCCCTAGAGCTAATCAGATTAAGCATGGGAAACACAGTCAATAAACCATATGCTGTCGATTCATACATGCTGCCGAGTCATACTGTTGTCAGAGCCTTTGATGGCACTCACAGGGAGGTTATGGGAAGCATTGAAATCCCGCTTTAGATAGGTCCTTGTACCTATGAGGTCATATTCCAAGTAATGGACATCACCCCATCTTATAATTGTTTGTTGGAAAAATCGTGGATTCACTCTACCTGGCTGTGCCATCATCTCTCCATCAAAAGATGAAATTTGTGATAGAAGGATGCTTAGTTAGTGTGTTAGGAGAAGTAGATATTATAGCATCTGCATCCACTGATTCCCCTTATATAGAAGTGAATAAGGATGATGTAGAGTGCTCGTTCAGGTCGTTGGAGTTTGTCAACGCTGTATTCATCACCGAGGGATATAAAATTCCAAAGCCGAGGTTGTCCAAGAGTACCAGGTTAGGGGTAAAAATGATAGTAGAAAAAGGCTGTCGTGCAGGAAAAGGATTAGGAAAATACCTCCAAGGAATGGCCAGAGCGATAGAAGTGGATGGAAAGAAAGATCGATTCGGTATTGGGTACCCCCCTAAAGCCCATGAGAAAAGAAGACAAGTTGAGAAGAACAATAAAAGAAGGATGGCCCGACTTTCAGGTGTGGATATGGAATAAAAGTCCATGACTTTCCCTCCAATCCTTCACATTTTTAGCTTAGCAGGTTTTGAGTTTGGTGAAAAGAATTCCGATGATGTGATAGTCATGTTGGAACAAGCATTCAAGAAATTCTACGGGGGTGAGGATAAATAGCCGCAAGAAGTGATGATCGACATGGCTAAAAAAGATGAGCTGGGGAATGAAAGCACAAGTTGGATGGTGCGCCCATGTCCTCCGAGTTATGAGTTGACAAATTGGAGTGTGACTGAACTTCCTATAGTTTTTAGGTCTACTATAGAGTAATGCTCTGAATCAATCTTAATTGCCTCTGCCCAAGGGCATTAAGAATCCATTTGTATAAGCTTATGTTTAAGACTTTTTCATTCAATAAATAACAATCACGAAGCATTTTCTTCATATTGGTATGTCCACATTCTTTCATTCTTTTATTTTTCATTCTTTCATTATTATTGCCTATATGCCTTCCTATATTGTTTCTTCCACACCTATTTACATGTGTTCGGATACGAAATATGAGGATTGTCCTGTCAATAATTCTAAAATTGATTTTAAAAGACCCATTTGTGCGGGTGATTTCGACACCAACGAAGATGTCGAGGATTGTGATTTGCCTCCAGATCTGTTGAGAATAATAGAACAAGAAGAGAAACAAGTATTGCCTCATAAAGAGAAATTGGAAGTGATAAATTTGGGGAATGGGGAATAAATAAAAGAGGTCATGATTAGGACTACCATTTCATCATCGATAAAGCAAGAATTGATAATTCTACTCCGGGAATACGCCGATGTGTTTGTATGGTCATACCAAGACATGCCTGGGTTGGACCCTGATATCGTGGTTCATAAGCTCCCGTTAAAACCAGATTGCTAGCCAATTCAGCAAATATTGAGAAGAATGAGGCCCGAGATGCTGTTAAAAATAAAGGAAGATGTGAAAAAGCAATTCGATGTCGGATTCTTGGAAGTGGCGAAATACCCGGAGTAGGTAGCAAACATTGTCCCAGTTCTAAAGAAAGATGTTAAAGTACGGATGTGTGTTGATTACTGGGATCTGAATAGGGCAAGCCCTAAAAATAATTTCCCGTTGCCTCACATTAATACTCTAGTCGATAATACTGCAAAGAATTCCGTGTATTCCTTCATGGACGGGTTCTCAAGGTACAACCAGATTAAGATGGCACCGAAGGATATGGAGAAAACCACATTCATGACAATGTGGGGAACTTTTTGCTACAAAGTGATGCCTTTCGGATTGAAGAATGCCAGGGCAACATACCAAAGAGCCATGGTGACTTTGTTCCATGACATGATGCATAAAAGAGTCGAAGTTTATGTCGATGATATGATCGCAAAGTTGCAAGGAGAAGAGGAACATATTACGAACCTTAAAAAGCTTTTTGAAAGGTTGAAAAAATTCCAACTTAAACTCAACCCGGCAAAGTGTATTTAGGGTCACTTTAGGAAAGCTACTGGGCTTCGTTGTTAGCAAGAAAGGGATTAAAATTGATCCGGATAAAGTGAAATCTATTCAGAAATTGCCTCCACCTCCTACTCAAAAGGAAGTAAGAAGATTTTTGGGCAGACTAAATTATATCGCTCCGTTTATCTCTCAACTGACTGATAAGTGTGACCCGTGTTGGGTTATGCTACTCTCAGGCTGATGCTTAAACAAAATTATCAAAGTGCAGCAGAAGTAAACAAAAAAGCACCCGAAGTATAATAGGATCTTAGGCCTATGTTTAGCATAGGTTTATAGCATTCAAAACAAAATAAATCACCCATATGATTTAGAAGTTACCTACTTAAAATATCATAACCTTAAGTTGCAAATCCAAATGACAAATTGCTCTCAAGTCCAAGATCCAATTCGAACAAGATCACAAGAAGCACAATTGTCCTTCCTCTAGAGCTAGTCCACGCAAACAACTGATAGATCTTTCTCTAAGGTATGGTGATTCACTTGTGCTAGCAAGTTGATCCTAAGATCACAATCAAAAGATATATTTCTTTGGTGTTTAACTCTCTAAAGCAATCTCACTCAACAAGGAAGAGAATCGGCAAGAACACACCCAAAAAAAGAGGAATTGCAGCAAGCACACTTCTTGCAAGGAGATAGCGATATGTCTATTTTGCTAGGGTAGGGTTCTCTTCTTGAAACCAAACTTATCTCAAGCAAAAATCAGAATATCTCAAGTAGAATTACAAGCTTAGGTTGTGGTTATAGCCTCTATATTTGATATATATGTAGGTGCAAACCTAACCCCCTCTCCCTAAGCTTGGCCGGCTAGTGTAACTTGTTGCACAAGATTTTCATTAATCCACTTGGACTTAAACTATCTAATTCTAAGATGGATCAATAGGCCATTATATTATCTAATAATAATAATGGTCCAACAATCTTAATGCCTTAAGTTAGGCCAACCTTCTTTAGTAGACAGTCACAAATTAAAATGGTCTCTTTGGACCCATTCTAATTTATCATGCTTATTTATTGGATAGATTAATTTATAAATGAAAGTAATTTAATTCTCAATTAAATTTCTTTCTCCTCATGAACAATTCATGTCATTAATCTATTAATATCATCTCACGACATTAATCCAATATAGCATAGTCATTCGAAATTCACCTTACACATCACTATGTCAAAGTCAACTATACTAGTTTATATATGACTTCTTGATTCCTCTTATCTCATTAAGACATTGTCTTTGGATTTCTCAAATCTCAATCATGTCTTAATCTTTCTTAATTGAACTTCTTCAATTATGTCCTCAATATAGATCTTTTATTCCATTAAGTTTTACCTTAATAGAATACCATGTTTAATCCATACATATCTGTTCTTGTGTGTGACCCTCTAGGTTCGCAATTTTTTGGAAATGAACATAAGTTAATCTCATTAACTTGTTTTCATAGATCATGAGTGGGATCTAGCAATCCATCATGACTACCCAAATATTGTGAAGTCAGCGTGACCTTTTAGAAACCTTTCAGCAACTAGCCTATCAGTGTAATAAGGTTCTTCCACCATATATCCCGGATAGCTCATGAGCATAGTGCAGTGTCTACTCATGATCAATCCATATTAGTTCTTCGCAACTTATGATTAACCTTATGAATTTAGAGAAACAACTTTCTCATAAATCCATCACGCTTTGGCCAAAGACTTAATCAAGTTAATCGTAGTCAAGAACAAACGAAATATGTCTCCATTATCACAAGGAGTGGTGAATCCTCTCTGGATCACTCATTCATCTTTGTATGGTTCATGTTATACCTAATAACACCATACTATAAGCATCCTCTTGTTTGGGACCCTTTCGTGATGGAATCTAAGCATGACACTCTCCATACAAGATGACCTGGTATCACAAGTCTGAAGACTAATTTACATGACTGGTACTAAGAGAACATTATCATAGACACTGGAGTGATATTACCAAATGAAGTTATCTTGGCGAGCCATGTTCAGTGAACTTGTTCAACAGACAAGCATCTATATGTTATCCCAAGTATCCCATACTTCAACCTGTATGAGATTAGTTGCTTACTTCATAAGTAAGAAGGCTTAACATATACTAGTCTTTGAGCATTGCCAATGTCCCGTCTTGGCAATACGATGAACATGAACAGTTTGAGGAACAAGGCTTTGATGCATAAGGATCTTATAATTATAACTCTTTATAATTCCTTTCCAAGGCCATTATGTTCCATGGGCTTCATCCGATTAGTACTTAATAACTCTTTATTATTTTACTAACATGAACGAAAACATTGCATCACTATCTTCATAGTGATAGGTATGCTTTATTGACTGTGTATCCCATGCTCAATCTGATTGGCTCTAGGGCATACACCAACAATCTCCCACTTGCACTAAGCCAATCACAAACACATCCAATGCCGAACTCTTTCGATTAGCAATTGTGTCTCTACAAGGACATAGCTTAAGTGCATTGAGAATATGTTTTGTCATATTCATGATAATCTTATTATCAAGGTTAATAATTCAGATCACAACGTGACCTAGATTCCATTCAAATGGCTCAGTTGTTTTTATAATAACTATTATAATCTACTTAATAACAAGTAGCTAATGATCCAACTATAACTCCTTTTGCAAGCCAAAACAAAAGAGTTAGTCTTAAAAACCTTTAATACAAAAGCGCAATCCTTTCAAGTTTGGAACGTTTCCAACTAATTGCATTTTAAAAAATGGAAATTTATCATAACCTTTATCATTCAAAGAGTTATTAATAGCTCCCACTAAATCCTACATATATGTTAAGCGATTAATTGAATAACAATTCAAAATACATATAACTAAGCTAAATAGTATTCATAATACTTTGCAAGTTGTATAATATAAGACTATGTTATAGAACAGTTCTATAACAAATTTATCTAAGAGGAAATGAAATTAGCATGGCATCCATATGCTAGCAAAGCAATATGTTTCAAAAACATAAACTAATTATCCTCAACATTGGCCCATAATGCCAATAAAACATCAAATGTTTCTAAATAAATAATAAATAAATGTCTTATTCAAAATTCATAAGATCGGCAAGCTCTGATGTAGAATCAAACTCAGTTGCCATCTTCATGGTCCAGCTTCACTGCTCCCTTCGTTTGGTCCCTACAATATGTTATACATATTTAGTACCAAATGATAGGTATCATATACCAAGAGGAGTGAAGCATATTATACCTGAAGTTGAAACTCCTTTCAGCTTCTTTCCCTTGTTAGACTCAAGATACTCCTTGCAATTGCACCTCCAATGACTATTTTCCTACAATGAAAGCAAGCTTTGTTAGCATTATCCTTATCCTTTGCTTCCTTCACAATACCATCATTGGGCTTCAAACTCTTTGAACCAGGAGGTACATCCCATCTAGTCTTTCTTTTCTTCTTACCTTTTGGTTTAGAGGATGAGACTAAATGAACAGATGACTTGTCTTTAACAATGGTTTGCTCGCCCTATGTGAGCATATTTAGCAACCCAAAAAAGGGTAGCCTCCAAGTGGTTCATGTTGAAGTTCAACACAAATTGTGAATAGCTCTCAGGTAGTGAAGTATAGATTAGATCAATTCTTAGATCATGATCCATAACCCATCCAATCTGCTTCAAACGGGTAATATACCCTTTCATCTTAACCACATGAGGCCTCACTGGGCTTTCTTCTGACATCTTTGTTTGGAATAATTTCTTTGAGATGTCAAATCTCTCAGTACGATTCTCCTTAGCGAACAGTTCTCTAAGGTTAAGGATGATATCCTGAGTATTCATGGCCTCATGCTGCTTTTGGAGATCGGGTGCCATACTTGCCAACATCACACATGTTGCTAGTACGAGATGATCTCTATGAACTCTATAGGCCACCCTCTCCTCCTCAGTTGCATCAGCAATAGGCTCATCTGGAATGGGCTCATCAAGAACATAAGCCTTCTTTTCTGTGTCAAGACAATCTTGACATTGCGAAACCAGTCAACGAAGTTTGGCCTACTTATTTTATTAGCATCAAGTATGCCTCTCAGTGATAATGCATTTGCCATTTTAGCGTTTATATTCTATATGAATCAAAACATTTAGTAATCAATAAATAGCAAGTAGTAATCATTTATGCCAGGCTTTAATACTTAAATGATTATTCTCATTATTTTAACAAAATAATAGCCCTCAACTACTATCTCGAGAAATTTAACTCTTAAACTTCTTAATAAGCTAGGACCCCTTTCATTCCAGCATCACCTTGAGTGACTCAACAAGCTATGTTGAAACTAATTGAGTAGGTAACTTAATTTACCAATTACATCTCTATGCAACTCCTAGATCCAGTTAGGTGACAACTCTTTGCCTAAATACATCATATGCATTTCGCCTAACTTTGCCTCTAAATGTCATGCGATCAAGTTTTAAAGCTTCTAGATAACATAACACTTAGTTGAGTAAGACCCACATTCAATAACTCAAACATGTTCGTACATAAGTTTGACCTTGAGTGACTCAACAAGCCTCCAAATGGAAGAATCAGGTTATCTTGTTATGATGGTGGAAGGCAACTTATCATGCGTAACATGGACTCAATATAATTTAATGAGGGGTTTCATTTAACTCTTATATGGGTCTCATTGATTTCATATTCGACTGGCATGCATAGCATTCATTTAATTACATACATCACATATATATAATTCAAAATAAATCTATCACATGTAATCTACTAGGATGATTATGGACTTGATTCTAATCTAGTTTCCTTAAGCCATTAGGAAACTAGTTGGTCAAATTCTTAAGGGATACCATACATAGTATTTGATAGCTTTGTTGGTGATCTCCTTGGTTACTTCTTCTTGGCGCCATATCTCTTTACAAACTTGGAATTTACATAAATTCAACTTCCTATCCTATATCTAAATCTATAAAGAATATAACAATTACATTATTTTATCAAAAACCTCGAGTTACATTCGAGGGGAGTTAGATAAGAAGAGAATTTACAACTCCGGAATGAAAAAAAGAAGGCAAGGTGTACCCTATTTATAAAATACCAATAAGAAAATTCAACCATACATTCCCTAGTCATACTAAGGTCTAGTCCATAACCATCCTTCATGCATACATAATCAAATTATAAGCATGAATTAGAAACATGCATAGTCAATATCACCTGGTGATCTTGTGTACTATTTGCATAAATTTACCAAATAAATTTGAGACAATTTATCAAATCATTCTAGCAATTTTGGTTCCGACTATCAAAACACTTTTAATAAAATCTGAACAATTAAGAAAGCTATATTGAAATCGGACTTTACCTATCTTTTAGGTTGCTTGTCTTAATTAGGATAAAACATTCTAGCATGCTCAAAATCCTAAACATTTTGGGACATCTCATTGTCTTATACCGAGTCTTTAAGTTTGCAATCCATCCTAACTCTTTAGAAACTAAAAATCTCATTAGGTAACTCTTACCTAATCATACTACAAGTCTCTCCTAACATTTAGGATTCATACTCCCATTAGGAAATGGTTTCCTTGTTGAAGTAGGACTCTAACTCTTAGTGTCCTAGGCGCAAGCAATCTCTTTGGCCATCGAATGGCCACTGCCAACCCATGATCAGACTATTATATGCCATCTACTGTGGCTACTGGATGCCCTAAAAATATCTTGTTGACCGTCCCTTACAGTTGCACTCAATTCGGCAACAATTGCCTCATTGGTGCCACGGTTCGACCTACTAGCATACAGCAACAGTTGCCGCTTAATCGAGTCATGTTCCATGCCCAAACTAGCCATCATAAATGAATCATATTCACCTTAGATGCTGTCCAAAATTCCTAGCAAACACGTAGAACGTTTCTACAATCATGCTCGAATTTTATGGCACGCAAACACCTACAAAACAGTCCAAAAAATTTCAGCATTGTAGTAACAATGTTTCATGCCCAAAAACAACTTTGCTTAAACATTTTAAGCTCCAATCAATTTTGTTACTTCAATGGAAGCATGTAATATAAAATTTACAGATCTGAAATATCTAAACAAAAATTTTATATCATCCCTGTAGACACATAATTTTGTCTGGACCCCTAAATCAGGTAATTTCTTCCTGATGATGTTTTAGAATGCAGAAAGTCTCTTCTCAACCTGCGGATGGTACTCCAAGACTTTGTTTAGGAGGTCAAGCATGAAAAGTCAATCCAAAAAAAGTCAACCTCGAAAAAGTTAACCCCGAAAAGTCAATCACTAAAAAGTCAACCCTTAATCAAAATCAAGATTTGAGGTTGAATTGAACAATGGTGAAAGAATTTTGATAATCCGAGGTCTACAACGAAAGATATGGAGTTCGGAAGATGGGTTATAGAAATTCAGTGAAAGCAAACCCAAATTCGATAAATTTGGTGAAAAGTTCTTAAACGATCAAATTGGTGGAAGTTTGAGGTTTCGAATGGAATATAATCAATGACTACGGGTATTGGAAAGCGTAATTGGAAACAGAACCAAAGGAAAAGTCAATTTGAAAGGAAAATCGAAAATTAGGGTTTTTGGTGAATTTTGCGAAATTGGGGAAAACTGTAGAAATGGCCCGATTCGATAAAATTAAATCCCTTAATTGATGAATAGTGAGTAAACAAAGATAACCCAAGGCTTAGTTTGAAGTATTTTGAGAAAAGAGTCGGCTGGAAGAAAAATGAAAAAACGAGAAAATTCCCGATACTGGAAAAAAAGGAAAAATCAAATCGAAGGGGAATTTGATCATAAAAATTGGGTATTTTCGGATCAACTCCAACTCACTATATAAAAAAGGCAATCAAAAAAGAAAATCTGGAAATCGGACCTGTTTTGAGTAAAACCAAGGTTTCGGGGGTTAAAAGGCAGTTGTGGAAAATCTGAGAAAAATAGGAAACGAGCTCGAAAAATTATGAAAACCTCTAGATCTGAGTTTTACATCATTTGGAAGAGATCGGTAAGAAAAATACAAAATCGGGGCTCATTTGAAAAATGGCAAAGTTTGGCTGCACTAAGCTAAAATTCCAAAAGACAAATCAGGGAAAAATAGAAAATGAGCTCAGAAAATTACCAAAACTTCCATATCTCAATATTATACTATTTGGAAGAGATTGGCAAATAAAAATCCAAAATCAGAGCTCATTAGAAAAATGGCAAAGTTCGGGTGTACTAAGCTGAAATTCCAAAAGAAAATTATGGGAAAAATAGGAAACGAGCTCAAAAAATTACCAAAACTTCCAGATCTCAATTTTATATTATTTGGAATAGATTGGAGAAGAAAAATCCAGAATCGGAGCTCAATTGAAAAAGGCTAAATTTGGGAGGCACCAAATTGAAACTTTTAAAGAAAAATCCATGAAAAATAGGAAACGGGCTCAAAAAATTATGAAAACTTCCAGAACTCAATTTTATATTATTTAGGAGGTATTGCACAAAGAAAATTCGGATTTGGGGTCCGTTTGCAATTTAATCAAGTTTGGGGGGCTAAAGTGTAATTTTACTGAAGAAACCGAAGAGGGCTATTTTGCAATTTAAGAAAAGAGAAGTTGCTAGAATTTTAAGGGCCATTTGGCCAGCCCATGAAAAAGAGGAGTATTGGATGAGTTCTCTCATCCAAAGGCCAAAATTAGATAGCAAGATAGTATTTTTATTTGATTGAGCCTTTGTGATCTTGCAAGTGGCCAAATGAATGAAGAGAAAGGATGAGCACATTATGGTTAGGATTCTTGGATAGATGGTTATGATTAGGAGCTGATCACTTCATCTTATGGTTGTAAATTCACAATTTTATCATCTTTGATTAGTAACCTTTGGATCTTGCTAGCTAGGAAAAAAAATGACAATATTATGTCATCATTGGAGGCCATTCGACTGCCTATATTGAGAGGGCTGTTTTCATTCTCTTAGGAGGTTTTTTTGGCTGAGTATTTTGATGTTTGAGCAATAGCTAAGTGGTAGGAAAGCAAAGAAAAATTTTGAAGAGAAGGAAGCTTGAAAGATAGCTTTGAAAGGTAGCCTTTTGGCACCTAACTCTTGCATTTTTCTTCTTTTTCTATGCTGAATTGCTCATTTTCCATATGATTTCTAGTTATTATATTATGAAATAAAGGTTTCTAAAACTCCCTTTTAAGGCTCCTATCTTGTGTTTTCATAAAAAATATCAAAAACAAATTTTTTACTATATTTCTTGCTATGACCGAATGGTCTCCTTTTGGTGTGATTATCTTGTGTTTGATTTTATTCCCATGTTGGTTGTGGTATGTTAGTTTGTTTTAATGATTTAGCTTCCTAAAATAATCAAAGTATGGAGCTTATTTCTACTTACTTGTTCTTATTTTTCTGTTTTTATCATTTATTTTCATGTTTACTTGCTTTATTTACTAACTTTAATTTTTTGTATTTAGTATATTAAGTTGTTCATGCTTTTCATTATTGCCATACCATGTGCTTGTGTATTTGCCTAGCTATATCTTTGCATTTTTCATCATGTTTATTTGTCTATCACGCTTTCATTTCTGTCTTGCATATTTGCCATGCCATATGTTTGTGTTATTGCCTTGCCATATTCACACATTTTTAACATAACCATTCGGCTACCATGGTTTTTTTCTTGCCTTGTGTATTTTCATTTTCATCTTGATTGTTTAACTACCATGCTTTCATTCATGCTTTGTATCATTATGCCATGTGATTGTGTATTTGTTTTTCCATATTCTTGCATTATTATGTTCATTTGGTCATTACATGTTCATGTTATTTCCATGCATATTTATATGTCATATTAGGTATTAGGTCATATTATATTGCCATGCATATTCTTATGACATTTTAGGCATTAGGTTATCTTTGTATGCCATACATATTTTCATGCTCATTAGGTCTTAGGTCATCTTGTATTTCCATGCATAGTTTCATGTCCATTAAGTCTAGGGTCATATTTATTGCCATGCATGTTTCATGTTTATTAGGTCTAGGGTTACATTTATTGCCATGCATATTTCTATCTTATGTTAGGCATTAAGTCATCTTTTATGCCATGCATATTTCTAGGTCATTTAGGCATGCATTTAATTTGTTGTTTGTTCATGCATTTCATCTCATCCCACCTGATTTTTGACTTAAGCCAATCAATGCCTCAAAGCCAAGCTCTCATGATTATGCTTGTGGAAAATTAAGATGTTGTTAAGTTAGATTTTCTACCTTTGTAATTTTTTTTTTTTATTAAGCAATCCTTGTTCAAATTTTTAGAAATTTTTACCACTAATTGTAGGACTTAGAGGAGACTCTAATATTTTATTCTGATTTTTTGACGTTTTTATCAAAGGTTTAAAAATGTTTTTTGGTTAAATAGTTTTTCACCCACTATTCTGCTTTCATGAATTTTCGGGTAGGTTATCCTTTTTCCAAAAATCAAGCTGATTTTTCCCAAAGAGGTCAACATGTTTTGAGTCTCCCATAAGTGTTTCAATTTTTTTTGAATTTTTTTAAAATAGGTAAAAAAATCACGTTTTAGAACTGGTCAGAAAAGTCAGATTTGTTTTCAAGAAGAAAATAATTTTATGTTTTGGTTAAGGCATTAAGAGGGGGCTGATTTAGAACAATAGCTACTGTCCTAGGTTAATTTCTAAGCCATTTTAATCCTAAAATTTGATTTTATAAAGGTCAGGTCAAGGGTAGTCATCCCAGGGTTTCAAAATTAGGAAAATAGAGCCTTTTTAAAAGAGGGTTTCGGCCATGATGTCATTTTCATCTAAAATATTTCAAATTGTTTTCAATCCAATCACAAAGTATTTTTGATTTAGAAAACTCTGATTTAAGTTTTTTTCTAAGGTAGTTGGATATCTTTTTAGGTATACGGATGTCCTTATTTAAAGGAAAAAAATACACTCTCACGCATTGCATTTTCCATGTTCATGCATATTATATGATATATGATTTTTGCTATGAATATTTCTATGGTGATGTTATTGTTTTGATTAGATTTCATGGTGATTGTCATGGTGGTTATATGGTTATGGATATTTTATGTTATTCTATGCATTTTGCTTAGTCATTAATTATTTTGCCATATATTTAGGGTTTATTATGTTCATGCATTGTTTTTTTCATTTACATGCATATTTTATTATAATGTTGTTTTATGTTTTTTATCATGTCATGTTATTAAATTATGCCATGTCATTTAGATGTTGCCATGTTATTTAGATTATACTATGTCATCTAGATTTTACTATGTCATCTTTTACCATGTCGTACATGTTCATATTCATCTTTTTAAATAAGTTAATGATTTTCAATAAAAATAAAGATATTCCCGAGTTAAAATAATTCATGAGTTCTCTGTCGGGTTTGTTGGGGAGGATATCATCAATTATCATTAATAAAGGAATATTTTTCTTTCAAAAAATGAAAATGATTCAGAGATTTTCCAAATAAATAAAAGTTTCTATATTTTGCCGAGTTTGTCAGGGAATATAGGAAAATTTTGAATTAATAAATTCCGAATCAATTTCAATTAAAAATGGAATTATTTTTCTTAAGTTGGGAATTATTTTGAAATGCCAAATCTAAAACCGATTTTTACCGAGACTTGAGATAACACACGATTAATAAGGTACTGTTTTATACGGGCGTTGTGGGGGTGCTAATCCTTCCCTACACGTAACCGACTCCCAAACCCGCTTCTTTGATTTCTCTAGTTTAAAAGCGCAAACTTTGAAATTGGTTTTAAAAATTCTTTAATTAATTTTAAAATGTTTTACAAAATCGGTTTTAATAGGTGGCTGATCACACCTAGCCAAAAAAAGATTGGTGGCGACTCCATATCTTTTCGAGGTTGTTTTCAAACCTCATTATATTTCAAGAGGAATTAAGTCATCTTTTCCTCTGTTTCCTCTAATGTCACACTTAACGATTAATGTCACGTGATGAGACTTGTTATTTTTTAGGTTGCGATAGCTTGGCGACTCCGCTAGGGACACTTAGAGAGTCAGGCTTAGAATTAGTCATGTGTTATCGAAAGTCTCGATTTTATCAGTTTTATCCGGTATTTAATTTTAATTCCCACATTTATAAAAATAAAATAAAAAAAAGCATTTTGAAAATAATTAAATGTTTTCAAAAATGTTCATACTCATGTGCATCTATAGTATTGTTATTGTTCTCTGGTTATTTTCTTATATATTATTATTCTTTGCTAGATTAATGCTTGACATTGTTTAATCTTGTCTTTAATATTTTTTGTCAGGATACTTAGGATAAGGGGTATAGAATAGGTGGTGAAAGGTTTGTTGTTCCTCCTTACACACTACACATGCATTTGCATATCATGAGCCTTATACCCGGGTTTCGTTCTTTTAGGTAGGAGCAAAGTAACTAAGCCTTCGTGATTAACAATCCGCATGGGCTAGGGAAATAGACTCTAACAAATTGAACCCACTTTTATTGGATTGCATTACTAACCTTCACCGGTGACAGTGAGGAACAATTCAGGGCTTTTAGAACTGATTCACCTTCATCTAGTAAACCTAGGCAAAGCCATGCCGAATCTCTATTAGATATCCCAAAGCTAAGAACACATGGAGGAATATTTCCAATCCTTTTACCTTCTATTCTATATTCCGAATAAGTTTACCTTTGCAAATCGGGCGATGAACGCACATCATACCGCCCATAATAAGTTTTGATGTTTTGTCCCAGGGGTGTTATAATGCCGAAATTTTGTTGGCATCCTTAGGGATAATTATTGGTTTGAATCATGTATTATTTTTTATATTATTTGAATTTATTTCCTTTACTAATTCATTTACTTTCTTTTTTTCATGCATTCTTGTCATCATTTTTACAAATTGAAGGTTATTTCTTGGGGTAATATTCAACCAAAATGGCTTTCATGGAGGAGGGTCAATGTACCTCAGTGTCGAAAAACATTTAGTGGTGAGGAAACAATCTGAGGAAAGTCAGCAGGATAATGGGGATTGTTTGAAAGCGGGATATGTATCAGTATTGCCAGCCGAAGTTGACCTTACTATCCGACAAAATGATCTCCATGGGGTTATGGATATATGGAATCAGTGGGACATATCAGAAAGAAAAGCCTTCACTCAGATTTATGGGGACATAACATTGTTAATTCCAGTCAAAGGTCAGTGGTGAGTTAATCTGGGCTATGGTACAATTTAGGAATCCCGCCTATCGATGCTTTACTTTCAACATAGAGGATATGACTCAAACCATCGAAGAATATTTGACTCTGTTGCATATTGAGAATTCCATTCCAGATTGTATTTATTTGAAAGATACAAAGACGTCGGGTTTCAAGAAAAAGGTATCCATGATTCTGGGAGTGGAAAAAATTGGATCGAAAGCCATGTTATCTGAAAAGGCGTAAACAACTGTATCTCATGGGATATTCTACGAGCTTTAATTCACACTCATTCTAGTATGGAGACGACTAGAAACATTTTCGCCTTGGCTATCTATGGTATAATTATCTTCCCAAAGACATTAGGATATGTGCATGTGGCATTATTCGATCTTTTCGAGAGGTTAGAACAGAGGATAAACCCTGCCCCGGCAATCATAGCAGAAACAATTCGATCCCTGAATTTCTGTAGACGGGAAGAAAAAGGGCGTTTCATAGGTTGCACACAGCTTCTCTACATATGGGTCAGAGCCACTTTTGGAAGCAACAAAAATTCCCTCTTCGCCCGTATTGGAAATCCTTTGCACCAATTAGTGAATTTCTTAAGAGGGATTGGCTCGAAGAACAGTAGATCGACATATTTCAAAATGTCAAGACCGAGATGATAACTTGGAGGGCTCCATGGATAGCTCCTATGCAGATGTTGTACAAATGTGGGGATTAGGCATGTGTTCCGTGATTAGGAGTATGGGGAGCTATGAGTTATGCGCCACTACTGGTGCTGAGACAATTGGAATCTCATCAGTTCGCTCCTACAACCTACGACCTATGACCTTAGTGAGTTAGAATTTTCCTATGGAGAGGACGGGTATTCGGGAAAGTTGAGCGAGATTGTAGTGGCGTGGAAGAAAACTTATCGGGTAGATGTAGCTCGATACGCCGATATCGTCACACCCAACTACATGGTATGGAGAGATAGGAGGATTAATGATCAACTATTGGCACCCGATGGGATGATTGTCTCATTGATGGATCTACGAATGGAAGAGGTGCCATCAGATTTAGAAATCTCGAAGTTGGAATTTGAAAAAGAAAAAGCCCGAATGAGTAAAGAGGTTGCCCGACTTCAAGAAGAGATCGATGACTTGAAGAATAGGGAATCGATTCGGGAAAGGGAAGTGGAAAAGGTCAAGAGAGAAAGGGACACTATCAAGGGTGATCTCAAGGAACTACACTTGGAAAATAAAAGGTTCCTTTTCGAGCTAAAATTTGAAGGGACCATCAAGTCTTCCAAGGTACGGGAGAAATAAGTTGAATACCTTAGAAAAGAGAATGGCTACTAGAAGGAGAGAGTGAAGCAGGAAGAAGCCTTAGCCGACAAACTTGAGCAAGAGAAGCAAGCTAGGGAAAGCTCACACACTACTGGTTCTGCTGAGCTGTCGAGATGTCAGCTAGAGAATGAAAGATTACAGGCCATATTGAAAGGCAAGGCATTCCAAAGGGGGACTGTGAAAGAAAGTTAGAAATCTAGAGAGGTCATTTCAGGACCATCATATTGTAATGGCACGTAGATAGAAAGGAATTAAATGGGCAAACTGTTGGATTGCCTTAGGACATGATCTTGTTATTTTATCCTTGATGTATTTAATTTCAAAAATCAATGAAAGACCGTTTGTTTGAAATTATCCCAGGGCCAATACTTTCTAATTCATTCATACATATTTATAATCATTCTTTTATTCATTCCTTTATATATTTATACATTTATTTATATTCATACTTAGTCATTCGTTTATTCCATCATTCATTTACTCATACATATTCATGTACCTAGTCATTTATTTATTTATTCCATTTTTCATTCATTCATACTTAGTCATTCATTCATTTTTAATAAAACAAAAAGAATGTGTCAACAAATTCTAATCCATGGTTTTTTAAACTTAAGGTAAAATTGAGCGCACTCCGAAAGAACCAGATTTTTGGCACCGTTATAATACCAAATCTCAGGCAATAATTATGGAGAATGACCAGATTGCCCGTATCAAAAAAATGGAATCGGCTCAAAGGGAACTGCAATAGTAATTGGCTAAATCCAAGAAGAATCAAGAGAGCAGATGGCTAAGCTTATGGAAATGATGAATGCCATGCTTAGACAGAAAAGGTTGGGTGAGAATTCAGTTACGGGAAAAGGGGTAGTGAATCAAGAGGGACGACCTGAAGTTGTGTAGCTAAATGGTCAAACATCCTAGTATGCTAGAAATTAGCTTCCAACAGGGGTAGCATCTTTTGTTTATATCCAACCGATGGTAGAAGCACAGAACTATGCTCCCGGAAAGGTTAACATTGGGGCTGGCCCAACTAATCTTGTTGATCTTCCGAATTTTGAAGAGCTAGCTGAAAAGGAGAAAGCAAAGATGGCTGAATTAAAGAAGATTGAATCTGCTGAATCACAGAAAAAATATCAGTTGTTGGAGGAGAGGTTAAGGGCTGTAGAAGGTGCAAAATTTTTTGGCAGCCTGGATGCCAAGGAAATGAGTCTGGTGCATGGCCTGGTAATTCCCCCTGAGTTTAAGGTACCAAAATTTGAGAAGTATAATGGGACCACTAACCCGTCAGCACATTTAACCATGTACTGCCGATGACAGGACATGATGAGGATGAAAAGCTGCTCATTCACTACTTCCAAGATAGCTTTAACAGGTTCTGCAACCTGTTGGTATAATCAGTTAACCCGAACTAAGATCTGCTCTTGGATGGATTTGGCCAGAGCCTTTATGGAACATTATAAGCACGTATCTGATATGATATCAAACAGATTGTCATTGCAGAACATGGAGAAAAAACTACTGAAAGCTTTAAGAAGTATTCTCAAAGATGGAGAGATTTGGCCACTCAAGTGTAACCCCCTCTGAACAGTAAGAAAACTACAGTCCTTTTCATCAACACTTTAAGGGCACTGTACTATGACAAGTTGGTGGGTAGCGCTACTAAGAATTTTGCGGATATGGTCATATCCAATGAAATGATAGGAACTGCCATTAAGAGTGGAATATGGAAGGTGGAGAATCTCCAACTCCAAAGAAAGCAGTCCTCGCCAAAAAGAAAGAGGGGGAAACTCATGCAGTTAGCTATAACCATCGTCCCTATACACCTCCTGGACCCTATACACCTCCTGCACCTTATACACTTTACCCAGCATATAATCCCTACTACGCTGCCTTGAACCACCTTACCCAAAATCATTTTCCTTACACAACTATACCGCAACAGCCATACCCAACTGGCATATCCCCACAAATAGCTTTTCCCCAAAACACCATCCTGAATATCCAGGGTACATTCGCAATGACCAAAGATCACCAAGGAATAATCAAAATCCTCAATTTGATCCTATTCCTATAATTTATCATGAATTATACCCTAAATTGTTATAGAGGAAACTAGTTGCACCAATATACCTCCAACCGTTGAAACCACCATATCCCAAATGGTATAACGCATATGCTAATTGTGCATATCATGCAGGAATTCAGGGGCATTCGACCGAGGATTGCATTACTTTTAAGAGGAAGGTCCAAAGCATGATTGACATTGGGTTGTAAAGTTCAGATCTAGGAACGAATCTAATATTGTGAGTAATCCATTACCCAATCATAATGAGGCCAAGGTGAATGCAGTGTTGTTAGGGGAAGTTGGTAGGGTAAAAAGACATACCAGTAAGGTGAAGACGCCAATCATGAAAATATGGTTTGAAATGGTCAGGGCGAGAATAGTTTAGGATGAAGCCAGTCTGAAAATGGTTGCGAGCAAGGCAGAACATTTTTGTCTATTCCATAGATGCAAGGGTCACACTATACAAGAGTGTGAAGATTTTTAAGCCAAGGTTCAGCGAATGATTGATGAGGGCGAGGCCCAATTCTATGAAGAAATAGAGAAAGAGGTAAATACTATAGAGAATACAGCTGGTTATGGGATGGGCAGACCTTTAGTTATCTACTATGATAAGTCGAAAGGAAAGTTTAACCCGGTTTATGAAGAAGTTACATCAAAGTTGATTATAGAGCTACTATTTTCTTTCTCATACAAGGAGAATAAAGCTGCACCTTGGAGATACGATTGCAGTGTGGTTACACCGGGCTCTTCAAGTCAGCAAACAGCAACCGATGTAATGGGTGTAGAACATCTAACTTACAGTGGTAGATGTTATGCCCCCGAAATTGTTGAGCAAAGTCCATTGGGAAAGGAATGAGGAATTGACAAAGGAAAGAGATTAGCAAAACCGGTCCATATAGAGATGGATTAGTCAAAAAGAGTGGAGAAAAATTCAAACCAGGTTAACAAGGTGAAAGAGCCGATAAATAAGAAAGAGGCTTGTGAATTTTTGAAGTTCATTAAACATAGTGAGTACAGTGTGGTAGAACAACTACACCGTCAACCAGCAAGGATTTCAATCCTTTTCACTGTTGCTGAATTCGGAGCCTTATAGAAACGCCTTGCTAAGGATTTTGAATCAAGCATATGTGGCCAACAACATATCCGTGGAGAAATTAGATCGGTTGGTGGGGAACATAAAGCAGATGATCATATATTCTTCAGTTATGATGAGATACCACCCAACGGTGTAGGCTCTACAAAAGCCCTTCATATCACGACTACTTGCAAAAGGCACATTTGTTGTCGGATTTACAACATGCAAGTGCATGTATCATTGACAAGTAATATAATGAAAAGTAGAGTGTCGAACCCACGAGGAATTGTTATTAATTTTGCTAAGTACTAAAATTAGAACAACTCAATCTTATCTAAACAATAAAATAAAGATAGTAATTAAAAACTAAAATTAAAAGAAACAAATATTGAAAGCAAGTAAATTAAAAAGGGTGAATTCAATTAATTATGAAAGCCTAGGATTACAACTTCCCTCAACACTTCGCTTGAATCTCTCTCAACCTCTTCACTTGATTGATAATCTTGAGTTATTAACCTAAAGTTTTATCTTATTTATAAGCATCTGTCGATGGTCTTATAAAAATATTCCTCCTAACCATTAACTATATGTCTATGATAATTGAATTAAAGAAGAACTCATTAAGCTTAGGCTCTAACAATGGTTACACATGACAAGTAAGTATAATTCTACCTTACCTGCAGATCAATTCATCTTAATAAATGAATATGAAACATGTGTCATTCAATCCATGTCTAACACTAAACTCCCTATGTCTAGTTGTATTTGGGTTAACAAATCAATCTAATTGGTAGCTAAGCAATTAGAAGCATTAAGAACAAGATTAAACAAACAACTCAACAAACAATTAAATCAAGCTAGAGAGAGAAAGTAAATTCAAACTATGTGTTAAGTTCCATTGAAATCCTAGTAAAAGAGATTTAGTTCATGATAATTAATGAAAACAAAGATTCAAATAGTTTAACCATCATCAACTATACAAGAAAAATGAAGAAGAGAAGAGAAGAAACTAAGAGTTGTCAATTCTTGAGTCTTCAATCTTTAAGCTTCCAATCTTCTCAAGAGAATTTGATGGTGGCTATCTTCTTGAGAGAGAATTAGGTTTCTTGATGTCTAATCCTCTTTATTTTGACCTAAAAAAGTCTTATTTAAAGTTTCCAAGGCCTCCTAGAGTCCCAAACTTCGTGTCCAAGCAACCAGGTAAAAATCAAGCTTTTTTTGCATTTGTTCACATTTTTACGCTGTTACTGTTCACGAGTCGACGCCGCAGCCTGACACCATAGTGCCAACTTTCTTTCCTCCCAGCGCCACGGCGCTAGGCCACGGTGCCAACATTCTGTCCGCTTTAGGTTGGTCTCATTTTCTCCTTGTATTTTGTCTACTGTTTTGACTGGGTAAATCTCGTCCGATTTTGACGCGCCTTATACCATTGAAAAGGTATGGAAGTCAAATTCAAAAGTCAAGAATGGAGTTTTCACAAATGAAGTATTTAAGACCGATTTTTTCTTCAAATAAGCTCTAAAGGTCGAATCTACCTGTTCATTGGAATGCACTGATTTTTGTCGTTTTGCACCTCGAAGCTCCAGATCACCTTGGACCTATAAAAACACATAAATAACAACTAAATAACTTATTTTAAACATAAAATGGATAATTAAAATAAATATAAAAATATCTAAAACTAATCAAATCCTAATAAAATCCTCAAGAACTTAGCTGATTCAAAAGCATGAAAAGTGACAAAACAACTATATTTCCTAGAGTTATCACACCCCCAAACTTAATATTTTGCTAGTCTTCGAGCAAAACAAAACAAAACACACTAATTAAATAACATGACTCAACATATCAATCAAGATAAATGCACTCAAACAATGATTTCTAATTTTCCTCAAAAGTTACCTCAAAATCCTGATTCAAAGTAGAACATAAACATAATCCAAATCTATGATTCAATTAAATCGTAAACTTCATGCTTGAATGGATTTTCATTGTGTGTGTGTATAATCTCTTTTTCTAATCAATGCATGCAATCCAAATAAGTTTATATCAATGAAAAATACGAATTAATACTAGACTCTCATATGTTTGCTTTTCATCTCTCTCTCTCCACTAATGTAGACTAACGCTTCATCAAGGATCAAGTAGGTCTTTATTAAGCTTGTAATGTAAGGTTAGGGTCAGGGTAGGATAAACATATATTTCGGTTTAAGTTCACCCATAGACACTTTACATTTTTGTCAAGATTTTTGAGAGCCATAGTCTTTTCCTCAAATTACATTCTCCATTCTTTCTTTGAATACACTTCTTTTTGCTTCACCAATTTATTTATTTATTTATTTATTTCTATTCTTTATTTTCAAAGAACCATGAACTTTTTTTTTTTATCACCACTATTTCACCTAAATTCGACATGGCTCATAATTGATTCCTGTAATATCACCACATGCCTATGTAGTGATGGTTAATCATGGTTTTTCTTATTTGGCTAGGCTAAAAGATATGGCAATCAAAGAAAATAGATATATCAATAGGAACAAAGAGGTAGACTAAGGATAATCATATATAAAGGTAAGCTTGAAAGGCTCAAACGATCCAAAGATAGCCTAAATCACTTCCTCAACTTAGTGTTGTCTAGGATTTCACCTTGAAAGAGAATCAAACAAATTCTAGGGTCTAGACATAATTGCAATTCACATCAACATAATCAGTCTTTAAATAAGCAATGGAAATCTAAGAAAGATATTAAGTGCTCAATTTGTGAAAATCACATCCTAACATGAACCTAACAAAAGAATTTAACACAACTTCTTCTCATACTTATGTTTTCCCAAGAATCAAGATAAATCAATAACTAAAAATTAATCATTGGATAAAGACTCCATCATACTAAGTGTAATATATCTTAAGCAAAAACAAAAAACTTTAGACTCCTAAAAAAATTAGACAATCACACAAACTAAAATAAACCTAAAGACACACCCCCAGACTTAAAACAAACATTGTCCTCAATGTTTAGAAATAAAAAGAGTAAAAACAAGAAAACTCCCCTATCGATGCAAGCAAAGCAGAAGAAGCTTTAGTTTTCCTCTTAGACTTCATCATGCTTATCCAAGTTGGGTGAGTAGTCACTACAAAAGAAAACAAAGTAAAAATAAATTAATAAAAATAAAAATACTCTAAAAATTAAAAGAAAAGAAAAATAAAAATTTTAGAACTTGGGTTGCCTCCCAAAAAACGCTTGATTTATAGTCTTTGGCTTGACTATCTCATTGTTCATTAACCGACATCTTTCCACTTGAACCATTGCCCCCCTTTTTCTTTGCTCTATGAGGCCTTGCATTCACAAAATTGTGGCTTCCATGCATCTTGGAAGTAGAATGTGAAATTGCTTCAAGTGGTGTAGTGGAACAATTTCCATTGAATGCTTCTTTGGAATCCCTGTTCACCACTTTGGCTGCGAAACATTCATCAAATTCGTTACGAAACTTCATAGCCTTAAAAACTTTAAAAGTTACCTGTTGATCTAAAACTCTCATGGTAAGTTCTCCTTTTTGCACATCAATGAGAGTTCTACCGATGGCTAAGAATGGTCTCCCAAGAATTATGGGTATTTCACTATCTTCCTCCATGTCAAGCACAATGAAATCAGTCGAAAAGAAGAATTTGTCAACCTTGACTAGCACATACTCAACCATGCCTCTTGGATGTTTGATGGATCTATCAGCAAGTTGCAACATCACTATAGTGGGCTTTATCTCCCCTAAACCAAGCTTGCGGTAGATAAAAAGAGGCATTAAATTTACACTCACCTCCAAATCACATAAAGCTTTACCAAAAAATTTATCACCAATGGCGCATGCAATGGCGAAGCTTCCTGGATCTTTGAGTTTGGGTGGGAGTTTCTTTTGAAGAATAGCGCTGCACTCTTCAGTAAGGGCAATTATCTCAATCTCATCCAATTTCCTCTTCTTAGACAAAATTTATTTCATAAACTTGACATACTTAGGCATTTGTTCTCAAGCTTCAGCAAAAGGTATATTAATATGGAGCTTTTTGAATACCTCAAGAAACTTCTGAAACTGTTTGTCAAGCTTATTCTTTTGAAAGCACTAAGGAAAATATGGTGGTGGATAGACTGGAGGCTTCTTCTCTTTTTCTTGTGCTTTTTCAATTTTGTTTTTCCCCAAATGTTCCACTTCAAGAGGCTTGGAAGGCAATTCTGGCACTTTTCTTTGAAGACATTGAGAAAAGGGTGGTGGTGGGTAACCTCGAGGTGTCTTCTCTTGAATTCTCTCATTATGATTTTGGCTACCCACTTCTACTTCTTTCCCACTCCTTAATGTAATGGCATTGCATTGCTCTTTCCTATGGCCTTTAGGATTGGTTTCAGTATCACTTGGAAGAGTTCCTAGGGGACAATTGTTAATTGCATCAAGCTGGCCTATTTGTGTCTCAAGACTTCTAAGTGTGGCATTGTTTGATGCCATGTATTGCATAAGCATTTCTTCCATAGATGATTTCTTTTCTAGGACAAGAGCACGGGCTTGTTGTGAAGAAAACCCAGGAAGGGATGCTTGCTTAGTGGCGAAAGTAAGCCCTTGATTATTATTCCAAGAAAAGTTTTGATGATTTCTCCAACTTGGACTGTAATTGTTGGAATAAGGATTGTTTTTCTATCTATTGTAGTCTCCAACATGTTGAACTGATTCGGCATTGGTTGGGCATCTATCACTAGTATGTCTTTCACCACATAATTCACATGATACAAACGGGCTTTGGACTGCTTGTACACTAAAGGTTTCAACTTTCTTGGATAATGCTTCCATCTGTGCCGATAAGGCACTGATCTCATTCAACTGATAACTGCCTGGAGATTTCCTTGGGAAAATTCGCTCAGTGGACCATTGATAATTATTGGATGACATCACCTCAATTAAATTATAAGCCTCATCAATTTCTTCGCCCATGAGTGATCCACCTACTGCAGCATCTATAGAACTTCTAGTATGACCTATTAACCCATTGTAGAAGGTGTTTACCTGAAACCAGTCAAGTATCCCATGATAAGGACATCGTCGAAGCAGATCTTTGTACCTTTCCCAAGCTTCATATAATGATTTCGAGTCATACTGCATAAAAGATGTGATATCATTCCGCATCTTAGCTGTCTTGGTAGAGGGAAAATATTTGGCAAGAAATTTCTAGGCTAGATTAGCCCAAGTGGTAATGGAGCCAGCAGGAAAAGAGTTCAACCAACTCTTGGCCTTATCTCGAAGTGAGAAAGGGATGAGTCTCAATCTAATGGCATCATCAGTAACACCATTCTGTTTCAAAAGATCGCAAACTTCTAGGAAATTCACGATGTGAGCATTCGGGTCATCATTCGGTAAGCCACTGAACTGAACTGATATATTGATCATCTGAAGGATGGTTGGCTTTATCTCGAACGTATTGTCCTGGATGGCAGGCCTCCAAATACTAGTCTGAAGATGTTGCATGAGAGGAACCCCATACTCTCGCAAAGTCTTTGTTTCGTCAGCTTCAGCCATTGTACCTGAAAATAAGAAGGAAAAAGTAAGTTTAAATTAAGACTAAGGTTGTTTAGTATTAATATTAACAAAAATAATAAACAATTCCCCGACAACAGTGCCAAAAACTTGTTGTCGGATTTACACCAAGCAAGTGCACATATCATTGACAAGTAATATAATGAAAAGTAGAGTGTCGAACCCACGAGAAATTGTTATTAATTTTGCTAAGTACTAAAATTAGAACAACTCAATCTTATCTAAACAATTAAATAAAGATAGTAATTAAAAACTAAAATTAAAAGAAACAAATATTGAAAGCAAGTAAATTAAAAAGGATGAATTCAATTAATTATGAAAGCTTAGGATTACAACTTCCTTCAACACTTCACTTGAATCTCTCTCAACCTCTTCACTTGATTAATAATCCTGAGTTATTAACCTAAAGTTTTATCTTATTTATAAGCATCTGTCGATGGTCTTATAAAAATATTCCTCCTAACCATTAACTATATGTCTATGATAATTGAATTAAAGAAGAACTCATTAAGCTTAGGCTCTAACAATGGTTACACATGACAAGTAAGTATAATTCTACCCTACTTGCAGATCAATTCATCTTAATAAATGAATATGAAACATGTGTCATTCAATCCATGTCTAACACTAAACTCCCTATGTCTAGTTGTATTTAGGTTAACAAATCAATCTAATTGGTAGCTAAGCAATTAGAAGCATTAAGAACAAGATTAAACAAACAATTCAACAAACCATTAAATCAAGCTAAAGAGAGAAAGTAAATTCAAACTATGTATTGTTTTCCATTGAAATCATAGTAAAAGAGATTTTTTTCATGATAATTAATGAAAACAAATATTCAAATAGTTTAACCATCATCAACTACACAAGAAAAATAAAGAAGAGAAAAGAAGAAACTAAGAGTTGTTAATTTTTGAGTCTTCAATCTTTAAGCTTCCAATCTTCTTGAGAGAATTTGATGGTGGCTATCTTCTTGAGAGAGAATTAGATTTCTTGATGTCTAATCCACTTTATTTTGACCTAAAAGAGTTCGTGCCAAAGCAACCAAGTAAAAATCAGGTTTTTTTTTTTGCATTTTTTCACATTTTTTTGCTATTACTGTTCACAGGTCGGCACCATGGCCTGGAACCATGGTCCCAACTTTTTGTCCTCCCAGTGCAGTAGTGCTAGGCCGCGGCGCCAACATTCTGTCTACTTCAGGTTGGTCTCGCATTTTCCTCGTATTTTGTCTGCTGTTTTGACTAGGAAACTCTCGTCCGATTGTGATGCGCCTTATACCGTTGGAAAGCTATGGAAGTCAGATTGAAATTTCAAGAAGGGAGTTTTCTCAAATGAAGTCTTTAAGACTGAGTTTTTCTTGAAATAAGCTCCAGAGGTTGAATCTGTCTGCTCATTGGAATCGACCGATTTTGGTCGTTTTGCACCTCGAAGCTCCAGATCACCTTGGACCTATAAAAACACATAAATAACAACTAAATAACTTATTTTAAACATAAAATGGATAATTTAAATAAATATAAAAATATCTAAAACTAATCAAATCCCAATAAAATCCTCAAGAACTTAGCCGATTCAAAAGCATAAAAGGTGACAAAATAACTATATTTCCTAGAGTTATCAACATTCTACCACGAGTACTCCTGGATAATGGTTCTTCGTTGAATGTGATGCCCCAGGCAACCTTGTCTAAGCTGCCGATCGACATGTCTTATATGCTACTCAGCCATACTATCGTCAGAGCATTTGATGGCACCCGACGGGAAGTGATAGGAACCATTGAGATCCCACTCGAGATAAGTCCCTGAACCTATAAAGTTGATTTCCAAGTTATGGATATTACCCCATCTTACAACTGTTTGTTGGGAAGGCCATGGATCCATTCAGCTGGGACAGTACCATTATCTCTCCACCAGAAATTGAAGTTTGTAATGGAGGGACATTTGGTCAGTTTATCGGGAGAAGAAGACATCATAGCCTCTATGTTCACCGATTCTCCCTATATAGAACTTAATAAGGATGCGGTAGAATGCTCATTCAGATCACTGGAATTTGTTAATATTGTGTTCAGCACTAAAGGACATAAGATTCCAGAGTTGAAGCAGTCCAAAAATACCAGGTTGGGGGTGAAAATGACAGTAGGGAAAGGCTGCAGAGCAGAAAAGGGACTGGGAAAATATCTCCAAGGATGGTCAGAGCAATTGAAGTAACAGGGAAGAAAGACAGATTTGGTCTCGGATATCTCCCAAAAGCTCACGAAAAGAGGAAACAAATGGAGAAAAATTGAAATAAGAGGATGGCTCGTCTCTCGGGTATGGATATAGAGTGGGAGCCCATGACTTTCCCACCAATCCTTCACAGCTTTCGTTCAGCTGGTTTTGAGTTTGGGGAGAAGGATTTCGATAATGTGTTGGTAATGATTGAACAAGCCTTTGAGAAGTTCCATATGAGCAAGGAAGAGCAGGTGCAAGACATAGTAATCTGTATAGCTGGTGAAGAAGGAGTTGAAAATAAGAATACAAGTTGGATGGTGCGACCATGTCCACTAGGTTATAAATTAACAAACTAGAGTGCGATCGAGCTTCCTATAGTTTTTAGGTCTACTCCAGAGTAATACTCTGAAACAATCTTAATTATTTTTGCCCAAGGAAATTAAGAATTTTTCTATATGGGTTTATGTTTAAAAATCTTCATTTAATAAATAACAAGCATAATGCATTTTCTTCATATTGATGTGTACATATTCTTTCATTTTCTTCCATTGCCTATATGCCTTCCTATGTTGTTTCTTCCTCACCTATTACAGGTATACGGATACGGAATATGAGGACCATCTTGTCAATAATTCTAAAATTGATTTTGAAAGACCCATTTGCACGAGCGATTTTGACGTAAACAAAGATGCCGAAGATTATGGTCTGCCCCCAGATTTATTGAGGAAAATAGAACAAGAGGAGAAGCAAGTATTGCCTCATAAGGAGCTGTTAGAAATGATAAACTTGGGAAGTGGGGAAGAAATAAAGGAAGTCAAAATTGAGACCTCAGTGTCATCATCAACAAAATATGAACTAATAGCTTTACTCCAGGAATATGTAGATGTATTTGCATAGTTATACCAAGACATGCCAGGGTTGGGTCCTAATATTGTGGTCCACAAGCTCCCTTTAAGACCAGATTGCAAGCCAATTCAGCAAAAATTGAGAAGAATGAGGCCTGACATGTTGTTAAAGATAAAAGAAGAGGTAAAAAAGTAGTTCGATGCCGGGTTCTTGGATGTGACAAAATATTTGAAATGGGTAACGAATATTATCCCAGTTCAGAAGAAAGATGGCAAAGTACGAATGTCTATTGATTACAGGGATTTGAATAAGGCTAGTCCTAAAGATAATTTCCCTTTGCCTCATATCGATACATTGGTGGCTAATACGGCAAAGAGTTCTTTGTTTTCCTTCATGGATGGATTCTCAGGGTACAATTAGATTAAGATGGCACCGAAAGATATAGAGAAAACTATGTTTGTGACGATGTGGGGAACATTTTGCTATAAGGTGATGTCGTTTGGATTGAAAAATGCCGGGGCAACATACTAGAGAGCCATGGTAACTTTGTTTCATGATACGATGCACAAGGAGATTGAAGTCTATGTTGATGACATGATCGCAAAGTCACAAGGAGAAGCTGAGCATATTGCGAATCTTAAAAAGCTTTTCGAAAGACTAAGAAAGTTTCGACTCAAACTAAACCTGGCAAAATGCACTTTCGGAGTCACTTCGAGGAAGTTGTTAGGTTTTGTCGTCAGTAAGAGGGGAATCAAGATTGATCCAGATAAAGTAAAGGCCATCCAGAACTTGCCACCACCTCGTACTCAAAAAGGAAGTGAGAGGCTTTCTAGGAAGATTGGATTACATTGCTCGATTTATTTCTCAGTTAACCGACAAATGTGATCCAATATTTAAGCTACTTCGAAAGCATGATCTGAGAGAATGGGATAAAGGGTGTCAGATCACCTTTGATAAAGTTAAGCACTATCTATCCAATCCACCAGTGCTAATGCTGCCTGTTCCAAAAAAACCAATGATATTGTATTTATCAGTATTTGAGAGATCTATGGGTGGTGTATTAGGGCAACATGATGAGATCGGGAAGAAAGAACAAGCTATTTATTACTTCAGCAAGAAGTTCATAGAGTATGAGCTAAAGTATACATCGATAGAAAAGTTGTATTGTGCCTTAGCTTGGACTGCTTGGAGGCTCAGACAATACATGTTGTACCATACGATGTGGTTGATTGCCAAGCTAGATCCCATCAAGTATATGTTGGAAGCACCCTCCTTTTCAGGAAGAACAACAAGATGGCAAGTTTTGTTGTCAGAGTACAACATTGTGTATGTGAGTCAGAAAGCTATAAATTGCAGCGTAGTAGCCGAGTTTTTAGCAAGTCAGGCAATTGAAGATTATGAGCCATTGAACTTTGATTTCCCTGATGAAGACCTGATGTGTGTTTCACAAGAAGATGGGATTCCCCTGAAGAAGAAAATATGGAAAATGTACTTTGATGGCATATCTAATGCCATAGGGCACGGGATTGGAGGAGTGCTCATATCCTCAGAAGAAGATTATTATCCTTTCACTGCCAGATTGGATTTTGATTCTACAAACAATACTGCTGAATATAGGCCGTGTACTACAGGCCTTCGTGCTGCTGTAGACAGAAAGATTAAAACATTGGAAGTTTTCAGAGATTCAACCCTAGTGATATACCAACTACGGGGAGAATGGAAAACCCGAGATGCAAAGTTAATCCGATTCTGAGAGCTCATACTGAGTTTGATAGAGGAATTAGAAGAAGTGAGTTTCAACTACTTTCCCCGAGAAGAAAACTGAATGACGGATGCTTTAGCCAGTTTGTCATCAATGTTTAAAGTAAATGAAAGGGCTGAAGTTGTGCCAATACTGAGCCTGATATGAGTCTCCTGCTCATTGCCTAAGTATCGAAGAAGAAGTGGATGGTCTCCCTTGGTATTACGACATCTAGCAATACATCAGGAGTCAATGGTCTCCTGAACAAGCAACAGAAAATGATAGGAGGACTCTTAGGAGATTGGCAATGGGTTTTTTCCTAGATGGTGAGATTCTCTACAAGAAAGGGAAAGATCAGGTTCTATTGAGGTGTGTCGGGTCTACCGAAGCTCAGAGAATCATTGAACAAGTCTACGAAGGGATATTTGACACTCATGCCAATGGTCACATGCTTGCTAAACATATTATAAGAGCAGGATATTATTAACTAACGATGGAAGGAGATTGCATTAGTTACTCCCGGAAGTGTCATAAATGTCAGATACATGCAGATAAGATTCATGTGCCTCCATCACCATTGCATGTCATGACTGCACTATGGTCATTTTCGATGTGGGGAATGGATATGATCGGGCCTATTACCCCAAAAGCTTCAAACGAACACTGTTTCATCCTAGTGGCCATAGATTACTTCACAAAGTGGGTGGAAGCCACTTCTTATGCTAATGTAACGAAGTCAGTGGTATGCAGATTCGTCAAGAAGGTAATTATATGCCGATATGGATTACCAGAGAGAATTATTTCAGACAATGCTCTCAATCTGAAATGAATGGGGCAGTAGAAGCAACCAATAAGAACATCAAGAAGATCGTTGAGAAGATGACCGATGTGTACAAAGATTAGCACGAGATCTTGCCTTTTGCTCTTCACTCATACCGTACCTCGGTCTGCACGTCTACGGGTGCCATGCCATTTTCTTTGGTATATGGAATTGAAGCAGTGTCTAAGACCCTCGTAAGATAGAGATCGACTCGGGTCTTTTTGAATGATTCATAGAAAGTGGATCAAGTTTATCTATGCTTGTATACAAAGCACACTACTATCTGGTCTTATTTTTATATTAATAATTTTTAGAGTAAGGGGTTTAATCGGCTATTTGAGAGATTTAGACTTAAATTGACCACGAGTCAGGAATCACAATAGGGACAATGTAAAGCCCATAAAATTTGGTATTTGAACTTCACATAGTGTTAAAATGTGATATATTACTGATCAGGATTATTGAAAAATCTAATCGGCACAAAATCAATAAAATATAAACTAGAGGTATTTTGGTTATTTTACCCAAAATTTTATTTTCGGTTCGAATATGGTACCAATAGAATTTGTGATTGTAAAGGATCTCAATATGATGCTTAGGTTGAAAATTTGACATTTTTTTTAAAACTCAAAAATTAAGTGGAAATCGGGTACGCCCTTAATTAGCTTAAAAGAGTAAAAATTGGGAACTGGTTGCGAGAAGGTCCAAAAAAGGTTTTAGGTGAATAAATGGATTCATATAGACATAAAATGATGTTAGAATTCTATTGGTGAAATTAGAATGAGAATCGAAGCTAAAACCGAAAAAGTCAAAATGTTGACCCATAAACGGTCCAAGGCCTGGATTTGATGCTCGGGATATCGAAAAAATTACAAAAACTTACGTACTAGTGTAAAATGATATTTTAAACACATCAGTATCGATAAAAGTGAAAAAAGAGCTTCCAAAAGTAAAAATTTCATGTGGGCCCCGCTTAGGCACTAAAAGACAAAAATTGGGCTATAGGCTTATTACTTGACATTTGGCTTGGAAAATGGCCATAAAATGCATGCCATAAACCCATGTCAGATGCAAGGCCTATTTTCATTAGGCATTAAGGGTTTGTTTCATCTTCAACCTTGAGAAACCTAACCAAGTGAAGAAAACTCCATAACCAAAAGCTTTGTAAGCTTGATCTCTTGATTTCTACTCATCACCAAGCCAACAAAATACATATTTTCACTATCTATAAGGTAAGGACCAATTATTTGGTGTTAGTTTTTCAAGAAACCAAGAGAAACTATGTGTTTCTCTTTATGGCCATTTTTGCCTTAGGTGGTTTCCAACATAGTCATCACCTTAAACCACCACCATGGGTAGTCCTAAATCAACCTCTACATCCATTATTTGGGGTTGGTTGATTAAAAAATGGCCTGGAGATGGAAATCCAAGCTTGGCCGAATACACCATGGTGGCCAACCACCTTGTGCCACTACTTCCACCATTATCCGAGGCCATTATTGGCTTTGCTAGGCTCGGGGGAGCAACTTTCCAGTTGATCGTTGCTCCGGATTTTCAACCGAGCTAGGTGTAAAAATTATAAAGCTTAAATAGCTAAGCTATAAAATTTCGGATAGTAGCTAATTAGCTACAATTTTGGATAGTGTGAATGTTTCTACATTATAAAATATTTATGAAATTATTGTTTATGTATTAGGAGCGCGGATTAGCTGAGTTCGTGGTTGGAAGAACTCCGGAGCCTGAGGATCTAGTTTCTCCCGCTTAGCGCACTGTGAGTAAACGTGTAGCGATAGATGTAGGAACGTTAGATTATGGTCTGACATACTGACTGTGATTATATGACATATAATTACCTTATCGTATCGAATTCTCGTAAAGACGTAAGAAAAGGGTTCAAGGAATGGACAAGTGATGATTATGTAATAATCCGGGATTGACGCATGAGTGGTCGACTCTATGGCACCACATTGTTTTCTTACTTGTGTGCTTATTTAAATGTTATGTGCTGTATGTTTACTGTAATGTTAAGCTATGCTTGAATTTGTAGGCTGCCATTGTACCCTACCGGATTTCTAGGTTGTCATTGTGCCCTACCGTATTTGTAGGCTGCTATACTGCCTTATCGGTTTTGTAGGAGCTTTCGAGCCCTACCGATTTGTAGGAGTCTACGGACCCTACCAGATGTTATAGTTGTTTGTGATGTTGGATATGAACATCAATGTGATATTAATTAATCTGACTTGCAAGTCATTTCCACAGACTTTACTAATTCTACGTTTTCTCACTTGGTCTTTATGACTCACCCTTTAGTTATTTTTCTTTTTCAGGTACTGATCGACCCGGTCCCTCATCCACCCCGCCAGCTTGCTCATTACCGATAGTCGGTGAGCATGATATACTGTTTTGACGAGATGATTCGTTGCTTGATGGAAGAGTCGTGCACAGCCACCTAGGGATGTCATATGTTATTTTGTCTAAGTATGTTGTATTATGTGTCATGCAGTTATCCGATCGGAGATCGAGATTGTCGTTTTTATTTTTGGTATTGTATATAAATATATGCATTGTGGTTTACTTTGTGCGTTTGTTGCGGGGCATCGCGGTTACTCCCAAGTTGGAGGTGTCCTAACCGTGATGTCATGTGTTAGTATTATTATTTTGCATGTTTTGCAAGTTTGGTAAACCCCCTTATCGGGCGGGGTCATGCAAAAATTTCGTTAGGTACATGAGTGGTTAAGGCTTCAGAGGCAAGGGCAAAAACTTGTCTCTGGCCGGTCACACTCCCAGATTTAGGATGTGACAAAGTTGGTATCAGGCCATTGTCTAGAGGTCGGTGACTGTATACGTGTCCATCATGTAAAGGATCACTTGTTAGTTACTGTTGATAGTACGGGGTTGGGTAAATAAGGGTACCTAACGCTTAAGTTTCTTTCTCATGTTACTATGCCCCCGATGCTAACAATATGGGGTAAGCAGAGGGAACAACCACTTGGGGTTCCCGATCAGGTCCTACAGTACGTTCAAATCCCATATTTGGAGAACGAGAACAGACCACTGGATCTGCTAGGGGGTCAACAGCAGATGATAAGGTAGAACAGTTAGCTGCTGAGATTGGTGAGATTGGTGAGATACGTCAGGAGGTTAGGACCTTGATAGATCTACTAGCATATCAGAGGTAGTAGAGACAGGACCTGGCTCCTCCAGGTCTTCCATGACCAGAGAATCCCCCTAAGGGACAGCAGTTTGCCCCAACAGGGGTAGTATCTCCAGTGACATTATATGAGTTTCGACGGAATAAGCCACCGATATTTTTTGGGATTGAGCTTGATTCAGATCCACAAGACTTTGTGGATGTATGTGATCGATTATGTGTGGCTCTAGGATGCTCACCAGTTAGGGCCATGGAGTTGACTAGTTATCAGTTGACGGGGTGGCCTATGAGTGGTATAAGACCTTATTGAGGAGCCAGCCAGCGGGTAGCCCTCCATTAGAATGGTCTGAGATTTATAATGCTTTTATTGAGCGATTTATGCCTCAGAGTCTACAAGATGCTAAGGCTCGGGAGTTTGAGTTACTGAAACAGACTGAAGGCATGTCAGTGTTGGATTATGATACTAAGTTTAATCAGTTAGCGAAGTATAAGCCACATATGGTGATGACTGATACTATGAAGGCCAAGCGGTTTGTTAATAGCCTTAGGGAGTACTTATTTAGGACGGTACCGTTGACAAGGACCTCTACGTACTCTGATGCTCTTGATGCAGCCTTACGATTTGAGGCACAAGCCAAAGAGAGGCAGGTTGACCGTGAGCCTCGAAAGAAGGCTAGGATTGGGAGACAGGGTTTTTGCAGTCTGGTGCAGATGGATCAGGAGCACCTAGTAGTGCTGGTACAGTGGTCCGGGGATAGAGCAGTCAAACTAGATCGGTTACCCAGTCATCAGGTAACACTAGGAGACTAGTAGCTCTCCATTGTCAGAGTTGTGGTTATCCGCATTTTGGATGATGCGAAGGCCTGGTACTTATTTCGGATGAAGCCAGTCGGGGTATATGAAGAAGGACTATTCGTTGAATTTTCTCGACCCACGTACACTACAGTTGCACCGCCCCTAGTTGTTACGCCAGCTGTTACTACTGGATCAGTGGCCCAGTCAATGGGCAGAGGCACAGTAGGTAGGGGTACACAGTCTGTAGATAGGGAATAGACTATGGGAGGTAGAGGACAGACTCTAAGGAGTCGAGGATAGGCCATGGCATTTGTGCTGAATCCTCAGGATGCGCAAGCGCCAAATGCATTCATGATAGGTATGTTAGATATTTGTTCCAAGCAGACTGTAATATTATTTGATTTGGGTGCTACACACTCCTTTACATCCCTTCCTTTGCATCATTTGTGAAAATGAGTTATGATATGTTAAATGATCCGTTGGTAGTGCTTACTCCGGTAGGGGAAGTTTGCCCTGTGAACAGAATATTAAAAGGATGTGAAATACGAATTGAGGGTGAGATATTTTTGGTGGATCTAATTGAGCTAGATATACTTGAGTTTGATGTGATTTTAGGCATGGACTGGTTGTTTGCCCACCATGCGGCATTGGATTGCCACGAGAAGGTGGTAGTATTAAAAATACCGGGTAAACATGTGTTGAGGTATCAAGGAGATCGTAGAACGACTTTGCCTCACTTGATCTCGATAATTAGTGCCGGGAAACTGTTAGCGAAGGGTTTCCAAGGATTTTTGGCGTATGTATATGATGCTGAGATGAAGTCTTAGGATTTGAGAAGGATTCTCATGGTAGAGGATTTCTCCAAGGAGCTGCCAGGACTTCCACCGGATAGGGAGATTGAGTTTTGCATAGATGTACCCCTGGGAACACAGCCGATATCTATTCCTCCTTACCGTATGGCTCCGTTGGAGCTAAGGGAACTAAAGGTTCAGTTGCAGGATCTTCTTGATAAGGGCTTTATACGCCCGAGTACTTCTCCTTGGGGTGCTCCAGTTTTATTTGTTAAGAAGAAGGATGGATCGTTACGATTGTGTATTGGTTACAGGCAGCTAATAAGGTGATGACGAAAAATAAGTATCCGTTGCCTAGGATCGATGATTTATTCGATCAGCTGCAGGGAGCTCAGTGCTTTTCTAAGATAGATCTTAGATCGAGGTACCATCAGCTTCGCATCAGGAGGGAAGATATTCCCAAAACGACCTTTCGCACTCGATATGGACACTATGAGTTTTTAGTCATGTTGTTTGGACTGACGAATGCACCGGCAGCGTTCATGTATTTGATGAACAGGGTGATCAAACCCTTCTTTGACCAGTTTATGATTGTGTTCGTCGATGATATCTTGGTATATTCATGAGGCGAGGAGGAACATAGGGAACACCTCCGTATAGTCCTTGAGACTCTTCGAGCACACAAAATGTTTTCCAAGTTCTCCAAGTGTGAGTTTTGGCTATCGAGTGTGAGCTTTCTTGGCCATATAGTTTCAAGGAAAGGTATTTTTGTGGATCCCAGGAAGATTAAGACAGTACGAGACTGGGAGAGGCCGACTACAGTAACAGAGATCAGGAGTTTCTTAGGGTTAGCTGGATATTATAGGAGGTTCATGGAGAACTTCTCGAGGATAGCCGCACCACTAACCAGGTTAACACAGAAGAATGTTAAGTTTGTTTGGTCAAATGAGTGCGAAAAAACTTCAATGAACTTGAGGAGCTCTTGACTTCAGCACCAGTGTTAGCATTGCCAAATGAGACAGATGGCTTTGTGGTGTATTGTGATGCTTTTCGCATAGGTTGCAGTTGCGTATTAATGCAGAAGAACAGGGTTATTGCCTATGAGTCGAGACAGTTGAAAAGGCATGAGCAGAATTACCCCACACATGACTTGGAACTAGCAGCCATTATTTTCTCATTAAAGATATGGTAACACTATTTGTATGGCCGATCATGCGAGATTTATATAGACCACAAGAGTCTTAAGTATGTATTTGATCAGCGGGAGCTAAATTTGAGACAGAGGAGGTGGTTGGAATTACTCAAGGATTGTGATTGTAACATCTTTTATCGTCCCGGCAAGGCCAATGTTGTCGCGGATGCCTTGAGTAGGAAGTCCATGGGTAGTCTAGTAACCTAAAAAAATAACAAGTGTCATTGCAAGACTTTATTATTCGTTAAGCGTGATATTAAAAAAAAAACCGAGGAAAAGTCGACTTAATTCCTCTAGAAAAACGAAGGTTTTGAAAATAACCTTGAAAAGACATAGAGTCGCCAGCAATCTTTTTTGGTTAGGTGTGATCGGCCACCTATTAAAACCTATTTTATAAAATATTTTAAAATTAATTAAAACATTTTTTTTAAAACCAATTTCAAGTCTGCGTTTTAAACCAGAGAAACCAAAGAAACGGGTTCGGGACTCGGTTACGTGTAGGGAAGGATTAGCACCCCACAACTCCCGTATAAAACGGTATCTTATTAATCGTGTGTTATCTCAAGTCTCGGTAAAAATCGATTTTTAATTTGGTATTTCAAGTTAATTCCCAATTTAAAGAAAAATAATTCTATTTTTTATTGAAAATGATCTGGAATTTATTAATTCAAAATTTTACTATATTCCCCAACAAACGTGGCAAAATATAGAATTTTTTATTAGTTTGGAAAACTTTTTGAATCATTCTTATTTAAAAGAAGATATTTCGTTATTAATGATAATTGATGATATCCTCCCCAGCAAACCTGGCACAGAACTCATAAATTGTTTTAACTCTGGAATATCTTTATTTTATTGAAAATCATTACCTTTTTCAAAATATTTTAAAAAAAATATGAAAATGTGTGACATAAATAAAATGACATTGCAAAGTCTAGATAATATAATGCAACCTAAATGGTATGATATAATTTAAATGTCATAGCATATTCTAAATGAAATGAAATTTCCTAAGTCATATGATATATTCTAAATGAAATGAAATAACCTAGGTAAAATGATATACTCTATATGAAATGAAATATCCTAAGTTATATGATATATTCTAAATGAAATGAAATGACATAAGTAACATAACATATTCTATATGAAATGAAATATCCTAAGTCACATGATATATTCTAAATGAAATGAAATATCCTAAGTTATATGATATATTCTAAATGAAATGAAATGACCTAGATAACATAATATATTCTATATGAAATGAAATATCCTAAGTCACATGATATATTCTAAATGAAATAAAATGATTTAAATGAAATGGCAAATATAAATGATATGGCATATAATCTAAATGATATGAAATGACCTGAAACATAAAATAATGCTATCATGTAATATGCATGAAAATAAAAATAAAATAATAATGCATGAACATAATATATACTAAATAATGTGACAAAAATAAATAACTAAATAAAAAGCATATTATAGCATTTAATATTCAAAACCATATAACAATTAATATAATATCAAAAATTTAAATCAAAGACAATAACACCATCATGGGAATTAACATGGAAAAAATCACATATTATATAGTATGCATGAATATGGAAAATGCAATACATGAGAATGTATTTTTCCTTTAATTAAGAAAATTCGTATATCTAAAAAGATATCCGGCTACCTTAGGAAAATATATCAAATTAAATATTCTAAAACCAAAATACTTTATGATTGTTTGAAAACAATTTTGAAAAGCTTAGATTAAAAATAAAAACTTAGCTAAACCCTTTTTAAATGGCTCTAATTTCCTAAGTTTAAAATCCCGGACTTGACCACCCTTAACCTGAGATTTAAAAAATCAGTTTTAGAGTCTAAAAAGACTTAGAAACTATCCTAAGTCAGTAGTTAAACTTCCTAATCAGCCCCCTCTAAGTAACTTAACCAAAACAGAAAAACGATTTTCCTTCAAATTCAGTTCTGCCTTTACTGTTCAGTTTTAAAGCATGATTTTTTACCTTATTTTTAAAATTAAAAAAAAAATCTAAAAATAATACTGGAGACTTAGAACATGTAAAACTACACGGCAAAAAATTGGCTTAATTTTCTTATTAAAGAATGCTGCCCAGAAAAATCAAGAAATTACGAGAACTGGGTGAAAAAAACTGTTTTGCCAGAACACATTTTTTTGCCTTTGATAAAATCATTTCAAAATCAAAGTAAAAATGTTAGAGACTCTCCTAAGGACTCACAAACAGTAGCTAACACTTTTGAAAAGTTAGACAAAAATTGGCTAAGTAAACAAAATCACAAAGGTAGAATAATCAATTTGATAACTCTTTAATTTTCCACAAGTATGCTCAAAATGAGCATGACATTGAACCATTGATTGGTCTAATTCATAAATCATATGGCAATGACATGAAATGCATGAAAATACAGCAAATATAATGCATGAAATGCATGATTTAAAACCTAAATGACATGAAAAATGCATGGCATCAATAAAATGACCTAGACCTAAATGAACTTGCATGGCATTTAATGCAACCTAGGTCTAAAACGCATGAATATGCATGGCAAAGCAAGCCAAACCTAAACCTAAAGAATGCATGGCAATAACACAAACATATAGCATGCTTAAACAAAATACACAACCAAATATCATGAAAATGCAAACCTATCAACTAGCATGATGAAAATGCACATACAAAGCATACAATATGAGGGGTGGTCGAATGGTCCCATAAAAATGAGCATGGCATTTTCACAAACACTTAACACAATAACATGCATAGCTAAAGAATAATACTCAAATCATGCAAATATAAAGTGAAGGCATGAAATCCATTAGGCATTTTCACAAACACATGGATTAACAAAATGTAAAACATAAGCAAACTTAAACATTTTAAAAACAGAAAATCAAAAATGCAAGACAAGTAAAATAAACATGATAACAAGATAATAGACTCAAAAATAGAAACAAGCAAGCAACCAAATTAAAACAAGCTTCATGTTTATGTATTTGAAGAAGATTTAAAGCATCAAAACTTGTTAATATCACTAGTAACATGAAATAAAGAAGCAAAATAGCAACTATATCAAACAATAGGCCATTCGGCCAACCCAAAAACAAAAGAAAAAAAATGTCTCAACGCTTTTTCCAAGAAAGTATAAAGAAAAACTTAAAAGATAAACTTAAAAACACTTATTTTAAAGAAGAAAATCAAAAGAAACTCACCAAAATAGCAATCAAAACAGCAAATCAAGAATAGAAAATCAAGGAAAGTGCAAGAGTATGGTGCTTAAAGCAACCTCTAGAAGCTATATTGCAAGCTTTTTCTCTTCTAACTTTCTTTTCTTTTCTAAACTTTTCTTTTTGCCTTTCAAAAATGGAGAGAAAATCAGCCCAAACAAGAGAGTGAATAGTTGAAAATGAAAGAGAGACCCCCTCCCCCTTGTAGTGGCCGAATGGCCTTCTAAATGCTAGGATGTTGTCATTTTTCCTTCAACCAATTTTGATCCAAAGGCTATTAATACAAGATGTTTAAAATGTGAAATTATCACCCTTAGATTAGGTAATCAGCTATCCACAATTATAGCTGTTCAAGAATCTTAAGCCATTGTGTTGACATTCTCCCTCTTCATGCATTGGTCCATGTGGCTCAATTACAAAGGCTTGACCAAAAAAAAAATACCTTCCTCTTCATTGTTGGCCTTTTAATTAAAAATAAAAAAAAATTTCCCATCCTTGGGCCTTGGTCGGCTGACCCCTCATCGTCCAGCCCAATCTCCATTTTTTCAGAAAGAAAGAAAAGCCCTTTTCGGTTTTTTGGGTAAAATAACCTTTTTGCCCCCCGAACATAAATAAATAGCAAACGGACTCCAAATTTAAATTTTCTTTTTTCAATACTTCCAAAATAATAAAATTTAATTCTAGAGATTTTCAAAATTTTCCGAGCCTATTTGCTATTTATTTGGATTTTTTCTTCCAAAATTTGCCCTTTTGTGCTCCCAAACTTTACCATTTTTTAAACGAGCTCCAAATCTAGATTTTTCTTCACCAATATCTTTCAAATAATTGAAAAGTATGATCTGGAAGTTTTTATAATTTTTGGAACTCATTTGGTATTTTTTCGAGATTTATCTGCCTGAATTACTATATAGTGGGCCCGAGATTTGGCCCTTTTGCAAACGAACTCCGAATCCGGATTTTCTTTTGCTAATCTCTTCCAAATAATTTAATAATGAGATCTGTAAATTTTCATAATTTTTGGGGTTCATTTGCTATTTTTTCGGGATTTATCTTCTTGAATTTCTACATAGGGGACCCGGGATTTGGCCATTTTGCAAACGAACTTCGAATCCAGATTTTCTTCTGCCAATCTCCTTAAAATGATTTAAGAATGAGATCTGAAATTTTTTAAAATTTTTGGAGTTCATTTTCTATTTTTCCCAAAATTTTCAATTTTGCCCTTTTACCTCTGAAACCCGGTTTTGCTCAAAACAAGTTCAATTTTCAGATTTTTTTCAAACTGAGCCTTGGGCTATCCTTGTTTAATCACTCCTCATCCATTAGGGGCTTTAGTCTTACCGACTCGGGTCATTTCTGTAATTCTTCCAAATTTCACAGAAATCCACCGAAAACTCTAATTCTCGGTTTTTTTCGGATTGACTTTTCTTTCAGTTTTTCTTCCAATTAGCTTCTCCATTACCCGTAGTCAGTGCTTATATTTCATTCGGAACCTTCAATTTCGACCAATTTGATCGTTTAAGCACTTTTCCCCAAATTTCTCGGACTAGGATTTTCTTTCTACTGAATCTTCGTAACCCAACTTCCGAACTCCATATCTTTCAATGTAGACCTCGGATTATCAAAATTCTTTCGCCATTTTTCAATTGAACTTCAAATCTTGATTTTGAAAGTGGGTTGACTTTTTTAATAGTTGACTTTTGAGGTTGACTTTTTGAGATTGACTTTTTCAAGTTTGACTTTTTATGCTCGCCTTCTTAGACTAAGTCTCGGTACCACCCGCAGGATGAAAAAAAGTCTTTTTACATTTTGAAACATCAATTTAGGAAGAAAACATACCTATTTTAGTGGTCCTGACAAAATTAGGTGTCTAAAGGTAGCTTAGCCCATATAGCAGTACAGAAGAGACATATGGTCCAAGAAGTGAGGAATTACCTCAATGATGGTGTGGTACTTAGTGTTACCGACACGGGGGAGATGTTAGCCCATGTGCAAGTACGGTCATCATTAGTGGAGGAGGTAAAATGGTTGAACATGATGATGATTTTTGGATAGGAAAGAAGGCCCATGTTGGAAAAGGATTGTGCGAGGAGTTTCGTATAGATGATGATGGAACTTTATGGTTATATGACCGCCTCGTGGTACCGTTGGCAGGAGATATACGACATAGACTCCTCGATGCAACTCATAGCTCATCCTACACTATGCACCCTGGTTCCACCAAGATGTATCATGATCTATGAGCATATTATTGCTTAGAAGGCATGAAGAAAGATGTAGCCAACTTTGGGGCTAGATGTTTGGTGTGCCAACAGGTTAAGGCCGAACATCAGAAATCGCCAGGTACACTTCAGAGCTTGGATGTCCCTGAATGGAAATGGGACAAGATTATGCTGGATTTAGTCACGGGGTTGCCTAGGTCAACCAAAAGATTCGACCCGATATGGGTGATTGTCGATAGATTGACCAAGTTCGTACATTTCTTGCTAGTGCGCACTACATATACCGCAACCCAGTATGCTAGACTATATTTGGACCGGATAGTACCTTTGCATGGAGTGCCTATTTCTATTGTGTCAGATAGAGGCACATAGTTCACATCGAGGTTTTAGGAATCATTTCAAAGGGCACTGGGTACTCAGTTGAGATTCAGTACCGCGTTCCATCCCCAAACCGATGCTCAGTCCGAGAGGACCATCCAGACTTTAGAGGACATGCTTCGGGCATGTGTTTTAGATTTTGAGGGTAGCTAGGATAAGCACTTGTCTTTGATTGAGTTTGCATGTAATAACAGTTATCAAAGTACCATACAGATGGCACCATATGAAGCATTGTATGGCCAGAAATGTAGATCTCCAGTGGGATGGTTTGAGGTGGGTGATCGTCCATTATTAGTCTAGATATGGTTCGAGAAGCATTGAGAAATATGGAGTTGATCCGTGACAAAATGCGAGCTGCACAGAGTTGGAAAAAGTCTTAAGCTGATAATAGATGTCGGGAACTAGAGTTTGATGTGGGGGAGCATGTGTTCTTGAAAGTGTCTCCGTTTAAGGGTTTCATGACATTCAGCAAGAGAGGAAAGCTGAGTCTAAGTTACATTGGACCGTTTAAGATACTTCGACGACATGGGGCAGTAGCATATAAGTTGGCTCTTCCTCCTGAGTTAGCCCGCTGTACATCCAGTATTTTATGTGTCGATGCTTCGAATATATGTCCCAGATGAGTCCCATGTGTTGCAACCTCAGGCGATAGAGGTAGATCCACGCATGTCATATGTAGAAGAACCCATAGCCATAGTAGAACGACAGGTTCAGAAGCTCCAATCGAAGGAGATTCCTTTGGTGAAAGTTGTATGGAATCATCATGGGGAGGAGGAAGCTACTTGGGAACTTGAAAGAGACATGAGGAGACAGTACCCCAGTTATGCCGAGAGTAGGTACGTAACTCTTTAAATGAATTATTCAATAAGTTCACAACTAGAAAAATTCGAGGATCAATTTTCTTAAGGGGGGAGAATTGTAAGACCCTCGTAAGACAGAGATCGACTCGGGTCTCTTTAAATGATTCATAGACGGTGGATCAAGTTTATGTATGCTTGTAGACAAAGCACACTACCATCTGGTCTTATTGTTATATTAATAATTTTTAGAGTAGGGTTTAATCGGCTATTTGAGAGATTTAGCCTTAAATTGACCACGAGTCAGGAATAGCAATTGGGACAACGTAAAGCCCGTGAAATTTGGTATTTTAACTTCACATAGTGTTAAAATGTGATATAATACTAATCAGGATTATTGGAAAATATAATCTACACAAAATCGGTAAAATATGAACCAGAGGTATTTTGGTCATTTTACCAAAATTTTATTTTTGGTTCGAATATGGTACCAATAGACTCCGTGATCATATAGGATCTCAATATGATTCTTAAGTTGAAAATTTGACTTTTTTTAAAAAATAAAAATTAAGTGAAAATCGGGTACGCCCTTAATTAGCTTAAAAGAGTGAAAATCGGAAACTGGTCACAGGAAAGTCCAGAAAAGGTTTTCAGTGAATAAATGGATTCATATAGATATAAAATGATGTTAGAATGCTATTGGTGAAATAAGAATGAGAATCGAAGCTAAAACCAAAAAAGTCAAAATGTTGACCCGTAAAAGGTTTGATGCTCAGGATATCGAAAAAAATATGAAAACTTGCATACTAGTGTAAAATGATATTTTAAACACATCCGTGTCAAAAATAGTGAAAAAAAGAGCTTCCAAACATAAAAATTTCATATGGGCCCCACTTAAGCACTAAAAGACAACAAGTGGGCTATAGGCTTATTACTTGACATTTGGCTTGGAAAATGGCCATAAAATGCATGCCATAAACCTATGTTCAGCCGTGAGACCCATCTCGTTAGGCATTAAGGGTTTGTTTCATCTTCAACCTTGAGAAACCTAACCAAGTGAAGAAAACTCCATAACCAAAAGCTTGTAAGCTTGATCTTTTGATTTCTACTCATCACCAAGCCAACAAAAAACATATTTTCACTATCTAGAAGGTAAGGATCAATTATTTGGTGTTAGTTTTTCAAGAAACCAAGAGAAATTATGTGTTTCTCTTTATGGCCATTTTTGCCTTAGGTGGTTTCCAACATAGTCACCACCTTAAACCACCACCATGGATAGTCCTAAATCAACCTCTACATCCATTATTTGGGATTGGTTGATTAAAAAAGTGGCCTAGAGATGGAAATCCAAGCTTGGACGAATACACCATGGTGGCCAACCACCTTGTGCCACCACTTCCACCACCATCCGAGGCCACTATTGGTTTTACTAGGCTCGGGGGAACAACTTTCTAGTTGATCATTGTTCCGAATTTCCACCCAAGCTAGGTGTAAAAATTATAAAGCTTAAATAGCTAAGCTGTAAAATTTCGGATAGCAGCTAATTAGCTACAATTTTGGATAGTTTGAATGTTTCTAAATTATAAAATATTTATGAAATTATTGTTTATGTACTAGGAGCGCAAATTAGCTGAGTCCGTGGTTGGAAAAACTCTAGAGCACGAGGATCCAATTTCTCCCGCTTAGCGCAATGTGAGTAAACTTGTAGCGATAGACGTAGGAACGTTAGATTATGTTATGACATACTGACTGTGATTATATGACATAGAACTACCTTATCGTATCAAATTCTCGTAAAGAAGTAAGACAAAGGTCCAAGAAATGGACAAGTGATGATTAAGTAATAATCCGGGATTGACGCATGAGTGGTCGACTCTTAGGTGCCACATTGTTTCCTTACTTGTATGCTTATTTAAATGTTATGTGCTGCATGTTTACTGTAATGTTAAGCTATGCTCGAATTTTTAGGCTGCCATTGTGCCCTACCGAATTTGTAGGCTGCCATTGTGCCTACTGGATTTGTAGATTGCCATTGTGCCTTACCGGTTTTGTAGGAGCTTTCGAGCCCTGTCGGTTTGTAGGAGTCTACGAACCCTACCGAATGTTATAGTTGTTTGTGATGTTGGATAGGAACATCAATGTGATATTAATTAATATGACTTGTGAGTGATTTTCATAGACTTTACTAATTCTGCGTTTGCTCACTGGTCCTTATGACTCATTCTTTAGTTATTTTTCTTTTTCAGATACTGATCGACCAGGTCCCTCATCCACCCTGCCAGCTTGCTCGTGACCGATAGTTGGTGAGCATGATATACCGTTTTGATGAGGTGATCCGTTGCTTGATGGAGGAGTCATGCACAGTCACCTAGGGATGTCATATGTTATTTTGTCTAAGTATGTTGTATTATGTGTCATGCAGTTATCCGGTCGAAGACCGAGATTGTGGTTTTTATTTTTGGTATTGTATATAAATATATGCATTGTGGTTCACTTTGTGCATTTGCTGTTGGGCATCTCAGTTACTCCCTAGTTGGAGGTGTCCTAACTAGGATGTCATGTGTTTGTATTATTATTTTGCATGTTTTGCAGGTTCGGTAAACCCCCATAACCAGGCGGGGTCATGCCGAAATTTCGTTAGGTAGATAAATGGTTAAGGCTTCGGAGGCAAGGGCAAAAACTTGTCTTTGGCCGATCACACACTCGGATTTGGGATGTGACACAGTGTTACCTATTGAGGTTGAAATCCCTACCCTTCGTGTTTTGATGGAGGTTGGCTTAGAAGAGGCAAAGTGGGTTAGAGCTCGCTACGAACAATTGAATCTTATCAAAGAGAAAAGTATGAAAGAAATTTTCCATGGGCAGATGTATCAGAAAAGGATGATTCGAGCTCACAACAAGAAGGTTCGTCCTAGACAATTTCGAGAAGGAGAGTTGGTACTATGGAAAGTTCTTCCTATAGTGAAGGATCCACGAGGGTAGTCGACTCCAAATTGGGAAGGGCCCTACGTGGTAAAGAGAGCTTTTTCTAGAGGAGCATTAATTCTGACTCGGATGGATGGGGATGACTTGAGAAATCCCGTGAATACTGACGAATTGAAGAAGTACTATGCTTGAAGAAGAATAAAAAAAAAAAAGAAAAAGAAAAGTGTGATACGGTGCACATGGAAATTCGAATGATTCCAAATGCAAAAATGAAAATTCTATATATCTATTTCCCCTTAGGATTTCTTTTCAATGAGAATATTCGTGCTTGATATGATGAATGGCCGTCTTTCATATTCCTTTCACTAAGAAGAAATTATCCCTAGTCACCCTTTTGAGCCTTAGGAATTCGTTCTTTCTTTAAACCTTGATCAAGGATCACCCTCTACACTAGAGGGCAGATGCGAGGAAAAATAACCTCCAAAAAAATCATGGTGAAAAGAGCTATCGAAAAAACTTGTGAAAACAAATAATGGAAAATGAAAACCAGGAATAAAAGAAACAGATTCCAAAATAAATAAAAAAAAAAAAAAAAAAAGAGAAAAGTTCAAAAGCAACGAATGTGTCAAAAATGAATCCTCCTCATGAAATGATCCTTGATCCAATCATCATTAAACACATTTTGGGCCTATTTATCCTTTATTTCTAAACCCGAACCTTGGCCTACATTACATGCTTTTAAAAGTCCATTTTGATCAAGAGTGGATATTTAATTTGAAAGGTTTTTCTCAGAATTCATCCAATCTTTTGAATTTACATTTTTACCTTGGAAGCATTTAGAATTCTCAAATGCATGGTAGAACACAAGGAAAAAATGAAAAGAAAAAAAATGTAAAAGGAGAGGTTTAAGCTGAAAACCCGCAAAGGGCGACTTAATACCGAATGGGGGACACTTGGGTTAAAAACCTGCAAAAGGTAGCTCAAGTACTAATTAAGGATTGAATCAATGCTCCGTGTAAAAGGGGAGAAAGTATCAGAAAATCAAAGAAAAGGGAAAACTCAGTCTGACGCAACTACGAAAGCCAAGAGGTTACCCAAGTAAATTGCTCATTCAAGAGGAATCTCGGATGAACTGAAAAAAGGAAGGGTCCAAGATATTTCGCATCTAGGGCATCTACAACCTACAACTCTACATTTGTTTTTTGTATCCTTGATACTCACTTATGTCATCTTGTTATTCCTTTTATGACATTTGGTTGTTTCATACCTTCTTTCATACATTTGTGATGCATTTTGATTGTTATTAAATTGAATGATGTTTAGTAAACATAAAAATCTTTAAACGAAAGGATTTCGGAGTATTACTAAGGAGTAGATTTAAATTTTAGAAGAGTTTTGGAAACCACTAAAATTTGGAAACACAAACTGCACATCATGATGGAAAATTCACCAAGTAGAGGTAAACCGTGAATGTTTTGAAGACTTGAAGTCAGAAAATTTGTGAATTTCAGTGAAGTCATAAACTGAGAATTTTTTATCTTGATTGAAAGATCCTCATGTAGGGTGTCTGATGCACCCAAAAGAGTGTATCTTATTTAACCTTGCACTAAAAAGATCAATTGTAACTATCGTAGTTAGCAAGGGTCGAGTCCTCAGGGATTGGGTTTTAGTTTATAAGTTAATAGTTTAAAACTTAAATTCAAGAACAATAAAAGAAAAGGGGTTTTTGAAGCCAGATTTAAACTAAAGTAAATAATAAGAATAAGATGCAAGGCGTTATAACCAGCCAATAAAAATATATATACTAAATTAGGCGGTATAACCAGCCAATAAAAATAAAACAAAGTTAATATACAAATTAGGCGGTATAACCAGCCAATAAAAATAAATATACTAAGAAGAATCAAATATGAAAAATATGGTTAAGGTTTCATTCTCCACCACTAGACATCATTAAGAATCAATTTCAGATCTATCAATATCAACCAACTATCAAAGTTAACAACCGTAGATAACAACAAGCTCTGTTATCCCAATCTTTCCTTAGTTTGTCGTTAAATAGAACAAGCTCTCTATTTAATCTCTAACCATTAAACAACCTAGAATAAGCTCTCTAAATTCAATTTAATGGCAGCTTTATGATGAGAAAGATAGGTTGATCTAAGCAACAAACACATAAGCTCGGATTGTTCAACTTAGGTTATGTTCCACTTTGCAATTATTGAAAACTTGACCATAATCATTAATCACAAATTGCCACTTATGAATAGGAAATCAAGACAATTACACGGATCAAGACTCCTAGACTAGCAATAGATAATTATCAAGATCTATCTAGTTGTACACCTAAATAAATCAAGACAACATCATGAACAATTCTTGTAGAAGAACATAAGCAACTTTGATAGAAAATTAATGATAGATAGAATCTGAAAATCAATCACAAAACATGTCTAGGGCTTTGAAATCACCCTTAACCAAATAGAAGTTTACCCTAGCATAGGCATTGTAAACATAAACATAAAATTAAAGAGAATCTAAGAAAGAAATAAAAGAAAGAAAGAAGAAGAAGAGAATAAAGAAAAAGAAAACTAGAGAAAAGAAAGAAGAAGAAAACTTAGAGAATTTTATTACAATGGCTAATATCCTACCAATGTACAATATGATCCTCTACAATCATCCAAGGCCCTCTATTTATACACATTTTGGAGGGCTAAATGACAAGAGACAAGTTTTACAAATTTCAAAGGTAGGTATAATAGGTGGGTGCATTTTTCTAACAATTTTCGTCATATTGTATGATAATTTTGATCAGCCAAATTGATGGTCGATTTTGTCAATTTTGGAGGCCTGATCTGATCACATGGTCTTCTAGAAAAATGTTCCCCTATCAGTTAATGATCCATATCCGTTGGAATCAGCTCATTTGCTGATGTGGATAAGAAGATATGGGCAAAATACGAAAACAGGTCAGCACAGACGTCATTGCACATCAGCCAACTTGATGGTCGATTTCGCTAGGGAAAACGACTCCGTTTCAAGAAGTGTAAAACATGAAAAAGATAGATATGCCTCTTAGCTTTGCACGGTTAAAATTTCAGCCTTATTGCTTCAGTGAAACTCGAGATATAGCTGATATGGCAAAAGGTGTCGGTACTGGAACTGAACTGGATTTGCCCTTAATTCTAGTAATCTGAAATCACTCAAAGAAACTTGTGAAAAACACCAAATTACATAAAAATATAAAAGATCATAAACACAATTAGACTAAACAATAATAACTCGTATTTGACACAAAACAATAATAAAACATAACTAAAAACTATATAATTATACGAGTTATCACACCCCCACACTTAGATTGTTGCTAGTCCCTAGCAACGACTCAATAAAAATAAAATAAGAAAATCTAATCTAATCCACTTTCGTAGGAAATCACGGTGGCACTTAGCATGTGACACAAGCCTTTAAACCCCTAGGTGTCCCTAGTGGACGAGTTTAGTCTCGTGAGGGTTTACTAGAACGATACCCACAAACATTGAAAAACTAAAATATAAATAAACTACATATACTAAAAATATTTACTCCTAATCCTTTCAATACAAATTAGAGACAATCTTTGAACAAGTCTTATAAACTAATCAATAGCTTAAAGAATTTCACAAAAAATCATGCTTGAATGTAAATTGTTTGAGTTAAGCCAATATTAACATAACATATTTCAATCAAAATAGTGCATATTCAAACTTAATCTCAACTACTCACATGGGATACTCTCATGATTTTCATTCTTTAAAGTAGTGGTAAAGTGTTTACACTCAATCAATCTCATGAAAACAGTTCTACCATATTCTTGCTTGTCCACCTATTCTCCACTATTTAGATCATACAACTTCATGAATCAAGAGGTCTTTAATCAAGGTTGTAATGGGGCCAAGGGGTTTGTAATGTGGTTGAAGAACAAAAGGATAAAGATATCACAAAGGTTCCAAAGAGTTCATAAAGTTTAGAGACATAATAAGATCATACAAATAAAACTTCTCAAAACTCTTATAAAGCACAAAATAACATAGGCTAAATATTCATGTTGAGCCTTTGCATCATTCTAACCAACTTTGTAACATCTTTTTCTTTACTTTAACTAGAAGTTCAAGAGAAGATTTTTTTTTTTTAATATGGGAATGTATTTGAAATGATCCATTTCTTTTTCTCTTGACTTTTTTCTTTCTTTTCCCCCCACACTTATTTCTTGTTTCTAACCCAAATTTTCAATAAATCTTCCTTGTCTTTGCAACTTGTCTCAAAACATGCTAATTCATCTTTGGAACAAAGGTAAATATATAAGTATATTTAGGTTAGGGACAAGTTATGGTTACCAAAGAGATAGCTTATTCAATGTAGGCTCAAATTGGTTCACTAAGGGTGTTTTCTCTTGGAACATTAATAATGGATGGTTGTTTGGCTCTGGTTATAATCCTAATGCCTCTATCATATTCATGTTGTCACATGCATCAATATAGTCTCAACAAGGTCTAAAGCAAGTTCTAGAGAATCATGTAATCATAAGAGCACTCAAGAAAGAAATTAGATTGATTTGTATAATGCATCAATCATTATAGGCTAAAAAACTCACAAGGATGATTATACAAGTCAGATTAAGTCTAAACATGCTTCTTTCTCAATCAACATATCATATTAACATTGGCTCATAAAAAGGTTGACATCAAGCTCAATTCTCATGAAAATCTTCTCACTAATAAATCTGTTTTAGACTTATGCAATTCATATCTCATCATTGTATTAAAAAGGAATAAAACACACTAAAAAAAATAATAATAATAAAGACTCATAAAAAAAAATAGTAGACAAAAATAAAAGAAATCCTAAATCATTCCCCCCACACTTAATTCTTACATTGTCCTCAATGTAAGTCTATTAACTCAAATGAAAGAATCATGTGTAAGAGAAAAGAACTAATAACATAAGAATAGGAACAACTAAGACTCAAAACAAAACCATGCAACCTAAATAATCCTAAAATACTAAACAAAAATTAACAAGTAAACATAAAAAGATTAAAATCAAACTGACAAGGTATGTCTCAAGTCTCCCTTACTCAGACCTTGTTCAGAATGAATACTTCTAAATTGCTTAAAACACAACAAACTTTTTTTTTTTTTTTTGAAAAGAAGAAATCAAACTGACAAGGTATGTCTCAAGTCTCCCTTACTCAGACCTTGTTCAGAATGAATACTTTTAAATGGCTTAAAACACAAATTTCTTTCTTTTTTTTTTTTGAAGGTAAAATTTAGGATATATTACCTGTAGAGGTTGCTAACTACTTATTATAACTGAGACACAACAAACAAAATGTTAGATAATGTCACAAAGACAAAGTGCAATCCACTCCTTGCTCGTCCATATCTCTTTTTCTTTTTCCGAGCGTTTGCGAAACAACCGTAGCAGATAAACACTCATAAGCTTGGAGCTTTTTGAGTAAATCTTCAATGGTTGTAGCAGAAATTATGGTTCTCCTTGCCTCTGAAAACATGAATCCATTATCCACAGCATTATCTAAATATGAAAGCAAATTACTAAAATAACCATTAATATTAAGCAAACCAATGGGTTTCTTATTTGTGACCAAAGATAACCAAGAAGCCACGCAAGCTATTTCTTCCAATGTACCCAGACCTCCTGGTAGAGCAATGAATGCATCGGCAGAATGGTACATGATTGTTATCTGTTCAGGGATACTCCAGACTTGTTTTTCCTTACCCACGGTAGGTCCACAAAAACTTGTGAATAGTTTTGGCACGATTCCTAGAACTGGACTTCCTCCGGCGTGTGCTGCTGTAGCGACTGCTCCCATTAAACCCGTACTACCGCCTCCATAAATCAAGTGGATCTTTTGTTGGGCAAGTATTACTCCAACTCTTATGGCTTCATCAGCGAATATGTTATTTTTCCCTGGATAAGCACCTCCAAAGACACAAATTTTTTTAATGCGTTGGGACGAAGTACTTTCCATTTTTTTTTCTTTTTCGAGTGCCTGAAAGAGAATGAGTACATGGTGTAATATATAGAGGAATAAGTAGTGAATCAGACAAGAGTAATAATGTCGCCGAAAGTGTATCTGACCTGTCAGAAGAAAATGTTAACCTAACAAAAGATTTTTGCGTGATTTCAGGAAGAAAATCAAAAAGAGAAGAAAAATCAACCGTAAAAGTCAAGAGTAATAATGTCGCCGAAAGTGTATTTGGCATCTTCCTCTGGTTTTACGTCCAGAAACGGCTTAAACGCCTTCTATGAGTCGAGGATATGCTTCCCATCCAGTTTTCTTACAAGCTGGCAAACAGTGTCTTTTAGCTGATGGAACCGATTTAAATAATCACGGAGTACCGTTATCCGCCATTTAACCGGGGTTAAAAAAATAAAAATTATATTTACATCTAGTTATTTTCAAAACAAGGATTAGAAAGAAAAACAACATAAAAAGACTCAAAAATAAAATCCTCTAAATAAAATCCTAAATTCTTCCCCCCACACATAATTCTTACATTGTCATTAATGTAATGCTATTAATCCCAAATGAAAGAATCATGTGTAAGTGAAAAGAACTAATAAATAAAATAAACTTATGCAGCCTAAATGAACTTAGAAACACTAAACACAATTAGCAAAGAAACATAAGAAAAAGATAAAGAAAAAGAGAGCAAATCTGAGGATGGCAGTTTGGCAATGCTTTCACTAATTAGGCTGCCTCCCCCAATTAGCACTTGATTTAGTGTTTTGAACCTAACCAACACCTCTTCTTGGCATTTTAGGCTTGTCAGGCTCATACATGAAATTTCCCAAATTTATGCGTTTGAGAGGAAGCTTTCTTTGCACAACAGTGGATGCATTCTCCATTACAAGTATTATTCCATCATCCTTTGTGGTGCATATGTCATCGAGGAATGGAGCATATTTTGATACTTGTTGAATGACCTCCACAAACAAGTTGTTTAAGGTTTCCGGCATGTGTTGTTCATGTTCTTCCTCCTTGAACTTTGCAAATCTACTAGGAAAAGGTGGAGAAAAAACATTAGTAAAAAGTGAAACCTTAAACGTTACCTCAGGTGCCGAAATACTCTTATTTGGATCTTTGGCTTCATTATCCTCAAGAATAGAATCCATCTCTAATTTTGTTTCATCCTCATCTTGTTCCTCATTCTTCAAGGTCACAATAGTAGCATTCTCCTTTGGGTTAACCATCGTTTGGGCTGGGAGTTCTTCAGATCTTTGTGCTACCCATCCCACCATACTACTAGCCAATTGGCTCATTTGCTTTTCCAAACTCTGGATGCTTGCCCTTGTTTCCTGTTGAAATCGCAAATAATCAGTAACAAGAGAATAGACAAGATCTTATAAAGAAATACCTGAGTTTTGAGTCATATGTGGTGGTTGAAAAAGATCTGGTTCTTGAGACCATGATTGATTGAAGCTAGATGGATGAGTGTAATTGGCATAAGGATCTACTTCTTGGTAATTTTTCGAGTAGCCATAATTAGTATGATCCCACCATCCCTCATGGTAAGTGTTTGAGTAATGATCATACTGTTGGTCTTGGAACACTTGATGGCCTTGACATCCTCCCATGGCCAATTGTTGAACTGGGGAGGTGAGATTGGCTTGTTGATTCTCCATGTTCATGTATGCCACCAACTCTTCAAGTGTTAGATTGCTCAATTCCATTGTTTTTTTTTTTTTTTTTTAAATTTGAAAAGAAAAACTTGTATGTACAAGAAAATAAAACTAATTAGAACTGAAAATAAGAATAAACCAAGTAACAAATAAACTAAAGAAAGCAATCCCCGGCAACGGCGCCAAAAATTTGATGCACCCAAAAGAGTATATCTTATTTAACCTTGCACTAAAAAGATCAATTGTAAGTATCGTAGTTAGCAAGGGTCGAGTCCTCAGGGATTGGGTTTTAGTTTATAAGTTAATAGTTTAAAACTTAAATTCAAGAACAATAAAAGAAAAGGGGTTTTTGAAGCCAGATTTAAACTAAAGTAAATAATAAGAATAAGATGCAAGGCGGTATAACCAGCCAATAAAAATATATATACTAAATTAGGCGGTATAACCAGCCAATAAAAATATATATACTAAATTAGGCGGTATAACCAGCCAATACAAATAAAACAAAGTTAATATACAAATTAGGCGGTATAACCAGCCAATAAAAATAAATATACTAAGAAGAATCAAATATAAAAAATATGGTTAAGGTTTCATTCTCCACCACTAGACATCATTAAGAATCAATTTCAGATCTATCAATATCAACCAACTATCAAAGTTAACAACCGTAGATAACAACAAGCTCTGTTATCCCAATCTTTCCTTAGTTTGTCGTTAAATAGAACAAGCTCTCTATTTAATCTCTAACCACTAAACAACCTAGAATAAGCTCTCTAAATTCAATTTAATGGCAGCTTTATGATGAGAAAGATAGGTTGATCTAAGCAACAAACACATAAGCTCGGATTGTTCAACTTAGGTTATGTTTCACTTTGCAATTATTGAAAACTTGACCATAATCATTAATCACAAATTGCCACTTATGAATAGGAAATCAAGACAATTACACGGATCAAGACTCCTAGACTAGCAATAGATAATTATCAAGATCTATCTAGTTGTACACCTAAATAAATCAAGACAACATCATGAACAATTCTTGTAGAAGAACATAAGCAACTTTGATAGAAAATTAATGATAGATAGAATCTGAAAATCAATCACAAAACATGTCTAGGGCTTTGAAATCACCCTTAACCAAATAGAAGTTTAGCCTAGCATAGGCATTGTAAACATAAACATAAAATTAAAGAGAATCTAAGACAGAAATAAAAGAAAGAAAGAAGAAGAAGAAAATAAAGAAAAAGAAAACTAGAGAAAAGAAAGAAGAAGAAAACTTAGAGAATTTTATTACAATGGCTAATATCCTACCAATGTACAATATGATCCTCTACAATCATCCAAGGCCCTCTATTTATACACATTTTGGAGGGCTAAATGACAAGAGACAAGCTTTACAAATTTCAAAGGTAGGTATAATAGGTGGGTGCATTTTTCTAACAATTTTCGTCATATTGTATGACAATTTTGATCAGCCAACTTGATGGTCGATTTTGTCAATTTGGGAGGCCTGATCTGATCACATGGTCTTCTAGAAAATTGTTCCCCTATCAGTTACTGATCCATAGCCGTTGGAATCAGCTCATTTGCTGATGTGGATAAGAAGATATGGGCAAAATACGAAAACAGGTCAGCACAGACGTCATTGCACATCAGCCAACTTGATGGTTGATTTCGCTAGGGAAAACGACTCCGTTTCAAGAAGTGTAAAACATGAAAAAGATATATATACCTCTTAGCTTTGCACGGTTAAAATTTCAGCCTTATTGCTTCAGTGAAACTCGAGATATAGCTGATATGGCAAAAGGTGTCGGAACTGGAACTGAACTGGATTTGCCCTTAATTCTAGTAATCTGAAATCACTCAAAGAAACTTGTGAAAAACACCAAATTACATAAAAATATAAAAGATCATAAACACAATTAGACTAAACAATAATAACTCGTATTTGACACAAAACAATAATAAAACAGAACTAAAAACTATATAATTATACGAGTTATCAGTGTCAGTGAAAAGTTGAAGACGCCGTCATGAAGTCAGACAGTCCGTGAGCCTCAAAGAAATCATGGATTAGAAATCATGGCACAATCATTTGATTGCATTCATCCTTAAGGAACATACATTCTACAAGCATTTGCAAAACATGTCATTTTCATCATTGCATTCGACTAACATTGTAGGAATCATGGAAATTTTGCTTCCCCGAATCAAACTGGTTCTACTTCTCAAATGAGTCCAGCCCCGAGACCACCGTCGAGGTATTTTATTTTAAAATCGAACTCGTTCTATTTTCTCAAATGGGTCGAGCCCCGAGACCACCGTCGAGGTATTTCCCTTTTGTTTTTAAATCGAACTTTTTTTTCAAGTAAGTTGAGCCCCGAGACCACTGTCGAGGTATTTTGTTTTAAAATCGAAATCGTTTTGCTTCTCAAATGAGTCGAGCCCCGAGACCACCGTTGAGGTATTTTCTTTTATTTTTTAAATCGAACTTGTTTTCCAAATGATTCGAGCCCCGAGACCACCGTCGAGGTATATTCCTTTTGTTTTCAAATCAAACTTGTTTTCTAAATGAGTCAAACCCAAGATCATTGTTAAGGCATTTCTTTTGTTTTTAAATCGAACTCGTTCTGTTTCTCAAAAGAGTAGAGCCCCGAGACCATCGTCGAGGTATTTTTTCTGTTCAAACCCAAAACATTTGCATTTACAAGCATTTGCATCTTCTCAAATCATGGATAAGACCTCCGGGCACCATTTTTCAGAATCATGGATAAGACCTCCTAGCACCTTTTTTCAAAATCCTAGATAAGACCTCCGAGGCACCTTTTTTTTTTTTAAAGTCACCTTAGGGCACAATTTTCCAAATAATGGATAAAACCTCCAAGAACCATTTTTAAAGTCATCTCTAGGCACAATTCTTCAAAACCATTTTTAAAGTTGCCTCCGACACAATTTTCCAAAATCATGGATATGACCTCCGGACACCATTTTTAGAACCTCCAGGCACAATTTTCCAGAATCATGGATAAGACCTCCGGGCATCATTTTTAAAAACCTCCTGGCACAATTTTCTAAATCACGATAAGGCCTCCGAGCTTCATGCTTAAGATCTCCGAGCATAATTTTCCAGATCATGGATAAGACCTCTGAGCACCATTTTTAAAGTTGCTTCCGAGCATACTTTTCCAAAATCATGGATAAGACCTCCGATACCATTTTTAAGACCTCCGGGCACAATTTTCCAAATCACGGATAAGATCTTCGAGCACCATTTTAAAGATCTTCGAGCATAATTACTCAAAATCATAGATAAGACCTCTGGGCCCCATATTCAAAAAATACCCCTGGTTTCACCCAAGTCTTTTTCAACTTCTATTTTTGCCCAAGTCATCCCATTTGAAAATTATCTATGGTTTTGCCTAGATAAATTTTCAGCCTTTGGTTTCGCCCAGGTCATCTCATGTTAACTTTCGGGTTTTGCCCGGATCATTTTTCGACTATTGGTTTCGCCCAGGTTGTTTCAATTTCTGGTTTCGCCAGTAAGGTTAGCACAAGATAGGATAAGGCCCCGAGACTACCGTTGAGGTATTTTCTTCTCTTGTAAGTCGAACTCGTTCCTTAAAATGGGTCGAGCCTTGATTAGTCAGGGAACTCAATTTAAGGATAAAATCTTCTATTTATAGTTTTTTTTTTAAAAATGAAAAAATGAAAATTAAGCAAACTCCCCTTCTTTTTCTTCACATGTAATTTCACTAACCAGACAAAATTAGTGTTTATTTATCTTTGCCTAATTCCTGATTCTCAGCAATAGCCAAAGAGGGGCAGCTATAGACACCTAATTTTGTTCGAAACCCTAAATTAGGTAATTTCTTCTTGATTGTGTTTTAGAATGCAGAAAGTCTCTTCTCAACCTGCGGATGGTACTCCAAGACTTTGTTTAGGAGGTCAAGCATCAATAGTCAATCCAAAAAAAGTCAACCCCAAAATGTCAACCACTAAAAAGTCAACCCTTATTAGAAATCAAGATTTGAAGTTCAATTGAACAATGGTGAAATAATTTTGATAATCCGAAGTCTACAACAAAAGATATGGAGTTCGAAAGGTGGGTTATAGAAATTCAGGGGAAAAGAAACCCTAATTCGATAAATTTAGGGAAAAGTGCTTAAACGATCAAATTGGTCAAAATTGGAGGTTTTGAATGGAATGTAATCAATGACTACGGGAATTGGAAAGGCTAATTGGAAGCAGAACCAAAGGAAAAGTCAATTTGGAAGGAAAACCGAAAATTAGGGCTTTTGGTGAATTTTGCAAAATTGGGAAAAACTGTAGAAATTGCCCGATTCGGTAAAATTAAAGCCCCTAATTGATGAAGAATGAGTAAAAAAAGATAGCCCAAGGCTCAATTTGAAGTAATTCCGAAAAAAGAGCGGTTGGAGGAAAAATGGAAAAACGAGAAAATTTCCTATATTGGAAAAAAGGAAAAATCAAATCGAAGGGGAATTTGACCGTAAAAATTGAGCGTTTTCTTACCAACTCGAATTCAATATATAACAAAGACAATGCAAAAAAAAATTTGGAAATCGGAACTGTTTTGAGTAAAACCGAGGTTTCGGGGGTTAAAGGGCAATTTTGGAAAAACTGGGAAAAATAGGAAACGAGCTCAGAAAATTATGAAAACCTCCAGAACTGAGTTTTATGTCATTTGGAAGAGATCGGTGAAGAAAAATCCAAAATCGAAGCTCATTTGAAAAAGGAAAAAGTTCGGGTGCACTAAGCTGAAATTCCAGAAGATAAATCCGAGAAAAATAGGAAACGAGCTAGGAAAATTACCAAAACTTCCAGATCTCAATATTATATTATTTCAAAGAGATTGGAAAAGAAAAATCTAGAATCGGAGCTCATTTGAAAAATGGCAAAGTTCGAGTGCACTAAGCTAAAATTTCAAAAGAAAATTTTGAAAAAAATAGGAAACGAGCTCAAAAATTTACCAAAACTTCCAGATCTCAATTTTATATTATTTTGAAGAGATTGGTGAAGAAAAATCTAGAATCGGAGCTCAATTGAAAAGGCTAAATTTGGGAGGTATCAAAATGAAACTTTTAAAGAAAAATCCAGAAAAAATAGGAAACGGGCTTGGAAAATTGTGAAAACTTTCATAACTCAATTTTATATTATTTAGGAGGTATTGGAAAAATAAAATCCAAATTTGGGGTTCGTTTGCAATTTAATCAAGTTTATGGGGCTAAAGTGCAATTTTACCGAAGAAACCGAAAAGGGTCATTTTTGCAATTTAAAAAAAAGAGAAGTTGCTCGAATTTTAAGGGCCATTCGGCCAGCCCATGAAGAAGAGGAGGATTGGCTAAGTCCTTTCGTCCAAAGGCCAAAATTGGATAGCAAGATGGTATTTTTATTTGATTGAGCCTTTGTGATCTTGCCAAGTGGCCAAATGAATGAAGAGAAAGGATGAGCACATTATGGTTAGGATTCTTGGACAGCTAGTTATGGTTAGGAGCTGATCACTTCATCCTATGGTTGTAAATTCACATTTTTATCATCTTTGATTAGTGGCCTTTGGATCTTGCTAACTAGGGAAAAAAATGACAACATTATGTCAACATTGGAGGCCATTCGGCTGCCTATATTAAGAGGGGGTTTTCATTCTTTTAGGAGGTTTTTTTGGCTGAGTATTTTGATGTTTGGGCAATAGCTAAGTGGTAGAAAAGCAAAGAAAAATTTTTGAAGAGAATGAAGCTTGAAAGATAGCTTTGAAAGGTAGCTCTTTGGCACCTAACTCTTGCATTTTTCTTTCTTTTTCTATGCCGATTTGCTCATTTTGAATATGATTTCTTGTTATTTTACTATGAAATAAAGGTTTCTAAAACTCCCTTTTAAGGCTCCTATCTTGTGTTTTCATAAAAAATATAAAAAACAAATTTTTTACTACATTTCTTGCTATGACTGAATGGTCTCCTTTTGGTGTGATTGTCTTGTATTTGATTTTATTCCTATGTTGGTTGTGGTATGTTAGTTTGTTTTGATGATTTAGCTTTCTAAAATAATCAAAATATAGAGCTTATTTTTACTTTCTTTACTTACTTGTTCTTATTTTTCTGTTTTTATCATTTATTTTCATGTCTACTTGCTTTATTTACTAACTTTAATTTTCTGTTTTTACTATATCAAGTTGTTCATGCTTTGCATTATTGCCATACCATGTGTTTGTGTATTTGCCTAGCTATATCTTTCCATTTTCATCATGATTATTTGTCTATCATGCTTTCATTTATGTTTTGCATATTTGCCATGCCATATGTTTGTGTTATTGCCTTTCCATATTCTCACATTTTTAACATAACTATTTGGCTACTATAGTTTTTTTTCTTGCCTTGTGTATTTGCATTTTCATCTTGATTGTTTGACTACCATGCTTTCATTCATGCTTTGCATCATTATGCCATGTGATTGTGTATTTGTTTTGCCATATTCTTGCATTATTATTATGTTAACTTGACAACATCATCCCACTTGATTTTTGACTTAAGCCAATCAATGGCTCAAAGCCAAGCTCTCATGAGCATGCTTGTGAAAAATTAAGATGTTGTCAAGTTGGATTTTCTACCTTTGTGATTTTTTTTTTCATTAAGCAATCCTTGTTCAAAATTTTAGAAATTTGTACCACTAATTCTAGGACCTTAGAGGAGGCTCTAATATTTTTATTCTAATTTTTGGACGTTTTTATCAAAGCTTTAAAAATGATTTTTGGTTAAACAGTTTTTCACCCAGTGTTCTGACTTTCATGAATTTTCGGATAGGTCATCCTTCGTCCAAAAATCAAGCAGATTTTTTCCCATATAGGTCAACATGTTCTCAGTCTCCATAATTTTTTCAGATTTTTTTTCAGATTTTTAAAATAGGTAAAAAAAATCACGTTTTAAAACTGGTCAGAAAAGTCAGATTTGTTTTCAAGAAGAAAATAATTTTGTATTTTTGGTTAAGGCATTAAGAGGGGGCTGATTTAGAATAATAGCTACTATCCTAGGTTAATTTCTAAGTCATTTTAATCCTAAAATTTGATTTTATAAAGGTCGGGTCAAGTGTGGTGAACCCAAATTTTCAAAATTAGGAAAATAGAGCCTTTTTAAGGGGGGTTTTGGCCATGATGTCATTTTCATCTAAAAATTTTCAAATTGTTTTCAATCCAATCACAAAGTAATTTTTATTTAGAAAAATCTGATTTAAGTCTTTTCTTAAGGTAGTCAGATATCACCAAGAATTGACATGCAAAAACCTCATTTAAATAACAAAACCTGGCTCTGATACCACTGTTGGGTTATGCTACTCTCGAGCTCATGCTTAAACAAAATTATCAAAGTGCAAAGGAAGTAAACAAAGATGCACCCGAAGTACAACATGATCTTAGGCTTGTGTTTAGCATAGGTTTATAGCATTCAAAACAAAATAAATCAGCCATATGATTTAAAAGTTACCTACTTAAGATATCATAACCTTAAGTTTCAGATCCAAATCGCAAATTGCTCTCAAGTCCAAGATCCAAACGAACAGCTGATGGATCCTTCTCTAAGGTATGGTGATTCACTTGTGCTAGCAAGTTGATCCTAAGATCACAATCAAAAGATATATTTATTTGGTGTTTAACTCTCTAAAGCAATCTCACTTGTAGACACCTAATTTTGTCCGGACTACTAAAACATGTATGCTTTCTTCCTAAATTGATGTTTCAGAATGTAAAAAGACTTTTTCATCGTGTAGGTGGTACTCCGAGGCTTAGTTTAAGAGGGCGAGCATCAAAAGTCAAACTTAAAAAAAGTCAACCCCAGAAAGTCAACCCCAAAAGTCAACTACTAAAAAAGTCAACCCACTTTCAAAATAAATATTTGAAGTTCAATTGAAAAATGGTAAAAGAATTTTGATAATCCGATGTCTACATCGAAAGATATGGAGTTCAGAAGTTGGGTTATGGAGATTCAGTAGAAAGGAAACCCTAATCCGGAAAATTTGGGGAAAAGTGCTTAAACGATTGAATTGGTCAAAATTGAAGGTTCCAAATGAAAGATAAGCACTGACTACAGGTAATGGAGAAGCCACTTGAAAGAAAAACTGAAAGAAAAGTCAATCCGGGAGAAAATCGAGAATTAGGGTTTTTGGTGGATTTTAGTGAAATTAGGAAGAATTACAGAAATAACCCAACTTGGTAAGACAAAAGCCCTTAATGGATGAGGAGTGATTTAAAAAAGGATAGCCCAAGGCTCATTTTGAAGAAAATCTGAAAATCGGACTTGTTTTGAGCAAAATCGGGTTTAGGAGACAAAAGGGAAAATTTAGAAAATTTTGGAAAAATGGAAAATGAACTCCAAAAATTCTGAAAAATTGCGAATCTTATTCTAAAATCATTTGGAAGAGATTGGCGAAGGAAAATATTGATTTGGAGTTCGTTTGCAAAAGGTCCAAATCCCGGGTCTCCTATGTAGTAATTCAAGAAAATAAATCCCGAAAAAATAGCAAATGAACTCCAAAGATTCTGAAAATTTGCAAATCTCATTTTTAAATTATTTGGAAGAGATTGGAGAAAGAAAATCTTGATTGGGAGTTCGTTTACAAAATGGCCAAATCCCGGGTCTCCTATGCTATAATTTAAGAAGATAAATCCCGGAAAAATAGCAAATGGACTCCAAAAATTATGAAAATTTGAAAATATCATTTTAAATTATTTTGAAGAGATTGTCGAAAGAAAATCTTGATTCGGAGTTCGTTTGCAAAATGGCCAAATCACGGGCCCCTTGTGTAGTAATTCAAGCAGATAAATCTCAAAAAATACCAATTGAGTTCCAAAAATTATGAAAACTTCTAGATCACAATTTTAAATTATTTGGAAGATATTGGTGAAGAAAAATCTTGATTTAGAGCTCGTTTAAAAAATGGTAAATTTTGGGGGCATAAATGGGTAATTTTGGAAGAAAAATCCAAATAAATAGCAAACGGACTCGAAAAATTTTGAAAACTTTCAGAATTCAATTTTTTATTATTTTGAAAATATTGAAAATATTGAAAAAAGAAAATTTGAATTTGGAGTCCGTTTGCCATTTATTTACATTCGGGGGGCAAAAAAGTCATTTTACCCAAGCAACTGAAAAGGGCTTTTCTTGCTTTTCAAAAAAATCAATCTTCGGCTGAAAGAATGAGGGCTGGCCGGCAGAGGCCCAAGGAAGGGAAGGATGTTTCTGATTCTTCTAATCAAGAGACCAAAAATGAAGAGTTAGTGATTTTTTTATCAAGCCTTTGCAAATAAGCCACATAGACCAATGGATGAAGAGGGAGAGTGTCAACATATTTCTTGAACAGCTATAATTAGGGATAGCTGATGGCCTAATCTAAAGGTGATAATTTCAAGTTTTAAACATCTTGGAACAATAGCCCTTGGATGAAAATTGATTGGAGGAAAAATGACAACATTCTAACCTAGAGAAAGGGGATTTTCGGCCACTATAGAGGGGGGTTCTTTTTCATTTTTAGCTCGCTCTCATTTTTAGCTATCCTCTCTTGCTTTTGGCTGATTTTCTCTCCATTATTGAAAAGCAAAAAGAAAAGTTTAGAAAAGAAAAGAAAGTTTGAAGAGAAAAAGCTTGAAACACAGCTTCTAGAGGTTGCTTTTAGCACCAACTCTTGCACTTTCTTTGATTTTCCATTCTTGTTTTGCTGTTTTGATTATTATTTTGGTGAGTTTCTTTTGATTTTTATTTTTAAATAAGTGTTTTTAATGTTCTTCTTTAAGTTTTTTCTTCATCTTTTCTTATAAAAATTTCTTGCAATATTTTTTTCCTTGTTTTTTGACATGGCCGAATGGCCCATGATTTTTTTGTTGTTGCTGTCTTGCTTTGATTTTTCATGTTATTTTGATATTAAATAAAGTCTTGATGCTTCAAATCTTCTTCTACTACATATACTTGAAGCTTGTTTTAAGTTGGTTGCTTGCTTACTTCCATTTATGAGTCATGTTCTTGCATTTTTGATTTTCTATTTTCAAAATGTTTAAATTTGTTTATGTTTTATATTTTGAAATCCATGTGTTTGTGAAAATGCTTGTTAGTTTTCATACATCTACTTTATATTTGCATGATTTGAGTGTTATATTTTAGTTAAGTATGTTAGTATATCAAGTGTTTGTGAAAATGCCATGCTTACTTTGGACATGAGGCCATTCGGCCACTTCACATTATTTTGCTTTGTGTGTGCGTTTTTGTTATATTAGATGATAGGTTTTCATTTTAATGACATTTGGTTGAGTATTTGGTTTAAGCATGCCTTGTGTTTGTGTTATTTCCATGCATATTTTAGATGTTAGGATTGGTTTGTTTTGCCATTCATGTCCATGCATTTTAGACCTAGGTTGCATTAAATGCCATGCAAGTTTATTTAGGTCTAGGTCATTTTATTAATGCCATTCATTTTTCATGACATTTAGGTTTAAACTCATGCATTTCATGCATCATATTTTCTGTATTTTTCATGCATTTCATGTCCATGCCACTTGACTTATGACTTAGGCCAATCAATGGTTCAAAGTCATGCTCTCTTGAGCATACTTGTGGAAAATTAAAGAGTTGTCAAATTGATTATTCTACCTTTGAGATTTTTTTTACTTTTTAGCAATTTTTGTCTAACTTTTCAAAAGTGCTAGCTACTATTTTTGAGTCATTTACAGAGTCTTAAATATTTTTACTTTGCCTTTTAAATGATTTTATCAAAGGCAAAAATGTATTTTGGCAAAACAGTTTTTTCACCCAATACTCGTACTTTCCTGATTTTTCTGGGCAGTCATCTTTAATCAGAAAATTAAGCCAATTTTTCACCGTATATTTTTATATGTCCTGAGTCTCCAGTATTATTTTTAGACATTTTTTAATTTTTAAAAATAGGGTAAAAAATCGTGGTTTAAAACTAGACAGTGGAGTCAGAACTAAATTTTTTATGATATCCTATGCTTTTTATTTAGTTATTTTTGTCATATTATTTAGCATATACTATGTTCATGCATTATTATTTTCATTTTTATTTTCATGCATATTATATGATAGCATTATTTTATATTTCATATCATTTCAATTATATGTCATATCATTCATATTTGCCATGTCATTTAAATTATTTCATTTCATATAGAATATATTATGTTACTTAGGTCATTTCATTTCATGTAGAATATATTATATTACCTAGGTCATTTCATTTCATTTAGAATACATCATATAACTTAGGATATTTCATTTCATTTAAAATATGCTAAGACATTTAAATTATATCATATCATTTAGGTTACATTATATTATTTAGACTTTGCTATGTCATTTTATTTATGTCATACATATTCATATTCATATATTTTTTTAAATGCTTTCAAAAAGGTAATGATTTTCAATAAAATAAAGATATTCCCGAGTTAAAATAATTCATGAGTTTTTTGCCGGGTTTGCTGGGGAGGATATCATCAATTATCATTAATAACAAAATATCTTCTTTAAAATGAAAATGATTCGGAAAGTTTTCCAAATTAATAAAAAATTTCATATTTTGCCACGTTTGTTGGGGAATATAGGAAAATTTTGAATTTATAAATTCCGGATCATTTTCAATTAGAAATGGAATTATTTTTTTTTAAATTGGGAATTAACTTTAAATACTAAATTTAAAATCGACTTTTTTACCTTAGACTTGAGATAACACATGATTAATAAGGTACCGTTTTATACGGGCATTGTGGGAATGCTAATCCTTCCCTACACGTAACGGAGTCTCGAACCCGTTTCTTTGATTTCTCTGGTTTAAAACGCAGACTTGAAATTGGTTTTAAAAATGTTTTAATTAATTTTAAAATATTTTATAAAACCATTTTTAATAGGTGGGCGATCACACCTAGCTAAAAAAGATTAGTGGCGACTCCATGTATTTTTCAAGGTTATTTTAAAAACCTTCATTTTTCAAGAGGAATTAAGTCGACTTTTCCTCGGTTTTTCTAATGTCACGCCTAACGAATAATAAAGTCTTGCGATGAGACTTGTTATTTTTTAGGTTGCGACAACTTGGCGACTCCACTGGGGACTATTAGATAGTCAGGCCTAGAATTAGTCGTGTGTTATCAAAGTCTCGGTTTTTGTTGGTTTAATTGGTATTTAGTTTTAATTCCCATATTTAAAAGAAAAGGATAATTTCAAAAATAATAATTTTTTTTAAATATGTCCATATTCATGTGCATACATTTTTTAATTGTTCTCTGGTTATTTTGGTGCATATATTCTATTGATTAATTGATGATTTATGTTGTTTAATATTGTTGGGGCATTTAGAATAAGGGGTGTAGAATAGGCGGTGAAAGGTTTGTTATTTCTCCTCACACACTACACGTGCATTTGCATATCATGAATCCTATACCCGGGTTCCGTCCTTTTAGGTGGGAGCAAAGTAACTAAGCCTTCGTGATTAACAATACGCATGGGCTAGTGAATTACATTCAGAGTACTAAATTACCTAAGCCTTCGTGATTAATAATCCGCATGGGCTAGGGAAATAGACTCTAACGAATTGAACCCGCTTTTATCGGGGTGCCTTACTAGCCTTCACCGACGACAGTGAGGAACAATTCGGGGCTTTTTAGAACTAATTCACCTTCATATAGTAAACCTAGGCGAAGCCATGACGGATTTCCAATTAGATATCCCGGATTTCCAATCCTTTTACCTTCTATTCTACTTTCCGAATAAGTTTATTTTTGAAAATCGGACAATGATGAACATACATCACAATGCCCGTAATAAGTGTTGGTATTTCATCCCAGGGGTGTTATAATGCCAAAATTTTGTTGGTATCCTCAGGGATAATTATTATTTTGAATTATATATTTTTTTGTGTTATTCATATTTATTCCCGTTTTTAATTCATTTTCTTTTTGTTTTTTTTTTTTTTTTTTTTGCATTCTTTTCATCATTTTTGCACATGGAAGGTTATTGGTCTCGGGATATTATTCAACCAAAAGGGCTTTCATGGAGGGTCAGAGTGTCTCAGTGGTCGAGAAACATTTAGAGGTTAGGAAACAGTCCGAGAAAGGTCAGCAGGATAATGGGGATTTTTTGAAGATAGGATATGTGTCAGCATTGCCAGCCGAGGTTGATCTTACTATCAAGCAAAATGATTTTCGAGAATTGATGGATATATGGAATCAGTGGAACATATCAGAAAAAGAAGCCTTCACTCAGACTTATGGGGACATAGCACTGCTAGTTCAGGTTAAGGTCAGTGGTGAGGTAATCCGGGCTATGGTGCAATTCTGGAATCCCACTTATCGATGTTTTACCTTCAATCGAGAGGATATGACCCCAACCATAGAGGAATATTCGACCTTGTTGCATATTGAGAACGTTATTCCTGATCGTATTTATTTGAAGGATACAAAGACGTTGGGTTTCAAGAAAAGTGTGTCTAAAATTCTGGGAGTGGAAAGAAATTGGGTCGAAAGACATGTTGTCCGAAAAGGGTAAGCTACTGTATATCATGGGACATTTTACTGACCTTAATCCATAGCCATTCAAGTAAGGAGACAATTAGGAATATTTTTGCTTTGGCTATCTATGGTTTAGTTATCTTCCCAAAGACATTAGGGTATGTGGATGTGGCGATATTTGATGTTTTTGAGAGGCTTGAGCAAAGGATAAACCCAGTCCCGGCAATTATAGCAGAAACAATCCGATCCCTGAATTTCTGTAGATGGGAAGGAAAAGGGCATTTTCTAGGTTGTATATAGCTCCTTTACATATGGGTTCAGAGTCATTTTTTGTAAACAGGAGAATTTCCCTCTTCGCTCATACTGGAAATCTTTTTCACCAATTGGCGAATTTCTTAAGAGGGATTGGCTTGAAAATAGGACTAAGGAATAATGGATCAACATATTCCGGAATATCAGGGTGAGATGATAATTTGGAGAGCTCCATGGATAGCTCCTATGCCAACATTGTACAAGTGCGAAGATAAAGTTTCTGTTCCATTATTGGGAGTACGGGGAGGAGTGAGCTATGCACCACTGCTAGTACTGAGACAATCAGAATCCCGTCAGTTTACTCCTATGACCCATGACCTTAGTAATTTGGAATTTGCTTATAAGAAGATGGATATTCGGGAAAGGTAAGTGAGATTGTAGTAGCATGGAAGGAAACTCATCGAGTGGAGGTAGCTAGATATGCTGACATCATCACACCTGATTACCTGACATGGAGGGAATTGAGGGTCAATGATAGGTTGTTGACATCAGATAGGGAAGAAGTTCAGCATTTGAGTTCGCCGCCCAAGGAAGCGCCATCGGAGTTAGAAATAGCAAGGGCAGAATTTGAAAAAAAAAGGCCCAAATGAGAAAGGAAATTGCCCGATTGCAAGAAGAGATTGAGGATATGGAAATAGGGAGTCAGCCCGAGAAAGAGAAAAGGAAAAGATCAAGAGAGAACGGGACACTGCTAAAAGTGATCTTCAGGAATTACACTTGGAGAACAAGAGGTACCGTTTCGAGCTCAAATTCTGGGGGATTCTCAAGACTTCCTGGGAATGGGAACAAGAAGTCAAAAACCTCAAGAAGAATAAGAACTATTGGGCAGAAAAAGCAAAGCATGAGGAAGCCTGAGCCAATCAACTAGAGAAACAAGCTAAGGAAAGCTTACACGGTAATGCTTCTGCTGACATGTCAAAGGGTCGTAAACAAGTAGGGATCAGATGGAATAGCAAGGCAGTAAAAAGAGGACAGTCAAAAGGTACAATTGGTCACACTCATAAAGAATCAGACTTTCGACACCCTTACAATACTCGATCTCGAGCAAGAGCTATGGAGAACGACCAGCTTGCCAGAATTGAAAGGATGGAAATAATTCAAAAAGAATTGCAGGAACAGTAAGCTAAGTCTAAAGAGGAGACACGAGAACAAATGATCAAACTCATGGAGATGATGAGTACCATGATGAGGCAGAAATGGCCAAGAGAAAATTCAGTTACAAGAATGGGGGCAGTGAACCAGGAAGACCTACCAGAGGTGGTACAGAAGAATGGTCAGACATCCCAGCCTATGGGAAATGAACTTCTGACTAGGGCAGCATCCTATATTTACATCCAACCAGCGGTCGAACAATAAAATTTTGGTCCTAAAAGGGGTAATATTGGGGTTGATCCAATTGATGTGGAAGTTCCAGACTTTGAAGAAATAGCTAAAAAAGAAAGGGCAAAGATGACTGAATTGAAGAGGGTTGAAACTGCTGAACCCTAGAAAAAATATCAGCTGCTGGAAGAAAGGTTAAGGGCAGTTGAAGGGGCAGAGTTATTTGGCAGTTTGGATGCCAAAGAGATGAGTTTGGTACATGATCTAGTAATTCCCGCAAAGTTCAAAGTACCAGATTTTGAAAAGTATAATGGGACTACCAACCCATCAGCACATCTGACCATGTACTGCAGAAGGATAATCGGGTATGATGATAATGAGAAACTTCTTATTCATTGTTTCCAAGATAGCTTGACTGGGTCAGCAACCCGATGGTACAATCAACTGAGTCATACCAAGATTCGTTCATAGACGAATTTAGCCAGGGCTTTCATGGAATATTATAAGCATGTGTCTGACATGGTACCTGATAGGCTGTTGCTACAAAATATGAAAAAGAGGTCCAATGAGAGCTTCAAAGAATACTCGCAGAGGTGGAGGGATATGGCCACACAAGTGCAACCCCCTTTAACTAGCAAAGAAACCACAGTGCTTTTCATCAACACCTTGAAAGCACCTTATTATGACAAATTGGTGGGAAGCGCCACCAAGGACTTTGCAGATATGGTGATATCTGGGGAGATGATAGAGTCCGCTATTAAAAACAGAAAGATGGAAGGGGGTGATTCTGCTACCCCGAAAAGAGTTTTTCCAACAAAGAAGAAGGAGGAGACACATGCAGTAAGTTTCAATCAATACCCTTATACACCTCCTACACCATACACACCTCCTAGGCCTTATACTCCTACCATATCTTATGCACCTCTGAAACCTTACACACCTTACCCGGGGTAAAATCCTTATTACCCCAATGTGAACCACCTTACCCAAAATCCATTCCCCTATACCAATATACCACAACAGCCGTTCCCAACTGGTATATCCCCACAAATAACCCTTCCTCGAAATACTGTCCCAAATACTCAAAGTCTCGTGCGCAATGACCAACGTTCACCAAGGAACGATTAAAAACCCCAATTTGATCCGATTCCTACCACCTATGGTGAGCTATATCCTAAAATATTGCAGGGGCAACTTGTTGCACCCGTGTACCTCAAACCTCTGACATCTCCATATCCAAAGTGGTACAATGCAAATACTAACTGTGTATACCACGCAGGAATTCAAGGATATTCGACTGAAGATTGCCTGGCCTTTAAAAATAAAGCCCAAAGCCTGATCAATGCCAGAGTTGTAAAGTTTGGGTCAAAGAATGGGCCAAATGTAGCAGGAAACCCATTGCCCAATCATGCTGAGAATCGGGTAAATGCAGTATTGATAGAAGAAGTTTAAAAAGGTTAAAAAGGGATGTTAGGGAAGTCAAGACTCTGATGTTGATAGTATGGGTCGAGATGGTCAAGACAGGAATGGTGGGAGATGCAGATAGTCTAAAGATGGTTGCAAAGAGGGTGCAGAATTGGTGCCCGTTCTATAAGTGTGGAGGTCATGTCATACAGGACTACGGAGACTTTCTGGTTAAAGTCCAAATGATGATGGATAATGGGGAGGCCTAGTTTTATGAAGAGACAGAGAAGGAAATATAAGTTATTGAGAATGCAGCTGGCTACGGAATAGGAAGACCCTTGATCATCTATTATGATGAACCAGAGGAGAAAGTTATGCCAGTCGTTGAGGAAAGTGCACCTAAGTTAATCATTGATTTGCTTGTTTGCTTTTCATACAAGGAAAACAAAGTTGCACCATGGAAATACAACTGCAGCAGGGTTATGCCTGGGTCTTTGAGTCAGCAAGATATCACAAGCGTGGGGTATTTAACCCGAAGAGAAAAGTGTTATGCTCCTGAGGTTGCTGAACAAGGATTAACAGGGAAAGATAGAGTAGCAGACAAAGGGAAAAAAGTAGTTCAGCCAATCCATATTGAGATGGATTTTCAAAAGAAGCAGAGGGGGGATCAGCCCCGGTTAACAGAATAAAAGAATAGGTAAGTGAGAAAGAAGCTTGCGAGTTTTAAAATTCATAAAGCACAGTGAGTATAGCGTGGTTGAACAACTGCAACGTCAACCAGCTAGAATTCAATATTATCTTTGCTTTTGAATTCAGAGCCACACAGAAATGCCCTGTTAAGAGTGTTGAATCAGGCATACGTGGCTAACAACATATCAGTAGAAAGGCTAGACAGGTTGGTGGGAAACATCGCAGCGGACGACCATATATTTTTCATTTATGATAAAATACCAACTAGTGGTATTGGGTCCACAAAGGCTGTTCACATAACAACTACCTGCAAGGGGCATATACTACCAAGGGTGCTTCTGGACAATGGTTCTTCATTAAATGTAATGCCCTTAGCAACCTTGTCTAAGTTGCCAGTAGATATATCTTATATGATACCGAGTTGCACAGTAGTCAGGGCTTTCGATGGTACAAGGAGAGAGGTAATAGGAACTATTGAGCTTCCTCTAGAGATAGGCCCATGCACTTATACGGTGAATTTCCAGGTCATGGATATTAATTCGTCTTATAATTGTTTGTTGGAAAGGCCATGGATACATTCAGCAGGGGCTATACCTTCGTCTCTCCACCAAAAGCTAAAATTTATGATGGAGGTCAGTTTGATCACTATATCAGGAGAAGAAGACATAATAGCCTCCGCATCTACTGAATCTCCTAATGTTGAACCCAATAAAGATGTCGTAGAATGTTCTTTTCGGTCTCTGAAATTCGTAAATGCGGTTTTCGCCGCTGAAGGACGAAAATTCCAAAGCCAAGATTGTCCAAGAACACAAGGCTGGGAGTAAGAACTACAGTGGGAAAATGCTGCAGTGCTGGAAAAGGTTTGGGAAAATATCTTCAAGGGATGGCCCGAGCAATGGAAACAGTGGGAAAGAAAGATTGGTTTGGCTTAGGGTATCTTTCGAAAGCCTATGAGAAGAGAAAACAGGTTGAAAGGAACAGACAAAGAAGGATGGCCCGTCTCACGGGTATGGATATTGAATGGGAACCCATGACTTTCCCACCAATCTTTCACAACTTTCGCTCTGCTGGTTTTTTACTCTGGGAAAAGAATTTAGAGAATGTACTTGTAATGATCGAGTAAGCTTTTGAAAAATTCCATGTGAATAAAGGGGGACAGATTTAGGATATGGTGATTTGCATGATCGGGAAAGAAGGGATGGAAAGTGACAGTACGAACTGGTTGGTGCGACCTTGTCCACCAAGATATAGACTAACCAATTGGAGTGCGACTGAGTTGCCCATAGTTTTTAAGTCTATTCCAATGTAATACTTTTAAAAAAAGCAATCTTAATTATCTTTACCCAGAGATATTAAGAGTTTTTTCTGTAATGGGCCTTTTGTTTAAACATTTTCATTCAATAAATAACAAGCACAATGCATTTTATCCATATTGATGTGTCCACATTCTTTCATTTTTGTTATTTATTTTGTTTTCATTATATATTTTCCTATATTGTTTCTTCTCCACCTATTTACAGGTGTACGGGTGTAGAATATGAGGACTTTCCTGTCAGCAATTCTGAAATTGATTTTGAAAGACCCATTTGCATGGGTGATTTTGAGGCTAACGAAGATACTGAGGATTATGGTCTACCTCCAGATTTATTAAGGAAAATAGAACAAGAGGAGAAACAAGTACTTCCTCATAAGGAATTATTGGAAATGATAAATATGGGAGATGGTGAAGAGATAAAGGAAGTCAAAATTGAAACTTCGTTGTCATCATCAATAAATGGTGAATTGATAGCCTTGCTCCACGAATATGTGGATGTATTTGCATGGCCTTACCAAGACATGCCGGGGTTGGATCCAGATATTGTGGTTCATAAGCTCCCTTTAAGGCCATAATGCAAGCCAATTCAGCAAAAGTTGTGAAGAATGAGGTCGGACATGCTGTTAAAGATAAAAGAAGAGGTGAAAAAGCAATTTCATGCTGGGTTCTTAGAGGTGGCAAAATATCCAGAATATGTGGCAAATATTGTCCCATTACCAAAGAAGGATGGCAAAGTGCGGATGTGCATTGATTACCAATATTTGAACAAGGCCAGTCCTAAAGATAATTTCCCTTTGCCCCATATTGATACTCTGGTGGATAATACGATGAAAAGTTCTTTATTTTCTTTCATGTATGGATTCTCAGGATACAATCAGATCAAGATGGCACCGGAAGATATGGAGAAAACCATATTTGTTACAATGTGGGGAACCTTCTGCTGCAAAGTAATGCCATTTGGGTTGAAGAATGCTGGGGCAACATACCAAAGAGCCATGGTGACCTTGTTTCATGATATGATGCATAAGGTAATTGATGTCTATGTTGATGATATGATTGCAAAGTCACAAGGAGAAGAGGAGCATATTGCGAATCTTAATAAGCTCTTTGAACGATTAAGGAAGTTTAGACTCAAGCTAAATCCGGTAAAATGCACTTTTGGAGTCACCTCGAGGAAATTGTTGGGTTTTGTCGTCAGCAAAAGAGAAATTGAGATTGACCCGAATAAAGTGAAGGCCATTCAAAATTTGCCTCCACCTCGTACTCAAAAGGAAGTAAGAGGCTTTCTAGGGAGATTGAATTACATTGCTCGGTTTATTTCTCAGATAACTGACAAGTGTGATCCAATATTTAAGTTACTTCGAAAACGTGATCCAGGAGAATGGGATGAAGGTTGTCAGATTGCATTTGAAAAGGTTAAACATTATCTATCCAACCCACTAGTACAAATGCCACCTGTTTCGGATAAACCAATGATACTGTATTTATCAGTATTTGAGAGATCCATGGGTTGTGTTTTGGGGCAGCTTGATGAGATTGGAAAGAAATAACAGGCAGTTTACTACCTCAGCAAAAAGTTCACAGATTATAAGTTGAAATATTCGTCGATAGAAAAGTTGTGTTGTGCTTTAGCTTGGACTGCTCGAAGACTCAGACAATACATGTTGTACCACACAACGTGGTTGATTGTCAAACTGGATCTAGTCAAGTACATATTGGAAGCACCTTCTTTGTAAGGGAGGATGGCAAGATGGCAGGTTTTATTGTCAGAGTACGACATTGTATATGTAAGTCAAAAAGCTATCAAGGGTAGTACAGTAGCTGAATTCTTAGCAAGTCGGGCAGTGGAAGATTATGAGTCGTTGAACTTTGACTTCTTGGATGAAGATTTGATGTATGTGTCGCAAGCAAATGAGATTCCCCTGAAAAAGAAAGTATGGAAAATGTACTTTGATGGCGCATCTAATGCCATGAGGCATGGAATCGGTGCAGTGCTTATATCCCCAGAAGAAGATTATTATCCTTTCACTGCCGGATTGCATTTTGATTTTACAAACAATACTGTCGAGTATGAAGAATGTACTATGGGCCTTCGTGCTGTAGTGGACAGAAAGATCAAAGTATTGAAATTTTTCGGAGACTCAACCTTAGTGATTTACTAGCTATGAGGAGAATGGGAAACCCGAGATACAAAGCTAATCCGATATCGAGAACTCATATTGAGTTTATTGGAGGAGTTTGAAGAAGTGAATTTCAATTACTTTCCTCGAGAAGAAAATCGGATGGCAGATGCTCTGGCTATTTTGTCATCAATGTTTAAAGTGAATGAAGGGGCTGAAGTTGTACCAATAAAGATGAGAATATATGATTCTCCTGCCCACTGTCTGAGTATTGAAGAATAAGCAGATGGCCTTCCTTGGTATAACGACATCTTGCAATACATCAAGAGTCAACAGTATCCAGAACAAGCAATAGAGAATGACAAGAGGACTCTGAGAAGGTTAGCAATGGGTTTTGTTCTAGACAGTGAGATTCTCTACAAGAAAGGAAAAGACCAAGTCTTGTTGAGATGTGTCTAATCTATTGAAGCTCAGAGAATTATAGAAGAGGTCCATGAAGGGATATGTGGCACTCATGCTAATGGTCACATGCTTGCTAAACAGATTATGAGGGCAGGGTACTATTGGTTGACAATGGAAAGAGATTGCATCAGTTATTCCCGAAAGTGCCATAAATACCAGTTATATGCAGATAAGATTCATGTGTCGCCATCGCCATTACATGTCATGACTGCACCATGGCCTTTTTCAATGTGGGGAATGGATATGATCGGACTTATTACCCCGAAAACTTCAAATGGACATCGTTTCATCTTAATGGCCATAGATTATTTCACAAAGTGGGTAGAAGCTGCGTCCTATGCGAATATAACAAAGTCGGTGGTATGTAGATTCGTTAAGAAAGAAATCATATGCCGTTACGGGTTGCCAGCAAGAATTATTTCGGATAATGCTCTCAATTTGAACAATAAGATGATGAAAGAAGTGTGTACTCAATTCAAGATCACACATCATAATTCGGCACCTTACCGTCCGAAGATGAATGGCGCAGTAGAAGCAGCTAACAAAAACATCAAGAAGATTGTTGAGAAGATGACCAATATGTACAAAGATTGGCATGAGATCTTGCCTTTTGCTCTTCATGCATATCGTACTTCGGTTCGCACATCTACAGGGGCAACATCGTTTTCTTTGGTATACGGGATAAAAGCAGTGCTACATATTGAAGTTGAGATCCCTTCACTTCGGGTTTTGATGGAAGTTGGCCTAGAGGAAGCAGAATGGGTTAGAGCTCGTTATGAACAGTTGAATCTCATCGAGGAGAAAAGATTGAAAGCAATTTGTCACCGGCAGTTGTATCAAAAAAGGATGATTCGAGCCCACAACAAGAAGGTTCATCCCAGACAGTTCCGAGAAGGGGAGTTGGTACTGAGGAAAATTCTCCCTATAGTGAAGGACCCAAGAGGAAAATGGGCTCCGAATTGGGAAGGACCTTATGTGGTAAAAAGAGCTTTTTCTGGAGAAGCATTGATTTTAACTAGAATGGACAGGGAGGATTTCAGAAATCCTGTCAATGCTGATGAACTGAAGAAGTATTACGCTAAAAAAAAAATGTGTGTGATGCTGTGCACATGGAAATTCGAATGATTCCAAGTGTAAAAATAGAAATTCTATATATCTATCTCCCCTGTGAATGGTTTTTCAAAGAAAATATTCATGCTTGATATGATGAATGGTCATCTTTCATATTCCTTTCACTAAGAAGAAATTATCCTTAGTCACCCCTTTGAGCCTTAGGAATTATTTTTTTCTTTAAACCTTGATCAAGGATCACCCTCTACATTGGAGGGCAAATGCGAGGAAAAATAATAAAAAAATCATGGAAAAAAGAAAGCCATCGAAAAATGTGGCAAATGAAAGCCAACAAAGCAAAAAAAAAAAAAAAAAAAGAAAGTCCAAAAATGGACAAATGTTTCAAAAATGAGTTCTCCTCAGAAAATGATCCTTGATCCAATCACCCTTAAAGACACTTTGGGCCTATTTTATCCTTTCTTTCTAAACCTAAACCTTGGCCTACATTACATGCTTTAAAAGTCAATTTTGATCAAGCATGGATATTTAATTTGAAAGGTTATTCTCAGAATTCGTCCCATATTTTGAATTGATATTTTTACCTTGGAAATATTTAGAATTCTCAGATGCATGGTAGAGTAAAAAAAATGGAAATGAAAAAAGAATGTAAAAGGAGAGGTTTAACCTGAAAACCCGCAAAGGGCGACTTAATATCGAATGGAGGACACTTGAGTTAAAAACCCACAAAAGGCGGCTCAGGTACTCATCAAAGTTTGAATCAATGCTCCGTGTAAAGAGGGAGAAAGTATCTGACAATCAGAAAAAAGGGGAACAACTCAGTCTGATGTAACTACGGAAGCCAAAAGGTTACCCAAGTAAATTGCTTGTTCAAGAGAAATTTTAGATGGTTTGAAGAGGAGGGGTCCAAGATATTCCGCATCCGGGGCATCTACAACCTATAACTTTACATTTGTTTCTTATATCCTTGATATTTATTTTTACTATTTTGAAACATTTCTTGCAATAAATTCTTGTTATTCTCTTCATGATAATTTTTGCTTGATTCATATTTTCTTTCATACATTTTTGAGATGCATTATGATTGTTATTAAATTGAATGATGATTAGTAATAAAAAAATCTTTAAATAAAAGGATTTCAAATTATTACTAAGGAATAGATTTAAATCTTGAGAAAGGTTTGAAAATTCACCATGAAAAGAAAACAGTGACGTGTTGGAAACTCCATCACAAAGTCAAAAGAATTTGTGAATTTCAGCAAAAGTCAGAAACTAAGACTGTTTGACAAGTTATCTTGAGTGAAGGATTCCTTAAGTGGGGCATCGATGAACAAATCTCAAAGAAACCATCGATTAGAAATCATGACACAATCATTTAATTGCATTCATTCTTAGGAAACATACAAGCATTTGCAAAGCATGTCATTCTCATCATTACATTTAGCTAACATTGCAAAAATCGGGAAAACTTGGATTTACCCAAAGTGAGCTCATTTTGTTTTTCAAACGAGTCAAACCCCAAGATCACCGTCGAGGTATGTTTCCTTTCCAAATCGAACTCGTTTTGTTTTATCAAATGATTCAAGCCTTGATATCACCGTTGAGGTATTTCTTTTTGTTTTAAATCGAATTCATTCTGTTTTATCAAATGAGTCGAGCCTTGAGACCGTCGTCAAGGTATTTTCAAATCACAAGTAAGGCCTTCGGGCACCATTTTTAAAAGACCTTCGGGCACCATTTTTAAGACTTTTAGGCATAATTTTTTATCATGGGTAAGGCCTCCGGGCACCATTTTAAAGACCTCCAAGTACCATTCTAAGGACCTCCGGGCACCTTTTTAAAGACTTCAGGCACCATTTTAAAGACCTCCGGGCACCATTTTAAAGACCTTCGGGCACCATTTTTAAGACCTTCAGGCATAATTTTTCATCACGGGTAAGGCCTCCGAGCACCATTTTAAAGACCTCCGGGCACCATTTTAAAGACCTTCGGGCACCATTTTTAAAGACCTTCAGGCATCATTTTAAAGACCTTCGGGCACTTTTTCAAAGACCTTCAGGCACCATTTTAAAGACCTCCTGGCACCTTTCTAAAGACCTTCGCGCACTATTTTAAAGACCTTTGGGCACCTTTTTAAAGACCTTTGGGCACCATTTTAAAAACCTCCGGGCACCATTTTAAAGACCTTCGGGCACAATTTTTTCTTTTGAAATCGAACCTGTTTCCTTAAGATGGGTCGAGCCTTGATTAGTCAGGGAATTCAATTTAAGGACAAAATCTTCAATTTACAGCTTTCTCAACAAAAAAATGAAAAAAAAAAGAAAAAAAAAAAAGAAAACCCCTTTCCCTTTTCTTCACATGTGATTTCACTAATCGTACAAAATTAGTGTTTGTTTATCTTTGCATGATTCCTGATTCTCAGCAATAGCCAAAGAGGGGCAGCTGTAGACACCTAATTTTGTTCGGCTACTAAAACAGGTATGTTTTCTTCCTAAATTGATGTTTCAGAATGTAAAAAGACTTTTTTCATCCTGCAAGTGGTACTCCGAGGCTTAGTTTAAGAGGGCGAGTATAAAAAGTCAAACTTAAAAAAAAAGTCAACCTCAAAAAGTCAACCCCAAAAAGTCAACTACTAAAAAAGTCAACCCACTTTCAAAATAAAGATTTGAAGTTCAGTTGAAAAATGGCAAAAGAATTTTGATAATCCGAGGTCTACATCGAAAGATATGGAGTTCAAAATTTGGGAAAAAGTGCTTAAACGATTGAATTGGTCGAAATTGAAGGATCCAAACGAATGATAAGCACTGACTACGGGTAATGGAGAAGCCACTTGAAAGAAAAACTGAAAGAAAAGTCAATCCGGGAGAAAATCGAGAATTAGGGTTTTTGGTGGATTTCGGTGAGATTGGGAAGAATTACTGAAATGACCCGACTTGGTAAGAAAAAAGCCCTTAATGGATGAGGAGTGATTTAAAAAGGATATCCCAAGGCTCAGTTTGAAGAAAATCTGAAAATCGGACTTGTTTTGAGCAAAATCGGGTTTCAGAGACAAAAGGGCAAAATTGGAAAATTTCGGAAAATAGCACATGAACTCCAAAAATTTTGAAAAATTGCAAATCTCATTCTTAAATCATTTGGAAGAGATTGGTAAAAGAAAATCTTGATTCGAAGTTCGTTTCCAAAATGGCCAAATCTGGGGTCTCCTATGTAGTAATTCAAGAAGATAAATCCTGGAAAAATAGCAAATGGAGTCCAAAATTCTGAAACTTTGCAAATATCATTTTTAAATTATTTGGAAGATATTGGCAAAATAAAATCTTGATTCGGAGTTCGTTTGCAAAATGGCCCAATCCCGGGCCCCCTATGTAGTAATTCAAACAGATAAATCTCGAAAAAATACCAAATGAGTTCCAAAAATTATGAAAACTTTAAGATCACACTTTTAAATTATTTGGAAGATATTGGTGAAGAAAAATCTTGATTTGGAGCTTGTTTAAAAAATGGTAAATTTTGGGGGCATAAAAGGGCAATTTTGAAAGAAAAAATCCAAATAAATAGCAAACGGACTCGAAAAATTTTGAAAACTTTCAGAATTCAATTTTTTATTATTTTGAAAATATTGAAAGAATCAAATTTGAATTTGGAGTCCGTTTGCCATTTATTTGCATTCCGGGGCAAAAAGGTCATTTTACCCAAGCAACCGAAAAAGGCTTTTCTTGCCTTTCAAAAATATCAATCTTGGGCTGGAAGAAGGAGGGTTGGCCGGCCAAGGCCCAAGGAAGGGAAGAATGTTTCTAATTTTTTTAATCAAGAGGCCAAAATAAGGAGTTAGTGATTTTTTGATCAAGCCTTTGCAAATAAGCCACATGGACCAATGCATGAAGAGGGAGAGTGTCAACATATTTCTTGAACTACAATTAGGGACAGCTGATGGCCTAATCTAAGGGTGATAATTTCATGTTTTAAACATCTTGGAACAATAGCCCTTGGATGAAAATTGGTTGGAGGAAAAATGACAACATGCTAACCTAGAGAGAGGGCATTTTCGGCGACTATAGAGGGGGGTTCTTTTTCATTTTCAGCTCACTCACATTTTTATCTATTCTCTCTTGCTTTTGGCTGATTTTCTCTCCATTGTTGAAAAGCAAAAAGAAAATTTTTGAAAAGAAAAGAAAGTTTGAAGAGAAAAAGCTTGAAAGATAGCTTTTAGAGGTTGCTTTTAGCACCAACTCTTCCACTTTCTTTGATTTTCCATTCTTGTTTTGCTGTTTTGATTATTATTTTGGTAAGTTTCTTTTGATTTTTCTTTTTAAATAATTGTTTTTAATGTTCTTCTTTAAGTTCTTTCTTCATATTTTCTTATAAAAATTTATTGCAATATTTTTTTCCTTGTTTTTTGACATGGTCGAATAGCCCATGATTTTTTTGTTGTTGCCGTTTTGCTTTGATTTTCATGTTATTTTGATATTAAATAAAGTCTTGGTCCTTCAAATCTTCTTCTACTACATATACCTGAAGCTTGTTTTAAGTTAGTTGCTTGCTTACTTCCACTTATGAGTCTATTATCAAGTTCTTGCATTTTTTAATTTCTATTTTCAAAATGTTTAAATTTGTTTATGTTTTATATTTTGAAATCCATGTGTTTGTGAAAATGCTTGTTAGTTTTTATACTTCTACTTTATATTTGCATGATTTGAGTGTTATATTTTAGTTAAGTATGTTAGTATATCAAGTGTTTGTGAAAATGCCATGCTTACTTTGGACATGAGGCCATTCGGCCACTTCACATTATTTTGCTTTGTGTGTGCATTTTTGTTATATTAGATGATAGGTTTGCATTTTCATGACATTTGGTTGAGTATTTGGTTTAGGCATGTCTTATGTTTGTGTTATTGCCATTTATATTTTATATGTTAGGATTGGTTTGTTTTGCCATGCATGTCCATGCATTTTAGACCTAGGTTGCATTAAATGCCATGCAAGTTCATTTAGGTCTAGGTCATTTTATTAATGCCATGCATTTTTCATGACATTTAGGTTACTCATACATTTCATGCATCATATTTGCTGTATTTTTCATGCATTTCATGTCCATGCGACTTGACTTATGACTTAGGCCAATCAATGGTTCAAAGTCATGCTCTCTTGAGCATACTTGTGGAAAATTAAAGAGTTGTCAAATTGATTATTCTACCTTTGTGATTTTTTTTTACTTAGCCAATTTTTGTCTAACTTTTCAAAAGTGCTATCTACTGTTTGTGAGTCATTTAGAGAGTCTTTAATATTTTTACTTTGATTTTTAAATGATTTTATCAAAGGCAAAAATGTATTTTGGCAAAACAATTTTTTCACCCAGTACTCGTACATTCCCGATTTTTTTGGGCAGTCATCTTTAATCAGAAAATTAAGCCGATTTTTTCCCATGTATTTTTACATGTCTTGAGTGTCCAGTATTGTTTTTAGATTTTTTTGAGTTTATAAAAATAGGGTAAAAAAATCATGGTTTAAAACTAGACAGTGGAGTCAGAATTGAATTTGAAGGAAAATCATTTTTCTGTTTTGGTTAAGTTACTTAGAGGGAGCTGATTAGGAAGTTTAGCTACTGACTTAGGGTATTTTCTAAGCCTTTTTAAATTCTAAAAATGATTTTTTAAGTCTCGGGTTAAGGGTGGTCAAGTCCGGGATTTTAAACTTAGGAAATTAGAGCCATTTAAAAAAATTTAGCCAAGTTTTTATTTTTAATCTAAGCTTTTCAAAAAATTGTTTTCAAACAATCACAAAGTATTTTGATTTTAGAATATTTAATTTGATATAATTTCCTAAGGTAGCGGATATCTTTTTAGATATACGGATTTCCTTAATTAAAGGAAAAAATACACTTTCATGCATTGCATTTTCTATATTCATGCATTTTATATAATATGTGATTTTTGCTATGATAATTTCTATGGTATTGTTATTATTTTGATTTATATTTTTTGATGTTATATTGTTTACTATATGGTTTTGAATATTTTATGATATCCTATGCTTTTTATTTAGTTATTTTTGTCATATTATTTAGCATATACTATATTCATGCATTATTATTTCCCTTTTTATTTTCATGCATATTATATGATAGCATTATTTTATATTTCATATCATTTCAATTATATGTCATATCATTCATATTTGCCATGTCATTTAAATTATTTCATTTTATATAGAATATATTATGTTACTTAGGTCATTTCATGTAGAATATATTATATTACCTAGGTTATTTCATTTCATTTAGAATACATCATATAACTTAGGATATTTCATTTCATTTAGAATATGCTAAGACATTTAAATTATATCATATCATTTAGGTTACATTATATTATTTAGACTTTGCTATGTCATTTTATTTATTCATGCATATTCATATTCATATATTTTTTTAAATATTTTCAAAAAGGTAATGATTTTCAATAAAATAAAGATATTACCGAGTTAAAATAATTCATGAGTTCTCTGCCAGGTTTGCTAGAGAGGATATCATCAATTATCATTAATAACGAAATATCTTCTTTAAAATGAAAATGATTCGGAAAGCTTTCCAAATTAATAAAAAAATTTATATTTTGCCACGTTTGTTTGGGTATATAGGAAAATTTTGAATTTATAAATTCCGGATCATTTTCAATGAAAAATGGAATTATTTTTCTTTAAATTGGGAATTAACTTGAAATACTAAATTTAAAACCGACTTTTTTACTGAGACTTGAGATAACACATGATTAATAAGGTACCGTTTTATACGGGCGTTATGGGGGTGCTAATCCTTCCCTACACGTAACCGAGTCCCGAACCCATTTTTTTGATTTCCCTGGTTTAATACACAGACTTGAAATTGGTTTTAAAAATGTTTTACTTAATTTTAAAATATTTTATAAAACCGGTTTTAATAGGTGGCCGATCACACCTAGCTAAAAAAGATTGGTGGCGACTCCATATCTTTTTCAAGGTCATTTTCAAAACCTTCATTTTTCAAGAGGAATTAAGTCGACTTTTCCTCTATATTTTTAATGTCACGCCTAACGAATAATAAAGTCTTGCGATGAGACTTGTTATTTTTTATGTTGCGACATCACTCAACAAGGAAGAGAATCGCCAAGAACACACCCAAAAAAAGATGAATTACAGCAAGCACACTTCTTGGGAAGTGGCGATATGTCTATTTTTCTAGGGTAGGGTTCTCTTCTTGAAACCAAACTTCTCTCAAGAAAAAATAAAAATATCTCAAGTCGAATTAAAAGCTTAGGTTGCGGCTACAGCCTCTATATTTGATATATATGTAGGCGCAAACCCTGACCCCTTCTCCCGAAGCTTGGCTGGCTAGTGTAACTTGTTGCACAAGATTTTCATTAATCCACTTGAACTTAAACTATCTAATTTTAAGATGGAGCAATAGGCCATTATATTATCTAATAATAATAATGGTCCAACAATCTTAATGCCTTAAGTTGGGCCAACCATACTTAGTAGACAGTCTTAAATTAGAATGGTCTTTTTGGACCCATTCTAATTTATCATGCTTATTTATTGGATAGATTAATTTCTAAATGAAAGTAATTTAATTCTCAATTAAATTTCATTCTCCTCAAGAACAATTCATGTCATTAATCTATTAATATCATCTCATGACATCAATCCAGTATAACATAGTCATTCAAAATTCACCTTGCACATCACTATGTCAAAGTCGACTATACTAGTTTATATAAGACTTCTTGATTCTTCTTATCTCATTAAGACATTGTCTTTAGATTTCTCGAATCTCAATCATGTCTTAATCTTTCTTAATTGAACTTCTTCAATTAAGTCCTCAATTAGATCTTTTATTTCATTAAGTTTTACCTTAATAGAATACCATGTTTAATCCATACATATCTGTTCTTATGTGTGTGACCCTCTAGGTTCCCTATATGTTGGCAATGAACATAAGTTAATCTCATTAACTTGTTTTCATAGATCATGAGCGGGATCTAGCAACCCATCATGACCACCCAAATATTGTGAAGTCAGCGTGACCTTTTAGAAACATTTTAGCAACTAGCCTGTCAATGTAATACGGTCCTTTCACCATATATCCCGGATAGCTCATGAGCATGGTGCAGTGTCTACTCATGATCAATCCATATTAGTTCTTCGCAACTTATGATTAACCATTATCAATTTAGAGAAACAACTTTCTCATAAATCTATCATGCTTTAGCCAAAGACTTAATCAAGTTAATCGTAGTCAAGAACAAACGAGATATGTCTCCATTATCACAAGTAGTGGTGAATCCTCTCTAGATCACTCATTCATCTTTGTATGGTTCATGTTATACCCAATAACACCCTACTATAAGCATCCTCTTGTTTGGGACCCGTTCGTTATGGAATCTAAGCATGATACTCTCCATACAAGATGACCTGGTATCACAAGTCTGAGGACTAATTTACACGACTGATACTAAGAGAACATTATCATCGACACTGGAGTGATATTACCAAATGAAGTTCTCTTGGCGGGCTATGTTCAGTGAACTTGTTCAACAGACAAGCACTGATATGTTATCCCAAGTATCCCATACTTTAACCTGTATGAGATCGATTGCTTACTTCAAAAGTAAGAAGGCTTAACATATACTAGTCTTTGAGCATTGCCAATACCCCGTCTTGGCAATACGATGACCAGGAACAGTTTGAGGAACGAGGCTTTGATGCATAAGGATCTCATAATTATAACTCTTTATAATTCTTTTGCAAGGCCATTATGTTCCATGGGCTTCATCCGATTAGTACTTAATAACTCCTTATTATTGTACTAACATGAAGGAAAACCTTGTATTACTATCTTCATAGTGAAGGGATTGCTTTATTGACTGTGTATTCCATGCTCAATCTGATTGGCTCTAGGGCATACACCAACAACCCGATATTCAAGCTACTCTAAAAGCGTGATCCGGGTAAATGGGATGAAGGATGCCAAATAGCCTTTGATAAGGTCAAGCATTATCTGTCAAACCTACCAATACTAATGCCACCAGTCCCAGTAAAGCCGTTGATATTGTATTTTTCATTATTCGAAAAGTCCATGGGATGTGTATTGGGGCAACATGATGAAACCGGAAAGAAAGAACAAGCCATCTACTATCTCAGCAAGAAATTCATTAAGTACAAGTTGAAGTATTCATTGGTAGAAATGCTTTGTTGTGCCCTAGCTTAGACTTCCCGAAGGCTCAGGAAATATATGTTGCATTACACGACATGGTTGATTGCAAAGTTAGATCCCCTCAAATACATATTCGAGGCACCTTCGTTATCAGGAACAACGGCGAGATGGCAAGTGTTGCTTTCCAAATATGATAATGTGTATGTGAGCCAAAAGGCTATAAAGGGTAGCGCAGTAGCCGAATTCCTAGCAAATCGAGCGTTAGAGGATTATGAGCCTCTGGATTTTGATTTCCCTGACGAAGACCTAATATGTGTCTCACAAGAAAATAGGACTTCCTCTGAGAAGAAAACCTGGAAAATGTATTTTGATGGCGCATCTAATGCCATGGGGCACGGGGTCGGTGTAGTGCTCATATCCCCTGAGGAAAATTATTATCCTTTCACTGCCAAGTTGGATTTTTATTGTACAAACAATACCGCTGAGTATGAGGCATATACTATGGGCCTTCGTGTCGCCATAGAAAGGAAGATCAAGACACTAGAGGTCTTCGGGATTTAGCCCTGGTGATATACCAACTGCGCGGAGAATGGGAAACCCGGAATGCCAAGTTAATCCGATATCGAGAGCTTATACTAAGCTTGATTGAGGAGTTCGAAGAAGTGGGTTTCAATTACCTACCCCGAGAAGAAAATCGAATGGCAGATATTTTAGCCACTTTATTATAAATGTTTGAAGTGAATAAAGGGCCGAAGTTGTGCCAATCAGGATGAGCATATACGAGTCTCCTACACACTGCTTGTGTATCGAAAAAGAAACGGATGGTCACCCTTGGTATTACGATATCTTGCAATACATCAAGAGTCAACAGTACCCTAAACAAGCAATGAAAAAAGACAAGAGAACCCTAAGGAGAACAGCAAAGGGTTTTCTCTTAGATGGTGAAATCCTTAAAAAGAAAGGGAAGGACCAGGTTCTGTTGAGGTTTGTCGTTTCCGCTGAAGCTCAAAGAATCCTCGATGAGGTTCACGAAGGGATATGTGGCATTCACGCCAACGGCCACATGCTAGCTAAGCAGATTATGAGGGCAGGATACTATTGGCTAACAATGGAAGGGGATTGCATTAATTATTCCCGGAAGTTCCATAAATGCCAGATATATGCAGACAAGATTCTTGTGCCTCCATCACCGCTGCATGTCATGATGGCTCCATGGCCATTCTCGATGTGATCGGGCCCATTACCCCGAAAGCTTCGAACAGACATCATTTCATCCTGGTGGCCATAGATTACTTCACAATATGGGTATAAGTCACTTCTTATGGTAATGTAACAAAGTCAGTGGTGTGCAGATTCATCAAGAAGGAGATTGCGTGCTGATATGGACTCTCGGAGAGAATAATTTCTAACAATGCTCTCAACCTGAATAATAACATAATGAGGGAAGTATGTACTCAGTTCAAGATCAAGAGTCATAATTTTGAGCCTTATTGTCCGAGACTGAATGGGGCAGTAGAAGCAGCCAATAAAAACATCAAGAAGATTGTTGAGAAGATGACCGATTTGTACAAATATTGGCATATCGTACTTCAGTTCACACATCTACAGGTGCCACATCGATTTCGCTGGTATACAGGATAGAAGTAGTGCTGCCTATTGAGCTTGAATCCCTTCACTTCATGTTTTGATGGAAGTTGGCCTAGAAGAGGCAGAATGGATTAGAGCTCACTATGAACAGTTGAATCTCATCGAGGAGAAAAGGCTAAAGGCAATATGCCATGGGCAAATGTATCAGAAAATGATGATTCGAGCCCATAACAAAAAGGTTCGCCCCAGGCAATTTCGAGAGGGAGAGTTGGTATTAAGGAAGGTTCTCCCTAGTGTGAAAGATCCTCGCGAAAAATAGGCTTCGAATTTGGAAGGACCCTATGTGGAGAAAAGAGGTTTTTCTAGAGGAGCATTGATTTTAACTCGGATGGACGGTGATGATTTGAGAAATCTCATAAAGCCGATGAATTGAAGAAATACTATGCTTGAAAAAAAAAGAAAAAAAAAAGAAAAAGAAAGAGAAAAAAGAAAAAATGTGTGCATAGGAGAATTCGAATGATTACAAGTGCAAAAATGAAAATTCTACTTATCTATTTCCCCTGAGGATTGCTTTTCAATGAGAATATCCATGCTTGATATGAGAAATGGCCATGTTTCATATTCTTTTCACTAAGAAGAAATTATACCTAGTCACCTCTTTGAACCTTAGGAATTTTTTCTTTCTTTGAACATTGATCAAAGCTCACCCTCCACACTAGGGGGCAAATGCAAGGAAAGACCTTCAAAAATCATTGCGAAATGAGCCATCAAAAACAAAAAAGAAAAAAACACACACAAAAATTTGTGAAAAAAGTATGGCAAATGAAAGCCAAGAATGAAAAGAAACAAAATTCAAAAAAAAAAAAAAAGAGAGAGAGGAAATTCCAAAAAGGACTAATGTTTCGAAAATGAATCTTCTTCATGAAAAGATCTTGATCTGACCACCCTTAAACACATTTTGGGCCTATTTATCCTTTCTTTCTAAACCCGAACCTTGGCCTGCATTGCGTGCTATTAAAGTCCATTTTGATCAAGCATGGGTATTTAACTTGAAGGTTTTTTGTTCTCAGATTTCATCCCATCTCTTGAATAGTCATTTTTACCATTGAAGAATAATTCTCAAATGCATGGTGGAACACAAAAACAAAAAAAAATGAAAATGAAAAAAGAATGTAAAATGAGAGGTTTAAGCCGAAAACCCGAAAAGGGCAACTTAAAACCTAACGGGGGACACTTGGGTTGAAAACTCGCAAAGGGCGGCCCAAGTACTGATCAAAGATTGAATCAATGCTCCATGTAATGGGGGAGAAAGTATCAGAAAATCAGAGAAAATGGGTAAAGCTCAGTCTGATGTAACAGTGAAAGCCGAGAAGTCACCCAAGTGAATGGCTTTTTTAAAAGATATTTCAAAGGAACTAAAGCAGGAATGGTCCAGGATATTCTGCATCTGGGGCATCTATACCTTCCCATTTATATTCTCCTTTTAAATCCTTGATATTCACCTTTGTTATTTAAACCTTTTTGCAATAAATTCTTGTTAGCCCTTTCCATATGGCTGTTTCATACTATCTTTCATATATGTTGTGATGCATTTTTGAATGTTATCAAATTGAACGATGATTAGTAAACATAAAAAAATCTTTAAATAAAAGGATTTTTTTGCATTACTATGGAGTAAATTTAAATTTTAGAAGAGGTTTGGAAACCATTAGCATTTGGAGAAACTTGCGACAATCCATAATGCTGAAAAACTCATCTAGTGAGACGAATCAGGGATAGGGTAGAGTTACCGCCACAGAGTCAGAAAACTTATGGATCACGATGAAACCATAGAGAAAAGCCCATCAAGAAAGGTAAATCGTGGATAGGTTAAAGACACTGTCACAGAGTTAGAAAATTTGTGAATCCATAATGATGAAAAGCTCATCAAGTAGAGCAAACAGTGGAGTTGAGAAGATTCGTGAACATCAATGAAATCATGGATTAAAATTCATGACACAACCATGTAATTGCATTCATCCCTAGGGAACATGCATCTTACAAGCGTTTGCAAAACCTTTCATCAACATCACTATATTCAACTAACATTGCAGGAACTGTGGAAAGTTTTCTTTCTTAAGTCCAACTAGCTAGCACAAAAAGAAGTAAGCACTTTATCCAAAATTTTCCTGGATAGGACAACCAGATTTCTCGGACAAGACATCCAAAAATTTCCTGGATAAGACAACAAGATTTTCCTGGACAAGACAACCAGATTTTTTTTGGACAAGGCATCCAAATTTTTCGGACAAGACATCCAAAATTTTCCTGGACAAGACAACCAAATTTTTCTCAGACAAGACATCCCAAATTTTTGCAAATAAAATTTGTTTCCTTAAGATGAGTCGAGCCTTGATTAGTCAGAGAACTCAATTTATGGACAAATCTTATTGTTTTAAACAAAATTTCACCAAGATAAGATAAGGCCCCGGGACTTCCGTCGAGCTATTGTCTTCTCTTGCAAAGTGAACTCATTTCCTTAAGACGATTCAAGCCTTGATTAGTCTGGGAACTCAATTTAAGGACAAACCTTTTTAAAGAAATCGAACTCGTTTCCTTAAGATTGGTCGAGCCTTGATTAGTCAAGGAACTCAATTTAAAGACAAATCTTATTATTTTAAACAAAATTTCACCAAGATAAGATAAGGCCCTTAGATTTTCGCCGAGGTATTTTCTTCTCTTGCAAATCGAACTCGTTTCCTTAAGGCGCGTCGAGCCTTGATTAGTCACGGAACTCAATTTAAGGACAAAATTCTTTTATTTACAGTTTACAAAAAAAAAATTAAAAAAACGAAACAAATGAAAAAAAAATGAGGAAAATTCTCCCTTTTATCCTTCACATGTGATTTCACTAGCCGGACAAAATTATTGTCTATTTTATCTTTTTTTGATTCCTGATTCTCAGCAATAGTCAAAGAGGGCAGCTGTAGACACCTAATTTTCTCTGAGCACCCTAAACAAGATAAATTCTTCCTCCAACTTCCCAGAATGCGAAGAATATCCCCCCAATTCCATAGATGGGTCTCCAAGACTTTGATTCGGAGGTCAACACAAAAAGTCAACCCAAAAAAGTCAACTCTAATAAAGTCAACCCCAAAAAGTCAACCACTAAAAGAGTCAACTTTCAGTCAAAATCAAGATTCGAAGATGAATTGAACAATGGTGAAAGAATTTTGATAATCAGAGATCTAGAATTGAAGATAGAGAGGTTGAAAGACAAATTGCAAAATTCAGTGTAGGAGAAAAGCATGGAATTTCCAAATTTGGGGAAAAGTACATAAATGATCAAAATGAACGAAATTGAAACCTAAAATTGAAGGATGATCAATAAAAAATGATATATCAAGATCCAATTTCACCAAAAGGAATCAATCCATAGAAGAAGTGGACAAAATTAGAAATTGCCATTTATGGGAAAAATGGGAAATTTTGCAAATTTGGGGAAAAGTGTGTACACAATCAAATTGGACGAATTTACAGGTTCCAGATGGATTAAGATCAATAAATATGGATATTGGAATATCCAATTTTTAAGGGGAGTTGAAGGAAGATGTGATTTGAAGAGGAAAAAAATAAAGATTTAATGAATAAATAGGAAATTCACAAATTTGGGAAAAACTACAGAGATGATCTGATTCGGTGAAATTGAAGTCCCTAGTTGATAAAGGATAAATAAATAAAAACATTCCAAGTCCCAATTTGAAGTGGATCTAAAGGAAGAGACGATTGGATGAGAAACAGAAAAATAAAAAAAAATTCTCAATTTTGAGGAAAAAGAGAAGTAAAATCGAAGAGGAATTCGGATGTAAAAATTGGGTATTTTCGATCCAACTCAAATTCAATATATGACAAAGGAATTGGAAAAATAAAATCCAAAATTTGGCCCGTTTCAAGTAAAACCGAGGTTTCAGGGGCTAAAGGATAATTTTGGAAAATCTAGAAAAAATAAAACCCGAGCTCCAAAAATTGTGAAACTTTCCAGAACTAAGATTTAGGATGGAAAGAAGGAAATGAGAAGAAGAAAACCAAAAATTAGGGCTGAAATGCAAGTATGCTAAATTCGGGAGACTAATCCGTAATTTTAGATAAAATCTGGGAAAAATAGAAAACAAACTTGAAAAATTATGAAAACCTTCAGAACTGAGTTTTATAATGGATGGAATGGATTGGAGAAGCAAAATCCCAAATCGAAGCTCAAATAGAACTAGACAAAGTTCGGGGGCACTAATTCGCAATTTTAAAGAAAAATCCAAAAAAAAAATAGAAAACGAACTCGAAAAATTATGAAAACCTCCAGAACTGAGTTTTATATTCGATGTAATGTATTGGAGAAGAAAAATCCAAAATCGGAGCTCAAATGGAAATAGACAAAGTTTGGGAGGCACTAAACCAAAATTTTAGAGAAAAATCCAGGAAAAATGCAAAACGAGCTCAAAAAATTATGAAAACTTCTATAACTGGGTTTCATATTGGATGGGATGGATTAAAAAAGAAAAATTAAAAATTGGGGTCTATTTGCAAATAAATTAAGTTTGAGGGCCAAAATACAATTTTATCGAAAAAACTGAAAATGGTCATTTTGCAAATAAAAAAAGAGGAATGGCCTGAAAAGTTCAAGGCCGTTTTTGGCCAGCTCATGGATGGAAGGTAGGAGTGTAATCATCTTAAATCAAATGGCCAAGACTGAATAGCAAGATGACATTTTTAAGAAAAGACAAGATTCTCCGCTACTTGCCTATATGGCATTTTTGGCCAATGGGAGGCCTCCAAATTGCAAAGCCATGTGAAGGCCATGTGAAGAGCATGTGAAGGCTATGTGATGATGCCAAATGGACTAAAAATGCCACCTAGGAAGATATTTTGATAGTAAGCCATATGATCATGACAAGTGGCTTAGATATTTTGTAGAGATATGAGACAAGAATAATCTAGGTGGCATTATTGGCCAATGAGAGGTTACAAAACCCTTAATTTAAGGGAAGCATCATGTAAAAAGGGGACAAGAGCCCTTAATTTAAGGAAAGCATCGTGCAATGAGGGGACAAGAATTAGCCATGTTGCAAGGATGTTGGACAGCATGCAAAGCATGACTTAGGCTAAAACAAAAAAGATAAGCACTCTCACTATTACAAAAAGCAAGAATCGGCCAAGAGCTAAAAAGATTAGGATTTTATTTTTTATTTTCACTACACTCTTGGAGGAAGAAAGGAGAAAAAGGAAAAAAAGAGAAAGAAGGAGAAGTTTGAGTGCTTGATTTGGAAAGCTTTTCTAGGTAGCTATTTCCTCTCTTCTTCTTCAATTATTTTCTTTGATTTCATGTAATTTTCTCCTCTTTTCCATGTGATTGTTAACTTTTTTTGTTGAGTAAAAATTTTTTTCAAAATAAATTTTATTAATAGGTTTTTCCTTTCTTCTTAATTCTTTACAAAATAACAAGGTTGCAAAATTTTCCTGCACATTTTTCACCATGGCCGAAACCTTGGAGGCCTTATTATGCTTGTCTTTTGCTTGATTTTCTTGCTTGCTTGTTGATTGTAGGTTTCACCATTGTGGTAGGATAGATTTTCTCCTTTGGTTTTTTTTTTTTTTAAAAAAAAAAATCAAATAAAAGGTTTGAAAAGCTTGAGGATCTTGATTTTTATCAAGTGATTTTGGTTAGGTGGGACTATGTCCAAGGAACCAGCCATTGAGCCAACCTTGGTTTCTCTTGCTTGTTTATTTTTTAGCTTATGTTTGATCATTTTCATATGTTTGTTTGGCTGTAAAATCATGCATTCATACCATCCTCAACTTGATTTTTGGATAAGATCAATCAATGATCCCTCGCCAAAATCTTTTGTGCAAACTAGTTGGAAGAGTAATGGGTTGTTAAGTTGGATATTCTGACTTTGAGCAATTTTTTTTACTAAGTTCTTTTGTCAAAATAAAAATATTTTTTAACCATATTTAGTAGACCCTTAGAGGAGCCTTTGGTATTTTTTCTAAGATCTTTAGAATTTTTTATCAAGGGTGAAAAAATGATTTTTGGTAAAACAGATTTTAGTCTACTGTTCTGACTTTAATGCAATTTCGGTCAAGGCATTTTTAGTCCAAATTTAAAAATTATTTTTTCTCATAAAAACCTTCTTCTTTCAAGTCTAAACTAATTTTTTTCAGGAATTTTTTGAATTTTTTATAAGGAGTAGAAAAATAGTTTTCTAAAACTGGTTGTTGGAGTTAAAATGAGTTTTCTCTAAACTAATAATTTTTTGTTTTTTATTGGGTAAAAGGAGGGGCTGATTGGAGTCATTAGCTACTATTTTAGGTTGTTTCCCATGTCATCTCAAGGATAAAATTTTATTTTATAAAGATCGGGCCATGGGTAGTTAATCCAGGTTTTCAAAATAAGAAAAAATTAGAGCCTTTTTAGAGGGGGTTCGGCCATGGCCTTTTCATCCCAAAATTCATATATTTTTTAATCCGAGCTCAAAGTCATTCGGTTTAAAAAATCCAATTTAAGTTTCTTTCAAAGGTAGTCGGACACCTTTTTAGGTATACGGATATCCTTACTTCAACGGAGAAATAAATCTTCATGAATTGCATATTTTAAAATGTTTTTAGTTAATTTGGCATAAAAACGTGCTTCTCAGTTTCCTAAACATTTGGCAAGAATTAGTTCCTAATCTTTGCCGGGTTTGCCGAGGAGATTAGGAAATTATTCAATGCATGTGGTTATGAAATCGCAAGGCATGCATTTTGTTTTATTCGGAATCATATAAATGTCATATGAAAGAATTATTTTCCAAGCTTTGCCGGGTTTACCAGGGAGTACGGTGATATTTTCCAACATATTCCATTTATGTGATTTCTCACATGAAAAATCAATTTCAAAATGATGATGCATGCATGTTCCATGATATCTATATTTGCCATCTTAATCATGCAAATTCCATATATATGAATATTCCATGATGATGTCATTTTATGATCTAATATTCATATTGTTATTCATAATATAATGTGATTATGAATATTCTATGATAATGTCATTTTTATGATTAATGCTTGTGTCATATATGCCATGTTAATATTTGTCATGTTGATAACTCGTATAATTATATAGTTCTTAGTTATGTTTTATTATTGTTTTGTGTCAAATACGAGTTATTATTGCTTAGTCTAATTGTGTTTATGATATTTTATATTTTTATGTAATTTGGTGTTTTTCACGAGTTTATTTGAGTGATTTCAGATTACTAGGTTAAATCAAGAATTAAGGGCAAATCCAATTCAGTTCCAGTTCCGACACCTTTTGCCATATCAGCTATATCTGGAGTTTCACTGAAGCATTAAGGCTGAAATTTTTACAGTACACAGTTAAGAGGCATATCTATCTTTTTCATGTTTTACACTTCTTGAAACGGAGTCGTTTTCCCTAGCGAAATCGACCATCAAGTTGGCTGATGTGCAATGACGTCTGTGCTGACCTGTTTTGGTATTTTGACCATATCTTCCGATCCACGTGAGCAAATGATCTGATTCCAACGGCTATGGATCCGTAACTGATAGGGGTATATTTGTCTAGAAGACCATTTGATCAGATCGAGCCTCCAACATTGACAAAATCGACCATCAAGCTGGCTGATCAGAATTGTCATACAATATGACGAAAATTGTTAGAAAAATGCACCCACCTATTATACCTACCTTTGAAATTTATAAAGCTTGTCTCTTGTCATTTAGCTCTCCAAAATGTGTATAAATAGAGGGCCTTGGATGATTGTAAGAGTAACATTATACATTGGTAGGATATTAGCCATTGTAATAAAATTCTCTAAGTTTTCTTTTTCTAAATTTACTTATGCTTCTTACATTTCTTTTCATTTTATTCATATCTAGTATGTGTTGCTAATCATATTGTTGAGGTGATGAGGTGAAGCTCTTGGTAAATGCTAAGGTTAGTCTCTTAAACATGAGCTAAAATGAATTATCATTTATAAACACTAGTATAGATAATATTTTCTTTTGATTTAAAATCATACTTGCAAAGTAGGGATCTTGATTCATTATTGACAATGAAAATGGCACAATAAATGCTTGGTTTCATAACCTTGATTTGTTGTAGACATATACCTTGGCATAAGGAATGCTTGGACTCTTTTTATGAGTTTTGAGGACACCAAATGAACATAATATCATATGCTATGGACGTTGGACAATTTGGACTGAATTGCTAAACCTTCCGATTGGAACCTCCTTTATGTGTGGATTTCAATTGTGTAATAAAACAAGATTAATCTTAGCATAACACCAAGAGTGGATTCTCTAACCTCAACATCTTTTCTTATTGTTTTTTATATTTTGTTTAATTTCCTTTATGTTATTTTATTTATTTTGTTCTCTAATATCTTGTTTATTTTGTTTTGTTGTTGATTCCCTAATATCTTGTTTACTTTCTTTTTCTTATATATTTATAAACTTATACTTACTAATACGCTTCCCTGTGGTTCGACCTCGGACACCCGAGAATTTATTACTTGAACATAACCTGCACTTGGGTTTATAACTCTTAATTGAGTCTCCATCAAGTTTTTGGCGCCGTTGCCGGGGAGGCAATACTAAGTATATAAGTTTATAAGTATATTTATTTTTATTGGCTGGTTATACCGCCTAACTTTCTATATATTTATATTTATATTGTATATTAACTTTGTTTTATTTCTATTGGCTGGTTATACCGCCTAATCTGTATATTAACTTTGTTTTATGCTTGTTTGGCGACGTGATTTTAGATCTCGTCGTTTAGTTAGATTTTATTGTGAAACTTTTTCAGGTAATCTTTCTAATACAACTCCTACCATGGCTGACAATGAAAGTGTTCATGCTGAAGATGAGAATAGACAAGTACGCACCATGCGTGACTACTTGCAACCAACTCGAAGCTCATCACCCTCTTGTTTTATTTTTCCTCTCAATGCAAACAACTTTCGTTTTAAACCAGGTATGATAGCTTTGCTTCCAAATTTCCATGGGTTAGAATCGGAAAGTGCTTACTCGTTTCTAAAAGACTTCGAAGATGTATGTGTCACCTTTAATGACCAACAATGTACAAATGAAATTGTCAAGCTAAAATTATTTCTTTTTTCTTTAAAAGATAAAGCAAAAATTTGGCTTCATAATTTAAAACCAAGGTCAATTGGCACATGGCAAGAATTACAAACTGAGTTTCTAAAGAAATTTTTCCCAGCACATAAAACTACTGCTTTGAAAAGACAGATTCAAAATTTCAATCAAAATCAAAATGAAGCATTTTTTCAGTGCTGGGAGCGTTTTAAAGATTTGTTAAGTTCTTGTTCACATCATGGTTTTGAAAAATGGCGTCTTATTAGTTTCTTTTATGAAAGTTTAACTCCCGAAACTAAACAATTTGTTGAAACAATGTGTAACGGTGAGTTTCTAGAAAAAGAACCTGAAGAAGCCTTTGACTACCTAGACCATTTGGCAGATAACTCTCAAGCCTGGCACACAGATAATTCCTCTGAAAGTTCCAATAGATCTAATCTTTTTTCTAACAGAGGTAAATATCATTTTAGTCAAGAAGATGAGATAAAAGCTAAAGTAGCTAATTTGGCTAGAAAGATTGAACCCAAAAGAGTGTATCTTATTTAACCTTGCACTAAAAAGATCAATTGTAAGTATAATGATTCGCAAGGGTTGAGTCCTCAGGGATTGGGTTTTAATTTATGAGTTATTAGTTTATAACTTACGTTCAAAGAAAACAATAAAAGAAAAGGGGTTTTTGAAGCCAGATTTAAACTAAGTAAATAATAAGAATAAGATGCAAGGCGGTATAACCAGCCAATAAAAATATATATACTAAATTAGGCGGTATAACCAGCCAATAAAAATATATATACTAAATTAGGCGGTATAACCAGCCAATAAAAATAAAACAAAGTTAATATACAAATTAGGCGGTATAACCAGCCAATAAAAATAAATATAAAAAATAAGCAAACCAAAAGTAAGAAAACAAGTAAGTAAGAAGAATTAAATATGAAAAATATGGTTAAGGTTTCATTCTCCACCACTAGACATCATTAAGAATCAATTTCAGATCTATCAATATCAACCAACTATCAAAGTTAACAACCGTAGATAACAACAAGCTCTGTTACCCCAATCTTTCCTTAGTTTGTCGTTAAATAGAACAAGCTCTCTATTTAATCTCTAACCATTAAACAACCTAGAATAAGCTCTCTAAATTCAATTTAATGGCAGCTTTATGATGAGAAAGATAGGTTGATCTAAGCAACAAACACATAAGCTCGGATTGTTCAACTTAGGTTATGTTCCACTTTGCAATTATTGAAAACTTGACCATAATCATTTATCACAAATTGCCACTTATGAATAGGAAATCAAGACAATTACACGGATCAAGACTCCTAAACTAGCAATAGATAATTATCAAGATCTATCTAGTTGTACACCTAAATAAATCAAGACAACATCATGAACAATTCTTGTAGAAGAACATAAGCAACTTTGATAGAAAATTAATGATAGATAGAATCTGAAAATCAATCACAAAACATGTCTAGGGCTTTGAAATCACCCTTAACCAAATAGAAGTTTAGCCTAGCATAGGCATTATAAACATAAAATTAAATAGAATCTAAGAAGAAAATAAAAGAAAGAAAGAAGAAGAAGAAAAATATTAATTATCCAACCTCTTGCTCTTTCTAAAGAAAAAGAAAACTAGAGAAAAGAAAGAAGAAGAAAACTTAGAGAATTTTATTACAATGGCTAATATCCTACCTATGTACAATATGTTCCTCTACAATCATCCAAGGCCCTCTATTTATACACATTTTGGAGGGCTAAATGACAAGAGACAAGCTTTACAAATTTCAAAGGTAGGTATAATAGGTGGGTGCATTTTTCTAACAATTTTCGTCATATTGTATGACAATTTTGATCAGCCAACTTGATGGTCGCTTTTGTCAATGTTGGAAGCCTGATCTGATCACAGGGTCTTCTAGAAAAATGTTCCCCTATCAGTTACGGATTCATAGCCGTTTGAATCAGCTCATTTGCTGATGTGGATAAGAAGATATGGGCAAAATACGAAAACAGGTCAGCACAGACGTCATTGCACATCAGCCAACTTGATGGTTGATTTCGCTAGGGAAAACGACTCCGTTTCAAGAAGTGTAAAACATGAAAAAGATAGATATGCCTCTTAACTTTGCACGGTTAAAATTTCAGCCTTATTGCTTCAGTGAAACTCCAGATATAGCTGATATGGAAAAAGGTGTCGGAACTGGAACTGAACTGGATTTGCCCTTAATTCTAGTAATCTGAAATCACTCAAAGAAACTTGTGAAAAACACCAAATTACATAAAAATATAAAAGATCATAAACACAATTAGACTAAACAATAATAACTCGTATTTGACACAAAACAATAATAAAACATAACTAAAAACTATATAATTATACGAGTTATCACACCCCCACACTTAGATTGTTGCTAGTCCCTAGCAACGACTCAATAAAAATAAAATAAGAAAATCTAATCTAATCCATTTTCGTAGGAAATCACGGTGGCACTTAGCATGTGACACAAGCCTTTAAACCCCTAGGTGTCCCTAGTGGACGAGTTTAGTCTCGTGAGGGTTTACTAGGACGATACCCACAAACATTGAAGACATAAGAAAAACTAAAAATAATAATTATAACTAATCCTTCCAATATAAATTAGAGATAATCATTGGACAAGTCTTAAAAACTAATCAATAGCTTAAAGAAATCCACAAAAAATCTTGCTTGAATGTAAATTGTTTGAGTTAAGCCAATATTAACATAACATATTTCAATCAAAATAGTGCATATTCAAACTTAATCTCAACTTCTCACATGGGATACTCTCTTGATTTTCACTTTTTAAAGTAGTGGTAAAGTGTTTACACTCAATCAATCTCATGAAAACACTTCTACCATATGCTTGCTTGTCCACCTATTATCCACTATTTAGATCATACAACTTCATAAATCAAGAGGTCTTTATTCAAGGTTGTAATGGGGCCAAAGGGTTATAATGTGGTTAAAGAACAAAAGGATAAAGATATCACAAAGGTTCCAAAGAGTTCATAGAGTTTAGAGACATAATAAGATCATACAAATAAAACTTCTCAAAACTCTTATAAAGCACATAATAACATAGGCTAAATATTCATGTTGAGCCTTTGCATCATTCTAACCAACTTTGTAACATCTTTTTCTTTACTTTAACTAGAAGTTCAAGAGAAATTTTTTTTTTTAATATGGGAATGTATTTGACAATGATCCCTTTCTTTTTCTCTTGACTTTTTTCTTTCTTTTCCCCCCACACTTATTTCTTGTTTCTAACCCAAATTTTCAATAAATCTTCCTTGTCTTTGCAACTTGTCTCAAAACATGCTAATTCATCTTTGGAACAAAGGTAAAGATATAAGTATATTTAGGTTAGGGACAAGTTATGGTTACCAAAGAGATAGCTTATTCAATGTAGGCTCAAATTGGTTCACTAAGGGTGTGTTCTCTTGGAACATCAATAAGGGATGGCTGTTTGGCCCTGGCTAAAAATCCTAATGCCTCTATCATATTCATGTTGTCACATGTATCAATATAGTCTCAAACGGTTTAAAGCAAGTTCTAGAGAATCATGTAATCATAAGAGCACTCAAGAAAGAAATTAGATTGATTTGTATAATGCATCAATCATTTTAGGCTCAAAAACTCACAATGATGATTATACAAGTCAGTTTTAAGTCTAAACATGCTTCTTTCTCAATCAACATATCATATTAACATTGGCTCATAAAAATTAGTATCAAGCTTAATTCTCATGAAAATCTTCTCACTAGTAACCAGTTTAGACCTATGCAATTCATATCTCATCATTGTATTAAAAAGGAACTAAAACACACTAAAAATAATAATAATAAAGACTCATAAAAAAAAAAAAATAGTAGACGAAAATATAAGAAATCCTAAATCATTCCCCCCACACTTAATTCTTACATTGTCCTCAATGTAAGTCTATTAACCCAAATGAAAGAATCGTGTGTAAGAGAAAAGAACTAATAACATAAGTATAGGAACAACTAGACTCAAAACAAAACAAACTCATGCAACCTAAATAATCCTAAAATACTAAACAAAAATTAACAAGTAAACATAAAAAGATTAAAGTCAAACTGACAAGGTATGTCTCAAGTCTCCCTTACTCAGACCTTGTTCAGAATGAATACTTCTAAATTGCTTAAAACACAACAAACTTTTTTTTTTTTTTGAAAAGAAGAAATCAAACTGACAAGGTATGTCTCAAGTCTCCCTTACTCAGACCTTGTTCAGAATGAATACTTCTAAATTGCTTAAAACACAACAAACTTTTTTTTTTTTTTAAGAAGGTAAAATTTAGGAGATATTACCTGTAGAGGTTGCTAACCACTTATTATAACTGAGACACAACAAACAAAATGTTAGATAATGTCACAAAGACAAAGTGCAATCCACTCCTTGCTCGTCCATATCTCTTTTTCTTTTTCCGAGCGTTTGCGAAACAACCGTAGCAGATAAATACTCATAAGCTTGGAGCTTTTTGAGTAAATCTTCAATGGTTGTAGCAGAAATTATGGTTCTCCTTGCCTCTGAAAACATGAATCCATTATCCACAGCATTATCTAAATATGAAAGCAAATTACTAAAATAACCATTAATATTAAGCAAACCAATGGGTTTCTTATTTGTGACCAAAGATGACCAAGAAGCCACGCAAGCTATTTCTTCCAATGTACCCAGACCTCCTGGTAAAGCAATGAATGCATCGGCAGAATGGTACATGATTGTTATCCGTTCAGGGATACTCCAGACTTGTATTTCCTTACCCACGGTAGGTCCACAAAAACTTGTGAATAGTTTTGGCACGATTCCTAGAACTGGACTTCCTCCGGCGTGTGCTGCTGTAGCGACTGCTCCCATTAAACCCGTACTACCGCCTCCATAAATCAACTGGATCTTTTGTTGGGCAAGTATTACTCCAACTCTTATGGCTTCATCAGCGAATATGTTATTTTTCCCTGGATAAGCACCTCCAAAGACACAAATTTTTTTAATGCGTTGGGACGAAGTACTTTCCATTTTTTTTCTTTTTCGAGTGCCTGAAAGACAATGAGTACATGGTGTAATATATAGAGGACTGAGTAGTGAATCAGACAAGAGTAATAATGTCGCCGAAAGTGTATCTGACCTGTCAGAAGAAAATGTTAACCTAACAAAAGATTTTTACGTGATTTCAGGAAGAAAATCAAAAAGAGAAGAAAAAATCAACCGTAAAAGACAAATAAAAAAAAAACGAGAATAATTACACAAATTGAACAACACGTAAATTAAACCAAAATAAAGTTATTGCAAATCAAACCAAAAGCTGAGAAGTCATTTATTGTAGTTGTGATTGTGGCTCACATCTTCCTCTGGTTTTACGTCCAGAAACGGCTTAAACGCCTTCTATGAGTCGAGGATATGCTTCCCATCCAGTTTTCTTACAAGCTGGCAAACAGGGTCTTTTAACATCAGATTCCCAAGATGTTGCCATTCCCTTTGGAATTGCGGCCATAAATCAAGAATTTCTCTTTGTACGTCTCCACTAGGATGCGTCTCAAGAGAAAGTTGGATATTACCCAAATTCTCCTTACTCAGTCCATCCTTAATGAATTCAATTTTATCATCTCGATTAGAGGACGGAATCCCAATAGAATGACATTTACCGTTACACGTCCATCGTGCACATTTGTGGCAATTTGAACTCATGCGCTTTGCTCGTCGCTTCTTTGCAAAAGTGCTTCTACCTGTACCTGGTAAATGCAAAATAGGAAGATATTCATCTTCACGTACCTTGGCTTCAATTATCCAACGTATGTCTTCAGGAATCCCTTTGTGCATAAGCATTCTTAATCTTTCAAGTCGAACTTGGTAAAGCTTCAGTAAAATATTTCGAGGAAAAGGAGGAAATCGTTTCTGCAATCTTGTGAGAATATCATCCATCCTGAAAAAAATAAAAAAAAATGAAAGAGAAATTTATATACAATATCAGTTTTGTGGGTAGCTGATGGAACCGATTTAAATAATCACGGAGTACCGTTATCCGCCATTTAACCGGGGTTAAAAAAATTAAAAATTATATTTACATCTAGTTATTTTCAAAACAAGGATCAGAAAGAAAAACAACATAAAAAGACACAAAAAAAAAACACTCTAAATAAAATCCTAAATTCTTCCCCCCACACATAATTCTTACATTGTCATTAATGTAATGCTATTAATCCCAAATGAAAGAATCATGTGTAAGTGAAAAGAACTAATAAACAAAATAAACTTATGCAGCCTAAATGAACTTAGAAACACTAAACACAATTAGCAAAGAAACATAAGAAAAAGATAAAGAAAAAGAGAGCAAATCTGAGGATGGCAGTTTGGCAATGCTTTCACTAATTAGGCTGCCTCCCCCAATTAGCACTTGATTTAGTGTTTTGAACCTAACCAACACCCCTTCTTGGCATTTTAGGCTTGTCAGGCTCATACATGAAATTTCCCAAATTTATGCGTTTGAGAGGAAACTTTCTTTGCACAACAGTGGATGCATTCTCCATTACAAGTATTATTCCATCATCCTTTGTGGTGCATATGTCATCGAGGAATGGAGCATATTTTGATACTTGTTGAAAGACCTCCACAAACAAGTTGTTTAAGGTTTCCGGCATGTGTTGTTCATGTTCTTCCTCCTTGAACTTTGCAAATCTACTAGGAAAAGGTGGAGAAGAAACATTAGTAAAAAGTGAAACCTTAAACGTTACCTCAGGTGCCGAAATACTCTTATTTGGATCTTTGGCTTCATTATCCTCAAGAATAGAATCCATCTCTAATTTTGTTTCATCCTCATCTTGTTCCTCATTCTTCAAGGTCACAATAGTAGCATTCTCCTTTGGGTTAACCATCGTTTGGGCTGGGAGTTCTTCAGATCTTTGTGCTACCCATCCCACCATACTACTAGCCAATTGGCTCATTTGCTTTTCCAAACTCTGGATGCTTGCCCTTGTTTCCTGTTGAAATTGCAAAGAATCAGTAACAAGAGAGTAGACAAGATCTTCTAAAGAAGTACCTGAGTTTTGAGTCATATGTGGTGGTTGAAAAAGATCTGGTTCTTGAGACCATGATTGATTGAAGCTAGATGGATGAGTGTAATTGGCATAAGGATCTACTTCTTGGTAATTTTTCGAGTAGCCATAATTAGTATGATCCCACCATCCCTCATGGTAAGTGTTTGAGTAATGATCATACTGTTGGTCTTGGAACACTTGATGGCCTTGACATCCTCCCATGGCCAATTGTTGAACTGGGGAGGTGAGATTGGCTTGTTGATTCTCCATGTTCATGTATGCCACCAACTCTTCAAGTGTTAGATTGCTCAATTCCATCGTTTTTTCAATTTTATATTTTTTTTTTCTTTTCAAAATTTGATAAGAAAAACCCGTATGTACAAGAAAATAAAACTCATTAGAGCTGAAAATAAGAATAAACCAAGTAACAAATAAACTAAAGAAAACAATCCCCGGCAACGGCGCCAAAAATTTGATGCACCCAAAAGAGTGTATCTTATTTAACCTTGCACTAAAAAGATCAATTGTAAGTATAATGATTAGCAAGGGTTGAGTCCTCAGGGATTGGGTTTTAATTTATGAGTTATTAGTTTATAACTTACGTTCAAAGAAAACAATAAAAGAAAAGGGGTTTTTGAAGCCAGATTTAAACTAAGTAAATAATAAGAATAAGATGCAAGGCGGTATAACCAGCCAATAAAAATATATATACTAAATTAGGCGGTATAACCAGCCAATAAAAATATATATACTAAATTAGGCGGTATAACCAGCCAATAAAAATAAAACAAAGTTAATATACAAATTAGGCGGTATAACCAGCCAATAAAAATAAATATAAAAAATAAGCAAACCAAAAGTAAGAAAACAAGTAAGTAAGAAGAATTAAATATGAAAAATATGGTTAAGGTTTCATTCTCCACCACTAGACATCATTAAGAATCAATTTCAGATCTATCAATATCAACCAACTATCAAAGTTAACAACCGTAGATAACAACAAGCTCTGTTACCCCATCTTTCCTTAGTTTGTCGTTAAATAGAACAAGCTCTCTATTTAATCTCTAACCATTAAACAACCTAGAATAAGCTCTCTAAATTCAATTTAATGGCAGCTTTATGATGAGAAAGATAGGTTGATCTAAGCAACAAACACATAAGCTCGGATTGTTCAACTTAGGTTATGTTCCACTTTGCAATTATTGAAAACTTGACCATAATCATTAATCACAAATTGCCACTTATGAATAGGAAATCAAGACAATTACACGGATCAAGACTCCTAAACTAGCAATAGATAATTATCAAGATCTATCTAGTTGTACACCTAAATAAATCAAGACAACATCATGAACAATTCTTGTAGAAGAACATAAGCAACTTTGATAGAAAATTAATGATAGATAGAATCTGAAAATCAATCACAAAACATGTCTAGGGCTTTGAAATCACCCTTAACCAAATAGAAGTTTAGCCTAGCATAGGCATTATAAACATAAAATTAAATAGAATCTAAGAAGAAAATAAAAGAAAGAAAGAAGAAGAAGAAGAATATTAATTATCCAACCTCTTGCTCTTTCTAAAGAAAAAGAAAACTAGAGAAAAGAAAGAAGAAGAAAACTTAGAGAATTTTATTACAATGGCTAATATCCTACCTATGTACAATATGTTCCTCTACAATCATCCAAGGCCCTCTATTTATACACATTTTGGAGGGCTAAATGACAAGAGACAAGCTTTACAAATTTCAAAGGTAGGTATAATAGGTGGGTGCATTTTTCTAACAATTTTCGTCATATTGTATGACAATTTTGATCAGCCAACTTGATGGTCGCTTTCGTCAATGTTGGAAGCCTGATCTGATCACAGGGTCTTCTAGAAAAATGTTCCCCTATCAGTTACGGATTCATAGCCGTTTGAATCAGCTCATTTGCTGATGTGGATAAGAAGATATGGGCAAAATACGAAAACAGGTCAGCACAGACGTCATTGCACATCAGCCAACTTGATGGTTGATTTCGCTAGGGAAAACGACTCCGTTTCAAGAAGTGTAAAACATGAAAAAGATAGATATGCCTCTTAACTTTGCACGGTTAAAATTTCAGCCTTATTGCTTCAGTGAAACTCCAGATATAGCTGATATGGAAAAAGGTGTCGGAACTGGAACTGAACTGGATTTGCCCTTAATTCTAGTAATCTGAAATCACTCAAAGAAACTTGTGAAAAACACCAAATTACATAAAAATATAAAAGATCATAAACACAATTAGACTAAACAATAATAACTCGTATTTGACACAAAACAATAATAAAACATAACTAAAAACTATATAATTATACGAGTTATCACACCCCCACACTTAGATTGTTGCTAGTCCCTAGCAACGACTCAATAAAAATAAAATAAGAAAATCTAATCTAATCCATTTTCGTAGGAAATCACGGTGGCACTTAGCATGTGACACAAGCCTTTAAACCCCTAGGTGTCCCTAGTGGACGAGTTTAGTCTCGTGAGGGTTTACTAGGACGATACCCACAAACATTGAAGACATAAGAAAAACTAAAAATAATAATTATAACTAATCCTTCCAATATAAATTAGAGATAATCATTGGACAAGTCTTAAAAACTAATCAATAGCTTAAAGAAATCCACAAAAAATCTTGCTTGAATGTAAATTGTTTGAGTTAAGCCAATATTAACATAACATATTTCAATCAAAATAGTGCATATTCAAACTTAATCTCAACTTCTCACATGGGATACTCTCTTGATTTTCACTTTTTAAAGTAGTGGTAAAGTGTTTACACTCAATCAATCTCATGAAAACACTTCTACCATATGCTTGCTTGTCCACCTATTATCCACTATTTAGATCATACAACTTCATAAATCAAGAGGTCTTTATTCAAGGTTGTAATGGGGCCAAAGGGTTATAATGTGGTTAAAGAACAAAAGGATAAAGATATCACAAAGGTTCCAAAGAGTTCATAGAGTTTAGAGACATAATAAGATCATACAAATAAAACTTCTCAAAACTCTTATAAAGCACATAATAACATAGGCTAAATATTCATGTTGAGCCTTTGCATCATTCTAACCAACTTTGTAACATCTTTTTCTTTACTTTAACTAGAAGTTCAAGAGAAATTTTTTTTTTTAATATGGGAATGTATTTGACAATGATCCCTTTCTTTTTCTCTTGACTTTTTTCTTTCTTTTCCCCCCACACTTATTTCTTGTTTCTAACCCAAATTTTCAATAAATCTTCCTTGTCTTTGCAACTTGTCTCAAAACATGCTAATTCATCTTTGGAACAAAGGTAAAGATATAAGTATATTTAGGTTAGGGACAAGTTATGGTTACCAAAGAGATAGCTTATTCAATGTAGGCTCAAATTGGTTCACTAAGGGTGTGTTCTCTTGGAACATCAATAAGGGATGGCTGTTTGGCCCTGGCTAAAAATCCTAATGCCTCTATCATATTCATGTTGTCACATGTATCAATATAGTCTCAAACGGTTTAAAGCAAGTTCTAGAGAATCATGTAATCATAAGAGCACTCAAGAAAGAAATTAGATTGATTTGTATAATGCATCAATCATTTTAGGCTCAAAAACTCACAATGATGATTATACAAGTCAGTTTTAAGTCTAAACATGCTTCTTTCTCAATCAACATATCATATTAACATTGGCTCATAAAAATTAGTATCAAGCTTAATTCTCATGAAAATCTTCTCACTAGTAACCAGTTTAGACCTATGCAATTCATATCTCATCATTGTATTAAAAAGGAACTAAAACACACTAAAAATAATAATAATAAAGACTCATAAAAAAAAAAATAGTAGACGAAAATATAAGAAATCCTAAATCATTCCCCCCACACTTAATTCTTACATTGTCCTCAATGTAAGTCTATTAACCCAAATGAAAGAATCGTGTGTAAGAGAAAAGAACTAATAACATAAGTATAGGAACAACTAGACTCAAAACAAAACAAACTCATGCAACCTAAATAATCCTAAAATACTAAACAAAAATTAACAAGTAAACATAAAAAGATTAAAGTCAAACTGACAAGGTATGTCTCAAGTCTCCCTTACTCAGACCTTGTTCAGAATGAATACTTCTAAATTGCTTAAAACACAACAAACTTTTTTTTTTTTTTTGAAAAGAAGAAATCAAACTGACAAGGTATGTCTCAAGTCTCCCTTACTCAGACCTTGTTCAGAATGAATACTTCTAAATTGCTTAAAACACAACAAACTTTTTTTTTTTTTAAGAAGGTAAAATTTAGGAGATATTACCTGTAGAGGTTGCTAACCACTTATTATAACTGAGACACAACAAACAAAATGTTAGATAATGTCACAAAGACAAAGTGCAATCCACTCCTTGCTCGTCCATATCTCTTTTTCTTTTTCCGAGCGTTTGCGAAACAACCGTAGCAGATAAATACTCATAAGCTTGGAGCTTTTTGAGTAAATCTTCAATGGTTGTAGCAGAAATTATGGTTCTCCTTGCCTCTGAAAACATGAATCCATTATCCACAGCATTATCTAAATATGAAAGCAAATTACTAAAATAACCATTAATATTAAGCAAACCAATGGGTTTCTTATTTGTGACCAAAGATGACCAAGAAGCCACGCAAGCTATTTCTTCCAATGTACCCAGACCTCCTGGTAAAGCAATGAATGCATCGGCAGAATGGTACATGATTGTTATCCGTTCAGGGATACTCCAGACTTGTATTTCCTTACCCACGGTAGGTCCACAAAAACTTGTGAATAGTTTTGGCACGATTCCTAGAACTGGACTTCCTCCGGCGTGTGCTGCTGTAGCGACTGCTCCCATTAAACCCGTACTACCGCCTCCATAAATCAACTGGATCTTTTGTTGGGCAAGTATTACTCCAACTCTTATGGCTTCATCAGCGAATATGTTATTTTTCCCTGGATAAGCACCTCCAAAGACACAAATTTTTTTAATGCGTTGGGACGAAGTACTTTCCATTTTTTTTTCTTTTTCGAGTGCCTGAAAGACAATGAGTACATGGTGTAATATATAGAGGACTGAGTAGTGAATCAGACAAGAGTAATAATGTCGCCGAAAGTGTATCTGACCTGTCAGAAGAAAATGTTAACCTAACAAAAGATTTTTACGTGATTTCAGGAAGAAAATCAAAAAGAGAAGAAAAAATCAACCGTAAAAGACAAATAAAAAAAAAACGAGAATAATTACACAAATTGAACAACACGTAAATTAAACCAAAATAAAGTTATTGCAAATCAAACCAAAAGCTGAGAAGTCATTTATTGTAGTTGTGATTGTGGCTCACATCTTCCTCTGGTTTTACGTCCAGAAACGGCTTAAACGCCTTCTATGAGTCGAGGATATGCTTCCCATCCAGTTTTCTTACAAGCTGGCAAACAGGGTCTTTTAACATCAGATTCCCAAGATGTTGCCATTCCCTTTGGAATTGCGGCCATAAATCAAGAATTTCTCTTTGTACGTCTCCACTAGGATGCGTCTCAAGAGAAAGTTGGATATTACCCAAATTCTCCTTACTCAGTCCATCCTTAATGAATTCAATTTTATCATCTCGATTAGAGGACGGAATCCCAATAGAATGACATTTACCGTTACACGTCCATCGTGCACATTTGTGGCAATTTGAACTCATGCGCTTTGCTCGTCGCTTCTTTGCAAAAGTGCTTCTACCTGTACCTGGTAAATGCAAAATAGGAAGATATTCATCTTCACGTACCTTGGCTTCAATTATCCAACGTATGTCTTCAGGAATCCCTTTGTGCATAAGCATTCTTAATCTTTCAAGTCGAACTTGGTAAAGCTTCAGTAAAATATTTCGAGGAAAAGGAGGAAATCGTTTCTGCAATCTTGTGAGAATATCATCCATCCTGAAAAAAATAAAAAAAATGAAAGAGAAATTTATATACAATATCAGTTTTGTGGGTAGCTGATGGAACCGATTTAAATAATCACGGAGTACCGTTATCCGCCATTTAACCGGGGTTAAAAAAATTAAAAATTATATTTACATCTAGTTATTTTCAAAACAAGGATCAGAAAGAAAAACAACATAAAAAGACACAAAAAAAAACACTCTAAATAAAATCCTAAATTCTTCCCCCCACACATAATTCTTACATTGTCATTAATGTAATGCTATTAATCCCAAATGAAAGAATCATGTGTAAGTGAAAAGAACTAATAAACAAAATAAACTTATGCAGCCTAAATGAACTTAGAAACACTAAACACAATTAGCAAAGAAACATAAGAAAAAGATAAAGAAAAAGAGAGCAAATCTGAGGATGGCAGTTTGGCAATGCTTTCACTAATTAGGCTGCCTCCCCCAATTAGCACTTGATTTAGTGTTTTGAACCTAACCAACACCCCTTCTTGGCATTTTAGGCTTGTCAGGCTCATACATGAAATTTCCCAAATTTATGCGTTTGAGAGGAAACTTTCTTTGCACAACAGTGGATGCATTCTCCATTACAAGTATTATTCCATCATCCTTTGTGGTGCATATGTCATCGAGGAATGGAGCATATTTTGATACTTGTTGAAAGACCTCCACAAACAAGTTGTTTAAGGTTTCCGGCATGTGTTGTTCATGTTCTTCCTCCTTGAACTTTGCAAATCTACTAGGAAAAGGTGGAGAAGAAACATTAGTAAAAAGTGAAACCTTAAACGTTACCTCAGGTGCCGAAATACTCTTATTTGGATCTTTGGCTTCATTATCCTCAAGAATAGAATCCATCTCTAATTTTGTTTCATCCTCATCTTGTTCCTCATTCTTCAAGGTCACAATAGTAGCATTCTCCTTTGGGTTAACCATCGTTTGGGCTGGGAGTTCTTCAGATCTTTGTGCTACCCATCCCACCATACTACTAGCCAATTGGCTCATTTGCTTTTCCAAACTCTGGATGCTTGCCCCTTGTTTCCTGTTGAAATTGCAAAGAATCAGTAACAAGAGAGTAGACAAGATCTTCTAAAGAAGTACCTGAGTTTTGAGTCATATGTGGTGGTTGAAAAAGATCTGGTTCTTGAGACCATGATTGATTGAAGCTAGATGGATGAGTGTAATTGGCATAAGGATCTACTTCTTGGTAATTTTTCGAGTAGCCATAATTAGTATGATCCCACCATCCCTCATGGTAAGTGTTTGAGTAATGATCATACTGTTGGTCTTGGAACACTTGATGGCCTTGACATCCTCCCATGGCCAATTGTTGAACTGGGGAGGTGAGATTGGCTTGTTGATTCTCCATGTTCATGTATGCCACCAACTCTTCAAGTGTTAGATTGCTCAATTCCATCGTTTTTTCAATTTTATATTTTTTTTTTCTTTCAAAATTGATAAGAAAAAACCCGTATGTACAAGAAAATAAAACTCATTAGAGCTGAAAATAAGAATAAACCAAGTAACAAAATAAACTAAAGAAAACAATCCCCGGCAACGGCGCCAAAAATTTGATGCACCCAAAAGAGTGTATCTTATTTAACCTTGCACTAAAAAGATCAATTGTAAGTATAATGATTAGCAAGGGTTGAGTCCTCAGGGATTGGGTTTAATTTATGAGTTATTAGTTTATAACTTACGTTCAAAGAAAACAATAAGAAAAAGGGGTTTTTGAAGCCAGATTTAAACTAAGTAAATAATAAGAATAAGATGCAAGGCGGTATAACCAGCCAATAAAAATATATATACTAAATTAGGCGGTATAACCAGCCAATAAAAATATATATACTAAATTAGGCGGTATAACCAGCCAATAAAAATAAAACAAAGTTAATATACAAATTAGGCGGTATAACCAGCCAATAAAATAAATATAAAAAATAAGCAAACCAAAAGTAAGAAAACAAGTAAGTAAGAAGAATTAAATATGAAAAAATATGGTTAAGGTTTCATTCTCCACCACTAGACATCATTAAGAATCAATTTCAGATCTATCAATATCAACCAACTATCAAAGTTAACAACCGTAGATAACAACAAGCTCTGTTACCCCCAATCTTTCCTTAGTTTGTCGTTAAATAGAACAAGCTCTCTATTTAATCTCTAACCATTAAACAACCTAGAATAAGCTCTCTAAATTCAATTTAATGGCAGCTTTATGATGAGAAAGATAGGTTGATCTAAGCAACAAACACATAAGCTCGGATTGTTCAGACTTAGGTTAATGTTCCACTTTGCAATTATTGAAAACTTGACCATAATCATTAATCACAAATTGCCACTTATGAATAGGAAATCAAGACAATTACACGGATCAAGACTCCTAAACTAGCAATAGATAATTATCAAGATCTATCTAGTTGTACACCTAAATAAATCAAGACAACATCATGAACAATTCTTGTAGAAGAACATAAGCAACTTTGATAGAAAATTAATGATAGATAGAATCTGAAAATCAATCACAAAACATGTCTAGGGCTTTGAAATCACCCTTAACCAAATAGAAGTTTAGCCTAGCATAGGCATTATAAACATAAAATTAAATAGAATCTAAGAAGAAAATAAAAGAAAGAAAGAAGAAGAAGAAGAATATTAATTATCCAACCTCTTGCTCTTTCTAAAGAAAAAGAAAACTAGAGAAAAGAAAGAAGAAGAAAACTTAGAGAATTTTATTACAATGGCTAATATCCTACCTATGTACAATATGTTCCTCTACAATCATCCAAGGCCCTCTATTTATACACATTTTGGAGGGCTAAATGACAAGAGACAAGCTTTACAAATTTTCAAAGGTAGGTATAATAGGTGGGTGCATTTTTCTAACAATTTTCGTCATATTGTATGACAATTTTGATCAGTCCAACCTTGATGGTCGCTTTCGTCAATGTTGGAAGCCTGATCTGATCACATGGGTCTTCTAGAAAAATGTTCCCCTATCAGTTACGGATTCATAGCCGTTTGAATCAGCTCATTTGCTGATGTGGATAAGAAGATATGGGCAAAATACGAAAACAGGTCAGCACAGACGTCATTGCACATCAGCCAACTTGATGGTTGATTTCGCTAGGAAAACGACTCCGTTTCAAGAACTGTAAAACATGAAAAAGATAGATATGCCTCTTAACTTTGCACGGTTAAAATTTCAGCCTTATTGCTTCAGTGAAACTCCAGATATAGCTGATATGGAAAAAGGTGTCGGAACTGGAACTGAACTGGATTTGCCCTTAATTCTAGTAATCTGAAATCACTCAAAGAAACTTGTGAAAAACACCAAATTACATAAAAATATAAAAGATCATAAACACAATTAGACTAAACAATAATAACTCGTATTTGACACAAAAACAATAATAAAACATAACTAAAAACTATATAATTATACGAGTTATCACACCCCCACACTTAGATTGTATGCTAGTCCCTAGCAACGACTCAATAAAAATAAAATAAGAAAATCTAATCTAATCCATTTTCGTAGGAAATCACGGTGCACTTAGCATGTGACACAAGCCTTTAAACCCCTAGGTGTCCCTAGTGGACGAGTTTAGTCTCGTGAGGGTTTACTAGGACGATACCCACAAACATTGAAGACATAAGAAAAACTAAAATAATAATTATAACTAATCCTTCCAATATAAATTAGAGATAATCATTGGACAAGTCTTAAAAACTAATCAATAGCTTAAAGAAATCCACAAAAAATCTTGCTTGAATGTAAATTGTTTGAGTTAAGCCAATATTAACATAACATATTTCAATCAAAATAGTGCATATTCAAACTTAATCTCAACTTCTCACATGGGATACTACTCTTGATTTTCACTTTTTAAAGTAGTGGTAAAGTGTTTACACTCAATCAATCTCATGAAAACACTTCTACCATATGCTTGCTTGTCCACCTATTATCCACTATTTAGATCATACAACTTCATAAATCAAGAGGTCTTTATTCAAGGTTGTAATGGGGCCAAAGGGTTATAATGTGGTTAAAGAACAAAAGGATAAAGATATCACAAAGGTTCCAAAGAGTTCATAGAGTTTAGAGACATAATAAGATCATACAAATAAAACTTCTCAAAACTCTTATAAAGCACATAATAACATAGGCTAAATATTCATGTTGAGCCTTTGCATCATTCTAACCAACTTTGTAACATCT